>CM055317.2:43418982-45818982 GCA_029255685.2 Silene conica | reverse complement strand
TTTATGAAACCGAACAAGAGTCACCCAATGCCTTGGATGATTTAACCAACTCAATTAAACATCATTTACTCATCATGCATATCTGACACTGTACCATCGTCAAGGCAAGCAGATAAACATCCATAACTCATCATTTATATCTGACACTGTACCATCATCTAGGCAAGCAGATAAGACATTCAAGTACAAAGGTTCAGAGGCGACATCTTAACGCATAACCTAGGTACTAAATTACTCAGCAAGTATAAAGGTTCAGAGGCGACATCTTAACGCATAACCTAAACACCAAGTTCACATTATCAAGCAAGGACTCAGAGGCGAAAACTCAACGCATGGACCGGCTATTACTGAACACTAGACTCAGAGGCGAAAACTCAACGCATGGACTAGCATACAATTCACTATCACAAGTAAGGAACTCAGAGGCGAAAACTCAACGCATGGACCCCTACCACATCCCAAGATACTAGACTCAGAGGCGAAAACTCAACGCATGTTCTAGCACCAAACACCTGCACTCCGGGTAAGGTATGACAACCTGACCGCCCCGTCGTGCAGTTGCTCTACTCGTCAGACTCAGAGGCCAGCTTAAGGCATGTCCTGACGCGATCACACATACATGTCTGGACTCAGAGGCGAAAACTCAACGCATGTCCCAGACACGACAAACAAACATGTATAGAACTCAGAGGCGAAAACTCAACGCATGGTTCCATACACGACAAACAAACACATATAGGGCTCAGAGGCGACATCTTAACGCATATCCCTATACATGACAAACAACCTACATATTAAGTTCAGAGGCGACACCTTAACGCATAACTTAATACGCATCAAAACAATATCATCAAAGTCTATGAACTAAACCGTAGTTCTACCTTTAACTTCTAATCAACACTTAATCGACCTCGAGAACTAAGATGAGGGAGAGTCGGTTTCCCTTTCGGTTGCCCGACCGGGGGGTCTCTATCCTCACTATATTCCCGAACCCAATATAATGTTGCCCATCCTCCGGGGACCTCAAATACATGTCAAAGGTACACAAAACAAGTTTCAAGTAAAACCGATTAACCGTTTGAAAGTTACACTCAATTTACAAAATCCTCAAAGTAACCTACAGGGGTCCCCAGCCGGTCGGCAGGCAGCCGGTCGGCAGGCAGCCGGTCGGCCGGCAGCCGGTCGGCCGGCTGGTGACCTCCCAGCCTTCCTTCTTTCTTTTCAAAAACCAAAACAACACAAAAGGCCTCCCAGCCGGTCGGCAGGCAGCCGGTCGGCCGGCTGGGAAGACCTTCCCAAGCCTTCACAAAACTCGTAACCTTTCCCAAATGCACTCCCAGCCGGCTGGCAGGCGGCCGGTCTGCCGGCTGGGCTCCCTTCCTAATCTAAGTTCTTCGCAACAAACACAACTCAAGTGACCACCAGCCGGTCGGCAGGCAGCCGGTCGGCCGGCTGGCAGCCAAAACCCTTTTTCCTAAATTTTACGAAAAACACCCAAATGCTCTCCCAGCCGGTCGACCGGCGGCCGGTCGGTCGACCGGCTCAGAGAGCCTGTAACCCAATTTCGCAAAAACGCAATTTATGCAAACTCCATTAATCGACCTACAACATTCAAATTTGCTACACAAGATGGTTACCCAACAATATCAAACATCAATTTCTACTAATCTACCAGCAAATAAGTCCCATAACAATCCTCAAACGAATTTTAAGAGTATCCGTCGCAAAATGAGAAAAACTGAAATTAAGCTTAAGAACACATATCAACCAATTCAAGCATAAATTCATCAACATAATTTCATCCTAAACATGTTACTAAGTCTAGAATTCATAAACTCAAACCTAAATCAGAAACCATGACAAGATTAACAACAAAAGTGCTAATATTCACAAATAGGCCGAGTTATCTCATTATCGTCACCTCAAAAGCGATTAAGCTCCAAGATCTTCTTAAATAATGGAACTACCAACACCAAGATCCTCTAAGTCTTCCCTACAACAAAGAAAACGGGTTTTTTAGATGCTAAAACGGAAATTACACAAAACAGCCCCTTTTTGGAGTTGAACGAAAATGAAATTAAAAGAGACGGATGTCTTGGAAATCTCGCAAGGATTCCGAAAAGGTAAGACTTACCGCGATTCGAGTTCGGGAAGGCCTTGAAATGTCGATTTTAAGCTTGGAAGGAAAAGGAGAAATGGAGAAAATGAAAAGCAGTAGAATGGGTTTGTGAAGATGAAGTATGTCGACACATAGGGTTTAAGGTGGGGTATAAGTAGTCCTTTTTCTTATTTTGAGTCGGGTCACTTATTTTTGTGAAACGGATTCAAGTCGGGTTTGATTTATGCCAAGTTAACATCTTAAGAACTTAAGGATATTCTTAAGACGGATCTTAACGGAAATATTTAAATTAAATTTACGACTTCTTATTAAAATATTATTATATTCCGTAAAATAATTAAAACCGTTAAAATATAAATTACGAAAAAGCGGGCTGTTACATTATCTGACTCGATTAACCATCCGTGCGATTTTCGGTAATTTTTGTTTCAGGAGTTCAGAGGCCTAAAAAAACATATATTATATATCCTTCAATTCTAGCTGTTTCGGGTGGTCGGAGCGGGCATTGTTATTTTTCAGCGTGTTTTTCTACCACTTGTCCGACATCGCATCATGTGATATCTTATTCGATTCTACACCCTATAAACAACTATAAATCACTTTTACACGGTTATCCGATTTTTGACCGAAACTGGTTTATAGCATACCGGTAATGTAAAATGTCTTCTGAGATTTTTGAAAATTTGTGTGCCCGCTTTATCTGACTCGATTTACCATACGTGCGATTTTCGGTAATTTTTGTTTCAGGAGTTCAGAGGCCTAAAAAACGTGTATTATATACCCTTCAATTCCAGCCGTTTCGGGTGGTCGGATCGACCATTGTTAAATTCACCCTGTTTTTTACCACGTGTCCGAAATCGTATCATGAGGTATCTTTTTCGATTCTAGACCCTATTATCAATTTTAAATCACTTTTACACGGTTATCCGATTTGTCGACCGAAATTGGTTTATAGCATACCGGTAATGTCAAATGTCTTCTGAGATTTTTGAAAATTTGTGTGCCCGCTTTATCTGACTCGATTTACCATACGTGCGATTTTCGGTAATTTTTGTTTCAGGAGTTCAAAGGCCTAAAAAACGTGTATTATATACCCTTCAATTCCAGCCGTTTCCGGTGGTCGGATCGACCATTGTTATTTTTCAGCCTGTTTTTGTACCACGTGTCCGAAATTGTATCATGAGATATCTTATTCGATTCTTGACCCTATAAACAACTATAAATCACTTTTACACGTTATCCGATTTTCAGCCGAAATTGGTTTATAGCATACCTGTAACGTCAAATGTCTTCTGATATTTTTGCAATTTTTTGTGCCCGCTTTATCTGATTCGATTAACCATCCGTGCGATTTTCGTTAATTTTTGTTTCAGGAGTTCAGAGGCCTAAAAACGTGTATTATATATCCTTCAATTCGAGCTGTTTCGGGTGGTCGGAGCAGCCATTTTTTTTTTAGCTTGTTTTTCTACCACGTGTCCGAAATCGCATCATCAGGTATCTTATTCGATTTTAAACCCTATAAATAATTTTTACATGGTTATGCGATTTTCGGCCAAAACTGGTTTATAGCATACCGGTAAAGTCAAATGTCTTCCGGAGTTTTTGAAATTTTTTGTGTCTGCTATATCTGACTCGATTAACAATCCTTGGGGTTTTCGGACATTTTCTTTCCGGGGAGCTCAGAGGCCTAAAAAACGTGTATTATATACCCTTCAATTCCAGCCGTTTCGGGTGGTCGGAGCGGCCATTGTTTTTTTTCAGCCTGTTTTTCTACCAGGTGTCCGAAATTGCATCATGAGATATCTTATTCGATTCTAGATTCTATAAACAACTATAAATCACTTTTAAACGGTTATCTGATTTTCGGCCAAAATTGGTTTGTAGCATACCGGTAAAGTCAAAAGTCTTCTGATGTTTTTGCAAATTTTTGTGCCAGGTTTATCTGAATCGATTAACCATCCGTGCGATTTTCGGTAATTTTTGTTTCAGGAGTTCAGAGGCCTAAAATACATATATTATATATCCTTCAATTCTAGCTGTTTCGGGTGGTCGGAGCGGGCATTGTTATTTTTCAGCGTGTTTTTCTACCACTTGTCCGAAGTCGCATCATGTGATATCTTATTCGATTCTACACCCTATAAACAACTATAAATCACTTATACACGGTTATCCGATTTTCGGCCGAAATTGGTTTATAGCATACCGGTAACGTCAAATGTCTTCAGATGTATTTGTAAATTTTTGTGCCCGTTTTATCTGGCTTGATTAACCATTCTTGGAATTTTCGATAATTTTCGTTTCGGCAGCTCAGAGGCCGAAAAAACGTGTATTTATATATCCTTCAATTCGAGCCGGTTCAGGTGGTCGGAGCGACCATTTTTAAATTCACCCTGTTTTTTACCACGTGTCCGAAATCGTATCATGAGGTATCTTTTTCGATTCGAGACCCTATTATCAATTTTAAATCACTTTTACACGGTTATCCGATTTTCGACCGAAATTGGTTTATAGCATACCGGTAATGTCAAATGTCTTCTGAGATTTTTGAAAATTTGTGTGCCCGCTTTATCTGACTTGATTTACCATACGTGCGATTTTCGGTAATTTTTGTTTCAGGAGTTCAGTGGCCTAAAAAACGTGTATTATATACCCTTCAATTCCAGCCGTTTCCGGTGGTCGGATCGACCATTGTTATTTTTCAGCCTGTTTTTGTACCACGTGTCCGAAATTTTATCATGAGATATCTTATTCGATTCTTGACCCTATAAACAACTATAAATCACTTTTACACGTTATCCGATTTTCAGCCGAAATTGGTTTATAGCATACCTGTAACGTCAAATGTCTTCTGATATTTTTGCAATTTTTTGTGCCCGCTTTAACTGATTCGATTAACCATCCGTGCGATTTTCGTTAATTTTTGTTTCAGGAGTTCAGAGGCCTAAAAACGTGTATTATATATCCTTCAATTCGAGCTGTTTCGGGTGGTCGGAGCAGCCATTTTTTTTTTAGCTTGTTTTTCTACCACGTGTCCGAAATCGCATCATCAGGTATCTTATTCGATTTTAAACCCTATAAATAATTTTTACATGGTTATGCGATTTTCGGCCAAAACTGGTTATAGCATACCGGTAAAGTCAAATGTCTTCCGGAGTTTTTGAAATTTTTTGTGTCTGCTATATCTGACTCGATTAACAATCCTTGGGGTTTTCGGACATTTTCTTTCCGGGGAGCTCAGAGGCCTAAAAAACGTGTATTATATACCCTTCAATTCCAGCCGTTTCGGGTGGTCGGAGCGGCCATTGTTTTTTTTCAGCCTGTTTTTCTACCAGGTGTCCGAAATTGCATCATGAGATATCTTATTCGATTCTAGATTCTATAAACAACTATAAATCACTTTTAAACGGTTATCTGATTTTCGGCCAAAATTGGTTTGTAGCATACCGGTAAAGTCAAAAGTCTTCTGATGTTTTTGCAAATTTTTGTGCCAGGTTTATCTGAATCGATTAACCATCCGTGCGATTTTCGGTAATTTTTGTTTCAGGAGTTCAGAGGCCTAAAATACATATATTATATATCCTTCAATTCTAGCTGTTTCGGGTGGTCGGAGCGGGCATTGTTATTTTTCAGCGTGTTTTTCTACCACTTGTCCGAAGTCGCATCATGTGATATCTTATTCGATTCTACACCCTATAAACAACTATAAATCACTTATACACGGTTATCCGATTTTCGGCCGAAATTGGTTTATAGCATACCGGTAACGTCAAATGTCTTCAGATGTATTTGTAAATTTTTGTGCCCGTTTTATCTGGCTTGATTAACCATTCTTGGAATTTTCGATAATTTTCGTTTCGGCAGCTCAGAGGCCGAAAAAACGTGTATTTATATATCCTTCAATTCGAGCCGGTTCAGGTGGTCGGAGCGACCATTTTTAAATTCACCCTGTTTCTTACCACGTGTCCGAAATCGTATCATGAGGTATCTTTTTCGATTCTAGACCCTATTATCAATTTTAAATCACTTTTACACGGTTATCCGATTTTCGACCGAAATTGGTTTATAGCATACCGGTAATGTCAAATGTCTTCTGAGATTTTTGAAAATTTGTGTGCCCGCTTTATCTGACTCGATTTACCATACGTGCGATTTTCGGTAATTTTTGTTTCAGGAGTTCAGTGGCCTAAAAAACGTGTATTATATACCCTTCAATTCCAGCCGTTTCCGGTGGTCGGATCGACCATTGTTATTTTTCAGCCTGTTTTTGTACCACGTGTCCGAAATTGTATCATGAGATATCTTATTCGATTCTTGACCCTATAAACAACTATAAATCACTTTTACACGTTATCCGATTTTCAGCCGAAATTGGTTTATAGCATACCTGTAACGTCAAATGTCTTCTGATATTTTTGCAATTTTTTGTGCCCGCTTTATCTGATTCGATTAACCATCCGTGCGATTTTCGTTAATTTTTGTTTCAGGAGTTCAGAGGCCTAAAAACGTGTATTATATATCCTTCAATTCGAGCTGTTTCGGGTGGTCGGAGCAGCCATTTTTTTTTTAGCTTGTTTTTCTACCACGTGTCCGAAATCGCATCATCAGGTATCTTATTCGATTTTAAACCCTATAAATAATTTTTACATGGTTATGCGATTTTCGGCCAAAACTGGTTATAGCATACCGGTAAAGTCAAATGTCTTCCGGAGTTTTTGAAATTTTTTGTGTCTGCTATATCTGACTCGATTAACAATCCTTGGGGTTTTCGGACATTTTCTTTCCGGGGAGCTCAGAGGCCTAAAAAACGTGTATTATATACCCTTCAATTCCAGCCGTTTCGGGTGGTCGGAGCGGCCATTGTTTTTTTTCAGCCTGTTTTTCTACCAGGTGTCCGAAATTGCATCATGAGATATCTTATTCGATTCTAGATTCTATAAACAACTATAAATCACTTTTAAACGGTTATCTGATTTTCGGCCAAAATTGGTTTGTAGCATACCGGTAAAGTCAAAAGTCTTCTGATGTTTTTGCAAATTTTTGTGCCAGGTTTATCTGAATCGATTAACCATCCGTGCGATTTTCGGTAATTTTTGTTTCAGGAGTTCAGAGGCCTAAAATACATATATTATATATCCTTCAATTCTAGCTGTTTCGGGTGGTCGGAGCGGGCATTGTTATTTTTCAGCGTGTTTTTCTACCACTTGTCCGAAGTCGCATCATGTGATATCTTATTCGATTCTACACCCTATAAACAACTATAAATCACTTATACACGGTTATCCGATTTTCGGCCGAAATTGGTTTATAGCATACCGGTAACGTCAAATGTCTTCAGATGTATTTGTAAATTTTTGTGCCCGTTTTATCTGGCTTGATTAACCATTCTTGGAATTTTCGATAATTTTCGTTTCGGCAGCTCAGAGGCCGAAAAAACGTGTATTTATATATCCTTCAATTCGAGCCGGTTCAGGTGGTCGGAGCGACCATTTTTAAATTCACCCTGTTTTTTACCACGTGTCCGAAATCGTATCATGAGGTATCTTTTTCGATTCTAGACCCTATTATCAATTTTAAATCACTTTTACACGGTTATCCGATTTTCGACCGAAATTGGTTTATAGCATACCGGTAATGTCAAATGTCTTCTGAGATTTTTGAAAATTTGTGTGCCCGCTTTATCTGACTCGATTTACCATACGTGCGATTTTCGGTAATTTTTGTTTCAGGAGTTCAGTGGCCTAAAAAACGTGTATTATATACCCTTCAATTCCAGCCGTTTCCGGTGGTCGGATCGACCATTGTTATTTTTCAGCCTGTTTTTGTACCACGTGTCCGAAATTGTATCATGAGATATCTTATTCGATTCTTGACCCTATAAACAACTATAAATCACTTTTACACGTTATCCGATTTTCAGCCGAAATTGGTTTATAGCATACCTGTAACGTCAAATGTCTTCTGATATTTTTGCAATTTTTTGTGCCCGCTTTATCTGATTCGATTAACCATCCGTGCGATTTTCGTTAATTTTTGTTTCAGGAGTTCAGAGGCCTAAAAACGTGTATTATATATCCTTCAATTCGAGCTGTTTCGGGTGGTCGGAGCAGCCATTTTTTTTAGCTTGTTTTTCTACCACGTGTCCGAAATCGCATCATCAGGTATCTTATTCGATTTTAAACCCTATAAATAATTTTTACATGGTTATGCGATTTTCGGCCAAAACTGGTTTATAGCATACCGGTAAAGTCAAATGTCTTCCGGAGTTTTTGAAATTTTTTGTGTCTGCTATATCTGACTCGATTAACAATCCTTGGGGTTTTCGGACATTTTCTTTCCGGGGAGCTCAGAGGCCTAAAAAACGTGTATTATATACCCTTCAATTCCAGCCGTTTCGGGTGGTCGGAGCGGCCATTGTTTTTTTCAGCCTGTTTTTCTACCAGGTGTCCGAAATTGCATCATGAGATATCTTATTCGATTCTAGATTCTATAAACAACTATAAATCACTTTTAAACGGTTATCTGATTTTCGGCCAAAATTGGTTTGTAGCATACCGGTAAAGTCAAAAGTCTTCTGATGTTTTTGCAAATTTTTGTGCCAGGTTTATCTGAATCGATTAACCATCCGTGCGATTTTCGGTAATTTTTGTTTCAGGAGTTCAGAGGCCTAAAATACATATATTATATATCCTTCAATTCTAGCTGTTTCGGGTGGTCGGAGCGGGCATTGTTATTTTTCAGCGTGTTTTTCTACCACTTGTCCGAAGTCGCATCATGTGATATCTTATTCGATTCTACACCCTATAAACAACTATAAATCACTTATACACGGTTATCCGATTTTCGGCCGAAATTGGTTTATAGCATACCGGTAACGTCAAATGTCTTCAGATGTATTTGTAAATTTTTGTGCCCGTTTTATCTGGCTTGATTAACCATTCTTGGAATTTTCGATAATTTTCGTTTCGGCAGCTCAGAGGCCGAAAAAACGTGTATTTATATATCCTTCAATTCGAGCCGGTTCAGGTGGTCGGAGCGACCATTTTTAAATTCACCCTGTTTTTTACCACGTGTCCGAAATCGTATCATGAGGTATCTTTTTCGATTCTAGACCCTATTATCAATTTTAAATCACTTTTACACGGTTATCCGATTTTCGACCGAAATTGGTTTATAGCATACCGGTAATGTCAAATGTCTTCTGAGATTTTTGAAAATTTGTGTGCCCGCTTTATCTGACTCGATTTACCATACGTGCGATTTTCGGTAATTTTTGTTTCAGGAGTTCAGTGGCCTAAAAAACGTGTATTATATACCCTTCAATTCCAGCCGTTTCCGGTGGTCGGATCGACCATTGTTATTTTTCAGCCTGTTTTTGTACCACGTGTCCGAAATTGTATCATGAGATATCTTATTCGATTCTTGACCCTATAAACAACTATAAATCACTTTTACACGTTATCCGATTTTCAGCCGAAATTGGTTTATAGCATACCTGTAACGTCAAATGTCTTCTGATATTTTTGCAATTTTTTGTGCCCGCTTTATCTGATTCGATTAACCATCCGTGCGATTTTCGTTAATTTTTGTTTCAGGAGTTCAGAGGCCTAAAAACGTGTATTATATATCCTTCAATTCGAGCTGTTTCGGGTGGTCGGAGCAGCAATTTTTTTTTAGCTTGTTTTTCTACCACGTGTCCGAAATCGCATCATCAGGTATCTTATTCGATTTTAAACCCTATAAATAATTTTTACATGGTTATGCGATTTTCGGCCAAAACTGGTTTATAGCATACCGGTAAAGTCAAATGTCTTCCGGAGTTTTTGAAATTTTTTGTGTCTGCTATATCTGACTCGATTAACAATCCTTGGGGTTTTCGGACATTTTCTTTCCGGGGAGCTCAGAGGCCTAAAAAACGTGTATTATATACCCTTCAATTCCAGCCGTTTCGGGTGGTCGGAGCGGCCATTGTTTTTTTTCAGCCTGTTTTTCTACCAGGTGTCCGAAATTGCATCATGAGATATCTTATTCGATTCTAGATTCTATAAACAACTATAAATCACTTTTAAACGGTTATCTGATTTTCGGCCAAAATTGGTTTGTAGCATACCGGTAAAGTCAAAAGTCTTCTGATGTTTTTGCAAATTTTTGTGCCAGGTTTATCTGAATCGATTAACCATCCGTGCGATTTTCGGTAATTTTTGTTTCAGGAGTTCAGAGGCCTAAAATACATATATTATATATCCTTCAATTCTAGCTGTTTCGGGTGGTCGGAGCGGGCATTGTTATTTTTCAGCGTGTTTTTCTACCACTTGTCCGAAGTCGCATCATGTGATATCTTATTCGATTCTATACCCTATAAACAACTATAAATCACTTATACACGGTTATCCGATTTTCGGCCGAAATTGGTTTATAGCATACCGGTAACGTCAAATGTCTTCAGATGTATTTGTAAATTTTTGTGCCCGTTTTATCTGGCATGATTAACCATTCTTGGAATTTTCGATAATTTTCGTTTCGGCAGCTCAGAGGCCGAAAAAACGTGTATTTATATATCCTTCAATTCGAGCCGGTTCAGGTGGTCGGAGCGACCATTTTTAAATTCACCCTGTTTTTTACCACGTGTCCGAAATCGTATCATGAGGTATCTTTTTCGATTCTAGACCCTATTATCAATTTTAAATCACTTTTACACGGTTATCCGATTTTCGACCGAAATTGGTTTATAGCATACCGGTAATGTCAAATGTCTTCTGAGATTTTTGAAAATTTGTGTGCCCGCTTTATCTGACTCGATTTACCATACGTGCGATTTTCGGTAATTTTTGTTTCAGGAGTTCAGAGGCCTAAAAAACGTGTATTATATACCCTTCAATTCCAGCCGTTTCGGGTGGTCGGATCGACCATTGTTATTTTTCAGCCTGTTTTTGTACCACGTGTCCGAAATTGTATCATGAGATATCTTATTCGATTCTTGACCCTATAAACAACTATAAATCACTTTTACACGGTTATCCGATTTTCAGCCGAAATTGGTTTATAGCATACCTGTAACGTAAAATGTCTTCTGATATTTTTGCAATTTTTTGTGCCCGCTTTATCTGATTCGATTAACCATCCTTGCGATTTTCGTTAATTTTTGTTTCGGGAGTTCAGAGGCCTAAAAACGTGTATTATATATCCTTCAATTCGAGCTGTTTCGGGTGGTCGGAGCAGCCATTTTTTTTAGCTTGTTTTTCTACCACGTGTCCGAAATCGCATCATCAGTTATCTTATTCGATTTTAAACCCTATAAATAATTTTTTCATGGTTATCCGATTTTCGGCCAAAACTGGTTTATAGCATACCGGTAAAGTCAAATGTCCTCCGGAGTTTTTGAAATTTTTTGTGTCTGCTATATCTGACTCGATTAACAATCCTTGGGGTTTTCGGACATTTTCTTTCCGGGGAGCTCAGAGGCCTAAATTGCATCATGAGATATCTTATTCGATTCTAGACCCTATAAACAACTATAAATCACTTTTAAACGGTTATCCGATTTTCTGCCGAAATTGGTTTGTAGCATGCCGGTAACGTCAAATGTCTTGTGATGTTTTTGCAAATTTTTGTGCCAGCTTTATCTGACTCGATTAACCATCCGTGCGATTTTCGTTAATTTTTGTTTCAGGAGTTCAGAGGCCTAAAAAAACATATATTATATATCCTTCAATTCTAGCTGTTTCGGGTGGTCGGAGCGGGCATTGTTATTTTTCAGCGTGTTTTTCTACCACTTGTCCGACATCGCATCATGTGATATCTTATTCGATTCTACACCCTATAAACAACTATAAATCACTTTTACACGGTTATCCGATTTTCGGCCGAAATTGGTTTATAGCATACCGGTAACGTCAAATGTCTTCCGATGTATTTGTAAATTTTTATGCCTGTTTTATCTGGCTTGATTAACCATTCTTGGAATTTTTCGATAATTTTCGTTTCGGCAGCTCAGAGGCCTAAAAAACGTGTATTTATATATCCTTCAATTCGAGCCGTTTCAGGTGGTCGGAGCGACCATTTTTAAATTCACCCTGTTTTTTACCACGTGTCCGAAATCGTATCATGAGGTATCTTTTTCGATTCTAGACCCTATTATCAATTTTAAATCACTTTTACACGGTTATCCGATTTTCGACCGAAACAAGTTTATAGCATACCGGTAATGTCAAATGTCTTCTGAGATTTTTGAAAATTTGTGTGCCCGCTTTATCTGACTCGATTTACCATACGTGCGATTTTCGGTAATTTTTGTTTCAGGAGTTCAGAGGCCTAAAAAACGTGTATTATATACCCTTCAATTCCAGCCGTTTCGGGTGGTCGGATCGACCATTGTTATTTTTCAGCCAGTTTTTGTACCACGTGTCCGAAATTGTATCATGAGATATCTTATTCGATTCTTGACCCTATAAACAACTATAAATCACTTTTACACGGTTATCCGATTTTCAGCCGAAATTGGTTTATAGCATACCTGTAACGTCAAATGTCTTCTGATATTTTTGCAATTTTTTGTGCCCGCTTTATCAGATTCGATTAACCATCCGTGCGATTTTCGTTAATTTTTGTTTCGGGAGTTCAGAGGCCTAAAAACGTGTATTATATATCCTTCAATTCGAGCTGTTTCGGGTGGACGGAGCAGCTATTTTTTTTTTAGCTTGTTTTTCTACCACGTGTCCGAAATCGCATCATCAGGTATCTTATTCGATTTTAAACCCTATAAATAATTTTTTCATGGTTATCCGATTTTCGGCCAAAACTGGTTTATAGCATACCGGTAAAGTCAAATGTCCTCCGGAGGTTTTGAAATTTTGTGTCTGCTATATCTGACTCGGTTAACAATCCTTGGGGTTTTCGGACATTTTCTTTCCGGGGAGCTCAGAGGCCTAAAAAACGTGGATTATATATCCTTCAATTCCAGCCGTTTCGGGTGGTCGGAACGGCCATTGTTATTTTTCAGCATGTTTTTCTACCATGTGTCCGAAATTGCATCATGAGATATCTTATTCGATTCTAGACCCTATAAACAACTATAAATCACTTTTAAACGGTTATCCGATTTTCTGCCGAAATTGGTTTGTAGCATGCCGGTAACGTCAAATGTCTTCTGATGTTTTTGCAAATTTTTGTGCCAGCTTTATCTGACTCGATTAACCATCCGTGCGATTTTCGTTAATTTTTGTTTCACGAGTTCAGAGGCCTAAAAAAACATATATTATATATCCTTCAATTCTAGTTGTTTCGGGTGGTCGGAGCGGGCATTGTTATTTTTCAGCGTGTTTTTCTTCCACTTGTCCGACATCGCATCATGTGATATCTTATTCGATTCTACACCCTATAAACAACTATAAATCACTTTTACACGGTTATCCGATTTTCGGCCGAAATTGGTTTATAGCATACCGGTAACGTCAAATGTCTTCCGATGTATTTGTAAATTTTTATGCCTGTTTTATCTGGTTTGATTAACCATTCTTGGAATTTTTCGATAATTTTCGTTTCGGCAGCTCAGAGGCCTAAAAAACGTGTATTTATATATCCTTCAATTCGAGCCGTTTCAGGTGGTCGGAGCGACCATTTTTAAATTCACCCTGTTTTTTACCACGTGTCCGAAATCGTATCATGAGGTATCTTTTTCGATTGTAGACCCTATTATCAATTTTAAATCACTTTTACACGGTTATCCGATTTTCGACCGAAATTGGTTTATAGCATACCGGTAATGTCAAATTTCTTCTGAGATTTTTGAAAATTTGTGTGCCCGCTTTATCTGACTCGATTTACCATACGTGCGATTTTCGGTAATTTTTGTTTCAGGAGTTCAGAGGCCTAAAAAACGTGTATTATATACCCTTCAATTCCAGCCGTTTCGGGTGGTCGGATCGACCATTGTTATTTTTCAGCCTATTTTTGTACCACGTGTCCGAAATTTTATCATGAGATATCTTATTCGATTCTTGACCCTATAAACAACTATAAATCACTTTTACACGTTATCCGATTTTCAGCCGAAATTGGTTTATAGCATACCTGTAACGTCAAATGTCTTCTGATATTTTTGCAATTTTTTGTGTCCGCTTTATCTGATTCGATTAATCATCCGTGCGATTTTCGTTAATTTTTGTTTCAGGAGTTCAGAGGCTTAAAAACGTGTATTATATATCCTTCAATTCGAGCTGTTTCGGGTGGTCGGAGCAGCCATTTTTTTTTTGAGCTTGTTTTTCTACCACGTGTCCGAAATCGCATCATCAGGTATCTTATTCGATTTTAAACCCTATAAATAACTATAAATAATTTTTACATGGTTATCCGATTTTCGGCCAAAACTGGTTTATAGCATACCGGTAAAGTCAAATGTCTTCCGGAGTTTTTGAAATTTTTTGTGTCTGCTATATCTGACTCGATTAACAATCCTTGGGGTTTTCGGACATATTCTTTCCGGGGAGCTCAGAGGCCTAAAAAACGTGTATTTTATACCCTTCAATTCCAGCCGTTTCGGGTGGTCGGAGCGGCCATTGTTTTTTTTCAGCCTGTTTTTCTACCAGGTGTCCGAAATTGCATCATGAGATATCTTATTCGATTCTAGATTCTATAAACAACTATAAATCACTTTTAAACGGTTATCTGATTTTCGGCCAAAATTGGTTTGTAGCATACCGGTAAAGTCAAAAGTCTTCTGATGTTTTTGCAAATTTTTGTGCCAGGTTTATCTGAATCGATAAACCATCCGTGCGATTTTCGGTAATTTTTGTTTCAGGAGTTCAGAGGCCTAAAATACATATATTATATATCCTTAAATTCTAGCTGTTTCGGGTGGTCGGAGCGGGCATTGTTATTTTTCAGCTTTTTTTTCTACCACTTGTCCGAAGTCGCATCATGTGATATCTTATTCGATTCTACACCCTATAAACAACTATAAATCACTTATACACGGTTATCCGATTTTCTGCCGAAATTGGTTTATAGCATACCGGTAACGTCAAATGTCTTCAGATGTATTTTTAAATTTTAGTGCCCGTTTTATCTGGCTTGATTAACCATTCTTGGAATTTTCGATAATTTTCGTTTCGGCAGCTCAGAGGCCTAAAAAACGTGTATTTATATATCCTTCAATTCGAGCCGGTTCAGGTGGTCGGAGCGACCATTTTTAAATTCACCCTGTTTTTTACCACGTGTCCGAAATCGTATCATGAGATATCTTTTTCGATTGTAGACCCTATTATCAATTTTAAATCACTTTTACACGGTTATCCGATTTTCGACCGAAATTGGTTTATAGCATACCGGTAATGTCAAATGTCTTCTGAGGTTTTTGAAAATTTGTGTGCCCGCTTTATCTGACTCGATTTACCATACGTGCGATTTTCGGTAATTTTTGTTTCAGGAGTTCAGAGGCCTAAAAAACGTGTATTATATACCCTTCAATTCCAGCCGTTTCGGGTGGTCGGATCGACCATTGTTATTTTTCAGCCTGTTTTTGTACCACGTGTCCGAAATTTTATCATGAGATATCTTATTCGATTCTTGACCCTATAAACAACTATAAATCACTTTTACACGTTATCCGATTTTCAGCCGAAATTGGTTTATAGCATACCTGTAACGTCAAATGTCTTCTGATATTTTTGCAATTTTTTGTGTCCGCTTTATCTGATTCGATTAATCATCCGTGCGATTTTCGTTAATTTTTGTTTCAGGAGTTCAGAGGCTTAAAAACGTGTATTATATATCCTTCAATTCGAGCTGTTTCGGGTGGTCGGAGCAGCCTTCTTTTTTTTGAGCTTGTTTTTCTACCACGTGTCCGAAATCGCATCATCAGGTATCTTATTCGATTTTAAACCCTATAAATAATTTTTACATGGTTATCCGATTTTCGGCCAAAACTGGTTTATAGCATACCGGTAAAGTCAAATGTCTTCCGGAGTTTTTGAAATTTTTTGTGTCTGCTATATCTGACTCGGTTAACAATCCTTGGGGTTTTCGGGCATTTTCTTTCCGGGGAGCTCAGAGGCCTAAAAAACGTGTATTATATACCCTTCAATTCCAGCCGTTTCGGGTGGTCGGAGCGGCCATTGTTATTTTTCAGCATGTTTTTCTACCATGTGTCCGAAATTGCATCATGAGATATCTTATTCGATTCTAGACCCTATAAACAACTTTAATCACTTTTAAACGGTTATCCGATTTTCGGCCGAAATTGGTTTGTAGCATGCCGGTAACGTCAAATGTCTTCTGATGTTTTTGCAAATTTTTGTGCCAGCTTTATCTGACTCGATTAACCATCCGTGCGATTTTCGGTAATTTTCGTTTCAGGAGTTCAGAGGCCTAAGAAAACATATTATATATCCTTCAATTCTAGCTGTTTCGGGTGGTCGGAGCGGGCATTCTTATTTTTCAGCGTGTTTTTCTACCACTTGTCCGAAATCGCATCATGTGATTTCTTATTCGATTCTACACCCTATAAACAACTTTAATCACTTTTACACGGTTATCCGATTTACGTGTAGTATATATCCTTCAATTCGAGCTGTATCGGGTGGTCGGAGCAGCCATTTTTTTTTAGCTTGTTTTTCTACCACGTGTCCGAAATCGCATCATCAGGTATCTTATTCGATTTTAAACCCTATAAATAACTATAAATAATTTTTACATGGTTATCCGATTTTCGGCCAAAACTGGTTTATAGCGTACCAGTAAAGTTAAATGTCTTCTGGAGTTTTTGAAATTTTTTGTGTCTGTTATATCTGACTCGATTAACAATGCTTGGGGTTTTCGGACATTTTCTTTCCGGGGAGCTCAGAGGCCTAAAAAACGTGTATTATATACCCTTCAATTCCAGCCGTTTCGGGTGGTCGGAGCGGCCATTGTTATTTTTCAGCATGTTTTTCTACCATGTGTCCGAAATTGCATCATGAGATATCTTATTCGATTCTAGACCCTATAAACAACTTTAATCACTTTTAAACGGTTATCCGATTTTCGGCCGAAATTGGTTTGTAGCATGCCGGTAACGTCAAATGTCTTCTGATGTTTTTGCAAATTTTTGTGCCAGCTTTATCTGACTCGATTAACCATCCGTGCGATTTTCGGTAATTTTCGTTTCAGGAGTTCAGAGGCCTAAGAAAACATATTATATATCCTTCAATTCTAGCTGTTTCGGGTGGTCGGAGCGGGCATTCTTATTTTTCAGCGTGTTTTTCTACCACTTGTCCGAAATCGCATCATGTGATTTCTTATTCGATTCTACACCACATAAACAACTATAAATCACTTTTACACGGTTATCCGATTTTCGGCCGAAATTGGTTTATAGCATACCGGTAACGTCAAATGTCTTCAGATGTATTTGTAAATTTTTGTGCCCGTTTTATCTGGCTTGATTAACCATTCTTGGAATTTTCGATAATTTTCGTTTCGGCAGCTCAGAGGCCTAAAAAACGTGTATTTATATATCCTTCAATTCGAGCCGGTTCAGGTGGTCGGAGCGACCATTTTTAAATTCACCCTGTTTTTTACCACGTGTCCGAAATCGTATCATGAGGTATCTTTTTCGATTCTAGACCCTATTATCAATTTTAAATCACTTTTACACGGTTATCCGATTTTCGACCGAAATTGGTTTATAGCATACCGGTAATGTCAAATGTCTTCTGAGATTTTTGAAAATTTGTGTGCCCGCTTTATCTGACTCGATTTACCATACGTGCGATTTTCGGTAATTTTTGTTTCAGGAGTTCAGAGGCCTAAAAAACGTGTATTATATACCCTTCAATTCCAGCCGTTTCCGGTGGTCGGATCGACCATTGTTATTTTTCAGCCTGTTTTTGTACCACGTGTCCGAAATTGTATCATGAGATATCTTATTCGATTCTTGACCCTATAAACAACTATAAATCACTTTTACACGATATCCGATTTTCAGCCGAAATTGGTTTATAGCATACCTGTAACTTCAAATGTCTTCTGATATTTTTGCAATTTTTTGTGCCCGCTTTATCTGATTCGATTAACCATCCGTGCGATTTTCGTTAATTTTTGTTTCAGGAGTTCAGAGACCTAAAAACGTGTAGTATATATCCTTCAATTCGAGCTGTATCGGGTGGTCGGAGCAGCCATTTTTTTTTAGCTTGTTTTTCTACCACGTGTCCGAAATCGCATCATCAGGTATCTTATTCGATTTTAAACCCTATAAATAACTATAAATAATTTTTACATGGTTATCCGATTTTCGGCCAAAACTGGTTTATAGCGTACCAGTAAAGTTAAATGTCTTCTGGAGTTTTTGAAATTTTTTGTGTCTGTTATATCTGACTCGATTAACAATGCTTGGGGTTTTCGGACATTTTCTTTCCGGGGAGCTCAGAGGCCTAAAAAACGTGTATTATATACCCTTCAATTCCAGCCGTTTCGGGTGGTCGGAGCGGCCATTGTTATTTTTCAGCATGTTTTTCTACCATGTGTCCGAAATTGCATCATGAGATATCTTATTCGATTCTAGACCCTATAAACAACTTTAATCACTTTTAAACGGTTATCCGATTTTCGGCCGAAATTGGTTTGTAGCATGCCGGTAACGTCAAATGTCTTCTGATGTTTTTGCAAATTTTTGTGCCAGCTTTATCTGACTCGATTAACCATCCGTGCGATTTTCGGTAATTTTCGTTTCAGGAGTTCAGAGGCCTAAGAAAACATATTATATATCCTTCAATTCTAGCTGTTTCGGGTGGTCGGAGCGGGCATTCTTATTTTTCAGCGTGTTTTTCTACCACTTGTCCGAAATCGCATCATGTGATTTCTTATTCGATTCTACACCACATAAACAACTATAAATCACTTTTACACGGTTATCCGATTTTCGGCCGAAATTGGTTTATAGCATACCGGTAACGTCAAATGTCTTCAGATGTATTTGTAAATTTTTGTGCCCGTTTTATCTGGCTTGATTAACCATTCTTGGAATTTTCGATAATTTTCGTTTCGGCAGCTCAGAGGCCTAAAAAACGTGTATTTATATATCCTTCAATTCGAGCCGGTTCAGGTGGTCGGAGCGACCATTTTTAAATTCACCCTGTTTTTTACCACGTGTCCGAAATCGTATCATGAGGTATCTTTTTCGATTCTAGACCCTATTATCAATTTTAAATCACTTTTACACGGTTATCTGATTTTCGACCGAAATTGATTTATAGCATACCGGTAATGTCAAATTTCTTCTGAGATTTTTGAAAATTTGTGTGCCCGCTTTATCTGACTCGATTTACCATACGTGCGATTTTCGGTAATTTTTGTTTCAGGAGTTCAGAGGCCTAAAAAACGTGTATTATATACCCTTCAATTCCAGCCGTTTCGGGTGGTCGGATCGACCATTGTTATTTTTCAGCCTGTTTTTGTACCACGTGTCCGAAATTGTATCATGAGATATCTTATTCGATGATTGACCCTATAAACAACTATAAATCACTTTTACACGTTATCCGATTTTCAGCCGAAATTGGTTTATAGCATACCTGTAACGTCAAATGTCTTCTGATATTTTTGCAATTTTTTGTGCCCGCTTTATCTTATTCGATTAACCATCCGTGCGATTTTCGTTAATTTTTGTTTCAGGAGTTCAGAGGCCTAAAAACGTGTATTATATATCCTTCAATTCGAGCTGTTTCGGGTGGTCAGAGCAGCCTTTTTTTTTTAGCTTGTTTTTCTACCACGTGTCCGAAATCGCATCATCAGGTATCTTATTCGATTTTAAACCCTATAAATAATTTTTACATGGTTATCCGATTTTCGGCCAAAACTGGTTTATAGCATACCGGTAAAGTCAAATGTCTTCCGGAGTTTTTGAAATTTTTTGTGCCTGCTATATCTGACTCGATTAACAATCCTTGGGGTTTTCGGACATTTTCTTTCCGGGGAGCTCAGAGGTCTAAAAAACGTGTATTATATACCCTTCAATTCCAACCGTTTCGGGTGGTCGGAGCGGCCATTGTTATTTTTCAGCATGTTTTTCTACCATGTGTCCGAAATTGCATCATGAGATATCTTATTCGATTCTAGACCCTATAAACAACTTTAATCACTTTTAAACGGTTATCCGATTTTCGGCCGAAATTGGTTTGTAGCATGCCGGTAACGTCAAATGTCTTCTGATGTTTTTGCAAATTTTTGTGCCAGCTTTATCTGACTCGATTAACCATCCGTGCGATTTTCGGTAATTTTCGTTTCAGGAGTTCAGAGGCCTAAAAAAACATATTATATATCCTTCAATTCTAGCTGTTTCGGGTGGTCGGAGCGGGCATTCTTATTTTTCAGCGTGTTTTTCTACCACTTGTCCGAAATCGCAACATGTGATATCTTATTCGATTCTACACCACATAAACAACTATAAATCACTTTTACACGGTTATCCGATTTTCGGCCGAAATTGGTTTATAGCATACCGGTAACGTCAAATGTCTTCAGATGTATTTGTAAATTTTTGTGCCCGTTTTATCTGGCTTGATTAACCATTCTTGGAATTTTCGATAATTTTCGTTTCGGCAGCTCAGAGGCCTAAAAAACGTGTATTTATATATCCTTCAATTCGAGCCGGTTCAGGTGGTCGGAGCGACCATTTTTAAATTCACCCTTTTTTTTACCACGTGTCCGAAATCGTATCATGAGGTATCTTTTTCGATTCTAGACCCTATTATCAATTTTAAATCACTTTTACACGGTTATCCGATTTTCGACCGAAATTGGTTTATAGCATACCGGTAATGTCAAATGTCTTCTGAGATTTTTGAAAATTTGTGTGCTCGCTTTATCTGACTCGATTTACCATAGGTGCGATTTTCGGTAATTTTTGTTTCAGGAGTTCAGAGGCCTAAAAAACGTGTATTATATACCCTTTAATTCCAGCCGTTTCGGGTGGTCGGATCGACCATTGTTATTTTTCAGCCTGTTTTTGTACCACGTGTCCGAAATTTTATCATGAGATATCTTATTCGATTCTTGACCCTATAAACAACTATAAATCACTATTACACGTTATCCGATTTTCAGCCGAAATTGGTTTATAGCATACCTGTAACGTCAAATGTCTTCTGATATTTTTGCAATTTTTTGTGCCCGCTTTATCAGATTCGATTAATCATCCGTGCGATTTTCGTTAATTTTTGTTTCAGGAGTTCAGAGGCCTAAAAACGTGTATTATATATCCTTCAATTCGAGCTGTTTCGGGTGGTCGGAGCAGCCATTTTTTTTTTTTGAGCTTGTTTTTCTACCACGTGTCCGAAATCGCATCATCAGGTATCTTATTCGATTTTAAACCCTATAAATAACTATAAATAATTTTTACATGGTTATCCGATTTTCGGCCAAAACTGGTTTATAGCATACCGGTAAAGTCAAATGTCTTCCGGAGTTTTTGAAATTTTTTGTGTCTGCTATATCTGACTCGATTAACAATCCTTGGGGTTTTCGGACATTTTCTTTCCGGGGAGCTCAGAGGCCTAAAAAACGTGTATTATATACCCTTCAATTCCAGCCGTTTCGGGTGGTCGGAGCGGCCATTGTTTTTTTCCAGCCTGTTTTTCTACCAGGTGTCCGAAATTGCATCATGAGATATCTTATTCGATTCTAGATTCTATAAACAACTATAAATCACTTTTAAACGGTTATCTGATTTTCGGCCAAAATTGGTTTGTAGCATACCGGTAAAGTCAAAAGTCTTCTGATGTTTTTGCAAATTTTTGTGCCAGGTTTATCTGAATCGATTAACCATCCGTGCGATTTTCGGTAATTTTTGTTTCAGGAGTTCAGAGGCCTAAAATACATATATTATATATCCTTCAATTCTAGCTGTTTCGGGTGGTCGGAGCGGGCATTGTTATTTTTCAGCGTGTTTTTCTACCACTTGTCCGAAGTCGCATCATGTGATATCTTATTCGATTCTACACCCTATAAACAACTATAAATCACTTATACACGGTTATCCGATTTTCGGCCGAAATTGGTTTATAGCATACCGGTAACGTCAAATGTCTTCAGATGTATTTGTAAATTTTTGTGCCCGTTTTATCTGGCTTGATTAACCATTCTTGGAATTTTCGATAATTTTCGTTTCGGCAGCTCAGAGGCCGAAAAAACGTGTATTTATATATCCTTCAATTCGAGCCGGTTCAGGTGGTCGGAGCGACCATTTTTAAATTCACCCTGTTTTTTACCACGTGTCCGAAATCGTATCATGAGGTATCTTTTTCGATTCTAGACCCTATTATCAATTTTAAATCACTTTTACACGGTTATCCGATTTTCGACCGAAATTGGTTTATAGCATACCGGTAATGTCAAATGTCTTCTGAGATTTTTGAAAATTTGTGTGCCCGCTTTATCTGACTCGATTTACCATACGTGCGATTTTCGGTAATTTTTGTTTCAGGAGTTCAGAGGCCTAAAAAACGTGTATTATATACCCTTCAATTCCAGCCGTTTCCGGTGGTCGGATCGACCATTGTTATTTTTCAGCCTGTTTTTGTACCACGTGTCCGAAATTGTATCATGAGATATCTTATTCGATTCTTGACCCTATAAACAACTATAAATCACTTTTACACGATATCCGATTTTCAGCCGAAATTGGTTTATAGCATACCTGTAACTTCAAATGTCTTCTGATATTTTTGCAATTTTTTGTGCCCGCTTTATCTGATTCGATTAACCATCCGTGCGATTTTCGTTAATTTTTGTTTCAGGAGTTCAGAGACCTAAAAACGTGTAGTATATATCCTTCAATTCGAGCTGTATCGGGTGGTCGGAGCAGCCATTTTTTTTTAGCTTGTTTTTCTACCACGTGTCCGAAATCGCATCATCAGGTATCTTATTCGATTTTAAACCCTATAAATAACTATAAATAATTTTTACATGGTTATCCGATTTTCGGCCAAAACTGGTTTATAGCGTACCAGTAAAGTTAAATGTCTTCTGGAGTTTTTGAAATTTTTTGTGTCTGTTATATCTGACTCGATTAACAATGCTTGGGGTTTTCGGACATTTTCTTTCCGGGGAGCTCAGAGGCCTAAAAAACGTGTATTATATACCCTTCAATTCCAGCCGTTTCGGGTGGTCGGAGCGGCCATTGTTATTTTTCAGCATGTTTTTCTACCATGTGTCCGAAATTGCATCATGACATATCTTATTCGATTCTAGGCGGAAATTGGTTTGTAGCATGCCGGTAACGTCAAATGTCTTCTGATGTTTTTGCTAATTTTTGTGCCAGCTTTATCTGACTCGATTAACCATCTGTGCGATTTTCGGTAATTTTTGTTTCAGGAGTTCAGAGGCCTAAAAAAACATATTATATATCCTTCAATTCTAGCTGTTTCGGGTGGTCGGAGCGGGCATTCTTATTTTTCAGCGTGTTTTTCTACCACTTGTCCGAAATCGCATCATGTGATATCTTATTCGATTCTACACCCTATAAACAACTATAAATCATTTTTACACGGTTATCCGATTTTCGGCCGAAATTGGTTTATAGCATACCGGTAACGTCAAATGTCTTCAGATGTATTTGTAAACTTTTGTGCCCGTTTTATCTGGCTTGATTAACCATTCTTGGAATTTTCGATAATTTTCGTTTCGGGAGCTCAGAGGCCTAAAAAACGTGTATTTATATATCCTTCAATTCGAGCCGGTTCAGGTGGTCGGAGCGACCATTTTTAAATTCACCCTGTTTTTTACCACGTGTCCGAAATCGTATCATGAGGTATCTTTTTCGATTCTAGACCCTATTATCAATTTTAAATCACTTTTAAACGGTTATCCGATTTTCGACCGAAACTGGTTTATAGCATACCGGTAATGTCAAATGTCTTCTGAGATTTTTGAAAATTTGTGTGTCCGCTTTATCTGACTCGATTTACCATACGTACGATTTTCGGTAATTTTTGATTCAGGAGTTCAGAGGCCTAAAAAACGTGTATTATATACCCTTCAATTCCAGCCGTTTCGGGTGGTCGGAGCGGCCATTGTTTTTTTTCAGCCTGTTTTTCTACCAGGTGTCCGAAATTGCATCATGAGATATCTTATTCGATTCTAGATTCTATAAACAACTATAAATCACTTTTAAACGGTTATCTGATTTTCGGCCAAAATTGGTTTGTAGCATACCGGTAAAGTCAAAAGTCTTCTGATGTTTTTGCAAATTTTTGTGCCAGGTTTATCTGAATCGATTAACCATCCGTGCGATTTTCGGTAATTTTTGTTTCAGGAGTTCAGAGGCCTAAAATACATATATTATATATCCTTCAATTCTAGCTGTTTCGGGTGGTCGGAGCGGGCATTGTTATTTTTCAGCGTGTTTTTCTACCACTTGTTCGAAGTCGCATCATGTGATATCTTATTCGATTCTACACCCTATAAACAACTATAAATCACTTTTACACGGTTATCCGATTTTCGGCCGAAATTGGTTTATAGCATACCGGTAACGTCAAATGTCTTCAGATGTATTTGTAAATTTTTGTGCCCGTTTTATCTGGCTTGATTAACCATTCTTGCAATTTTCGATAATTTTCGTTTCGGCAGGTCAGAGGCCTAAAAAACGTGTATTTATATATCCTTCAATTCGAGCCGGTTCAGGTGGTCGGAGCGACCATTTTTAAATTCACCCTGTTTTTTTACCACGTGTCCGAAATCGTATCATGAAGTATCTTTTTCAATTCTAGACCCTATTATCAATTTTAAATCACTTTTACACGGTTATCCGATTTTCGACCGAAACTGGTTTATAGCATACCGGTAATGTCAAATGTCTTCTGAGATTTTTGAAAATTTGTGTGCCCGCTTTATCTGACTCGATTAACCATCCGTGCGATTTTCGGTAATTTTTGTTTCAGGAGTTCAGAGGCCTAAAATACATATATTATATATCCTTCAATTCTAGCTGTTTCGGGTGGTCGGAGCGGGCATTGTTATTTTTCAGCGTGTTTTTCTACCACTTGTCCGAAATCGCATCATGTGATATCTTATTCGATTCTACACCCTATAAACAACTATAAATCACTTTTACACGGTTATCCGATTTTCGGCCGAAATTGGTTTATAGCATACCGGTAACGTCAAATGTCTTCAGATGTATTTGTAAATTTTTGTGCCCGTTTTATCTGGCTTGATTAACCAATCTTGCAATTTTCGATAATTTTCGTTTTGGGAGCTCAGAGGCCTAAAAAACGTGTATTTATATATCCGTCAATTCGAGCCGGTTCAGGTGGTCGGAGCGACCATTTTTAAATTCACCCTGTTTTTTACCACGTGTCTGAAATCGTATCATGAGGTATCTTTTTCGATTCTAGACCCCATTATCAATTTTAAATCACTTTTACACGGTTATCCGATTTTCGACCGAAACTGGTTTATAGCATACCGGTAATGTCAAATGTCTTCTGAGATTTTTGAAAATTTGTGTGTCCGCTTTATCTGACTCGATTTACCATACGTGCGATTTTCGGTAATTTTTGATTCAGGAGTTCAGAGGCCTAAAAAACGTGTATTATATACCCTTCAATTCCAGCCGTTTCGGGTGGTCGGAGCGGCCATTGTTTTTTTTCAGCCTGTTTTTCTACCAGGTGTCCGAAATTGCATCATGAGATATCTTATTCGATTCTAGATTCTATAAACAACTATAAATCACTTTTAAACGGTTATCTGATTTTCGGCCAAAATTGGTTTGTAGCATACCGGTAAAGTCAAAAGTCTTCTGATGTTTTTGCAAATTTTTGTGCCAGGTGTATCTAAATCGATTAACCATCCGTGCGATTTTCGGTAATTTTTGTTTCAGGAGTTCAGAGGCCTAAAATACATATATTATATATCCTTCAATTCTAGCTGTTTCGGGTGGTCGGAGCGGGCATTGTTATTTTCAGCGTGTTTTTCTACCACTTGTCCGAAGTCGCATCATGTGATATCTTATTCGATTCTACACCCTATAAACAACTATAAATCACTTTTACACGGTTATCCGATTTTCGGCCGAAATTGGTTTATAGCATACCGGTAACGTCAAATGTCTTCAGATGTATTTGTAAATTTTTGTGCCCGTTTTATCTGGCTTGATTAACCATTCTTGCAATTTTCGATAATTTTCGTTTCGGCAGCCCAGAGGCCTAAAAAACGTGTATTTATATATCCTTCAATTCGAGCCGGTTCAGGTGGTCGGAGCGACCATTTTTAAATTCACCCTGTTTTTTACCACGTGTCCGAAATCGTATCATGAGGTATCTTTTTCGATTCTAGACCCTATTATCAATTTTAAATCACTTTTACACGGTTATCCGATTTTCGACCGAAACTGGTTTATAGCATACCGGTAATGTCAAATGTCTTCTGAGATTTTTGAAAATTTGTGTGCCCGCTTTATCTGACTCGATTAACCATCCGTGCGATTTTCGGTAATTTTTGTTTCAGGAGTTCAGAGGCCTAAAATACATATATTATATATCCTTCAATTCTAGCTGTTTCGGGTGGTCGGAGCGGGCATTGTTATTTTTCAGCGTGTTTTTCTACCACTTGTCCGAAATCGCATCATGTGATATCTTATTCGATTCTACACCCTATAAACAACTATAAATCACTTTTACACGGTTATCCGATTTTCGGCCGAAATTGGTTTATAGCATACCGGTAACGTCAAATGTCTTCAGATGTATTTGTAAATTTTTGTGCCCGTTTTATCTGGCTTGATTAACCATTCTTGCAATTTTCGATAATTTTCGTTTCGGCAGCTCAGAGGCCTAAAAAACGTGTATTTATATATCCTTCAATTCGAGCCGGTTCAGGTGGTCGGAGCGACCATTTTTAAATTCACACTGTTTTTTACCACGTGTCCGAAATCGAATCATGAGGTATCTTTTTCGATTCTAGACCCTATTATCAATTTTAAATCACTTTTACACGGTTATCCGATTTTCGACCGAAACTGGTTTATAGCATACCGGTAATGTCAAATATCTTCTGAGATTTTTGAAAATTTGTGTGCCCGCTTTATCTGACTTGATTAACCATCCGTGCGATTTTCGGTAATTTTTGTTTCAGGATTTCAGAGGCCTAAAAAACGTGTATTATATACCCTTCAATTCCAGCCGTTTCGGGTGGTCAGATCGACCATTGTTATTTTTCAGCCTGTTTTTGTACCACGTGTCCGAAATTGTATCATGAGATATCTTATTCGATTCTTGACCCTATAAACAACTATAAATCACTTTTACACGTTATCCGATTTTCAGCCGAAATTGGTTTATAGCATACATGTAACGTCAAATGTCTTCTGATATTTTTGCAATTTTTTGTGCCCGCTTTATCTGATTCGATTAACCATCCGTGCGATTTTCGTTAATTTTTGTTTCAGGAGTTCAGAGGCCTAAAAACGTGTATTATATATCCTTCAATTCGAGCTGTTTCGGGTGGTCGGAGCGGGCATTGTTATTTTTCAGCGTGTTTTTCTACCACTTGTCCGAAGTCGCATCATGTGATATCTTATTCGATTCTACACCCTATAAACAACTATAAATCACTTTTACACGGTTATCCGATTTTCGGCCGAAATTGGTTTATAGCATACCGGTAACGTCAAATGTCTTCAGATGTATTTGTAAATTTTTGTGCCCGTTTTATCTGGCTTGATTAACCATTCTTGCAATTTTCGATAATTTTCGTTTCGGCAGGTCAGAGGCCTAAAAAACGTGTATTTATATATCCTTCAATTCGAGCCGGTTCAGGTGGTCGGAGCGACCATTTTTAAATCCACCCTGTTTTTTACCACGTGTCCGAAATCGTATCATGAGGTGTCTTTTTCGATTCTAGACCCTATTATCAATTTTAAATCACTTTTACACGGTTATCCGATTTTCGACCGAAACTGGTTTATAGCATACCGGTAATGTCAAATGTCTTCTGAGATTTTTGAAAATTTGTGTGCCCGCTTTATCTGACTCGATTAACCATCCGTGCGATTTTCGGTAATTTTTGTTTCAGGAGTTCAGAGGCCTAAAATACATATATTATATATCTTTCAATTCTAGCTGTTTCGGGTGGTCGGAGCGGGCATTGTTATTTTTCAGCGTGTTTTTCTACCACTTGTCCGAAATCGCATCATGTGATATCTTATTCGATTCTACACCCTATAAACAACTATAAATCACTTTTACACGGTTATCCGATTTTCGGCCGAAATTGGTTTATAGCATACCGGTAACGTCAAATGTCTTCAGATGTATTTGTAAATTTTTGTGCCCGTTTTATCTGGCTTGATTAACCATTCTTGCAATTTTCGATAATTTTCGTTTTGGGAGCTCAGAGGCCTAAAAAACGTGTATTTATATATCCTTCAATTCGAGCCGGTTCAGGTGGTCGGAGCGACCATTTTTAAATTCACCATGTTTTTTACCACGTGTCCGAAATCGTATCATGAGGTATCTTTTTCGATTCTAGACCCTATTATCAATTTTAAATCACTTTTACACGGTTATCCGATTTTCGACCGAAACTGTTTTATAGCATACCGGTAATGTCAAATGTCTTCTGAGAGTTTTGAAAATTTGTATGCCTGCTTTATCTGACTCGATTTACCATAAGTGCGATTTTCGGTAATTTTTGTTTCAGGAGTTCAGAGGCCTAAAAAACGTGTATTATATACCCTTCAATTCCAGCCGTTTCGGGTGGTCGGATCGACCATTGTTATTTTTCAGCCTATTTTTGTATCACGTGTCCGAAATTGTATCATGAGATATCTTATTCGATTCTTGACCCTATAAACAACTATAAATCACTTTTACACGTTATCCGATTTTCAGCCGAAATTGGTTTATAGCATACCTGTAACGTCAAATGTCTTCTGATATTTTTGCAATTTTTTGTGCCCGCTTTATCTGATTCGATTAACCATCCGTGCGATTTTCGTTAATTTTTGTTTCAGGAGTTCAGAGGCCTAAAAACGTGTATTATATATCCTTCAATTCGAGCTGTTTCGGGTGGTCGGAGCAGCCATTTTTTTTTAGCTTGTTTTTCTACCACGTGTCCGAAATCGCATCATCAGGTATCTTATTCGATTTTAAACCCTATAAATAACTATAAATAATTTTTACATGGTTATCCGATTTTCGGCCAAAACTGGTTTATAGCATACCAGTAAAGTTAAATGTCTTCTGGAGTTTTTGAAATTTTTTGTGTCTGTTATATCTGACTCGATTAACAATGCTTGGGGTTTTCGGACATTTTCTTTCCGGGGAGCTCAGAGGCCTAAAAAACGTGTATTATATACCCTTCAATTCCAGCCGTTTCGGGTGGTCGGAGCGGCCATTGTTATTTTTCAGCATGTTTTTCTACCATGTGTCCGAAATTGCATCATGACATATCTTATTCGATTCTAGGCGGAAATTGGTTTGTAGCATGCCGGTAACGTCAAATGTCTTCTGATGTTTTTGCTAATTTTTGTGCCAGCTTTATCTGACTCGATTAACCATCTGTGCGATTTTCGGTAATTTTTGTTTCAGGAGTTCAGAGGCCTAAAAAAACATATTATATATCCTTCAATTCTAGCTGTTTCGGGTGGTCGGAGCGGGCATTCTTATTTTTCAGCGTGTTTTTCTACCACTTGTCCGAAATTGCATCATGTGATATCTTATTCGATTCTACACCCTATAAACAACTATAAATCATTTTTACACGGTTATCCGATTTTCGGCCGAAATTGGTTTATAGCATACCGGTAACGTCAAATGTCTTCAGATGTATTTGTAAATTTTTGTGCCCGTTTTATCTGGCTTGATTAACCATTCTTGGAATTTTCGATAATTTTCGTTTCGGGAGCTCAGAGGCCTAAAAAACGTGTATTTATATATCCTTCAATTCGAGCCGGTTCAGGTGGTCGGAGCGACCATTTTTAAATTCACCCTGTTTTTTACCACGTGTCCGAAATCGTATCATGAGGTATCTTTTTCGATTCTAGACCCTATTATCAATTTTAAATCACTTTTACACGGTTATCCGATTTTCGACCGAAACTGGTTTATAGCATACCGGTAATGTCAAATGTCTTCTGAGATTTTTGAAAATTTGTGTGTCCGCTTTCTCTGACTCGATTTACCATACGTACGATTTTCGGTAATTTTTGATTCAGGAGTTCAGAGGCCTAAAAAACGTGTAATATATACCCTTCAATTCCAGCCGTTTCGGGTGGTCGGAGCGGCCATTGTTTTTTTTCAGCCTGTTTTTCTACCAGGTGTCCGAAATTGCATCATGAGATATCTTATTCGATTCTAGATTCTATAAACAACTATAAATCACTTTTAAACGGTTATCTGATTTTCGGCCAAAATTGGTTTGTAGCATACCGGTAAAGTCAAAAGTCTTCTGATGTTTTTGCAAATTTTTGTGCCAGGTTTATCTGAATCGATTAACCATCCGTGCGATTTTCGGTAATTTTTGTTTCAGGAGTTCAGAGGCCTAAAATACATATATTATATATCCTTCAATTCTAGCTGTTTCGGGTGGTCGGAGCGGGCATTGTTATTTTTCAGCGTGTTTTTCTACCACTTGTTCGAAGTCGCATCATGTGATATCTTATTCGATTCTACACCCTATAAACTGTTGGGGCTGGTGTCCTTGACAATTAAGTACAATGACTTATTAAATCTCTTTAAGGATCACAAGGGCATACTTCTGTATTATTACCAGTTGATCCACGTTTATCAATAACGGTTGGCTTGCTAGATAAGTTTGACGTTATTGTCATACGGATGGCGGTGGTCAACTGGTCCCTATACGTCACACCTATAGGACACGTTTGAGAGATGTGAAGGTATGAAAATACAGTCACATTTTGCCGGATATGACTAAACGGTTAGTCAGAGGTATTGACTATTAAATTAGTCAATAAGATATTGAGAATTACTATTTAATACGGATTAAATATTTTTAGCTAATACGGATTACAAGAATAATTCGTAAATTAAATATAAACGGTTATATTTAATTAAATATTATATTCGCGTATTAATATAAACAGTTATATTAATTTAGGTAATTATACAATATCGTATTTTATCAGACCGTTATTAATATATCGACTGTATTAATATCTGATAACATGTTACGATTTATAAATTAAACCCGCGAAATATATTAAAGCTAATTGGGTCGAATCACGCATTGGGATAAGGTAAGAGTGGAAAGCCCACTCCTACCCAAACCCCAATTCGGCCGAAATAACTATATAAGGAGGAGGACTCTCCTTATATCAGTTACTCTTGTTGCACTGTAACATAATTCTCAAGTAAAATTAGGGTTTGAGAGCATTCTTCTCCCAAAACCTCAGATCTCACATCTAAAACCTCAAGGGCTCTCCCTATATTGCAAGGCAATTGGAGAGGATTTCTAGCACACGCGGCCACGTCTCAGACTAAGTCTTGGGTGCAAGTTATAGGAGGGAATTTGCATTAATTCCTGTTCTTAGGCCTTTTTGCGCGAGGACTAAAGGTTGTACTTCTTTTCTCATGTTTTTAATCTTATGACGATATTCACAGTTGTATTTTTCATTATAATCCTGTAATTTTGGGGTGAATACGCGTTTTATTCCCCACAAGTGGTATCAGAGCCTTAGGCCATGAAAATTTTACAATTGTGTCTTTCATAAGTTTTAAATCTTTGAAAACCGTGCATTCTGTCGCAGGCACTCGATCGAGTCCCTGTTGCACTCGATCGAGTGCCCTCGTAGCAGACCCGTGCGTGTGATTTTTGTGAGAAATCGATCTTGTTTTTCGATTATAATTTGCATATTGTTAATTAATCGATATTTTTAGCAATATGTAAATCTTTTGTTGTTGTTTATATATGATTTACAAGTTTTAAATCCAAGTTATAAACTCGTTTTAATGTAAAAGTGCAGCGATTTGCATATTTAATAAGCCACTCGATCGAGCCCTGCTGCACTCGATCGAGTGACCCTGACACTCGATCGAGTGCCCCTGTTACTCGATCGAGTGCTCTCGTTTCGGGGTATTTATTTTCGAAAATAACTCGTTTTCTTATTTTCACATGGCTTAAAATAATATACTGTATACGGAAATAGTATATTATTTAGTGAAACGGTTCACCCTTGTTTGATACATATTGTTTTTAAAGCAGTTTAAAACAATGGATTATATGTTTGTTAAAATTGGTGATTAAAACGGTATAGTCACTCAATTTTAATCTTAAAAGGTGGTTTGGTATAAATTTATTAATCATAATATCAGTATTATGTCATGTATAAATTTTATTTAGTTGATGCATTTTATTTATCGTCTTGTGAATGCCTTGAATGCTTTCAATAACGTATTTAATTTTTGCAAACGGTTGTAACTTAGTGTGGCCTTAGAAGATTGTGTCACCGTAATGAAGGGACACGATCTTGCTTGTAATTTTGAGATCTTGAATCTCCGTTTTGGGTTTTTGCCATGTAATTACTTTTGTATTTAAATTAGAATGTATCTAGGACTACTTTTGTAATTTAAATTAGTAATTTTGTGAAGACCAAAGACAAGACGGAGGCCGGATGCTCACTCCCGCTGCAAGGACCAAGATGGAACATCAAGACAAGCTTCTAGGGTCCAACAGTGGATTCCAAGTTGTTTTATGTTTATTTTGGTAGGATAGGCCACACTAGGACTTTTATTTACGTTTATTGCATTTATCTTTATGCTTTCATCGATAATAGCTTGCATCATATTCCGCCTAAAAACCAAACCACCTATATCATGCCTGAAAACTGACTCATGTAGAGGTCTCGCGTTAGTTTTCTGTGACAATACAGATGTCACATGTCATATAAAGCCATCACTTTATTTAATTCATTCACGCATATGCTAGATATTAGTTCACTTAATATGAATAAATAAAAGTTGATGGGGTCTTCCTCGTATAACCAAAAATTGAGATTAGTCTTTATAAATCAGCCTCCCATGAATCCCTTCTTCGTCGGTAGGCATAATATGACCCCTTCTACGTCGGGTAAGTGGGAACAGATGATTTATTTTATCTCAACATCATGGTCACTCGATAATATTCCAGTGACTGAGATGGACTAATAGATAGGATATACGGAAACCTATCGACCAAGAGTTCCAACGATTGGAATTAGCCAAACTGTGGGCTTATCAATATACGGAAATTGAGTCTTGGGATCGTTTATATAATTCTTGAGGGAGATCAATTATATAAATGCATGAGTCTACGAGTTTAAATTCACATTTAATATAGACTTAAATCACAACAATAAGTTGCTTATATGGTTTTGTTTTATCTTCTTTTTCAGTGTAGAACACGTTCAATAAAACTGCTGTAAAACTAAAATGGCTGGTGAAGACCCAATGCCAAGTGCCAAGCTAGCACGTGAATCCTGGCTAAAAGCCTTCATGGACTCCATGAATCAGTCAACTAGACTGAGGAATGATGGGTCAAACTTCTCTGACTGGGAGGCAGCACTACGGAATGCTGCCATTGCTGACGGAAAGCTCAAGTTCTTAACTGAGCCCATTCCGCCAAACCCAGGAACTGGAGCTAGAGCCAACGAAATTCGCACTCATAGCGATTTCGTTATGGAAGCAGGTGCGATAAAGAACGTACTCATCTATGCAATGGAATCCAATTTGCAAAGACGCTTCATAACCCATGGTGCAAACAAGATTTTCACCACGCTCACTAACGAATTCTCCAAGGCTCCGAGAATCGTTTCTTATGAGCATACCTGTCGCTTCTTTGAGGCGAAACTCCAGAAGGGCCAAGCTGTTAGCCCACATATTCTCAACATGATTGAGAATATCGAGAAACTGGAGTCCTTAAACTGCAAGATCAGTGAGAACATCATCGTTGATCGCATGCTTCATTCGCTTCATGATGGGTTCGCCCTCTTTAGGGCTAACTACTACATGAACGACATGAAGAAGACTCCTCATGAGCTCCACTCCCTTCTCGTACAGACTGAGAAGGATCTTAAGTTGAGTGGGAGTCTTAAGCAGGATGTTCTCATGATCTCCAGTAAGGGGAAAGGTAAAGGGAAGGCTAAAGCTCAGGGCGACCTAGCGGTAGGTAAGCCCAGGTTCAAGAAACCAGGATTTACAAAGAGTGGGCCTGGTGAGTCGAGTAACTCACAAGGCAAGACAAAGAGCAAGGATACAAGCATGGAATGTCACCATTGCCACAAGACTGGGCATTGGAGGCGCTCCTGCCCCGTGTATCGCGAGGACATTAAAGCAGGCCGTGTTACTCCTGTTGGTATGTCTTCTTCTTCTTTTATTCACATGATTGAGATTAACCATGCAAGTTGCGGAACTTGGGTACTTGATACCGGTTGTGGTTCTCATCTATGTAATCATGTGCAGGGCCTCCGAAACCAAGAACCCCTAATCAAGGGTGAGGTGGACCTGCGTGTCGGGAATGGAGCACGTGTGGCTGCAGTCTCGAAGGGAACATACGTAATCCAGCTTCCAAGTGGATTCGAGTTATTTTTGTATAACTGTTATTATGTTCCTAGTTTATCCAAAAACATTATTTCAGCTTCCAAGTGGCTATGTCTACTTAATGAAGCACAAAAGTGAATCCTTTGACAAGTTCAAAGAATACCAGAATCGGGTACAGAACCAGCTGGGTAGAAAGATTAAAGCACTACGCTCGGATCGTGGTGGTGAGTATCTTTCACACGAGTTTGATCAACACCTAAAAGACTGTGGGATCGTACTACAGTTGACTCCACCTGGAACACCATAATTAAATGGTGTGTCCGAACGGAGAAATCGAACTTTACTTGATATGGTTCGATCCATGATGAGTCACACCGTTGTGCCTGATTCATTGTGGGGCTATGCTCTTTTGTCAGCCGCTCTAATACTTAACCGAAGTCCGTCTAAAGCTGTTGACAAGACTCCATTCGAGCTATGGAAGGGAACGGTCCCTAACTTGTCCTTTATTCGGGTTTGGGGCTGCGAGGCTTATGTCAAGTGGAGACACGAGGATAAGCTCGGCCCGCGATCGGTCAAGACATACTTTATAGGCTACCCAAAGGGAACGTTTGGTCATTACTTCTACTCGCCTACCGAACAACGTGTTTTTGTTGCGGCTAGTGCGACGTTCTTAGAGAAAGAATTTCTCGAGAACAAGTCGAGTAATAGAACCTTCGAGTCATCGGAGGTTCAAGAACCAACTACCGAGCAACCATTAGAGGAAACAGTACCTCCAACCGAGGCTGCGGTAGATATCCCTGAGGAAGCTAGGAGGTCGGGAAGAGTCTCTATTCCACCGGACAGATACATTGGTATGGTCGAGGAACACGATACAGATGACGTCTTACTCCTAGAGGGTAATGAACCCACAACTTATAAAGGTGCCATGACCAGTTCTGACTCAAAGCTATGGCTAGAAGCCATGCAATCCGAGATGGACTCCATGTATGAGAACAACGTGTGGGATCTTGTGGACCTACCTGCAAAGGTACGTCCCCTTCAATGCAAATGGCTTTACAAGATAAAGCATGCCGTGGAAGGACAACAAGATATCCATAAGGCTAGACTAGTTGCTAAAGGTTTCACCCAAGTGCCAGGCTTGCACTACGATAAGATCTTTGCACCCGTAGTCATGCTACGTTCCATTCGGATTATCTTAGCGATCGCCGCATTTCATGACTATGAAATATGGCAAATGGACGTTAAAACCGCCTTCTTAAACGGTTATTTGGAGGAAGAGTTGTACATGGTACAACCCGAGGGTTTTATCAATTCAGCACATCCTAAGAAAGTTTGCAAGCTTAAGCGTTCCATCTATGGACTTAAGCAAGCATCGCGGAGTTGGAATCATCGCTTCGACCAAGTGATAAAAGAGAATGGGTTCATTCGATCAGTCGAGGAACCATGTCTCTATATCAAGTCGAGTGGGAGTAAGATTGTATTCCTAGTACTGTATGTCGATGACATACTCTTGATTGGGAATGACATACCTCTCTTATCTTCGGTTAAAGCATGGTTGAAAAACCACTTCCAGATGAAAGATCTGGGAGAGGCACAAAGAATTTTGGGCATCCGTATCTACAGAGATAGATCACGACGGATGCTGTCTCTCAGTCAGGAGTCTTATATAGAGAAGATTCTGGAGAGATTCAGTATGACGAACTCCAAGAAGGGGTTCCTTCCTATGACTCCTGGGCTTCACTTGAGCAAGACTCAAGAAGCTAAGTCAGTGGAAGAGAAAGAGCGCATGAGTCGGATTCCTTATGCTTCGGCAATAGGATCGATCATGTATGCCATGATATGCACACGTCCAGACGTTGCATATGCATTGAGTATGACAAGTCGATTCCAAGCTCATCCAGGTGAACAACACTGGATGGCCGTGAAAAACATTCTTAAGTACCTACGGAGGACTAAAGATTGGGGATTGACTTATGGAGGCGACTCAACGCTCTGCGCCACGGGTTACGCAGATGCTCGCTTCCAAACGGATCGAGATGACTCGAAATCTCAGTCTGGATTCGTTTCTACTCTTAATGGCGCTGCTGTCAGCTGGAAAAGTTCTAAACAAAATGTTACAGCAGATTCTACTACTGAGTCCACGTAAAAGAAGATATTTATTGATAAGATCACTATGGATGACAACATAGCTGATCCTCTCACAAAAGCATTACCACGTGATAAGCATGAAGGGCACATTCATTCCATGGGAATTGGATGTGTTCCTAAGTTGTAGTACTCTTTTATGAATTCATGTAATAATTCATTTTCTCGTGTACTCTATTCAACCTTATTGTTATGATATAAAATGTTTTGTTTCTCATGTGGAATTGTACGCCAATTTTGAACACCACAAAGTGAACTGATTAACATTACATCGTTTTGGTCCTTGATTACCCACTTGAGCTGATAACTCAGGTAATCATTTTGTGACGTTGGTTGATGGTGGGTTCAACGAGCCATAAGTCACGTGGATGACTGACCAATCACAAAGGCGAGTTATACGGATATCTCGTAGGACACCCCGTGACAACGTTATGGAGTCCTAAATGTTTTATAACATTGGGTGCCAGGTCGTGGATAGGACCTCCATAGTGTTCCTTAGAGTCGAGTCTTTTGACTTTCAACTGTTTCTTGAGATTAAGACAGATTTTGGGTAACTTTGGTTTCTTTCCCACGGTCACCGTAACAGGGGCCAAGAGGATTTTTTCTGGGTTATTTCATGCTGGGCGATATCGGCAGGATTCGAGTTGAGGGAAATATCCAAACCCTTATCAGGATTTTATCATTTCTCAGGGCCACTCGAGGAGTAGTAACTGAAATGCATGGCCATGCTCGAATACAGATTCGTTTTATCAGTTAAGTTACTCTCTAGTCGGGGAAACCACTCTTGATACAGATCGCTTGTGAGATACGACCTTTGCGAATGCGGATTTGCAAATTGTCTTACATTGAGTGGGAGAAATTTTAAAAGGATATGAGATTCGGTTATCGCACCTACACTTGTACGGACAAGTGGGAGTTTGTTGGAGATTGTGTCCTCCACATGTAGTGTGATAACGTCATTGAACATACCCTTGTACGGACAAGTGGGAGATTGTTGGGGCTGGTGTCCTTGACAATTAAGTACAATGACTTATTAAATCTCTTTAAGGATCACAAGGGCATACTTCTGTATTATTACCAGTTGATCCACGTTTATCAATAACGGTTGGCTTGCTAGATAAGTTTGACGTTATTGTCATACGGATGGCGGTGGTCAACTGGTCCCTATACGTCACACCTATAGGACACGTTTGAGAGATGTGAAGGTATGAAAATACAGTCACATTTTGCCGGATATGACTAAACGGTTAGTCAGAGGTATTGACTATTAAATTAGTCAATAAGATATTGAGAATTACTATTTAATACGGATTAAATATTTTTAGCTAATACGGATTACAAGAATAATTCGTAAATTAAATATAAACGGTTATATTTAATTAAATATTATATTCGCGTATTAATATAAACAGTTATATTAATTTAGGTAATTATACAATATCGTATTTTATCAGACCGTTATTAATATATCGACTGTATTAATATCTGATAACATGTTACGATTTATAAATTAAACCCGCGAAATATATTAAAGCTAATTGGGTCGAATCACGCATTGGGATAAGGTAAGAGTGGAAAGCCCACTCCTACCCAAACCCCAATTCGGCCGAAATAACTATATAAGGAGGAGGACTCTCCTTATATCAGTTACTCTTGTTGCACTGTAACATAATTCTCAAGTAAAATTAGGGTTTGAGAGCATTCTTCTCCCAAAACCTCAGATCTCACATCTAAAACCTCAAGGGCTCTCCCTATATTGCAAGGCAATTGGAGAGGATTTCTAGCACACGCGGCCACGTCTCAGACTAAGTCTTGGGTGCAAGTTATAGGAGGGAATTTGCATTAATTCCTGTTCTTAGGCCTTTTTGCGCGAGGACTAAAGGTTGTACTTCTTTTCTCATGTTTTTAATCTTATGACGATATTCACAGTTGTATTTTTCATTATAATCCTGTAATTTTGGGGTGAATACGCGTTTTATTCCCCACATAAACAACTATAAATCACTTTTACACGGTTATCCGATTTTCGGCCGAAATTGGTTTATAGCATACCGGTAACGTCAAATGTCTTCAGATGTATTTTAAATTTTTGTGCCCGTTTTATCTGGCTTGATTAATCATTCTTGCAATTTTCGATAATTTTCGTTTCGGCAGGTCAGAGGCCTAAAAAACGTGTATTTATATATCCTTCAATTCGAGCCGGTTCAGGTGGTCGGAGCGACCATTTTTAAATTCACCCTGTTTTTTTACCACGTGTCCGAAATCGTATCATGAAGTATCTTTTTCAATTCTAGACCCTATTATCAATTTTAAATCACTTTTACACGGTTATCCGATTTTCGACCGAAACTGGTTTATAGCATACCGGTAATGTCAAATGTCTTCTGAGATTTTTGAAAATTTGTGTGCCCGCTTTATCTGACTCGATTAACCATCCGTGCGATTTTCGTTAATTTTTGTTTCAGGAGTTCAGAGGCCTAAAATACATATATTATATATCCTTCAATTCGAGCTGTTTCGGGTGGTCGGAGCGGGCATTGTTATTTTTCAGCGTGTTTTTCTACCACTTGTCCGAAGTCGCATCATGTGATATCTTATTCGATTCTACACCCTATAAACAACTATAAATCACTTTTACACGGTTATCCGATTTTCGGCCGAAATTGGTTTATAGCATACCGGTAACGTCAAATGTCTTCAGATGTATTTGTAAATTTTTGTGCCCGTTTTATCTGGCTTGATTAACCATTCTTGCAATTTTCGATAATTTTCGTTTCGGCAGGTCAGAGGCCTAAAAAACGTGTATTTATATATCCTTCAATTCGAGCCGGTTCAGGTGGTCGGAGCGACCATTTTTAAATCCACCCTGTTTTTTACCACGTGTCCGAAATCGTATCATGAGGTGTCTTTTTCGATTCTAGACCCTATTATCAATTTTAAATCACTTTTACACGGTTATCCGATTTTCGACCGAAACTGGTTTATAGCATACCGGTAATGTCAAATGTCTTCTGAGATTTTTGAAAATTTGTGTGCCCGCTTTATCTGACTCGATTAACCATCCGTGCGATTTTCGGTAATTTTTGTTTCAGGAGTTCAGAGGCCTAAAATACATATATTATATATCTTTCAATTCTAGCTGTTTCGGGTGGTCGGAGCGGGCATTGTTATTTTTCAGCGTGTTTTTCTACCACTTGTCCGAAATCGCATCATGTGATATCTTATTCGATTCTACACCCTATAAACAACTATAAATCACTTTTACACGGTTATCCGATTTTCGGCCGAAATTGGTTTATAGCATACCGGTAACGTCAAATGTCTTCAGATGTATTTGTAAATTTTTGTGCCCGTTTTATCTGGCTTGATTAACCATTCTTGCAATTTTCGATAATTTTCGTTTTGGGAGCTCAGAGGCCTAAAAAACGTGTATTTATATATCCTTCAATTCGAGCCGGTTCAGGTGGTCGGAGCGACCATTTTTAAATTCACCATGTTTTTTACCACGTGTCCGAAATCGTATCATTAGGTATCTTTTTCGATTCTAGACCCTATTATCAATTTTAAATCACTTTTACACGGTTATCCGATTTTCGACCGAAACTGTTTTATAGCATACCGGTAATGTCAAATGTCTTCTGAGAGTTTTGAAAATTTGTATGCCTGCTTTATCTGACTCGATTTACCATAAGTGCGATTTTCGGTAATTTTTGTTTCAGGAGTTCAGAGGCCTAAAAAACGTGTATTATATACCCTTCAATTCCAGCCGTTTCGGGTGGTCGGATCGACCATTGTTATTTTTCAGCCTATTTTTGTATCACGTGTCCGAAATTGTATCATGAGATATCTTATTCGATTCTTGACCCTATAAACAACTATAAATCACTTTTACACGTTATCCGATTTTCAGCCGAAATTGGTTTATAGCATACCTGTAACGTCAAATGTCTTCTGATATTTTTGCAATTTTTTGTGCCCGCTTTATCTGATTCGATTAACCATCCGTGCGATTTTCGTTAATTTTTGTTTCAGGAGTTCAGAGGCCTAAAAACGTGTATTATATATCCTTCAATTCGAGCTGTTTCGGGTGGTCGGAGCAGCCATTTTTTTTTAGCTTGTTTTTCTACCACGTGTCCGAAATCGCATCATCAGGTATCTTATTCGATTTTAAACCCTATAAATAACTATAAATAATTTTTACATGGTTATCCGATTTTCGGCCAAAACTGGTTTATAGCATACCAGTAAAGTTAAATGTCTTCTGGAGTTTTTGAAATTTTTTGTGTCTGTTATATCTGACTCGATTAACAATGCTTGGGGTTTTCGGACATTTTCTTTCCGGGGAGCTCAGAGGCCTAAAAAACGTGTATTATATACCCTTCAATTCCAGCCGTTTCGGGTGGTCGGAGCGGCCATTGTTATTTTTCAGCATGTTTTTCTACCATGTGTCCGAAATTGCATCATGACATATCTTATTCGATTCTAGGCGGAAATTGGTTTGTAGCATGCCGGTAACGTCAAATGTCTTCTGATGTTTTTGCTAATTTTTGTGCCAGCTTTATCTGACTCGATTAACCATCTGTGCGATTTTCGGTAATTTTTGTTTCAGGAGTTCAGAGGCCAAAAAAAACATATTATATATCCTTCAATTCTAGCTGTTTCGGGTGGTCGGAGCGGGCATTCTTATTTTTCAGCGTGTTTTTCTACCACTTGTCCGAAATCGCATCATGTGATATCTTATTCGATTCTACACCCTATAAACAACTATAAATCATTTTTACACGGTTATCCGATTTTCGGCCGAAATTGGTTTATAGCATACCGGTAACGTCAAATGTCTTCAGATGTATTTGTAAATTTTTGTGCCCGTTTTATCTGGCTTGATTAACCATTCTTGGAATTTTCGATAATTTTCGTTTCGGGAGCTCAGAGGCCTAAAAAACGTGTATTTATATATCCTTCAATTCGAGCCGGTTCAGGTGGTCGGAGCGACCATTTTTAAATTCACCCTGTTTTTTACCACGTGTCCGAAATCGTATCATGAGGTATCTTTTTCGATTCTAGACCCTATTATCAATTTTAAATCACTTTTACACGGTTATCCGATTTTCGACCGAAACTGGTTTATAGCATACCGGTAATGTCAAATGTCTTCTGAGATTTTTGAAAATTTGTGTGTCCGCTTTCTCTGACTCGATTTACCATACGTACGATTTTCGGTAATTTTTGATTCAGGAGTTCAGAGGCCTAAAAAACGTGTAATATATACCCTTCAATTCCAGCCGTTTCGGGTGGTCGGAGCGGCCATTGTTTTTTTTCAGCCTGTTTTTCTACCAGGTGTCCGAAATTGCATCATAAGATATCTTATTCGATTCTAGATTCTATAAACAACTATAAATCACTTTTAAACGGTTATCTGATTTTCGGCCAAAATTGGTTTGTAGCATACCGGTAAAGTCAAAAGTCTTCTGATGTTTTTGCAAATTTTTGTGCCAGGTTTATCTGAATCGATTAACCATCCGTGCGATTTTCGGTAATTTTTGTTTCAGGAGTTCAGAGGCCTAAAATACATATATTATATATCCTTCAATTCTAGCTGTTTCGGGTGGTCGGAGCGGGCATTGTTATTTTTCAGCGTGTTTTTCTACCACTTGTTCGAAGTCGCATCATGTGATATCTTATTCGATTCTACACCCTATAAACAACTATAAATCACTTTTACACGGTTATCCGATTTTCGGCCGAAATTGGTTTATAGCATACCGGTAACGTCAAATGTCTTCAGATGTATTTTAAATTTTTGTGCCCGTTTTATCTGGCTTGATTAATCATTCTTGCAATTTTCGATAATTTTCGTTTCGGCAGGTCAGAGGCCTAAAAAACGTGTATTTATATATCCTTCAATTCGAGCCGGTTCAGGTGGTCGGAGCGACCATTTTTAAATTCACCCTGTTTTTTTACCACGTGTCCGAAATCGTATCATGAAGTATCTTTTTCAATTCTAGACCCTATTATCAATTTTAAATCACTTTTACACGGTTATCCGATTTTCGACCGAAACTGGTTTATAGCATACCGGTAATGTCAAATGTCTTCTGAGATTTTTGAAAATTTGTGTGCCCGCTTTATCTGACTCGATTAACCATCCGTGCGATTTTCGGTAATTTTTGTTTCAGGAGTTCAGAGGCCTAAAATACATATATTATATATCCTTCAATTCGAGCTGTTTCGGGTGGTCGGAGCGGGCATTGTTATTTTTCAGCGTGTTTTTCTACCACTTGTCCGAAGTCGCATCATGTGATATCTTATTCGATTCTACACCCTATAAACAACTATAAATCACTTTTACACGGTTATCCGATTTTCGGCCGAAATTGGTTTATAGCATACCGGTAACGTCAAATGTCTTCAGATGTATTTGTAAATTTTTGTGCCCGTTTTATCTGGCTTGATTAACCAATCTTGCAATTTTCGATAATTTTCGTTTTGGGAGCTCAGAGGCCTAAAAAACGTGTATTTATATATCCTTCAATTCGAGCCGGTTCAGGTGGTCGGAGCGACCATTTTTAAATTCACACTGTTTTTTACCACGTATCCGAAATCGTATCATGAGGTATCTTTTTCGATTCTAGACCCTATTATCAATTTTAAATCACTTTTACACGGTTATCCGATTTTCGACCGAAACTGGTTTATAGCATACCGGTAATGTCAAATGTCTTCTGAGATTTTTGAAAATTTGTGTGTCCGCTTTATCTGACTCGATTTACCATACGTGCGATTTTCGGTAATTTTTGATTCAGGAGTTCAGAGGCCTAAAAAACGTGTATTATATACCCTTCAATTCCAGCCGTTTCGGGTGGTCGGAGCGGCCATTGTTTTTTTTCAGCCTGTTTTTCTACCAGGTGTCCGAAATTGCATCATGAGATATCTTATTCGATTCTAGATTCTATAAACAACTATAAATCACTTTTAAACGGTTATCTGATTTTCGGCCAAAATTGGTTTGTAGCATACCGGTAAAGTCAAAAGTCTTCTGATGTTTTTGCAAATTTTTGTGCCAGGTGTATCTAAATCGATTAACCATCCGTGCGATTTTCGGTAATTTTTGTTTCAGGAGTTCAGAGGCCTAAAATACATATATTATATATCCTTCAATTCTAGCTGTTTCGGGTGGTCGGAGCGGGCATTGTTATTTTCAGCGTGTTTTTCTACCACTTGTCCGAAGTCGCATCATGTGATATCTTATTCGATTCTACACCCTATAAACAACTATAAATCACTTTTACACGGTTATCCGATTTTCGGCCGAAATTGGTTTATAGCATACCGGTAACGTCAAATGTCTTCAGATGTATTTGTAAATTTTTGTGCCCGTTTTATCTGGCTTGATTAACCATTCTTGCAATTTTCGATAATTTTTGTTTCGGCAGCCCAGAGGCCTAAAAAACGTGTATTTATATATCCTTCAATTCGAGCCGGTTCAGGTGGTCGGAGCGACCATTTTTAAATTCACCCTGTTTTTTACCACGTGTCCGAAATCGTATCATGAGGTATCTTTTTCGATTCTAGACCCTATTATCAATTTTAAATCACTTTTACACGGTTATCCGATTTTCGACCGAAACTGGTTTATAGCATACCGGTAATGTCAAATGTCTTCTGAGATTTTTGAAAATTTGTGTGCCCGCTTTATCTGACTCGATTAACCATCCGTGCGATTTTCGGTAATTTTTGTTTCAGGAGTTCAGAGGCCTAAAATACATATATTATATATCCTTCAATTCTAGCTGTTTCGGGTGGTCGGAGCGGGCATTGTTATTTTTCAGCGTGTTTTTCTACCACTTGTCCGAAATCGCATCATGTGATATCTTATTCGATTCTACACCCTATAAACAACTATAAATCACTTTTACACGGTTATCCGATTTTCGGCCGAAATTGGTTTATAGCATACCGGTAACGTCAAATGTCTTCAGATGTATTTGTAAATTTTTGTGCCTGTTTTATCTGGCTTGATTAACCAATCTTGCAATTTTCGATAATTTTCGTTTTGGGAGCTCAGAGGCCTAAAAAACGTGTATTTATATATCCTTCAATTCGAGCCGGTTCAGGTGGTCGGAGCGACCATTTTTAAATTCACACTGTTTTTTACCACGTATCCGAAATCGTATCATGAGGTATCTTTTTCGATTCTAGACCCTATTATCAATTTTAAATCACTTTTACACGGTTATCCGATTTTCGACCGAAACTGGTTTATAGCATACCGGTAATGTCAAATGTCTTCTGAGATTTTTGAAAATTTGTGTGTCCGCTTTATCTGACTCGATTTACCATACGTGCGATTTTCGGTAATTTTTTATTCAGGAGTTCAGAGGCCTAAAAAACGTGTATTATATACCCTTCAATTCCAGCCGTTTCGGGTGGTCGGAGCGGCCATTGTTTTTTTTCAGCCTGTTTTTCTACCAGGTGTCCGAAATTGCATCATGAGATATCTTATTCGATTCTAGATTCTATAAACAACTATAAATCACTTTTAAACGGTTATCTGATTTTCGGCCAAAATTGGTTTGTAGCATACCGGTAAAGTCAAAAGTCTTCTGATGTTTTTGCAAATTTTTGTGCCAGGTTTATCTGAATCGATTAACCATCCGTGCGATTTTCGGTAATTTTTGTTTCAGGAGTTCAGAGGCCTAAAATACATATATTATATATCCTTCAATTCTAGCTGTTTCGGGTGGTCGGAGCGGGCATTGTTATTTTTCAGCGTGTTTTTCTACCACTTGTTCGAAGTCGCATCATGTGATATCTTATTCGATTCTACACCCTATAAACAACTATAAATCACTTTTACACGGTTATCCGATTTTCGGCCGAAATTGGTTTATAGCATACCGGTAACGTCAAATGTCTTCAGATGTATTTGTAAATTTTTGTGCCCGTTTTATCTGGCTTGATTAACCATTCTTGCAATTTTCGATAATTTTCGTTTCGGCAGGTCAGAGGCCTAAAAAACATGTATTTATATATCCTTCAATTCGAGCCGGTTCAGGTGGTCGGAGCGACCATTTTTAAATTCACCCTGTTTTTTTACCACGTGTCCGAAATCGTATCATGAAGTATCTTTTTCAATTCTAGACCCTATTATCAATTTTAAATCACTTTTACAAGGTTATCCGATTTTCGACCGAAACTGGTTTATAGCATACCGGTAATGTCAAATGTCTTCTGAGATTTTTGAAAATTTGTGTGCCCGCTTTATCTGACTCGATTAACCATCCGTGCGATTTTCGGTAATTTTTGTTTCAGGAGTTCAGAGGCCTAAAATACATATATTATATATCCTTCAATTCTAGCTGTTTCGGGTGGTCAGAGCGGGCATTGTTATTTTTCAGCGTGTTTTTCTACCACTTGTCCGAAATCGCATCATGTGATATCTTATTCGATTCTACACCCTATAAACAACTATAAATCACTTTTACACGGTTATCCGATTTTCGGCTGAAATTGGTTTATAGCATACCGGTAACGTCAAATGTCTTCAGATCTATTTGTAAATTTTTGTGCCCGTTTTATCTGGCTTGATTAACCAATCTTGCAATTTTCGATAATTTTCGTTTTGGGAGCTCAGAGGCCTAAAAAACGTGTATTTATATATCCTTCAATTCGAGCCGGTTCAGGTGGTCGGAGCGACCATTTTTAAATTCACACTGTTTTTTACCACGTATCCGAAATCGTATCATGAGGTATCTTTTTCGATTCTAGACCCTATTATCAATTTTAAATCACTTTTACACGGTTATCCGATTTTCGACCGAAACTGGTTTATAGCATACCGGTAATGTCAAATGTCTTCTGAGATTTTTGAAAATTTGTGTGTCCGCTTTATCTGACTCGATTTACCATACGTGCGATTTTCGGTAATTTTTTATTCAGGAGTTCAGAGGCCTAAAAAACGTGTATTATATACCCTTCAATTCCAGCCGTTTCGGGTGGTCGGAGCGGCCATTGTTTTTTTTCAGCCTGTTTTTCTACCAGGTGTCCGAAATTGCATCATGAGATATCTTATTCGATTCTAGATTCTATAAACAACTATAAATCACTTTTAAACGGTTATCTGATTTTCGGCCAAAATTGGTTTGTAGCATACCGGTAAAGTCAAAAGTCTTCTGATGTTTTTGCAAATTTTTGTGCCAGGTGTATCTAAATCGATTAACCATCCGTGCGATTTTCGGTAATTTTTGTTTCAGGAGTTCAGAGGCCTAAAATACATATATTATATATCCTTCAATTCTAGCTGTTTCGGGTGGTCGGAGCGGGCATTGTTATTTTCAGCGTGTTTTTCTACCACTTGTCCGAAGTCGCATCATGTGATATCTTATTCGATTCTACACCCTATAAACAACTATAAATCACTTTTACACGGTTATCCGATTTTCGGCCGAAATTGGTTTATAGCATACCGGTAACGTCAAATGTCTTCAGATGTATTTGTAAATTTTTGTGCCCGTTTTATCTGGCTTGATTAACCATTCTTGCAATTTTCGATAATTTTCGTTTCGGCAGCCCAGAGGCCTAAAAAACGTGTATTTATATATCCTTCAATTCGAGCCGGTTCAGGTGGTCGGAGCGACCATTTTTAAATTCACCCTGTTTTTTACCACGTGTCCGAAATCGTATCATGAGGTATCTTTTTCGATTCTAGACCCTATTATCGATTTTAAATCACTTTTACACGGTTATCCGATTTTCGACCGAAACTGGTTTATAGCATACCGGTAATGTCAAATGTCTTCTGAGATTTTTGAAAATTTGTGTACCCGCTTTATCTGACTCGATTAACCATCCGTGCGATTTTCGGTAATTTTTGTTTCAGGAGTTCAGAGGCCTAAAATACATATATTATATATCCTTCAATTCTAGCTGTTTCGGGTGGTCGGAGCGGGCATTGTTATTTTTCAGCGTGTTTTTCTACCACTTGTCCGAAATCGCATCATGTGATATCTTATTCGATTCTACACCCTATAAACAACTATAAATCACTTTTACACGGTTATCCGAATTTCGGCCGAAATTGGTTTATAGCATACCGGTAACGTCAAATGTCTTCAGATGTATTTGTAAATTTTTGTGCCTGTTTTATCTGGCTTGATTAACCATTCTTGCAATTTTCGATAATTTTCGTTTTGGGAGCTCAGAGGCCTAAAAAACGTGTATTTATATATCCTTCAATTCGAGCCGGTTCAGGTGGTCGGAGCGACCATTTTTAAATTCACACTGTTTTTTACCACGTATCCGAAATCGTATCATGAGGTATCTTTTTCGATTCTAGACCCTATTATCAATTTTAAATCACTTTTATACGGTTATCCGATTTTCGACCGAAACTGGTTTATAGCATACCGGTAATGTCAAATGTCTTCTGAGATTTTTGAAAATTTGTGTGTCCGCTTTATCTGACTCGATTTACCATACGTGCGATTTTCGGTAATTTTTTATTCAGGAGTTCAGAGGCCTAAAAAACATGTATTATATACCCTTCAATTCCAGCCGTTTCGGGTGGTCGGAGCGGCCATTGTTTTTTTTCAGCCTGTTTTTCTACCAGGTGTCAGAAATTGCATCATGAAATATCTTATTCGATTCTAGATTCTATAAACAACTATAAATCACTTTTAAACGGTTATCTGATTTTCGGCCAAAATTGGTTTGTAGCATACCGGTAAAGTCAAAAGTCTTCTGATGTTTTTGCAAATTTTTGTGCCAGGTTTATCTGAATCGATTAACTATCCGTGCGATTTTCGGTAATTTTTGTTTCAGGAGTTCAGAGGCCTAAAATACATATATTATATATCCTTCAATTCTAGTTGTTTCGGGTGGTCGGAGCGGGCATTGTTATTTTTCAGCGTGTTTTTCTACCACTTGTCTGAAGTCGCATCATGTGATATCTTATTCGATTCTACACCCTATAAACAACTATAAATCACTTTTACACGGTTATCCGATTTTCGGCCGAAATTGGTTTATAGCATACCGGTAACGTCAAATGTCTTCAGATGTATTTGTAAATTTTTGTGCCCGTTTTATCTGGCTTGATTAACCATTCTTGCAATTTTCGATAATTTTCGTTTTGGGAGCTCAGAGGCCTAAAAAACGTGTATTTATATATCCTTCAATTCGAGCCGGTTCAGGTGGTCGGAGCGACCATTTTTAAATTCACCCTGTTTTTTACCACGTATCCGAAATCGTATCATGAGGTATCTTTTTCGATTCTAGACCCTATTATCAATTTTAAATCACTTTTACACGGTTATCCGATTTTCGAACGAAACTGGTTTATAGCATACCGGTAATGTCAAATGTCTTCTGAGATTTTTGAAAATTTGTGTGCCCGCTTTATCTGACTCGATTAACCATCCGTGCGATTTTCGGTAATTTTTGTTTCAGGAGTTCAGAGGCCTAAAATACATATATTATATATCCTTCAATTCTAGCTGTTTCGGGTGGTCGGAGCGGGCATTGTTATTTTTCAGCGTGTTTTTCTACCACTTGTCCGAAATCGCATCATGTGATATCTTATTCGATTCTACACCCTATAAACAACTATAAATCACTTTTACACGGTTATCCGATTTTCGGCCGAAATTGGTTTATAGCATACCGGTAACGTCAAATGTCTTCAGATGTATTTGTAAATTTTTGTGCCCGTTTTATCTGGCTTGATTAACCATTCTTGCAATTTTCGATAATTTTCGTTTCGGCAGCTCAGAGGCCTAAAAAACGTGTATTTATATATCCTTCAATTCGAGCCGGTTCAGGTGGTCGGAGCGACCATTTTTAAATTCACCCTGTTTTTTACCACGTGTCCGAAATCGTATCATGAGGTATCTTTTTCGATTCTAGACCCTATTATCAATTTTAAATCACTTTTACACGGTTATCCGATTTTCGACCGAAACTGGTTTATAGCATACCGGTAATGTCAAATGTCTTCTGAGATTTTTGAAAATTTGTGTGCCCGCTTTATCTGACTCGATTAACCATCCGTGCGATTTTCGGTAATTTTTGTTTCAGGAGTTCAGAGGCCTAAAATACATATATTATATATCCTTCAATTCTAGCTGTTTCGGGTGGTCGGAGCGGGCATTGTTATTTTTCAGCGTGTTTTTCTACCACTTGTCCGAAATCGCATCATGTGATATCTTATTCGATTCTACACCCTATAAACAACTATAAATCACTTTTACACGGTTATCTGAATTTCGGCCGAAATTGGTTTATAGCATACCGGTAACGTCAAATGTCTTCAGATGTATTTGTAAATTTTTGTGCCTGTTTTATCTGGCTTGATTAACCATTCTTGCAATTTTCGATAATTTTCGTTTTGGGAGCTCAGAGGCCTAAAAAACGTGTATTTATATATCCTTCAATTCGAGCCGGTTCAGGTGGTCGGAGCGACCATTTTTAAATTCACACTGTTTTTTACCACGTATCCGAAATCGTATCATGAGGTATCTTTTTCGATTCTAGACCCTATTATCAATTTTAAATCACTTTTATACGGTTATCCGATTTTCGACCGAAACTGGTTTATAGCATACCGGTAATGTCAAATGTCTTCTGAGATTTTTGAAAATTTGTGTGTCCGCTTTATCTGACTCGATTTACCATAGGTGCGATTTTCGGTAATTTTTTATTCAGGAGTTCAGAGGCCTAAAAAACATGTATTATATACCCTTCAATTCCAGCCGTTTCGGGTGGTCGGAGCGGCCATTGTTTTTTTTCAGCCTGTTTTTCTACCAGGTGTCAGAAATTGCATCATGAGATATCTTATTCGATTCTAGATTCTATAAACAACTATAAATCACTTTTAAACGGTTATCTGATTTTCGGCCAAAATTGGTTTGTAGCATACCGGTAAAGTCAAAAGTCTTCTGATGTTTTTGCAAATTTTTGTGCCAGGTTTATCTGAATCGATTAACTATCCGTGCGATTTTCGGTAATTTTTGTTTCAGGAGTTCAGAGGCCTAAAATACATATATTATATATCCTTCAATTCTAGTTGTTTCGGGTGGTCGGAGCGGGCATTGTTATTTTTCAGCGTGTTTTTCTACCACTTGTCTGAAGTCGCATCATGTGATATCTTATTCGATTCTACACCCTATAAACAACTATAAATCACTTTTACACGGTTATCCGATTTTCGGCCGAAATTGGTTTATAGCATACCGGTAACGTCAAATGTCTTCAGATGTATTTGTAAATTTTTGTGCCCGTTTTATCTGGCTTGATTAACCATTCTTGCAATTTTCGATAATTTTCGTTTTGGGAGCTCAGAGGCCTAAAAAACGTGTATTTATATATCCTTCAATTCGAGCCGGTTCAGGTGGTCGGAGCGACCATTTTTAAATTCACCCTGTTTTTTACCACGTATCCGAAATCGTATCATGAGGTATCTTTTTCGATTCTAGACCCTATTATCAATTTTAAATCACTTTTACACGGTTATCCGATTTTCGAACGAAACTGGTTTATAGCATACCGGTAATGTCAAATGTCTTCTGAGATTTTTGAAAATTTGTGTGCCCGCTTTATCTGACTCGATTAACCATCCGTGCGATTTTCGGTAATTTTTGTTTCAGGAGTTCAGAGGCTTAAAATACATATATTATATATCCTTCAATTCTAGCTGTTTCGGGTGGTCGGAGCGGGCATTGTTATTTTTCAGCGTGTTTTTCTACCACTTGTCCGAAATCGTATCATGTGATATCTTATTCGATTCTACACCCTATAAACAACTATAAATCACTTTTACACGGTTATCCGATTTTCGGCCGAAATTGGTTTATAGCATACCGGTAACGTCAAATGTCTTCAGATGTATTTGTAAATTTTTGTGCCCGTTTTATCTGGCTTGATTAACCATTCTTGCAATTTTCGATAATTTTCGTTTCGGCAGCTCAGAGGCCTAAAAAACGTGTATTTATATATCCTTCAATTCGAGCCGGTTCAGGTGGTCGGAGCGACCATTTTTAAATTCACCCTGTTTTTTACCACGTGTCCGAAATCGTATCATGAGGTATCTTTTTCGATTCTAGACCCTATTATCAATTTTAAATCACTTTTACACGGTTATCCGATTTTCGACCGAAACTGGTTTATAGCATACCGGTAATGTCAAATGTCTTCTGAGATTTTTGAAAACTTGTGTGCCCGCTTTATCTGACTCGATTAACCATCCGTGCGATTTTCGGTAATTTTTGTTTCAGGAGTTCAGAGGCCTAAAAAACGTGTATTATATACCCTTCAACTCCAGCCGTTTCGGGTGGTCGGATCGACCATTGTTATTTTTCAGCCTGTTTTTGTACCACGTGTCCGAAATTGTATCATGAGATATCTTATTCGATTCTTGACCCTATAAACAACTATAAATCACTTTTACACGTTATCCGATTTTCAGCCGAAATTGGTTTATAGCATACATGTAACGTCAAATGTCTTCTGATATTTTTGCAATTTTTTGTGCCCGCTTTATCTGATTCGATTAACCATCCGTGCGATTTTCGTTAATTTTTGTTTCAGGAGTTCAGAGGCCTAAAAACGTGTATTATATATCCTTCAATTCGAGCTGTTTCGGGTGGTCGGAGCGGGCATTGTTATTTTTCAGCGTGTTTTTCTACCACTTGTCCGAAGTCGCATCATGTGATATCTTATTCGATTCTACACCCTATAAACAACTATAAATCACTTTTACACGGTTATCCGATTTTCGGCCGAAATTGGTTTATAGCATACCGGTAACGTCAAATGTCTTCAGATGTATTTGTAAATTTTTGTGCCCGTTTTATCTGGCTTGATTAACCATTCTTGCAATTTTCGATAATTTTCGTTTTGGGAGCTCGGAGGCCTAAAAAACGTGTATTTATATATCCTTCAATTCGAGCCGGTTCAGGTGGTCGGAGCGACCATTTTTAAATTCACCCTGTTTTTTACCACGTATCCGAAATCGTATCATGAGGTATCTTTTTCGATTCTAGACCCTATTATCAATTTTAAATCACTTTTACACGGTTATCCGATTTTCGACCGAAACTGGTTTATAGCATACCGGTAATGTCAAATGTCTTCTGAGATTTTTGAAAATTTGTGTGCCCGCTTTATCTGACTCGATTAACCATCCGTGCGATTTTCGGTAATTTTTGTTTCAGGAGTTCAGAGGCCTAAAATACATATATTATATATCCTTCAATTCTAGCTGTTTCGGGTGGTCGGAGCGGGCATTGTTATTTTTCGGCGTGTTTTTCTACCACTTGTCCGAAATCGCATCATGTGATATCTTATTCGATTCTACACCCTATAAACAACTATAAATCACTTTTACACGGTTATCCGATTTTCGGCCGAAATTGGTTTATAGCATACCGGTAACGTCAAATGTCTTCAGATGTATTTTTTTAAATTTTTGTGCCCGTTTTATCTGGCTTGATTAACCATTCTTGCAATTTTCGATAATTTTCGTTTCGGCAGCTCAGAGGCCTAAAAAACGTGTATTTATATATCCTTCAATTCGAGCCGGTTCAGGTGGTCGGAGCGACCATTTTTAAATTCACCCTGTTTTTTACCACGTGTCCGAAATCGTATCATGAGGTATCTTTTTCGATTCTAGACCCTATTATCAATTTTAAATCACTTTTACACGGTTATCCGATTTTCGACCGAAACTGGTTTATAGCATACCGGTAATGTCAAATGTCTTCTGAGATTTTTGAAAATTTGTGTGCCCGCTTTATCTGACTCGATTAACCATCCGTGCGATTTTCGGTAATTTTTGTTTCAGGAGTTCAGAGGCCTAAAAAACGTGTATTATATACCCTTCAATTCCAGCCGTTTCGGGTGGTCGGATCGACCATTGTTATTTTTCAGCCTGTTTTTGTACCACGTGTCCGAAATTGTATCATGAGATATCTTATTCGATTCTTGACCCTATAAACAACTATAAATCACTTTTACACGTTATCCGATTTTCAGCCGAAATTGGTTTATAGCATACATGTAACGTCAAATGTCTTCTGATATTTTTGCAATTTTTTGTGCCCGCTTTATCTGATTCGATTAACCATCCGTGCGATTTTCGTTAATTTTTGTTTCAGGAGTTCAGAGGCCTAAAAACGTGTATTATATATCCTTCAATTCGAGCAGTTTCGGGTGGTCGGAGCGGGCATTGTTATTTTTCAGCGTGTTTTTCTACCACTTGTCCGAAGTCGCATCATGTGATATCTTATTCGATTCTACACCCTATAAACAACTATAAATCACTTTTACACGGTTATCCGATTTTCGGCCGAAATTGGTTTATAGCATACCGGTAACGTCAAATGTCTTCAGATGTATTTGTAAATTTTTGTGCCCGTTTTATCTGGCTTGATTAACCATTCTTGCAATTTTCGATAATTTTCGTTTCGGCAGGTCAGAGGCCTAAAAAACGTGTATTTATATATCCTTCAATTCGAGCCGGTTCAGGTGGTCGGAGCGACCATTTTTAAATCCACCCTGTTTTTTACCACGTGTCCGAAATCGTATCATGAGGTATCTTTTTCGATTCTAGACCCTATTATCAATTTTAAATCACTTTTACACGGTTATCCGATTTTCGACCGAAACTGGTTTATAGCATACCGGTAATGTCAAATGTCTTCTGAGATTTTTGAAAATTTGTGTGCCCGCTTTATCTGACTCGATTAACCATCCGTGCGATTTTCGGTAATTTTTGTTTCAGGAGTTCAGAGGCCTAAAATACATATATTATATATCTTTCAATTCTAGCTGTTTCGGGTGGTCGGAGCGGGCATTGTTATTTTTCAGCGTGTTTTTCTACCACTTGTCCGAAATCGCATCATGTGATATCTTATTCGATTCTACACCCTATAAACAACTATAAATCACTTTTACACGGTTATCCGATTTTCGGCCGAAATTGGTTTATAGCATACCGGTAACGTCAAATGTCTTCAAATGTATTTGTAAATTTTTGTGCCCGTTTTATCTGGCTTGATTAACCATTCTTGCAATTTTCGATAATTTTCGTTTTGGGAGCTCAGAGACCTAAAAAACGTGTATTTATATATCCTTCAATTCGAGCCGGTTCATGTGGTCGGAGCGACCGTTTTTAAATTCACCATGTTTTTTACCACGTGTCCGAAATCGTATCATGAGGTATCTTTTTCGATTCTAGACCCTATTATCAATTTTAAATCACTTTTACACGGTTATCCGATTTTCGACCGAAACTGTTTTATAGCATACCGGTAATGTCAAATGTCTTCTGAGAGTTTTGAAAATTTGTATGCCTGCTTTATCTGACTCGATTTACCATAAGTGCGATTTTCGGTAATTTTTGTTTCAGGAGTTCAGAGGCCTAAAAAACGTGTATTATATACCCTTCAATTCCAGCCGTTTCGGGTGGTCGGATCGACCATTGTTATTTTTCAGCCTATTTTTGTATCACGTGTCCGAAATTGTATCATGAGATATCTTATTCGATTCTTGACCCTATAAACAACTATAAATCACTTTTACACGTTATCCGATTTTCAGCCGAAATTGGTTTATAGCATACCTGTAACGTCAAATGTCTTCTGATATTTTTGCAATTTTTTGTGCCCGCTTTATCTGATTCGATTAACCATCCGTGCGATTTTCGTTAATTTTTGTTTCAGGAGTTCAGAGGCCTAAAAACGTGTATTATATATCCTTCAATTCGAGCTGTTTCGGGTGGTCGGAGCAGCCATTTTTTTTAGCTTGTTTTTCTACCACGTGTCCGAAATCGCATCATCAGGTATCTTATTCGATTTTAAACCCTATAAATAACTATAAATAATTTTTACATGGTTATCCGATTTTCGGCCAAAACTGGTTTATAGCATACCAGTAAAGTTAAATGTCTTCTGGAGTTTTTGAAATTTTTTGTGTCTGTTATATCTGACTCGATTAACAATGCTTGGGGTTTTCGGACATTTTCTTTCCGGGGAGCTCAGAGGCCTAAAAAACGTGTATTATATACCCTTCAATTCCAGCCGTTTCGGGTGGTCGGAGCGGCCATTGTTTTTTTTCTGCCTGTTTTTCTACCAGGTGTCCGAAATTGCATCATGAGATATCTTATTCGATTCTAGATTCTATAAACAACTATAAATCACTTTTAAACGGTTATCTGATTTTCGGCCAAAATTGGTTTGTAGCATACCGGTAAAGTCAAAAGTCTTCTGATGTTTTTGCAAATTTTTGTGCCAGGTTTATCTGAATCGATTAACCATCCGTGCGATTTTCGTTAATTTTTGTTTCAGGAGTTCAGAGGCCTAAAAACGTGTACTATATATCCTTCAATTCGAGCTGTTTCGGGTGGTCGGAGCAGCCATTTTTTTTTAGCTTGTTTTTCTACCACGTGTCCGAAATCGCATCATCAGGTAACTTATTCGATTTTAAACCCTATAAATAACTATAAATAATTTTTACATGGTTATCCGATTTTCGGCCAAAACTGGTTTATAGCATACCAGTAAAGTTAAATGTCTTCTGGAGTTTTTGAAATTTTTTGTGTCTGTTATATCTGACTCGATTAACAATGCTTGGGGTTTTCGGACATTTTCTTTCCGGGGAGCTCAGAGGCCTAAAAAACGTGTATTATATACCCTTCAATTCCAGCCGTTTCGGGTGGTCGGAGCGGCCATTGTTATTTTTCAGCATGTTTTTCTACCATGTGTCCGAAATTGCATCATGACATATCTTATTCGATTCTAGGCGGAAATTGGTTTGTAGCATGCCGGTAACGTCAAATGTCTTCTGATGTTTTTGCTAATTTTTGTTCCAGCTTTATCTGACTCGATTAACCATCTGTGCGATTTTCGGTAATTTTTGTTTCAGGAGTTCAGAGGCCTAAAAAAACATATTATATATCCTTCAATTCTAGCTGTTTCGGGTGGTCGGAGCGGGCATTCTTATTTTTCAGCGTGTTTTTCTACCACTTGTCCGAAATCGCATCATGTGATATCTTATTCGATTCTACACCCTATAAACAACTATAAATCATTTTTACACGGTTATCCGATTTTCGGCCGAAATTGGTTTATAGCATACCGGTAACGTCAAATGTCTTCAGATGTATTTGTAAATTTTTGTGCCCGTTTTATCTGCCTTGATTAACCATTCTTGGAATTTTCGATAATTTTCGTTTCGGGAGCTCAGAGGCCTAAAAAACGTGTATTTATATATCCTTCAATTCGAGCCGGTTCAGGTGGTCGGAGCGACCATTTTTAAATTCACCCTGTTTTTTACCACGTGTCCGAAATCGTATCATGAGGTATCTTTTTCGATTCTAGACCCTATTATCAATTTTAAATCACTTTTACACGGTTATCCGATTTTCGACCGAAACTGGTTTATAGCATACCGGTAATGTCAAATGTCTTCTGAGATTTTTGAAAATTTGTGTGTCCGCTTTATCTGACTCGATTTACCATACGTACGATTTTCGGTAATTTTTGATTCAGGAGTTCAGAGGCCTAAAAAACGTGTATTATATACCCTTCAATTCCAGCCGTTTCGGATGGTCGGAGCGGCCATTGTTTTTTTTCAGCGTGTTTTTCTACCAGGTGTCCGAAATTGCATCATGAGATATCTTATTCGATTCTAGATTCTATAAACAACTATAAATAACTTTTAAACGGTTATCTGATTTTCGGCCAAAATTGGTTTGTAGCATACCGGTAAAGTCAAAAGTCTTCTGATGTTTTTGCAAATTTTTGTGCCAGGTTTATCTGACTCGATTAACCATCCGTGCGATTTTCGGTAATTTTTGTTTCAGGAGTTCAGAGGCCTAAAATACATATATTATATATCCTTCAATTCTAGCTGTTTCGGGTGGTCGGAGCGGGCATTGTTATTTTTCAGCGTGTTTTTCTACCACTTGTTCGAAGTCGCATCATGTGATATCTTATTCGATTCTACACCCTATAAACAACTATAAATCACTTTTACACGGTTATCCGATTTTCGGCCGAAATTGGTTTATAGCATACCGGTAACGTCAAATGTCTTCAGATGTATTTGTAAATTTTTGTGCCCGTTTTATCTGGCTTGATTAACCATTCTTGCAATTTTCGATAATTTTCGTTTTGGGAGCTCAGAGGCCTAAAAAACGTGTATTTATATATCCTTCAATTCGAGCCGGTTCAGGTGGTCGGAGCGACCATTTTTAAATTCACCCTGTTTTTTTACCACGTGTCCGAAAATCGTATCATGAGGTATCTTTTTCGATTCTAGACCCTATTATCAATTTTAAATCACTTTTACACGGTTATCCGATTTTCGACCGAAACTGGTTTATAGCATACCGGTAATGTCAAATGTCTTCTGAGATTTTTGAAAATTTGTGTGCCCGCTTTATCTGACTCGATTAACCATCCGTGCGATTTTCGGTAATTTTTGTTTCAGGAGTTCAGAGGCCCAAAATACATATATTATATATCCTTCAATTCTAGCTGTTTCGGGTGGTCGGAGCGGGCATTGTTATTTTTCGGCGTGTTTTTCTACCACTTGTCCGAAATCGCATCATGTGATATCTTATTCGATTCTACACCCTATAAACAACTATAAATCACTTTTACACGGTTATCCGATTTTCGGCCGAAATTGGTTTATAGCATACCGGTAACGTCAAATGTCTTCAGATGTATTTGTAAATTTTTGTGCCCGTTTTATCTGGCTTGATTAACCATTCTTGGAATTTTCGATAATTTTCGTTTCGGCAGCTCAGAGGCCTAAAAACGTGTATTTATATATCCTTCAATTCGAGCCGGTTCAGGTGGTCGGAGCGACCATTTTTAAATTCACCCTGTTTTTTACCACGTGTCCGAAATCGTATCATGAGGTATCTTTTTCGATTCTAGACCCTATTATCAATTTTAAATCACTTTTACACGGTTATCCGATTTTCGACCGAAACTGGTTTATAGCATACCGGTAATGTCAAATGTCTTCTGAGATTTTTGAGAATTTGTGTGTCCGCTTTCTCTGACTCGATTTACCATACGTGCGATTTTCGGTAATTTTTGATTCAGGAGTTCAGAGGCCTAAAAAACGTGTATTATATACCCTTCAATTCCAGCCGTTTCGGGTGGTCGGAGCGGCCATTGTTTTTTTTCAGCCTGTTTTTCTACCAGGTGTCCGAAATTGCATCATGAGATATCTTATTCGATTCTAGATTCTATAAACAACTATAAATCACTTTTAAACGGTTATCTGATTTTCGGCCAAAATTGGTTTGTAGCATACCGGTAAAGTCAAAAGTCTTCTGATGTTTTTGCAAATTTTTGTGCCAGGTGTATCTAAATCGATTAACCATCCGTGCGATTTTCGGTAATTTTTGTTTCAGGAGTTCAGAGGCCTAAAATACATATATTATATATCCTTCAATTCTAGCTGTTTCGGGTGGTCGGAGCGGGCATTGTTATTTTCAGCGTGTTTTTCTACCACTTGTCCGAAGTCGCATCATGTGATATCTTATTCGATTCTACACCCTATAAACAACTATAAATCACTTTTACACGGTTATCCGATTTTCGGCCGAAATTGGTTTATAGCATACCGGTAACGTCAAATGTCTTCAGATGTATTTGTAAATTTTTGTGCCCGTTTTATCTGGCTTGATTAACCATTCTTGCAATTTTCGATAATTTTCGTTTCGGCAGCCCAGAGGAATAAAAAACGTGTATTTATATATCCTTCAATTCGAGCCGGTTCAGGTGGTCGGAGCGACCATTTTTAAATTCACCCTGTTTTTTACCACGTGTCCGAAATCGTATCATGAGGTATCTTTTTCGATTCTAGACCCTATTATCAATTTTAAATCACTTTTACACGGTTATCCGATTTTCGACCGAAACTGGTTTATAGCATACCGGTAATGTCAAATGTCTTCTGAGATTTTTGAAAATTTGTGTGCCCGCTTTATCTGACTCGATTAACCATCCGTGCGATTTTCGGTAATTTTTGTTTCAGGAGTTCAGAGGCCCAAAATACATATATTATATATCCTTCAATTCTAGCTGTTTCGGGTGGTCGGAGCGGGCATTGTTATTTTTCGGCGTGTTTTTCTACCACTTGTCCGAAATCGCATCATGTGATATCTTATTCGATTCTACACCCTATAAACAACTATAAATCACTTTTACACGGTTATCCGATTTTCGGCCGAAATTGGTTTATAGCATACCGGTAACGTCAAATGTCTTCAGATGTATTTGTAAATTTTTGTGCCCGTTTTATCTGGCTTGATTAACCATTCTTGGAATTTTCGATAATTTTCGTTTCGGCAGCTCAGAGGCCTAAAAACGTGTATTTATATATCCTTCAATTCGAGCCGGTTCAGGTGGTCGGAGCGACCATTTTTAAATTCACCCTGTTTTTTACCACGTGTCCGAAATCGTATCATGAGGTATCTTTTTCGATTCTAGACCCTATTATCAATTTTAAATCACTTTTACACGGTTATCCGATTTTCGACCGAAACTGGTTTATAGCATACCGGTAATGTCAAATGTCTTCTGAGATTTTTGAGAATTTGTGTGTCCGCTTTCTCTGACTCGATTTACCATACGTGCGATTTTCGGTAATTTTTGATTCAGGAGTTCAGAGGCCTAAAAAACGTGTATTATATACCCTTCAATTCCAGCCGTTTCGGGTGGTCGGAGCGGCCATTGTTTTTTTTCAGCCTGTTTTTCTACCAGGTGTCCGAAATTGCATCATGAGATATCTTATTCGATTCTAGATTCTATAAACAACTATAAATCACTTTTAAACGGTTATCTGATTTTCGGCCAAAATTGGTTTGTAGCATACCGGTAAAGTCAAAAGTCTTCTGATGTTTTTGCAAATTTTTGTGCCAGGTGTATCTAAATCGATTAACCATCCGTGCGATTTTCGGTAATTTTTGTTTCAGGAGTTCAGAGGCCTAAAATACATATATTATATATCCTTCAATTCTAGCTGTTTCGGGTGGTCGGAGCGGGCATTGTTATTTTCAGCGTGTTTTTCTACCACTTGTCCGAAGTCGCATCATGTGATATCTTATTCGATTCTACACCCTATAAACAACTATAAATCACTTTTACACGGTTATCCGATTTTCGGCCGAAATTGGTTTATAGCATACCGGTAACGTCAAATGTCTTCAGATGTATTTGTAAATTTTTGTGCCCGTTTTATCTGGCTTGATTAACCATTCTTGCAATTTTCGATAATTTTCGTTTCGGCAGCCCAGAGGAATAAAAAACGTGTATTTATATATCCTTCAATTCGAGCCGGTTCAGGTGGTCGGAGCGACCATTTTTAAATTCACCCTGTTTTTTACCACGTGTCCGAAATCGTATCATGAGGTATCTTTTTCGATTCTAGACCCTATTATCAATTTTAAATCACTTTTACACGGTTATCCGATTTTCGACCGAAACTGGTTTATAGCATACCGGTAATGTCAAATGTCTTCTGAGATTTTTGAAAATTTGTGTGCCCGCTTTATCTGACTCGATTAACCATCCGTGCGATTTTCGGTAATTTTTGTTTCAGGAGTTCAGAGGCCTAAAATACATATATTATATATCCTTCAATTCTAGCTGTTTCGGGTGGTCGGAGCGGGCATTGTTATTTTTCAGCGTGTTTTTCTACCACTTGTCCGAAATCGCATCATGTGATATCTTATTCGATTCTACACCCTATAAACAACTATAAATCACTTTTACACGGTTATCCGATTTTCGGCCGAAATTGGTTTATAGCATACCGGTAACGTCAAATGTCTTCAGATGTATTTGTAAATTTTTGTGCCCGTTTTATCTGGCTTGATTAACCATTCTTGCAATTTTCGATAATTTTCGTTTTGGGAGCTCAGAGGCCTAAAAAACGTGTATTTATATATCCTTCAATTCGAGCCGGTTCAGGTGGTCGGAGCGACCATTTTTAAATTCACACTGTTTTTTACCACGTATCCGAAATCGTATCATGAGGTATCTTTTTCGATTCTAGACCCTATTATCAATTTTAAATCACTTTTATACGGTTATCCGATTTTCGACCGAAACTGGTTTATAGCATACCGGTAATGTCAAATGTCTTCTGAGATTTTTGAAAATTTGTGTGTCCGCTTTATCTGACTCGATTTACCATACGTGCGATTTTCGGTAATTTTTGATTCAGGAGTTCAGAGGCCTAAAAAACGTGTATTATATACCCTTCAATTCCAGCCGTTTCGGGTGGTCGGAGCGGCCATTGTTTTTTTTCAGCCTGTTTTTCTACCAGGTGTCAGAAATTGCATCATGAGATATCTTATTCGATTCTAGATTCTATAAACAACTATAAATCACTTTTAAACGGTTATCTGATTTTCGGCCAAAATTGGTTTGTAGCATACCGGTAAAGTCAAAAGTCTTCTGATGTTTTTGCAAATTTGTGTGCCCGCTTTATCTGACTCGATTAACCATCCGTGCGATTTTCGGTAATTTTTGTTTCAGGAGTTCAGAGGCCTAAAAAACGTGTATTATATACCCTTCAATTCCAGCCGTTTCGGGTGGTCGGATCGACCATTGTTATTTATCAGCCTGTTTTTGTACCACGTGTCCGAAATTGTATCATGAGATATCTTATTCGATTCTTGACCCTATAAACAACTATAAATCACTTTTACACGTTATCCGATTTTCAGCCGAAATTGGTTTATAGCATACATGTAACGTCAAATGTCTTCTGATATTTTTGCAATTTTTTGTGCCCGCTTTATCTGATTCGATTAACCATCCGTGCGATTTTCGTTAATTTTTGTTTCAGGAGTTCAGAGGCCTAAAAACGTGTATTATATATCCTTCAATTCGAGCTGTTTCGGGTGGTCGGAGCGGGCATTGTTATTTTTCAGCGTGTTTTTCTACCACTTGTCCGAAGTCGCATCATGTGATATCTTATTCGATTCTACACCCTATAAACAACTATAAATCACTTTTACACGGTTATCCGATTTTCGGCCGAAATTGGTTTATAGCATACCGGTAACGTCAAATGTCTTCAGATGTATTTGTAAATTTTTGTGCCCGTTTTATCTGGCTTGATTAACCATTCTTGCAATTTTCGATAATTTTCGTTTCGGCAGGTCAGAGGCCTAAAAAACGTGTATTTATATATCCTTCAATTCGAGCCGGTTCAGGTGGTCGGAGCGACCATTTTTAAATCCACCCTGTTTTTTACCACGTGTCCGAAATCGTATCATGAGGTATCTTTTTCGATTCTAGACCCTATTATCAATTTTAAATCACTTTTACACGGTTATCCGATTTTCGACCGAAACTGGTTTATAGCATACCGGTAATGTCAAATGTCTTCTGAGATTTTTGAAAATTTGTGTGCCCGCTTTATCTGACTCGATTAACCATCCGTGCGATTTTCGGTAATTTTTGTTTCAGGAGTTCAGAGGCCTAAAATACATATATTATATATCTTTCAATTCTAGCTGTTTCGGGTGGTCGGAGCGGGCATTGTTATTTTTCAGCGTGTTTTTCTACCACTTGTCCGAAATCGCATCATGTGATATCTTATTCGATTCTACACCCTATAAACAACTATAAATCACTTTTACACGGTTATCCGATTTTCGGCCGAAATTGGTTTATAGCATACCGGTAACGTCAAATGTCTTCAGATGTATTTGTAAATTTTTGTGCCCGTTTTATCTGGCTTGATTAACCATTCTTGCAATTTTCGATAATTTTCGTTTTGGGAGCTCAGAGACCTAAAAAACGTGTATTTATATATCCTTCAATTCGAGCCGGTTCATGTGGTCGGAGCGACCGTTTTTAAATTCACCATGTTTTTTACCACGTGTCCGAAATCGTATCATGAGGTATCTTTTTCGATTCTAGACCCTATTATCAATTTTAAATCACTTTTACACGGTTATCCGATTTTCGACCGAAACTGTTTTATAGCATACCGGTAATGTCAAATGTCTTCTGAGAGTTTTGAAAATTTGTATGCCTGCTTTATCTGACTCGATTTACCATAAGTGCGATTTTCAGGAATTTTTGTTTCAGGAGTTCAGAGGCCTAAAAAACGTGTATTATATACCCTTCAATTCCAGCCGTTTCGGGTGGTCGGATCGACCATTGTTATTTTTCAGCCTATTTTTGTATCACGTGTCCGAAATTGTATCATGAGATATCTTATTCGATTCTTGACCCTATAAACAACTATAAATCACTTTTACACGTTATCCGATTTTCAGCCGAAATTGGTTTATAGCATACCTGTAACGTCAAATGTCTTCTGATATTTTTGCAATTTTTTGTGCCCGCTTTATCTGATTCGATTAACCATCCGTGCGATTTTCGTTAATTTTTGTTTCAGGAGTTCAGAGGCCTAAAAACGTGTATTATATATCCTTCAATTCGAGCTGTTTCGGGTGGTCGGAGCAGCCATTTTTTTTAGCTTGTTTTTCTACCACGTGTCCGAAATCGCATCATCAGGTATCTTATTCGATTTTAAACCCTATAAATAACTATAAATAATTTTTACATGGTTATCCGATTTTCGGCCAAAACTGGTTTATAGCATACCAGTAAAGTTAAATGTCTTCTGGAGTTTTTGAAATTTTTTGTGTCTGTTATATCTGACTCGATTAACAATGCTTGGGGTTTTCGGACATTTTCTTTCCGGGGAGCTCAGAGGCCTAAAAAACGTGTATTATATACCCTTCAATTCCAGCCGTTTCGGGTGGTCGGAGCGGCCATTGTTTTTTTTCAGCCTGTTTTTCTACCAGGTGTCCGAAATTGCATCATGAGATATCTTATTCGATTCTAGATTCTATAAACAACTATAAATCACTTTTAAACGGTTATCTGATTTTCGGCCAAAATTGGTTTGTAGCATACCGGTAAAGTCAAAAGTCTTCTGATGTTTTTGCAAATTTTTGTGCCAGGTTTATCTGAATCGATTAACCATCCGTGCGATTTTCGTTAATTTTTGTTTCAGGAGTTCAGAGGCCTAAAAACGTGTACTATATATCCTTCAATTCGAGCTGTTTCGGGTGGTCGGAGCAGCCATTTTTTTTTAGCTTGTTTTTCTACCACGTGTCCGAAATCGCATCATCAGGTAACTTATTCGATTTTAAACCCTATAAATAACTATAAATAATTTTTACATGGTTATCCGATTTTCGGCCAAAACTGGTTTATAGCATACCAGTAAAGTTAAATGTCTTCTGGAGTTTTTGAAATTTTTTGTGTCTGTTATATCTGACTCGATTAACAATGCTTGGGGTTTTCGGACATTTTCTTTCCGGGGAGCTCAGAGGCCTAAAAAACGTGTATTATATACCCTTCAATTCCAGCCGTTTCGGGTGGTCGGAGCGGCCATTGTTATTTTTCAGCATGTTTTTCTACCATGTGTCCGAAATTGCATCATGACATATCTTATTCGATTCTAGGCGGAAATTGGTTTGTAGCATGCCGGTAACGTCAAATGTCTTCTGATGTTTTTGCTAATTTTTGTTCCAGCTTTATCTGACTCGATTAACCATCTGTGCGATTTTCGGTAATTTTTGTTTCAGGAGTTCAGAGGCCTAAAAAAACATATTATATATCCTTCAATTCTAGCTGTTTCGGGTGGTCGGAGCGGGCATTCTTATTTTTCAGCGTGTTTTTCTACCACTTGTCCGAAATCGCATCATGTGATATCTTATTCGATTCTACACCCTATAAACAACTATAAATCATTTTTACACGGTTATCCGATTTTCGGCCGAAATTGGTTTATAGCATACCGGTAACGTCAAATGTCTTCAGATGTATTTGTAAATTTTTGTGCCCGTTTTATCTGCCTTGATTAACCATTCTTGGAATTTTCGATAATTTTCGTTTCGGGAGCTCAGAGGCCTAAAAAACGTGTATTTATATATCCTTCAATTCGAGCCGGTTCAGGTGGTCGGAGCGACCATTTTTAAATTCACCCTGTTTTTTACCACGTGTCCGAAATCGTATCATGAGGTATCTTTTTCGATTCTAGACCCTATTATCAATTTTAAATCACTTTTACACGGTTATCCGATTTTCGACCGAAACTGGTTTATAGCATACCGGTAATGTCAAATGTCTTCTGAGATTTTTGAAAATTTGTGTGTCCGCTTTATCTGACTCGATTTACCATACGTACGATTTTCGGTAATTTTTGATTCAGGAGTTCAGAGGCCTAAAAAACGTGTATTATATACCCTTCAATTCCAGCCGTTTCGGATGGTCGGAGCGGCCATTGTTTTTTTTCAGCGTGTTTTTCTACCAGGTGTCCGAAATTGCATCATGAGATATCTTATTCGATTCTAGATTCTATAAACAACTATAAATAACTTTTAAACGGTTATCTGATTTTCGGCCAAAATTGGTTTGTAGCATACCGGTAAAGTCAAAAGTCTTCTGATGTTTTTGCAAATTTTTGTGCCAGGTTTATCTGACTCGATTAACCATCCGTGCGATTTTCGGTAATTTTTGTTTCAGGAGTTCAGAGGCCTAAAATACATATATTATATATCCTTCAATTCTAGCTGTTTCGGGTGGTCGGAGCGGGCATTGTTATTTTTCAGCGTGTTTTTCTACCACTTGTTCGAAGTCGCATCATGTGATATCTTATTCGATTCTACACCCTATAAACAACTATAAATCACTTTTACACGGTTATCCGATTTTCGGCCGAAATTGGTTTATAGCATACCGGTAACGTCAAATGTCTTCAGATGTATTTGTAAATTTTTGTGCCCGTTTTATCTGGCTTGATTAACCATTCTTGCAATTTTCGATAATTTTCGTTTTGGGAGCTCAGAGGCCTAAAAAACGTGTATTTATATATCCTTCAATTCGAGCCGGTTCAGGTGGTCGGAGCGACCATTTTTAAATTCACCCTGTTTTTTTACCACGTGTCCGAAAATCGTATCATGAGGTATCTTTTTCGATTCTAGACCCTATTATCAATTTTAAATCACTTTTACACGGTTATCCGATTTTCGACCGAAACTGGTTTATAGCATACCGGTAATGTCAAATGTCTTCTGAGATTTTTGAAAATTTGTGTGCCCGCTTTATCTGACTCGATTAACCATCCGTGCGATTTTCGGTAATTTTTGTTTCAGGAGTTCAGAGGCCCAAAATACATATATTATATATCCTTCAATTCTAGCTGTTTCGGGTGGTCGGAGCGGGCATTGTTATTTTTCGGCGTGTTTTTCTACCACTTGTCCGAAATCGCATCATGTGATATCTTATTCGATTCTACACCCTATAAACAACTATAAATCACTTTTACACGGTTATCCGATTTTCGGCCGAAATTGGTTTATAGCATACCGGTAACGTCAAATGTCTTCAGATGTATTTGTAAATTTTTGTGCCCGTTTTATCTGGCTTGATTAACCATTCTTGGAATTTTCGATAATTTTCGTTTCGGCAGCTCAGAGGCCTAAAAACGTGTATTTATATATCCTTCAATTCGAGCCGGTTCAGGTGGTCGGAGCGACCATTTTTAAATTCACCCTGTTTTTTACCACGTGTCCGAAATCGTATCATGAGGTATCTTTTTCGATTCTAGACCCTATTATCAATTTTAAATCACTTTTACACGGTTATCCGATTTTCGACCGAAACTGGTTTATAGCATACCGGTAATGTCAAATGTCTTCTGAGATTTTTGAGAATTTGTGTGTCCGCTTTCTCTGACTCGATTTACCATACGTGCGATTTTCGGTAATTTTTGATTCAGGAGTTCAGAGGCCTAAAAAACGTGTATTATATACCCTTCAATTCCAGCCGTTTCGGGTGGTCGGAGCGGCCATTGTTTTTTTTCAGCCTGTTTTTCTACCAGGTGTCCGAAATTGCATCATGAGATATCTTATTCGATTCTAGATTCTATAAACAACTATAAATCACTTTTAAACGGTTATCTGATTTTCGGCCAAAATTGGTTTGTAGCATACCGGTAAAGTCAAAAGTCTTCTGATGTTTTTGCAAATTTTTGTGCCAGGTGTATCTAAATCGATTAACCATCCGTGCGATTTTCGGTAATTTTTGTTTCAGGAGTTCAGAGGCCTAAAATACATATATTATATATCCTTCAATTCTAGCTGTTTCGGGTGGTCGGAGCGGGCATTGTTATTTTCAGCGTGTTTTTCTACCACTTGTCCGAAGTCGCATCATGTGATATCTTATTCGATTCTACACCCTATAAACAACTATAAATCACTTTTACACGGTTATCCGATTTTCGGCCGAAATTGGTTTATAGCATACCGGTAACGTCAAATGTCTTCAGATGTATTTGTAAATTTTTGTGCCCGTTTTATCTGGCTTGATTAACCATTCTTGCAATTTTCGATAATTTTCGTTTCGGCAGCCCAGAGGAATAAAAAACGTGTATTTATATATCCTTCAATTCGAGCCGGTTCAGGTGGTCGGAGCGACCATTTTTAAATTCACCCTGTTTTTTACCACGTGTCCGAAATCGTATCATGAGGTATCTTTTTCGATTCTAGACCCTATTATCAATTTTAAATCACTTTTACACGGTTATCCGATTTTCGACCGAAACTGGTTTATAGCATACCGGTAATGTCAAATGTCTTCTGAGATTTTTGAAAATTTGTGTGCCCGCTTTATCTGACTCGATTAACCATCCGTGCGATTTTCGGTAATTTTTGTTTCAGGAGTTCAGAGGCCTAAAATACATATATTATATATCCTTCAATTCTAGCTGTTTCGGGTGGTCGGAGCGGGCATTGTTATTTTTCAGCGTGTTTTTCTACCACTTGTCCGAAATCGCATCATGTGATATCTTATTCGATTCTACACCCTATAAACAACTATAAATCACTTTTACACGGTTATCCGATTTTCGGCCGAAATTGGTTTATAGCATACCGGTAACGTCAAATGTCTTCAGATGTATTTGTAAATTTTTGTGCCCGTTTTATCTGGCTTGATTAACCATTCTTGCAATTTTCGATAATTTTCGTTTTGGGAGCTCAGAGGCCTAAAAAACGTGTATTTATATATCCTTCAATTCGAGCCGGTTCAGGTGGTCGGAGCGACCATTTTTAAATTCACACTGTTTTTTACCACGTATCCGAAATCGTATCATGAGGTATCTTTTTCGATTCTAGACCCTATTATCAATTTTAAATCACTTTTATACGGTTATCCGATTTTCGACCGAAACTGGTTTATAGCATACCGGTAATGTCAAATGTCTTCTGAGATTTTTGAAAATTTGTGTGTCCGCTTTATCTGACTCGATTTACCATACGTGCGATTTTCGGTAATTTTTGATTCAGGAGTTCAGAGGCCTAAAAAACGTGTATTATATACCCTTCAATTCCAGCCGTTTCGGGTGGTCGGAGCGGCCATTGTTTTTTTTCAGCCTGTTTTTCTACCAGGTGTCAGAAATTGCATCATGAGATATCTTATTCGATTCTAGATTCTATAAACAACTATAAATCACTTTTAAACGGTTATCTGATTTTCGGCCAAAATTGGTTTGTAGCATACCGGTAAAGTCAAAAGTCTTCTGATGTTTTTGCAAATTTGTGTGCCCGCTTTATCTGACTCGATTAACCATCCGTGCGATTTTCGGTAATTTTTGTTTCAGGAGTTCAGAGGCCTAAAAAACGTGTATTATATACCCTTCAATTCCAGCCGTTTCGGGTGGTCGGATCGACCATTGTTATTTATCAGCCTGTTTTTGTACCACGTGTCCGAAATTGTATCATGAGATATCTTATTCGATTCTTGACCCTATAAACAACTATAAATCACTTTTACACGTTATCCGATTTTCAGCCGAAATTGGTTTATAGCATACATGTAACGTCAAATGTCTTCTGATATTTTTGCAATTTTTTGTGCCCGCTTTATCTGATTCGATTAACCATCCGTGCGATTTTCGTTAATTTTTGTTTCAGGAGTTCAGAGGCCTAAAAACGTGTATTATATATCCTTCAATTCGAGCTGTTTCGGGTGGTCGGAGCGGGCATTGTTATTTTTCAGCGTGTTTTTCTACCACTTGTCCGAAGTCGCATCATGTGATATCTTATTCGATTCTACACCCTATAAACAACTATAAATCACTTTTACACGGTTATCCGATTTTCGGCCGAAATTGGTTTATAGCATACCGGTAACGTCAAATGTCTTCAGATGTATTTGTAAATTTTTGTGCCCGTTTTATCTGGCTTGATTAACCATTCTTGCAATTTTCGATAATTTTCGTTTTGGGAGCTCAGAGGCCTAAAAAACGTGTATTTATATATCCTTCAATTCGAGCCGGTTCAGGTGGTCGGAGCGACCATTTTTAAATTCACCCTGTTTTTTACCACGTATCCGAAATCGTATCATGAGGTATCTTTTTCGATTCTAGACCCTATTATCAATTTTAAATCACTTTTACACGGTTATCCGATTTTCGACCGAAACTGGTTTATAGCATACCGGTAATGTCAAATGTCTTCTGAGATTTTTGAAAATTTGTGTGCCCCTTTATCTGACTCGATTAACCATCCGTGCGATTTTCGGTAATTTTTGTTTCAGGAGTTCAGAGGCCCAAAATACATATATTATATATCCTTCAATTCTAGCTGTTTCGGGTGGTCGGAGCGGGCATTGTTATTTTTCGGCGTGTTTTTCTACCACTTGTCCGAAATCGCATCATGTGATATCTTATTCGATTCTACACCCTATAAACAACTATAAATCACTTTTACACGGTTATCCGATTTTCGGCCGAAATTGGTTTATAGCATACCGGTAACGTCAAATGTCTTCAGATGTATTTGTAAATTTTTGTGCCCGTTTTATCTAGCTTGATTAACCATTCTTGCAATTTTCGATAATTTTCGTTTCGGCAGCTCAGAGGCCTAAAAAACGTGTATTTATATATCCTTCAATTCGAGCCGGTTCAGGTGGTCGGAGCGACCATTTTTAAATTCACCCTGTTTTTTACCACGTGTCCGAAATCGTATCATGAGGTATCTTTTTCGATTCTAGACCCTATTATCAATTTTAAATCACTTTTACACGGTTATCCGATTTTCGACCGAAACTGGTTTATAACATACCGGTAATGTCAAATGTCTTCTGAGATTTTTGAAAATTTGTGTGCCCGCTTTATCTGACTCGATTAACCATCCGTGCGATTTTCGGTAATTTTTGTTTCAGGAGTTCAGAGGCCTAAAAAACGTGTATTATATACCCTTCAATTCCAGCCGTTTCGGGTGGTCGGATCGACCATTGTTATTTTTCAGCCTGTTTTTGTACCACGTGTCCGAAATTGTATCATGAGATATCTTATTCGATTCTTGACCCTATAAACAACTATAAATCACTTTTACACGTTATCCGATTTTCAGCCGAAATTGGTTTATAACATACCTGTAACGTCAACTGTCTTCTGATATTTTTGCAATTTTTTGTGCCCGCTTTATCTGATTCGATTAACCATCCGTGCGATTTTCGTTAATTTTTGTTTCAGGAGTTCAGAGGCCTAAAAACGTGTATTATATATCCTTCAATTCGAGCTGTTTCGGGTGGTCGGAGCAGCCATTTTTTTTGAGCTTGTTTTTCTACCACGTGTCCGAAATCGCATCATCGGGTATCTTATTCGATTTTAAACCCTATAAATAACTATAAATAATTTTTACATGGTTATCCGATTTTCAGCCAAAACTGGTTTATAGCATACCAGTAAAGTTAAATGTCTTCTGGAGTTTTTCAAATTTTTTGTGTCTGCTATATCTGACTCGATTAACAATGCTTGGGGTTTTCGGACATTTTCTTTCCGGGGAGCTCAGAGGCCTAAAAAACGTGTATTATATACCCTTCAATTCCAGCCGTTTCGGGTGGTCGGAGCGGCCATTGTTATTTTTCAGCATGTTTTTCTACCATGTGTCCGAAATTGCATCCTGACATATCTTATTCGATTCTAGACCCTATAAACAACTTTAATCACTTTTAAACGGTTATCCGATTTTCGGCCGAAATTGGTTTGTAGCATGCCGGTAACGTCAAATGTCTTCTGATGTTTTTGCAAATTTTTGTGCCAGCTTTATCTGACTCGATTAACCATCCGTGCGATTTTCGGTAATTTTTGTTTCAGGATTTCAGAGGCCTAAAAAAACATATATTATATATCCTTCAATTCTAGCTGTTTCGGGTGGTCGGAGCGGGCATTGTTATTTTTCAGCGTGATTTTCTACCACTTGTCCGAAATCGCATCATGTGATATCTTATTCGATTCTACACCCTATAAACAACTATAAATCACTTTTACACGGTTATCCGATTTTCGGCCGAAATTGGTTTATAGCATACCGGTAACGTCAAATGTCTTCAGATGTATTTGTAAATTTTTGTGCCCGTTTTATCTGGCTTGATTAACCATTCTTGCAATTTTCGATAATTTTCGTTTTGGGAGCTCAGAGGCCTAAAAAACGTGTATTTATATATCCTTCAATTCGACCGGTTCAGGTGGTCGGAGCGACCATTTTTAAATTCACCATGTTTTTTACCACGTGTCCGAAATCGTATCATGAGGTATCTTTTTCGATTCTAGACCCTATTATCAATTTTAAATCACTTTTACACGGTTATCCGATTTTCTACCGAAACTGGTTTATAGCATACCGGTAATGTCAAATGTCTTCTGAGATTTTTGAAAATTTGTATGCCTGCTTTATCTGACTCGATTTACCATAAGTGCGATTTTCGGTAATTTTTGTTTCAGGAGTTCAGAGGCCTAAAAAACGTGTATTATATACCCTTCAATTCCAGCCGTTTCGGGTGGTCGGATCGACCATTGTTATTTTTCAGCCTGTTTTTGTACCACGTGTCCGAAATTGTATCATGAGATATCTTATTCGATTCTTGACCCTATAAACAACTATAAATCACTTTTACACGTTATCCGATTTTCAGCCGAAATTGGTTTATAGCATACATGTAACGTCAAATGTCTTCTGATATTTTTGCAATTTTTTGTGCCCGCTTTATCTGATTCGATTAACCATCCGTGCGATTTTCGTTAATTTTTGTTTCAGGAGTTCAGAGGCCTAAAAACGTGTATTATATATCCTTCAATTCGAGCTGTTTCGGGTGGTCGGAGCAGCCATTTTTTTTTGAGCTTGTTTTTCTACCACGTGTCCGAAATCGCGTCATCAGGTATCTTATTCGATTTTAAACCCTATAAATAACTATAAATAATTTTAACATGGTTATCCGATTTTCAGCCAAAACTGGTTTATAGCATACCAGTAAAGTTAAATGTCTTCTGGAGTTTTTCAAATTTTTTGTGTCTGCTATATCTGACTCGATTAACAATGCTTGGGGTTTTCGGACATTTTCTTTCCGGGGAGCTCAGAGGCCTAAAAAACGTGTATTATATACCCTTCAATTCCAGCCGTTTCGGGTGGTCGGAGCGGCCATTGTTATTTTCAGCATGTTTTTCTACCATGTGTCCGAAATTGCGTCATGACATATCTTATTCGATTCTAGACCCTATAAACAACTTTAATCACTTTTAAACGGTTATCCGATTTTCGGCCGAAATTGGTTTGTAGCATGCCGGTAACGTCAAATGTCTTCTGATGTTTTTGCAAATTTTTGTGCCAGCTTTATCTGACTCGATTAACCATCCGTGCGATTTTCGGTAATTTTTGTTTCAGGAGTTCAGAGGCCTAAAAAAACATATTATATATCCTTCAATTCTAGCTGTTTCGGGTGGTCGGAGCGGGCATTCTTATTTTTCAGCGTGTTTTTCTACCACTTGTCCGAAATCGCATCATGTGATATCTTTTTCAGCGTGTTTTTCTACCACTTGTCCGAAATCGCATCATGTAAATTTATGTGCCCGTTTTATCTGGCTTGATTAACCATTCTTGGAATTTTCGATAATTTTCGTTTCGGGAGCTCAGAGGCCTAAAAAACGTGTATTTATATATCCTTCAATTCGAGCCGGTTCAGGTGGTCGGAGCGACCATTTTTAAATTCACCCTGTTTTTTACCACGTGTCCGAAATCGTATCATGAGGTATCTTTTTCGATTCTAGACCCTATTATCAATTTTAAATCACTTTTACACGGTTATCCGATTTTCGACCGTAACTGGTTTATAGCATACCGGTAATGTCAAATGTCTTCTGAGATTTTTGAAAATTTGTGTGTCCGCTTTATCTGACTCGATTTACCATACGTGCGATTTTCGGTAATTTTTGATTCAGGAGTTCAGAGGCCTAAAAAACGTGTATTATATACCCTTTCAATTCCAGCCGTTTCGGGTGGTCGGAGCGGCCATTGTTTTTTTTCAGCCTGTTTTTCTACCAGGTGTCTGAAATTGCATCATGAGATATCTTATTCGATTCTAGATTCTATAAACAACTATAAATCACTTTTAAACGGTTATCTGATTTTCGTCCAAAATTGGTTTGTAGCATACCGGTAAAGTCAAAAGTCTTCTGATGTTTTTGCAAATTTTTGTGCCAGATTTATCTGAAATCGATTAACCATCCGTGCGATTTTCGGTAATTTTTGTTTCAGGAGTTCAGAGGCCTAAAATATATATATTATATATCCTTCAATTCTAGCTGTTCCGGGTGGTCAGAGCGGGCATTGTTATTTTTCAGCGTGTTTTTCTACCACTTGTCCGAATTCGCATCATGTGATATCTTATTCGATTCTACACCCTATAAACAACTATAAATCACTTTTACACGGTTATCCGATTTTCGGCCGAAATTGGTTTATAGCATACCGGTAACGTCAAATGTCTTCAGATGTATTTGTAAATTTTTGTGCCCGTTTTATCTGGCTTGATTAACCATTCTTGCAATTTTCGATAATTTTCGTTTCGGCAGCTCAGAGGCCTAAAAAACGTGTATTTATATATCCTTCAATTCGAGCCGGTTCAGGTGGTCGGAGCGACCATTTTTAAATTCACCCTGTTTTTTACCACGTGTCCGAAATCGTATCATGAGGTATCTTTTTCGATTCTAGACCCTATTATCAATTTTAAATCACTTTTACACGGTTATCCGATTTTCGACCGAAACTGGATTATAGCATACCGGTAATGTCAAATGTCTTCTGAGATTTTTGAAAATTTGTGTGCCTGCTTTATCTGACTCGATTTACCATAAGTGCGATTTTCGGTAATTTTTGTTTCAGGAGTTCAGAGGCCTAAAAAACGTGTATTATATACCCTTCAATTCCAGCCGTTTCGGGTGGTCGGATCGACCATTGTTTTTTTTCAGCCTGTTTTTGTACCACGTGTCCGAAATTGTATCATGAGATATCTTATTCGATTCTTGACCCTATAAACAACTATAAATCACTTTTACACGTTATCCGATTTTCAGCCGAAATTGGTTTATAGCATACATGTAACGTCAAATGTCTTCTGATATTTTTGCAATTTTTGGTGCCCGCTTTATCTGATTCGATTAACCATCCGTGCGATTTTCGTTAATTTTTGTTTCAGGAGTTCAGAGGCCTTAAAACGTGTATTATATATCCTTCAATTCGAGCTGTTTCGGGTGGTCGGAGCAGCCATTTTTTTTTAGCTTGTTTTTCTACCACGTGTCCGAAATCGCATCATCAGGTATCTTATTCGATTTTAAACCCTATAAATAACTATAAATAATTTTTACATGGTTATCCGATTTTCAGCCAAAACTGGTTTATAGCATACCAGTAAAGTTAAATGTCTTCCGGAGTTTTTGAAATTTTTTGTGTCTGCTATATCTGACTCGATTAACAATGCTTGGGGTTTTCGGACATTTTCTTTCCGGGGAGCTCAGAGGCCTAAAAAACGTGTATTATATACCCTTCAATTCCAGCCGTTTCGGGTGGTCGGAGCGGCCATTGTTATTTTTCAGCATGTTTTTCTACCATGTGTCCGAAATTGCATCATGACATATCTTATTCGATTCTAGACCCTATAAACAACTTTAATCACTTTTAAACGGTTATCCGATTTTCTGCCGAAATTGGTTTGTAGCATGCCGGTAACGTCAAATGTCTTCTGATGTTTTTGCAAATTTTTGTGCCAGCTTTATCTGACTCGATTAACCATCCGTGCGATTTTCGGTAATTTTTGTTTCAGGAGTTCAGAGGCCTAAAAAACATATATTATATATCCTTCAATTCTAGCTGTTTCGGGTGGTCGGAGCGGGCATTGTTATTTTTCAGCGTGTTTTTCTACCACTTGTCCGAAATCGCATCATGTGATATCTTATTCGATTCTACACCATATAAACAACTATAAATCATTTTTACACGGTTATCCGATTTTCGGCCGAAATTGGTTTATAGCATACCGGTAACGTCAAATGTCTTCAGATGTATTTGTAAATTTTTGTGCCCGTTTTATCTGGCTTGATTAACCATTCTTGGAATTTTCGATAATTTTCGTTTCGGGAGCTCAGAGGCCTAAAAAACGTGTATTTATATATCCTTCAATTCGAGCCGGTTCAGGTGGTCGGAGCGACCATTTTTAAATTCACCCTGTTTTTTACCACGTGTCCGAAATCGTATCATGAGGTATCTTTTTCGATTCTAGACCCTATTATCAGTTTTAAATCACTGTTACACGGTTATCCGATTTTCGACCGAAACTGGTTTATAGCATACCGGTAATGTCAAATGTCTTCTGAGATTTTTGAAAATTTGTGTGCCCGCTTTATCTGACTCGATTTACCATACGTGCGATTTTCGGTAATTTTTATTTCAGGAGTTCAGAGGCCTAAAAAACGTGTATTATATACCCTTCAATTCCAGCCGTTTCGGGTGGTCGGATCGACCATTGTTATTTTTCAGCCTGTTTTTGTACCACGTGTCCGAAATTGTATCATGAGATATCTTATTCGATTTTTGACCCTATAAACAACTATAAATCACTTTTACACGTTATCCGATTTTCAGCCGAAATTAGTTTATAGCATACCTGTAACGTCAAATGTCTTCTGATATTTATGCAATTTTATGTGCCCGCTTTATCTGACTCGATTAACCATCCGTGCGATTTTCGGTAATTTTTGTTTCAGGAGTTCAGAGGCCTAAAATACATATATTATATATCCTTCAATTCTAGCTGTTTCGGGTGGTCGGAGCGGGCATTGTTATTTTTCAGCGTGTTTTTCTACCACTTGTCCGAAATCGCATCATGTGATATCTTATTCGATTCTACACCTTTTAAACAACTATAAATCACTTTTACACGGTTATCCGATTTTGGCCGAAATTGGTTTATAGCATACCGGTAACGTCAAATGTCTTCTGATATTTTTGCAATTTTTGTTGCCCGCTTTATCTGATTCGATTAACCATCCGTGCGATTTTCGTTAATTTTTGTTTTAGGAATTCAGAGGCCTAAAAACGTGTATTATATATCCTTCAATTCGAGCTGTTTCGGGTGGTCGGAGCAGCCATTTTTTTTTTAGCTTGTTTTTCTACCACGTGTCCGAAATCGCATCATCAGGTATCTTATTCGATTTTAAACCCTATAAATAACTATAAATAATTTTTACATGGTTATCCGATTTTCAGCCAAAACTGGTTTATAGCATACCAGTAAAGTTAAATGTATTCTGGAGTTTTTGAAATTTTTTGTGTCTGCTATATCTGACTCGATTAACAATGCTTGGGGTTTTCGGACATTTTCTTTCCGGGGAGCTCAGAGGCCTAAAAAACGTGTATTATATACCCTTCAATTCCAGCCGTTTCGGGTGGTCGGAGCGGCCATTGTTATTTTTCAGCATGTTTTTCTACCATGTGTCCAAAATTGCATCATGACATATCTTATTCGATTCTAGACCCTATAAACAACTTTAATCACTTTTAAACGGTTATCCGATTTTCGGCCGAAATTGGTTTGTAGCATGCCGGTAACGTCAAATGTCTTCTGATGTTTTTGCAAATTTTTGTGCCAGCTTTATCTGACTCGATTAACCATCCGTGCGATTTTCGGTAATTTTTGTTTCAGGAGTTCAGAGGCCTAAAAAAACATATTATATATCCTTCAATTCTAGCTGTTTCGGGTGGTCGGAGCGGGCATTCTTATTTTTCAGCGTGTTTTTATACCACTTGTCCGAAATCGCATCATGTGATATCTTATTCGATTCTACACCCTATAAACAACTATAAATCATTTTTACACGGTTATCCGATTTTCGGCCGAAATTGGTTTATAGCATTCCGGTAACGTCAAATGTCTTCAGATGTATTTGTAAATTTTTGTGCCCGTTTTATCTGGCTTGATTAACCATCCTTGGAATTTTCGATAATTTTCGTTTCGGGAGCTCAGAGGCCTAAAAAACGTGTATTTATATATCCTTCAATTCGAGCCGGTTCAGGTGGTCGGAGCGACCATTTTTAAATTCACCCTGTTTTTTACCACGTGTCCGAAATCGTATCATGAGGTATCTTTTTCGATTCTAGACCCTATTATCAATTTTAAATCACTTTTACACGGTTATCCGATTTTCGACCGAAACTGGTTTATAGCATACCGGTAATGTCAAATGTCTTCTGAGATTTTTGAAAATTTGTGTGTCCGCTTTATCTGACTCGATTTACCATACGTGCGATTTTCGGTAATTTTTGTTTCAGGAGTTCAGAGGCCTAAAAAACGTGTATTATATACCCTTCAATTCCAGCCGTTTCGGGTGGTCGGAGCGGCCATTGTTTTTTTTCAGCCTGTTTTTCTAGCAGGTGTCCGAAATTGCATCATGAGATATCTTATTCGATTCTAGACTCTATAAACAACTATAAATCACTTTTAAACGGTTATCTGATTTTCGGCCGAAATTGGTTTGTAGCATACCGGTAACGTCAAAAGTCTTCTGATGTTTTTGCAAATTTTTGTGCCAGGTTTATCTGAATCGATTAACCATACGTGCGATTTTCGGTAATTTTTGTTTCAGGAGTTCAGAGGCCTAAAATACATATATTATATATCCTTCAATTCTAGCTGTTTCGGGTGGTCGGAGCGGGCATTGTTATTATTCAGCGTGTTTTTCTACCACTTGTCCAAAATCGCATCATGTGATATCTTTTTCGATTCTACACCCTATAAACAACTATAAATCACTTTTACACGGTTATCCGATTTTCGGCCGAAATTGGTTTATAGCATACCGGTAACGTCAAATGTCTTCAGATGTATTTGTAAATTTTTGTGCCCGTTTTATCTGTCTTGATTAACCATTCTTGCAATTTTCAATAATTTTCGTTTCGGGAGCTCAGAGGCCTAAAAAACGTGTATTTATATATCCTTCAATTCGAGCCGGTTCAGGTGGTCGGAGCGACCATTTTTAAATTCACCCTGTTTTTTACCACGTGTCCGAAATCGTATCATGAGGTATCTTTTTCGATTCTAGACCCTATTATCAGTTTTAAATCACTTTTACACGGTTATCAGATTTTCGACCGAAACTGGTTTATAGCATACCGGTAATGTCAAATGTCTTCTGAGATTTTTGAAAATTTGTGTGCCCGCTTTATCTGACTCGATTTACCATACGTGCGATTTTCGGTAATTTTTGTTTCAGGAGTTCAGAGGCCTAAAATACATATATTATATATCCTTAAATTCTAGCTGTTTCGGGTGGTCGGAGCGGGCATTGTTATTTTTCAGCGTGTTTTTCTACCACTTGTCCGAAATCGCATCATGTGATATCTTATTCGATTCTACACCTTTTAAACAACTATAAATCACTTTTACACGGTTATCCGATTTTGGCCGAAATTGGTTTATAGCATACCGGTAACGTCAAATGTCTTCTGATATTTTTGCAATTTTTGTTGCCCGCTTTATCTGATTCGATTAACCATCCGTGCGATTTTCGTTAATTTTTGTTTTAGGAATTCAGAGGCCTAAAAACGTGTATTATATATCCTTCAATTCGAGCTGTTTCGGGTGGTCGGAGCAGCCATTTTTTTTTGAGCTTGTTTTTCTACCACGTGTCCGAAATCGCATCATCAGGTATCTTATTCGATTTTAAACCCTATAAATAACTATAAATAATTTTTACATGGTTATCCGATTTTCAGCCAAAACTGGTTTATAGCATACCAGTAAAGTTAAATGTATTCTGGAGTTTTTGAAATTTTTTGTGTCTGCTATATCTGACTCGATTAACAATGCTTGGGGTTTTCGGACATTTTCTTTCCGGGGAGCTCAGAGGCCTAAAAAACGTGTATTATATACCCTTCAATTCCAGCCGTTTCGGGTGGTCGGAGCGGCCATTGTTATTTTTCAGCATGTTTTTCTACCATGTGTCCAAAATTGCATCATGACATATCTTATTCGATTCTAGACCCTATAAACAACTTTAATCACTTTTAAACGGTTATCCGATTTTCGGCCGAAATTGGTTTGTAGCATGCCGGTAACGTCAAATGTCTTCTGATGTTTTTGCAAATTTTTGTGCCAGCTTTATCTGACTCGATTAACCATCCGTGCGATTTTCGGTAATTTTTGTTTCAGGAGTTCAGAGGCCTAAAAAAACATATTATATATCCTTCAATTCTAGCTGTTTCGGGTGGTCGGAGCGGGCATTGTTATTTTTCAGCGTGTTTTTCTACCACTTGTCCGAAATCGCATCATGTGATATCTTATTCGATTCTACACCATATAAACAACTATAAATCATTTTTACACGGTTATCCGATTTTCGGCCGAAATTGGTTTATAGCATACCGGTAACGTCAAATGTCTTCAGATGTATTTGTAAATTTTTGTGCCCGTTTTATCTGGCTTGATTAACCATTCTTGGAATTTTCGATAATTTTCGTTTCGGGAGCTCAGAGGCCTAAAAAACGTGTATTTATATATCCTTCAATTCGAGCCGGTTCAGGTGGTCGGAGCGACCATTTTTAAATTCACCCTGTTTTTTACCACGTGTCCGAAATCGTATCATGAGGTATCTTTTTCGATTCTAGACCCTATTATCAGTTTTAAATCACTGTTACACGGTTATCCGATTTTCGACCGAAACTGGTTTATAGCATACCGGTAATGTCAAATGTCTTCTGAGATTTTTGAAAATTTGTGTGCCCGCTTTATCTGACTCGATTTACCATACGTGCGATTTTCGGTAATTTTTATTTCAGGAGTTCAGAGGCCTAAAAAACGTGTATTATATACCCTTCAATTCCAGCCGTTTCGGGTGGTCGGATCGACCATTGTTATTTTTCAGCCTGTTTTTGTACCACGTGTCCGAAATTGTATCATGAGATATCTTATTCGATTTTTGACCCTATAAACAACTATAAATCACTTTTACACGTTATCCGATTTTCAGCCGAAATTAGTTTATAGCATACCTGTAACGTCAAATGTCTTCTGATATTTATGCAATTTTATGTGCCCGCTTTATCTGACTCGATTAACCATCCGTGCGATTTTCGGTAATTTTTGTTTCAGGAGTTCAGAGGCCTAAAATACATATATTATATATTCTTCAATTCTAGCTGTTTCGGGTGGTCGGAGCGGGCATTGTTATTTTTCAGCGTGTTTTTCTACCACTTGTCCGAAATCGCATCATGTGATATCTTATTCGATTCTACACCTTTTAAACAACTATAAATCACTTTTACACTGTTATCCGATTTTGGCCGAAATTGGTTTATAGCATACCGGTAACGTCAAATGTCTTCTGATATTTTTGCAATTTTTGTTGCCCGCTTTATCTGATTCGATTAACCATCCGTGCGATTTTCGTTAATTTTTGTTTTAGGAATTCAGAGGCCTAAAAACGTGTATTATATATCCTTCAATTCGAGCTGTTTCGGGTGGTCGGAGCAGCCATTTTTTTTTGAGCTTGTTTTTCTACCACGTGTCCGAAATCGCATCATCAGGTATCTTATTCGATTTTAAACCCTATAAATAACTATAAATAATTTTTACATGGTTATCCGATTTTCAGCCAAAACTGGTTTATAGCATACCAGTAAAGTTAAATGTATTCTGGAGTTTTTGAAATTTTTTGTGTCTGCTATATCTGACTCGATTAACAATGCTTGGGGTTTTCGGACATTTTCTTTCCGGGGAGCTCAGAGGCCTAAAAAACGTGTATTATATACCCTTCAATTCCAGCCGTTTCGGGTGGTCGGAGCGGCCATTGTTATTTTTCAGCATGTTTTTCTACCATGTGTCCAAAATTGCATCATGACATATCTTATTCGATTCCAGACCCTATAAACAACTTTAATCACTTTTAAACGGTTATCCGATTTTCGGCCGAAATTGGTTTGTAGCATGCCGGTAACGTCAAATGTCTTCTGATGTTTTTGCAAATTTTTGTGCCAGCTTTATCTGACTCGATTAACCATCCGTGCGATTTTCGGTAATTTTTGTTTCAGGAGTTCAGAGGCCTAAAAAAACATATTATATATCCTTCAATTCTAGCTGTTTCGGGTGGTCGGAGCGGGCATTCTTATTTTTCAGCGTGTTTTTATACCACTTGTCCGAAATCGCATCATGTGATATCTTATTCGATTCTACACCCTATAAACAACTATAAATCACTTTTACACGGTTATCCGATTTTCGGCCGAAATTGGTTTATAGCATACCGGTAACGTCAAATGTCTTCAGATGTATTTGTAAATTTTTGTGCCCGTTTTATCTGTCTTGATTAACCATTCTTGCAATTTTCAATAATTTTCGTTTCGGGAGCTCAGAGGCCTAAAAAACGTGTATTTATATATCCTTCAATTCGAGCCGGTTCAGGTGGTCGGAGCGACCATTTTTAAATTCACCCTGTTTTTTACCACGTGTCCGAAATCGTATCATGAGGTATCTTTTTCGATTCTAGACCCTATTATCAGTTTTAAATCACTTTTACACGGTTATCAGATTTTCGACCGAAACTGGTTTATAGCATACCGGTAATGTCAAATGTCTTCTGAGATTTTTGAAAATTTGTGTGCCCGCTTTATCTGACTCGATTTACCATACGTGCGATTTTCGGTAATTTTTGTTTCAGGAGTTCAGAGGCCTAAAAAACGTGTATTATATACCCTTCAATTCCAGCCGTTTCGGGTGGTCGGATCGACCATTGTTATTTTTCAGCCTGTTTTTGTACCACGTGTCCGAAATTGTATCATGAGATATCTTATTCGATTCTTGACCCTATAAACAACTATAAATCACTTTCACACGTTATCCGACTTTCAGCCGAAATTAGTTTATAGCATACCTGTAACGTCAAATGTCTTCTGATATGTTTGCAATTTTTTGTGCCCGCTTTATCTGATTCGATTAACCAACCGTGCGATTTTCGTTAATTTTTGTTTCAGGAGTTCAGAGGCCTAAAAACGTGTATTATATATCCTTCAATTCGAGCAGTTTCGGGTGGTCGGAGCAGCCATTTTTTTTTGAGCTTGTTTTTCTACCACGTGTCCGAAATCGCATCATCAGGTATCTTATTCGATTTTTAAACCCTATAAATAACTATAAATAATTTTTACATGGTTATCCGATTTTCGGCCAAAACTGGTTTATAGCATACCGGTAATGTCAAATGTCTTCCAGAGTTTTTGAAATTTTTTGTGTCTGCTATATCTGACTCGATTAACAATCCTTGGGGTTTTCGGACATTTTCTTTCCGGGGAACTCAGAGGCCTAAAAAACGTGTATTATATACCCTTCAATTCCAGCCGTTTCGGGTGGTCGGAGCGGCCATTGTTTTTTTTCAGCCAGTTTTTCTACCAGGTGTCCGAAATTGCATCATGAGATATCTTATTCGATTCTAGACTCTATAAACAACTATAAATCACTTTTAAACGGTTATCTGATTTTCGGCCGAAATTGGTTTGTAGCATACCGGTAAAGTCAAAAGTCTTCTGATGTTTTTGCAAATTTTTGTGCCAGGTTTATCTGAATCGATTAACCATCCGTGCGATTTTCGGTAATTTTTGTTTCAGGAGTTCAGAGGCCTAAAATACATATATTATATATCCTTCAATTCTAGCTGTTTCGGGTGGTCGGAGCGGGCATTGTTATTTTTCAGCGTGTTTTTCTACCACTTGTCCGAAATCGCATCATGTGATATCTTATTCGATTCTACACCCTATAAACAACTATAAATCACTTTTACACGGTTATCCGATTTTCGGCCGAAATTGGTTTATAGCATTCCGGTAACGTCAAATGTCTTCAGATGTATTTGTAAATTTTTGTGCCCGTTTTATCTGGCTTGATTAACCATCCTTGGAATTTTCGATAATTTTCGTTTCGGGAGCTCAGAGGCCTAAAAAACGTGTATTTATATATCCTTCAATTCGAGCCGGTTCAGGTGGTCGGAGCGACCATTTTTAAATTCACCCTGTTTTTTACCACGTGTCCGAAATCGTATCATGAGGTATCTTTTTCGATTCTAGACCCTATTATCAATTTTAAATCACTTTTACACGGTTATCCGATTTTCGACCGAAACTGGTTTATAGCATACCGGTAATGTCAAATGTCTTCTGAGATTTTTGAAAATTTGTGTGTCCGCTTTATCTGACTCGATTTACCATACGTGCGATTTTCGGTAATTTTTGTTTCAGGAGTTCAGAGGCCTAAAAAACGTGTATTATATACCCTTCAATTCCAGCCGTTTCGGGTGGTCGGAGCGGCCATTGTTTTTTTTCAGCCTGTTTTTCTAGCAGGTGTCCGAAATTGCATCATGAGATATCTTATTCGATTCTAGACTCTATAAACAACTATAAATCACTTTTAAACGGTTATCTGATTTTCGGCCGAAATTGGTTTGTAGCATACCGGTAACGTCAAAAGTCTTCTGATGTTTTTGCAAATTTTTGTGCCAGGTTTATCTGAATCGATTAACCATACGTGCGATTTTCGGTAATTTTTGTTTCAGGAGTTCAGAGGCCTAAAATACATATATTATATATCCTTCAATTCTAGCTGTTTCGGGTGGTCGGAGCGGGCATTGTTATTATTCAGCGTGTTTTTCTACCACTTGTCCAAAATCGCATCATGTGATATCTTTTTCGATTCTACACCCTATAAACAACTATAAATCACTTTTACACGGTTATCCGATTTTCGGCCGAAATTGGTTTATAGCATACCGGTAACGTCAAATGTCTTCAGATGTATTTGTAAATTTTTGTGCCCGTTTTATCTGTCTTGATTAACCATTCTTGCAATTTTCAATAATTTTCGTTTCGGGAGCTCAGAGGCCTAAAAAACGTGTATTTATATATCCTTCAATTCGAGCCGGTTCAGGTGGTCGGAGCGACCATTTTTAAATTCACCCTGTTTTTTACCACGTGTCCGAAATCGTATCATGAGGTATCTTTTTCGATTCTAGACCCTATTATCAGTTTTAAATCACTTTTACACGGTTATCAGATTTTCGACCGAAACTGGTTTATAGCATACCGGTAATGTCAAATGTCTTCTGAGATTTTTGAAAATTTGTGTGCCCACTTTATCTGACTCGATTTACCATACGTGCGATTTTCGGTAATTTTTGTTTCAGGAGTTCAGAGGCCTAAAAAACGTGTATTATATACCCTTCAATTCCAGCCGTTTCGGGTGGTCGGATCGACCATTGTTATTTTTCAGCCTGTTTTTGTACCACGTGTCCGAAATTGTATCATGAGATATCTTATTCGATTCTTGACTCTATAAACAACTATAAATCACTTTTAAACGGTTATCTGATTTTCGGCCGAAATTGGTTTGTAGCATACCGGTAAAGTCAAAAGTCTTCTGATGTTTTTGCAAATTTTTGTGCCAGGTTTATCTGAATCGATTAACCATCCGTGCGATTTTCGGTAATTTTTGTTTCAGGAGTTCAGAGGCCTAAAATACATATATTATATATCCTTCAATTCTAGCTGTTTCGGGTGGTCGGAGCGGGCATTGTTATTTTTCAGCGTGTTTTTCTACCACTTGTCCGAAATCGCATCATGTGATATCTTATTCGATTCTACACCCTATAAACAACTATAAATCACTTTTACACGGTTATCCGATTTTCGGCCGAAAATGGTTTATAGCATACCGGTAACGTCAAATGTCTTCAGATGTATTTGTAAATTTTTGTGCCCGTTTTATCTGGCTTGATTAACCATTCTTGGAATTTTCGATAATTTTCGTTTCGGGAGCTCAGAGGCCTAAAAAACGTGTATTTATATATCCTTCAATTCGAGCCGGTTCAGGTGGTCGGAGCGACCATTTTTAAATTCACCCTGTTTTTTACCACGTGTCCGAAATCGTATCATGAGGTATCTTTTTCGATTCTAGACCCTATTATCAGTTTTAAATCACTTTTACACGGTTATCCGATTTTCGACCGAAACTGGTTTATAGCATACCGGTAATGTCAAATGTCTTCTGAGATTTTTGAAAATTTGTGTGCCCGCTTTATCTGACTCGATTTACCATACGTGCGATTTTCGGTAATTTTTGTTTCAGGAGTTCAGAGGCCTAAAAAACGTGTATTATATACCCTTCAATTCCAGCCGTTTCGGGTGGTCGGATCGACCATTGTTATTTTTCAGCCTGTTTTTGTACCACGTGTCGAAATTGTATCATGAGATATCTTATTCGATTCTTGACCCTATAAACAACTATAAATCACTTTTACACGTTATCCGATTTTCAGCCGAAATTAGTTTATAGCATACCTGTAACGTCAAATGTCTTCTGATATGTTTGCAATTTTTTGTGCCCGCTTTATCTGATTCGATTAACCAACCGTGCGATTTTCGTTAATTTTTGTTTCAGGAGTTCAGAGGCCTAAAAACGTGTATTATATATCCTTCAATTCGAGCAGTTTCGGGTGGTCGGAGCAGCCATTTTTTTTGAGCTTGTTTTTCTACCACGTGTCCGAAATCGCATCATCAGGTATCTTATTCGATTTTTAAACCCTATAAATAACTATAAATAATTTTTACATGGTTATCCGATTTTCGGCCAAAACTGGTTTATAGCATACCGGTAATGTCAAATGTCTTCCAGAGTTTTTGAAATTTTTTGTGTCTGCTATATCTGAATCGATTAACAATCCTTGGGGTTTTCGGACATTTTCTTTCCGGGGAACTCAGAGGCCTAAAAAACGTGTATTATATACCCTTCAATTCCAGCCGTTTCGGGTGGTCGGAGCGGCCATTGTTTTTTTTCAGCCAGTTTTTCTACCAGGTGTCCGAAATTGCATCATGAGATATCTTATTCGATTCTAGACTCTATAAACAACTATAAATCACTTTTAAACGGTTATCTGATTTTCGGCCGAAATTGGTTTGTAGCATACCGGTAAAGTCAAAAGTCTTCTGATGTTTTTGCAAATTTTTGTGCCAGGTTTATCTGAATCGATTAACCATCCGTGCGATTTTCGGTAATTTTTGTTTCAGGAGTTCAGAGGCCTAAAATACATATATTATATATCCTTCAATTCTAGCTGTTTCGGGTGGTCGGAGCGGGCATTGTTATTTTTCAGCGTGTTTTTCTACCACTTGTCCGAAATCGCATCATGTGATATCTTATTCGATTCTACACCCTATAAACAACTATAAATCACTTTTACACGGTTATCCGATTTTCGGCCGTAATTGGTTTATATCATACCGGTAACGTCAAATGTCTTCAGATGTATTTGTAAATTTTTGTGCCCGTTTTATCTGGCTTGATTAACCATTCTTGCAATTTTCGATAATTTTCGTTTCGGGAGCTCAGAGGCCTAAAAAACGTGTATTTATATATCCTTCAATTCGAGCCGGTTCAGGTGGTCGGAGCGACCATTTTTAAATTCACCCTGTTTTTTACCACGTGTCCGAAATCGTATCATGAGGTATCTTTTTCGATTCTAGACCCTATTATCAGTTTTAAATCACTTTTACACGGTTATCCGATTTTCGACCGAAACTGGTTTATAGCATACCGGTAATGTCAAATGTCTTCTGAGATTTTTGAAAATTTGTGTGCCCGCTTCATCTGACTCGATTTACCATACGTGCGATTTTCGGTAATTTTTGTTTCAGGAGTTCAGAGGCCTAAAAAACGTGTATTATATACCCTTCAATTCCAGCCGTTTCGGGTGGTCGGAGCAGCCATTGTTTTTTTTCAGCCAGTTTTTCTACCAGGTGTCCGAAATTGCATCATGAGATATCTTATTCGATTCTAGACTCTATAAACAACTATAAATCACTTTTAAACGGTTATCTGATTTTCGGCTGAAATTGGTTTGTAGCATACCGGTAAAGTCAAAAGTCTTCTGATGTTTTTGCAAATTTTTGTGCCAGGTTTATCTGAATCGATTAACCATCCGTGCGATTTTCGGTAATTTTTGTTTCAGGAGTTCAGAGTTCTAAAATACATATATTATATATCCTTCAATTCTAGCTGTTTCGGGTGGTCGGAGCGGGCATTGTTATTTTTCAGCGTGTTTTTCTACCATTTGTCCGAAATCGCATCATGTGATATCTTATTCGATTCTACACCCTATAAACAACTATAAATCACTTTTACACGGTTATCCGATTTTCGGCCGAAATTGGTTTATAGCATACCGGTAACGTCAAATGTCTTCAGATGTATTTGTAAATTTTTGTGCCCGTTTTATCTGGCTTGATTAACCATTCTTGCAATTTTCGATAATTTTCGTTTCGGGAGCTCAGAGGCCTAAAAAACGTGTATTTATATATCCTTCAATTCGAGCCGGTTCAGGTGGTCGGAGCGACCATTTTTAAATTCACCCTGTTTTTTACCACGTGTCCGAAATCGTATCATGAGGTATCTTTTTCGATTCTAGACCCTATTATCAGTTTTAAATCACTTTTACACGGTTATCTGATTTTCGACCGAAACTGGTTTATAGCATACCGGTAATGTCAAATGTCTTCTGAGATTTTTGAAAATTTGTGTGCCCGCTTTATCTGACTCGATTTACCATACGTGCGATTTTCGGTAATTTTTGTTTCAGGAGTTCAGAGGCCTAAAAAACGTGTATTATATACCCTTCAATTCCAGCCGTTTCGGGTGGTCGGATCGAACATTATTATTTTTCAGCCTGTTTTTGTACCACGTGTCCGAAATTGTATCATGAGATATCTTATTCGATTCTTGACCCTATAAACAACTATAAATCACTTTTACACGTTATCCGATTTTCAGCCGAAATTAGTTTATAGCATACCTGTAACGTCAAATGTCTTCTGATATTTTTGCAATTTTTTGTGCCCGCTTATCTGACTCGATTAACCATCCGTGCGATTTTCGGTAATTTTTGTTTCAGGAGTTCAGAGGCCTAAAATACATATATTATATATCCTTCAATTCTAGCTGTTTCGGGTGGTCGGAGCGGGAATTGTTATTTTTCAGCGTGTTTTTCTACCACTTGTCCGAAATCGCATCATTTGATATCTTATTCGATTCTACACCCTTTAAACAACTATAAATCACTTTTACACGGTTATCCGATTTTCGGCCGAAATTGGTTTATAGCATACCGGTAACGTCAAATGTCTTCAGATGTATTTGTAAATTTTTGTGCCCGTTTTATCTGGCTTGATTAACCATTCTTGCAATTTTCGATAATTTTCGTTTCGGGAGCTCAGAGGTCTAAAAAACGTGTATTTATATATCCTTCAATTCGAGCCGGTTCAGGTGGTCGGAGCGACCATTTTTAAACTCACCCTGTTTTTTACCACGTGTTCGAAATCGTATCATGAGATATCTTTTTCGATTCTAGACCATATTATCAATTTTAAATCACTTTTACACGGTTATCAGATTTTCGACCGAAACTGGTTTATAGCATACCGGTAATGTCAAATGTCTTCTGAGATTTTTGAAAATTTGTGTGCCCGCTTTATCTGACTCGATTTACCATACGTGCGATTTTCGGTAATTTTTGTTTCAGGAGTTCAGAGGCCTAAAAAACGTGTATTATATACCCTTCAATTCCAGCCGTTTCGGGTGGTCGGATCGACCATTGTTATTTTTCAGCCTGTTTTTGTACCACGTGTCCGAAATTGTATCATGAGATATCTTATTCGATTCTTGACCCTATAAACAACTATAAATCACTTTTACACGTTATCCGATTTTCAGCCGAAATTAGTTTATAGCATACCTGTAACGTCAAATGTCTTCTGATATGTTTGCAATTTTTTGTGCCCGCTTTATCTGATTCGATTAACCAACCGTGCGATTTTCGTTAATTTTTGTTTCAGGAGTTCAGAGGCCTAAGAACGTGTATTATATATCCTTCAATTCGAGCTGTTTCGGGTGGTCGGAGCAGCCATTTTTTTTTGAGCTTGTTTTTCTACCACGTGTCCGAAATCGCATCATCAGGTATCTTATTCGATTTTTAAACCCTATAAATAACTATAAATAATTTTTACATGGTTATCCGATTTTCGGCCAAAACTGGTTTATAGCATACCGGTAATGTCAAATGTCTTCCGGAGTTTTTGAAATTTTTTGTGTCTGCTATATCTGACTCGATTAACAATCCTTGGGGTTTTCGGACATTTTCTTTCCGGGGAGCTCAGAGGCCTAAAAAACGTGTATTATATACCCTTCAATTCCAGCCGTTTCGGGTGGTCGGAGCGGGCATTGTTTTTTTTCAGCCAGTTTTTCTACCTGTGGGGAATAAAACGCGTATTCACACTAAATTTGCAGGATTATAATGAAATATGCAATTGTGAATATCGTCATAAGATTAAAAACATGAGAAAAGAAGTACAACCTTTAGTCCTCGCGCAAAAGGCCTAAGAACAGGAATTAATGCAAATTCCCTCCTATAACTTGCACCCAAGACTTTGTCTGAGACGAGGCCGCGTGTGCTAGAAATCCTCTTCAATTGCCTTGCAATATAGGGAGAGCCCTTGAGGTTTTAGATGTGAGATCTGAGGTTTTGGGAAAAGAATGTCACAAAACCCTAATTTTACCTTGAGAATATTTAATAGTGCACCAAGAGTAGTCTACATAAGGAGAGTCCTCCTCCTTATATAGACTACATGGCCGGCCGAAATAGGGTTTGGGTAGGAGTGGGCTTTCCACTCTTACCTTATCCCAATGCGTGATTCGACCCATTTAGCTTTAAGTTGTTCGCGGGTTTTAATTATAAATCGTAACATGTTATCAGATATTAATACAGTCGATATATTAATAACGGTCTGATAAAATACGATATTGTATAATTACCTAAATTAATATAACTGTTTATATTAATTTGCGAATACTATATTTAATTAAATATAACCGTTTATATTTAATTTACGAATTATTCTTGTAATCCGTATTAGCTAAAATTATTTAATCCGTATTAAATAGTAATTCTCAACATCTTATTGACTAATTTAATAGTCAATACCTCTGACTAACCGTTTAGTCATATCCGGCAAAATGTGACTGTATTTTCATACCTTCACATCTCTCAAACGTGTCCTATAGGTGTGACGTATAGGGACCAGTTGATCACCGCCATCCGTATGACAATAACGTCAAACTTATCTAGCAAGCCAACCGTTATTGATAAACGTGGATCAACTGGTAATAATACAGAAGTATGCCCTTGTGATCCTTAAAGAGATTTAATTAGTCATTGTACTTAGTTGTCAAGGACACCAGCCCCAACAATCTCCCACTTGTCCGTACAAGGGTATGTGCAATGACGTTATCACACTACATGTGGAGGACACAATCTCCAACAAACTCCCACTTGTCCGTACAAGTGTAGGTGCGATAACCGAATCTCATATCCTTTTAAAATTTCTCCCACTCAATGTAAGACAATTTGCAAATCCGCATTCGCAAAGGTCGTATCTCACAAGCGATCTGTATCAAGAGTGGTTTCCCCGACTAGAGAGTAACTTAACTGATAAAACGAATCTGTATTCGAGCATGGCCATGCATTTCAGTTACTACTCCTCGAGTGGCCCTGAGAAATGATAAAATCCTGATAAGGGTTTGGATATTTCCCTCAACTCGAATCCTGCCGATATCGCCCAGCATGAAATAACCCAGAAAAAATCCTCTTGGCCCCTGTTACGGTGACCGTGGGAAAGAAACCAAAGTTACCCAAAATCTGTCTTAATCTCAAGAAACAGTTGAAAGTCAAAAGACTCGACTCTAAGGAACACTATGGAGGTCCTATCCACGACCTGGCACCCAATGTTATAAAACATTTAGGACTCCATAACGATGTCACGGGGTGTCCTACGAGATATCCGTATAACTCGCCTTTGTGATTGGTCAGTCATCCACGTGACTTATGGCTCGTTGAACCCACCATCAACCAACGTCACAAAATGATTACCTGAGTTATCAGCTCAAGTGGGTAATCAAGGACCAAAACGATGTAATGTTAATCAGTTCACTTTGTGGTGTTCAAAATTGGCGTACAATTCCACATGAGAAACAAAACATTATATATCATAACAATAAGGTTGACTAGAGTACACGAGAAAATGAATTATTACATGAATTCATAAAAGAGTACTACAACTTAGGAACACATCCAATTCCCATGGAATGAATGTGCCCTTCATGCTTATCACGTGGTAATGCTTTTGTGAGAGGATCAGCTATGTTGTCATCCGTAGCGATCTTTTCAATAAAAATCTCCTTTTGCTCCACGTAATCCCGGATTAGATGAGCTTTCCGTTGTACATGCCTAGCCTTGCTGCTAGACTTATGCTCCTTAGCTTGGAAGATGGCACCGCTATTGTCACAATAGACGGTGATTGGGTCATTCGAACTAGGCACTACTGATAGTCCTTGTAAGAATTGACGCATCCATATTGCTTCCTTAGCTGCTTCTGAGGCGGCATAGTACTCGGACTCAGTCGTAGAATCTGCTGTAACACTCTGTTTAGAACTTTTCCAGCTGACAGCAGCGCCATTAAGAGTAAAGACAAATCCAGACTGAGATTTCGAGTCATCTCGATCTGTTTGGAAGCTAGCATCTGCGTAACCCGTGGCGTAGAGCGTCGAGTCGCCTCCAAAAGTCAATCCCCAATCTTTAGTCCTCCGTAGGTACTTAAGAATGTTTTTCACGGCCATCCAGTGTTGTTCACCTGGATGAGCTTGGAATCGACTTGTCATACTCAATGCATATGCAACGTCTGGACGTGTGCATATCATGGCATACATGATCGATCCTATTGCCGAAGCATAAGGAATCCGACTCATGCGCTCTTTCTCTTCCACTGACTTAGCTTCTTGAGTCTTGCTCAAGTGGAGCCCAGGAGTCATAGGAAGGAACCCCTTCTTGGAGTTCGTCATGCTGAATCTCTCCAGAATCTTCTCTATATAAGATTCCTGACTGAGAGACAACATCCGTCGTGATCTATCCCTGTAGATACGGATGCCCAAAATTCTTTGTGCCTCTCCCAGATCTTTCATCTGGAAGTGGTTTTTCAACCATGCTTTAACCGAAGATAAGAGAGGTATGTCATTCCCAATCAAGAGTATGTCATCGACATACAGTACTAGGAATACAATCTTACTCCCACTCGACTTGATATAGAGACATGGTTCCTCGACTGATCGAATGAACCCATTCTCTTTTATCACTTGGTCGAAGCGATGATTCCAACTCCGCGATGCTTGCTTAAGTCCATAGATGGAACGCTTAAGCTTGCAAACTTTCTTAGGATGTGCTGAATCGATAAAACCCTCGGGTTGTACCATGTACAACTCTTCCTCCAAATAACCGTTTAAGAAGGCGGTTTTAACGTCCATTTGCCATATTTCATAGTCATGAAATGCGGCGATCGCTAAGATAATCCGAATGGAACGTAGCATGACTACGGGTGCAAAGATCTCATCGTAGTGCAAGCCTGGCACTTGGGTGAAACCTTTAGCAACTAGTCTAGCCTTATGGATATCTTGTTGTCCTTCCACGGCATGCTTTATCTTGTAAAGCCATTTGCATTGAAGGGGACGTACCTTTGCAGGTAGGTCCACAAGATCCCACACGTTGTTCTCATACATGGAGTCCATCTCGGATTGCATGGCTTCTAGCCATAGCTTTGAGTCAGAACTGGTCATGGCACCTTTATAGGTTGTGGGTTCATTACCCTCTAGGAGTAAGACGTCATCTGTATCGTGTTCCTCGACCATACCAATGTATCTGTCCGGTGGAATAGAGACTCTTCCCGACCTCCTAGGTTCCTCAGGGATATCTACCGCAGCCTCGGTTGGAGGTACTGTTTCCTCCAATGGTTGCTCGGTAGTTGGTTCTTGAACCTCCGATAACTCGAAGGTTCTATTACTCGACTTGTTCTCGAGAAATTCTTTCTCCAAGAACGTCGCACTAGCCGCAACAAAAACACGTTGTTCGGTAGGCGAGTAGAAGTAATGACCAAACGTTCCCTTTGGATAGCCTATAAAGTATGTCTTGACCGATCGCGGGCCGAGCTTATCCTCGTGTCTCCACTTGACATAAGCCTCGCAGCCCCAAACCCGAATAAAGGACAAATTAGGGACCGTTCCCTTCCATAACTCGAATGGAGTCTTGTCAACAGCTTTAGACGGACTTCGGTTAAGTATTAGAGCGGCCGACAAAAGAGCATAGCCCCACAATGAATCAGGCACAACGGTGTGACTCATCATGGATCGAACCATATCGAGTAAAGTTCGATTTCTCCGTTCGGACACACCATTTAATTGTGGTGTTCCAGATGGAGTTAACTGTAGCACGATCCCACAGTCTTTTAGGTGTTGATCAAACTCGTGTGAAAGATACTCACCACCACGATCCGAACGTAGTGCTTTAATCTTTCTACCCAGCTGGTTCTGTACCCGATTCTGGTATTCTTTGAACTTGTCAAAGGATTCACTTTTGTGCTTCATTAAGTAGACATAGCCATATCTACTCAAATCATCCGTGAAAGTGATGAAATACCTATAGCCTTCTCGTGCGTTGATCGACATAGGGCCACATACGTCCGTATGTATGAGTCCTAATAGGTCGGCAGCGCGCATTCCAACACCTTTGAAGGAAATACGAGTCATTTTGCCGATGAGACATGATTCACACGTGCCATATGATTCGAAATCAAAGGGCGAAATAGCTCCATTCTGTATGAGCTGTTTTACGCGTTTCTCATTTATGTGTCCCATACGACAATGCCATAGGTAAGTTTGATCTTTGTCACCTACCTTTATTCTTTTATTATTCACATGTAATATCTCGGTGGTTTGATCTAAAACATAAATTCCATTCATGGAAACTGCCTTGCCATAAATCATATTGTGTAAGGAGAAAATACAGCTATTATTCTCTATTACAAATGAAAAGCCGAGTTTGTCAAGTGCAGAAACTGAAATAATGTTTTTGGACAAACTAGGAACATAATAACAGTTATATAAAAATAACTCGAATCCACTTGGAAGCTGGATTACGTATGTTCCCTTCGAGACTGCAGCCACACGTGCTCCATTCCCGACACGCAGGTCCACCTCACCCTTGATTAGGGGTTCTTGGTTTCGGAGGCCCTGCACATGATTACATAGATGAGAACCACAACCAGTATCAAGTACCCAAGTTCCGCAACTTGCATGGTTAATCTCAATCATGTGAATAAAAGAAGAAGAAGACATACCAACAGGAGTAACACGGCCTGCTTTAATGTCCTCGCGATACACGGGGCATGAGCGCCTCCAATGCCCAGTCTTGTGGCAATGGTGACATTCCATGCTTGTATCCTTGCTCTTTGTCTTGCCTTGTGAGTTACTCGACTCACCAGGCCCACTCTTTGTAAATCCTGGTTTCTTGAACCTGGGCTTACCTACTGCTAGGTCGCCCTGAGCTTTAGCCTTCCCTTTACCTTTCCCCTTACTGGAGATCATGAGAACATCTTGCTTAAGACTCCCACTCAACTTAAGATCCTTCTCAGTCTGTACGAGAAGGGAGTGGAGCTCATGGGGAGTCTTCTTCATGTCGTTCATGTAGTAGTTGGCCCTAAAGAGGGCGAACCCATCATGAAGTGAATGAAGCATGCGATCAACGATGATGTTCTCACTGATCTTGCAGTTTAGGGACTCCAGTTTCTCGATATTCTCAATCATGTTGAGAATATGTGGGCTAACAGCTTGGCCCTTCTGGAGTTTCGCCTCAAAGAAGCGACAGGTATGCTCATAAGAAACGATTCTCGGAGCCTTGGAGAATTCGTTAGTGAGCGTGGTGAAAATCTTGTTTGCACCATGGGTTATGAAGCGTCTTTGCAAATTGGATTCCATTGCATAGATGAGTACGTTCTTTATCGCACCCGCTTCCATAACGAAATCGCTATGAGCGCGAATTTCGTTGGCTCTAGCTCCAGTTCCTGGGTGTGGCGGAATGGGCTCAGTTAAGAACTTGAGCTTTCCGTCAGCAATGGCAGCATTCCGTAGTGCTGCCTCCCAGTCAGAGAAGTTTGACCCATCATTCCTCAGTCTAGTGGACTGATTCATGGAGTCCATGAAGGCTTTTAGCCAGGATTCACGTGCTAGCTTGGCACTTGGCATTGGGTCTTCACCAGCCATTTTAGTTTTACAGCAGTTTTATTGAACGTGTTCTACACTGAAAAGGAAGATAAAACAAAACCATATAAGCAACTTATTGTTGTGATTTAAGTCTATATTAAATTGAATTTAAACTCGTAGACTCAAGCATTTATATAATTGATCTCCCTCAAGAATTATATAAACGATCCCAAGACTCAATTTCCGTATATTGATAAGCCCACAGTTTGGCTAATTCCAATCGTTGGAACTCTTGGTCGATAGATTTCCGTAAATCCTATCTATTAGTCCATCTCAGTCACTGGAATATTATCGAGTGACCATGATGTTGAGATAAAATAAATCATCTGTTCCCACTTACCCGACGTAGAAGGGGTCATATTATGCCTACCGACGAAGAAGGGATTCATGGGAGGCTGATTTATAAAGACTAGTCTCAATTTTTGGTTATACGAGGAAGACCCCATCAACTTTTATTTATCCATATTTAAGTGAACTAAAAACTAGCATTTGCGTGAATGAATTAAATAAAGTGATGGCTTTTAAATGACATGTGACATCTGTATTGTCACAGAAAACTAACGCGAGACCTCTACATGAGTCAGTTTTCAGGCATGATATAGGTGGTTTGGTTTTTAGGCGGAATATGATGCAAGCTATTATCGATGAAAGCGTAAAGATAAATGCAATAAACGCAAATAAAAGTCCTAGTGTGGCCTATCCTACCAAAATAAACATAAAACAACTTGGAATCCACCGTTGGACCCTAGAAGCTTGTCTTGATGTTCTATCTTGGTCCTTGCAGCGGGAGTGAACATCCGGTCTCCGTCTTGTCTTTGGTCTTCACAAAATTACTAATTTAAATTACAAAAGTAATCCTAGATACATTCTAATTTAAATACAAAAGTAATTACATGGCAAAAACCCAAAACGGAGATTCAAGATCTCAAAATTACAAGCAAGATCGTGTCCCTTCATTACGGTGACACAATCTTCTAAGGCCACACTAAGTTACAACCGTTTGCAAAAATTAAATACGTTATTGAAAGCATTCAAGGCATTCAAAAGACGATAAATAAAATGCATCAACTAAAAACAATTTATACATGACATAATACTGTTATTATGATTAATAAATTTATACCAAACCACCTTTTAAGATTAAAATTAAGTGACTATACCGTTTTAATCACCAATTTTAACAAACATATAATCCATTATTTTAAACTGTTTTAAAACAATATGTATCAAGCGAGGGTGAACCGTTTCACTAAATAATATACTATTTCCGTATACAGTATATTATTTTAAGCCATGTGAAAATAAGAAAACAAGTTATTTTCGAAAATAAACACCCCGAAACGAGAGCACTCGATCGAGTAACAGGGGCACTCGATCGAGTGTCAGGGTCACTCGATCGAGTGCAGCATGGCTCGATCGAGTGGCTCGTAAAACAGCAAATCGCTGCACTTTTAAATTAAAACGAGTTTATAACTTGGATTTAAAACTTGTAAATCATATATAAACAACAACAAAAGATTTACATATTGCTAAAAATATCGATTAATTAACAATATGCAAATTATAATCGAAAAACAAGATCGATTTCTCACAAAAATCACACGCACAAGCCTGGTACGAGGGCACTCGATCGAGTGTCACAGGGACTCGATCGAGTGCCTTCGACAGAAGGTACGGTTTTCAAAATTTTAAAGCTTATGAAAGACACAATTGTAAAATTTTCATGGCCTAAGGCTCTGATACCACTTGTGGGGAATAAAACGCGTATTCACCCTAAATTTGCAGGATTATAATGAAATATGCAATTGTGAATATCGTCATAAGATTAAAAACATGAGAAAAGAAGTACAACCTTTAGTCCTCGCGCAAAAGGCCTAAGAACAGGAATTAATGCAAATTCCCTCCTATAACTTGCACCCAAGACTTTGTCTGAGACGAGGCCGCGTGTGCTAGAAATCCTCTCCAATTGCCTTGCAATATAGGGAGGAGAGCCCTTGAGGTTTTAGATGTGAGATCTGAGGTTTTGGGAAAAGAATGTCACAAAACCCTAATTTTACCTTGAGAATATTTAATAGTGCACCAAGAGTAGTCTACATAAGGAGAGTCCTCCTCCTTATATAGACTACATGGCCGGCCGAAATAGGGTTTGGGTAGGAGTGGGCTTTCCACTCTTACCTTATCCCAATGCGTGATTCGACCCATTTAGCTTTAAGTTGTTCGCGGGTTTTAATTATAAATCGTAACATGTTATCAGATATTAATACAGTCGATATATTAATAACGGTCTGATAAAATACGATATTGTATAATTACCTAAATTAATATAACTGTTTATATTAATTTGCGAATACTATATTTAATTAAATATAACCGTTTATATTTAATTTACAAATTATTCTTGTAATCCGTATTAGCTAAAATTATTTAATCCGTATTAAATAGTAATTCTCAACATCTTATTGACTAATTTAATAGTCAATACCTCTGACTAACCGTTTAGTCATATCCGGCAAAATGTGACTGTATTTTCATACCTTCACATCTCTCAAACGTGTCCTATAGGTGTGACGTATAGGGACCAGTTGATCACCGCCATCCGTATGACAATAACGTCAAACTTATCTAGCAAGCCAACCGTTATTGATAAACGTGGATCAACTGGTAATAATACAGAAGTATGCCCTTGTGATTCTTAAAGAGATTTAATTAGTCATTGTACTTAGTTGTCAAGGACACCAGCCCCAACACTACCAGGTGTCCGAAATTGTATCATGAGATATCTTATTCGATTCTTGACCCTATAAACAACTATAAATCACTTTTACACGTTATCCGATTTTCAGCCGAAATTAGTTCATAGCATACCTGTAACGTCAAATGTCTTTTGATATTTTTGCAATTTTTTGTGCCCGCTTTATCTGACTCGATTAACCATCCGGGCGATTTTGGGTAATTTTTCTTTCAGCAGTTCAGAGGCCTAATATACATATATTATATATCCTTCAATTCTAGCTGTTTCGGGTGGTCGAAGCGGGCATTGTTATTTTTCAGCGTGTTTTTCTACCACTTGTCCGAAATCGCATCAGGTGATATCTTATTCGATTCTACACCCTATAAACAACTATAAATCACTTTTACACGGTTATCCGATTTTCGGCCGAAATTGGTTTATAGCATACCGGTAACGTCAAATGTCTTCAGATGTAGTTGTAAATTTTTGTGCCCGTTTTATCTGGCTTGATTAAACCATTCTTGCAATTTTCGATAATTTTCGTTTCGGGAGCTCAGAGGCCTAAAAAACGTGTATTTATATATCCTTCAATTCGAGCCGGTTCAGGTGGTCGGAGCGACCATTTTTAAATTCACCCTGTTTTTTACCACGTGTCCGAAATCGTATCATGAGGTATGTTTTTCGATTCTAGAACCTATTATCAATTTTAAATCACTTTTACACGGTTATCCGATTTTCGACCAAAACTGGTTTATAGCATACCGGTAATGTCAAATGTCTTCTGAGATTTTTGAAAATTTGTGTGCCCGCTTTATCTGACTCGATTTACCATACGTGCGATTTTCGGTAATTATTGTTTCAGGAGTTCAAAGGCCTAAAAAACGTGTATTATATACCCTTCAATTCCAGCCGTTTCGGGTGGTCGGATCGACCATTGTTATTTTTCAGCCTGTTTTTGTACCACGTGTCCGAAATTGTATCATGAGATATCTAATTCGATTCTTGACCCTATAAACAACTATAAATCACTTTTACACGTTATCCGATTTTCAGCCGAAATTAGTTTATAGCATACATGTAACGTCAAATGTCCTCTGATATTTTTGCAATTTTTTGTGCCCGCTTTATCTGATTCGATTAACCATCAGTGCGATTTTCGTTAATTTTTGTTTCAGGAGTTCAGAGGCCTAAAAACGTGTATTATATATCCTTCAATTCGAGCTGTTTCGGGTGGTCGGAGCAACCATTTTCTTTTGAGCTTGTTTTTCTACCACGTGTCCGAAATCGCATCATCAGGTATCTTATTCGATTTTAAACCCTATAAATAACTATAAATAATTTTTACATGGTTATCCGATTATCGGCAAAACTGGTTTATAGCATACCGGTAAAGTCAAATGTCTTCCGGAGTTTTTGAAATTTTTTGTGTCTGCTATATCTGACTCGATTAACAATCCTTGGGGTTTTCGGACATTTTCTTTCCGGGGAGCTCAGAGGCCTAAAAAACGTGTATTATAAACCCTTCAATTCCAGCCGTTTCGGGTGGTCGGAGCGGCCATTGTTATTTTTCAGCATGTTTTTCTACCATGTGTCCGAAATTGCATCATGAGATATTTTATTCGATTCTAGACCCTATAAACAACTATAAATCACTTTTAAACGGTTATCCGATTTTCGGCCGAAATTGGTTTGTAGCATGCCGGTAACGTCAAATGTCTTCTGATGTTTTGCAAATTTTTGTGCCAGCTTTATCTGACTCGATTAACCATCTGTGCGATTTTCGGTAATTTTTGTTTCAGGAGTTCAGAGGCCTAAAAAAACATATATTATATATCCTTCAATTCTAGCTGTTTCGGGTGGTCGGAGCGGGCATTGTTATTTTTCATCGTGTTTTTCTACCACTTGTCCGAAATCGCATCATGTGATATCTTATTCGATTTTACACCCTATAAACAACTATAAATCACTTTTACACGGTTATCCGATTTTCGGCCGAAATTGGTTTATAGCATACCGGTAACGTCAAATGTCTTAAGATGTATTTGTAAATTTTTGTGCCCGTTTTATCTGGCTTGATTAACCATTCTTCCAATTTTCGATAATTTTCGTTTCGGGAGCTCAGAGGCCTAAAAAACGTGTATTTATATATCCTTCAATTCGAGCCGGTTCAGGTGGTCGGAGCGACCATTTTTAAATTCACCCTGTTTTTTTACCACGTGTCCGAAATCGTATCATGAGGTATCTTTTTCGATTCTAGACCCTATTATCAATTTTAAATCACTTTTACACGGTTATCCGATTTTCGACCGAAACTGGTTTATAGCATACCGGTAATGTCAAATGTCTTCTGAGATTTTTGAAAATTTGTGTGCCCGCTTTATCTGACTCGATTAACCATCCGTGCGATTTTCGGTAATTTTTGTTTCAGGAGTTCAGAGGCCTAAAATACATATATTATATATCCTTCAATTCTAGCTGTTTCGGGTGGTCGGAGCGGGCATTGTTATTTTTCAGCGTGTTTTTCTACCACTTGTCCGAAATCGCATCATGTGATATCTTATTCGATTCTACACCCTATAAACAACTATAAATCACTTTTACACGGTTATCCGATTTTCGGCTGAAATTGGTTTATAGCATACCGGTAACGTCAAATGTCTTCAGATGTATTTGTAAATTTTTGTGCCCGTTTTATCTGGCTTGATTAACCATTCTTGCAATTTTCGATAATTTTCGTTTCGGGAGCTCAGAGGCCTAAAAAACGTGTATTTATATATCCTTCAATTCGAGCCGGTTCAGGTGGTCGGAGCGACCATTTTTAAATTCACCCTGTTTTCTTCCTTTGAGCTTTACCAGTTAAGTAAGACATCCAGGGGCATTAGCATTCTTCACTGTCACTTAACACGGTACCAATGCAAATGAGATGTTAACTGTTACGGTCATTAGTTATTCATCCCACGTCTACTATCGAGATGTGTGTTTTGGCAGAAACATCCGAATAATACTCAAAAAATGATGACTGCTACAATGCTTGGCTACTGATCACATCTTCCTAGATAGCATTCAGAAACTCCAGGGTAAGTTGCACCAAATGGTGAAACATTTTACAAGTCCCGTTAAATGATACATCATAAAACTCAAAATAACCATCCAGTTCTTAGTAACTGGTTCGATCCCATTTTCAAAGTCAAATTGTCTTTGGGAGTTGACCTCTCCAATTTAACATAGACCTCAATATTCTTCTTAGGCAAAATATTGCCAGACTATCTAGTCAAGAACATAAAGTTAACTATTAAAAATATATTAGGAGCATTTACTAAGCATTTGATTGGCAGTGTGGCTTGAGTTACTGGAGCTCTAACCGCTCTTATTTTCTGTAAATATTAGAAGGTTCCGAAGGAGTCACAAATGTATGTAAATCCCTGAAGTGCTTGCATTTTTTGTTGTGATGTTGAGGAGAGAGTGTTTGTGAAAGTATCTAGTATGAATCCTTAGATGGATAAAAGCTAAGCTTGCAGCGGTTGATGCAATAGTTAATGACCTAAGTGTTGAAGTTCTTCATGAGCTGCGTACTTGTGCAGTCTTTGAGACTCATAAAGCACACATGATTTTTTCTAGTATAATAGAGCTCTTCACCTCACTATAAAAAATATGTGTAGCTGACCTGAGTTGCGCTACTAATGGTACATCCGCTCAGGCAAACTGAGACATTGTTGTACAGAATGTCAGAACTCAGATGTTGCTTTTTACTTTTATCTAGAATCTGGATGACATAACCCGTCTCTCTATGAAGATCTTTGTGACGATGTTTGTATTTCATTTTCCCCAAAATCGGTGTATCTCTTATGGTTATGGAGGGCAAGAGAGGTGTTGTAATATGTAGTAACTCAAAACCGTATGAGAGCAACGTTTCCTTTAGGAAGTCTTAGCTGTACACTGTTTAAGTCAAAATTTTAATCCCTGCTGAGAACGACCAATCTAAACTTTGAACAAGCTAGAAACCAGAAACTTGTAGTAACAGTTTATGTTTAGGAACTTATCTTCTTAAACTTCCTTGGCAGAAAAAATGGAAAAAGCACATGGGAATAACCTTACCGTATCTTCAATTTATTGTGATGTCGCTCAAAGAGACGAGGAGTACAAATAGATATGTACTTATGGACTATTACTTTATGCAGCTGCTGCTCTTCCCCTTATGTGCCTCACATGAATTTTCACCTCTTTCTCCCCCTCTTATTCTGATTTATGCCATGTATTTATACGTAACTCAAATCTTTTCCATATTTCAGAAGATGGAAAGAGAATACAAATAGTGGGGCTCCTGAAATCAATCCTCAGTATACGACAGTATATGTTGGATATCTTCCTCATGAGGTATATAATCAACTCTTTATTGCATCTATCTTTTGCTCTCGGTGCTCTGTCCTGCATGCGACAGCGTACCACAGTTGATATTTCACTGATGATATTTATTTGCTGGTCGTTGGGGATTGATATTTGCTCCCCATATCCCCTCAAATAGTTGAATTTTAGTATTGGTTTTACTTTCTAGGTGAACAGACAAACATATATACCTAAAAAGGAAAGATAAATTATTGATGGGACAGTCTAAATGGAATACATAAATTATTCGTGGGGACAGAGGAGGTACTTAGTAGTAAATGCAGTTCCTATTTGCTTCACTTGCAGGCAACCCAGCTTGATCTCCATTGCCACTTTTATCAGTTCGGTGCTAGGACAATTGAAGAAGTGAGGGTGCAGCGGGATAAGGGGTTTGGTTTTGTCAGATAAAACACACATGCTGAGGCTGCCTTGGCTATTCAGTTTGGTAATAGTCCTCGGAATATGCTTATGGGCAAACAAATTAAGGTGAGTGATATTTTATATTCAGTTAAAATTGCTTGGAATCGAACTGTGAACTGTAGTCTGTTATCTATCTTGACCCTGGATGATGGCGTGTTTGACTATTTGGTATGACGGTATTCACTTTCCCCATTTTTATGTCCTCCATGTTGAACCTCTGCATCCACCCTGTTGTGCGTAGATTTCGGAACTTTGAGTTGCGGTATTATGTAGTTACTGTACTTAGTCTTGCATGCTTTTTTGGATGAAGCCTTTCTGGCTACAGGGTGTTCATTCATATTTTACACATATATGTATGTGTTTTTAGTCTAGGTTGCCTATTCGATATGCATACCAACATTAAGTTCATGATACGCTTGTAAAACAATGACATATATAGATTTCTACCAATCACCATGATAAAAAAACTTGAACTCTGTAATTGACGCACAATTCGCTTGGTAGAGTCTCATAGCTCAATTTCTGGCTGGTTAATGTTAATATTGCTTAGAAATAGTTTTGCTATTGAATTGACTTTTTTCTTTTCAATACTTTTTTTTTCAATTATCTAATATCATAATCCAAGTATGGTTTAAATAACACTATGCTATTTTATATATTTAGTGTCCCCAATAACAACCCGAAAATTACGAATGTGGTTATTATGTCATGAAATGGATGTATAACATAATATTTTATTACTCAACGGGCACTGTGGAACAATTTGAGCAGGTATTTCCTATTTCTAAGTAAAAATATTTATAGTTTACTTATTTTCTTTTTTAAAAAAGCATCTCATTATTGATTTTCTTAAATGTAGATTATTGAAGATTCAACCACGTCAGTTGAAGATATGAATGAAGTTAAAGAGGTGTGGGCTACAAAATGTTTCGAGCGCATGTAGTTTAGATTAAATTATTGGATTTTTACTTGTTGTTTGGTTGAGGTTATTGTCGAGGATATACTTGTTGTTTGTTTTCTTGGATTGATGCGTCGTTGGAGAACATAAGTGTTATTGTATTGTTGGATGAGAGTATGAGATGTATAGTTATTCCGAAGCTATTGTATGAAAAAGCTTGTTTTGTTGGTAATTGATTAAAATCCTTTGCAGGTATTTTTCCATCAATATTTATATTTGGCCAGCATCATTTTAAGGGGAGGTGCTGTCGAAATTAGCTAGTTAAATTTTTTTCAAAAAAAAAATATATATGGCGACGGTTCTTAAATTGGAACCGACACCATAACATACCATAAGGTGACGTTTATTAACTCACAACTAACACCGTAGCATACAAGAAAGTGACGGTTTTAGGCTCAAAACCGACACCATAGCTTAGATTATGGTGACGGTTTGAGGCTCACAACCGACACCATAGCTTACCCTATGGTGGTGGTTTTAGACGCAAAACCGACACCATAGCTTACCCTATGGTGACAGTTTTAGACGCAAAACCGACACCATAGCTTACCCTATGGTGGTGGTTTTAGACGCAATACCGACACCATAGCTTACCTTATAGTGACGATTTTAGACTCAAAACCGACACCATAGCTTACCCTATGGTGACGGTCTTAGACTCAAAACCGACACCATATCTTACCCTATGGTGGCGGTTTTAGACCCCTACGGTGGCGGTTGGGACTCACAACCGACACCATAACGTACCCTATGGTGACGGTTTTAGACTTAATACCTACATCATAGTTATCCTACGATGGCAGTTTTTAACTCAAAACCGACACCGTAGGGTAAGCTACGGTGGCGGTTTTATAACCGACACAAACCTTATGTGACCCCAGCAATCACGTCGCTCGAAAACCGACACTAATGGGCTATTAGAACCGACACCGTAGGGCATAATTCTACTAGTGAACTATACTAGCCTTCGATTACCCCTGCAAAACCGTGATCCAACAGCCCCTCTTACCACGTTCCCTGCAACCGTGTAACCCCTCTGCAAAACCGACTCTTACCACCAACACCACTACCCTAACCACCACCTGACACCACCCTTGACAACTCTCACCTCCCACGACTCCCCTGGTGGTAACCACCAGGTCTCGATACCACGCTACCAATCAGAACAGCCGTCGCAAGTCTACTGCACACGACCAAACACCTCCCCTGTTTCTGCTCACGTCTCTCACACCCCTCCTAAACAGGCTATCGAAAGTGGGTTTCCCGACCACCACGCACCACCATACCACCAGCAATTTAACCTACTAACATCCCACAACCAGTATCCATGAACTCGCATCAAGAATAAAACACCAACAAATAGGCGGTAACAAACAAAAAAGAGTATAAATAACACAGCGAATGTCTCTATTAAGGTTGTTATTGTGACATCCACGATGGTCCTATCGTGGTTTAACGGTGGTACACATGATAAGGGTACTTGTAATAACCCGAATATTTATTATTTAAAAATCGTAATTCATGGGTATTTTACGAGCAAGCGATGAGTTATTTTCTTAAAGATAGTCGTTTTAGAACTCGTGTACACTCGTTTTGAATAAGCAATTAAGGTCTGTTGTGGGGTTCGAATTTGGGATCAAGGCATCATATAATACTCTTTGATGTATGTGGGTTGCGTGGCTCGAACCGGAGACCTTCTGTGTGGCTTGTAGTGGGCCTCGATTGGCGTGCCAAAGAGGAAGCCCACACGGAATTATTAGAAACAGAGCTGATGTAGGTGTCTGCCGCCATATATAGCACGAGTTCTACCTACCCTAACCCTATTCAAACTTAAATCAGATCTCACCAAAACCCAGCCGTCACTTTAGGGAAGGAAAGGAGCCTGCTCACGGTGGTTGTAGGCGGACCTAGGGTGCCTCGATTTGACCAAGAACCTGGTATGCACACCACGACCTCTGCAATGTCAATTTTTATGTATTGTTCTGTCGTCTGTTAAGGGTAGGCAGTCGCGTTTTATTTATTGTTTATATTTGCGTTTTATACTATGATGTATAGAGAGTCCATAGTGGTCGTGGGTGGTGGTCGTTGGTTGTTTTTACATGCGTTTGAAGGTGGCAAAAACGGTGGTCAGGGGAAGGGAGTTTTCACGGGTTCAACAGTTTGTTTTGAAGCGTTTTATAATCAGTCTTTTTAGATCGTCTGTGTGTCGTTTTTTTTGGGTCTTTGGTCGTAGGGGCAGATGGTTTATGGGGGTTTCTCATGGTGGTGGTTTCAGGGTACGGTGGTGTTTGTCTGTGGTGGTACAGGGTGGTTTGACAGGGGTGTTCGTGGGGTTGTGTTTGGGTTGCAGTCAGTGTTGGGTCGTCGGTTGTGTACAGGGGTGTTTGGGGGTGGTAGCATTGAGGACTCGGGGGAGGTCAGTGCAATGCTACCACCGCGTCTAGAGTCTGGAGTCCAGGGGTGGTTCTGGTGGTCATGGTTGGTGGTTGTCGCGGCAGGGTTTGTGTCGATGGGGGGAGTAAAGTCGTAGGGTCAGAGCTGTAGGTGAGGAACCAGGCCTGATCTAGGCCCTGGTTCAACTCACCGGCGGCCATCGGTCAGATGGGTGGTGGTTGTGGCGGTAGAAGACAGTCGGGGTGTTGGTGTTGGTGGTTGTCGGTGGTGGCTGGATGTGTCACGGTGGAGTTAAGAGGGGCTGTTCACGAGGGGGTCAAGGGGAGTGTTGGGCTGTTCGCGTGTTTTAGGGTAGTTAGTCTTAATTCTTTTTATTTCCTTTTTAATTTATTTACCATTTTATTATTAATATTATTATCATTATTATTGTAGTAATTTCCTTATTTACTTATGAACATAATATTTTGTTATTAATAAAGATATTATGTTTATTAAAGGAAAGGATTTGAAAGTTATTTTAAGATATGGTATTAATGCGTGTTTTAAATAATTTGAATTTCGAATTGAATTATCTATGTTTGGGAAAGTTACTTAATATAGAAGTTATTATCTTTGGAAGGTACCTTTTAAGGGAGTTCTATTTATAGTAATCGTAATTGTATTACATGCGTTAAGAGGTACTATAAATAGGATGTGAGTGTACTACAAGTTTAGGGAACCTTATTATTTTATATAATTTATGTTTAGGTGGTGATTTCCGCGTGGAACATTTTTAATAGTCGTTGCTCACTTGCCATTGTCCTCTGCAGTTGAGGTAGGGGAATATCTGTGTTGTGATTTTTGAGTTGACATGAATACATGATATTTGGTCGATAAATATATACTGATTGCATGAGTTAACATGATTGTATGAGAACTGTTATTGAGGAGATCGGGTCTTGTGATAAAAGGGTCTTGTGATAAAGGGTCTTGTGATATGGGACTTGTGATATGGCCATGGGAGGTGTGGTGTGTGTTGGTGATGAGGTGTGTTGGAGATGTGGTGGTGGTGGAGGAGCTGGAGGAGATATTGTGATTGTTTATTCATGTTGCGATTATATTACCTACTCAACCTCGTGTTGACCCTTCTCTTGTTTTGTTTGTGTCTGCGTTGATCCAATTTATTGGGGAGCAGAATGACAGGTTTAGACTTGTGCATGATGGAAGGGTGGAGAGGAAAGAAACCGGACCAGTTTAGTTATAGCCCAGTTGTAGATGTCAACAAGTTTAAAGTTATAGTTTTATTTACACTTTCTTTATAAACAGTTGTAATCCTTTGAGACATATGTTGTTTTAAATTCTACTTAATAAAGTACTGGTTTCTTCCTTTGTTGACTACTGCCTCGGGTAACCGAGATGGTAGCACCTTTAGTTATTCGGGGAGTCCTAGTGCAGGCCTCTGAATAAATGGGGGTGTTACAAAGTGGTATCAGAGCGAACGATCCTCAGGCCTAATTTAATGAATCCAAAGGAGAGTCTAAATAAAATGAACCCCGGGATAGCACTGTTAGGAGCACATCTAAAGGGGAAGTATGAGTCTGGGGCCCCCTCACACTGAACCATAGGCCCTCTTAGTTTTACCCGGATACCTTGAGTGTATACGAGCGAAAAGGGTAGAATAGGAGGTAATGGAAGTGATGGTCAAGCATGATAAGAGTAGTATGAATCTCCCGTTATGTGACTGGCATGGATTATATGGATGTTATATATGGAGTACATGATAAGGTGGATATATGCGATAATCAATGTTATATTCATAATTTTTTTTTTTTCATGCCTAGTGATATGCGGTTATGTGATCCCTAAGCCTCCATGATAGTTGTTATGTGATGAAGAGATTTAATATTATAAAAGCATGAGAAAAATGGTACTACCATGATAGGGATATAAGCATAAGTGAGTACCCTTACTTAACCAGGGCTCATTGTTTCCTTGTAATTTATAGAATGCCTCCGAGAAGGAATAACGCGGTCGACATCACTCAAGAGGAGCTCGATCGAATATTAGCAGAGAATGAGGCTTTTCGGGCCAAACGCTTGGATTCTGCCAAGATGAGCACCACCATCGCAAGGCATAACCCTACGCAGTTCACAGGAGAAGGGGAACCTCATCTACTCGGGGAATGGTGCCGTGAATTCAGCAACTTGTTCGAGTTGATCGACTGTCCGGAAGAGCTGAGGGTAGACCAAGCTGCTCATTATCTGAGAGGGATGGCTGGTGATTGGTGGACCAGCAACAAAGGGGAAATCAGGGAAGCAGCTATGGGGAACGAAATTAATTATGTGGAGTGGGTCGCTTTTAAGAGGATCCTATTCGAAGTATTTCTACCGGAATTTCAAAAGAGTAAACTGAGAGAGGAATTTGAGCTATTCAGAATGACTGATGAGATGACGGTGGAGGTATATTACAGGAAGTTTCTCCAACTTCTTGGCCATGTGGGAGAGATGGGGATGGATGAGCCAATGCTTGCCCTGAAGTTTGAGAGGGGACTCGCCATTGCTGTTAAGAAGAGACTCATTGCTGCACCACCCACTACTGTCCGAGATATCTATTTGCGGGCTGGGGCAGCAGAGAGGCTCGCGGATATGATTAAAGAGGAGAAGAAGACAAGAAGTGACAAGAGGAAGACTGAGACCTTGAGTGACAATGCAGGGTCGAAGAAGCAGAATTCAAACAAGTACAGTGGCTATTTCAATAACAATGCATCAGCTGGTACCAGGAACCAGAGTGGAGGTAACTACAGGAGTGGGAGTTCGGGAACCAGTTCTGTGGGGATCATATGTTATGGGTGTGGAAAGACGGGACATAAGCAGGCAGTATGTCGGTCTTCAGGAGGATACCAATCTGGGGGTTACCGTACCCCAACTTCGGGGTACAGTGGGTCCCGCATGAACACCTCAGGGAGTGGAGGTTACCGTACCCCTATGTCGAGCTACGGAGGGAATTCGAGGTCTGGTACTAACAATAACTACCAGAAGAGTTTCAATAATTATCAGAACCGTTCCCAGCACAACCAGTACAACGGGAGTGCCAGTAACCAGAAGACCGTAACCGAAGGCAATCAGCAGACTGGTGTAGCTTCTACTAGCCAGAGTGGAGTGAAGACAAGTGGCAAGCTCTTTGCCATGGAGAAACAGGCTGCCCAGGATGACGCCCACGTCGTGACTGGTACATTTCTTGTGAATCTTAAACCTACTTTTGTACTTTTTGATTCCGGCGCAACCCATTCCTTTGTGTCTAAAGATCATGCTAGAAAGTTAGGGCTTGTTATCTATGACTGGGTTGAGGATTCTGTAACCATACCGTCCGGGGAGTCGGTGTCATGTAATAGAGTCTTTAGGAGTGTACCCATCAAGATTGGAGAAGTGGTTTTCCATTGCGATCTTATCGAGTTTCCATTAGGAGGTTTTGAAGTAATCCTGGGAATGGATTGGTTGGGGAAATACCGAGCTTTCATTGATTGTTACCAAAAGAAAATTTCTTTGAAAGGACCTAGAGGGGTGAGAGTGACCTATAGGGGATTCGTGGTAAAACCTAAGGTCAAGTTTATATCAGTCAATACACTTAAGTCGAGTCTGCGGAAGGGGGAAAGTTTAATTTTATGTCAAATGTGGAACTGTGAGGCGGAGACCCCAGGTGTGAGTGAAATACCTGTAGTGAGGGAATTTGCGGGTGTGTTCCGAGACGATGTATCAGAATTACCACCTAGGAGGGAGGTCGACTTCTCTATCGACCTCAAGCCTGGTGCGGGACCGATATCAAAGTCACCTTACCGTATGGGACCCAAGGAAATGGAAGAATTGAAAAAGCAACTGGATGAATTGGCTGAGAAGGGATTCATCCGGCCTAGTGTGTCGCCTTGGGGAGCACCAGTTCTTTTTGTAAAGAAGAAGGACGGGAGTCTGAGACTCTGCGTCGACTACCGAGAGTTGAACAATGTGACCATCAAGAACCGCTACCCTTTGCCAAGGATAGATGATCTATTCGATCAGTTGAGTGGAGCCGGAGTCTTTTCAAAAATTGATCTAAGATCGGGCTATCATCAATTGAGAATTAAAGACCAAGATATTCCCAAGACAGCTTTCAGGACAAGGTATGGCCACTATGAATTTGTGGTTATGCCGTTCGGGTTGACTAATGCGCCAGCAGTGTTCATGGATTTGATGAACCGGGTATTCAGTCCGTACCTAGATAAGTTCGTGGTTGTGTTTATTGATGATATTTTGGTGTATTCCAAGAACAAAGAAGATCATGAGGAACATCTGAGGACAGTGTTGAAGACTCTTGAGATGAATGGGTTGTATGCTAAGTTGAGTAAGTGCGAGTTCTGGTTAGAGAAAGTTGCTTTCTTGGGGCATGTAATTTCCAAGGAGGGGGTGTCAGTGGATCCCAGCAAGATCGAGGCAGTGACAAGATGGCAAAGTCCAAAGAATGTGGGAGAGATCCGAAGTTTCTTGGGGTTAGCTGGGTATTACAGAAGATTCGTTAAAGATTTCTCAAAGCTAGCTAAGCCGCTGACGTCATTAATGAGAAAGGAGAATCGTTTCATATGGGATGAGAGCTGTGAGAAGGCGTTTTTGACCCTTAAGGAACGTCTCACAACGGCTCCGATCCTAGCATTGCCAGACGGGGGTGATAACTTTGAAGTATATACTGATGCCTCGAAGCATGGGCTAGGATGTGTATTAATGCAGAATGGGAGAGTGATAGCCTATGCTTCCCGGCAGCTGAAGTCGTATGAAGAGAATTATCCTACGCATGACCTGGAGTTAGGAGCGGTGGTCTTTGCACTTAAGCTGTGGCGCCATTACCTGTACGGGGCCACATTTAAGGTGTTTTCGGACCACAAAAGTTTGAAGTACATCTATACTCAGCGGGAGCTAAACATGAGGCAGAGGAGGTGGATAGAATTAATTGGTGACTACGATATGCAGATTGTCTACCATGAGGGCAAAGCTAACGTGGTTGCTGACGCCTTGAGTAGGAAATCTGTTCATGCCTTGATTAGTGCCAGATCAAGGGTGGGGCTACTCAGCGAATTGGGGGAAATGGGAATCTGCATGATTCAGAAAGGGCATACTCTTAGCGACCTGACGCTGGAACCTGAGTTGTATGGTGAAATCAGGGAGTTGCAGAAAGGAGATTTGAGGATTCAGAAGTGGCGAAGGATGATCGAAGGCAGTGATAGAGGGACTGAATCCAAATTTAGTATCCATGATGATGGTAGCTTGAGATTTAGTGGGAGATGGTGCATTCCAGATGATGACGAATTGAAAAAGAAAATCTTAACTGAAGCTCATGCTACGCCATACTCCGTTCACCCTGGGGGTGACAAGTTGTACCAAGACCTCAAGAAGACTTTTTGGTGGCCTAATATGAAAAGGGAGATTGCCGAGTTCGTGTCGCGATGTTTGACATGTCAGAGGGTAAAAGGTGAACACAAGAGGCCCCAAGGGAAGATCCAGCCACTGGATATACCTGAATGGAAGTGGGAGAATATTTCTATGGATTTTATTGTGGGGCTGCCCCGCACTCAGAAGGGCAACAATATGATCTGGGTAATTGTGGATAGGTTGACCAAGTCCGCTCATTTCATTCCAATGAAGGATACCTGGAGTAAGGCAGAGTTAGCCAAGTCCTATGTGCAGAACGTGGTCAAGTTGCATGGAGTTCCTAAGGATATCGTTTCTGATCGTGACTCGAGGTTTATCTCCCGATTTTGGCAGGAGCTGCAAGCCGCGTTGGGCACACAGTTAAAGATGAGTACGGCTTTCCATCCAGCCACGGATGGGCAGACTGAGAGGACTATCTAAACCTTGGAGGATATGTTAAGAGCTTGTGTGTTGGAGTTCGGGGGATCATGGGAAGACCGACTGGGGTTGATAGAGTTCTCTTATAACAATAGCTATCACGCCAGTATTGGTATGGCTCCATTTGAGGCATTGTACGGGAGGAAGTGTCGGAGTCCTGTGTGCTGGGATGATTGAGCTGACACGGTGGTTTTGGGACCGGAAATGATTCAGGAAATGGTTGAGCAAGTCCAGGTAATCCGACAGAAAATGAGGGCCGCCCAGGACAGACAAAAGAGTTATGCTGATCTCAGGAGGAGTGATATTTCCTTTGAGGCGGGCGAGAAGGTATTGCTTAAGGTATCTCCTATGAGGGGGGTAATGAGGTTCGGGAAGCGAGGTAAGCTGAGTCAAAAGTTTATTGGACCATTTGAGATTTTGGACAGGGTTGGGGAAGTGGCATATCGGTTAGCTTTACCACCAGCTCTCTCCAAGGTCCATAATGTGTTCCATGTGTCTCAACTGAGGAAGTATGTGAGTGATCCCTCACATGTGCTGAGTCATGAGGTGATTGAGGTCGATGAGCAACTTACGTATGTTGAGCTTCCAAAAGAGATTTTGGATAGGAAGGTTCGGAAGACGCGAAATGGGGAGACAGTATTGGTAAAAGTCTTATGGACCAATCACAACATGGAGGAGGCTACATGGGAGTCTGAGGCCTCCATGAAGGAGCGTTACCCGCAACTTTTCGTTTGAGGTAAGTTACGAGGACGTAACTCTTTTTTTTAGTGGGGTAGAATGTCACATTTCATGTTTTATTACGTTTTTATGCGATTAGAGTGTGTCGTGCGTTCTTTTTAACTTTATGAGTGGGTGAACTTCGGGACGAAGTTCCTTTTAAGGGGGGAAGACTGTAATAACCCGAATATTTATTATTTAAAAATCGTAATTCATGGGTATTTTACGAGCAAGCGATGAGTTATTTTCTTAAAGATAGTCGTTTTAGAACTCGTGTACACTCGTTTTGAATAAGCAATTAAGGTCTGTTGTGGGGTTCGAATTTGGGATCAAGGCATCATATAATAATCTTTGATGTATGTGGGTTGCGTGGCTCGAACCGGAGACCTTCTGTGTGGCTTGTAGTGGGCCTCGATTGGCGTGCCAAAGAGGAAGCCCACACGGAATTATTAGAAACAGAGCTGATGTAGGTGTCTGCCGCCATATATAGCACGAGTTCTACCTACCCTAACCCTATTCAAACTTAAATCAGATCTCACCAAAACCCAGCCGTCACTTTAGGGAAGGAAAGGAGCCTGCTCACGGTGGTTGTAGGCGGACCTAGGGTGCCTCGATTTGACCAAGAACCTGGTATGCACACCACGACCTCTGCAATGTCAGTTTTTATGTATTGTTGTGTCGTCTGTTAAGGGTAGGCAGTCGCGTTTTATTTATTGTTTATATTTGCGTTTTATACTATGATGTATAGAGAGTCCATAGTGGTCGTGGGTGGTGGTCGTTGGTTGTTTTTACATGCGTTTGAAGGTGGCAAAAACGGTGGTCAGGGGAAGGGAGTTTTCACGGGTTCAACAGTTTGTTTTGAAGCGTTTTATAATCAGTCTTTTTAGATCGTCTGTGTGTCGTTTGTTTTGGGTCTTTGGTCGTAGGGGCAGATGGTTTATGGGGGTTTCTCATGGTGGTGGTTTCAGGGTACGGTGGTGTTTGTCTGTGGTGGTACAGGGTGGTTTGACAGGGGTGTTCGTGGGGTTGTGTTTGGGTTGCAGTCAGTGTTGGGTCGTCGGTTGTGTACAGGGGTGTTTGGGGGTGGTAGCATTGAGGACTCGGGGGAGGTCAGTGCAATGCTACCACCACGTCTAGAGTCTGGAGTCCAGGGGTGGTTCTGGTGGTCATGGTTGGTGGTTGTCGCGGCAGGGTTTGTGTCGATGGGGGGAGTAAAGTCGTAGGGTCAGAGCTGTAGGTGAGGAACCAGGCCTGATCTAGGCCCTGGTTCAACTCACCGGCGGCCATCGGTCAGTTGGGTGGTGGTTGTGGCGGTAGATGACAGTCGGGGTGTTGGTGTTGGTGGTTGTCGGTGGTGGCTGGATGTGTCACGGTGGAGTTAAGAGGGGCTGTTCACGAGGGGGTCAAGGGGAGTGTTGGGCTGTTCGCGTGTTTTAGGGTAGTTAGTCTTAATTCTTTTTATTTCCTTTTTAATTTATTTACCATTTTATTATTAATATTATTATCATTATTATTGTAGTAATTTCCTTATTTACTTATGAACATAATATTTTGTTATTAATAAAGATATTATGTTTATTAAAGGAAAGGATTTGAAAGTTATTTTAAGATATGGTATTAATGCGTGTTTTAAATAATTTGAATTTCGAATTGAATTATCTATGTTTGGGAAAGTTACTTAATATAGAAGTTATTATCTTTGGAAGGTACCTTTTAAGGGAGTTCTATTTATAGTAATCGTAATTGTATTACATGCGTTAAGAGGTACTATAAATAGGATGTGAGTGTACTACAAGTTTAGGGAACCTTATTATTTTATATAATTTATGTTTAGGTGGTGATTTCCGCGTGGAACATTTTTAATAGCCGTTGCTCACTTGCCATTGTCCTCTGCAGTTGAGGTAGGGGAATATCTGTGTTGTGATTTTTGAGTTGACATGAATACATGATATTTGGTCGATAAATATATACTGATTGCATGAGTTAACATGATTGTATGAGAACTGTTATTGAGGAGATCGGGTCTTGTGATAAAAGGGTCTTGTGATAAAGGGTCTTGTGATATGGGACTTGTGATATGGCCATGGGAGGTGTGGTGTGTGTTGGTGATGAGGTGTGTTGGAGATGTGGTGGTGGTGGAGGAGCTGGAGGAGATATTGTGATTGTTTATTCATGTTGCGATTATATTACCTACTCAACCTCGTGTTGACCCTTCTCTTGTTTTGTTTGTGTCTGCGTTGATCCAATTTATTGGGGAGCAGAATGACAGGTTTAGACTTGTGCATGATGGAAGGGTGGAGAGGAAAGAAACCGGACCAGTTTAGTTATAGCCCAGTTGTAGATGTCGACAAGTTTAAAGTTATAGTTTTATTTACACTTTCTTTATAAACAGTTGTAATCCTTTGAGACATATGTTGTTTTAAATTCTACTTAATAAAGTACTGGTTTCTTCCTTTGTTGACTACTGCCTCGGGTAACCGAGATGGTATCACCTTTAGTTATTCGGGGAGTCCTAGTGCAGGCCTCTGAATAAATGGGGGTGTTACAGTACTACAGAGACTACCCACTACCCTACTACACCAACTCGAAGGCCTGCTAAAAGGTATAAACTTACGAAACTTACAGTTGTAGACGGATGAGGACGATGATGGTGAGGTTGTTGCTTCGTGTGTTCAACTCTTTCTTTTGCTCTTGTTATGCACCTCACGATAGCCCACCTTGTCCTTAGGAGTAGACGGAGTATGGCGGCAGGTGCGAACTAGGGTTGGATAGGTGTTTACGAGATGATGGAGGCAGGGAGATAGTTTGATGTGTCGGTTTTCTTATGTCGCTGAGTGGTAGGGTTTATGGGTAGGATGTCGATAGTTGAATTCTATTCTAGGGTTTTTATTTTTATTTTTCTTTTATTCTCTTGGATAAACATGGTCTACAGCCCAAGCCCATACGTGTCACACATAACCTAAGATGAATAGCCCATCACGCATCTCGAGGGCTTACACTTCGTTTCCATCTCGTAACTTAAGATTTACGATTACATATGACTGAAACATTTAAATATATATTATATACGAGAAAGGTGTTACAATTCCACATGATATATTAAAATAATCATCGTACCAACTAGCAATTACGTATCAATTAGAACATTGTTATACCCGTCTTGACAATAATATAAAACGACTCGTTAAAACAAACTATGAAAATACGGGATATTACAATCGTCCCTCCTTAAAACGAACTTCGTCCCGAAGTTCACCGTCCCATGGTCCATCAACTGATCCTTAGGCACATAACAAATTCAAATTGTGGCACCACATAACATTAAGAACTAATAACAGTATTTCAAACATGAATTGTTACATTCCACCCTCGTTAAGAAAACTTTGTCCCCAAAGTTTAACGTATAACTAAATTCGACTCACGAACACAGTAAGGTGCATAACACGAGTTATCAGGATTATCAAGTAGATGAGCAAACAATCACGACATAACAATTAGCCATATCATAAATCATTAGGATTTTACAATCCCATCTCCCTTAGAGCATGGTTACGTCCCCGTAACCCCATAAAAATTCTGGCTCATCATACCGTCGTACTCATTATTACTGTATCTCATAAAATCTTACTCCTAATAACCACGTATCGTATTCTCATCGTCGAACCAAAGACCCAAGACAAGGGGGGTGGGTGAACTGGCGGAATAAAACCGCAATTCAATACTTCCATCTTAATATCGCTTTCAAGCTCAAAATATAACTCAGTAATCAAGGTCACACTTGACCGAGAACACAATGTGACACAACGGCTTACAAACTCATAACTCAAACCCATCTAACACACAAATGAATTGTCTCATCAGTAGAAAATATAACTATCAAAATAAAGGAACAATTACAATTTTCAACTCAAATAAGTACTCGTAAGAAATCCATATCAATTATCATGTAAGCCTATAACCTCGAACAATAATAAGAGTACTAGGATCGATATAAATCGTGTTATGCAGTAAGATAGAATCAGGAAAGCTAACACTTACATACCCTTGGAATTTTACCACGAATTTAATATATTTACGACAATGTAACAATCACATTACAGAAACTCATAGTTCGCACTTGACAAATTAAAATGTTTCCTGCTCCTAATCACATTATAGAGGCAAAATCATGTTTTAGGTAAGTCATAGAGCAAACTTAATTAACGTAATTAAACATGGGGCATGGACATATTTCACAAGACATACACAAATCATAGACTCACAAGACCGCTTATCATTCCTAAATATCAATAAGTTAACATCAATTAGGTACATTTCATATCCAATCAACTTACATCATTTATCATGAGACTGGTAGTATATATGACTTGCAAATTAAGGGGGTTTATATAATATTCAACAATTAAACATTCGGCAGGATTCCATCATCACGTAACTACAGTATTTGTCCGGTGGCAACAGTCACTATAACATCAAGAGTTGTCATGGATAATCTCCACTTTGAAAACATTTGAAAATTTTGAAACGTTGAAGTGGTAAATTGGTGACAATTTATAAACACGGATCAAAAGACAATTCTACAAGCTATATATCGAAACAAGAATACACGGAGCCATTCTGACTCTTCTTTACTAAAACATTGTTCTTGTAGCTCATGAATTATGAAAATTTTAACATTAGAAACAAACGAACACAAGACTGAAACTTCCGTAAATCACATGTTAATCAATCATTAATTCATTAATTCACATGTTAACCAATCATTCTTCTTTATAGGGACTTTTGTCGCAGTAACCTAGACAAAGATGTATCGTTAATATACGAAATAACATCAATAAGATTCACATTGTTCAAATAATCACAATTACGTGTAACCATTAGGTTGCTATATCATGCTAATGAGTTTACCAGTTCAATTTATTCTACCATGTGACCAGACTCTTGTATGATGAACATGATTTTAACATTACATATGAACACTACATAATTATCTTCAGGTCATAGCAATAGAAAGCAATAGCATCCGTATCATCGAAATTACTTTGTATAAAACTCAACGAAGTAACAAGATTACATTATCATTTGACAACGTTCATATTCATATGATATGTCTATCGTACATACTACTAATGTCATGTCAGTGCATTGCATGGTTACATCACACAATTCATATTTGATTACACTTTTATATTTAAAACCCTACCGTTTCAACAATCATACATCACACAGCAGCTTCCGAAAATCATACTTAAATGATCGCTTAGCTATTCTGCGAGCTATTATAGTTTTTAGAAATATAAGGAATTAGTTAAACATAGGAAAGAGGATCAATCGCAAAGCTTAAGGAATTTATTTATAGCAAATTTACAACTCGGTTGGTCTAGACAGAAATTTACAACAATTAGACAAGAAAATTAGGCAATTTGCAAAAATCACAGTTAAATAAAGACTCGATAAGGTTGTACATGGCTTGTCATTTTTTGAAAACGTAAACGAATATGCTAAACAGTGGGGTTAGAATTGTGCACAAACAATAAACATGTTGCAAATGGTTTCCTTTACTAAAACATGGGTCAAAATGGAACTGTGCAGTAACACTCTGACCACTTTCAACTAAAATATTCATTTCTCTCAAAATATAGCTCCTATAGTCCTATTAACATGAAACCAAGGACATTGGAAAGCTAACTCAGAAGGTTATCATAAAAAAAGTTTCATATTCATATTCGGAACACATTTAAGATGGCAGCCCATACAAACAAGGTAACATCCAGGAAACTTATTAAAACAATTTGGTTCTTTTACAACTTCACATTCCTACCTCGATGCCCAACCATTCTTCTTTCAAAACACGTTGACATATCCTTTGAAGCAGTGAAATCACATTGCACCATATCAACATGTAATTGCCATTTAGAAAACGGTAAAAATTGCGAAGCCAAAATAAAATCAACCAGGCAACTCAATAACCATGGGTGTATAGACAATGCATTAGTTTCTACCATCATAACAAACACAACTTTATTAAATACGAAAACATATCCTAGAAATCACTAGGGTGACATATATTGAATACACACCTTATAACTAAATTATATGTATGTAATTAGATGTATAAATTGACATGAATTCTTTTTAACATATAACTATATAACATTCAGGCTTAGGGCAACACATTCCACATACCACTAGACATGGATTGCTAAGCCAATTAGTAGAATAATCACAATCATAAATCTCAAAAATCCGATCACACTTGCATAGTAACTAAATAGTAACTCTTGCAGAGAATAAGGGATTCAGCTCAGAAATGTATACGCACTTAGAATAACACAAAACAATTATCAACAGGCACGACTCCAGTTTCAGCTTACCAGCTTTACACATAGGACTCAACTTGATTCTTCCTCCTATAACAACATAGCCTGGTTGGCTCGTCTACCCATTCCAGTCAATCATTGTCATACCTCTTCTACCTCTAACCTCTTAGGTAGCTATAGCTTATGGTGCCTCTATCGTCAACTCATTACCCATACCTTATACTATATCTCTACCTAAGGGTTCAGGGATCAGGAAGCCGCATGCATATCATCATATAATTCATAATTCACAACTCATGCCATTAATACACTAAAATTCCACTCAAATATTCAAATAAGTCAGCATGCCCATATCAACCATATTCTTTCTTTGCACATCATTAACCATATACCATATCAGTGCTAACCTCATTCCGCTCCTGCCAATTGTTAGTACGACATACATAGGATACCATATAATCTACCCCACTCTCCAATTACTCTCATTGGGTTCCCGAGACAGAACCGAGAGGGCCCAGGTCTGGTGTGAGGGGGCCCCTAACTCATCCCGTTCCTCTTTGGGGCTCCTATCAATTCCATCTCGGGGTTCATTTTATTAGACTCTTTCTACGTTCATTATTATTCATTTGGTTTACGCCTGAGGATCGTTCGCTCTGATACCACTTTGTAACACCCCCATTTATTTAAGAGCCTTTAGCAAGACATTCTCAAATAAATAGAGCTGTTACCATCTCGGAATATCCGAGGCAGTGAAATAACAAAGTAAATCAAACCAAAGTACTTTATATAAAACTGGTAAAATTTAAACTTTGTTGTTACAGATACTACATAGCGGAATAAAAGTACAACTGATAACTACAAAGTAGGTGATCTACATCTAAGTCGGTCCATTCCAAGTGCTCACGCCAACCCATGCTCCCACAACACCATTTTTCCTGTCAAACTGCTCCCCATTACGGATCATCACAGGTGTCACACGAATACACAGGGTCAACCACGAGGTTGAGTAGAGGAAAAACAAATAAAACATAAATAACAGTAGAACCGTATCCTCCTCCGTCTTCATATCATTCGATCATCCACCACACCTCCATCATCTCATCACACCTCCATCACATCACACCTCCCATCACACCACACCTCCCATGGCCACATCAGAAGTCCCATATCACAAGACCCATATCACAAGACCCAATATCTCAAGACCCAATATCACAAGACCCAATTCTCCACTCCACATCATACAATAATATTCAAGATAGTTAATAACGTCTCAACAACAATAATACACAATAGTATACCAATCTCGTAATAAACCAACAGTCTCATTATGCAACATAATGTAAATCACAGTTCATTCCCCTACCTCGAAACTGCAGAAGAAAATGGCAAATGAGCAACTGCCCCTAAAAGTGTTCCACGCGAGAACTTCCACCTAAACATATATTATATAATTAATAAAGCTCCCTAAATCTCGCAATAGAAGTACACATTCTATTTATAGAAACTTCCTAAAAAGGAAAGTTTCCCTATCAACGACGTTACCCGAAAAAGCAACTTTCTAAATATAGTAACCCCTTAAGAACCCGTCATGCCATACTTGCCACATTAAGTATTGACCCATAACATAAACCAAATAATACATACTATAATAATATTGATACAAATATTAATAATAATAATAATAATAATAATAATAATAGTAACATTTAGTAATAATATTATAATAATGATAATACCACTAATAATATAAGTATTAACAATAATGAAAAGCAAAGCAACAACCCAACAATGATTTCACGGGAACAACAACAATTTAACGCAACAGCCCCCCCTACATACAGCCCGGACAGCCTCCCACAATAGCCTCATCGACCACCCTATGCCACCCGGACCACCACCAACCCATAGTGGCCTCCAACACTACACCATGACGCAACCTTAGAGACCAACCACGGGCCCTAGTTCAACTATACTAGCCTTCGATTACCCCTGCAAAACCGTGATCCAACAGCCCCTCTTACCACGTTCCCTGCAACCGTGTAACCCCTCTGCAAAACCGACTCTTACCACCAACACCACTACCCTAACCACCACCTGACACCACCCTTGACAACTCTCACCTCCCACGACTCCCCTGGTGGTAACCACCAGGTCTCGACACCACCCTACAAATCAGAACAGCCGTCGCAAGTCTACTGTACACGACCAAACACCTCCCCTGTTTCTGCTCACGTCTCTCACACCCCTCCTAAACAGGCTATCGAAAGTGGGTTTCCCGACCACCACGCACCACCATACCACCAGCAATTTAACCTACTAACATCCCACAACCAGTATCCATGAACTCGCAACAAGAATGGAACGAAAACACCAACAAATAGGCGGTAAACAAACAAAACAGAGTATAAATAACACAGCGAATGTCTCTATTAAGGTTGTTATTGTGACATCCACGATGGTCCTATCGTGGTTTAACGGTGGTACACATGATAAGGGTACTACAGAGACTACCCACAACCCTACTACACCAACTCGAAGGCCTGCTAAAAGGTATAAACTTACGAAACTTACAGTTGTACACGGATGAGGACGATGATGGTGAGGTTGTTGCTTCGTGTGCTCATCTCTTTCTTTTGCTCCTGTTATGCACCTCACGACAGCCCACCTTGTCCTTAGGAGTAGACGGAGTATGGCGGCAGGTGCGAACTAGGGTTGGATAGGTGTTTACGAGATGATGGAGGCAGGGAGATAGTTTGATGTGTCGGTTTTCTTATGTCGCTGAGTGGTAGGGTTTATGGGTAGGATGTCGATAGTTGAATTCTATTCTAGGGTTTTTATTTTTATTTTTCTTTTATTCTCTTGGATAAACATGGTCTAAACAGCCCAAGCCCATACGTGTCACACATAACCTAAGATGAATAGCCCATCACGCATCTCGAGGGCTTACACTTCGTTTCCGACTCGTAACTTAAGATTTACGATTACATATGACTGAAACATTTAAATATATATTATATACGAGAAAGGTGTTACAATTCCACATGATATATTAAAATAATCATCGTACCAACTAGCAATTACGTATCAATTATAACATTGTTATACCCGTCTTGACAATAATATAAAACGACTCGTTAAAACAAACTATGAAAATACGGGATATTACATACCCTTCAATTCCAGCAGTTTAGGGTGGTCGGATCGACCATTGTTATTCTTCAGCTTGTTTTTGTACCACGTGTCCGAAATTGTATCATGAGATATCTTATTCGATTCTTGACCCTATAAACAACTATAAATCACTTTTACACGTTATCCGATTTTCAGCCGAAATTGGTTTATAGCATACCTGTAACGTCAAATGTCTTCTGATATTTTGCAATTTTTTGTGCCCGCTTTATCTGATTCGATTAACAATCCGTCCGATTTTCGTTAATTTTTGTTTCAGGAGTTCAGAGGCCTAAAAACGTGTATTATATATCCTTCAATTCGAGCTGTTTCAGGTGGTCGGAGCAGCCATTTTTTTTGAGCTTGTTTTTCTACCACGTGTCCGAAATCGCATCATCAGGTATCTTATTCGATTTTAAACCCTATAAATAACTATAAATAATTTTTACATGGTTATCCGATTTTCGGCCAAAACTGGTTTATAGCATACCGGTAAAGTCAAATGTCTTCCGGAGTTTTTGAAATTTTTTGTTTCTGCTATATCTGACTCGATTAACAATCCTTGGGGTTTTCGGACATTTTCTTTCCGGGGAGCTCAGAGGCCTAAAAAGCGTGTATTATATACCCTTCAATTCCAGCCGTTTCGGGTGGTCGGAGCGGCCATTGTTATTTTTCAGCATGTTTTTCTACCATGTGTCCGAAATTGCATCATGAGATATCTTATTCGATTCAAGACTCTATAAACAACTATAAATCACTTTTAAACGGTTATCTGATTTTCGGCCGAAATTGGTTTGTAGCATACCGGTAAAGTCAAAAGTCTTCTGATGTTTTTGCAAATTTTTGTGCCAGGTTTATCTGAATCGATTAACCATCCGTGCGATTTTCGGTAATTTTTGTTTCAAGAGTTTAAAGGCCTAAAATACATATATTATATATCCTTCAATTCTAGCTGTTTCGGGTGGTCGGAGCGGGCATTGTTATTTTTCAGCGTGTTTTTCTACCACTTGTCCGAATTCGCATCATGTGATATCTTATTCGATTCTACACCCTATAAACAACTATAAATCACTTTTACACGGTTATCCGATTTTCGGCCGAAATTGGTTTATAGCATTACCGGTAACGTCAAATGTCTTCAGATGTATTTGTAAATTTTTGTGGCCGGATTTTCTGGCTTGATTAAACATTCTTGCAATTGTCGATAATTTTCGTTTCGGGAGCTCAGAGGCCTAAAAAACGTGTATTTATATATTCTTCAATTCGAGCCGGTTCAGGTGGTCGAAGCGACCATTTTTAAATTCATCCTGTTTTTTACCACGTGTCCGAAATCGTATCGTGAGGTATCTTTTTCGATTCTAGACCCTATTATCAATTATAAATCACTTTTACACGGTTATCCGATTTTCGACCGAAACTGGTTTATAGCATACCGGTAATGTCAAATGTCTTCTGAGGTTTTTGAAAATTTGTGTGCCCGCTTTATCTGACTTGATTTACTAGACGTGCGATTTTCGGTAATTTTTGTTTCAGGAGTTCAGAGGTCTAAAAAACGTGTATTATATATCCTTCAGTTTGAGCTGTTTCGGGTGGTCGGAGCGACCATTGTTATTATTCAGCCTGTTTGTGTACCACGTGTGCGAAATTGTATCTTGAGATATCTGATTCGATTCTTGGCCCTATAAACAACTATATATCACTTTTACGCGGTTATATGATTTTTCAGCCGAAATTGGTTTATAGCAAACCTGTAACGTCAAATGTCTTCTGATGTTTTTGCAAATTTTTGTGCCCGCTTTATCTCATTCGATTAACCAACTGTGCGATTTTCGGTAATTTTCGTTTCAGGAGTTCAGAGCCCTAAAAACGTGTTTTATATATCCTTCAATTCGAGCTGTTTCGGGTGGTCGGAGCAGCCATTTTTTTTTAGCTTGTTTTTCTACCACGTGTCCGAAATCGCATCATCAGGTATCTTATTCGATTTTAAACCCTATAAATAATTTTTACATGGTTATGCGATTTTCGGCCAAAACTGGTTTATAGCATACCGGTAAAGTCAAATGTCTTCCGGAGTTTTTGAAATTTTTTGTGTCTGCTATATCTGACTCGATTAACAATCCTTGGGGTTTTCGGACATTTTCTTTCCGGGGAGCTCAGAGGCCTAAAAAACGTGTATTATATACCCTTCAATTCCAGCCGTTTCGGGTGGTCGGAGCGGCCATTGTTTTTTTTCAGCCTGTTTTTCTACCAGGTGTCCGAAATTGCATCATGAGATATCTTATTCGATTCTAGATTCTATAAACAACTATAAATCACTTTTAAACGGTTATCTGATTTTCGGCCAAAATTGGTTTGTAGCATACCGGTAAAGTCAAAAGTCTTCTGATGTTTTTGCAAATTTTTGTGCCAGGTTTATCTGAATCGATTAACCATCCGTGCGATTTTCGGTAATTTTTGTTTCAGGAGTTCAGAGGCCTAAAATACATATATTATATATCCTTCAATTCTAGCTGTTTCGGGTGGTCGGAGCGGGCATTGTTATTTTTCAGCGTGTTTTTCTACCACTTGTCCGAAGTCGCATCATGTGATATCTTATTCGATTCTACACCCTATAAACAACTATAAATCACTTATACACGGTTATCCGATTTTCGGCCGAAATTGGTTTATAGCATACCGGTAACGTCAAATGTCTTCAGATGTATTTGTAAATTTTTGTGCCCGTTTTATCTGGCATGATTAACCATTCTTGGAATTTTCGATAATTTTCGTTTCGGCAGCTCAGAGGCCGAAAAAACGTGTATTTATATATCCTTCAATTCGAGCCGGTTCAGGTGGTCGGAGCGACCATTTTTAAATTCACCCTGTTTTTTACCACGTGTCCGAAATCGTATCATGAGGTATCTTTTTCGATTCTAGACCCTATTATCAATTTTAAATCACTTTTACACGGTTATCCGATTTTCGACCGAAATTGGTTTATAGCATACCGGTAATGTCAAATGTCTTCTGAGATTTTTGAAAATTTGTGTGCCCGCTTTATCTGACTCGATTTACCATACGTGCGATTTTCGGTAATTTTTGTTTCAGGAGTTCAGAGGCCTAAAAAACGTGTATTATATACCCTTCAATTCCAGCCGTTTCGGGTGGTCGGATCGACCATTGTTATTTTTCAGCCTGTTTTTGTACCACGTGTCCGAAATTGTATCATGAGATATCTTATTCGATTCTTGACCCTATAAACAACTATAAATCACTTTTACACGGTTATCCGATTTTCAGCCGAAATTGGTTTATAGCATACCTGTAACGTAAAATGTCTTCTGATATTTTTGCAATTTTTTGTGCCCGCTTTATCTGATTCGATTAACCATCCTTGCGATTTTCGTTAATTTTTGTTTCGGGAGTTCAGAGGCCTAAAAACGTGTATTATATATCCTTCAATTCGAGCTGTTTCGGGTGGTCGGAGCAGCCATTTTTTTTAGCTTGTTTTTCTACCACGTGTCCGAAATCGCATCATCAGGTATCTTATTCGATTTTAAACCCTATAAATAATTTTTTCATGGTTATCCGATTTTCGGCCGAAATTGGTCTATAGCATACCGGCAACGTCAAATGTCTTCAGATGTATTTGTAAATATTTGTGCCCGTTTTATCTGGCTTGATTAACCATTCTTGCAATTTTCGATAATTTTCGTTTCGGGAACTCAGAGGCCTAAAAAACGTGTATTTATATATCCTTCAATTCGAGAGCGACCATTTTTAAATTCACCCTGTTTTTTACCACGTGTCCGAAATCGTATCATGAGGTATCTTTTTCGATTCTAGAACCTATTATCAATTATAAATCACTTTTACACGGTTATCCGATTTTCGACCGAAACTGGTTTATAGCATACCGGTAATGTCAAATGTCTTCTGAGGTTTTTGAAAATTTGTGTGCCCGCTTTATCTGACTCGATTTACCATACGTGCGATTTTCGGTAATTTTTGTTTCAGGAGTTCAGAGGTGTAAAAAATGTTTATTATATATCCTTCAGTTCGAGCTGTTTTGGGTGGTCGGAGCGACCATTGTTATTTTTCAGCCTGTTTTTGTACCACGTGTGCGAAATTGTATCATGAGATACCTTATTCGATTCTTGACCCTATAAACAACTATAAATCACTTTTACACGGTTATCCGATTTTCAGCCGAAATTGGTTTATAGCATACCTGTAACGTCAAATGTCTTCTGATGTTTTTGCAAATTTTTGTGCCCGCTTTATCTCATTCGATTAACCATCTGTGCGATTTTCGGTAATTTTTGTTTCAGGAGTTCAGAGGCCTAAAAACTTGTATTATATATCCTTCAATTCGAGCTGTTAGGGTGGTCGGAGCAACCATTTTTATTTTTCAGCTTGTTTTTCTACCACGTGTCCGAAATCGCATCATCACGTATCTTATTCGATTTTAAACCCTATAAATAACTATAAATAACTTTTACATGGTTATCCGATTTTCGGCCGAAACTGATTTATAGCATACCAGTTGATGCGTGCCTATTTTATGATATTTTACATCTATTTTTACACGCATTTTGTCGCTCATTTACTATGTTTTAGCCTTTATTTCCCAACAATTGTCTACTTTCGTATTTTTATGCCCTTATACAGAATTATGCGGAAAAGGGACGATTTTATACCAAATTTATGCCCTCAGGATTTTTCTTAGCCAAGGAACGAAGAAAAGTCAACTCAAAGCGCGACCCAAGTACCAAGAAGTCAAACCAAGAAGAAATCAAAGCAGACCTACAGGAAAATAGGTCGACCGACCTACTACATGGTGTGGGGAATAAAGCATGTATTCGCCCTAAACTTGCAGGATTATAATGAAGATTACAGTTGTGATTATTGTCATAAGATAAATAAAAACATGAAAAAGAATGCAACCTTGGGTCCTTGCTTGAATAGGCCTAAGAACAGGAATTAAAGTAAATTCCCTCCTATAACTTGCACCCAAGACTTGATTGAGATGATGCCGCGTGTGCTAGAAAATACTCTCTAATTGCCTTGCAATATGGGGAGAGCTTTTGAGGTTTTAGATGTGAGATCTGAGTTTTGGGAGAAGAATGCTCTCAAAAACCCTAATTGTGAGAATTACGAATTACCAGTAACTGACATAAGGAGAATGACTTTCCTTATGTAGCACTCGGGCGGGTCGGCCGAATTAGGGTGAGAGTGGGCTTTCTCCACTCTTACCTTATTCCTTTGCGTGATTCGATCCGTTTTGCTAAATATTATTTGCGGGATTTTTATTATAAATCGCATACGTGTTATCAGGTATTAATGCAGTCGATGTATTAATAATGGCCTGATAAAATTACGATATTGTATAATTACCCAAATTAATATAACTGTTTATATTAATACGCGAGTACAATATTTAATTAAATATAACCGTTTATATTTAATTTATGAATTAATCATGTAATCGTGTTAGCTAAAATTATTTAATCCGTATTAAATAATAATCTCAACATCTGATTGACTAATTTAATAGTCAATACCTCTGACTAACTGTTTAGTCATATCCGGCATAAATGTGACTGTATTTTCATACCTTCACATCTCTCAAACGTGTCCTATAGGTGTGACGTATAGGGACCAGTTGATCACCGCCATCCGTATGACAATAACGTCAAAATTATCTAGCAAGCCAACCGTTATTGATAAACGTGGATCAACTGATAATAATACTGAAGTATGCCCTTGTGATCCTTAAAGAGATTTAATAAGTCATTGTACTTAATTGTCAAGGACACCAGCCCCAACAATCTCCCACTTGTCCGTACAAGGGTATGTGCAATGACGTTATACACTACATGTGGAGGACACAAGCTCCAACAAACTCCCACTTGTCCGTACAAGTGTAGGTGCGATAACCGGTTCTCATATCCTTTTAAAATTTCTCCCACTCAATGTAAGACAATTTGCAAATCCGCATTCGCAAAGGTCGTATCTCACAAGCGATCTGTATCAAGAGTGGTTTCCCCGACTAGAGAGTAACTTAACTGATAAAACGAATCTGTATTCGAGCATGGCCATGCATTTCAGTTACTACTCCTCGAGTGGCCCTGAGAAATGATAAAATCCTGATAAGGGTTTGGATATTTCCCTCAACTCGAATCCTGCCGATATCGCGCAGCATGAAATAACCCAGAAAAAATCCTCTTGGCCCCTGTTACGATGACTGTGGGAAAGAAACCAAAGTTACCCAAAATCTGCCTTAATCTCAAGAGACAATTGAAAGTCAAAAGACTCGACTCTAAGGAACACTATGGAGGTCCTATCCACGACCTGACACCCAATGTTATAAAACATTTAGGACTCCATAACGTTGTCACGGGGTGTCCTACGAGATATCCGTATAACTCGCCTTTGTGATTGGTCAGTCATCCGTTTGACTTATGGCTCGTTGAACCCACCATCAACCAACGTCACAAAATGATTACCTGAGTTATCAGCTCAAGTGGGTAATCAAGGACTAAAACGATGTAATGTTATTCAGTTCACTCTGTGGTGTTCAAAATTGGCGTACAATTCCACATGAAAAACAAAACATTATATATCATAACAATGAGGTTGAATAGAGTACACGAGAAAATGAATTATTACATGAATTCATAAAAGAGTACTACAACTTAGGAACACATCTAATTCCCATGGAATGAATGTGCCCTTCATGCTTATCACGTGGTAATGCTTTAGTGAGAGGATCAGCTATGTTGTCATCCGTAGCGATCTTATCAATGAAAATCTCCTTTTGCTCCACGTAATCTCTGATTAGATGAGCTTTCCGTTGTACATGCCTAGCCTTGTTGCTAGACTTATGCTCCTTAGCTTGGAAGATGGCACCTTTATTGTCACAATAAACGGTGATTGGGTCATTCGAACTAGGCACTACTGAGAGTCCTTGTAAGAATTGACGCATCCATATTGCTTCCTTAGCTGCTTCTGAGGCGGCATAGTACTCGGACTCAGTCGTAGAATCTGCTGTAACACTCTGTTTAGAACTTTTCCAGCTGACAGCAGCGCCATTAAGAGTAAAATCGAATCCAGACTGAGATTTCGAGTCATCTCTATCCGTTTGGAAGTTAGCATCTGCGTAACCCGTGGCGCAGAGCGTCGAGTCACCTCCGTAAGTCAATCCCCAATCTTTAGTCCTCCGTAGGTACTTAAGAATGTTTTTCACGGCCATCCAGTGTTGTTCACCTGGATGAGCTTGGAATCGACTTGTCATACTCAATGCATATGCTACGTCTGGACGTGTGCATATCATGGCATACATGATCGATCCTATTGCCGAAGCATAAGGAATCCGACTCATGCGCTCTTTCTCTTCCAATGTCTTAGCTTCTTGAGACTTGCTCAAGTGAAGCCCAGTAGTCATAGGAAGGAACCCTTTCTTGGAGTTCGTCATGCTGAATCTCTCTAGAATCTTATCTATGTAAGACTCCTGACTGAGAGACAACATCCGTCGTGATTTATCCCTGTAGATACGGATGCCCAAAATTCTTTGTGCCTCTCCCAGATCTTTCATCTGGAAATGGTTTTTCAACCATGCTTTAACCGAAGAAAGGAGAGGTATGTCATTCCCAATCAAGAGTATGTCATCGACATACAGTACTAGGAAGACAATCTTGCTCCCACTCGACTTGACATAGAGACATGGTTCCTCGACTGATCGAATGAACCCATTCTCTTTTATCACTTGGTCGAAGCGATGATTCCAACTCCGCGATGCTTGCTTAAGTCCATAGATGGAACGCATAAGCTTGTAAACCTTCTTAGGATGTTCTGGATCAATAAAACCCTCGGGTTGTACCATGTACAACTCTTCCTTCAAATAACCGTTTAAGAAGGTGGTTTTAACGTCCATTTGCCATATTTCATAGTCATGAAATGCGGCTATCGCTAAGATAATCCGAATGGAACGTAGCATGACTACGGGTGCAAAGATCTCATCTTAGTGCAAACCTGGCACTTGGGTGAAACCTTTAGCAACTAGTCTTGCCTTATGGATATCTTGTTTACCTTCCACGTCATGCTTTATTTTGTAAAGCCATTTGCATTGAAGGGGGCGTACCTTTGCAGGTAGGTCCACAAGATCCCACACGTTGTTCTCATACATGGAGTCCATCTCGGATTGCATGGCTTCTAGCCATAGCTTTGAGTCAGAACTGGTCATGGCACCTTTATAGGTTGAGGGTTCATTACCCTCTAGGAGTAAGACGTCATCCATATCATGTTCCTCGACCATACCAATGTACCTGTCCGGAGGAATGGAGACTCTTCCCGACCTCCTAGGTTCCTCAGGAATATCTACCGCAGCCTCGGTTGAAGGAACTGTTTCCTCCAATGGTTGCTCGGTAGTTGGTTCTTGAACCTCCGATAAATCGAAGGTTCTATTACTCGACTTGTTCTCGAGAAATTCTTTCTCTAAGAACGTCGCACTAGCCGCAACAAAAACACGTTGTTCGGTTGGCGAGTAGAAGTAATGACCAAAAGTTCCCTTTGGATAACCTATAAAGTATGTCTTGACCGATCGCGGGCCGAGCTTATCCTCGTGTCTCCACTTGACATAAGCATCGCAGCCCCAAACCCGAATAAAGGACAAGTTAGGGACCGTTCCCTTCCATAATTCGTATGGAGTCTTGTCAACAGCTTTAGACGGACTTCGGTTAAGTATTAGAGCGGCTGACAAAAGAGCATAACCCCACAATGAATCAGCCACAACGGTGTGACTCATCATGGATCGAACCATATCGAGTAGAGTTCGATTTCTCCGTTCGGACACACCATTTAATTGTGGTGTTCCAGGTGGAGTCAACTGTAGCACGATGCCACAGTCTTTAAGGTGTTGATCAAATTCGTGTGAAAGATACTCACCACCACGATCAGAACGTAGTGCTTTAATCTTTCTTCCCAGCTGGTTCTGTACCCGATTCTGGTATTCTTTGAACTTGTCAAAGGATTCACTTTTATGTTTCATCAAGTAGACATAGCCATATCTACTCAAATCATCCGTGAAAGTGATGAAATACCTATAGCCTTCTCGTGCGTTGATCGACATAGGTCCACACACATCTGTATGTATGAGTCCTAATAGGTCGGCAGCGCGCATTCCAACACCTTTGAAGGAAATACGAGTCATCTTACCGATGAGACATGATTCACACGTGCCATATGATTCGAAATCAAAGGCTGAGATAGCTCCATTTTGTATGAGCTGTTTTACGCGTTTCTCATTTATGTGTCCCATACGACAATGCCATAGGTAAGTTTGATCTTTGTCACCTACCTTTAATCTCTTATTATTCACATGTAATATTTCAGTGGTTTGATCTAAAACATAAATTCCATTCATGGAAACTGCCTTGCCATAAATCATATTGTGTAATGAGAAAATACAACTGTTATTTTCTATTACAAATGAAAAACCAAGTTTGTCAAGCGCAGAAACTGAAATAATGTTTTTGGACAAACAAGGAACATAATAACAGTTATATAAAGATAACTCGAATCCACTTGGAAGCTGGATCACGTATGTTCCCCTCGAGACTGCAGCAACACGTGCTCCATTCCCGAAACGCAGGTCATCCTCACCCTTGATGAGGGGTTCTTGGTTTTGGAGGCCCTGCACATGATTACATAGATGAGAACCACAACCAGTATCTAGTACCCAAGTTCCGTAACTTGCATGGTTAATCTCAATCATGTGAATAGAAGAAGAAGAAGACATACCAACAGGAGTAACGCGGCCTGCCTTAATGTCCTCACAATACACGGGGCATGAGCGCCTCCAATGCCCAGTCTTGTGGCAATGGTTGTTGGTTTTAACTAGTTGCTCATAAACTAATATAGTCATACTAACAAAACCCTTTAATTAACTTTTAATTAACATATTTATAAACTCGTTTATAAGATCTTATGCATGCTATTATATGTGGAAAGAAGAGAAAATGAACCCTTACACACGGTCCAAGAATATGCTAGGATGATCCTCCGAGTACCCAAATTAGAATACCTCCTCCGGATGCACCAAGACAATCCCTCAAATAACCGAGACTTGAACGAGCTAGCACAAAATCGGTTTTCTCCTTAAACTTATTCTAATCTCTCTAATTAGAATAATATATGAATACTACTTTTAGTATAATTTTATTATCTTATAATAAGTATTAGAGGTTGAACAAACTCTCCTTACTTGTGTAGAATTTCGGCTAGGTTAGAAGGAGAGGAAGAAGAATGAATATATATTGTCACACATCTATATATTAAGCATGCTCCTTTGATTAATTAAACAATTAACTTAAGCATGCTCATATTGGGAAGGGGAAGCCGGTTTTGGGGAGCCTCACTAGGGAACAACTTGACTTCTCAAGACACTAGGGTGGTTACTAGGTTAGTAATCTCAAGGCATATGTCTAACATATGATTATGGAGTGTTTAATACACTAAACACCCATGCCACCTTCTCCTTTTAGCCGTGCCATATAGTCCATAAAATGGACTTCATTTTACAATTTGTCAAATGTACAATTTGTACAAAGTGTGACATGTTATATGTTATTATAAAATGCTTTAGTACATTTAAAACATATAAATATTTATCCTATAAATATTGTGCATAATTAAATAAATCATATTTATTCAATTAATAAGTAATTCGAAATTACTAATGTAAAATGATCATTTATCGTCAATACGATTTACAACCTTTGTATTAATTTTATCCCAATTCATTCTAATTATGATATCTTAAAATATCGTTTAATGTTTAACAATTGACACGTTTCAATTTTAAACATAAATCTTACATTAAGATTTAACCTCTAATTTCTCGAAGTTTGAGTTTAAGGAATATGATCAAATCGTATCAATATACATTTGATCACTTTATCAATTAAGGGAATTGTCCTAAAGGTGTGACCTAAAGGGATCAATTGACCATCACCGTCATACGACAGTAATATCAAACTCTAGCTAGCCAATCATTACCGATTAATGTTGGTCAGTTGACTAATAATTCGTATCATCCCTTGCGCATTCTCGTTATGAGATTTAATTACGTGATCGCACTATTGTTGAGGACACATTTCCCAACAATCTCCCACTTGTCCTCGACAAGTGTGCGTCACCAATTCTCTTGTCCTATTACAATCTCCCACTCAATGCAAGATGTCTCTCTGAGGTCGTACTTGCATTCGATCATATCATGAGTGGTTTCCTCGATCTGGAGAATAACTGTCTGACCGGAATTATCTACCATAGATACCTTCCGAGCGTGGCCACGCATTTCCAGTTAACTTCTCCTCGAGTGGCCCTGAGATTTGAACAACCCTGACAAGGGGTGGACAATTTCTATCGCACTACTTCCTTCAACTAGTCACAGTTAGTCACAACCCAAAACAATCCCATTTGACTCCAGTTACGAAAAGTCGTAGAGAATGGATCAAAGTTATGCCTAAACTGTACCATCTTGGGAGAGTAGTCTTTAGTCTAAGAATTGACTCACAAGAATACTATAGCAGCTCTCGCCACGACCCGGCTATAAAATTTCCAGAACTCTATAAGCGGTCACATTGCCCGACAGAGTGTCTCTTACAGTCTGCCTATGTGATCGACTAGTCATCACATATGACTCCATGGCACTTGAACTTGCCATCAATCGCCTCACACTCTAGTCGCGTCGAGATGTCACCTCATGTAAGCGGCTAGGGGCTATACTAAGTCAATCCAGTTCACTTATGGGGTTCAATATTGTCTCATACAACCCATTTGGATTCTGACAAAGTATCTTTCATTTTGAGTTATTAATAACTCAAATGATGTTGTCATGCAACAATAGTCAACACTATTTCATTGCATTTTGATGCACAATCATCTGTTTGTATTAGTGTTTTGCGAATAACCTTTATTCATGCGAATAACGTTTATTCATGATAGCAAAACTTACAATTTTTGGTCTCCTTTATTCTCATATTATCCCGTATAATATGATTCTATTTGAGTACATATCTAGAACTCTTTCTAGATTTTGAGTTTCCTTTCCGGAGGAAAGCTCCCACTGTTATCTTATAACTTGTGACGTATCAATATACTGGAGGGATTAAAAATCACTCTCTATAGTCACTTATGTACTGAAATCTCTATTGTAGTCTATTTATGATTTCATCATTTTAATAATTTTTACTCATCTTGGCTATTTGATAATGGTTTCATTCATCGTTATGAATAATGTATCCAACCATTCTAACTTCTAGTGGGCGACCTTTTATTATTCATATAATAAACCTTCCCGTATCGCTCCATCATCTTATGATATAAAGTATTTGATCATCTAGAATTGAAAACCTCTTATTCTTTACACCTTAAAGAATCACCCATTCTCTCTAAATGGTAGGCTTAATTCTTTTAATGAAAATCGCTCCCACTAAAATCAATATCTCTCGATATCTTAAATGAACCTTTCATTTCTCGCATGTTAAGGTATTACTTGAATCATTATCACTATCACTATCCCTATAGTGATCTGTTCCTATTCAATCAATCATTGCCTTCTTATCATGTCTTCGTTTCCTCGAGACGAAAATGACATGATAATTTCTTTATAACTACATAGGAATCGTTTTCCTACCGATGATTTCATACGGGGTTTCAAGTTTCTTCTCTATGAAACAATGAACACAAAGAACCTTTCTTCGAGTGTCCTCCCGTAGTTTCTTCAAATCACTTAGGGCTCTTCTTAAGACTCCCCTTTATTTTCATCATTGGTTTGTGAGTGAAATATTTTCTCCCACTCTATCCTTCTAACAATAACCTTTACTTGTTTAAGGATAGCTATTTCTATTAACCAATGTATTTGAATGTTTGAAGTTTGATAGGTGTGATGAATACATTCTCATTTTCACTTAAAATGAAAATCTTATAATGAACTGATATAGTCTCATTTTGATTGAATCTATCTCATGGGGTGTAGTTCTCCGTTTTAATCAACTCTTTGATTCTCTTATACTTGATCGTATCAATATTAAATTACTATCATTCATGTTTAAACAAGGCTTGCAATTTATTTGAGAAATCAAAACATTGATTAAGAACAAAAGTAGTGACTCGGGTTGAAAACCAAGTCACTAATATCCAAAATTACAACCATTGTTTTAGGATTTTAATCCTTGTCTTACAAGAAAATTAAATTGTTCCATAAATAAATGCAAAATATGAAAGAAGACGATATGAAAATTAGAGCCTAGCCCTTCAAGTCTTCGATCAATTGGATGCTACCGGAGCCATCCAAGTAAGGAACCTCAAGCTTCCTTCTCCTTGCCCTTATCATTATTCGGGGGTGGCCCTTTAAAACAATTAAAAAGGGTAAATATCAACACATTTGTATCACTATACATAAGTTGATAAACGACATGAATTATACGCGAGAATTATTACCTACGGCGGTTGCCTTCCCATTTTTGAGATCGCTTAAGTACTTGGGGCAATTTCTCTTCCAATGACCGATCCTCGTGCAATAATGGCACTTGTCTTGCTCTTTAGAAGACGAGGTGGAAGCGCCTTTCGAAAAGGTCTTTTCTTTGGTCGCCTTGGGCTTGAACGTTTTCTTGCCCTTGCCTTTAGAGGCATTTCTCTTGAAGCTCGTTTTCCCTTTCTTTTCGATGTTTAAAACATCCTTGGTGGAACTTTCATGAAGTCCCATGTCCCTTTCGGCTTGGACTAGCATCTTATGCAACTCGTCTAACGAGGTCTCTTGGTTTCGCATATTGAAATTCACCCGGAATTGAGCATACGCCTTAACCTTATTGAGCGAGTGAAGAACTCGGTCAATGATAAGAGAGTCGGGAACATCAACATCTTGAGCTTTTAGAGTCTCCGCGAGCTCAACTAGTTTGAGCACATGAGGGCTTATCTTTTGCCCTTCCTTGAAAGTAATGTCAAAGAAGGCGGAAGCCGCCTCATATTGAATCACCCTAGGAGTTTGCGAAAACATGGTCGCAAGCTTGGTGTATATCTCATACGATGTGGTCAACTTAATCATACTCCTTTGGAGATCCGGCTCCATGGAGAAGATGAGCACATTTTTAAGAGCGGAGGACTCTTTCATGTAGGCTTCATAGGCCTCACGAGTTTGGACCGACGAACGAGCGGTCGGAGCGGGAGGAGCGGCTTCGGATAGGTAACGACTCTTATCGTCACCTTGAGCGGCCAAAAGCAATTGCGCATCCCAATCCTTAAAATTGGAACCATGCTTATCGAGTTTACAACGATCCATAAAGGATCGAAGCCATGATACGTTAGTGAGAGGTGGAGCGTTGGTTGCCATAGTCGATGTTGAAAATTAAACTACAATAATAAAAGGAAAAACAACATCATTTTAAATTCATAATTTTAAACTAGAAACTTTAACAAGTTTAGTTATGTATTTACTTAATGATCTCTTACCCAATTAAGTAAACAATCCCGAGACCCAAACCCATACTAATCCGGGCACGGTGTAGCCGATTCAACCCGTATCGGTATAATTTGGTGGATTAACTCTTTAATCGGTTCTACTCTTAGAACTCTCGGTCGACAATTTTCTTAAAATTATCTTTAGCCCGAACTTATTGCAACTACGGTTACGAATACTTTCGTTGAGATCAACCAAATTTCAAGGTGTAATCTTATTACCCCACTTACCCAACGTGACAATTTTAGTACCCCGGTGTAGCCGAGCCTACGTCCTTGTGAAGAAGGGATTCATGGGTCCGTACTTTTTGGTAAGGCTAAGTCTCAATATTTATATGTAAGAGATCTAGTCAAATTATTATCTATCTCCGTTTAAGTGAACTAAGTCGGTGAATTATCGATAAAATAAAAGACTAGGTCGACTAGGTCGAAACATGCATGATACGATGTATGACGATTTGGCTATGCATGCAAACATATAAAAAGCAAAATAAAAGCATAAATAAACCCTAGTATGGCCTTTCCTAGAAAAGAAATAATAAAAGTACAAATTCGGAAACCAACTCCTTTGGTCCCTTGAACTTCACGCGGCACGCACTTCGAGGTAAACACCGTCTTGATCGGAACTCCTTTCCGAATGGCACCGTCTTCAAGGAACTCCGGATTTTACAAATATTACAACTTTTCTAGTCTACTTTATACATTATAAAATAGAAATAAATTACAATTGGGTGATACGAGATCACAAAATTACAACCGAATCGGTAACCCCTTACATTACGGGAAATACCGATTTAAAAACTAAGGCCATACTAAGTAAATTACATAATTCCCAAAATTACGTAAAAATAAATCATGACATTCATAATATAAATATGCAATGCTTATATAAATATGAATTAACATGCAAATCCTAAGCCAAATCGTCCTATTTAAAACACTTATTTAAATAGTTATCGTAAACCTCGGTTTATGGAATCGCGTGTTTTAACGGTTAACAACACTATGCATTATATGAAACGGTTTTCATCGTTAAGTTAATCATCCTAACTCGCATAGGATTCAAAATATAGTCTTACTCAAACTTTGAACATGAATTAACTTAATATATTTTAATATTGATCGGTATTACTCGGTTTTTCGGGAAAAATAATATAAAATTCAAAAGAGTCATAAAAATTTCGAAAATTCAAAATTCAAATTTTGAAAAATCCAGAATGTTCTTAAAATTTTCAGAAAGTTAAAATATTAGTATTTTATACGGTTTTATTATTATTTCGAAAATAACACGTAAAACGAGCAATTTAAGTCGGAAAATTCAATAATTAACTTCATAAATGCAAATAAAATACTAATAAAATTCTTACACTTTCCAAAGCACTTTAAGAACACAAAATGGACAGGAAATATAAATTACACACTGCCCAAGCCGAAACTTTAAATTAAAGACTCTTATTAATTTAATTTTAAATGCTACTTTTAACAAAATAAAATTAAATCAAATCAAATCAAATCTGAAACTTTTGGCTCCCAAGAATATTTTCATGATGAACATATCACATATGACTAATATGGGTTACATTTTCGGCCATTTTTAACAACATTTGCAAATTTTAACGATTTACGTCATATATCGTACGATTTTAACCTTTAAAATTATTTCTCAAGCATAAAATAAGATAAAATTCTCGAAAATTTTATACATGCTGTAAATAATATATATGACATCGTGTTAAATTTTTATGGCCAAATTCCAACTTAAACTATTAAAGTCGAAATTATGTCACTAATTACCCGATTTTTACATTAAAAATCTATAATATTGCAATATTTGAGATAAATTTCTGGAAAATTCAACATAAATTTTAAATATTGCATGTGACATCCTCATAAATTTTTATAGTCAAATTCATAATATAACTATTTTAACCCATTTTTATCCATCTTATTGCATTTTAACCATTAAAATTCATATCACACGATTTAAAGGTCCATAATTTACGAAAATTCATATTCATATTATAGAAAATACATGTGATATCATACTGAAAAATCTCGGCCAGAAGCTTATTTTAACTATTTTTCCCAAAATAAACTATTTTTAACCATTAAAAAAACAATAAAATCCGAGATTTAAGTACCAATAACCAATATTCATGCAAAATATATTCCAAATATTCTAAAACTTTTTAGAAAACAGTAGGTATCATGCTAAATAAATTTCGTGCATATCATATATCAAAACGAAAATTCCATATTTTATTTATGTTATCTCTATAACTCCGTAAAAACGTAAACGGAAAGCATGCAAACAACCTATTGCTCTGATACCAATAGTTGTTTTTAACTAGTTGCTCATAAACTAATATAGTCATACTAACAAAACCCTTTAATTAACTTTTAATTAACATATTTATAAACTCGTTTATAAGATCTTATGCATGCTATTATATGCGGAAAGAAGAGAAAATGAACCCTTACACACGGTCCAAGAATATGCTAGGATGATCCTCCGAGTACCCAAATTAGAATACCTCCTCCGGATGCACCAAGACAATCCCTCAAATAACCGAGACTTGAACGAGCTAGCACAAAATCGGTTTTCTCCTTAAACTTATTCTAATCTCTCTAATTAGAATAATATATGAATACTACTTTTAGTATAATTTTATTATCTTATAATAAGTATTAGAGGTTGAACAAACTCTCCTTACTTGTGTAGAATTTCGGCTAGGTTAGAAGGAGAGGAAGAAGAATGAATATATATTGTCACACATCTATATATTAAGCATGCTCCTTTGATTAATTAAACAATTAACTTAAGCATGCTCATATTGGGAAGGGGAAGCCGGTTTTGGGGAGCCTCACTAGGGAACAACTTGACTTCTCAAGACACTAGGGTGGTTACTAGGTTAGTAATCTCAAGGCATATGTCTAACATATGACTATGGAGTGTTTAATACACTAAACACCCATGCCACCTTCTCCTTTTAGCCGTGCCATATAGTCCATAAAATGGACTTCATTTTACAATTTGTCAAATGTACAATTTGTACAAAGTGTGACATGTTATATGTTATTATAAAATGCTTTAGTACATTTAAAACATATAAATATTTATCCTATAAATATTGTGCATAATTAAATAAATCATATTTATTCAATTAATAAGTAATTCGAAATTACTAATGTAAAATGATCATTTATCGTCAATACGATTTACAACCTTTGTATTAATTTTATCCCAATTCATTCTAATTATGATATCTTAAAATATCGTTTAATGTTTAACAATTGACACGTTTCAATTTTAAACATAAATCTTACATTAAGATTTAACCTCTAATTTCTCGAAGTTTGAGTTTAAGGAATATGATCAAATCGTATCAATATACATTTGATCACTTTATCAATTAAGGGAATTGTCCTAAAGGTGTGACCTAAAGGGATCAACTGACCATCACCGTCATACGACAGTAATATCAAACTCTAGCTAGCCAATCATTACCGATTAATGTTGGTCAGTTGACTAATAATTCGTATCATCCCTTGCGCATTCTCGTTATGAGATTTAATTACGTGATCGCACTATTGTTGAGGACACATTTCCCAACAATGGTGACATTCCATGCTTGTATCCTTGCTCTTTGTTTTGCCCTGTGAGTTGCTCGACTCACCTGGCCCACTCTTAGTAAATCCTGACTTCTTAAACTTGGGCTTGCCTACTGTTAGGTCGCCCTGAGCTTTAGCTTTACCCTTACCCTTACCCTTACTGGAGATCATGAGAACATCTTGCTTCACGCTCCCACTTAATTTCAGATCCTTCTCAGTCTGTACGAGAAGGGAGTGGAGCTCATGAGGAGTCTTCTTCATGTCGTTCATGTAATAGTTGGCCCTAAAGAGGGCGAACCCATCATGAAGCGAATGAAGCATTCGATCAACGATTATGTTCTCACTGATCTTGCAGTTTAGGGCCTCCAGTTTCTCGATATTCTCAATCATGTTGAGAATATGTGGGCTAACCGCTTGGTCCTTCTGGAGTTTCGCCTCAAAGAAGCGACAGGTATGCTCATAAGAAACGATTCTCGTAGCCTTTGAGAATTCGTTAGTGAGCGTGGTGAAAATCTTGTTTGCACCATGGGTTATGAAGCGTCTTTGCAAATTAGATTCCATTGCATAGATGAGTACGTTCTTTATCGCACCCGCTTCCATGACGAAGTCGCTATGAGCGCGAACTTCGTTAGCTCTAGCTCCAGTTCCTGGGTGTGCCGGAATTGGCTGAGTTAAGTACTTAAGCTTTCCGTCAGCAATGGCAGCATTCCGTAGTGCTGCCTCCCAGTCAGAGAAGTTTGACCCATCATTCCTCAGTCTAGTAGACTGATTCATGGAGTCCATGAAGGCTTTTAGCCAGGATTCACGTGCTAGCTTGGCACTTGGCATTGGGTCTTTACCAACCATTTAGTTATACAGCAGTTTAATTTGAACGTGTTCTACACTGAAAAGAAGATAAAACAGAACCATATAAGCAACTCATTGTTGTGATTTAAGTCTATATTAAATTGAAATTTAAACTCGTAGACTCATGCATTTATATAATTGATCTCCCTCAAGAATTATATAAACGATCCCAAGACTCAATTTCCATATATTGATAAGCCCACCGCTTGGCTAATTCCACCGTTGGAACTCTTGGTCGATAGATTTCCGTAAATCCTATCTATTAGTCCATCTCAGTCGCTAGATAGTATCGAGTGACCATGATGTTGAGATAAAATAAATCATCTGTTCCCACTTACCCGACGTAGAAGGGGTCATATTATGCCTACCGACGAAGAAGGGATTCATGGGAGTCTGATTTATAAAGACTATTCTCAATTTTTGGTTATACGAGGAAGACCCCATCAACTTTTATTTATCCATTTTAAGTGAACTAATATCTAGCATATGCGTGAATGAATGAAATAAAGTGATGGCTTTGCAATTGACATGTGACATCTGTATTGTCACAGAAAACTAACGCGTAACCTCTACATGAGTCAGTTTTCAGGCATGTTATAGGTGGTTTGGTTTTAGGCGGAATATGATGCAAGCTATTATCGATGAAAGCATGAAATAAATGCGATAAACGTAAATAAAAGTCCTAGTGTGGCCTATCCTACCAAAATAAACATAAAACAACTTGGAATCCACCGTTGGACCCTAGAAGCTTGTCTTGATGTTCCATCTTGGTCCTTGCAGCGGGAGTGAGCATCCGGTCTCCGTGTTTGGTCTTCACAAAATTACTAATTTAAATTACAAATATAACCCTATTTACATTCTAATTTAAATACAAAAGTAATTACATGGCAAAAACCCAAAACGGAGATACAAGATCTCAAAATTACAAGCAAGACTGTGTTCCATCATTACGGTAACACAATCTACTAAGGCCACACTAAGTTACAACCGTTTGCAAAAATAAATACTTTATTGAAAGCATTCACAAGGCATTCAACAAGACGATAAATAAAATGCATCAACTAAAATTAAAATTTATACATGACATAATACTGTTATTATGATTAACAAATTTTACCAAACCACCTTTACGGGATTAAAATTATGTGATTATACCGTTTTAACCACTTTAATTTTAATAAGTTTATAATCCATTATCTTAAACCGTTTTAAAATAATATGTATCAAACGAGAGTGAACCGTTTCACAAAATTAATAATATACTATTTCCGTATATAGTATATTACTAAAGGCCATGGGAAAATAAAACAGGTTATTTTCGGAAAAAAAAAACGATGTCTGTTACAGGGGGCGAGGTCGACCGACCTCAACACGGGGTCGACCGACCTCTAGACGAGAAACAGAAAATTTTGCAACAGCATAATCGGTCGACCGACCTATCAGTCAGGTCGACCGACCACCAAACAACAAAAACGAGTTTCAGAAAACGCAAAACGCTGCATCTTTTGAAATCAAAACAAGTTTTTACCTTTTTATAAATTTTGATTAAAACGAGTAAATCAAAATAAACATCAACAAGGGTTCAGATTTTGTCAAGAATATCGATTAATTAACAATATGTAAACAAGAATCGAAAAACAAGATCGATATCTCACAAAAGGAAACTGTCAAAAAACAGAAAACCTACGCGGGAGGCGGTCGACCGACCGCAACTAGGGGTCGACCGACCGACACAGCGACAGAACACGCTTTTTCAAAATTTTTAAATAAAAACTTATGAAAAACACAAAAGTAAAATTTCATGGCCTTGTCTCTGATACCACTTGTGGGGAATAAAGCATGTATTCGCCCTAAACTTTCAGGATTATAATGAAGATTACAGTTGTGATTATTGTCATAAGATAAATAAAAACATGAAAAAGAATGCAACCTTGGGTCCTTGCTTGAATAGGCCTAAGAACAGGAATTAAAGTAAATTCCCTCCTATAACTTGCACCCAAGACTTGATTGAGATGATGCCGCGTGTGCTAGAAAATACTCTCCAATTGCCTTGCAATATGGGGAGAGCTTTTGAGGTTTTAGATGTGAGATCTGAGTTTTGGGAGAAGAATGCTCTCAAAAACCCTAATTGTGAGAATTATGAATTACCAGTAACTGACATAAGGAGAATGACTCTCCATATGTAGCACTCGGGCGGGTCGGCCGAATTGGGGTGAGAGTGGGTTCTCCACTCTTACCTTATTCCTTTGCGTGATTCGACCCGTTTTGCTAAATATTATTTGCGGGATTTTTATTATAAATCGCATACGTGTTATCAGGTATTAATGCAGTCGATGTATTAATAATGGCCTGATAAAATTACGATATTGTATAATTACCCAAATTAATATAACTGTTTATATTAATACGCGAATACAATATTTAATTAAATATAACCGTTTATATTTAATTTACGAATTAATCATGTAATCCGTGTTAGCTAAAATTATTTAATCCGTATTAAATAATAATCTCAACATCTTATTGACTAATTTAATAGTCAATACCTCTGACTAACTGTTTAGTCATATCCGGCATAAATGTGACTGTATTTTCATACCTTCACATCTCTCAAACATGTCCTATAGGTGTGACGTATAGGGACCAGTTGATCACCGCCATCCGTATGACAATAACGTCAAACTTATCTAGCAAGCCAACCGTTATTGATAAACGTGGATCAACTGATAATAATACTGAAGTATGCCCTTGTGATCCTTAAAGAGATTTAATAAGTCATTGTACTTAATTGTCAAGGACACCAGCCCCAACACATGGGTCGGCCGACCAGGGGACTGTTATAAAAAGATCAGAAATCCACTAGGCCCGGCAAGAGGTCGACCGACCTCTTCACTAGGTCGGTTGACCACAGCGCAGACCCGGAATTTTTCCGCAAAGCCCATTCAAGTGATTAGGTCATTAGGAAACTCTTTATTTCCGCCTATTTAAGCTAATCTCATGTTTAGGGTTAATTATCTAGTTTTTCTATTCAGTTTCCATCATTAAGAATTATTCAGTTTTTAGAGAGAATTTTAGTATACAATAGTTATTCTTTGTTATTCAAATACTTTTCTTAGTTTGTTCATGGTTCATCAATCTTTCTTCAATAATCAATAAAGTTCGTTCTTTTCTGCCTCAATCCTTGTTTTCGGTAATTGCCTTCTTAATTTTAGTTTCATTATTATTAATTTAGAATTGCTTGCATCCGGTTTAAAGTAGAATCCCAAAGCCTTTATTGTTATTGCATGTTTAGATTGATGTTCATTATGATCTCCATGTTTGCACCTGTTTTTATTATTGTTTCAATAGTCATGAGTAGCTAAATTCACATGCTAGGATGTAGGGAGTAAATATGCATCGATAGTATAATTTCCGAGATCAATCTGTTGCAGGCAGGAGGTCGGCCGACCGGGCTAGCTGGTCGGTCGACCGACTCGCGTTCGTATTCTGTTTCGTTTTATTTCGTCGACTATAACACCCTACAATGAGACTGAAAGGAGACTTGTAGGATGTTAGTAATGACCTACCCAAGATTGAAAGATACGGGAAGGGCATTGGTTTACGCCTTAAGACGGCTAGGTTACTTAAGACTGAAAGGTATGTGACCTAGAATTTAGGAATCACCCTTATTGATGACACCCAATAATTGTGAGACCTAGGAACTAATAGCATAGGCCGAAAGGAGCTATTCTGTACCATAGGCCGAAAGCATATGTTACACCCCTTACGCGACTGCAATACATGTTGACTTAGGATTTATACTATCATAGCTATTTATTACCCAAACATCCTAGCATATCTTTTACTATAGTTTTATTCTCATCTTTATTTACTTGTCTTAATTTTATCTTTATTCTAGACTTAGTAACAACCAATTCAAAACCCCCAAATTGTTACCTTAAAACATTGACATCAAACAATAAACATTCCCCACCTCTCTGTGGTTCGACCCTGACTTTCACTATCTATAGTTAAAGTTTAGGAATTATAAATTTTATCTTTGACGCCTGATGCCCGTCGTTGAGGGTACCAAAGATAAATTTATAATTCCTAACCTTAACAATAGATAGTGAAAGTCAGGGTCGAACCACAAGGAGGTGGGGAATGTTTATTGTCTTAATGTTAATGTTTAAAGGTAATAAAATTGGGGGTTGATTGTTGATTACTAAGTCTATGCAAAGATTAAAATAAAACAAGAAATAAAAGATGAGAATAAAATATAATAAAAGGGATGCTAGGATGTTTGGGTAATAAATAGCTAAGGTAAAATAAATCCTAAGATCAACATGTATTGCAGTCGCGTAAGGGGGTGTAACATATCTTTTTTGGTCTATGCTACCTAACAGCTCCTTTCGGCCTATGCTATTAGTTCCTAGGTCTCACAATTATTGGGTGTCAACAATAAGGGTGATTCCTAAATTCCAGGTCACATACCTTTCAGCCTTGAGTAACCTATCCGTCTTAAGGTGTAAACCAATGCCCTTCCCGTATCTTTCAATCTTGGGTAGGTCATTACTAACATCCTACAAGTCTCCTTATGGTCTCATTGCAGGATATTATAATTGACAAGAAAAGACGAAATAAGAATACATACGCGAGTGGTCGACCGACCAGCTACTCCAGTCGGCCGACCACGACCTCGGTCGACCGACCAGCTATTCCGGTCGGCCGACCGTGGTCCTGCTACAGGTCGGTCTTTCGAATTTTATCTACCTACGCATATTTATCCCCTACATCCTAACATATGAAAATTAGCTACTCATGACTGTTAAGACGATTATAAAATTGGGAATAAACATGGAGAACATAGTAAATAATCTAAGCATGCAAGATTCAATAAAGCTTGGGATTCTAACTTAACAATTGTAATAAAAACAAGAACGATAATAAAGCAAGATTAAAAGAGTAATTACCACAATTGGAATTAGGGCAGAAAGAAACTAACTTTATTGATGAATGCTTGGGAACTATTGAAAGATTACAAAACTAAAGCTTGAATAAAACTAAATATGAATTTGATAATAGATGGTCTAAGATATAAGATATATGGTTCCAGATATCAACCCTAACTACAAGATTGGCTTATATAGGGTAAGAAATTAGAGTTTCCTAAAGACTCTAATTCTATTTTATTTCCGAAAAAGAATCGATTGGGCTTCTGTTGTGGTCGGTCGACCTACTATTCGGGTCGGTCGACCGCTTCCTGCTGGGCTTCTTTTATTTTTGGCATTCCTTGAAATTTGGGCTTCATTAAAATTCAGGACTGGTCGGCCGACCCGTTTGGGTGGTCGGTCGACCGCCTCTGTACGGAAATCTTCGGATTTCTTCTTGTTTTGACTTTTGGCGCTTGACTTTGACTCCAGTTGGCTTTCCATTAAATCCCTAATTAAGCAAAAGACTTGAGGATATGGATTTGGTGCTAAATTGCTTCTTTTCCGCATAAATCTGCAAAAGTGCATAAAAATACGAAAGTACACGATTTGTGGGAAATAAAGGCTAAAACATAGTAAATGAGCGACCAAATACGTGTAAAAATAGATGTAAAACATCATAAAATAGACACGTATCAAATTCCCCAAACCAAACCCTTGCTTGCCCTCAAGCAAGAAATAGACTCGATCTTAACTAATGGAACGATTTCAATCTCAGAGCGAAATTTACATGTTAGCCTAAACCAATGCCAAGTATAAAATGAGATAGTATTCAAATCATGCAAACGAGTTATGGTGTTGTCAGATTTGCAAATAAAGAAACTATAGAGACTTATACCATGGACTCTCGCGGTACGCTCGAGACACTCATGAAGCAAAGGGTGAGTATATGTAAAAGATAGAAAGAAGTAATTTTGTAGAGACACTCACCTAACTGCGACCCGTGAAAACATGCCTGCAATCTAACATGAACAAGAATTCTACAACTTTGTATAACAATCTTATTTAAGTGGCCTAGATACATGCAATTGGGGTAATGAAAGATATGTGAGGTAAAAGGTAGAAGTGGTTAAGATGTTTTTGGATTTGTGGGGTTAGTAGCCAAGCTAGTAAAACCGACTCCCAACAACATATTTCACAACTCTTGAAATTAAGAAAGTGCTCTTTTTGTAGCACAACTCTCACATTAAATAAGAAAGGACTCCCAAATATTTTTTTGAATGAAGCACGGGAGTGATAACATATAAAAGAAAGGGATTTTTGGAACGAAATTTTGAATCTGATGATGCCAGTTGGTCGGCCGACCTATGCAAGCGGTCGGTCGACTGACTTCCTGTGTTTTCCAGATATTTTTTTTTCGTTTTTCTTCTTTCTTTTTTTTTCTGAATTTTTCTGTTCTTTTTCTTTTTTTCTTTTTTTTTCTTTCTTTCTTTTCTCTTTTTGCTCATGATAGCACACAAACCAAGATGCCTCAAAAAAAAAATAAACCAAAGACCACAGATACTAGCTTGGAAAGGTAGGCTAAGTATGGGATGTAGTTTTTGGGGAAATAAAAAAGGCAATTTTGGCTATGTGAAGCTTATGGGTAAATATGAGAAAAGGGGATCCCAAATGCACGTATCAAGACTCACAAAAACGAGAAAGTAAAACAAGTATATAGCAATTCAAGTTCATGTTTATGCATATTGATGTAACATGTTCCAAGGGGAGTACTACTCACATCCTAGACAACTGGTTTAAGAATGAAACCAGGAAATAAGCTCTAAACCTTAGAATGTATAATAGGTTGCCAAGGTATAAGTCAAGTCTCAAGATATGCAAGTTGACAAAAACTCGTAGATATGCGAAAGACTCTCATACTAAAACAAGTTGACAAGGCAAGGTAAAGATAAAAACATGTAAGATAGCTAAATCATCCTTGAAATACTTTCGTTCCGACTCGACCTATATGCTAAAATAAACGTGCATTTTTTGGAAATTTTTTTTTTTTGAATTTTTTCATTTTTTTTTTTTTTTGGATTTTTGTATATATAAAGAAAATAAAGAAAAGAACGAAGCAAGACAGAAATGCAAATAAACGTGTGACAAAATGCAATGCATGTAACACGAAACCATTCCCCAAACCAACCCGCACAATGTCCCCATTGTGCATTAGCCTAAGTAAAGGTTTCACAAAATTAAAAGACAAATGCAAGTAAAATAAAAACTAAGGAAAAACTGGAAAGAACTCACTGGGTTATTAGATGTATGAAAAAAAAAACCCTCCCCAAACCAGCGTAAGCTGGGAGGTTTTGGTGGCCAGCAGTGCCACTCAAGTATCCAAGTCAATTTCGCGATTTCCAAGGAAGAGAAACGAAAGACCACAGCGGAGAGCAGGTCGACCGACCGATGTTTCTGGTCGGTCGACCTCCTGTAAATCACAGAAAAATCAGTGATACAGCGACTCTGGTCGACCGACTGATGTTCCTGGTCGGTCGACCTTCTGCGTCCTGGAGGTCTTCATTTCTTCGTAAATCCTGAAAAAGCAAGAAAATATGTGCGCCCAACAATGCGCGAGATGCCCGGCAACGATAAATTTATAATTCCTAACCTTAACAATAGATAGTGAAAGTCAGGGTCGAACCACAAGGAGGTGGGGAATGTTTATTGTCTTAATGTTAATGTTTAAAGGTAATAAAATTGGGGGTTGATTGTTGATTACTAAGTCTATGCAAAGATTAAAATAAAACAAGAAATAAAAGATGAGAATAAAATATAATAAAAGGGATGCTAGGATGTTTGGGTAATAAATAGCTAAGGTAAAATAAATCCTAAGATCAACATGTATTGCAGTCGCGTAAGGGGGTGTAACATATCTTTTTAGGTCTATGCTACCTAACAGCTCCTTTCGGCCTATGCTATTAGTTCCTAGGTCTCAAAATTATTGGGTGTCAACAATAAGGGTGATTCCTAAATTCCAGGTCACATACCTTTCAGCCTTGAGTAACCTATCCGTCTTAAGGTGTAAACCAATGCCCTTCCCGTATCTTTCAATCTTGGGTAGGTCATTACTAACATCCTACAAGTCTCCTTATGGTCTCATTGCAGGATATTATAATTGACAAGAAAAGACGAAATAAGAATACATACGCGAGTGGTCGACCGACCAGCTACTCCAGTCGGCCGACCACGACCTCGGTCGACCGACCAGCTATTCCGGTCGGCCGACCGTGGTCCTGCTACAGGTCGGTCTTTCGAATTTTATCTACCTACGCATATTTATCCCCTACATCCTAACATATGAAAATTAGCTACTCATGACTGTTAAGACGATTATAAAATTGGGAATAAACATGGAGAACATAGCAAATAATCTAAGCATGCAAGATTCAATAAAGCTTGGGATTCTAACTTAACAATTGTAATAAAAACAAGAACGATAATAAAGCAAGATTAAAAGAGTAATTACCACAATTGGAATTAGGGCAGAAAGAAACTAACTTTATTGATGAATGCTTGGGAACTATTGAAAGATTACAAAACTAAAGCTTGAATAAAACTAAATATGAATTTGATAATAGATGGTCTAAGATATAAGATATATGGTTCCAGATATCAACCCTAACTACAAGATTGGCTTATATAGGGTAAGAAATTAGAGTTTCCTAAAGACTCTAATTCTATTTTATTTCCGAAAAAGAATCGATTGGGCTTCTGTTGTGGTCGGTCGACCTACTATTCGGGTCGGTCGACCGCTTCCTGCTGGGCTTCTTTTATTTTTGGCATTCCTTGAAATTTGGGCTTCATTAAAATTCAGGACTGGTCGGCCGACCCGTTTGGGTGGTCGGTCGACCGCCTCTGTACGGAAATCTTCGGATTTCTTCTTGTTTTGACTTTTGGCGCTTGACTTTGACTCCAGTTGGCTTTCCATTAAATCCCTAATTAAGCAAAAGACTTGAGGATATGGATTTGGTGCTAAATTGCTTCTTTTCCGCATAAATCTGCAAAAGTGCATAAACATACGAAAGTACACGATTTGTGGGAAATAAAGGCTAAAACATAGTAAATGAGCGACCAAATACGTGTAAAAATAGATGTAAAACATCATAAAATAGACACGTATCAACGCCATCAACGACGGGCATCAAATTTTGGCGTCGTTGCCGGGGAGGTGACGCCAGTGTTTACTGTTTTTTGTTTAAGTTTTCCCTTTTTCGTTCGCTGTCATAACCATCGCCCCTTTCCCACAACTCGAGCATGAACCTTTGTATATCTATTGTGATAGATTAACCTCTTTCCTTTCTCAATCTGACTATCCTATTCGTATTGGGGAGGTTTGTCGTATCTTTTATGATGGAGTTACTGGCAAGACCTTGATCGAGATTGAGAGAAATTGCGGATGGGATTTTCTTGACCTACCCTATGAGAAGCAATGGAAGCTTCTCAAACACCTAATCCGAGCCAGTGGAGATACGGAGAGGTTTGAGGGCTTTGATATTAGTAACCCGGATATTTCTGTCGAGTGCGATCCTATCACACCCATTACTGAAGAGTCGCTCATTCTTAAGGATGAGAATGATAGGTTACTTGATTCCCTCTCCCTCCCCGTTGATGACACTGACTTGGACTTAGATAACGCTGATGAGCTAGGAATTCAACCCTTGATTGGCCAACCTATTTTTGTAAGTGTTAGTGATGAACATGTTCCTGACACGTTTGAACCTTCGGTTAATGCACCTTGTTTTGTGCAGGACTCAGTTGTTGACATTTCTGATGTTTTTGATAGTATTAGTGAATGTTCTGCACAAGGATCCTTTACAAAGGATCCTTCGGAGGCTTTGATGTGTTTTGAGACATGTGCAGGTGAATCTCTTGCTCAGGAGGCTGATTTGGTGCAACACTAGGGACAGAGTCTATAGGCGGTAGGAAGAGAGATGTTCTCGATCGAGTAGTACCACTTACTCGATAAAATGCTGTAGAGAACGAGGTCACTCAAGCAAGTGATCATTTGGCTGAAAAGAAGAGCCCAAGGAAGAAGAGACCGAGGAAGGTGTCAGCCCACGACTTGGGAGTCGACAACCTCGGGAGATGGATGGCTGGAGCTATGGATGATTATCCACCTATCTACATGGTGGAGAGAAACTCATCTACCCAAATCACCATAGCTAAAGGAGTAGCCTGTAGTCAAAGCCCTTGGTCAAAGAAATCCTGCATCCTTCGCGGATGACTTCTTCTTTTTGCTCGTTTCCGTTTTTCTTAAGAAAATTTTCTGTTTTGTTGAGACTATTTAGTTTTTGCTTGCTTTCGTTTTTAGAACAATTTTGCTTTTGTTACGTAGTTAAGACATTTAGACTTGGTTCTGGATTTTGGCGCATGTTTTGGGCGCATGTATAATGATTTTCAGGTTTGGGGAAGGTTAACTTGGTTAATACAAGTTAATCTCGCTAAGAAGAAGGCTATTGTACAGGAATCCAGGTCGACCGACCACCAACATCAGTCGGTCGACCAGACCCCTGCATTCCAGAAGTACTGTTTGACTAGCAACTGGTCGGTCGACCAGAGAGAGGGGTCTACCGACCAGTTCTCCTGTACAGACCGTTCGTAATTTTCTTGGGAAGCGTGCAAATGTCATAAGGGAGTTCCTTTCCCTTTTCTTTTCTTTATGCTCCAGCTTCTTCTTCTTCTATTTCAAACCTGCAAATTCATTATTTATCACTCAAAACATGTTTAATCCCCGAAAAAGGTCTTTCTTTGTTTGACTTTTTCAGGTACTTGGAGTGGCACTGCTGGCCACCGAAACCTCGTAGCTCACGCTGGTTTGGGGAGGTTTCTCATGCGCTTAAAAATCCGGTGAGTTCTTTTCTTTTTCCTTGGTTTTACTTTTTGTTTTTACGAAACCTTTATTTAGGCTAATGCACAATGAGGACATTGTGCGGGTTGGTTTGGGGAATGGTTTCGTGTCACATGCATTGTTCCATTGCATTTTGTCACACGTTTATTGCATTTATGTCTTGCATTGTTCTTTTCTTTATTTTCCTTACCTATACAAAACAAAAAAATGAAAAAATGAAAAAAATTCAAAAATTTCCAAAAAATGCACGTTTATTTTAGCATATAGGTCGAGTCGGAACGAGAGCATTTAACGGATGATCTTTGCTATCTTACATGTTTTTGCCTTTACCTTGCCTTGTCAAGTTGTTTTAGTATAAGAGTCTTTTGCATATCTACGAGTTTTTGTCAACTTGATTTCTTGAGACTTGACTTATACCTTGGCAACCTACTATACATTCTAAGTTTTAGAGCTTATTTCCTGGTTTCACTCTTAAACCAGTTGTCTAGGATGTGAGTAGTACTCCCCTTGGAACATGTTACATCACAATGCATAAACATGAACTTGAATTACTATATAATTGTTTTACTATCTCGTTTTGTGAATCTTGGTACGTGCATTTGGGACCCCTTTTCTCTTATTTACCCATAAGCCTTACATAGCCAAAATTGCCTTTTTATTCCCCCAAAACTACATCCCATACTTACCCTACCCTTCCAAGCTAGTATTTGTGGTCGTTGGTTTATATTTTTTTTGAGGCATCTTGGTTTGTATGCTATCTTGAGGAAAAAGAGAAAAGAAAGAAAGAAAGCAAGAAAAGAAAAAGAACAGAAAAATAAAGAAAAAGAAAGAAAGAAAAACGAAAACGAAAAAATCAAAATATACAGTAGAGTCAGTCGACCGACCGCATCCTTAGGTCGGTCGACCAACTGACAGCATCAGAAATTCAAAAATTCGTTCTGAAATCCCTTTCTTTTATATGTTATCACTCCCGTACTTCATTCTAAATATTTGGGAGTTCTTTCTTATTCATAATGTGAGAGTTGTGCTACAAAAGAGCAGTTTCTTAATATTAAAAGTCGTGAAATATGTTGTTGGGTACCGGTTTTACTAGCTTGGCTACTAACCCTACATGTCCAAAAACATCTTAACCACCTTTTACCTTTCACCTCACATATCTTTCATTACCTCAATTGCATGTGCCTAAGTCAGTTGATGAGTATAAGTATACATAGTTGTGGAATTCTTGTTCATGTTAGATTGCAGGCATATTTTCATGGGTCGAAGTTAGGTGAGTGTCCTTACAAAATACTTCTTTCTATCTTTTACATATATTCACCCTTTGCTTCATGAGTGTCTCGAGCATACCGCGAGAGTCCATAGTATAAAGTCTCTATAGTCTTTATTTTTGCAAGTTTGACGACCCTATAACTCGTTTGCATGATTTGAATACTTTCTCATCTTGTACTTGGCATTGGTTTAGGCTTACATGTAAATTTCGCTCTGAGATTGAAATCGTTCCATTAGTTAAGATCGAGTCTTTTTCTTGCTTGAGGGCAAGCAAGGGTTTGATTTGGGGAATTTGATGCGTGCCTATTTTATGATATTTTACATCTATTTTTACACGCATTTTGTCGCTCATTTACAATGTTTTAGCCTTTATTTCCCAACAATTGTCTACTTTCGTATTTTTATGCCCTTTTACAGAATTATGCGGAAAAGGGACGATTTGATACCAAATTTATGCCCTCGTGATTTTTCTTAGCCAATGAACGAAGTAAAGTCAACTCAAAGCGCGACCCAAGTACCAAGAAGTCAAACTAAGAAGAAATCAAAGCAGACCTACAGGAAAATAGGTCGACCGACCTACTACATGTTGGAAACTAAGTTCCACATTTTATACTCAAATCTAATATGAGTTTTGTTTCTTTAAGTTTAGGTCATAAAACTTAAATGGATCTTATGCATGCAAGATGATATCATAAGATGAGATAGTCCTTACATTGGTTTTAGAAGGTTTATACTCAATAATCACCTATTATATGAGTCTTCAAACCACCGAAATACCCTTAAACGATCTAAGAAAAATCGTCTCCAAAAGATGCGTATCAAGGACCCGATCTCAAACTAATACTAATTTTGTTACTAGAAAATTAGTATAAGTATACTAGAAATAATAACAATATTACTCTTAATATTATTATTAGTATGGAAATAATTATTTTACTAGAAAACTATTTTGCTAGAAAATGTAGAGAATGGAGTTGTAGTGTTTATGGGAGATGTGTGTTCATCAACAACCAAAGAGACTAGCAAATAAGGAGTGTTGTAAGTGGTGATTATATAAGCACATGAGCTTGCCTAGCAAGCCTCATGGCCGGCCAAATCAATCCCACAAGGGCCAATGCATGGCCATTATGTTCTTACACAATGCATACAATATTCCTTACACTCTTACACATTCACTTACACACACAATCACATTGCACACACAACCTCCATCCACACTATACTACACGGCTGAAAATGGGTCTAATATGGACCCATTTTATCTTTGTCAATTGTGTTAATTTGTAACATGTCACATATGTTCCATAACACATGACTTAATTTGTTAATTGTGCAATTTTAACTATTAAAATCCACAATTTACAAATTTATTACATTTAAATAATTATTCCAATATTTCGAAATTATCACTGTATAAAATGTAATATCACAATTTTAATTACAACTCTTTGTAATTTTATGATCAACCGTGTTCATTCTCAATTTAATCGTTTCCTAAACGAATAAATAAAACCGAGTAATAAAACAATTTTATTACTTTGACTTTAATTATTATTATAATCCCATTATAAAAATATTCGTCATATAAAATTATTTCCAAATTTCCAGTTATTAATTAATTTGTATCTAATACAATATTAATTAATTATTCCATTGAGACGGAATTCCCTAAAGATATGACCTTAAGGGATCAACTGATCACCACCATCATATGACGATAATGTCAAACTCTAGACAGCCAATCATTATCGATAAATGTTGATCAGTCGACTTTAAAAGAGTAACACTCCCAGTTGTGTTTCATTCAAATGAGTTTTAATTACGTCAACACACTATTGTCGAGGACACTTCCTCCAACAATCTCCCACTTGTCCGAGACAAGTGTGTGTCACCAATTCTCTTGCCCTATTACTATCTCCCACTCAATGCATGGCGTCCTCTCAGGTCGTGCCGGCAATTGATTAAAATCTAGAGTGGTTTGTCTCGATCTGGAGTTTATAACTACTGACCGGAATTATCTACCATAGATACTTTCCGAGCGTGGCCACGCATTTCTAGTTATTATTCTCCTCGAGTGGCCTAGAGATATTTCTCAACCCTGACAAGGGGTGGACAATTCCTAATCGACTTATTCCTTCCAGCTGGCCACAGCCCATCATAACCCAAAATATGTCCTTATAAACCCCAGTTACGAAGGCGTTAGGACATAAATCAAAGTTATTCTGAAAACCATGCCACCTCAGAGAACAGTCATTAGTCTAAGAACTGACTCATGTGAAACACGATAGATGCTCCCGCCACGACCAGGCAGTCTTTTAACAAGAGTACGCCAGAGCTCTATCAGCGGTCATTAGCCCGGCAAATGTGTCTTAACATGTCTATGCCTAGGTGATCGATTAGTCATCCCATATGACTCTATGGCAATTGAACTCGCCATCAATCGCATCACTCATCCGGTTGCATTGAGATGTCACCTCACTTAAGCAACTAGGGGCGAGGTCATGATAATTCAATTCACTTTAATGGGGTTCAATATGGTCTTACCATCCCATTTGAATTTTACTTGACCTTTCGTGAGTTATAAATAACTCAAACAATTAGTGGATTACACCATCCAAGTGGTCAACCTTTGAACACCATTTAATTTACAATCAGCTTTAGGGTCTCTCGTTTACATCCCTTAAAATGGTAATTATCTCCATTTTAAGTAAACCAGGTTTACCACGGTTCGTGCGATCGTTCACTTTGCGGATCATATCCACACATTGATCTTTCCTCTGAAAGAGACAAGTCATTCTCATGACTAGCGAATAAGATTATGTGCATTGTGTAACTCCCAGCCACAGTAATGCCTTTACATAATTTATGAACTTACACATTTTGTAGAATCTTGTGATGACCATGTAGTTAAAATACAAGTCATTGAGATGCATAGTCAATGAATGTAAGCCAAAGATTTAACTCAAATCTTTGCTTGGTTTCTTGTAACTTGAGTCGTTGCAAACCTTTTACCATACGACTAAGTTATCTTCCAAAATCTTGAATTTGTCTTTCATCTTCATTGGAGAATACTTTGACAATTTACCAAGGTTTAATCATTGGTTTAACACCTGCTCCAAGGGGTTGTCCTGCAAGCGGTGCGCATCCACTTTACACGATTATACTAATGGCGGAAACATTAGTGATTTAAACGTGCAAACAATAGTACTTAAGGTTCGATAAATTTCCATGATCCCATCATGGTTATACTATCTTCATCTCTATGAACAACCTTAATACTTTATAAACAAGACGTCTTTTATAACCTTAACCAAACATCCCATGTTTAATTAGATTTAATTCATATCAATCTGTTATGTAGAACCAAAAACTCGTGTACCTCTCATGAGTATCAATGCTTCATTCCAAACGAGCAATGAGTTGTTTTAGATAACGTTTACTCCCACTAAACTCTTGTTCTTGCCTGATTCTGAAGATCCGAAGTCATACCCATGACTCAATAGCTTCAAATCCTGGAGCGAGAACTCCCACTGAACTTTACATTTAACCGTAAATCATAAAGCTCCCACTCAATTCAATGTTCCTTAACATTTAATGGTTGGGACTTAACCATATGTGCTAATAGTCACATCCTTTTCAAATACCCTTTTGAAAAGCGGTTATTGAGTTTACTGAATTCATTCTCAATGAATTACTTCACTACTTTCAACAAAGTTACCCTTAACTTTGTAGACTGCACACATCCACATGTCTGCTTATGCTTCTCTCAACAAATCTCATTTATCAGCACGTAAATCTTTATAAATTTCATGGTTCTTTGCATTGGCACATTTAGATCACCATCTAAATCCAAGAACCCTTTCTTGAGCCTTTGCAAAATCTTTTGAATAATTTTCTTCGAGTGTCCTCCCGTAGTTTCTATAAGAGTCTTTTCTTATGGTATACAATTTCTGTGTGTGGGAACTTTCAGTTCCCCACATTTATCTTATCTTGTACTGTACGAGGACCATATCATGGATCTTATCTATGTATAGAATTTTTCCTTACAAACTTCAAGAATTTATCCTTGAAGTATCCTCCAGGGCCGGGGCCGTTGGTATATAAGGCGTAGATTTTTACCAAACCGTAGATCTTATCCACAACTTTTGGGCTTATCCTCAACTTTTGGGATGATAAGGCGTAGAATCTTATCCACAACCTAATCTACCTTTTACAACCATAAGGTGTAGATTGCTCTTGGGATATAAGGCGTAGATTTTTACCAAACCGTAGATCTTATCTACAACCTTTGGGCTTATCCACAACTTTTGGGATGATAAGCCGTAGAATCTTATCTACAGCCTAATCTACCTTTTACAACCTTAAATCGTAGATCCCATCCACAACTTAATCTTCCTTTTTATCTTTCACATAACCAAAACACAATAAATCCTACTATTCACTAATAGATCATATCCTTTGTGCTTGTCAAAATCATATGCTATTTGTGGCTTTTCAAATTTCTCCCACTCTATCTTTGTAATAATAATCCCATTTTATCACCAAAGATAGCTACTAAGGCCACAAGCAATGACTTTGATGTTGGTTTGTGTATCCTTATGGTTTACTACAGAAAATATTCAATTTAAAGCTTTAGATACTTTAGAATGGTTGATAATTTTGGTTTGTGTACCCTTATGACAACTTTTCCTCTTTAATTAAGTTCTTAACTTAATTTGATTTTGATTTGATTTGAATTGGGTATCCTATACCTATTCGGTTTCAATGGTCATACATTGAAATGTGACAATCAATTTTATTCTATGTTTAAGATTTGCAAGTGTTAAAACTAATTGAGAACATAAATATAAAACCAATAGTGACTTGGGTTGAAAACCAAGTCACCTCATTATCCAAAATACAACCAATTGTTTAAAGGATTAACATTTCCTCGTCCAACAAGGAAATAAAATACGGATTTTAAATTGTTCTTTCAACACTTGAAATAAAATAAGCAGGAAAAACAAAGCTCCTTGATCATCCTGAGTGGAGCTACTCTTAGTTCCATTGATCCATTATGCTTGATTTTTCTTTCCCTTATTTTTGTTTCCATGCCCTAATTCAAGTAAGAAGAGCATTTACATCACAACTTGTATCATAATACGTTAGTTGAGATTAACACAAAATAGAGATAGTTATCATACCAACTTGGAAGAATCTTCCCAGCTTTGAGATCGCTGAGATATCTGGAACAATTCCTCTTCTTATGTCCTTTATTATTACAATAAAAGCACCTGGCTCCTTGAGGAGCGCTCATGTTGGGATCTGATGTACTTGCCTCCGAAGACACATTCTTTAAACCTTTGGAAGGTTGCCTCCCCTTAGCCCTACCCTTCCTATCGAACTTTCCTTTGCCCTTAACATTTATATAGAGCTCATCCTTGGGGAAACTAACATTTAGGTCCATATCCCTTTCTACCTGCACGATCATATTGTGCAGTTCATCGAGAGAGATGTCTTGGTTCCTTATGTTGAAATTCATCCAGAATTGTACATAAGTCTTCACCTTAGACAAGGAGTGGAGGATTCTGTCAATCACAAGTTCCTTAGGAATGTCCACTTGATTCATCCTTAGGGTTTCTACATGCTCAATCATCTTGAGTACATGTGGGCTAACCTTTTGCCCCTCCTTAAGGTTGAGATCAAAGAAAGCCGATACTGCCCCATATTGGACAATTCTCGAAGCCTTTGAGAACATTGTCAGAAGCCTGCAATAGATCTCATAAGCTGTGCCAATCTTTAGGGCAATCTTTTGGAGTTCCGGCTCCATCAAGAGGATTAAAACATTTTTCAATTCCCAAGACTCCTTGTGATAAGAATCATAAGGTCGTCTTGCCGCGGCGGTGGCATTTTCAGCAGGTTCGGGAGGTGATGCTTCAATAAGGAATTCGGTCTTACCGTCACCTTGTGCCGCCAACAACAGTTGGGCATCCCAATCGGCAAAGTTTGCCCCATTCTCTTTTAGCTTACAACGATCCGTGAAGGATTGTAACCATGAAGTGTTTGTAGTAGTGGAAGTAGTCATGATTGATATTCATATGAGGACTACAAAATTTTAAACATATGAAGAAATTAAATGCTAATCGTTTTAATTTTCATTTTAACTTGTAAACATATTTACTAAGTTGATGCATCTATTAAATGACCTCTATCCAATTTTATAAATGATTCCAAGACCCAAACCCATACTACCGAAATCGCGAACCACTGGAACTCCGACCCAATGATATGGTTTGGTGGGTTAAAATAAACCGGTTCTACCCTAGAACTCTTGGTTGATGACAAATCATAATTTATACATCTTAGCCCGGAACACATTGACCACTGGTCCTCTACACTTCCGTTGAGTACAAACCAAATTTCAAATGCATCGGGATGCGATCCGCCCACTGGACTGAATCCACCCCATCGCCCCACTTATCCTACACAATGGGGTTCGTACTGCCCACTGGACTAGCACCACCGCACGAAATAGAAGCTCATGGGTTCTACTATTTGGTAAGGCTAATTCTCAATTGTTTTTGTTTAATATAGAGGTCTTGTCAATTTATTATCCATCTCCTTTAAGCGAATTAAATTGGTGAACTTGATAATTATAATTGACACGGTCGTTTTTAACGATCTAAACTAATATGCATGTTTATGGCGATTTGGCTATGCATGCAAACATATTAAAAATGCAAAAAGTAAAAGCAATAAAGCAATAAAATCCTAGTATGGCCTTCCTAGTAATAGTAAAAACTAATTAACTATTACAAATTCGGAAACCAACTCCTTGGTCCCTTGAACTTCATTGGCACGCCATCCAAGAAAACACCGTCTTGTCGGAACTCCTTTCCGTATGGCACCGTCTTTTGGATCTTCGGAATTACAATAAAATAATACAACTATTTTATTGTAAAACTGAAAAAAAACAAATTACAAACCCGTGATACGAGATCACATAAATTACAACCGAATCAATATTCCCTTTCATTACGGGTAATATTGATTAAAACTAAGGCCATACTAAGAAAAATTACATAATTCCAAATTATATAAATAACATTCAAAATATGACATTCATATTAAATAAATTGCATTAAATAAAATATGTATGCACATGCTCAATTTTTAATGCCAAATCGCCTTATGGGAGCAAATATCTCATATTTGTTTACGGTTTTTACGGATATGCGCGATTTTAACTATTAAAATCATCCAAAATTACATAAATCTCATTTATGTCCAAGTTAATCATCCTAACTTACTTTAGGAATCAATGTTTAGTCTCTACTAATATTTGATCATGATCTAACTTGATTTTGCATTATTGTTCATAAATTACTTGTATTTTCGGGAAAAATAAACAAAATATGGCCAAATGAGTCAATAAAATTCGAAATTTAAAATTCAAAAATTTTAAACTTTCTGGAAATTTTCTAAAAATTCAGAAATTAATAAAATGGTCTTATGCAAATATTTATGGTTTATTTCTTAAATAAATCGTATAAAAGCCGTTTTTATGGTTTAAAATCCGATTTAAATTATAAAAACTTGCAATAAATTGCTATAAATTTTTAGTCATCCTAAAATACATATTAGAATCTGAAAATGACCAAAAATTACAGACCATGCTCGAAATTTTATTTTCCGACTCATAAATTACGATTATTAGCTAATTAACTCATTAAAAAATTAATAATCATAAAAACAGAAACTTTTTGATATCTAACTTTTAGATCTGATGTTCCTATCATATAAGACATCTATGGGTAAAATTTCATGCCATAATATTAAGATTAACTATTTTTAACACAATAAGTCACTATTTATCCGATTTTAACCATTAAAATCATAAATCATGCATCACTTGAGAATAAATTCCCAAAACTTACATACATACTGTAAATATTGCATGTGACAGTGTGTAAAGTTTTTATGGCAATATTCCAACTATAACTATTAAAGTCGAATTTAAGTCACTATTAATCCGATTTTTACTATAAAAATCATTAATCATGCAAAATAATTCCAATAATTTCGAAACTTCATACAGGAACTTTATATATTGCATGTGACTTCTCATAAAATTTTTAAGGTCAAATTCGAAATATAACCTTATATACCCATTTTTGCTCATATTATGACTATTTATCTCATAAAATTCATAATCCATGCATATTAACTCCATTTCTTACGAAAAATCATATACAATATATTAAATATGCATGTGAGAACATATCAAAAAATCTCGGCCAGAAACTATTTTTAACTATTTTTCCCATTAATTGTTGTTTAAAACCGATTTAAACTACAAAATATACAAATAAATATAAAAATGAACAATAAAAATCCATAAAATTATTTTTATGTCCTAAAACCATTTTAGAAACAGAAACTTTAACATGCAAAATTATTTTGTGATTTATCATAATAAACACAATAATTTCGAAAAATCGAAATATATATGTTAAACCGATTTTAACATAAATCATGAATCCGATCATGCATGCAACAACCGTATTGCTCTGATACCAATTGTTGGAAACTAAGTTCCACATTTTATACTCAAATCTAATATGAGTTTTGTTTCTTTAAGTTTAGGTCATAAAACTTAAATGGATCTTATGCATGCAAGATGATATCATAAGATGAGATAGTCCTTACATTGGTTTTAGAAGGTTTATACTCAATAATCACCTATTATATGAGTCTTCAAACCACCGAAATACCCTTAAACGATCTAAGAAAAATCGTCTCCAAAAGATGCGTATCAAGGACCCGATCTCAAACTAATACTAATTTTGTTACTAGAAAATTAGTATAAGTATACTAGAAATAATAACAATATTACTCTTAATATTATTATTAGTATGGAAATAATTATTTTACTAGAAAACTATTTTGCTAGAAAATGTAGAGAATGGAGTTGTAGTGTTTATGGGAGATGTGTGTTCATCAACAACCAAAGAGACTAGCAAATAAGGAGTGTTGTAAGTGGTGATTATATAAGCACATGAGCTTGCCTAGCAAGCCTCATGGCCGGCCAAATCAATCCCACAAGGGCCAATGCATGGCCATTATGTTCTTACACAATGCATACAATATTCCTTACACTCTTACACATTCACTTACACACACAATCACATTGCACACACAACCTCCATCCACACTATACTACACGGCTGAAAATGGGTCTAATATGGACCCATTTTATCTTTGTCAATTGTGTTAATTTGTAACATGTCACATATGTTCCATAACACATGACTTAATTTGTTAATTGTGCAATTTTAACTATTAAAATCCACAATTTACAAATTTATTACATTTAAATAATTATTCCAATATTTCGAAATTATCACTGTATAAAATGTAATATCACAATTTTAATTACAACTCTTTGTAATTTTATGATCAACCGTGTTCATTCTCAATTTAATTGTTTCCTAAACGAATAAATAAAACCGAGTAATAAAACAATTTTATTACTTTGACTTTAATTATTATTATAATCCCATTATAAAAATATTCGTCATATAAAATTATTTCCAAATTTCCAGTTATTAATTAATTTGTATCTAATACAATATTAATTAATTATTCCATTGAGACGGAATTCCCTAAAGATATGACCTTAAGGGATCAACTGATCACCACCATCATATGACGATAATGTCAAACTCTAGACAGCCAATCATTATCGATAAATGTTGATCAGTCGACTTTAAAAGAGTAACACTCCCAGTTGTGTTTCATTCAAATGAGTTTTAATTACGTCAACACACTATTGTCGAGGACACTTCCTCCAACACTACATGGGTCGGCTGACCAGGCGACTGTTATAAAAAAATCAGAAATCCACCAAGCCCGACAAGAGGTCGACCGACCTCATCACTAGGTCGGTCGACCACAGCGCAAACCCAGAATTTTTTCGCAAAGCCCATTCAAGTGATTAGGTCATTAGGAAACTCTTTATTTCCGCCTGTTTAAGCTAATCTCATGTTTAGGGTTAATTATCTAGTTTTTCTATTCAGTTTCCATCATTAAGAATTATTCAGTTTTTGGAGAGAATTTTAGTATACAATAGTTATTCTTTGTTATTCAAATACTTTTCTTAGTTTGTTCATGGTTCATCAATATTTCTGCAATAATCAATATAGTTCATTCTTTTCTGCCTCAATCCATGTTTCCGGTAATTCCCTTCTTAATTTTAGTTTCATTATTGTCAATTTAGAATAGCTTGCATCCGGTTTAAGTTAGAATCCCAAAGCCTTTATTGTTAATGCATGTTTAGATTGATGTTCATTATGATCTCCATGTTTACTTCTGTTTTTATTATTGTTTCAATAGTCATGAGTAGCTAATTTCACATGTTAGAATGTAGGGAGTAAATATGCATCGATAGTATAATTTCCAAGATCAATCTGTTGCAGGCAGGAGGTCGGCCGACCGGGCTAGCTGGTCGGTGGACCGACTCGCGTTCGTATTCTGTTTCGTTTTATTTCGTCGACTATAACTCCCTACAATGAGACTGAAATGAGACTTGTAGGATGTTAGTAATGACCTACCCAAGATTGAAAGATACGGGAAGGGCATTGGTTTACACCTTAAGACGGCTAGGTTACTTAAGACTGAAAGGTATGTGACCTAGAATTTAGGAATCACCCTTATTGTTGACACCCAATAATTGTGAAACCTAGGACCTAATAGCATAGGCCGAAAGGAGCTATTAGGTATCATAGACCGAAAGGATATGTTACACCCCTTACGCGACTGCATAACATGTTGACTTAGGATTTATACTACCATAGCTATTTATTACCCAAACATCCTAGCATCTCTTTTACTATAGTTTATTTCATTCTTAATTCCTATTTTATTTTTATCTTTATTTTAGACTTAGTAACAACCAATTCAAACCCCCCAAATTGTTACCCTAAAAACATTAACATCAAACAATAAACATTCCCCACCTCTCTGTGGTTCGACCTTGGCTTTCACTATCTATAGTGAAAGTTTAGGAATTATAAATTTTATCTTTGACGCCCTCAACGACGGGCATCACCGGTTTAGTCAAATGTCTTCCGGAGTTTTTGAAAATTTCTGAGTCCGCTTTATCTAACTCGATTAACAATCCATGCGCGCGGTTTTCGGACATTTTCGTTCCGGGGAGCTCAGAGGCCTAATGTAACATCCCGTATTTTCGTAAAATCTAATTTAAGCGTTTTAAATCATTTTAAGTAATAAAATAATAATTTAGTGATTTATTTCGAAAGACTTTAATTTAATAAGTAAGATCCGTCTTAAGAACCTCCAGTCCTTAAGACGAATACAACTTGGCATTGTTTAAAGGCCCGACTTAAATAACCGCTTCTAAAATCCGTAACCGTTTAAGCAAGACGGAAAGGACACCTCATTGTACCCTACATATTAATATGTCGACATCCTTCATCCTCAACATTTCATTTTTCACAGTAAACTCCATTTCTCCAAAAACCTCCATAAACCTCTCCTTCTTTTGTGAAATTCTTCTTCATCCGTTCTTCAAACCGCAAAAGTAAGTACGTTTTCGGAATCCTCGTTCGATTTCCTAGTCATCCATCACTTTCGTTTTCCATTTCGTCGACCTTGAAAAACGGGCTGTTTTCTCTTAAATCCGTTTTAAGTGCTTAAAATCTGTTTCTATGCTTGTAGGTGTTGGCTTAGAGGATCCAGAGACCGATAGCTACGTTGTTGAAGACGATCTTTAGCCGGATAAGCTTGAGAGGTGACGATAATGAGATAACTCGGCCTTTATGTGTATATTAGCATGTCTGTTGTGATTCTTGTGTTGATTTCCGTTTTTGTTGATTTACATTAATGAAAGGACTTAGTAATATGTTTAGGGTGTTTGCTATGTGAAGATTTCATGCTTTTAAGTGTTGTTATATGTTCGTAAGCATATTTGCAGTTTTTCTCATTTTGCGACGGATACTCATGGAATTTATTTGAGGATTGTTATGGGAATTAATTGCTGGTAGATAAGTCGTATTTGACGATTAGGAATGTTGGGGATACATCATATGTAACGATATTGAAGTTGGTAGATCGAATTGTGGTAATTTCTTATGGTCTGAAAATCACGTTTTTGTGCACAGGCTCTCTGAGCCGGTCGACCAACCGGCCGCCGGTCGACCGGCTGAGAGCGCGTCTTTGTGTTTTTCGAAATTTTTGAGAAAAAGGCTTTGAACTGCCAGCCGGCCGACCGGCTGCCTGCCGACCGGCTGGTAGTCCTTTTGTGTCGTGTTTGTCTTGCGTAAACCATAGATAAATGGGAGCCCAGCCGGCAGACCGGCCGCCTGCCAGCCGGCTGGGAGTGCATATGGGGACGGATACGAATTTTAGTAAAGGCTAGGGAATGGGGTTCCCAGCCGGCCGACCGACTGCTTGCCGACCGGCTGGGAGTCCTTTGTGGTGTTTCTCGTTTTTGGGAAAAGAAGTGTGGACTGAGGGATCACCAGCCGGCCGACCGGCTGCCTGCTGACCGGCTGGGGACCCCTGTAGGCTATTTTGAGTTTTTGAAATTTAATCGTAACTTTCAAATGGTTGATCGGTTTTGACTGAAACTCGTTTTGTATACCTTTGACATGTATTTGAGGTCCCCGGAGGATGGGCAATACCATATTGGGTTCGGGAATGGAGTGAGGATAGAGACCCCCCGGCCGGGCAACCGGAAGGGAGACCGGCTCTCCCTCAACTTAGTTCCCGGGATCAATTAAGTGTTGATTAGAGGTTAAGAAAAATAGAACTATAGCTTAGTTCATAGACTTGGATGAAATTATATTGATGCGTATTAAGGTATGCCTTAAGTTGGCCTCTGAGGTTAATACGTGAGTTGTTTGCCATATATGGGGATATGCCTTAAGCTGGCCTCTGAGCCCTATATGTGTATGTTTGTCGTGTCTGGGATATGCCTTAAGCTGGCCTTTGAGCCCAGACATGTATGATAGTGATCGCGTTGGAACATGCCTTAAGTTGGCCTCTGAGTCTGACGAGTAGAGCGGCTGCACAACGGGGCATTTAGGTCGTAACGCCTCACCCGGAGTGCAGACGTTTGATGCTAGGACATGCCTTAAGCTGGCCTCTGAGTTTAGTATCTTGTGATGTAGTGAAGGGACATGCCTTAAGCTGGCCTCTGAGTCCTTTACTTTTGGATGCTAGTCTATGCCTTAAGTTGGCCGCTGAGTCTAGTGTCTTGCTGATTGGCGGGTCCATGCCTTAAGCTGGCCTCTGAGTCCTTGCTTGCTGAATGTTTTGGTAATTAGGTTATGTCTTAAGTTGACCGCTGAACCTTCTTACTTGCTGAATGTTTTGGTATGTAGGTTATGTCTTAAGTTGACCGCTGAACCTTATACTTGCTGAATTTGTCCGTTTGCCTAGTGATGGTATCGTATCGGAGACAGATGTGTTTATGGATGTTAAGATGTTGTAGTTGTTGAGTCTTATGTTTGACTTTAGTATTGTTCATCCAAGGCATTGGATGACTCTTCGATCGGTTTCATAAATAGTTGGACTGAAAGACCCCCCGACTGGGTAACCAGTAGGGAAACCGGCTCTCCTTCCTAGCGGTTTATGAAGTTGGGTTGAGAGCTATGCATTAGTATCGCATGATAGTTGAGACAGTTGATGAGATGTTTATACTTCACATGTGGTTATATGTTGGAGTATTCTGTATTGTATTATGTGTTACGTGTTGTCACAAAAGGTGGCTAGGAGAACTCTAGTCACTCCCCACTGATTGTGGCGTACATGTTTTCATGTATGTAGGTACATGCAGGTTGGAGCGGGGTTCACACGAGAGCTAGCGAGTGATGATCCTTCATCATATGACTTATACCCTATCGTTAGCTAGACTCTTAGACTTTTGATACTTTACGTTTTGGTGCCTGTAGGGATGTTCCATCCCAGGCTGTGTATATATTTCATTTCAGTACTTAGAACTGCTACTTATCTATTTTGGTTTATTTCAGTTGAAGTTTCCATTTTAGTTTAAGACTTCTCGCATGTTGTTTACTTTAAAAAGTTTTAATTCCGCTGCATTTTCAGTACTTTTATGTGTTTATATTTCCGCTTTCGCGAGGGGTTTTACAGTTGGTATCAGAGCATAATTGCTCCCGACGCACTCATGTGACCCCCAACCTTAACTTGACCAATAAACAAATAATGAATGAGAGATGGGGTAGATCTAAGGATTTACATTGTAGTCTGTTTGTGCCTTGTTAAGAATACGTCTAACAGTTTACTCTCTTATGATTGAAGAATGGCAGAGCCAACCTATGAAGAGAGTCCTGAGATGCGAGCCCTCATTCAGACTCTTCGGGATTGCGAAGCTAGGTCATCTACGCCTTCTTCCTCATTGCAAATCTCGGGAAGTAACCAACCTGGAGGATTGGCTTGGATTGTCACCCAGATGTGGAGGAATGCAGCTAAGACATTCGACGGAGAGACCAGTGCTGCGACCCTCACTGCTTGGTTCTTCGACATGGAAAGGAATTTCATGATTTACGATGTTCGACCTGAGGATCAGGCCCGAGTAGCATCCCAGTTCTTAGTTCGCGAGGCCAGGAGTTGGTGGATGACGATCAGTACCCCTGCTACTCGTGACCCTACTTTCACCTGGAGTCGTTTCAAGACTCTTCTTGGCATGAGGTTTTACCACAGGGACATCCGCCAGGATAAGATGACCGAGTTCATGAACCTTCGCCAAGGAACCCTTTCTGTTCAAGCCTTCACCAATCGATTTGAGGAGCTAATTCACTTCGTCCCCCAGCTGGTTGAGAGAGAAGAAGATAAAGCTTACCTGTTTCGGAGCAAGCTTAATGCTGAGACTAGGAGTGTAGCCGGTGGTGACCCGACTTCTTACTTCCAGAGTTACTACAGTGTCCTGCGAGCGGAGGACCCTTATGAGATCTATTGTGAGAGAGCTAGAGCTTTCTCTCCTCCTCGACCGCCTTTGCATAGATGCCGAAGCGGGAGACCTCTTAGCCCTCTTGCCTCCTCTCCTCTTGGAAAGAGGAAGTGTCCCCAGAAGAACAAGAAGTCCCAGGGAGTTAAGACTTCCCAAATCCGGAGCATAAGCCTCCCATCGGACGTTTCCCTCAAGTGCTTCAAGTGCCACAAGGATCTCCATCTTGGACTTGACTGTCATGGCAACCCGCATCAATGCTTTACCTGCGAGGGATTTGGACATCGCTCTTTCGAGTGCCGCGTAGGGAAGGGCGCCGTCAACCGAGCTATCACTATTGACCCTAAGACTTCCAGGGATCGAGGCATGGAACCCTCGACAGAAGCTCCCCTGAGATGTTTCAAGTGTCGCGAAACCCTTCATCCCGGAGCTGACTGTCACGGTAACCCTTATCTTTGCCATGCCTGCAAGAAGCCCGGGCATCGCTTCTTCGAGTGCCCCGAGAGGAATACCGCTGTTGACAGAGTTGTTACTACTGACCTAGAGGCTGAGGCCAGTGGAGCCAGAGCTGTTCAGGACCAAGCTGAGACTGGAGTTCATCCTGACCCACCGACTGGTATGTTCATGCCTACTGTCTTATTTATGGTTGATATACTTGTAACCGTTAAGATCTTAATCTCCTTCCTTAGATTCCTGTTAATCTTCTTTGGAATCTGTCTTCATTTCCTTTTGACTCAACCTGATAACTTGCTTCCCCTGAAACACCTTGTGCGGTAACCTACCATAGATGAACTTGGAAACCTCTTGCAATTAGCTGTAACCCGTGATTTGGAGAGTGTCGTTACTTGGGGAGAAACCTAAAGAGCTTATTGAATATGTTTTGGATAACCCTAGTGTTGTTATGTTACTAATTTGAAGAGTAAGTGAATGATGAGATAATGGTGCTAGGTAGAGTGTCTTACTTGGCCTTAGATGGGACTTAGGTGTGAGAATCTTGCCGAGTCATGGATAATTGTGAGTTTGGAATATCCATTTGAGGATCTCGAGGAACTTAGAGTAAAGATTGATTTTGAGGAATATGCTTAAGGTACTGACGTTGTCTGATAATTGAATGAGACAAGTTAATACTGTTTGAACTTGGGGAACGAAAGTTGTTAGTAACGGTGTGAGAACATTTGAATATTTACCAGGACTGGTGGAATTGGCTGGGTGGTCGATCTTAAGTTACTTAATGGATCTTAGCATTTGTCCTATTGAGAGACTCAAAGGAAAATTTAGGATGCATCAGCAGTTTGAGAATGAATGATTTGTGGAGAGATGTAAGTCCAGAAACGCGTTAATGTGAGTATGGTTATTGTGGACTGTGATACAAGTCTAGCAGATGTATCACATGAGTTGAGTAGCCTGAGAGTTTGGTTGAATCGTCATTTGGGAACTATCTGTGACGAGCTATCTCAACATTTGAGGAATAAATCATTTAAAGGATAATGTTGCATTAGACTTCGAGGAACCTTGAGATTCGAATCGTTTTGAGGAACTAGTCATGAAGACCCGTCATAGACGTGCCTGACTTGGAAGTTGTTACCTTAATGAGATCTTGTGTTGAATGCTCATTGTGATTATAATTTGGGAATTTAAGATATTGAACCTTGCGAAATAGGTTGCTAGGATCGAACGGTCAGAATTTAAGGTTAGAGGATAGTTAATGCTATATCTTGAGTTTTGAGGATTTATTGTTGTGGTAATAAAGTTTCGATTCAGAGTTTTGGAAACCTTCTTGTTGAGGAATGCCCTGTTTCGTGGATGAGATAGGGGTAATAGGAACCGCGAACCATTGTGAGCATTGAGGTTACTGGAATCGCCTTTTGGGATATACTAGGGATCGTTGGAAGGATGTTTCGATTGTGAATTTAGCGGTTAGTGCACCCATGTTTGGCAAAGGTTACCGTCTTCTTTAACCTCCGACTTAATCGTTCCGTTCCTTCAACCCTTCTTTTTGTGTCCTTACAGCCGCGAGGCTTGGAACCCCTAATCCTTCTTATCAAAAATAAGCTCTGCGACCGTTTCCGCGCTCTCGAACGTCTGTTTTGGAACTTGTTTCCCAATTGTTGGCTTTAAATCCATTGTTTTTGGAAAAAGCTTAATTGTTTTAAAAAGTTGAAACCGCTTTCTCTTCCGTTAGAAGTAACTTTTAGTCATGGTTACCGTGGTACTCTTCCAAAATTTGAGAAATAAAGGTTAATTTGGAAGAAAACTTGATTTTGAAGAACAGGATATTTTACAATTTGACAGACTTCAGCGTTGATTGCCACTAGAACGAGTTATTGGAGACGTCTGATAACCCGTACTGTGCCCATCGACACCGAATCGACCTAAATTTCGAATTTTGGCTGATTTAGTTTTGGGACTTGTCTTAGATCTGTAATGATGGACTCTTGAATACGTAACGAGAATCCCGACATCCATTGACAAGACTTGTGCCTTGAAACCTTTTATTGCTTGAAACCTTTCTGCAAGATAAAGTTTTGGGTTATCATAACCCGCTTGATATATTTTGAAAGTTAGAGTTATTTTTATATTTACTTCTACCTTCGAGTTTCGAGGACGAAACTTTTTGAAGATTGGGTGATTGTAACATCCCGTATTTTCGTAAAATCTAATTTAAGCGTTTTAAATCATTTTAAGTAATAAAATAATAATTTAGTGATTTATTTCGAAAGACTTTAATTTAATAAGTAAGATCCGTCTTAAGAACCTCCAGTCCTTAAGACGAATACAACTTGGCATTGTTTAAAGGCCCGACTTAAATAACCGCTTCTAAAATCCGTAACCGTTTAAGCAAGACGGAAAGGACACCTCATTGTACCCTACATATTAATATGTCGACATCCTTCATCCTCAACATTTCATTTTTCACAGTAAACTCCATTTCTCCTAAAACCTCCATAAACCTCTCCTTCTTTTGTGAAATTCTTCTTCATCCGTTCTTCAAATTGCAAAAGTAAGTACGTTTTCGGAATCCTCGTTCGATTTCCTAGTCATCCATCACTTTCGTTTTCCATTTCGTCGACCTTGAAAAACGGGCTGTTTTCTCTTAAATCCGTTTTAAGTGCTTAAAATCCGTTTCTATGCTGGTAGGTGTTGGCTTAGAGGATCCAGAGACCGATAGCTACGTTGTTGAAGACGATCTTTAGCCGGATAAGCTTGAGAGGTGACGATAATGAGATAACTCGGCCTTTATGTGTATATTAGCATGTCTGTTGTGATTCTTGTGTTGATTTCCGTTTTTGTTGATTTACATTAATGAAAGGACTTAGTAATATGTTTAGGGTGTTTGCTATGTGAAGATTTCATGCTTTTAAGTGTTGTTATATGTTCGTAAGCATATTTGCAGTTTTTCTCATTTTGCGACGGATACTCATGGAATTTATTTGAGGATTGTTATGGGAATTAATTGCTGGTAGATAAGTCGTATTTGACGATTAGGAATGTTGGGGATACATCATATGTAACGATATTGAAGTTGGTAGATCGAATTGTGGTAATTTCTTATGGTCTGAAAATCACGTTTTTGTGCACAGGCTCTCTGAGCCGGTCGACCAACCGGCCGCCGGTCGACCGGCTGAGAGCGCGTCTTTGTGTTTTTCGAAATTTTTGAGAAAAAGGCTTTGAACTGCCAGCCGGCCGACCGGCTGCCTGCCGACCGGCTGGTAGTCCCTTTGTGTCGTGTTTGTCTTGCGTAAACCATAGATAAATGGGAGCCCAGCCGGCAGACCGGCCGCCTGCCAGCCGGCTGGGAGTGCATATGGGGACGGATACGAATTTTAGTAAAGGCTAGGGAATGGGGTTCCCAGCCGGCCGACCGACTGCCTGCCGACCGGTTGGGAGTCCTTTGTGGTGTTTCTCGTTTTTGGGAAAAGAAGTGTGGACTGAGGGATCACCAGCCGGCCGACCGGCTGCCTGCCGACCGGCTGGGGACCCCTGTAGGCTATTTTGAGTTTTTGAAATTTAATCGTAACTTTCAAATGGTTGATCGGTTTTGACTGAAACTCGTTTTGTATACCTTTGACATGTATTTGAGGTCCCCGGAGGATGGGCAATACCATATTGGGTTCGGGAATGGAGTGAGGATAGAGACCCCCCGGCCGGGCAACCGGAAGGGAGACCGGCTCTCCCTCAACTTAGTTCCCGGGATCAATTAAGTGTTGATTAGAGGTTAAGAAAAATAGAACTATAGCTTAGTTCATAGACTTGGATGAAATTGTATTGATGCGTATTAAGGTATGCCTTAAGTTGGCCTCTGAGCTTAATACGTGAGTTGTTTGCCATATATGGGGATATGCCTTAAGCTGGCCTCTGAGCCCTATATGTGTATGTTTGTCGTGTCTGGGATATGCCTTAAGCTGGCCTCTGAGCCCAGACATGTATGATAGTGATCGCGTTGGAACATGCCTTAAGTTGGCCTCTGAGTCTGACGAGTAGAGCGGCTGCACAACGGGGCATTTAGGTCGTAACGCCTCACCCGGAGTGCAGACGTTTGATGCTAGGACATGCCTTAAGCTGGCCTCTGAGTTTAGTATCTTGTGATGTAGTGAAGGGACATGCCTTAAGCTGGCCTCTGAGTCCTTTACTTTTGGATGCTAGTCTATGCCTTAAGTTGGCCGCTGAGTCTAGTGTCTTGCTGATTGGCGGGTCCATGCCTTAAGCTGGCCTCTGAGTCCTTGCTTGCTGAATGTTTTGGTAATTAGGTTATGTCTTAAGTTGACCGCTGAACCTTCTTACTTGCTGAATGTTTTGGTATGTAGGTTATGTCTTAAGTTGACCGCTGAACCTTATACTTGCTGAATTTGTCCGTTTGCCTAGTGATGGTATCGTATCGGAGACAGATGTGTTTATGGATGTTAAGATGTTGTAGTTGTTGAGTCTTATGTTTGACTTTAGTATTGTTCATCCAAGGCATTGGATGACTCTTCGATCGGTTTCATAAATAGTTGGACTGAAAGACCCCCCCGACTGGGTAACCAGTAGGGAAACCGGCTCTCCTTCCTAACGGTTTATGAAGTTGGGTTGAGAGCTATGCATTAGTATCGCATGATAGTTGAGACAGTTGATGAGATGTTTATACTTCACATGTGGTTATATGTTGGAGTATTCTGTATTGTTTTATGTGTTACGTGTTGTCACAAAAGGTGGCTAGGAGAAATCTAGTCACTCCCCACTGATTGTGGCGTACATGTTTTCATGTATGTAGGTACATGCAGGTTGGAGCGGGGTTCACACGAGAGCTAGCGAGTGATGATCCTTCATCATATGACTTATACCCTATCGTTAGCTAGACTCTTAGACTTTTGATACTTTACGTTTTGGTGCCTGTAGGGATGTTCCATCCCAGGCTGTGTATATAGTTCATTTCAGTACTTAGAACTGCTACTTATCTATTTTGGTTTATTTCAGTTGAAGTTTCCATTTCAGTTTAAGACTTCTCGCATGTTGTTTACTTTAAAAAGTTTTAATTCCGCTGCATTTTCAGTAATTTTATGTGTTTATATTTCCGCTTTCGCGAGGGGTTTTACACCTAAAAAACGTGTATTATATACCCTTCAATTCCAGCCGTTTCGGGTGGTCGGAGAGGCCATTGTTATTTTTCAGCCTGTTTTTGTACCACGTGTCCGAAATTGCATCATGAGATATCTTATTCGATTCTAGACCCTATAAACAACTAGAAATCACTTTTAAACGGTTATCCAATTTTCGGCCGAAATTGGTTTGTAGCATACCGGTAACGTCAAATGTCTTCTGATGTTTTTGCAAATTTTTGTGCCAGCTTTATCTGAATCGATTAACCATCCGTGCGATTTTCGGTAATTTTTGTTTCAGGAGTTCAGAGGCCTAAAAAACATATATTTTATATTCTTCAATTCTAGCTGTTTCAGGTGGTCGGAGCGGGCATTGTTATTTTTCAGCGTGTTTTTCTACGACTTGTTCGAAATCGCATCATGTGATATCTTATTCGATTCTACACCCTATAAACAACTATAAATCAATTTTACACGGTTATCCGATTTTCAGCCGAAATTGGTTTATAGCATACCGGTAACGTCAAATGTCTTCTGATGTTTTTGCAAATATTTGTGCCAGCTTTATCTGAATCGATTAACTATCCGTGGGATTTTCGGGAAATTTTGTTTTCAGGAGTTCAGAGGCCTAAAAACACATATATTATATATCCTTCAATTCTAGCTGTTTCGGGTGGTCGGAGCGGGCATTGTTATTTTTCAGCGTGTTTTTCTACCACTTGTCCGAAATCGTATCAAGAGATATGTTATTCGATTCTACACCCTATAAACAACTATAAATCACTTTTACACGGTTATCCGATTTTCGGCCGAAATTCTTTTTAGCATACCGGTAACGTCAAATGTCTTCAGATGTATTTGTAAATTTTTGTACTCGTTTTAACTGACTTGATTAACCATTCTTGAAATTTTCGATAATTTTCGTATCGGGAGCTCAGAGGCCTAAAAAACGTGTATTTATATATCCTTCAATTCGAGCCGGTTCAGGTGGTCGGAGCGACCATTTTTAATTCACCCTGTTTTTTACCACGTGTCCGAAATCGTATCATGAGATATCTTTTTCGATTCTAGACCCTATTATCAATTATAAATCACTTTTACACGGTTATCCGATTTTCGACAGAAACTGGTTTATAGCATACCGGTAACGTTAAATGTCTTCTGAGGTTTTTGAAAATTTGTGTGCCCGCTTTATCTAATTCGATTTACCATACGTGCGATTTACGGTAATTTTTGTTTCAGGAGTTCAGAGGTCTAAAAAACTTTTATTATATATCCTTCAGTTCGAACTGTTTCGGGTGGTCGGAGCGACCATTGTTATTTTTCAGCCTGTTTTTGTACCACGTGTCCGAAATTGGTTTATAGCATACCTGTAACGTCAAATGTCTTCTGATGTTTTTGCAAATTTTTGTGCCCGCTTTATCTGATTCGATCAACCATCCGTGCGATTTTCAGTAATTTTTGTTTCAGGAGTTCAGAGGCCTAAAAAACGTGTATTATATATCCTTCAATTCGAGCTGTTTCGGGTGGTCGGAGCAGCCATTTTTATTTTTCAGCTTCTTTTTCTACCACGTGTCCGAAATCGCATCATCAGGTATCTTATTGGATTTTAAACCCTATAAATAACTATAAATAAGTTTTACATGGTTATCCGATTTTTGGCCGAAACTGGTTTATAGCATACCGGTAAAGTCAAATGTCTTCCGGAGTTTTTGAAAATTTTTGAGTCCGCTTTATCTGACTTGATTAACAATCCATTCGGTTTTCGGACATTTTCGTTCCGGGGAGCTCAGAGGCCTAAAAAACGTGTATTACATACCCTTTAATTCCAGCCGTTTCGGGTGGTCGGAGCGGCCATTGTTATTTTTCAGCCTGTTTTTCTACCACGTGTCCGAAATTGCATCATGAGATATCTTATTCGATTCTAGACCCTATAAACAACTATAAATCACTTTTAAACGGTTATCTGATTTTCGGCCGAAATTGCTTTATAGCATACCGGTAACGTCAAATGTCTTCTGATGTTTTTGCAAATTTTTGTGCCAGCTTTATCTGAATCGATTAACCATCCGTGCGATTTTCGGTAATTTTTGTTTCACGAGTTCAGAGGCCTAAAAAACATGTATTATATTCCTTTAATTCGAGCTGTTTCGGGTGGTTGGTGTCACCCGTCATTGAGGGGTGCCAAAGATAAGATTTATAAAATCTCAGCTTAAACTTAGATAGAGTAAGTCAATGGTCGAACCACAAGGAGACAAGGTTAATAATGTTTGTGAATTTAAAGCTCATTAAAGTAACTAAAAGGGAGGTTTTGATTGTTTGATTGAAACTAACAATTACGATGATAAAAAAAAGGGTAAAAACTAAGACAAAGGTAAAAAGATGATTCGGAACTTCGATTAACCTTGGCTAGGGTAAGTCAAATTGGGGTAATTAATCAAATAACACAATCCCAAGGTTCAAAGAATAAACCTTTAGGTCAATATTCTACCCAATCCTTACGGTCTTAGGGTTAATTGCAAGATAACATAATTGAGAAATAATGATTCAAGATAGCAAAGTATAGAATTGAGTAACAATAATAATAAAGAACAAGAATTGGAATAAAAGAAAGATTAATTGCATAAAACTTACAATCGAACGGAAAAGTAAGAGCGAATCTGAAATTGGAGTTCTTCTCCCTAAGTCTAATGTGTTTTTGTGCTAATGACTTCTTAACCTAATAAAACTCCATGAGGCTCTACTAATAGTCTTTCTAATTACATCATTAATGAAATAAACCGAATAAAAGAAGTAAAACAGCGGAACCTGTGAACAGGTCGACCGACCAGGCATAGAGGTCGATCGACCGATTATGGTGTAGGTGAAACTTTTTGTAACTGTGCATTGGTCGGTCGACCACTTAGGTTGGTCGGTCGACCGTTTCCTGTGTGTTCCAGCCACTGATTGGCTTGCACGCATCTCTAGGCTACGAGTTCGGATCCTTGTTTCGTGTATCCCCTTAAGTTGGCTTCCGGAGGACGAATAAAGCTTGATTTTGCTCACTTCCGCTCGTTCCTGCATTTAAAACATAGGAATGCCAAAGTAAACCATTTCGGGAGGAAAGGTAACTAAAAGTTACAAATATGCATAGAAATACCTGCTGAAACAATAAATAAAATGTATAGTAAATGCACGTATCAAATCTCCCCAAACCAAACCTTGCTTGTCCTCAAGCAAGCACTAAGACTCAATAAAAGAAAACTTCTACTGGAACGGTCATGCTCAGAGCCAAACAAAACGCCATGCCTAAACAATTTAATGCAACCTCCAAAGAGAATCAAGCATATTGCCAAATGCAAACGAATTGACCATGTTGAGATAAAATGCTAAACTTTCAACCTTGCAAGACTCATTCAAATTGGACTCTCACGGGTCGCTCCATCACTCGAACAAGCAAAGGGTGAAATATATGTGAAAGACAAGAAGATTAAACAAGAATATAGACTCTCACCTATCTACGACCCATAAGAACATGTCTGCAATCTAACATGAACAAAGTCTCTATAACCGTACACATGCATTCCAACACTGTAATAACCATGACCCATGCCAAGGCGATTTGGGATTGTGAGGCTAAAGGTAAGAAAAGGGATAGAATGAATTTGGAAAAGAGGGGTTAAACCGAGCTAAACAACAACCAAGCCAAACTTCAGAACCACTTTCATTCTCATTTTCAAACAACCAATGCTTAAAAATCACAAGCATGGTATTCACGAATCCCTTTTTTTCCTTTTTCTTTTTCTTCCTTTTCATTCCTTTCTTTCTTTCTTTTCATATTTTTTTTTCAATGCATAAGAAAAAGCTCATGTACAGTGCTCGTGGTCGACCGACCATCAATGTCAGTCGGTCGACCACCTCGGATACCAGGCAGCTTCTGTTTTCCCCATTTCTTTTTTTTTTTCATTGAGTTCTTTCTTTTTCTTCTTTCTCTTTCATTTCTGAACTCAGAATTTTTTTTTTCGCTTTGTTTTTTTTTTCTTTTTCATCATTCCCACACATAATTCTTTTCAATGAAGCACAATAACCAAAGATGATCAAAACAGTCCCAACATACCATGTTACTAGCTCGGCTAGGGTAAGCAAATTTAGGATGTAGTATATGGGATAAAAGAGGCAATTTGGCTATGTGAGGGTTATGGGTCAAACAAGAAAGGGAAGCCTCTACCACATGTGTCAACAAACCACAAACTCGAATGCATATAGGTATCAAGTAGACAAAGTTCATGCTTATGCAAGTTTATGTGACATGCCTTAGGAGGAGAAACTACTACTCTCAATCCTACATGAAATCGGTCATGAATGTCATCGATTTATTAAGCTCTAGAACTTAGAATTTGAAGTAGCTTGCCAAAAAAAAAGTCAAGTCTAATTATTTAGCATAAAATCAACAAAAACTCGTAGACAATGCAAAAGACTAGCTTGAATTTTTTTTTTTGAAAATGCAAGGCAAGGCAGTTAAGCGAAATGTGAGGCATAATCATCATAGTATCCATCCGTTCCGACTCGACCTATATGCTAAAAGAAACGTGCATTTTTTTTTGAATTTTTGGTATAAAAGCAAGAAAAGGGAAACAATGCAAAAAAACTGAAATGCATTAAACGTGTGACAGAAAAAGATGAAATAAAGACAGAAAAAGATGAAATACAACAGATGCAAACACAACAAAAGGGAAAAAAACGAAGAGATAAAAACCAAATGCAGACTCAACAAAAGGATGCATATACCCTCCCCAAACCAAACCACACAATTCCCTCATTGTGCTCATCAGCATAAATCCACAACAGCAAGTTGGGGTTGGGTAAAGGCAAACAAAAGCAGAAAGAGAAGAAAACTAAAGGAAAAAGAAAGAAACAAAAAACAGTTACTTACAAGACACAAGTATCTCCCCAAACCGAACGTCGAGGAGGGGAGGTTTGGCCTCAAATCTAATCCTCTGGGTCATACTCCAACCCACTAGCTTCCGCTTCCTCCTCATCTTCCTCTTCGGACCCACTGCCATCTCCTGAAGCGTCTCCGGATGCTTCCCTGGGTCCTTGGCCGCCTACCTGAGGTGTGTAGAAGGAAGGGTGAGTCCATGGGTTCGCGGGGAGCTTGCCAAGCGAGGCATACTCCGAGTAAATCGGCATCTGGACGAGGCAGTCGTCCAATCTCTTGTTGTTGAACTGCCTGCAAAGATCTGCCATCATAAATGGAAGGGACCTGTTATCAGGGACAGCAGGTATATCAATGTTAGGCGGGGCAGTGAAATAAGAAGGGTAGCCCGTCCCATGTGCGGCCTGGTGGGTCCTAGGGCTGATGCGTGCCTATTTTATGATGTTTTACATCTATTTTTACACGCATTTTGTCGCTCATTTACTATGTTTTAGCCTTTATTTCCCAACAATTGTCTACTTTCGTATTTTTATGCTCTTTTGCAGATTTATGCGGAAAAGGGACGATTTTATACCAAATTTATGCCCTCGGGACTTTTTATGACTAAGGACAAGAAGGAACGAAGCCTAGCGCATATTTCAAGGCCTAAAGATAGCTTTTACAAGCAAAAGAATCAATCCACGATGTTGCAGCCTTTTTCAAATGGCTATATCTCGAGTTCTAGAGCTGATAATGGAGTGATTCCAGTTGGAGGTGAAAGCTTATCCTCTTAGCTTTCCAACGCCGCAAGAATCGCTTGATTACGATAAGTAACGAAGAAATGGCAGCTGTTTTAAGAACGATGCGCGCTGCAGTCCCGACAGTTGGTCGACCGACCCACTATTTGGGTCGACCGACCAGGTGCCTATTGGAAAAGCCCAGAATTTGCCTGAAGCCCAGAAATTGCATAAAATCCGTAAAGCGGTCGACCGACCGAAAATATTGGTCGACCGACCACAGCACCGACCCAGAAGTTTCCGCGAAGCCCATTAAAGTATTTAGGTCATTAGGAAACTCTTTTTTTCCGCCTATTTAAGCCAAATTTCGTAATTAGAGTTATTTATTCAGATTTCCATCAAGTTCTTAATCTAGTTTTCTATCATAGAATTATAATCAAGTCCTAATAGAGAGAAGCATCCTAGTTTAGAGAAAAACTCCATAGCTTTAGAGAATACTTTCCAAGTTTCAATATTTGTTCTTGAATTCCAATTAAGCTTGTAAGTTTGCTACAATTAATCTTTCTTGTTGCAATTAATCTTTAATCATGTTATCTCCTTTAATGTTCTTGATTCTTGTTATTGTTAGTTTTACAATTGAGATTATGCATAACTAATTCTTGTGATTAGGAATTAGGGGAACCATGGTAAAAACTTGATTTTGATAGTTTAATGATTGAATTACCAATCCCCCATTGTTGTTGGTGAACTGATCCTTAGGATTGAAAGATTATTAGGATTAGTTTAACAACAACTTTGGGATAGCCCTTGAACGAAAGTTTAGTGCTTTTCTAGGAACCCTAAGACCGTAAGGATTGGGTAGAATATTGACCTAAAGGTTTATTCTTTGTTCCTTGGGATTGTGTTATTTGATTATTTTACCCTTCATTGACTTGTTTTAACTATGGGGAACCGAAGTTCCTAATCTCCTTTTCATCTTATTTTAATTTCCTTTATTATTATTGCATGTTTAGATTTATGTTCTTTATAACTTTCATGTTTATTCCTATTTTTATTATTGTTCCAGTAACTATGAGTAGCTAAATTTCATATGTTAGGATGTAGGGAGTAAATTTGCATAGGTAGTATAATTCCCGAATCAACATGTCGCAGGCAGGAGGTCGACCGACCACCATTATAGGTCGGCCGACCGACTCGTGTTCGAATTCCGTTTCGCTTTTATTTGTAGACTATAATAACCTACAATGAGACCAAAAGGAGACTTGTAGGATGTTAGTATTGACCTACCCAAGATTGAGAGATTTGGGAAGGGCATTGGTTTACATCTTAAGACGGATAGGTTACTTAAGACTGAAAGGTTTGTGACCTAGAATTTAGGAATCACCCTTATTGTTGACACCCAATAATTGTGAGACCTAGGAACTAATAGCATAGACCTAAAGGATATGTTACATCCCTTACGCGACTGCAGTACATGTTGACTTAGGATTTATAGTATCTTAGCTGTTTATTACCCGAACATCCTAGCATCTCTTTTATTATATTTTTATTCTCATCTTTATTTACTTGTTTTACCTTATTCTTAGATTTAGTAACAACCAATCAAAATACCCCTCTTTTTATTATTACTTAATAGATTAAAAATTAGCAAACATAATTAACCTTGTCTCTCTGTGGTTCGACCCTTGACTTATCCTATCTAAGTTTAAGCTGAGGTTTTATAAATCTTATCTTTGACACCCCTCAACGACGGGTGTCAAATTTTGGCGCCGTTGCCGGGGAGACGGTATAATTTTGTTTGTTAGTTTTTAGTTTATTTTCCTTGTCTTAAGGAACTTCGGTTCCTTAAGACCGTTACTTACCTTTTCTTCTAGTTTTGTTTTAGAAGACAGGTTTTTGAGAAGAAGACTTGAGTACTCTCAGTGCTATTGCGATCATGTCTACTGTTTATGGTAATCTTTATCCAGCAACACACCACCTTCCACAGGAATTTACTCTCCCCTATGAAATTCAAGTTTCCCATATCAAATTGGTGGAGCAAAGTCAGTTTGCAGGCATACCAGATGAGGACCCTTTAAAGCATTTGGAGCTATTTACAGATTATTGTTGTTCCATACCCGTACCGGCTGGAGTGGCGCTAGATAACGTTAAGGAGACGTTGTTTGTTTTCTCCTTGAAAGATTCTGCGCGTGATTGGATCCGCTACCTTGATAGGGTAGCGGCTAAAATTACAGATTGGACATCTCTGGCATTGGCTTTTTGCAAACAGTACTTTTCGCCGGCAAAAACCGATGCTATGAGAGATCAAATTTATATGTTCCGGCAAGGATCTGATGAGGAATTTCATGAAGTGTGGGCCCGTTTTAAGGAGTTGGTTCGATCCGTTCCTCACCACGGCTTTGAGGAGTGGTACCTTTGCAAACAATTCTATAACTCTTTGTGTGATGACTACAGAGCCAGCCTTACAAAAGGTGGATTTCATAAAGTAGCTTATGACAAAGGCTGGGATTTTATCGAGGAGTTTGCGGTTCATAGAACTGAAAATGGAAATTCACGGGGGAATTCACTAAAAACAAGTATTGAAATAACTCATGTTGCCGCACTTGAAACATCCAATAACGCCTGTTCCGAAAAACTTGAGAAAGCTTCTGAGGGACCAACTCCAAAGGATGATTTTGCCGTAGTTCAGAACGAAGAAACAGATCCCGTGCACAGGCCAGAAGGTCGACCGACCACGATATCAGGTCGACCGACCTCGACACCTGACGTGAGATTAGTTTCTGCAGAACAGAAAAATCTCGATAACACAGCACCTGGTCGATCGACCGCTGTACCAGGTCGACCGACCAGGGTTCCTGAGCAGATTGTGGATTCGCCTCCTGAGCTGCCTGTCTCTCCTCTCGTCAATGACTCAACGGAGATTCTGAAGTTAAGAGAGCCAAGGCTTGCCGATTCCGCGACAAGCATTGTGGTCCCGTTTCCGTATCATTTGGAGAAATTAATGTTGGAGCATCAGTTCAAAAAAATCTTGGAGAGGTATGAGGGCGTTGATATTAGTAACCCAGATATTTCTGTCAAGTGTGATCCCATCACACCCATTACTAAAGAGTCGCTCATTCTTAAGGATGAGAATGATAGGTTACTTGATTCCCTCTCCCTCCCCGTTGATGATGCTAACTTGGATCTAGAAACAACCAATGAGTTAGACTTTCACCCCTTGACTGACCAACCTATTTTTGTAGGTATTAGTGATGAACATGTTCCTAACATGATTGAACCCTCTGTTGATGAACCTTGTCTTTTGCAGGATTCATTTATTGACATTCCTGATGTTTTTAATAATATTAGTGAATGTTCTATGCAAGGATCCTTTTCAACGGATCCTTCGGAGGCTTTGATGTGTTTTGAGGCATGTGCAGGTGAATCTCTTGCTCAAAAGGCTGATTTGGATGCTCCAGAAATTGCAACTCTAGTGATAGAGTCTATAAGCAGTAGGAAGAGAGATGTTCTCGATCGAGTAGTACCACTTACTCGATCAAATGATGTAGAGAACGAGGTCACTCAAGCAAGTGATCATTTGGCTAAAGAAAAGAGCCCTAAGAAGAAGAAACCCAGGAAGGTGTCGACCCACGACTTGGGAGTCGACAACTCCGGGAGATGGATGGCTAAAGCTGTGGATGATGACCCACCCATCTACATGGTGGAGAGAAACTCATCTACCCAAATCACCATAGCTGAAGGAGTAGCCTGTAGTCAGAGCCCTTGGTCAAAGAAACGCCGAATCCTTCGCGGATGACTTCTTCTTTTTGCTCGTTTCTGTTTTTCTTAAGACATTTTTTTGTTTTGCTAAGACTTTCGAGCTTGCTTTCTTTAAGTTTTTAGGACAACTTTTTCGTGTTTGCGTAGTTAAGACTTTTTGGACTTGTTCTGGGATCTCACGCATTTGTTGGGCGCATATCTATTGCTTTTTCAGGTTCAATAAAGAAACGAAGACCGCTGTGACGCAGAGGGGTCGACCGACCAGATACACGGGTCGGTCGACCTAGTCCCTGTAATATTGGAATTCCTGCAGTCTGCAGGAAGGTCGGTCGACCTAAAATATGGATCGGTCGACCTACCCGTCCGTCACACCCTGTTCGCTTCTTCCTCGGAATTCGTGCACCATCTTGGGTACTTGAGTGGCACTGCTGGCCACCAAAACCTCCCAGCTTACGCTGGTTTGGGGAGGTTTTTCACGCGCTTCATAACCCAGTGAGTTCTTTCCAGTTTTTCCTTGGTTTTTACTTTTTTGTTTTAATTTTCTGAAATCTTTACTTAGGCTAATGCACAATGGGGACATTGTGCGGGTTGGTTTGGGGAATGGTTTCGTGTCATATGCATTGCATTCTGTCACACGTTTATTGCATTTCTGTCTTGCATTGTTCTTTTCTTTATTTTCTTTACCTATACAAAAGAAAAAATCCAAAAAAATGAAAAAACTTCAAAAATTCAAAAAAAAATGCACGCTTATTTTAGCATATAGGTCGAGTCGGAACGATAGTATTTCAAGGATGATCTTTTCTATCTTACATGTTTATGCCTTTACCTTGCCTTGTCAACTTGTTTTAGTATGAGAGTCTTTTGCATATCTACGAGTTTTTGTCAAACTATTTGTATATCTTGAGACTTGACTTATACCTTGGCAACCTACTATACATTCTGAGTTTTTAGAGCTTATTTCTTGGTTTCATTCTTAAACCAGTTGTCTAGGATGTGAGTAGTACTCCCCTTGGAACATGTTACATCAATATGCATAAACATGAACTTGAATTGCTATATACTTGTTTTACTTTCTCGTTTTGTGAGTCTTGGTACGTGCATTTGGGATCCCTTTTCTCATATTTACCCATAAGCTTCACATAGCCAAAATTGTCTTTTTATTTCCCCAAAAACTACATCCCATACTTAGCCTACCCTTCGAAGCTAGTATTTGTGGTCTTTGGATTATTTTTTGAGGCATCTTGGTTTGTATGCTATCTTGAACAAAAAGAGAAAAGAAAGAAAGAAAGCAAGAAAAGAAAAAGAACAGAAAAATTCAGAAAAAGAAAGAAAGAAAAGAAAAACGAAAAAAGTCAAAAACGTACAAAAGTCAGTCGACCGACCACCTTATTGGGTCGGTCGACCAACTGACAATATCAGATTCAAAATTTCGTTCCGAAAACCCCTTTCTTTTATATATTATCACTCCCGTACTTCATTCAAAATATTTGGGAGTCCTTTCTTATATTCAATGTGAGAGTTGTGCCACAAAAAAGAGCACTTTCTTAATATCAAAAATTGTGAAATATGTTGTTGGGAACCGGTTTTACTAGCTTGGCTACTAACCCCACAAGTCCAAAAACATCTTATCCACTTTTACCTTTTACCTCACATATCTTTCATTACCTCAATTGCATGTATCTGGGTCATTTAATGAGTTTGTTGTACATAGTTGTAGAATTTTTGTTCATGTTAAATTGCAGGCATGTTTTCATGGGTCGCAGTTAGGTGAGTGTCTCTACAAAATTACTTCTTTCTATCTTTTACATATATTCACCTTTTGCTCCATGAGTGTCTCGAGCGTACCGCGAGAGTCCATGGTATAAAGTCTCTATAGTCTTTATTTTTGCAAGTTTGACAACACCATAACTCGTTTGCATGATTTGAATGCTTTCTCATTTTGTACTTGGCATTGGTATAGGCTAACATGTAAATTTCGCTCTGAGATTGAAATCGTTCTATTAGTTAAGATCGAGTCTATTTCTTGCTTGAGGGCAAGCAAGGTTTGGTTTGGGGAATTTGATGCGTGCCTATTTTATGATGTTTTACATCTATTTTTACACGCATTTTGTCGCTCATTTACTATGTTTTAGCCTTTATTTCCCAACAATTGTCTACTTTCGTATTTTTATGCTCTTTTGCAGATTTATGCGGAAAAGGGACGATTTTATACCAAATTTATGCCCTCGGGACTTTTTATGACTAAGGACAAGAAGGAACGAAGCCTAGCGCATATTTCAAGGCCTAAAGATAGCTTTTACAAGCAAAAGAATCAATCCACGATGTTGCAGCCTGTTTCAAATGGCTATATCTCGAGTTCTAGAGCTGATAATGGAGTGATTCCAGTTGGAGGTGAAAGCTTATCCTCTTAGCTTTCCAACGCCGCGAGAATCGCTTGATTATGATAATTAACGAAGAAATGGCAGCTGTTTTAAAAACGATGCGCGCTGCAGTCCCGACAGTTGGTCGACCGACCCACTATTTGGGTCGACCGACCAGGTGCCTATTGGAAAAGCCCAGAATTTGCCTGAAGCCCAGAAATTGCATAAAATCCGTAAAGCGGTCGACCGACCGAAAATATTGGTCGACCGACCACAGCACCGACCCAGAAGTTTCCGCGAAGCCCATTAAAGTATTTAGGTCATTAGGAAACTCTTTTTTTCCGCCTATTTAAGCCAAATTTCGTAATTAGAGTTATTTATTTAGATTTCCATCAAGTTCTTAATCTAGTTTTCTATCATAGAATTATAATCAAGTCCTAATAGAGAGAAGCATCCTAGTTTAGAGAAAAACTCCATAGCTTTAGAGAATACTTTCCAAGTTTCAATATTTGTTCTTGAATTCCAATTAAGCTTGTAAGTTTGCTACAATTAATCTTTCTTGTTGCAATTAATCTTTAATCATGTTATCTCCTTTAATGTTCTTGATTCTTGTTATTGTTAGTTTTACATTTGAGATTATGCATAACTAATTCTTGTGATTAGGAATTAGGGGAACCATGGTAAAAACTTGATTTTGATAGTTTAATGATTGAATTACCAATCCCCCATTGTTGTTGGTGAACTGATCCTTAGGATTGAAAGATTATTAGGATTAGTTTAACAACAACTTTGGGATAGCCCTTGAACGAAAGTTTAGTGCTTTTCTAGGAACCCTAAGACCGTAAGGATTGGGTAGAATATTGACCTAAAGGTTTATTCTTTGTTCCTTGGGATTGTGTTATTTGATTATTTTACCCTTCATTGACTTGTTTTAACTATGGGGAACCGAAGTTCCTAATCTCCTTTTCATCTTATTTTAATTTCCTTTATTATTATTGCATGTTTAGATTTATGTTCTTTATAACTTTCATGTTTATTCCTATTTTTATTATTGTTCCAGTAACTATGAGTAGCTAAATTTCATATGTTAGGATGTAGGGAGTAAATTTGCATAGGTAGTATAATTCCCGAATCAACATGTCGCAGGCAGGAGGTCGACCGACCACCATTATAGGTCGGCCGACCGACTCGTGTTCGAATTCCGTTTCGCTTTTATTTGTAGACTATAATAACCTACAATGAGACCAAAAGGAGACTTGTAGGATGTTAGTATTGACCTACCCAAGATTGAGAGATTTGGGAAGGGCATTGGTTTACATCTTAAGACGGATAGGTTACTTAAGACTGAAAGGTTTGTGACCTAGAATTTAGGAATCACCCTTATTGTTGACACCCAATAATTGTGAGACCTAGGAACTAATAGCATAGACCTAAAGGATATGTTACATCCCTTACGCGACTGCAGTACATGTTGACTTAGGATTTATAGTATCTTAGCTGTTTATTACCCGAACATCCTAGCATCTCTTTTATTATATTTTTATTCTCATCTTTATTTACTTGTTTTACCTTATTCTTAGATTTAGTAACAACCAATCAAAATACCCCTCTTTTTATTATTACTTAATAGATTAAAAATTAGCAAACATAATTAACCTTGTCTCTCTGTGGTTCGACCCTTGACTTATCCTATCTAAGTTTAAGCTGAGGTTTTATAAATCTTATCTTTGACACCCCTCAACGACGGGTGTCAAGGGCCGCCTCCTCTAGAGCCTCTAGAGGTCCCTCCCCTTAGTGGGAGGCGGTAGGAAGGGAGGAGAGGTCTAGGTCCGCCCTCTATGTCAGCAAAGGGTAGCATGGGAGGGGCGTCAGTGATGGGGATGCGATCACTGGTGTAAGTATCAACCTTCCAAAACCCCTGACGGTCCACCCAATGCACGAACTTGACATAGGCCATGTCCATGTAGCGGGAGAGAGGGTGAAGGGCATCCTCAAAACGGGGAAACTGAAAAACAAGGGAGTTAGCCAAACGAGTGACTAACCCACCACAAACAATGGTGGTCAAAGAAATCCCCTCCCGAACCGTCACAAAGTGAGAGGCGACCAAGTAAGCAATGTGATAAAACACAGAACCTCGACGCCTAACATTAAGATAACCCGACAAAATCGAAAGCTCGATTTTGTTGACGTTTTGGGACTCCTTGCGGCTAAAAACAGTGTTGGCCAACAGACGCAGATAGTATCGAGGGGCGAACAAATGAACAGTAATGTTCTTCCTTTTCCTGTCGGGGGAATTAGAAAGACAAGACCAAATGACTTTATATGACTCTGCAGGGTCACCAGTACGACCCTCAGCCCTTAAACCCAAGAAACCGGCAAACTCACCTAAAGTCAAGGAATAAGTGACATTAAACAACCTAAAAGAAATACATCTAAGATCAACCCTTGACTTGTAGGGTTCAAGGTCTAAACAAAAAGAGGAGAAGAACTCAAAGGTGAGAACAGGATCTGTGAACTCATCCATGGTAACGAGTCCCGAAAGACCCGTTCCGTTAAGCAACCTCACAACATTCCTAAAACACCCCAAAGCCGTGAGCGTCGGTTCGTGCAATAAACGAGTCACTGTCACGTGACAGTAAGTCACCAAATGCAGGAACCGGGCCCTTTTGTGACACCCCGCGATATTACATAAAAATAAACAAGCAACTTGCAGCGGAAAATACGGTATTTTAAAAGCTTTCGACATATATAAATAAACTTAATCGTGGAATATCAAAAACAACATGCGGAAGATTTAAAACTAAAGAAAGAGTATAACTTATACAAGATAAATGAAAGTTTACAAGGGATAAGGTATCCCTCGATAGCAACAGAATTAAATCTAAGCTAAACGTAAATAGGTAATTTGTCGACTAATCAACAATGCTCGCTAGCCTCACGTCTTCCCCAAACATCACCAACCTACATACATGAACCATGTACGCCACAGTCAGTGGGGAGTAACTCAAGGTTCTCCCAGTCACTTTTTGTCAGAAAACACGTAAACGGTAATACAACAAAACATATACATATGAACATGCATATACCAAGCTAAATACTCAAATATGACAAGCATGATCAAGCATGAACCAACATGTGAACTACAAACACGGTCATCATGTGAACTATATTAAACGGATAATTAACTCAAGTGAATGACTCAGCGGCCAACACTTGATGCCATGTTCATTCACACAACCAACAAGCAAGTAATTGACTTAGAGGCCAACACTAGATGGCATGGCCAATCACAGAACATACAAGAATAGAATGAACGCCGTCAGGGAACATAACCGTTACCACTGACCGCTAGGTGGCATAACCACGACACTAGCTATCGGGACGCATAACCACGACACCGACTCTATGTATAGCGCATAACCGACAACTATATGCCTAAGACCTGGCCAGACCTCTCGATGTAATAACCTACACCGAACGACACACGGGGACCGGGCCGCATAACCACGGACACCGACCAATCCCCAACATAGATAAAACCCATAACCGGGGCGGCATTAGTTCAATACAATGATACACAAATCGTACCACCGCTATCCATTCACAAACAAGGTGACATAACCGTCACTCACAAACTGAGGATGATATAACCGTCATCCAACCACAAGCAAGGCAACATAACCGTTACCCGACTCAATCTTAAAATAACATAACCGTTATCAAATCACAAGTAAAGTAACGTAACCGTTAATCGACTCCACTCAAGACAACATAACCGTTATCAAGTTACAAGTAAGACAACCTAACCGTTATCATTACCACTCAAGCTAACATAACCGTTAACTAAGTCATTTAACATAACCGTTAATTACCCATTTCCAAGCATGAGTTACAAGGTAAACCAAATCAATGCTTGAGTTGGTTCCTAGAAGCTATTTTGAAGTGGAAGCCGGTTTCCCTTACGGTTGCCCGGCCGGGGGGTCTTCTCCCTCAACTTATCTTCCAAAAATGGCCCAAGCATTGCCCAATAGCAAAATAATAAGCATTTGATAGCCCTTTCATCGTCTCAAGCAAATCCGATAAGCGAAACGAAAGTTAACAATGCGACAATGGCTATGCTTCGATATGGCATGTGACGTGTGATGAAAGTAATAACTTTAAGGTATGTAAACAAGAGATTTAATACTTAAAACCTTGTGTACATACATGGGAGATAAGATAGGAAACAAGTAGGAGAAACAAGGGTACAAAAACAATCAAACATGCGCGAGAAACAAGCGACCGAGCAGTGAATACTGCAGGTTGCGGCCTAACGCGCAAGCCTGCGGCCCCCACGGCAGGCTGCGGCGGCCACTGCCCAGCCCTGCTCGTGCACAAGTCGCGGCTCCTCTTTTGCACAAAGTCGTTTGCACACAAACCCACTACAATGCACCCATAACAAGCAATATGTATACATGTATTCATGGTGTTCTATACTTCATCTTATGCCGTATTAATCAACCCAAAGCTCTTCTTAATTTAACATAAGAACATATGAAATTCAATTATTAATTGAGAACAATGGTACAAGCAATTCCAAACACCCCAAACTCATGTAGGAAACATCAATCCAAGTTAAACCACACCAAATAACTACCTTACTAACAATCATCAATTTTTACCAATAATCCACATATAAAAACTTAGTCTTTGATAGAAATAGAACTAGAACTCATTAAACTCACTAATTCATGGGCATAACAACACTCATATGTAAACATTTGATAAGAAGCACAATTATCAAACTTGACATAGATTTAAATCAATCGAAAACCAAACTATCGCTATGAATACAATGAGCATGTGACGGATATCATTTTACCCGTTAACAATAACCCGATTCCTCATTCATTACTACCAATTAACAAAGAACCCATTTCATTCGACCGAATAATGAAGTAATCAACACAATACTCCACAATTTCAGAAATTAAACAACAATAACCATACACAACCGATTTTTGACTTAAAGTCGAGTAACCTCTCAAAGTTACCTTTAAAGCTCTTCAAATCTTCAAAGAATCCTCCAGTGAAGTTCAAACATCCATTCTCGCTCAAGAACAAAGGAAAAACGAGTCACAATCTAACCCTAGAAAAAAGGTATTTTTCCGAAAGCACAACAATACTAACTTTTAAAGACATGTAAAGAAGGAGAAGAAGAAGAGGAGAACATACCTACAAAGAACTCGGAATTTGAGCAAGGAACGAAGGCGGTAGAGGCGGATTTGTGTTTCTTGAGGAACACCAACAATGGTGAAGGGTTTTGGTGTTTGTTGAAGAGGATGAAGGGAGTGAATGAGTTGTGAGGAATAAAACATAACACTAGGAGTATATGTGAGTTTTGAGTCGGGACTGACCCGGAATTCATTTAATGAGTCGGGATGGACTCGGATTGGCTAACTAAGGCGGAAATAACATCTCAAGTCTATTATTACTCGAGACGGAACCAATTATGCAAATAACTCATAACTCATGAAATTATCCTACATACTTGACATTTTCAAAAATTAAAACCGAAACTTAAATTTATAAAACTCGAAATATCATTTGAAATTAAAATGCTTTAAAATGAAATATTCATATCACAAAATATATTTACGAAATATAATAAAATATAAATTACTCTTTAAATTAAATTAAATCTTTAAATTTATAATACGGAAAATATCGGGGTGTTACAATCAACCCACCCTTTAAAAAGTTTCGTCCTCGAAACTTGAAAGTAGAAAAGGTGTTTATCAAAAGTTGATATTCTAGAACATAGCTTCCTTTCAAACATTTTCGAAAAGAAAATTCAAGGGCACAAGTCCTCATCAACGGGGCGTTAGGGTTCTCGTTACGTACTCAAGAGCCCGACATCCCGAAACAAGGACAAGTTCAAAAGTCAAAATTAAATCACGCGTCGACAAGCGTAATTCAATCATCAGACGTCTCCAATAACACGTCTTACATCAGATCAAACGCCAATATAAATCCAAAATTTGTAAGTCGGTTTAAAGTTTTCCAAACATGTAATTTCGAAAGAAAAATTTCATTTTGAAAACTTCAAATAAAATAAGGTGGTAACCGAAATAAAACTTCCAACAACATAAGCAATGCTACTCAAATCAATCATAAAGTACATGAATGGGAAGCAAATTGAACATTGCTCAAACAACGCATAAACATGAAAGTCACATATGAACAACCAAAGAAAGTCGGATCGGACTCTCAACGAATTCGAAACACAACAAGGAAACTAACTAAGACAAGACATCAAAACCATCGTTCTCAAAGTAAAAGACGGTACTCACAAGAGAGGAGAGGAGGAAAACAACAAGGAACATGAGCTTGGAAACAAGGACTTAAGGTGGCGGAAGGAGGGATAAGTCTCCCAGGATACGGAGACAATAACCACTCGATTCACATACGAAACATCGTCATCACGATTCCTTACACATCTCGGAAAACAGCTCTTTTTAAATCCACCAAACTCTCAAGGTTACCTTAACTCACTTGGGTCACTCACTTCTAGGTTATCCACGGTATAAGGTACCTCATTACCAAAGGGTTTCAACCACTCGCGATCATTACCCAACATTCAACAACCTCCATAAGACTAAACCCAAAACCTACTGATAAGGTCAAACTCACATCCAACCAACTAAAGTTAAGGTTCTCATCAAGGTAAAGCATCGACCAAGGGCCTCAGTCTAGGAGCAATCACATCTTAGGACAACAAACCAACCCAAACAAAATCCAATATACCCATATCGATAACCAAAATATGAAAGCGGCATTCTCTGAATTTCACATATTCTCACGTATATAACCATGGGACACTTATCCACAATCTCAAATTCCAAAAGTACAACATGATATTCCTCAATTCGAATACACCCAACATCGGACTGCGGTCCAACACCCAACTTATCTAGTTCCATCTACTCAAGGTCCCTCAAATCCAAACCACAAGTTACATTTTGCAAGTCGTCGCTTACCAACTCTATTACCAAAAAGGATTGGAGAACAAACCAGGAAGAGTCCCAAAAAGCAACAAACCTCAACCAAGGTTCTTGCTTAGCCACTAACACTCTCATAGAATCCACCAACGACTCCACTCTCACGGTTGTCGCCAAAACATAGGAAGCACTCATATAGCTAAGTCTTTAACACAAAACGACTAGGATGGCATACCACCTCATTACCTAAGGACATCGTTGTAACCTCTCTCAGCTAACTCCGATAAAACCAAACCAAAGGTCCTCAAACACATTTTACCACTCCACCAACCAAGGCGACCCCACAACTAAGCATGAAGAAAGACGACAAGGTTTTAAAAGGTAAGGACATGATACAAACTCAGAGGAAAACGAGGTACAGTAGCTCGAGCGAGAAAGAGAGAGAGACAAAGTAACAAGATTGGAAATTCCAGGCTAAGGATGCCAATGAAAGTGAAGCCGAGAATGGAAGAGTAAGCATTAGAGTTAAGAAGATACAAGATATAATAGAAGGTCAAGCAAGAATTGTTAGGAAAGCATAGCTCAACAGGGTTCACAGGGGAGGAGAAAGAAGAAGGGAGGCGTTGAAGCAAGATTATAATTTCAACTGGCACAAATCTCAAGGCTCGGGATTCCTGGGATCCTCACATGGTTCTCAACTCCTATTTCTCAATTCAAGCATGTTGAACTAATTCCATCCAAGACACATCTTCCCAAATGGTCCACCATATATATACGATAAGTCCTTCCATAATTTAGGGTGCACGACCATCTCAACATCCACAAATTTATAAAATTCGGGTATCTCTATATCTTAAATTCCTCAAATGATACTCTATGACACTCCAGGATCAACCATATATCTCTATACCAACGTTGCTTTACAATTCATCACCTCACTCCCACTCGATCCCAAAAAGAAGTAGGTTCCTCAAATTTCATCAACACTTTAGAGAGCGGACGTTAAAGTTCAATATATATATTCTCAGCTCTACACAAGAATCCAAACATCCTTTAAACATCTCAGGCTCGAAAACCTACAAGTCCACAAGTCGGATTTCACTCCACTATCAAGACACTCAAGGTCATAATTCTTAGGTAACCCCACTAAGGACATATATCATTAATTCCGTTCAGGCAAACATGAGTATAAAGTTCAATAAATACTTCCAAGGTCACATTACTAATTCCTCCATTACTCATCCACTCATCTTTACTAGCATCCCAAGTATATTTTCCCAAATTCATTTTTATGAATCCCAACACCTCATTCGTAGGCAACACATTCAATCCACTAACTTTCAATCCCAATTATGATTCCAAGGCTAAATGTCCCTGAATACCACATATAGTACTCACTATTAAAGCCAAGGATTCTACCAACCAAATCCAATCCCTATAGGCCAAAAGACTAAGCATTAGGTTACCAAGACATAGCTTACTACACTCCATAAACCATTCCAAAACATTACTTTCTCAAAATAGGGCTACGGGGCTATCCTCGAACAAGTTCCTCAAATTTCAACTGAGGTAAGCTACTTATGAAGTGCCACGAGAAGAGGAAAGTAACAAGCATGAGGTTAAGTCGGAAGGTTACAAAAGTAGCTTCCGAGGCGGGATAGAAGGAAGTTCAAAGCAAGGGGTTATGCATCAAGAGACAGAAAAAGGAAATGATGCATGAAAAGAAGGAGTATCTTAAGGAATAAGAAGCATTCACTAAGCATGGCACAAATCTTCCAACTTCTGTAGTAGTCACCGGTCTTGATTGCCATTCAGGTAAGCTCGCGGTTCACCTGTTCTAAAGCACAACAATAACTCAAGAGCAATCAACAAACCGATTAGACCTAACATAGAGAAATCACAATACAGACTACCACTTGGTCCTTAAGTCTACCCATCTCTCATTCATTATTTCAGGTCAAGTTCATATTTAAGTTGGGGTACACGTGTGTGCGCCGGGAGCATTACTGCTCTGATACCAACTGTGACACCCCGCGATATTACATAAAAATAAACATGCAACTTGCAGCGGAAAATACGGTATTTTAAAAACTTTCGACATATATAAATAAACTTAATCGCGGAATATCAAAAACAACATGCGGAAGATTTAAAACTAAAGAAAGAGTATAACTTAAACAAGATAAATGAAAGTTTAGAAGGGATAAGGTATCCCTCGATAGCAACAGAATTAAATCTAAGCTAAACGTAAATAGGTAATTTGTCGACTAATCAACAATGCTCGCTAGCCTCACGGCTTCCCCAAACAACACCAACCTACATACATGAAACATGTACACCACAGTCAGTTGGGAGTAACTCGAGGTTCTTCCAGCCACTTTTTGTCAGAAAACACGGAAACGGTAATACAACACAACATATACATATGAACATGCATATACCAAGCTAAATACTCAAATATGACATATTCAAATATGACAAGCATGATCAAGCATGAACCAACATCTGAACTACAAACACGGTCATCATGTGAACTATATCAAACAGATAATTAACTCAAGTGAATGACTCAGCGACCAACACTTGATGGCATGTTCATTCACACAACCAACAAGCAAGTAATTGACTCAGAGGCCAACACTAGATGGCATGGCCAATCACAGAACATACAAGAATAGAATGAACGCCGTCAGGGAACATAACCGTTAGCACTGACCGCTAGGTCGCATAACCACGACACTAGCTATCGGGACGCCTAACCACGACACCGACTCTATGTATAGCGCATAACCGACAACTATATGCCTAAGACCTGGCCAGACCTCTCGATGTAATAACCTACACCGAACGAAAGACGGGGACCGGGCCGCATAACCACGGACACGACCAATCCCGAACATAGATAAAACCCATAACCGGGGCGGCATTAGTTCATTACAATGATACACAAATCGTACCACCGCTATCCATTCACAAACAAGGTGACATAACCGTCACTCACAAACTGAGGATGACATAACCGTCATCCAACCACAAGCAAGGCAACATAACCGTTACCTGAGTCAATCTTAAAATAACATAACCATTATAAAATCACAAGTAAAGTAACGTAACCGTTAATCGACTCAACTCAAGACAACATAACCGTTATCAAGTTACAAGTAAGACAACCTAACCGTTATCATTACCACTCAAGATAACATAACCGTTAACTAACTCATTTAACATAACCGTTAATTACCCATTTCCAAGCGTGAGTTACAAGGTAAACCAAATCAATGCTTGAGTTGGTTTCTAGAAGCTATTTTGAAGTGGAAGCCGGTTTCCCTTCCGGTTGCCCGGCCGGGGGGTCTTCTCCCTCAACTTAGCTTCCAAAAATGGCCCAAGCATTGCCCAATAGCAAAATAATAAGCATTTGATAGCCCTTTCATCGTCTCAAGCAAATCCGATAAGCGAAACGATAGTTAACAATGCGACAATGGCTATGCTTCGATATGGCATGTGACGTGTGATGAAAGTAATAACTTTAAGGCATGTAAACAAGAGATTTAATACTTAAAAACTTGTGTACATACATGGGAGAGAAGATAGGAAACAAGTAGGAGAAACAAGGGTACAAAAACAATCAAACATGCGCGAGAAACAAGCGACCGAGCAGTGAATACCGCACGCTGTGGCCAGAGGCGCAGGCTGCGGCCTAAAGCGCAGGCCTGCGGCCCCCACAGCAGGCTGCGGCGGCCACTGCCCAGCCCTGCTCGTGCACAAGTCGCGGCTCCTTTTTTGCCCAAAGTCGTTTGCACACAAACCCACTATAATGCACCCATAACAAGCAATATGTATACATGTATTCATGGTGTTTTATACTTCATCTTATGCCATATTAATCAACCCAAAGCTCTTCTTAATTTAACATAAGAACATATGAAATTCAGTTATGAATTGAGAACAATGGTACAAGCAATTCCAAACATCCCAAACTCATGTAGGAAACATCAATCCAATTTAAACCACACCAAATAACTACCTTACTAACAATCATCAATTTTTACCAATAATCCACATATAAAAACTTAGTCTTTGATAGAAATAGAAGTAGAACTCATTAAACTCACTAATTCATGGGCATAACAACACTCATATGTAAACATTTGATAAGAAGCACAATTATCAAACTTGACATGGATTTAAATCAATCGAAAACCAAACTATCGCTATGAATACAATGATCATGTGACGGATATCATTTTACCCGTTAACAATAACCCGATTCCTCATTCATTACTACCAATTAACAAAGAACCCATTTCATTCGACCGAATAATGAAGTAATCAACACAATACTCCACAATTTCAGAAATTAAACAACAATAACCATACACAACCGATTTTTGACTTAAAGTCGAGTAACCTCTCAAAGTTACCTTTAAAGCTCTTCAAATCTTCAAAGAATCCTCCAATGAAGTCCAAACATCCATTCTCGCTCAAGAACAAAGGAAAAACGAGTCACAATCTAACCCTAGAAAAAAGGTATTTTTCCGAGAGCACAATAATACTAACTTTTAAAGACATGAAAAGAAGGAGAAGAAGAAGAAGAGGAGAATATACCTACAAAGAACTCGAAATGTGAGCAAGGAACGAAGGCGATAGAGGCGGATTTGTGTTTCTTGAGGAACACCAACAATGGTGAAGCGTTTTGGTGTTTGTTGAAGAGGATGAAGGGAGTGAATGAGTTGTGAAGAATGAAACATAACACTAGGAGTATATGTGAGTTTTGAGTCGGGAATGACCCGAAATTCATTTAATGAGTCGGGATGGACTCGGATTGGCTAACTAAGGCGGAAATAACATCTCAAGTCTATTATTACTCGAGACAGAACCAATTATGCAAATAACTCATAACTCATGAAATTATCCTACATACTTGACATTTTCGAAAATTGAAACCGAAACTTAAATTTATTAAACTCGAAATATCATTTGAAATTAAAATGCTTTAAAATGAAATATTCATATCACAAAATATATTTACGATATATAATAAAATATAAATTACTCTTTAAATTAAATTAAATCTTTAAATTTATAATACGGAAAATATCGGGGTGTTACACCTTTGGTCCGGGGTGTGAAAAATAACCTGTGGATAGTCCGGTAGACTATCCGTGTTTTGTAATGTCATGCCTCCAGAGCCGCTGGCCCGTCCCTTGCGTTTCTTGACTCTCCTCTCGAACTACTCGCTTCCGAAGTGCGAGACCTCTTGTTTCCTCTAAGGCGTTTCAACATGTTGAATCTGCAAAAAATACAACAACCATTCTCAATAATTAGACTTCCTTCAAGAATAACCGCTTTATTTATCAAAATAAAAGCAGCTAAATCACAAACTCAAAGTCGCTGTAACAGTACTCTGGTCGGCCAACCACACTTCGTGGTCGACCGCCCGGTTGACAGCGTATGTAGTGCTTCTCGAATTGTTGACTGGTCGACCGACCTATACCCCAGGTCGACCGACCGACCAACCGAGTAAAAAGAGTTCCTGCAAAATACGACTGGTCGTCCGACCTATATTCCATGTCGGACGACTTATCGCTGTACCAAATCGAGCATACTACGCAGATTTCAACAGCTTTCAAGCAATGAAATTGGGGGAAATGCAAAACTAACCCTCACAACACCAAAAATCAAGCAAGAAAGTAGATCTAAGGCTAAGAAACTGAAAGAAGAACAAAAGAAACTAAAACAAACTCTTAAAACAAAGCTAAATCGGAAAAAAACAAAAGGAAAGTTCACTATTAAAACGGAAAGAAGGACGCCTAAAACTGAAAGGAAACAAAGAAAGAGAGGAAACATACCTTGTGAGGGAAAGAAAGAAGGATCTAGCAGAAAAAATCAGGTAGGAAAAAAGAGGAAGAGTGGCTGGGGTTTTTGGGGGGAGTGAAGGAGTCGTTCTAAATTTTTTGAAGAGTAATGAAATTGTTTTCAAAGAAAATTAAACTTAAAGAACCCTAAAGCATCCCGGTTTTCTGCCACCTGGTCGATCGACCAAGGAATCCGGTCGGTCGACCGGTTCACTGCTTACCTCACTTTCCAGAATCTGTTTTGCTTCGAATCTGCGGTCGGTCGACCTCGATAGTTGGTCGGTTGACCCATTTTACTGGCAGCACCTGTCTGTTTTCCTTCTAAAGCTTAAAACTCCCATTAAAAGTATAAAGAGAAAGAGAGAAACATTTACAACTAAGACGAAACTACAAAAAGAGAACTAAAAACTACAACACGGTGATGCGTGTCTATTTTATGATGTTTTACATCTATTTTTACACGCATTTTGTCGCTCATTTACTATGTTTTAGCCTTTATTTCCCAACAATTGTCTTCTTTCGTGTTTTTATGCTCTTTTGCAGAATTATGCGGAAAAGGGACGATTTTATACAAAATTTATGCCCTCGGGATTTTTCATAGCCAAGGAACGAGGAAATGTCAACTCAAGTCGCGAACCAAGTACCACAAAGTCAAACCAAGGCGAAATCAAGACTGGCCTACAGCAAAGTAGGTCTACCGACCTCCTACCCTAGTCTACTGACCTGAGGACTGCTATCTTAAAAGTCAGAAGTCCACCAATCCCGACAGTAGGTCTACCGACCTCAGCGCAGTTTCAGAATTTCCGCAAAAGCTCGTGAACGCATTAGGTCAAAGGGGAATCGCTTCTAATTCTCTTATTTAAGCTTAATTCGTGTTTAGGGTTATTCATTCAGTTCTTAATCAGGTTTTAATCCAGAAATTTTATTATTCAATACCATCTAGTTTTTAGTTTTAATCTTTCAGTTATCATCACAATACTTGTTCTTTAGTTTTATTCATTGTAATCATCAATCTTTCTACGGGATTCAATAAAGTTTTTTCTTTTCTGCCTTAATCCTTATCTTCGGTAATTCTCTTCTTAATTTCAGTTTCAATATTGTTATTTTGTTAGAATTGCTTACATCCGGTTTAAATTAGAATCCCAAAGCCTTTATTGTTATCGCATGTTTAGATTAATGTTCATTATGAATTCCATGCTTTCTTCTGTTTTCATTATTGTTTCAATAGTCATGAGTAGCTAATTTCATATGTTGGTTTCGTGTCGCATGCATTGTTCCATTGCATTTTGACACACGTTTATCGCATTTCTGTCTTGCATCGTTCTTTTCTTTATTTTCATTACCTATACAAAAGAAAAAAATCCAAAAAAAAATCCAAAAAAAAAAATCACAAATCCCTAAAAAGTGCATGTTTATTTTAGCATATAGGTCGAGTCGGAACGAGAGTATTTCAAGGATGATCTTTGCTATCTTACATGTTTATGCCTTTGCCTTGCCTTGTCAACTTGTTTTAGTATAAGAGTCTTTTACATATCTACGAGTTTTTGTTAACTTTTTATCTGTAACACCCCCATTTATTCAAGAGCCTTTAGCAAGACATTCTCGAATAAATAGAGCTGTTACCATCTCGGAAAGTCCGAGGTAGTGAATAACAAAGTAAAACAATACAAAGTACTTTATATAAAACCGATAGAATTTAAACTTTGATGTTACAGGGACTACATGTAAGAACAAAAGTACAACTGACGGCTACTCTATATGTGATGTAGATCTAAGTCGGTCCCAAGTCCGCATCTCTCATTCCTGTCCCAGCTCCTAGCTCAACTGTCTCTTTCTTGTAGAATCTACTCCCCATTCCGGATCATTGTAGGTGTCACACGAATACACAGGGTCAACCACGAGGTTGAGTAGAAGAAAGGTAACAAGCAAACATTATTATAAATAGAAATTCAATCATCTCCACTCCGAATCACAAGGCCCAATTACTCCGCACCGATCACAAGGCCCATTAACTCCGCACCGATCACAACGCCCATTAACTCCGCACTGATCACAACGCCCATTAACTCCGCACCGATCACAACGCCCATTAACTCCGCACCGATCACAAGACCCATTTCTCATCACCTCATATCGTATCGCAGAATATATAATCAAATATCACAATATACCAATCAAATATTAATATAAATAATCATGGTTATCATCAAATAACAACAGAGTAATCATTATTATATACACCGTATTCCCCTACCTCAAATTGTAGAATGTCAAGCGAACAGCTGCTAGAAGTATTCCACTTCGAACTCAGTTCCTATAAATAGTACTTACTATCAATTTATATTCATACACTAACAACACTACCAAGTACTCTCATGTCTATAATTGATACACTTATCACAAACTGTAAATATATACATGCCAATTAACATTAACTCATTATCCATATCATTCATCATTAAACAATTATAAGCTTACTAAATATAGACTTAACATCTATAGACTTACTAAGTATCACAGGAATTCAAATAACCAAATATTACTAAATCAACAACAATAACGATATAATATGTATAACATGTGACCATACAATTATAACTCATAACCATAATAATAAGACCACTTATACTAACAATATTAATAATAATCCTAATCATAACGCTAATTGTGGTAATTAGGAAAATACAACAACATTTATAAAGACCCCAGAACGTAACAATAATATACGAAGAGTAAAAGTATTAACAATATTACCAAACTTCCCATGATACAAATAACAAAAGCTTATTAATTAAATTGTTATATCTTAACATGAAAAACTCGTAAACACGGAGGCAAAAACGTGATTACATAGTTGTAGATACAAATTGGAATGAAGGGTACACAGAGACAATAAACAGCGTGTGAACCTTACCTGTTTCTTCGGCAAAATGAGTGGCCCTACACTCCTTAGTCCACCGCGCAAACCTCCCTCCTTACACCCTGAAGTGGCGGTAGAAAGATGAGGGTGGCTGCTGTGTGTCGAGTAGATTAGGGTTAGGGTTTTGGGTGAGGGTTATATGAGGTGGTATGGTGAGAGTAGAGTGTTATTCTGATTTTTATTCATAATTGGGCTGATAAAAGGTGTGTAAAAGGCACGAGATACAAGGCCCAAAACTATCTAAAACACGATACAACCACTAATACGTACACCCGAGATATTACTTACAACATAAAATATAAAACACCTTACCCGATAAGTTAAAATCGTTCAAATACTATTGTCTAGTTCAATATCAATATGAAACGTTATAATTAAAATACGAGGTATTACATTATCATGGGACTTGACTTATATACCTTGGCAACCTACTATACATTCTGAGTTTTTAGAGCTTATTTCCTGGTTTCATTCTTAAACCAGTTGTCTAGGATGTGAGTAGTACTCCCCTTGGAACATGTTACATCAATATGCATAAACATGAACTTGAATTGCTATATACTTGTTTTACTATCTCGTTTTGTGAGTCTTGGTACGTGCATTTGGGACCCCTTTTCTCTTATTTACCCAAAAGCCCTACATAGCCAAATTTGCCTTTTTATTCCCCCAAAACTACATCCCATACTTAGCCTACCCTTCCAAGCTAGTATTTGTGGTCTTTGGTTTATTTTTTTGAGGCATCTTGGTTTGTATGCTATTTTGAGCAAAAAGGGAAAAGAAAGAAAGAAAGCAAGAAATTAAAAGAAAAAGAACAGAAAAATTAAGAAAAAGAAAGAAAGAAAAGAAAAACGGAAAAAATCAAAACGTACAATAGAGTCAGTCGACCGACCGCACCCTCAGGTCGGTCGACCAACTGACAGGGTCAGAATTCAAAATTCGTTCTGAAATCCCTTTCTTTCATATGTTATCACTCCCGTACTTCATTCAAAATATTTGGGAGTCCTTTCTTATATTTAATGTGAGAGTTGTGCTACAAAAGAGCACCTTCTTAATATCAAAAGTCGTGAAATATGTTGTTGGGAATCGGTTTTACTAGCTTGGCTACTAACCCCACAAATCCAAAAACATCTTAACCACTTTTACCTCTCACCTCACATATCTTTCATTACCTCAATTGCATGTATCCGAGTCACTTGATGAGTGTGTTCATACATAGTTTTAGAATTCTTGTTCATGTTAGATTGCAGACATGTTTTCATGGGTCGCAGTTAGGTGAGTGTCTTTACAAAATTCTTCTTTCTATCTTTTACATATACTCACCCGTTGCTTCATGAATGTCTCGAGCGTACCGCGAGAGTCCATAGTATAAAGTCTCTATAGTCTTCATTTTTTCAAGTTTGACAACACCATAACTCGTTTGCATGATTTGAGTACTTTCTCAATTTTGTACTTGGCATTGGTTTAGGCTCACATGTAAATTTCGCTCTGAGATTGAAATCGTTCCATTAGTTAAGATCGAGTCTATTTCTTGCTTGAGGGCAAGCAAGGTTTGGTTTGGGGAATTTGATGCATGTCTATTTTATGATGTTTAACATCTATTTTTACACGCATTTTGTCGCTCATTTACTACTCCCTCCGATTACTTATGTTGCTCCCTTTTCATTTTGACATAAGAAATAAGGGAACCAATTTGGACCACACAACACATATGACCCCACATGAAATTGATTTTGGACCACACAATATTGTACAAAAGAGGAAAGAGGGAACATCATTGTTATTAGACCAAAATGGAAAGGGGAACAACACAGAAAATCGGAGGGAGTATGTTTTAGCCTTTATTTCCCAACAATTGTCTACTTTCGTGTTTTTATGCTCTTTTGCAGAATTATGCGGAAAAGGGACGATTTTATACCAAATTTATGCCCTCGGGATTTTTCATAGCCAAGGAACGAGGAAAGGTCAACTCAAGTCGCGAACCAAGTACCACAAAGTCAAACCAAGGCGAAATCAAGACTGCCCTACAGGAAAGTAGGTCTACCGACCTCCTACCCTAGTCTACCGACCTGAGGACTGCTATCTTAAAAGTCAGAAGTCCACTAAGCCCGACAGTAGGTCTACCGACCACATACCTAGGTGTACCGACCTCAGCGCAGTTTCAGAATTTCCGCAAAAGCCCGTGGACGCATTAGGTCAAAAGGGAATCGCTTCTAATTCTCTTATTTAAGCTTAAGTCGTGTTTAGGGTTATTCATTCAGTTCTTAATCAGGTTTTAATCCAGAAAGTTTATTATTCAGTACCATCTGGTTTTTAGTTTTAATCTTTCAATTATCATCACAATACTTGTTCTTTAGTTTTATTCATTGTAATCATCAATCTTTCTACGGGATTCAATAAAGGTTGTTCTTTTCTGCCTTAATCCTTATCTCCGGTAATTCTCTTCTTAATTTCAGTTTCATTATTGTTATTTTGTTAGAATTGCTTACATCCGGTTTAAGTTAGAATCCCAAAGCCTTTATTGTTATCGCATGCTTAGAATAATGATCGCCATGAATTCCGTTTTTATTAATGTTTTTATTGTTATTTCAGTATACATGAGTAGCTAATTACATATGTTAGGATGTAGGGAGTAATATGCGTAGATGGTGTAGTTCCCGAGAGCAACTGTAGCAAACCCCTGGTCGGCCGACCGGCTTAACTAGTCGGTGTTGGTCGGCCGACAGGGCTAGCTGATCGGTCGACCAACGCGCGTATGTTTTCAGACGTTTTTAATTCGTAGACTATAATAACCTACAATGAGACTGAAAGGAGACTTGTAGGATGTTAGTAATGACTTACCCAAGATTGAAAGATACGGGAAGGGCATTGGTTAGCGTTTTAAGACGGCTAGGTTACTTAAGACTGAAAGGTATGTGACCTAGAAATTAGGAATCACCCTTATTGTTGACACCCAATAATTGTGAGACCTAGGAACTAATAGCATACGCCGAAAGGAGCTATTAGGTACCATAGACCGAAAGGATATGTTACACCCCTTACGCGACTGCAATACATGTTGACTTAGGATTTACACCATCGTAGCTATTTACTACCCGAACATCCTAGCATCCTTTTTATTATTATAAGTTTTATTTTATTCTTATTTACTTGTTTTATTATCTTTTATTTCTAGACTTAGTGACAACCAACATAAACCCCCACAAGTTGTTACCTTAAAACATTGACATCAAACAATAAACATTCCCCACCTCTCTGTGGTTCGACCCTTGACTTACGCTATCTATAGTTAAAGTTTAGGAATTATAAATTTTATCTTTGACGCCTACAACGACGGGCATCACACGGGTTGCCTCCCGGTTAGCGTTGGTTTAAGAGGTCCCGCACGACCTTTTTACCTATTATGAAGCATCCGAAAAAGGGTCAAAGTAAGAGACTTCAACCTTCCCTATAAACTCATTTGCTCCATGGAAATGCTTCACATACTGGCCATTAACCTTGAACCTCTCACCGGATGAGGTCAGGTTTCTAACTCAATTGACCCAAATTTTGAGACTGCGACAATGGTGTAAGGTCCACTCCACCCGGATTTCAGCTTACCAGGAAAAAGACGGATACGAGCATTAAACAATAGAACCTTATCACCTACCTGAAAGTCACGCTTTATTATCCTCTTATCATGCCAGCGTTTCGTTTTCACCTTGTAAATTATGGCATTATCATAGGCAAGCAACCTAAATTCTTCCAACTCGTTCAGCTGCGACAAACGTTTCTCACGAGAAAGGTTAGGGTCTAGATTAAGATCACAAATGGCCCACCAAGACTTGCGTTCCAACTCAACTGGTAAGGGACAAGTCTTACCATAAATCAACCGGAATGGTGACATTCCCATTGGAGTTTTGAACGCAGTTCTATAAGCCCATAAAACGTCATCTAGCTTAAGACTCCAATCTTTCCTAGACTTAGAAACAGCTTTGGCTAGGGTCTCCTTGAGTTCTCTATTAGAGATCTCAACTTGACCACTAGTCTGAGGGGTGATATGCTAGACCCCTACGACGTTGGACACCGAATTTAGTTAGCAAGGCACTTAATTGTTTCTCTTTGAAATGCATACCCCCATCACTAATGACAACCCTAGGGACACCAAAGCGAGGAAATATGATTTTCTTAAAAAGTTTGATCACAGCTTTTGCATCACAGTGGGGAGTAGCAATAGATTCTACCCATTTAGACACATAATCAACGGCGACAAGAATATACTTCTTACCTTGACTGCTAGGGAAAGGTCCTTGATAATCAATGCCCCAGACATAAAAAATCTCTACCTCTAAAATACCAACCTGTGGCATCTCATGTCTTTTGGAAACATTCCCGGATCTCTGACAAGCATCGCAGCTACTCACAAAATTCCTACAATCAGCATGCAAAGTAGGCCAATAAAAACCAGTCTGTAATATCTTGGCCACGGTCAGAGATGGACCGTGGTGACCACCATAAGCAGAAGAGTGGCCTGCTTCCAGAATGTCCTTCACCTCCCACTAGGGAACGCATCTCCGGATAAGTCCATCTCCGCATTCTTTGAAAACATATGGGTCATCCCAAAAATAACGTTTCGCATCAAAGGCAAACCTCTTCTTCTGTTTCCATGAAAGCTCTGGAGGAATTTTTCCTGTGACAGCAAAATTAGTAAAATCAGCATACCAAGGAGGGGGGTAAGAACCTGAACTATTAATGATAAAAAGACTCTCATCAGGAACTTACCCAAGATTGAAAGATACGGGAAGAGCATTGGTAAACGTTTTAAGACGGCTAGGTTACTAAGACTGAAAGGTATGTGACCTAGACTTTAGGAATCACCTTTATTGTTGACACCCAATACTTGGGAGACCTAGGAACTAATAGTATAGGTCGAAAGGAGCTATTAGATAACATAGACCGAGAGGATTTGTTATACCCCTTACGCGACTGCAATACATGTTGACCTAAAATATATGCCTGTTGGGATTTATGTCCTCAACAATAGTGCGATCATATAATTAAATCTCATGACGAAAATGCGCAAGGGATGATACGAAATTTTATTGTCAATTGACCAACATTAAGAGTAATGATTGGCTAGCTAGAGTTTGACATTACTGTCGTATGACGGTGGTGGTCAGTTGATCCCTTTAGGTCACACCTATACGACAATTCCCTAAATTGACAAACTGATCAAATGTATATTGATACGAGTTGATCAAATTCCTTAAACTCGTATATCGAGAAATCAGAGGTTAAATCTTTATGTAAGATTTATGTTTAAAATTGGAACGTGTCAATTGTCAAACATTAAACGATATTTACGAAATGTTGTAATTAGAATGAATCGGGTTATATTATTACAAGTGTTGTAAATCGTATTGACGATTATTGAAATGATCAATTACTTGTCAATTGTTTAATATAATTTATTTAATTTATAAATGATATTTATTTGATAAATATGCATTTTAAATTGAAACAATTGTTTATTATTATTTTGTGACATAGTGTATGTCACACATATACAATTGAACAAATGACAAAATATTAAAATGAGGTCCATTTTACATCTTAGGGTGCCGGGTAGGGAATGGGTGTTTAAGGGTTTTAAATTGTTTTTCAAAGTAGTTAAAACATAATGATCACCTAGCATTAACACCTAATTGTTAGGGTTGCATACCTATGTCGTGGGTTAGAGAAAAAGCTACCCATTTCCCTTCCTCATACTCCAATACCCGGCCACCCCCTTTCCATGCTCTACTTATTGTAAGATGTTTTCTTAAGTAAGATGCATGAGTTATGTTTAAGGGGTTAGACTTCATACATTCATTCTATCTCTAAAAAAAATCTAATTTTCTAGCAATAAAAAATCTTAGAAAACCTCTAAAATTATTATAAGATAATAATACTAATACTATAATTGTCGTATTAGTATTAGATTTATTAATTCTAATAAGGGATTAGAATTTCATTTAAAGAAAACCGTTTCTAAACCCTAGCTAGTTTTAGTTTCGGTTTAAGGAGTTGTCTTGGGTGAATCTTGGAGGAGGTATCCTACATTGGTTACTAAGGGTTGGAGGATCATCCTTGCTTATATTCCGTCGGATTGTGAGTATTCGATTTCTTTATTCCGCTTTAATATTAGGATGCATAGGATCTTGTAAAACTAATTAAAATGTTAATTAGTAAATTTGTATTAGTAAGACTAATAATTTGGGTGTATGAGACATTCGAACCTAACAATTGGTATCAGAGCAAATCGGTTGTTTGCATGCTTTTCGTTATAATTTTTACGAAGGTATTTGATAACAAAAATAAAATTGAAATTTTAGTATCATATTTGATATGGTTGAAATTTCTAATGCATGAATACCTACTGGTCCTAAAAGTATTTTAGGATATTTGGAATAATTTTTGGATATATATTGTTCATTAGTATAATTAATTCGGTTTTTGTCATTTTAAATCGGTTAAAATGAATTATTTTTGGAAAAATAGCTATTTATACTTTCTGGCCGAGATTTTTTAGTATGATCTCACATGGATTTTCTATGTTATGAATATGAATTTTCGTAAATATTGGAGTTAAAATGCATGGTTTATGAATTCTAAATGTTAAAATGCCATAAAATGAGAATAAATGGGTATTATATAGTTATATTGCGAATTTGACTATAAACTTTTTTGAGTATGTCACATGCAATATTTAAAATGTATATTAAATTTTCCAGAAATTTTTATCATATATTGCATGATTATTGATTTTTTTGTGTAAAAATCGGATAATAAGTGACATAATTTCGACTTTATTAGTTTGAGTTGGAATTTGGCCATAAAATTTTTACACAAAGTCATATATGTTATTTCCAGCATGTATAAAACTTTCGAGATTTTTATTTTGTGTTTTTCTTGTGAAATGATTTTAATGGTTAAAATCGTATAATATATGACATAATTTGTTAAATATAGTAAACGTTGCTAAAATGGCCGAAATATTTAACCCATGTAATTCATATTTGATATATTTATCACCATATTTTTCTTGGGAGCCAAAAGTTTCTGCATATTTAATTTTTAATTTTTAAAGGTTAAAGTTAAAATTGAATTGTAAAAAGTCATAAAATACTTTTTCAGACCTTAGGCAGTGTATTGGCTGTATTTTTCTGTCCATATAAGTTCCCTAAGTGTTTTGGAATATGTAAAAATAATATTAGTATTTTATTGCATGCTTTTAAAGTTAATTTTGAATTTACGGCTTAAAAATACGTGTTTTATGTTTTATTTATGAAATAAATTAATAATTTTTGTAATACTAATATTTTTGAAGTTCTGAAATTTTAAGAAAATTCCAGAATATTCAAAATTTGAATTTTGAATTTTTCGAAATTTTACGACTCTTTTAGAATTTTATATTATTTTTCCCGTAAAACCGATTAAAATACGAACAATATTTGAAAATGAGTTAGTCAAATTTTAAGTAAGACTAAATTTTGAAACCTAAATGAGTTAGGATAATTAACTTTAATGTGAATCTCGATTCACGTGATGCCAAATGATTTTAAACGTTAAAATAACGCAATTCCAAAAAACCGAGTTATACGATAACTATATTTTAATGATATTTAATAGGGCGATTTGGCTTAGGATTTTCATGTTAGTTCATATACATAAGCATTGCATATTTTATTATGATTGTCATAATTTTATTTACGTAATTTTGGGATTATGTAATTTTTGCTTAGTATGGCCTTAGTTTTAATCGATAATTCTCGTAATGTAAGGGGTTATTGATTCGGATATAATTTATGTGATCTCGTATCACTTTATTTATTGTTTTCTATTTTATAATGTATAAAGTAGATAGAAAAGTTGTTATTTTTGTAAATTCTAGAGAGCCTTGAAGACGGTGCCTTTCAGAAGGGAGTTCCGACCAAGACGGTGATTGCCTTGGGATGCGTGCCTCGTGAAGTTCAAGGGCCCAAGGAGTTGGTTTCCGAATTTGTACTTTTATTACTTTTCTTTTCTAGGAAGGCCATACTAGGGTTACTTATGCTTTAAGTTTTGTGCTTTTAATTTTGCTTTATGTGTTTGCATGCATAGCCAAATCGTCATATCATGTCATGCGTTTTATTCGAGTACGTCGACTAGTCAATTAAATTTATCGATAATTCACCGACTTAGTTCACTTAAAAGGAGATAAATAATGAATTGACTAGATCTCTTACAATATAAATATTGAGACTTAGCCTTACCAAAGAGTATAGACCCATGACTCCTGATACCCGTCGCTGAGGGTACCAAAGATAAAATTTATAATTCCTAAACTTTAACTAGAGATAGTGAAAGTCAGGGTCGAACCACAAGGAGGTGGGGAATGTTTATTGTTTAAAGTCAATGTTTTAGGGTAACAAGTTGGGGGTTTATTTGGTTGTTACTAAGGCTAAATAGAATAAAGACAGGAATAAGACGGGAATTAAGATAAAGATAAAACTATAGTAAAACGAATGCTAGGATGTTCGGGTAATGAAGAGCTATGATGGTATATATCCTAAGTGAACATGTATTGCAGTCGCGTAAGGGGTGTAACATATCCTTTTGATCTATGATACCTAATAGCTCCTTTCGACCTATGCTATTAGTTCCAAGGTCTCACAAATATTGGGTCTCAACAATAAGGGTGATTCCTAAATTCTAGGTCACATACCTTTCAGTCTTAAGTAACCTAGCTGTCTTAAAGCGTTAACCAATTCCCTACCCGTATCTTTCAACCTTGGTGATGCGTGTCTATTTTATGATGTTTTACATCTATTTTTACACGCATTTTGTCGCTCATTTACTATGTCTTAGCCTTTATCTCCCAACAATTGTCTACTTTCGTATTTTTATGCTATTTTGCAGAATTATGCGGAAAAGGGACGATTTTATGCCAAATTCATGTCCTCGGGATTTTTCATGACCAAGGAACGAAGAAAAGTGAACTCGAAGCGCGACCCAAGTACCAAGAAGTCAAACCGAGAAGAAATCAAAGCAGACCTACAGGAAAATAGGTCGACCGACCTACTACATGGGTCGGCCGACCAGGGGACTGTTATAAAAAGATCAAAAATCCACCAGGCCCGACAAGAGGTCGACGGACCTCATCACTAGGTCGGTCGACCACAGCGCAGACCCAGAATTTTTCCGCAAAGCCCATTCAAGTGATTAGGTCATTAGGAAACTCTTATTTTCCGCCTATTTAAGCTAATCTCGTGTTTAGGGTTAATCATTCAGTTTTTGTCTAGTTTTCTATTCAGTTTCCATCATTAAGAATTATTCAATTTAGAGAGAGTTTTAGTATACAATAGTTATTCTTTATTATTCAAACACTTTTCCTTAGTATTGTTCATCATCAATCTTTCTGCAATAATCAATAAAGTTCGTTCTTTTCTGCCTCAATCCTTGTTTCCGGTAATTCCCATCTTAATTTTAGTTTCATTATTGTTAATTTAGAATTGCTTGCATCCGGTTTAAGTTAGAATCCCAAAGCCTTTATTGTTAATGCATGTTTAGATTGATGTTCATTATGATCTCCATGTTTACTTCTGTTTTTATTATTGTTCCAATAGTCATGAGTAGCTAATTTCACATGTTAGAATGTAGAGAGTAAATATGCATCGATAGTATAATTTCCGAGATCAATCTGTTGCAGGCAGGAGGTCGGCCGACCGGGCTAGCTGGTCGGTCGACCGACTCACGTTCGTATTCTGTTTCGTTTTATTTCGTCGACTATAACACCCTACAATGAGACTGAAAGGAGACTTCTAGGATGTTAGTAATGACCTACCCAAGATTGAAAGATACGGGAAGGGCATTGGTTTACGCCTTAAGACGGTTAGGTTACTTAAGACTGAAAGGTATGCGACCTAGAATTTAGGAATCACCCTTATTGTTGACATCCAATAATTGTGAAACCTAGGACCTAATAGCATAGGCCGAAAGGAGCTATTAGGTATCATAGACCGAAAGGATATGTTACACCCCTTACGCGACTGCAATACATGTTGACTTAGGATTTATACTATCATAGCTATTTATTACCCAAACATCCTTGCATCTCTTTTACTATAGTTTATTTCATTCTTAATTCCTGTTTTATTTTTATCTTTATTTTAGACTTAGTAACAACCAATTCAAACCCCCCAAATTGTTACCCTAAAAACATTAATATCAAACAATAAACATTCCCCACCTCTCTGTGGTTCGACCATTACTTTCACTATCTATAGTTAAAGTTTAGGAATTATAAATTTTATTGTAACACCCCGTAATTTCCAAGTCATTATATATTAATAAAATCTTATTTTAGTAATAATAATGATCCATAATAAATAAAATTTCATTTAAAATATATCGTTTTTGACAATGATATTAATATGTCCGTTTTAAAGTTATACTTCTTAAACTTGTGAAACGCTACTCTGTCCTTGCTACTAATTTTAAGATATTTTAAAAGCATATCTAGCTTTCCAACGCCACCAAAAACACGTCAATACGAGTTCTGTAGAGGAAATTATGCCGAAAATACGAAAGGCTGTCCCAGACCATCCGCAAACGAGACCCATGCTCGTTGCTTACTCTTTACTCTTTTCCAAATGTCCTTTGGGACCCTTGGCTAAGTATAGAACTTTGCCTTGCTGCCCAAGGTCATTCCTTCTACTTCATTCCTTCTTCTTCATTCCTTTACTTATTTTTTCCAGCTAAGAACACAAAACTCAAAACAAGAAGAACACCATTGTTGTGCACCTCAACCGTAAAACGGTCGTAAAATCTTCGTTTCTTATCCGTTTTCGACAATTTTCGCGCCTATCTCTTCCTCTCCTCGTCCTCCATCTTTCTAGGTAATAAAATTATAATATTTCTTCCTTATAGTCCTATGGTCGTGGCCTTTAAGGCACGGTTCTCTTAGCTAACCTCGTTTATTTATGTGTAGCTAGTTCGGTTGTCCAAACCGGAGTGGCTTTGAGTCAAAATCATGCTTATTGAAGAGCAATAATGTAACGGTGATGGGTTACTCTACTTTAGTCGTCTTTGTTTGCATGTGTTCTATATGCTAGTAATGTTTATTATACTAGAATTGTGTTTGGTTAATTAGTTGCATGATTAGTTTTATAAGTCATATGTTTGGATGATTTTCATCTTGCATGGTTGTGTTGGATGATATTCTAGTTGTGGAAATTCATTAAGGATTGTATGGTTAAATGATTTTGTGATCTTTGAGGATGATTAGTTTGATAGTCTTTCAAATTCATAATGCTTGGTTTACTTTGGTTATTTGATAAGTTTCAGCACCTTGACAAATCTGGCCATTGTCTTGTACAATTTATTTCGACTTCTTAGAGTATCCGTCTTTAAAAATGTTGAAAAGAAACCCCTGTTTATTTTGAGTGTCGAGTCTACCTCTGAAATTTCGTAATTTTCTTGCATGTCGTTTGTTCACAATAAATTATTTACGAATATTGCGCTGAAATACTCGCAGAATGGACAGTAGCTCAAAGATTGTTTCGAAAACAATTTTTATGCTTTGAAACTATTATGGTTCTTTTCAATAATTAAACTTTGGAGAGTTTAGATGATGTTAGGAGTTTGTTTTGCCCCAAAATGATTTGTTAAACCCGTTTTATGAAGCAATACATTTTGTGTGACGATTTCTGACACACTGTAATGATTAGAAAATAAACCCCTGTTAAATTCGTATTTTGAAATGTTTATTTGACAAATATTGTAGATAAGTCTTTATAATCCGACCCAATTGGTCTTGTATCATTTCGATTTTATTTGAATTAATTATGAATTTTACGGCAGAGGACAGCTGAAATGTGAAATGCGTTTAGAACTTTTGTTTCATTATTCAATCCCGTGTGTTCTCCTTCGGCATGGAACAAATACAAGTGTTGTTTTATTCATCATTTGTTGGCTCATGTATGTTTAAATAAGTGGGTAACGGTTATGTTATGCTAAGCATGTGTAGGTGACGGTTATGTTATCCTAAAATTGTGTGGCGACGATTATGTTGCCTTGCATGTGAATAGATAGCGGTGGTACGATTTGTGTATCACTGTAATGAACTAACGCCACCCATGCAATGGGAATTTATCTATGTTCGGGATTGGTCTGAGGCAGTGGTTATACGCTCCGGTCCCCGTGTGTCGTTCGGTGTAAGGCATTACATCGAGAGGTCTGGCCAGGTCTTAGGCATATAGGCAGTGGTTATACGCTATACATAGTATTTAGAGGCAGTGGTTATACCCTCTAGTAGCCAGAGGCAGTGGTTATACGCTCCAGTAGCCAGAGGCAGTGGTTATACGCTCTGACGGCGTTCATTCTATTCCTGTGTTGTTTGATAGTTGTATGCTTTGTAATCGGAGGCAGTGGTTATACGCTCCATAACTGAAGGCAGTGGTTATACGCTCCAGTAGCCAGAGGCAGTGGTTATACGCTCTGGTATGTCAGAGGCAGTGGTTATACGCTCTAACGATGTGTATTCTTTGTTTGGGTGTCTACTTGATTTCGATATCATCTCACTTGTTGGCTTTAATTATGTTTCACATGTTGATTCATGTTTTTCGCACATGTTTTGGTTTATCGCTCATGCATTGATCATGTTGATTAAGTTTGGAAATGCATATATGATTGTTTCTGAAATTATATACATGTTCATATGTATAAGATGTTTTGTATTACCGTTTACATGTTTTCTGACGTAAAGTGGCTGGGAGAACCCTGAGTTACTCCCCACTGACTGTGGCGTTCATGTTTCATGAATGTAGGTTGGTGCTGTTTGGGGAAGACGTGTGGCTAGCGAGCATTGTTGATCATTCGACAATTACCCTTACGCTTAGTTTAGATTTAATTAATGTTGTTATCGTGGGATACCTTATCCCTCGTTTGTTTAAGTATTCGTGAATAATTTATTCTTTCTTATTAGTTTTAGTCTTCCGTTTGTTGTTTTGATATTCCGCAAAAAAGTTTTAATAAAAATGTCGAAAAGTTTTTAAAAGTATCGTATTTCCACTGCGAATTACATGTTTATTTTATACAATATCGCGGGGTGTCACATTTATCTTTAACGCCCTCAACGACGGGCATCAAATTTTGGCGCCGTTGCCGGGGAGGTGACGCCAGTGTTTATTGTTTCTTGTTTTTGTTTCTTTTGTTTAAGGAACTTTTGTTCGTTAAACCTTCTCACTTTTTTCTTGTAGTTTTCATCTTATGCGCAGGTCAGTTCAAGGAGAACTCCTACCAATGGATCACGAGCTTGAGAAGAATCTAAGAGAGAAAAGAAAACAGTTTTTAGAAAGTAGGGAAGGAGGTTCTCCATCTTCCCTATTTCAAGAAGACATCTTTGATCCACCATCACCAAAACAATCACCCCAAAGTCCACTTACACCCATAACTACATACTTCCAAGCCTTTGAAAAAGAGGACAAAAAGATGGCCGAAGAAGCAAGTATAGCCAGTCATTCCTTGCCTCAGGTGAAGGACCTATACAAAGGGTTCACTTTACCTACGGGCACGGGGACGCCATTCGAGGCCAAGCCTTCCTACATCTCCATGGTGGAGAGAAATCAATAAAGAGGCGCGACCAATGAAGATGCAGCTAAGCATATTGACATCTTCACAGATTACATATGCTCCATAGCACCCCCAGATGGAGTGACGTAGGATCAAATCAAAGAAACTATGTTCATCTTTTCCCTCCGAGACTCAGCGAGGGAGTGGTTGTAAAACCCCTCGCGAAAACGGAAATATAAATCACGCAAAGTACTAAAAATGCAGCGGAATTAAAACGTTTTAACATAACAACATGCGAGAAGAAATAAAACTGAAAACGGAAAACTGACATAAACAGAAATAGATAAGTATACTGTCTAAGTACTGAAATGAAATATATACAACAGCCTGGGATGGAACATCCCTACATGCACCAAAACATAAACTGTATCAAAACTAGAGTCTAGCTATCGTAAAGTGTAAGTCATAAGATGACAAGCGGATCATCACTCGCTAGCTCTCAGCAACCCCTGCCAACCTGCATGTACTTACATACATGTAAACATGTACGCCACAATCAGTGGGGAGTGACTAGAGTTCTCCTAGCCACCTTTTGTAACGACACGTAACACAACAAAAGCAAAAAGAATACTCCAGCATATATAAACATGTGAAGTATACATTTTCTCAATAACTGAAACTCATACTATCATGCAATCACTAATGCACGGCTCTCAACCAACTTCGGAAACTATTTGGAAGGAGAGCCGGTTTCCCTTCTGGTTGCCCGGCCAGGGGATCTTTCAGTCCAAACCATTTACGAAATTGACTAAAGAGTCACCCAATGCCTTGGGTGAACAATAACATAGTCAAGGTACTGTAAACATCCTTATCATCATGCATATCTGACACTGTACCAACTCAAGCAAGCAGTAAAACTCAGTAAGTATAAGGTTCAGCGGTCAACATAAGACATAACCTAAATACCAATCATTCAGCAAGTATAAGGTTCAGCGGTCAACTTAAGACATAACCTAAATACCAATCATTCAGCAAGCGAGGACTCAGAGGCCAACTTAAGGCAAAGACCTGCCAATCAGCAAGACACTAGACTCAGAGGCGACATCACAATGCATGGACTAGCATCCAAAAGTAAAGGACTCAGAGGCTAGCTTAAGGCATGTCCCTTCACTACATCACAAGACACTAGACTCAGAGGCCAGCTTAAGGCATGTCCTAGCATCCACATCTACACTCCGGGCAAGGTGTCAGTACCTTAGCTACCCCGTTGTGCAGCTACTCTACTCGTCAGACTCAGAGGCCAACTTAAGGCATGTTCCAACGCGATCACAAATGAACATGTTTGGGCTCAGAGGCCAGCTTAAGGCATATCCCAGACACGACAACCATACACATATAGGTCTCAGAGGTCAGCTTAAGGCATATCCCCATATATGACAACAAGCTCACGTATTAAGCTCAGCGACCAGCATAAGGCATACTTTAATACGCATCAATACAATATCATCCAAAGGCCGCAACTAGTCTATAGTTCTAATCTCTTATACTTCTAATCAACACTTAATTGATCCCGGGAACTAAGTTGAGGGAGAGCCGGTTTCCCTTTCGGTTACCCGACCGGGGGGTCTCTATCCTCTCTCCATTCCCGAACCCAATATAGTGTCGCCCATCCTCCGGGGACCTCAAACACACATCAAAGGTACACGGAACGAATCTCAAACAAAACCGAATAACCGTTTGGAAGTTATAAACCAAACAATGAGAACAGGGGCTCTCAGCCGGTCCGGGACAGTCTGTCGGTCAGTCGGCTGGGAGTCCCTTCCCATGCCATTGCAAAAATCTAAAAACAATGAGAAGAGGCTCTCAGCCGGTGGACCGTCCGCCGGCCAGCCGGCTGGGAGTTCCTTCCCCTAAGCCCTTCCTCAAACTTAAACATCAAGGAGAGACTCTCAGCCGGTGAACCGGCTGCCGGTCTGCCGGCTAGGAGTCCTTTCCCAAGCCTTTGCAAAATTTCACCAAATTCTAAGAGGGATTCTGAGCCGGTCGACCGGCGGCCGACCTACCGGCTCAGAACCCTTTCCCTATATTTCAGAACATTCAAAGAACACACCCCGACTCTGAGCCGGCCGACCGGCTGCCGGTCAGCCTACCGGCTCAGAGTCACCTGTACGCAAAATCGCAATTCTCTACAATACACAAAACTCCTCAAATCGATTCGATACTTCTAAAATCGCAACATACAAAGATTACCCAGCATATATAATCATCATATATGATACGTGCCTATTTTATGCATTTTATTTATTCTTTTGGCACGTATTTTCTTATATTTTCGTAACTTTTGGTTGCTATTTCTCCCGAAACGGTTTACTTTGGCATTTCTATGTTTTAAATGTAGGAATACGCGGAAGTGAGCAAAAAACTGAACTTTAATTGGCTTTCGGAAGCTGTTTTGAGTAACAATGCGGAGCAAGGATCCGGATTGCACACCCGAGTGTTGTTATTGGGCCCGATTTAAGCTGATACGAACAAGAAGCGGTCGACCGACCCATCAGAGAGGTCGACCGACCTAATCCCAAACTCGCGGAAAAGCCCAGCATCGACAGAAGTGGTCGACCGACCCGCAAAAGAGGTCGGCCGACCCAGGAGCTGTGTCCGCATCTTTTGTTCCGTGTTTTACTTACCTAATCTTGTAATTATAACTTATTTAAGAAGTCCTAAACTCAAAAATTAGGTCAAGCAATTTTATTAGTCAAGCAAATTTTATTAGAGAAGCAATTTATGTTATTCAAGCATTCCATGTTATTCAAGACTCCATAGTTTAGAAAGAGATTTTATTCCAAGTTTCAATCTTTTGTTCTTAATTCCAAATTAAGTTGTAAGTTCGCTACAATTAATCTTTCCCTTTTAATTTAATCTTGTTGTTCATCTTGTTGTTGTCTTTTCAATACATGTTGTCCCTTTTATTATCATCTTTAATTATGTTGATTCCTTTAATGTTCTTTGTTCTTGTTATTGTTAGTTTCATAATTAAAGGTATGCATAGCTAATTCTTGTGATTAGGAATTAGGGGAACCATGGTAAAGATTTGATTTTGATAGTTTAATGATTGAATTACCAATCCCCCATTGTTGTTGGTAAACTAATCCTTAAGATTGAAAGATTATTAGGATTAGTTTAACAACAACTTTGGGATTGCCATATGAACGAAAGTTTAGTGCTTTTCTAGGAACCCTAAGACCGTAAGGATTGGGTAGAATATTGACCTAAAGGTTTATTCTTTGTTCCTTGGGATTGTGTTATTTGGTTATTTTACCTTTCATTGACTTGTTTTAACCATGGGGAACCAAAATTCCTAATCCCCTTTTTACTTTGTTTTATTTCTCTTGTTTATATTGTCCTTTTAGTTATTAGTTTAAATCTCAAATCAACCCCCCTTTTTGGTTACTTGTAATAGACTTTAAATTAACAAACATAATTAACCTTGTCTCCTTGTGGTTCGACCCTTGACTTATCCTATCTAAGTTTAAGCTGAGGTTTTATAAATCTTATCTTTGGCACCCCTCAACGACGGGTGTCAAATTTTGGCGCCGTTGCCGGGCAGACGGTATAATTTTGTTTGTTAATTTTTAGTTTATTTTTCTTGTCTTAAGGAACTTAGGTTCCTTAAGACCGTTACTTACCTTTTCTTCTAGTTTTGCTTTAGAAGACAGGTTTTTGAGAGGAAGGCTTGAGTACTCTCTTGTTTAGATATGGATTCTATTTATGACCACCTACAGCCAAAGGCTCAAGATTTACCGAAAGGATTCACCTTGCCCACCCCCACCACTGGCTCCTTTGTGCTCCACCCAAATAACATCTTTATGGTGGAACGGAGTCAGTTTTCTGGTCTACCCAACGAGGATCCATTGAAGCATGTTACGACCTTCACGGATTATTGTTGTTCCATACCCATACCTGACGGGGTGACTCGAGATGAGGTGCTTGCAACGATGTTCCTGTTCTCATTAAAAGATGCCGCGCGAGATTGGTACCGTTACCTTGATAGGGCAGCTGAGAAGGTTACGGATTGGATTTCCTTGGCATTGGCTTTTTATAAGAAATACTTTCCCCTTGCAAAAGCCGAGGACTTGAGAAGCCAAATCACTAACTTTCAACAAGGGCCTGATGAAGGATTTTGTGAAGCATGGGATCGGTTCAAGAAATTGGTCCATTCTATCCCTCACCATAACTTTCAACAATGGTACTTATGTAACCATTTTACAACGCCCTTTTACGATGACTATAAGATGATTCTTGATGCGGCCGCCAATGGGAGATTCCAGAATAACACCAACCATATGAAGGGTTGGGAAACCATTGAAGACATGGCGGTACATAGGGCTGCCTTTAAGAGTTCACGTGGGAATTCGCGAAGGCTGAATGTGGAGATGAATAGAGTGATGGCTCTTGAGACAACAGTTGAAGCCCGTTTTGAAAAGCTTGAGGCAACCCAGCTGAAGCTTGAAAGTGCGAACCTAGTTACTACGGTTGACAGCACGGGTGAGATTGAGAGATTGAGAGCTCTTGTTAATGTTCTAACAAAACAGGTTATAGAGATGGGAAAGGCTCAAATTGCCTCCACAAAGGCTTTTGAAGAACACTTGATAAACATAGCCAACCGAATAACTAGCTCTCCAGCTAGTTGTGACGGACCCATGGAGACGTTGAACGCCATAAATCTTAGGAGTGGCCGTGTTTGTGAAGGATCAGCCCAAAAAGATAATTCTGCCGAAGTTCAAAACAAAGAAACTGATCCCGTCAACAGGTCAGGAGGTCGACCGACCCCTACTGTAAGTCGACCGACCTCGATTCCTGACGTGAGATCAATTTCTAGAGAACAGAAAATTTCAGATGTTGCAGAATCTGGTCGGTCGACCCCTGCTGTAGGTCGACCGACCGACGTTCCTGAGCAGAATGCTGTTTTAACTCCGGAATCGCTGGATTCCTCCTTCATTCAAGGGCTCACCGAAATATTACAACTGAAAAAGCCCAAGGTTGCTGATCCTATGGCTGATGTCACCGTTCCTTATCCCGAAAGACTGAAAAATTCAAAAGAGGATCGGAAATTCGGTAAGTTTTTGGATATGGTGAAGAATCTTGAGGTAACCATCCCTTTTTAGTGATTTAATCACCCAGGTACCTTATTATGCTAAATTCATGAAAGATATTTTGAGTCGTAAGAGGAATTTTCAGGACGACGGTGCTCTTGCTTTTGTGGAAGAATGTTATGTTCTTTCACAAAATAATATAGCACCCAAGTTAAAGGACCCAGGTAGCTTTTCTATCCCTTGTACCATAGGTAATCATGTTATAGGGAAAGCCATTTGTGATCTAGGGGCTAGTGTCAGTGTTATACCTTATTCTGTATGTGAAAGACTTGGTTTAGGTAGACTTAAAGTCACCAATATTACCCTACAGATGGCTGATAGATCAGCCCAAAGACCATTAGGGGTCTTGGAGGATGTCCCAGTTAGAGTGGGAAAGTTCTTTATTCCTGTTGATTTCGTTGTTTTAGACATTGTTGAGGATAGTCAAATACCTATTATTTTAGATAGACCATTTTTACACACAGCTGGGGCTGTAATAGATGTCAAACGCGGGATCATTACTCTAGAGATTGGAGATGACACTATCGAGTTTAGTCTTGCCCATAAGGCAACTATTCCTACTGATGATACTTGTTGCTCCATTGATATTATAGACAGGAATGTTATCCTTAATTGGAGGGAATCCTTGACCAAGGATCCCTTAGATGATCTGACAGTTTTGGATAAGTGTGCAGGTAATCCAGCTGAGGATGCTGAAGAGCTGGATGTGATAGAAGAAGAGGAAGAGGAATATGAGTTCACTGAAGAAGAGAATGAGAAGCTAATAAGCCTAGCTAATGCGAATCTGGTAAACATGTGCTACTCTATTAGTACTGATTATGTTCAGGCCATTGAGGTAAAGGTACCAGAGCGTAAGCCACTTCCTCCTAATCTTAAGTATGTTTTCTTAGATGATACTGAACAGTACCCTGCAATTGTTAGTTCTAAACTTAATTCTGACCAACTTTCTGCCTTAATGACTGTTCTAAAAAAGAATAGGAAAGCTTTAGGTTACTCTTTGGATGATATTAAGGGCATAAGCCCTGATGTTTGCATGCATAGAATAGAGTTAGAAGAAGGACATAAGCCTTATAGACAGGGACAACGTAAGTTAAATCCTAAGATGCAGGATGTGGTTATGGCTGAGGTAATGAAACTTCTTGATGCAGGTATTATCTATTCAGTTGGCAACTCTAAATGGGTTAGCCCAGTTCAGGTGGTTCCTAAGAAAGGAGGAACCACAGTGGTTACGAATGATAAAAATGAGTTAATACCAACTAGAGTTGTAACTGGGTGGCGGATGTGCATTGATTATAGACAGTTAAATGCCGCCACCAAGAAAGACCATTTCCCCTTCCTTTTGTTGACCAAATGACTGAAAGACTGGCTTCTAATAAATTCTTCTGTTTTCTAGATGGTTATTCAGGTTTTTTCCAGATTCCCATTCATCCTGATGATCAGAGTAAGACTACTTTTACATGTCCACATGGTGTTTTTGCTTATCGCGGGATGCCTTTTGGATTATGCAATGCTCCTGCTACCTTTCAAAGGTGTATGATGGGTATCTTTTCTGACTTTATAGAAAACATTATGGAGGTATTTATGGATGATATCTCTGTTTATGGTAATGCTTTTGATCAATGCTTAGCTAATCTTGATAAAGTCTTGCAGCGATGTATTAATGTAAACCTTGTCTTAAACTGGGAAAAGTGTCAGTTTATGGTTACTGAAGGGGTAGTGTTAGGGCATCTAATTTCTGATAAAGGTATACATGTAGATAAAGCAAAGGTGCAGGTGATTGAGCAATTACCCCCTCCTGTTAATGTCAAGGGGGTGAGGAGTTTCTTAGGACACGCTGGTTTCTACAGGCGTTTCATTAAGGACTTTTCTAAGATTGCTAAACCACTTACACAATTGCTTCTTAAAGATGCCATCTTTGATTTTACTAATGAGTGCCTTTCAGCTTTTAATAGGTTGAAGGAAGCTTTTATCTCAGCACCAATCATTCAGCCACCAGATTGGGATCTCCCATTCGAGATCATGTGCGATGCTAGTGACTACGCTGTAGGTGTTGTGCTAGGTCAAAGGAAGAACAAGGCTCTTAATGCTATATACTAAGCGAGCCGCGCCCTAGATGAGACTCAAGTCAACTATTTCACCACTGAGAAGGAGATGCTAGCTGTAATCTTTGCCTTAGAAAAATTCAGGTCCTATTTAGTAGGTAATAAGGTAATTGTTTACACTGACCATGCAGCTTTGAAAGGTCTTTTTCAGAAGAAGGATTCAAAGCCAAGACTTTTAAGGTGGATACTCCTTCTCCAAGAGTTTGACATTGAGATTAGGGACAAGAAAGGCGCGGAAAACGTGGTAGCTGACCACCTATCTCGCCTACAGTTGACTGATGGGGAAGATTCTTTACCTATTGATGATTCGTTTCCTGATAGCTTATTTATCATTAATAGTTCAGGTTCTTATCCCCCTCCTTGGTATGCTGATTTTGCTAATTTTGCTGTCACAGGTAAAATCCCTCCTGAGTTGTCGTGGCAACAAAAGAAGAGATTTATGTTCGATGCAAAACAGTATTTTTGGGATGACCCTTATGTTTTCAAGGAATGCGGAGATGGACTCATCCGGAGATGCGTCCCCCAATGGGAGGTGAAGGACATCCTGGAAGCATGTCACTCTTCTGCATATGGTGGTCACCACGGTCCATCTAGAACCGTGGCCAAGGTATTACAGTCTGGTTTTTATTGGCCTACTTTGCATGCTGACTGTAGGAATTTTGTAGGTAACTGTGATGCTTGTCAAAGAACTGGGAATGTCTCAAAAAGACATGAGATGCCGCAAGTTGGTATTTTAGAGGTAGAGATTTTTGATGTCTGGGGCATTGATTATCAAGGACCTTTTCCTAGTAGTCAAGGTAACAGGTATATTCTTGTGGCTGTTGATTATGTGTCTAAGTGGGTAGAAGCTATTGCTACTCCCCATTGTGATGCAAAGGCTGTTATTAAGATGTTTAAAAAAATCATATTTCCTCGTTTTGGTGTCCCTAGGGTTGTCATAAGTGATGGAGGTATGCATTTTAAGGAGAAACGCTTAGGTGACCTGTTAAATAAATTCGGTGTCCAACACCGTAGGGGTTTAGCTTATCACCCTCAGACTAGTGGCCAAGTTGAGATCTCTAATAGAGAACTCAAGGAGACCCTAGCCAAAGTTTTTTCTAAGTCTAGGAAAGATTGGAGTCTAAAAGTTGATGATGTTTTATGGGCCTATAGAACCGCGTTCAAAACCCCAATAGGAATGTCACCATTCCGATTGATTTATGGTAAGACTTGTCATTTACCAGTAGAGTTAGAACGTAAGTCTTGGTGGGCTATATGTGATCTTAATTTAGACCCTAATCTTTCCCGTGAGAAACGTTTGTTGCAGCTCAATGAGTTAGAAGAATTCAGGTTGTTAGCTTATGACAATGCCAGGATTTACAAAGAGAAAACAAAGCCCTGGCACGACAAGAGAATCATTAGGCGTGATTTTCAGGTAGGTGATAGGGTGTTGCTTTTTAACGCTCGTATTCGTCTTTTCCCTGGTAAGCTGAAATCCAGGTGGAGCGGACCCTACACCATCACAGCTGTCTCAAAATTCGGGTCGATAGAGTTAGAAACCTCATCTGGTGAGAGGTTCAAAGTCAATGGCCAGTATGTGAAGCACTTCCGAGGAGAAAATGAATTTGTCGGTAAGGTTGAAGTTTCTTACTTTGACCCTTTTTAGGATGCTTCCTGATAGGTAAAAAGGTCGTGCGGGACCTCTTAAACCAGCGCTACACGGGAGGCAGCCCGTGCTCTAGCTTAAGTTTACGTTTTTTTTATTTCCGTTTTTTTTTATCCTTGATGAGATTTCAAGTTTCTGCAGGAAAATAGGAGAATTCGTCAGTACAGCAGTCGACCGACCCAATTACTAGGTCGACCGACCTTCTGGCAGCCTTAAATTCATTCTGACAGGTTAAGTAAAATTGACAGAACAGGTTTGCAGGACGGAGGTCGACCGACCCAGAATTTCGGTCGACCGACCGCGGGTGTTTTGTCCGGTTTTTTTTTAGAATCAGAATCACGGTTCTTGTGTGTTTTGAAAACACAATTATTACCCTCATTCGCTCACACTTTCTGCACTCCTCCTTCTCTCTTAAAAGCCCTAAAAACACCCACCTTCTTCACCCTTCACTAATTTGCTTGCTTTCTTTCAATTTCCTCCATTCAAGGTATGTTTTTCTCAGTTTTCTTTCTCACTTTTTTTGTTTCATAGCATCTTAATTCCGTTCTAGGTAGTATTAGGTTGTCTTTTTTAGTTTATTTTTGCTCTTAATTTCGTTTTCATGCTTGTTTATGTGTTTCTCTTTTAGTTTTCTTCTTCCTTTAGGTTTTATAATCTCAGATCTGTAATTTGTGTGTGATTTCGTGCTGTTAGGGTTAGTATAATTCTTCTTTTCAATTTTTATGCCATTTTTCCGCACGATTTCAGTCCCGAAATTCTGATTCTGACACTGTTCACGGTCGACCGACCCAAAACGGAGGTCGGCCGACCAACCTATGATTTTCCTGAATTTCGTATTTTGCAGATTCTGAATTTTTTTCTGATAGTTGGTCGACCGACCTAGGTTTGCGGTCGGCCGACCTGTTGTGCTACAGGATCTTTGATTTTACTCGCGAAAAGTGGTCGACCGACTTCTCTGTGAGGTCGGCCGACCCATGTCTGTTACAAAAGTTTCTGTTCTGCGTTTTCGTTCCTATTTTTGCTAAAGAAATGTTTCAATGTTTGCACAAGACTTATATTTTATTTAACTTTTCAGATTTAGAATGTCTAGCCGTGGACAAGGCGGAAAGCGCTCCCGCACTTCCGGTGCAAGCACCTCACGGGGCCGTGTTCCTAGGTCGAGAGGATTGACGGTGCAAGACACGGATAGTCTACCAAACTATCCGCAAATCATCTTCAACACTCCGGCTCAAAAAGCCCGGTTCCTCCATCTCTCCGCTTATTGCTTGGTAGTGGTAACCCGGTTCCTCTGTGTTCCAACCTTGCAAGCCTTGGGATGTCATGATGAGGTGGTGTCCTTGCTCAATGGGACGGGTTTTTCAGGACTTGTCACTATGGATGAGTTCACTTATTCCCTTCTCACTCTTGAGTTCTTTTCTTCCTTTACTTTTGATTTTCAAGCATATCACCCCGGCTATGATAACATTTGCATTTCTTTTCGTTTGTTCAATGAAACTTTTTCTTTAACTTTAAACCAATTTGCTCCGTTTCTAGGCTTATCTTCTACGGGTCTTACGGATGACCCCACTGGGTCATTTAATGATTTGTGGTCCTGTCTTTCTGATTCCAGTGATGGTAAGAAGAAAAACAGTATCGTTCACCTACCCGCCCCCCGTTATTATTTGCGTCTTTTGGCCAACACTGTTTTCGGCCGCAAAGAGTCTCAAAATGTTAACAACATTGAGCTCTCCATTTTGTCTGGTTATCTTAACATCAGACGTACGGGTCAGCAGTTTTATAACACTGCTTATTTGGTCGCCTCTCACTTCATGTCGGTGGGCGAGGGAACTTCCTTGACTACTATTGTTTGTGGTGGGCTAGTCACTCGATTAGCCCGCTCTCTTGTCCCCCTGTTCCCTCGCTATGAGGATGCGATTGACACTCTCTCCCGGTTCATGGACATGGCTTATGTCAGGTCCATGCGTTGGGTGAACAGGAGAGATTATTGGAAGGTAGACACCTACCTCAGTGATCGCATCCCCATCGCCGCGGCTCCCCCTATGTTACCCCTTTTTAATGTTATAGGGGAGCCCAGACCACTACTCCCGTCTTACCGCCTCCCACTTAGAGGAGGCGCCTTTAGAGGCCATAGGGTCCCTGCTCCCGATGCCCACCATAACGCATATGGGACGGGGTACCCCGCTGATTTTACTGCTGCTCCTAATGTTTATGTTCCTCCTTTTGTTGATGACAGATCTCTGCCACAAATGATGGCGAGCCTTTGCAGACAGTTCAACCAAAAACAGTTGAACGATAGTCTTTGCCAATATCCGGTTTACAGGGAGTATGCCACTCAGGGTAGGCTCCCTACCGGCCCATGGACTCACCCCACCTGGTACACACCTCTCGCAGGTGGTCGTGTCCACGGTGAAGCTTCAGGCTCTTCCTCGGGAACAGGCATAGGGTCTGAAGAGGAGGACGAGGAGGAGGGAGGAGGAGAGGACTCTGAGCCGGATTTCGTCTCAGAAGGCTAGGGACATGCTTGACCTTACCCTTTTTGGGGTTCGGTTTGGGGAGGTCCCCATTCTTTGGTTCGGTTTAGAGAGGTCCACATTTTTTTTGTAAGTAGTTTTTTTCTTTTAGACTTCCAGTTTTCCTCTCCTTCCTCCTTAGACTCTTTTTGTAATTTCTAGTCTTTTTCCCTTTCCTTTCTTTGTTTGTTTCTTTTCTGCCTACCCCCATCCATATGCTGTGGTTGTATGCTGATGAGCACAATGGGGGCATTGTGCGTTTTGGTTTGGGGAGGGTGTTTGCATACTCCTTTGTGAGTATGCAATTGTCTTTGTGTCTTTTGTTTTTCATTCCTTTAGGTGTTTTTCCTTTTTTCGTTTTCTTTTGTCGCGTGTTCTTCCCTGTCGCGCGTTCTTCTCTGTCTTAAGTTTTTAGGTCGAGTCGGAACGGACGAATACAATTTATGCCTCACATATCACATATTGCCTTGCCTTGCATTTTTTTCAAAAAAATTCAAGCTAGTCTTTTGCATTATCTACGAGTTCTTGTTGATTTCATGCTAAATTATTAGACTTGACTCTCTTCTTGGCAAGCTACTACATATTCTAAGGATTAGAGCTTAATAAATCGGTGAGATCCATGACCGATTTCATGTAGGTTTGTGAGTGTTTCACCTCTTGAGACATGTCACATCAATGTGCATAAACATGAATTTTGTCTACTTAATACCTATATGCATTCGGATTTGTGGTTTGTTGACGCATGTGATAGAGGTCCCTCTTTCTCATTTTACCCATAATCCTCACATAGACAAATTGAACCTTTTAACCCATTTGCTACATCCTAAAAAAAAAAAAAATTTCCTATCCTAGCCGAGCTAGTAATATAGTGATGGGACTGTTTTGGCCATCCTTTGGTTTGTGCTTCATTGTTAAATATTGAATTTGTGAGAATGGTAGAAAGGCGAAAAAGAAAAGAAAGAGATACGAAAAAAATAATAATAAAAAAAAAAAGAGTCTGCCTGTTTTCAAGGGTGGTCGGTCGACCTGTATTCTGGGTCGGTCGACCACGACCATTGAGCAGGCTGTTTCTGGAAAAAAAAAAAAAAAAAAGAGAAGGAAGAAAGAAGAAAAAACAAAAGAGGAAGGAGAAAATTGGAAAAGTTGTGAATCTTGCTCCCAAATTTTTGAGCATTGGCATGTATGAAAAAGTAATAGAAGTGATCTTATAGTATGGATAGACGGTTGTTAGCTCGGTTTAACCCCTCTTCCCATAACTTATTTTAACCCCTTCGTACCTTTAGCCTCACAATCCCAAAATCGCCTCGGCATGTGTCATGGTTATCTAGTGTGGGAATGCATATGTACGGTTGTAGAGATTTTATTCATGTTAGATTGCAGGCATGTTCTTACGGGTCGCAGATAGGTGAGAGTCTTTACTTTTATTTATCTTCTTATCTTTCACATATACATTTGACCCTTTGCTTTCATGAGTGTCTCGAGCGTACCGCGAGAGTCCAATTAGAATGAGTCTTGCAAGGTTGAAAATTTAGCACGCTAGTCCAACATGTCCAATTCGTTTTGCTCTTGACATTATGCTTGATTATTTTTGAAGGTTGCATTAAATTGGTTAGGCATAGTGTTGTGTTTGGTTGTAAAAAGTGTAAAATCCGTTCCATTAGAAGTTTTTCTTTTCTTTTGAGTCTTAGTGCTTGCTTGAGGACAAGCAAGGTTTGGTTTGGGGAGTTTGATACGTGCCTATTTTATGCATTTTATTTATTCTTTTGACACGTATTTTCTTATATTTTCGTAACTTTTGGTTGCTATTTCTCCCGAAACGGTTTACTTTGGCATTTCTATGTTTTAAATGTAGGAATACGCGGAAGTGAGCAAAAAACTGAACTTTAATTGTCTTTCGGAAGCTGTTTTGAGTAACAATGCGGAGCAAGGATCCGGATTTCACACCCGAGTGTTGTTATTGGGCCAGATTTAAGCTGATACGAACAAGAAGCGGTCGACCGACCCATCAGAGAGGTCGACCGACCTAATCCCAAACTCGCGGAAAAGCCCAGCATCGACAGAAACGGTCGACCGACCCGCAAAAGAGGTCGGCCGACCCAGAAGCTGTGTCCGCATCTTTTGTTCCGTGTTTTACTTACCTAATCTTGTAATTATAACTTATTTAAGAAGACCTAAACTCAAAAATTAGGTCAAGCAATTTTATTAGTCAAGCAAATTTTATTAGAGAAGCAATTTATGTTATTCAAGCATTCCATGTTATTCAAGACTCCATAGTTTAGAAAGAGATTTTATTCCAAGTTTCAATCTTTTGTTCTTAATTCCAAATTAAGTTGTAAGTTCGCTACAATTAATCTTTCCCTTTTAATTTAATCTTGTTGTTCATCTTGTTGTTGTCTTTTCAATACATGTTGTCCCTTTTATTATCATCTTTAATTATGTTGATTCCTTTAATGTTCTTTGTTCTTGTTATTGTTAGTTTCATAATTAAAGGTATGCATAGCTAATTCTTGTGATTAGGAATTAGGGGAACCATGGTAAAGATTTGATTTTGATAGTTTAATGATTGAATTACCAATCCCCCATTGTTGTTGGTAAACTAATCCTTAAGATTGAAAGATTATTAGGATTAGTTTAACAACAACTTTGGGATTGCCATATGAACGAAAGTTTAGTGCTTTTCTAGGAACCCTAAGACCGTAAGGATTGGGTAGAATATTGACCTAAAGGTTTATTCTTTGTTCCTTGGGATTGTGTTATTTGGTTATTTTACCTTTCATTGACTTGTTTTAACCATGGGGAACCAAAGTTCCTAATCCCCTTTTTACTTTGTTATATTTCTCTTGTTTATTTTGTTCTTTTAGTTATTAGTTTAAATCTCAAATCAACCCCCCTTTTTGGTTACTTGTAATAGACTTTAAATTAACAAACATAATTAACCTTGTCTCCTTGTGGTTCGACCCTTGACTTATCCTATCTAAGTTTAAGCTGAGGTTTTATAAATCTTATCTTTGGCACCCCTCAACGACGGGTGTCAATATACATCAAATACAAGCATCAAATCCCACAAATAAGTCTCAACAAAACTATTCTTTGTATCCGTCTTAAGCACATAATTTCTGAAATTCAACAACAAGGCATATATAACACAAACAAGGCATGTGAGAGTCTTTCTTAAGGAATCCTAACATGATACTAAGTCCCATTAACAACCACAACATGAAAAATCATAAATTAAACCATCTTAAACAAGAAAAGTGCTAATATCACAAATAAGGCCGAGTTTCTCTTAATTGTCACCTCTAAAGCGTTTTTGCTCCAAGCTCCTATTCAATCTCGACACTAACCACCTTGGGATCTTCTAAATCTTCTCCTACAACAAGAAAAACGGATCTAAGGGACTAAAAACGGATTTCTACCAAAACAGGCCATTTTTCAAGTTGAAGAAAAAAGAAATTGGAAGTGATAGATGTCTTGCAAATTTCATGAGGATTCCATAAATGTATAAATTACCTTGATTCGGAAATCGGATGATCTCTGAAAATTGATTTAAAGTTTGAAGGGTTTAAGGAGAAAATAGAGAAAAGAAGAAGCAGTATCCTTATTTTTGAGGAATGAATGTGTCGACATTCAATAAGGAGTTGTAGGGTTTTATTGTCCTTTTCCGTTTTAAGTGGAAACGGGCTTTTGAAATGTGAACGGGTTTTTACGATACGGACTTACTTGCCAAGTTATATTCGTCTTAAGGACTTAAGGTTCTTAAGACGGGTCTTAACGATTTAATTAAAAATACTTTCTCAATAAATATTAAAATATTATTTTATTCCGTAAAAATAATTTGAAACCTTTAAAATATATTTACGAAAATACGGGATGTTACAATCACCCAATCTTCAAAAAGTTTCGTCCTCGAAACTCGAAGGTAGAACTAAGTACGAAAATCACTTTACTTTCAAAATGTATCACGCGGGTTATGGTAACCCAAGATTTTACTCTTCAAAAAGGTCTCAAGTAGAAATAGATTCCAAGGCACAAGTCTTCGTCAATGGACAATGGGATTCTCGTTACGTATTCAAGAGTCCGACATTCCAAATCTGAGATAAGTCCCAAAATTAAATCATGAAAAATTCAAAATCCTGATCGATCTGGTGTTGATAAGTACAGTACGGGTTATCAGACGTCTCCAATAACGAGTTCAGATGACTAATCAACGCTGAGATCCACCCAAATTGAAGTTAAACAGCCCCTTCAAAACCAAATTCCCCAACATAACCTTTATTCCCAAATCCTCGAAAGAGTAAAATTGCACTAATCAACTAAAAGTCACTTTCAACGGAAGAAGGAGCAGTTTCAAATTCTCAAAACAATTAAGCTTTACCCAAAAACAGCGAATTTAAAGTTAACCAATAGGGGAACAAATTCCAAGAACAGTCGTTTGAGAGCGCGGAAACAGTCGCAGAGATTGCCTCCAACACGAAGGATTAGAAGTTTCAAGCCTCGCGGCTGTCAGAACATGACAAAGGAGGGTCGAAGGAACGGAACAACCAAGTTGAAGGTTAAAGAAGATGGTAACCTTTGCCAAACATGGGTACGCTAACCACTCAATCCAAATCGAAACATCCTTTCAACGATCCCTAGTATCTTCCAAACGGACGTTTCCAGTGACCTCAATACTCACAATGGTCTCACGGTCCCTCTTACCCCTATCTCATCCACAAAACAAGGTATTCCTCAACAAGAAGGTTTCCAAAACCCTCACTCAGTTCACAAAAAAAAAAATATGTTCAATTAAGGTTAAGGATCTCTCACTCAAGGTGGAAGCCTAATACACATACCTCAGACCAAGGTTCACGCACTTCCAAACTCTAAACCTGAATTCTATCACCATAACTCTTCCCAATCAGTCAGTCCAAAGCCGAAGTCACCTATATCCTTTAGCCCTACGTAAATCAATTCCATCTACTTTTCTCTATAGGGGTACTTCGAAATCCCAAGTTTCCTCAAAATTGTTTATTACCATAAAGCGAACATTCCAAGGTAAGGTCTCACTAAGGTAACAACTTCCAAGTCAGGCAAGTGTATGACTGGTTCTCATGACTAGTTCCTCAAAACGATTCAGATCTCAAAGTTCCTCGAAGTCTAAAGGAATATCATCCTTTCAATGACTTATTCCCAACGGTCTTAGATAACTAATCTCAGATGGCTCCTCAATGACAATTCAACCGAACTCTCAGGCTATTAAACCCATATGTAATATCTATCATACTTGCATTACAGCCCACAAAATAACTATACTTAAACCAACGTGTTTCCGAAATTGCATCTCCAATGAATCATTCTATTCTATCCTCAAACTGGTGACGCATCCTAAATTTTCCTTTAAGTTCTTCATTAGATAAATGCTAAGATCCATCAGGTAACTTAAGATCAACCACTCAGTCAATTTCACAAGTTCTTTGTAAATGTTCCAATGTTCTCACACCGTTACTAACAACTCTCGTTCCTCAAGTTTAAGCGGCATTAACTTACCTCATCCACTTATCTGGCCACATCAGTACTTTAAGCATATTCTTCGAAATCACTCTCTACTCTAAGTTCCTCTAAATTCTCAAATGGAATTTCCAAACTTACAATTATCTATGACTTGGCAAGATTCACATACTTCAGTTCCACTGAAAGCCGCGTATAACACTCTACCTAGCAAAATTATCCCATCATTCGCTTACCCTTCAAATTGATAACATAAAAAAAACACTAGGGTCACCAAAACATATTCCATAAGCTCCTTAGGTTTCTCCTCAAGTAACAACACTCTCCAAATCACGGTCTACAGCTAACCTCAAGAAATTCCCAAGTTTGGCTAAGGTGAGCTACCGCACAAGGTGTTCTAGGAAACAAGTTACCAGGTTGAATCGAAAGGAAATTAAAATGGATTCCAAGAGATTAACAGGAACCTAAGGGAGGAGACTAAGATCTTAACGGTTATACGTACACCAGATTAAAACAAGGCAGTAGACATGTACGTACCAGTGGATGGATCGGGGCGGACTCCAATCTCAGCTTGAATCTGAACAGCTCCAGCTCCACTGGTCTCAGTCTCCGGGTCAATAGTGATAGCTCTGTCAATGGAGATGTTCCTCTCGGGGCACTCGAAGAAGCGATGTCCGGGCTTCTTGCAGGCATGGCAAAGGTAAGGGTTACCGTGACAGTCAACTCTAGGATGAAGATCCTTGCGGCACTTGTGACACTTTAGGGGAGCTTCTGTCGAGGGTTCCATGTCTCGATCCTGGGAAGCCTCAGCTCCGCTAGGTTCTCCCTTTCCTTGGGGGCACTGATCGAAGAGGTGTCCTCGTTCCTTGCAACGGTAGCAAATACGCGGTCTACCACGGCGGTTCTTGTCTGGCCTAACTGTAACAGGTTGCTCAAGGGAGTGTGGGCGCTTTCCTCTTCCACGAGGAGAGGAGGAGGGAGGAGGACTAAGAGGTCTCTTGCCTCGACAGCTATGCAGAGGTGGTCGAGGAGGAGAGAAGGCTCTAGCTCCTTCACAGTAGATCTGGTAAAGGTCCTCCGCTCGTAAGACACTGTAGTAACTCTGGAAGTAAGAAGTCGGGTCACCACTGGCTACACTCCTAGTCTCAGCATTAAGCTTGCTCCGAAACAGGTAAGCTTTGTCTTCTTCCCTCTCAACTAGTTGTGGGACAAAGTGGATTAGCTCCTCAAATCGATTGGTGAAGGCTTGAACAGAAAGGGTTCCTTGGCGAAGGTTCATGAACTCGGTCATCTTATCTTGGCGTATGTCCCTGTGGTAAAACCTCATGCCAAGAAGAGTCTTGTAACGACTCCAAGTGAAAATAGGGTCACGAGTAGCAGGAGCGCTGATCGTCAACCACCAACGTCTAGCCTCACGAATTAAGAACTGGGATGCTACTCGGGTCTGATCCTCAGGGCGAACACCATAAATCATGAAGTTCCTTTCCATGTCAAAGAACCAAGAGGTGAGGGTCGCATCACAAGTCTCATCCGTCGAATGTCTTAGCTGCATTCCTCCACATCTGTGTGATAATCCAAGCCAATCCTCCAGGTTGGTTACTTCCCGAGGTTTGAAATGAAGAAGAAGGCATAGACGACCTAGCTATGCAATCCTGAAGAGCTTGAATGAGGGCTTGCGTCTCAGCATTCTCATCATTGGTTGGCTCTGTCATTCTTCAATCATAAGAGAATAAACCGTTAGACGTATCCCTAACAAGGCAAAAACAGACTACAATATAAGTCCTTCAATCTACCCCATCTCTCATTCATTATTCAATTATATGGTCAAGTTAAGGTTGGGGGTTACATGAGTGCGTCGGGAGCAATAATGCTCTGATACCAACTGCAAAACCCCTCGCGAAAACGGAAATATAAATCACGCAAAGTACTAAAAATGCAGCGGAATTAAAACTTTTTAACATAACAACATGCGAGAAGAAATAAAACTGAAAACGGAAAACTTACATAAACATAAATAGATAAGTATACTGTCTAAGTACTGAAATGAAAAATATACAACAGCCTGGGATGGAACATCCCTACAGGCACCAAAACATAAACTGTATCAAAACTAGAGTCTAGCTATCGTAAAGTGTAAGTCATAAGATGACAAGCGGATCATCACTCGCTAGCTCTCAGCAACCCCTGCCATCCTGCATGTACCTACATACATGTAAACATGTACGCCACAATCAGTGGGGAGTGATTAGAGTTCTCCTAGCCACCTTTTGTAACGACACGTAATACAACAAAAGCAAACAGAATACTCCAGCATATATAAACATGTGAAGTATAAATTTTCTCAATAACTGAAACTCATACTATCATGCAATCACTAATGCACGAGTCTCAACCAACTTCGGAAACTATTTGGAAGGAGAACCGGTTTCCCTTCCGGTTGCCCGGCCGGGGGTCTTTCAGTCCAAACCATTTACGAAATTGACTAAAGAGTGTCACCCAATGCCTTGGGTGAACAATAACAAAGTCAAGGTATTGTAAACATCCTTATCATCATGCATATCTGACACTGTACCAACTCAAGCAAGCAGATAAAACTCAGTAAGTATAAGGTTCAGCGGTCAACTTAACATAACCTAAATACCAATCATTCAGCAAGTATAAGGTTCAGCGGTCAACTTAAGACATAACCTAAATACCAATCATTCAGCAAGTATAAGGTTCAGCGGTCAACTTAAGACATAACCTAAATACCAATCATTCAGCAAGCGAGGACTCAGAAGCCAACTTAAGGCATAGACCTGCCAATCAGCAAGACACTAGACTCAGAGGCGACATCACAACGCATGGACTAGCATCCAAAATTAAAGGACTCAGAGGCCAGCTTAAGGCATGTCCCTTCCCTACATCACAAGACACTAGACTCAGAGGCCAGCTTAAGGCATGTCCTAGCATCAACATCTGCACTCCGGACAAGGTGTCAGTACCTTAGCTACCCCGTTGTGCAGCTGCTCTACTCGTCAGACTGAGAGGCCAACTTAAGGCATGTTCCAACGTGATCACAAATAAACATGTTTGGGCTCAGAGGCCAGCTTAAGGCATATCCCAGACACGACAACCATACACATATAGGGCTCAGAGGCCGGCTTAAGGCATATCTCCATATATGACAACAAGCTCACGTATTAAGCTCAGAGGCCAGCTTAAGGCATACCTTAATACGCATCAATACAATATCATCCAAAGGCCGCAACTAGTCTATAGTTCTAATCTCTTATACTTCTAATCAACACTTAATTGATCCCGGAAACTAAGTTGAGGGAGAGCCGGTTTCCCTTTCGGTTACCCGACCGGGGGGTCTCTATCCTCTCTCCATTCTCGAACCCAATATAGTGTCGCCTATCCTCCGGGGACCTCAAACACACATCAAAGGTACACGGAACGAATCTCAAACAAAACCGAATATCCGTTTGGAAGTTATAAACTAGAGCTGATCAAATGGCCCAGGCCCGATGGCCCGACCCGGCCCAGCCCGATTTTTTCTCGGCTTTGGGCCTAATAGTTTGGCCCAAAAAGCCCGTGGCCCGGCCCAAAATAAGCCCGATATAAATATAGGGTCGGGTTTGGGCCAACCTAAAGGCCCGATTTTTGGCCCGGCCCGACCCGAAATTATTTTTTTAAAAAGAAAAAAATTCAAAAGTTGGAATCGTATATCACATCATATTAATAATCTTATATCACTAATGCATCGAATTATCAATTTCGCAGATATTTTTATTTTTATCGTACACCTTTGCTTAATACTATTCATTTTTTGTCAACTCATAAATTATGTATGGTACTATGGATGGTTCTCCTACCAAAAGAGTCGAAGTCAAATACCTAAGACTTGAAAATTGTATTTCGTTCCTAATAGTTTGTTCACATAACGATTTTGTCGATTGTTTCGTACTATATTATTTTGGCCCGTTTTGGCCCATTTTGGCCCGAGGCCCGTTATAGCCCGAACAATTGCGGGCTTGGGCCAAGAAATTTGGCCCATCGTTTTGGCCCGGCCCGGCCCAGCCCGTGTATTTGGGCCGTTTATTTAACACGGGCCCGGCCCAAACCCGGCCCGGCCCGGCCCATGATCAGGTCTATTATAAACCAAACAATGAGAACAGGGGTTCTCAGCCGGTCCGGGACAGTCTGCCGGTCAGCCGGCTGGGAGTCCCTTCCCATGCCATTGCAAAAATCTGAAAAACAATGAGAAGAGGCTCTCAGCCGGTGGACCGTCCGCCGGCCAGCCGGCTGGGAGTCCCTTCCCCTAAGCCCTTCCTCAAACTTAAACAACAAGGAGAGACTCTCAGCCGGTGGACCGGCTGCCGGTCTGCTGGCTGGGAGTCCTTTCCCAAGCCTTTGCAAAATTTCACCAAATCCTAAGAGGGATTCTGAGCCGGTCGACCGGGGGCCGACCTACCGGCTCAGAACCCTTTCCCTATATTTCAGAACATTCAAAGAACACATCCCAACTCTGAGCCGGCCGACCGGCTGCCGGTCAGCCTACCGGCTCAGAGTCACCTGTACGCAAAATCGCAATTCTCTACAATACAAAAAACTCCTCAAATCGATTCGATACTTCTAAAATTGCAACATACAAAGATTACCCAGCATATATAATCATCATATACATCAAATACAAGCATCAAATCCCACAAATAAGTCTCAACAAAACTATTCTTTGTATCCGTCTTAAGCACATAATTTCTGAAATTCAACAACAAGGCATATATAACACAAACAAGGCATGTGAGAGTCTTTCTTAAGGAATCCTAGCATGATACTAAGTCCCATTAATAACCACAACATGAAAAATCAGAAACTTAAACCATCTTAAACAAGAAAAGTGTTAATATCACAAATAAGGCCGAGTTTCTCTTAATTGTCACCTCTAAAGCGTTTTTGCTCCAAGCTCCTCTTCAATCTCGACACTAACCACCTAAGGATCTTCTAAATCTTCTCCTACAACAAGAAAAACGGATCGAAGGGACTAAAAACGGATTTCTACCAAAACAGGCTATTTTTCAAGCTGAAGAAAAAAGAAATTGGAAGTGATAGATGTCTTGCAAATTTCATGAGAATTCCAGAAATGTATAAATTACCTTGATTCGGAAATCTGATGATCTCTGAAAATCGATTTGAAGTTTGAAGGGTTTAAGGAGAAAAGAGAGAAAAGAAGAAGCAATATCCTTATTTTTGAGGAATGAATGTGTCGACATTCAATAAAGAGTTGTAGGGTTTTATTGTCCTTTTCCGTTTTAAGTGGAAACGGGCTTTTGAAATGTGAACGGGTTTTTATGATACGGACTTACTTGCCAAGTTATATTCGTCTTAAGGACTTAAGGTTCTTAAGAAGGGTCTTAACGATTTAATTAAAAATACTTTCTCAATAAATATTAAAATATTATTTTCTTCCTTAAAAATAATTTGAAACCTTTAAAATATATTTACGAAATTACGGGATGTTACAGTGGTATCGTGAATTAGACCGCACATCTTTATTTTAGTCATTGCTTTTATTTTTATTATTTTCGTCGCTAGCATAATTATCAATCACCTACAAACCTCCCCCCCCCCCCCACCATTTTTGTGACTGAACAACCGAAAAACGCAAATAGACATTGCCTCCTTGTGGTTCGACCCGTACTTCTACTAGCTTTTGGTAGTCTTAGTTCGGAAATATAAATTTTATCTTTGACACCCACAAGGACGGGTATCAATATACCTGCTTATTGTTTGGCTGTAAACGAGAGAGTTATTGCTTATAAGAGGTATAAGCAAAGAGCCTCATTTGACGAACTTTACCCGCTGATGCAAGCCACGAAACGGAAGGAACGATCATTATTTCAGACTGAAAACACTAATCCCAAGTTTATTGTTGTTGTACGAGAGGAAAGACTCGATCGAGTGAATCATTCAATTCGATCGAGGGAAAATGGTGGACAATCACTCGATCGAGAAACTTCAAATCCTCGATCGATTGTTATTGCTGAGGAGGACCTCGATCGAGTTGCACCAATCACCCGATCGAAGGAAGTTGACAAAAATGTTCTCGATCGGGTAGTACCACTTACTCGATCGATTAATGAAGAGAACAAGATCACTCGATCGAGTGATATTATGGCTGGAAGTGCTCGGTCGAGTACTTCATCAAAGGAAAAAAAATTTGTGCAGGAAGGAAACCCGGACATTAGCGAGCTGAAGTCTTTGGTCGAAACCTTGGCAACTCAGATTCGGGAAAAGGAAGCTTCAATTAAGCGCCTAGGGTACGAAGTCTTCAATTAGTTTCAGATTGTTCCACGAATGATTTGGTAGATCAAGCTGCACATATTGCTCCATTGCTGAGTATTGATGAGGAAGATGATGACTTCCTGTATAATGTCCTACCTCACTATGTTAACATTGAAAATAAAGAGCGGGATTTTTCGTGGGATTCTTGCTTTGAGAATCCCATGTTTGAGGACATAATCGTCATCGAGATGATGCCGAATCCCCTCTTTGACTTCATGGTAGTAAATGAGAGCATAGAAGATGGAGGCATTAACACCTTTCAATCGAACATGCTAGGTACAGGCCGGGTGAATCTGCACGAACGAATGAGTTGGGCAAGGACAACACTCGATCGAATGAAGTGACAGTTCGATCGAGTGATGCTGATGAGGAAAGTGTTCGATCGACTGCTGCCGACCAGGAAGTTATTCGATCGAGTGATATCTAGGCTCGATCGAGTACAGTGATTGATGTGATCAATGATTCATCACCCAAATCTGTTTTGGGTGATAATAAGAAGGTAAACATAGATCGCTCCTATTCGATAGACGGTAATGTTATTCATCTTCTTGTCCTTGATAGGATTTCCTTTATCCCTTTTGTCAAATCATATTCTGTTGTTGTTTTGACACCTCCGCCCCAATCTGGGAGCAAATTGGAGGAACATCGTTTTGTTTCTTCTTACACAGGTCTTGAAAGGTTAAACGACCCTGAAGGAGGATTTGAAGACTATGTTCCAGTGTTCCACCCAAGATGAAGATGCGACAGAGGGTCGGAAATGGTGTGGTTAATGCTGTGATAAGCCGTTGCTCTTTTGTTTCTGTACTTTGGGGACTAGTGGTGAATCCGATGACCGTTGAAGTGACTGCATTCAGTTAGAAGCCTAGTTACAGGATTTTAAACTTGTTCTAATAAAAGTCGGGTTTCCAACCCCGTGCGAAGTGTAATAGACAATTGAATTTTTCGACTTAGAATACTTCTTCATTTTTGCGTTTTAGACAATTTACTTTTATCCGTAGTTGGACAACTAGTAAACCCAGACAATTTTTAAGTTTTCGTAGTTGCATCGTTGCATGTAGTTGGTGTTTTTTTTGCTGGAACACGATGCATACGAAAGAGGAAAAGAATAAAGAAGTAAAGAGAGTTGGTCAAAGACGAAGCATAATTCGATCGAGTGAATTTCAGTTCAAATTCACTTGATTGAAAGGAATTCGAGGAGCAATCACTCGATCGAGTAGTACCATTTTACTCGATCGTATGAAATGTCGCCTGTTTCAGCTTCTGGTTTGGGGAAGCGCGCATTTTGTGAGTTCCTATTTCCTTTTTCCATCTTTTGCATTTAGCTTTCTTTTTATACAAGTTCCCTTAGGAACATGTATTAGGCTGTGTACCCTCTTTCCCTTTCTGTGATGTTGTATGCTGTAGCCAATGAGGACATTGTCAATATTGGTTTGGGGAGGAGTATTGCATCCTCTTGCGTCTGCATTTACATTTTTTGCATGCATTCACGTTTTTTTTTTTTTTATGTTCTTTTAGTTTTTCTTTTCACTTTACACGTTTATTTATGCATATAGTCGATTCGGATTTGAGTTATTTGATGATGGTATTGCTCTATAGATCATTTCGTTGCTTTTCTTTGTATTTTTTCACCGCCATTTAGCAAAATCTTGTAAAGTCATATCTCGAATTTTGTCTTGAAATTTTTAATTGGACTATTAGACTTTACTTGTGTTTTGGCAACCTACTTAAAATCTGAGTTCTAGAGCCTATAACTGGTGACATTCATGACCGGTTTATCTAGGATTGAGAGTAGTACTCCCTTCATTTCATCGCACTTCACATGTATGACTTTTGATTGCTTTTTGCCTACACGCATGGTTTTGTGGTTGGTATCACATGTTTGGAGAATACTTGCATATCCCATCATTCTCATTTTACCCATTTAACTCCACATTTAGCCAAAACTGCCAGTTGACCTATAAACTACACCCAAATCTTAGCCTACCTTGATCGAGCTAGTTTAGTGTTGTTTTGTGGTATACTTTCATTTCATCCGTTTTGGTTTGGATTTCTTTTTGGAGTTGGTATTCTGAGAATGTTGGAACTTGAACTCGGGTTGTTTCCATGAGCTTAGCAAAAAAAACATGAAAAATAAAAAAAAGAGAAAAAGGAAAAAGACAAAGACAAAGAAAAAGAAAAAGAAAAAGAAAAAGAAAAAATGGAAAGAAAAAGAAAAGGAAAAATATGTATTCCCGCGCTTATCATTATATCTTTTGGGAATTAGAATAATAAGCTCAATAAGCTAATCATCTTTTGCTCCAATTCAAGTTCCGTGGTTATTTGAGTTGTATGCCAAGCATGGGATCGTGTTTGTTGTAAGTAAGAAAGACGGTTGTACTTTTGGTTAAGATTAGGTAGCTAGCTTGACGTCTTACCTCCTCTTTTCCATATTGTTTCTATTGCTATTTTTGTAGGAATAAGCTAAGAAGCGATGAAAACGAAGCTAAAACTCGTCCTAAGTTCTTTAAATTAGAAGATGGAAGTTGGAGTAGGCCTTATAAGCATTGAGAAGCGCAAGTCGTACAAGTGAAAGGCTACTTGAGGTGCGCAAAATGAAGAATGGGAGCTAAGTAACCAAGGAAGAACTTCAACTTTTTCGTGCCTACTTTGGAGAGCCATATCTCAAGTTCTACAATAGATAATCAGGCGATTCCAATTGGAGATGAAAGCTTATCCTCTTAGCTTTCCAACTCCACCAAGAACGCTTGATTTAAACGAGTAACGAAGAAATGTCAGCCGTTCGAAGTTCAGTGCGTGAAGCAGGAATTGCTCGCTGAGAAGTCCTCTATCGAGTCTGTAATCCATTCGATCGAGGGGTTTTGATCTGTAATTCATTCTATCCAGTCCTTAATCACTCGATCGAGTACTTTTGGTCCTTAATCTACTCGATCGAGTGAGTTTGAAGCTCGATCGAGTAAATCACTAATGGGCTTTGGTTTCCGTGCTTCCTTTTCTAGGTTAGATTTTGACTTAACCTAATCTCTCTTATAAAAAGAGATGAGGTTAAGGTAAAAAATGAGGATCTCACACCCCACTCTTAATCTCTCTTAGTTCTTGTCACTGTAAATTTCGGCATAGCTTTTTCTTCCTCATTCTTCCTCCTTTCTTGCTCGGAATTCTTGTAACCTTTTCTTTACCTTTAATCTTTTTTTGTTCTTTATTTTCCTGTTCATTTTTTTAGTTTAATTCATCTTTTTTTATGTCTTTTGTTAATTGCATCTCAATGGTTAGTTTAGAATCACAAGCCAAGTGTAGCTAATTTCGTAATATGTTAGGATGAGGGAATCGCGGTAATAATGTAATAAGATTCACATGTTTAGTCTATTTTGTGACGAGGTTTGTTTATAAGCAATCTAATTATAAAACTAGTTGACTGAATGCATGCATGAGACCGGTTTATCTAGTAAAACTCCGCCTGGATCGAAAGATTGGTAGAGTAGGCTTGCTTAGGACAATCTATATAACCTATCTGGATCGAAAGATTGATAGGGGAGTTTAGGGTGATTTCAGACCGAAAGGACATTAATCGTTCCCACCTTATCATAGAATTGACTGACTTAGCACTTTTATATCACATGAATTACCGCGGTGACCTGAATCTTAGCATATTCCCTTTTACATCGTTTAGAATCGTATATTTAATCATCTCCTTTTATTCTTTGTTTTCTTTTTCTTGTTTAGTTAGTTTCACCCATCCAAAACCCCCGATTTTTGTGACTAAACAATTTAAGATCGCAAATGGAATTTTACCTCCATGTGGATACGATCCCTACTTCCACTAGCTTCTAGTTAGTAGACTTATGTCTTTATCTTTGGTGCATAACGACACGCATCAGTAAGCCCCAAATTTTCCGTTTTCGTTCTTCTTAAATTACTTTTACGCTAATAACTTTTTGCCTCTTCTTTATTGGAGACTTGTCCTCACCTTTTCGTGAGTTTCGTTCTTACTTTTTGGTGAGTTTATTCTCATTGTGTAGTGAGATTTTTCCCTCTATTTGAGAGGTTCAAGAGTTAAGTGGAAGATCGACGCCTTCATTATTGATCATATGAAGATAAAACTGCCGTCAGATTGTTGGTTACAAACTTTTTGGCCAAAAGAACTATATTCTTGTCAATGCTTTAGAAAATTTGGAGACCCTCTGGTGAAAAGCCGTAGGAGGCAATATGTTAGAGAATCTACAGAAGCGTCTCATGAGCCCATCAAGTTTAGAAATTTCTTTTGATCGAGAATGTAATTTATTTGATTTTAATCGTTTTGTGTCCGGTCATTCTTTACATATGTTGTAACTACCATGAGACTTTTGATTAATGAAACGATATTTTCCCTTAAAAAAAGAGCCAAACAATAGTAGGACTGTTTATCAGAAGCATAGTAGAACTGTTTATCAGAAGTAGTAGTTTTAAGACGCAGACAGTAGTACGACTGTTTATCAGAAGCAGTAGTAGCTGCCGACTAAACTATTGATTAAGAATTTTCAATATAATATATAATATATTTACTTTAAGACGTCTGCGAGCAATGAAATCGCTCGGCCAATTAAATCGCTAGAAAAAAACAGGCAATGGAATTGTTCGGAAAAACTTCCTTTAATAATATAGATAGATATTGATTGATTGATTATTGTGGGTAGAATGATTAAAATAAGTAGTGTTTTGGATGGGTTGAGGTGTTGTTGTGAGTTAAAGTGACTAAAATAAGTATAAAAAGTTTATAAAAAATGGACAATGAGATATTATTGTAACTAGACGGAAAAAAAATTGGGACATTTATTTAAAACACAAATTCTCATTGAAGACGGACACTATCTGTCACAAGCTGAAAACGGATAGTGCCCCTCTTACAATGTGCAAGGAACAATATGTACATGTGCTTTATTTTTTTCCTCACTTGTCCTCCCACTTGCATTATTGGGACTTGGGAGAGGGAAAAGCAGTCACAAGTTAGGACACTTTGTATTTAAAATAGGGGTGAATAATATTTACCAAATTTGTCCGTTTTTTGTAAGACGGACATACCCGTCGCAAGCTTGCGACGGGTCAAGTACGTGTAATATGGGGCAAGTTGGTACCGTATTTGATAGAGAATGGGTCATGCAAGTTGTCATGATGTCAGCATGTGAAATAAAAAAAGAAAAAAAAATCTTACACTTCCCCAAACTCCTCGAGACTACAAACCATCAATTCTCATTTACCCCTCTCTCACTCAACCGTCATTCCCCCCACTTCCTCACATCTTCAACTCCCTTATCCTCTAATCAATTCCTCTCACTAACAAAAACCCTCTGTAAACCCCCAATCTCCCTCTAACATTTCCTGCAAAAACACCAAAAACAAATAAGGAAAATGGTAACAAAACAAAGTGCGAGGCGTGCATTGGTGAAGAAGACGACTACAAATGCTGAAGGTATGAACATATTCAAGCTTTGATAATTTAAAGTGGTTTTTTAGTTATTTGTTAGTAAAATTTGTTAGTTTAAAAATTTGAGTTTTTTAAAAATCCATATTAATCAACACATTTTTTTAACATGATAGTTACATAATTCGTGTTTTTTAAAATATTAAATCTAAGTTTTCTTTGTTGATAAATGCATGTTGTTTTTGTAAAGTGTTGTCGAGATTTAATTTATTTTTTAGGGTTGTGTGGGTATTTTTTAGGGTTTTATGGGGGATTTTAGTAGTTTCTGAGTTATTTTTAGGGTTTGTGGTTTATTTTGTTTCGTGGGGTTCTGGGTTATTTTTAGGGTTTTTGGTTGTTATTGGTAGGGTTTTTGGGTTTCTGGTGGTATTTTTTTTGTTTTTTTGTTTTGTTGTTTTGTTGTTTTGTTGTTTTGTTGTTTAAATAATGTTGGTTGTGGTATTTTATATGGCGTTATTGTAGTTGTTTATATATGATCTTCAATGTTCTGGCTTTTTAGGGTTTATATGGGTTTCTGGGTTGTTAAACTGTCTGACATGATAATGCCTGACATGGTGAAAACACATGTCAGACATTTTTTACATGACGAACAAATATGTTTTAAAAACACATGTCTGATAATGTATTTGTTATTTACGTCGGTAGTTAGAAATATGTAGTAGTTGTCGTGAGGTTAATCAATATATGTTGGTATTTGTTCTGAGAATGTAGTTGGGGACATTATATCTGTATATCCTGACATAGTAACACATAATCTCTTACGATAATATTGTAATGTATTTGGTTTTTGTGGCACGCTTTATGCTTAAAGCAGCAGCAGATGAGGTCGTTGCAGAACAGACAGCACCAGCGAAAGGTAGAGGTAGAGTGAAACGCAGAGGGAAAGCGGTTAAGGAACCGACAGAAGAAGAGAATGTAGAGGAGGACCCAGCGGAGGAGGAGGAGCAAGGTGATGAGGTACATAATAAGGTGAAAGGGGCCCGAAAGAAGGTTACTTTCACTGCTTCCAGTACTAAAGCAAAGGGGAAAGGGAAGGCAGTAGTGGAGGCTGAAGACGATGAACGTGCAGACGACGACCGTCCTGATTCTGAAGACGAAGAGGATGCTGACATCGACGACGACGCAGATGCAATTGATCAGTCTATTGAGAGGGCAATAACGTTGGTTAAAAACCCGGCGCGCAAGGAACCCTTAAAACCTAAAGCAGTTAAAAAGGGTAGGGCATGTGGCTTTTTTTTTTTAGGAGTTTGCTCATATACATACACATCGTACATGTATTAACGTTTATCGTCTGTTACCTGCGAGGCCATACAGAAAATAGTAAAGCGTCGAAGGTGCTGGCAACAAGGCGAGAGGCTGGGGAGAGTTCGAAGAAACGAAAGGGTGATGACGATGGTTTTGACCTCATCAAGTAAGTTAGATTTTTTTCGAGTCGTTGTACGTTACATATTTTTAAATTAACTTCGGTTTACCTTTTATAATTATGTTTCCCCTCCGTTATGTTAACATGATGCTTAGATAGGTTAACATTGTGTTTGTGTTCAGATGTTTGTGTACTTAAGCATTATGTCGTGTATATTTCATAATACTATCTGTTGCGTACATATGTTTAAAGTAATTTATGGTTACCTTTTGTAAGCATGTCCCCCCCCCCCCCCCCCCCCCCCCCCCCCGTTGTGTTAACATGATGCCTTAATTGGTTAACATGAAAAATATATGATGTCTGATTAAAATGTTGATATAGTTGAGCATTATGTTGGATGGTTACATAGTTGTCTATGTTGTTCACATATGTTAATCTTTCGTTTTGAAGACTTGTTTTGTTCTTTTACTGTTATGTAGTCGAAATTACATAATGTTGTATGTTGTGCACATCTTGTTAAAATTATTTGTGGTTGCCTTTTTTAATTATGTTTTCCCCCCTGTGTGGTTAACATTATTCTTTAGTTCGTTAACATGCAAATTATATGATCTGTCGTTAGATGTTGATACACTTAAGCATTTTTGTTGGGTGGTTACATTTTTGTCTATGTTGTGAACATGATGCTTTAATTGGTTAACATATAAAATATATGATGTGTGATTAAATGTTGATGAACTTGAGCACTATGTTGGATGGTTACATAGTTGTCTATGTTGTTCACATATGTTAATCTTTCGTTTTGAAGACTTGTTTAGTTCTTTTACTGTTATGTAGTCGAAATTACATAATGTTGTATGTTGTGCACATATTGTTAAAATTATTTGTGGTTGCCTTTTTTAATTATGTTTATTGGTTAACATGCAAATTATATGATCTGTCATTAGATGTTGATACACTTAAGCATTTATGTTGGGTGGTTACATTTTTGTCTATGTTGTGAACATGATGCTTTATTTGGTTAACATAGAAAATATATGATGTGTGATTAGATGTTGATGAACTTGAGCATTATGTTGGATGGTTACATAGTTGTCTATGTTGTTGACATATGTTAATCTTTCGTTTTGAAGACTTGTTTGTTCTTTTACTGTTATGTAGTCGAAATTACATAATGTTGTATGTTGTGCACATCTTGTTAAAATTATTTGTGGTTGCCTTTTTTAATTATGTTTCCCCCCTGTGTGGTTAACATTATTCTTTAGTTCGTTAACATGCAAATTATATGATCTGTCATTAGATGTTGATACACTTAAGCATTTATGTTGGGTGGTTACATTTTTGTCTATGTTGTTCCCTGTTATGTAATGTACATTACATTATGTTATATGTTGCGTACATATAGTTGCCGACGTTTGTGGTTACCTTTAGTGGTTATGTTTCCCCCTGTTGTGCTAACATTATGCTTTTGTTTGTTTACATGCAATTGTGTGATGTTTGTTCTGAATGTTGTTATATTTAGGCATATATGTTTTGGATTATTACAATAATCTTTATGTTGTCGACATATATTATTTTTATTGTTAGGTTGGGTGATTACATTTTTGTCTGTGTTGTCCCCTGTTATGTAGAATACATTACATTGTTTTATATGTTGTGTACATATGGTTAACGATGCAATTGTGTGATGTTTGTTTTTAATGTTGTTAGATTTAGGCATTATGTATGATGACTACAATGTTCTTTATTTTGCCGACATATATTATTTTTTGTTTTTAAGTAGATATGTTCTATTCTTGAACCGTTATGTTGTATACGTTACATAATGTTATATATTACGTACACATGGTTATGCTGCTTTGTTGTTACCTTTTGACATTGTGTTAACCCTCAGTAGTGTTGACATTATGGTATAATTAGTTAACATACAAAAATTTATGCTGCGTAATTAGATCTCGGAATTGTGTGATGTTTGTTTTTAATGTTGTTATATTTAGGCATTATGTATGATGACTACAATGTTCTTTATTTTGCCGACATATATTATTTTTTTTGTTAAGTAGATATGTTGTATTCTTTAACTGTTATGTTGTTTACGTTACATAATGTTATATATTACGTACACATGGTTATGGTGCTTTGTTGTTACCTTTTGTCATTATGTTTACCCTCCGTAGTGTTGACATTATGGTTTAGTTAGTTAACATACAAAAATTTATGTTGTGTAATTAAATGTTAATATACTTATGTATTACTTCCTCCATTCAAATCCAAATTGTATTTATGCTTTATGCACAAATTTTAAGAATTTATTAAATATATGATTGAAAGTACAATGAGAAGTGTGTATGTTATTTTTTTATTGTTTGTGGTGGAGTAATGGTGGGTCATTTGATGGCATTTTGGGTAAATAATTGATATTCATAAGGATATTTTAGTAATTTTGTTGGCTTTATTAGGAAAGATGTAGTTTGGATATGAATGGATTAAAATGGAATAGGTGTAGTTTGGATATGAATGGAGGAAGTATGTGGTATATATTACATAATCTTATGTGTTGTGCACAAGTTGTTAGACTGATTTGTAGTTGTCATTTGTAATTATGTTTCCCTTCGATTGTGTTAACATTATGCTTAAGTTTGTTAACATGCAAGTTACCTGATGTTTTTGTTGTCTATGTTTTGTTCTTTACCTGTTATGTACTGTACATTACATTATTTTATGTGTTGTGCACATGTTGTTAAACTGATTTGTGCACTTTCGTTATTATGTAGCATGACTGACATAAGATGATTTTATATGTTCAAATGTTGTAGGAAGAGGAAGGAGGTGGACGGGCATGGGACACCTCGCCCATTATTCAACCTCATTGCTGTCCTGACGGAAGCTCAAAAGATGGATGTGGAGGACATTGGTTTTGGTGGTCTACTGGAGCTGAAGACTCACGCCTACCTTCATCAAATGGCTGACTGGTTATTGAGCAAATACGATCCGTCATCGAGAATGTTTCTCTTTAACAGGCATCACCAGTTTGTGCTAACAAAGGATGACGTTTATGATGCTTTTATGCTACCGTGTACGGATCAGGGCATCGGAACAAGGACCGATCAGGCATTGGCGCTGAGGTGGCGCAAGAGATTCAACATCAACGAAAAGGAGGAGTTGTCTTTAGAAGCCATCCGGCACGAGATGATGGGTATGCCGGATGGCGGTCCAGATTTCAAAAAAATGTTTGTGTTATTAGTGAGGATAAATAATGGGCCCAAAGGCATACCTCTCATCTTATTGGGGATGTGTTACGACCGTGGTGGGTCGAGTTGTTACAGTCGCGGTGGACTCGTGGAGAACCCACGGAACAAAAAATGTAGGGGGCTGCTTAATGTTTTTACAGATGGTGTATTTCCATCGCCTTACCTGGAGGGGTGCCCCCGAGAAGTCCAGCCTCCCACTGCTTCAACACTGGCCATACGAGCGGCTGAAAAGAAGGATTGGAGAAGAAGTCCGCGCATACCAGTACCACGAGGGGTTGGTGTTGGGGTATGGGACAACGCAAAGTACCCAGTCTCCAGGGACCGCGTTAAATGCCTTTATCGTCGATCCAGTGCGCCTGAACCAGAGTCGAAGGCACCAGCAGCACGTTTTGTGACCTTGCCCCTGCCAGATGGCGTCCCGACTGACGAGGAACTGCAGGCCTCGTACGACGATGTAAGGCTGATACGTTCCCTGATTCCCCCCATGCATTCGTTATTTTTTGCAATTCTGTTTTATGTATGACCTTCTGTTTCCGTGACATATTAACCGACAGGTGCGTACTCGGAACTGGATGACGACCGGGCGAAACCTGTCAATTGTGTCTACCCTACACAAAACCCTCTTAAAGGACGGAGCTTTGGGCGAAGTCAGTGGTGCGGAGCAGCAGAGGGGATCAGCTGGCAGCGTAGATGGGGGTGGGGGTCGCCAACGCAGGGGTCATTCACACAGGCCCTAGGCAGTCCGGGCTCCGTTGCTGCGTGGGATGCGGTCGGTGCACGGTTGGATGCAATGATAGAGGTGGAGATGATCACGGCTCCTTCGTTCTCCCTCGGACTCGATGATATTGGAATGCCAAGCCAGCCAACCCAACCCGTGGCCCGCTACAACCCGCAGGAAGGCATGAGAGTCGAAGTAATGTGGTCGGGTATTGGACATGACAAGTTTTTGGAGGGCCGGTATAGTGGCCTAGTTTGTTGTATATGTTTGGGGTCCCTGATGTAGGGCTTTTTCTGTGAACAGTTTTAATGGGTAGGTCCATACATGTTTTTGGACTACCCCCAGTACCATTTTGAAGGCCTTTATCATGCCTTAGTAAACTGTATTTAGCTGGCACCTCACTGCCATAAACTGTGGATGGTCTTCATTGACCATCGATTAGGGGGCTCATCCCCCGTCTTGCGGTAGTAAATCGTTTTGAAGGCATGTGTTGCGCCTTTCGTATAAAGATCTTGGGTTTATACTTTTTGCTTGCACCCCTGTCCATGGGGACAACCCATAGTTGCTAACATATATATACATGTAAGTGTAACACCATACATCTACCCATTAAATAAACATGTCAAGGCACTTCCATACAAATGTGGTCACCTGTGCATGGCCACATAATATTTGAGAGAATATGTACCCATTAAATGTAAAAGTGCCAAAGATGTTAAGACAAAACAATCGAAATGTATACCCCTGTGCATGGGGACAAACACATCAACACACTTGAAAACATGTCCATACATGAAATGAGATAATGTAATGAATGCTACATAGAACACACGAATAACAAACATGTGAACACACTTGAATACAAATGTATCCACCTGTGTATGGGTACAAAAAATGCTCGAGAATATATAATAGATCTATATTAACACACCCAAGGCACTATGTTGATATTTTTTTGATAACCATGACCTGAGATTCAGCAAGTTAACATCAATCAACAAGTTAGCATACAAAAATTTATGCTGTGTAATTAGATGTTAATATACTTATATATTATGTGGTATATATACATAATCTTATGTGTTGTGCACATGTTGTTAGACTGATTTGTAGTTGTCGTTTGCAAGTTAACATCAATCAACAAAAGTCCATCCTAACCTGAGATTGAGACATACATATATACAATCTCCAAAAGATAACGACCAAAAATATGTACATATTTTCGGGTAATATGTGTCCCTGTAACTAGAAGGGCTCTAATATATTACATCGTAGGGCGCACTTACTTAAGTAACTAGACAAAAGGCGTACATATTGGTGACACAAAACGGGTTGCGTACTGATTGTTCTTTTTGCAAAACAATGTCGGTTCATCTTGAGCGCTCCCACTTGAGGTCTGAGGGGCGACATTACTGCGAAATCCACCCCCACAAATCAAAAAGATTCGCATTCCCCTGCCCAAAACGGTTCCATTACTCGGTCCCCCCCCCCCCCCCCTTACAACCCCCGCACCGCCACTCAAAGCAGTCGCGGGATGGGAGTGTATGCGTCCTGAGAAGCTTGGACGCTCCCACTTGAGTTTTTCACTGCCTTACTCTTGCCAACCTTCCTTTTCTTCCTTTGACTCCTCCCCTTTGTCCTGACGCGGATAGGGTCAAGAATTGCGGGAATATCGTCCCTTTCCTGAATGGCTGCCTCCCCGAGCGACATTTTCTGCAGAAGCTTGCCAATTTTATCGGCAGCAATGTCGGTGTACTTCTCCAACACTTCTCTGGCCTCACCCACTAACTGACTCTTTGTTATCAGATTGTTCAGTTTTGTTAACATGGACCGACGCCAGTTAATAGCCTCATTAGCCGCTGATCGGCGCAAGTCTGCAGGCAGAATACGCTCCCAAACGTCCTTCTTCGCAAATTTCGTCCACCTGCGCACAATGTACGTATCAGGGATCTCCGGTACGGAGTGCATGTGAAGCACCCGTATAATATGAGAACATATCACCCCCACGACTTGGTACTTCCTACATGTACATTCCGCCAACATGCTACGGCAATCGTACGTAACATGGTGACCCTTGCCCTCAATCGCCCCAGTCACGACTTTGTACACGAAAGTAGAATCCTCATCATGAATAATTGCCGCCCTTGCTCCCATCGCTAAGTTGAACTCTCTCTCGAAGACGCGGAACAGTTGGACTGTGTAAATCTGAGATGAATGCTGCAATAGATCAACTAGCGGGAAGACGGACGTCGGCATTGTTCGAATACAATTGAATTCCTTTCGCTCCTCCTCCCCCCTCCATCTACGGATCGGTCGTTCCAAATATCCCATAGAACTCCGTGACGGACGTAGTCTTAGAGGCCTGAAACCCCATTACATGGTTCGTGCTTTCGCTCCTTTGGGATGACAGAATTCCAGCAGAGAAATAGGTATTGTTCAGCGCGGTGCACCATTTGAAGCGCAGCCCATACAATCTCTTGAACCACAAGTTCTCACCGATATCATACTTCGACATCATTTCCTGCCAACATTCTTCGAACTCCTCCTCATTGTAGCACCCGCTAAGGCATTTATTGAACAACTCCTGGAAAACCCTATCATGCTTCAAAGACCCGAAGTGAGAATTGGCGTTCTGTTGGATATTCCACCGGCATAGCCGATGCCTACTTTGTGGATAAATCTACGTAAAAAACAGAAGATAATGTCACCATAATATGGCAGTATGTTCACCCCAGAGGAGATATACACATTTATAAGTTTTGTGGCACCAACTTATAAGGTAATCATTGTGTACACAAAACAGCGTGTATGTATCGTATATGCCAAGTATGCAAATGACTATCAACATTACCACTGCAAATGGCTTACGTACCTTGTCTATAGCATTTGACATTGCTTGATCTTGGTCAGTAAATATGGAAATTGGCCGTAAATCGTCACCCATAGCTTCGTTGAAGGCGTTGAATAACCACTCAAACGATTCTTCGTTCTCATCAGATAGGAAAGCACACCCGAACATGACGTTAGACCAATGATTATTGATGCCAACAAACGCACCACATATCAAGTTGTACCTATTAGTGCGATACGTAGTGTCGAAGATGACAACATCATGGTACAGCCGGTAGTCCTCCCGCATCATGGCGTCACACCAAAACAGGTGACATAGGCGGTCATCTTCGCCGAAATGCACCCGGAAAAAGAACCCAGGGTCCTCGGTCTGTCGTGCTATCAACATGTTGATTAGCGTTGCTGCATCACCCCCCTCTATAGCTTTCGCTTTCAGCCTATGCACGTAATTGATGTGATCCCGCTTCGTGTGCCCCAAAAATACCTCCCCCCCCCCCCCCCCCCCCCCCCGCTACAGCAGCCGCGACCCTATACTGAACGGTAGGGGCAACAAAGGCTTTTGTCATTGCCCTTATAGCATCCCCCTCCGCATCAGTATTGCGCCTCTCTGACCGATGGTGCTCCTGCCACATAATAGGGGTGAATTCATGGTTGTGTTCAACTATGTGCTGCAGAACCTCCCACTTCCCCCCATCGTTCACATGTGACCGCACACCCGCTTTGCATTGGCATCGACTAACCGCTGCATTCCTCTTCTGCTTATTGGCCACATCCGGCAGCCCCTCCTCAACTGCCTGACTGTCATTCCCATGCGTCCCTTCAGCAGAGCACACAAAGTACCTCTCCACAAACGGTGTGCCGGGGCCATCCGCCCTCCGAGAGGTCCCTTTCCTAACGTTGAAACCCAACGCCTGTGAGTGCTTGACGTACATCTCGTACACATCTTCCCATGTTGCAACTTCCATACCAACTAGCGAACGTGAAAAATCTGTTGACACAAGCACCACAGTATGTTAGAATAAATTGCCACATTTTAGTATAACTTATGCACATACATGCACCCCCAGGGGGTAACTAATGCACTCTAACGGGGCTACATAACCCCTCAAATACCGAACATCATAGAACAATGTACTGATTAGGCAATCTTGCCAGGGACACATATCCCCTCAACCAACCGACATTTTACTGGCTCACACAAAATGATCACACATACAGGCATCCCCAAAATGGTAACTAAAGTACCCTTACAGGTGCACATAAACCCTGACACTAACAACATTTTATCTGAATAAACACTTATCATACTTTGCCAGGGGCACATAAACCCCCAAAAGTAGCAACATTTACCTGGCATGTAACCTTCATAATAATATAATTGAAACAACATTTTTTGTCAACAGACTCTTACAATACTTTGCCAGGGGCACATTAACCCCTAAAAGTAGCAACATTTACCTGACAGGTAAACTTCGTAAATTAACACAGATACATGCATCCCCAGATGCTAACTAAAGTACTCTTATAGATGCACATAAAACCTACCCCTAACAACATTTAATCTGACCATACTCTTTCGATACTTTGCCAGGGCACATAAAACCCCAAAGTAGCAACATTAACCTGACAGAACAGGCATTTACCTTACATGCAAAACCCATAAACCAGTCCACACCCAATAGGAGAATAAATGACACAATATAGAACGGAACACACAAAGCATAAAAACCCAACATAGATGAAACACAAAAAAATGACATATACCTTCCATGCTAAAATTTGGTTCCGAAATATCTTGACTTGTATTGTCTATATCGTTAGTAAGCAACCCGTCTTCAACCGCGTCCGTCATCTCTGCATTCCTTGTATCATCTCCCTCCCTCGTATCATTAGTAACCAAACCGACATCACCCACGTCCATCATTCGTCGGATTTTTGTTATGTAATATGATTTACGTAAACTTGTGGGTTTTTTTTCACTGGGTTATATGAAAAAATTAGAGAGAGAGAGATGATGTTGTGATGATGTGTTTTTGAAGAAATGAGGGAGGGGAATGAAATAAAGCAAAAATTTTGTAAAAACTGAAAGAAGAATGACGGTAATCTTATAGTATGTATGTTGCTTGTATGAAATATAATATTTGATTATTATTAATAGTATTATTAACTGCCAATTATCAGAATTAAATAACCCTCAAAGTACATACAAGTACACAAGTGGCAGAGCATAGGCGGCAGGCATCAACTCACCCATAAATGCTGACCCAGACCCGTTTTGCTACAATACGGTGCGTATTTGGCCCGTCGCAAGCTTGTGACGGGTTGTTCCGTCTTAAATAAGAATTTGTGGTATTTAAAATAGGGGTGAATAATATTTACCAAATTTGTTAAAAAATGTGATAGTAAAATTTGAAAAGTCAAACTTCAATACGTACGTCAATTCGCACATTTACCGGCTACCGCATGTCAGGAAGTTATACGCAGTTGTCAAGTAAAAAGCATAAACCCTAGGTACCATAATAATTATACGTTTATAACGCTCTAAAATCTGATTAAAAAGTCAATTCCCAGAAATTTCCAACGAGCATAGGTTGGTCTCAATATGCAAACTAAAGATGACATCCAAAATCTACCGATCGACATCGCATTCTCTCGGCTTGGAGGTATTACCCATTTTTCCGATTTTGATTTTTGATTTTGGTTTTGATTTTGATTTTGATTTTGATTCTGATTCAGTTGTTTACTTGTATCATTTTAATCGAATTCGAAATTGTGTGTGATTTAATTGAAGAATGGCTGGTGGATCGGAAGAGAATTCCGGGAGATTGGAGGAAACGATTGAATGGAGTGAGAGCTAAAATCTGTTTGGCTTTCGCCTCGCTTCCTAAAGATGTTGATCCTTATTTTCAGTCTCTTGATGCTCAAGGTTTACCATTTGAGACTTTTAACTGTTTAAAAACATGCTGCTCATATTTTTTTACTTTTCACTCCCTTGATGCTCCTCAAGCTTTACAATTTGAGAATTCCAGTACTATTCTATTCTATTCTGCGTGCATTGTGCCAACTGCCACTGTTTAGTGTCCAAACTTCAACTAAGTTATCATCTTTAGTCTTTATAAACTTTATTCATGGGAATTGGGACTGATGGGTGGCTGCTTACTTCTCCTACTCCCACTATTATACTCCACTATTTTGTTATCAGATTCATTAAACTTTATTTTGTTATGCAGTCAATTTCATACTAAATTTGAGTTAAAGACTATGCACTTGTAGAGCCCTTGGTCTTACGTACCGCTTTCTCCTTTTTTGATCGCTACGCCGACCTTTCTTTTCTAGTTTGCTTTGATTCGAGTTTTTGCTTTCATCTCTAGGAATTGGTTATATGGAAGCCAGAAAAGTATATGATATTCTTTTGCGGACAACTCCAGAGAGTCGAAACATTTTTGGCCGGCTTTCAGGGGAAGCAGTAAGTTCTTGTCTTACTCTTTTCTCCCTTCCAGCTCTCATATCACAATCCTGACGTATGATAACAGTGCTGATATTTTACTTGTCACAGGGTGCGTGGGAAGGAATTGTGCAGGCATTTGAGAAGGATCACATTTACCTCGGCGAGGCTGCTTTATCAATGGCCCAAAATGTTAATTATGAGATGTAAGCTCTTATGCTTATCATGGACCTTTGCAACCACACATTTAAGTAGTGAACCCTAGTTAGCTTTAACTGACATTTCTTTTGATCTTTGATGTCGTCTCAAATTGAAGCCCTTACCTTAAAAAGCAGGTCCAGAAGGTACAGCAACAGCTTGGTGAGCTTGATCGTAAAGAAGCTGATATTAAAAGAAGTGCAGCTTCATCAGCAGCCAAGTATGCAGAAGCTTGTCAGGAGCTAGGATTAGCGGTATTTCTGTTAGGCTGTGTATTTAACAATTGCCCTATGATACTAATCTTAAATGATATCAAACTTGATAAACCTTATGCTGCTTTATAGGGCAATAACGTGAGACTGGAGCTATTAGATAGTGCATCAAGATCTCTGCCAGGGACATTTAGTACGATTATGGATGTCATAAGTGGCGAGTCAGTTTCACAAGCAATTGAGTATTACTCCACTTTTGTTAAGGACCTTCATACTGAAAAGGATGTGAGCAGCTTTCCTTGTCTCTCTCTGTCTCTTGCTCTCTCGCTCCCTTCTGTTTATCTTTTTCTTCTTATTGGTATTGCGACATCGAGTGATTTTGGAGATAGAGAGGCCCTATCTTACGCATAGTTTTTGCATGTTGCAGCTAACATCAAATACTGTGGTGTCAAATCTGAGGAATATTATTGAAAATCCCCCTTCATTGAGTGTTTCCGAAGGATCTGATAATTTGGTGTCCACAAATGTCGTCTCCAATCCCATCGAACAAGTTGATATGGGTGTGACTGTTGACAGTATGGCAGATGGTATTGATTGGGATATAACATTGGATAGCTCACAGATTGATTGGGATATTGGCAGTGTTGAAGAGACAGATGATGCTGCTAATGGATTGGGTCCTTACGAAATGGTTAATGCAAGTGATCTCTTGCAAGACTCTTCCGCTGATGAGCATCAGCTGGTTCAAAATGAAGTTTTAGCTGATGCTGGGATTTCAGAAATATCTTGGGATGTAAGTGTTGAGGATGCTCAACTGGAGGTTAAGGGAGATTGTGGTCCGCACAGTGCGGTTGAAGCTCACGACTTTGGTATTTATGCCTCAATGGAAGCTCAAGAAATTTCAGAAAGAAGAAGCCCACTTCTCGAGACAGAATACAGGAATAAAATTCTTGATGATCTTTTTGAGGTACTGATCATAGGATTTACATTTGCTGTATCTTCCAATTGGGTTTTCAGAAACCATAAATGATTAGCACTGGGACAGTGGTATGAATTGTTTTTCTGATTTAAATAGATTTTTGCCATTAGGTTAAGGCATTCTTAAATCAGCGGCTGTTGGAGCTGAAGAATGAGGAGACTTTGTCTTTGCAACATCAAGTTCAAGCCCTTGCTCCGTTTGTGTTGCAGCAATATTCTTCTGATGCCATTCAGAACATGCTCTCTGATGTTTCACTAGCCATATCATTGTTAACAAACAAGAAGACACGTGACCTGATTATGACTCTCAACTCAAGCAGGTGCATCCACATATACTAACTAAGATGGATTTGCTTTATTTTAGTTGAAAGCAAATATACAGCTAGTCACTTCCATTATTATGTATTGCATTCTAGTACCTACTTATTGGTTAATTGTATTGTCACAGAATCATAGATTCCATTGAGTGTTTGTGCACCTAGAATTAACATCTTTTCATTTTATATAGATTCTTAGACAGACTAGTACGAACCCTGGAGGAGAAGAAGCACCATGAAGTAAAGCTGAAAAATGGGTTGATAGAATTGTCTGCAAAACGTATGGAGTTGCAGAATTCCTTGGCTTCATCTTGGCCTAAGCAGGTGAGTATTTTGTATCCTGACTTTTTGTCTTAATCTTTTAGCAATAGATTGGAAAGTCTTATATACATTGATCACAAATGTTATAGGGTAGTTGTCTAGTACCAAAAAATGGAGATCACATATATGTCTCCTGTTTTGAAGCGCAAGTAGCAGTATTGATGTATTGAGGTAGTTAATGTTTACTTGTATGATACAATCATTCTTTTGAATCCATATGGTAAGTGCAACTGGCATATTTCACTGTCCAATGTTTGTTCGTGAAGTCTGACCAACAGCCTTATATGTTGGTTTTGACTACGTATTAGTCGTTGGGCAAAAAGTTCTGCCCATGATAAACTCAGAGGATGAAATTACTTATGCTTGAAAGCTAGAATTGGAATTAAAATTGGTAACTGTGAGATTTCAAGCGTTTCAAAAACCTTAGAATTGGAAAAAGGAAATTAGCTCAGTTCTTTTTCAATGACAACCTAGTTAAAATTTGGGGATATCAAAAATCCGTACCTCACAATGCGAATACAACAACATCAGACTAGAGGTGGCAATCGGGTCACTCGGGTCGGTTACGGGTCGGGTCAAAGTAGGTCGGGTTATATCGGGTTTGGGTTATGTCGGGTTAGGACGGGTTCGGATCGGTTCGGTTCATGTCGGGTCATCTACGGGTCGGGTCATCACGGGTGACAATTCGGGTTGGGTCATTAGCGGGTCAGGTTATTGACATATATTTTATCTTATATATTTAGTTTTAGATGATAATTTTATGTTTAATTAATGAATATATGTATTAATTGAAGTTTAAGTTAAAATAATTAAGAAGAATTATCAATTTGGTGTCATTTAAACCATTATTAAGCCAGTTCATTATAACGTCATCTATCGGGTTGAGAAATATCGGGTCACAGGCCGAGTCGGTTCGGGTCGGTTCGGTTCGGGTCGAGCTCGGGTTGGACAAAATAATGCTGATATCGGTTAGCGGGTCGGTTCGGGTTGGGTCAGTTCGGTTTCGGGTCGCCCAATTCTCGGGTTGTATCGGGTCGGGTTTCGGGCAGGTCGGGTCGGGTTCATCGGGTCGGGTCAGCTTTTGCCCGCTCTACATCAGACCCTAGACCCTAGACCCTAAACCCTAAACCCTAAACCCGAAAACCCTAAACACAATGAGAATAGTAATTGCAATTCCAGCAGTATCCGATCTCCCATGATAGACTTGGAAATTGGTTCCAATCCCTTGTGCTTACGAGTTTCAAAGAGTTGCAGTTAAAGACTTGAAAGTTTTTGAGTTGCCTTGTTGGAATGTCTCTCAGTTCTGACTTGCATACTTTAATTCCTATGAACTTTTTGTGTAAGTCAAGTAGTGTGATAATGAGATCTATGAATCCAGGGGACTTGAGGGTGGAAATGTTAAATAAAAATATAAAGGAAGTGAGAGAAAGACAGTTATGTTGGTTTTACATAGAATCTTAGTTGCCCTTTGAGAAGTGAGCTTTCTGATATCATATGGCTTGAAGCCTATATGACTGTATGATTGGAGTTTTGCTTTGCACCAAAGTGATTGATTCCTGTTTTTTCCACCCAGGAAGCAGCATTGAAGAAAACAAAGGAGCTGAAGAGCCTGTGTGAAACTACTCTATCAACCATGTTCAATGGAAGACCTGTTAATATTATCGGCGAAATTAATACCTTATTAAGCAGTGGTGTCACGACATAATTTCATTTACTTTTCTTTTGTTCAAATTTAATAGGCTCTAGGCTGGCTTTAGATATTTTATTTTTGTTACCAGACGTGTCGGTGAATATGTGAAATTTCTGGTCTTGTGAAATCTACTTCCTCCCTATTACATAAGTACTTGAATTACTGGATTATTTGTATTTATTCAAAAATTTGGACTACAATCTTACAACTATAATTCGCAAAAATCTTTCTGAATTACAGCGACAGGCATGGTTAAAATTTGTAAAATGCAAGAGGGTGCTTCCCTAGTTACAGAAAAAAAAAAGTGAAAAATTTTTAAAAAAAATCAAATCGCAAAACGTGATTAACAGAATTCCAGCTGGTGCCCGAGTTGGTCTTGTTGCTGGCTCCCTGATTCTAAGGGGGAATCTCACAAAAGCTTGCAGCTGGAGAGGTTAGGAAACGAGTGTGAGTTGACCTGAATGATCTTTCGTAGATATCACTTTCAGCACCATCTAATACTGGCCTTGACAGTCTTATCAGAGCTTCTATGATCTCTGAGATTGGGGCGCGGAACTCCTTTTCCGGCTGTACGACATACATAAATATATATATATCAGAAATAGAAATTATGAAAATAATGCTTCTTTGCTCATATAAACACATACTTCAAATAATACCTGCAAACAGAGAGATATGACATCGGCGTATGCAGAGAGAGCCTTAAAGGTGATGGATCTTCTTAGGATTGGATCAATCATGTCTTTCAGTGAACCGTCATCATGAAGCCGACTTGAGGCCCATGTTGGCAATGATTGTTCTTCTGTGGGTCTTGAACTGAAGTGAAAACAAGGAATCATTAACCACTGTTAGCAATTTACTTCACTTGTCATCTCTAACATCTATCAGGCAGTTGTAACTTGTAAGATACTCCTTAGTCCTTATCAAACAATTATAGAACCTGTCATATGGCCTTTTTCCTGTTAAAAGTTCCAAAAGTAAGACACCAAAGGCATAGACATCTGACTTTGTGCTCGCAACTCCTCGCTCCTCATGTTCTGGTGCAATGTAGCCAGAATCGTAAATAGCCATCTCCGAAGCCTGTTGTGTAGGCAACATCAAGGGGAATGTTAGTCATGTGTCATGTGTCAATTGTTATTGTTTCGACAAAGTTACACTCTCTGGCTTCACGGAGAACACCTAAACATTGACTTTACCTGTGAAACTAATACGATAACCATATTGATACATAATTAAAAAAGAAATACACAAATATTTAAGTGAGGAAAAGGCTAGAAAATGTACAGGTACAAAAACCATGCTACTAAAAGTTATTGAACTCCACATTCAGTGTAACACTACAAGATCTTCAAACATCTACATGAATGTTTATCAGCATATAAACGGTCAATAGATATATCTGATTGTTATGCAGAATAATAAATGAAGATTACTGACCTTAAGTTTGATGCTATTTCTACTGAGAGGCCTCAACACAGAAAGACCGGAATCACACACACGAGGCATAAGCTCATCATCAAGCAATATGTTGGCAGCTTTCAGGGTGCAGTGTGCCATTGGAGGTGACATGGAATGCATATATCTGATCATCAATACCATATCAGTAATATGGGACATAAGAAAAACTTCCTAGTGCAAGAGTGTTTTATAATGAGTTTTAGATTTACTTACTCCAAGACCTGAGCAACGCCAACAGCTACTCTGATACGTACGCTCCAGTTGAGTGGCATAAAGTATCCACCATACAAAGCCTTCTCAAGAGTCAGACCCCTGACATACTCATACACGAGAAGGTGCAGTCCACGCTCGAGACAGTAACCAACAAGGTTTACAATACCCGGATGCCTCAAACGGGATGTGCGGTGAACAACATCCATAAATTGTTCTTCTTCGAGAAGAGACAATGATTCTGTGTTTATGCTTTTCACAGCAAAAATCTGGTGATCAAGAATATGATAGTTAATTTAGATCAACCCAACATGAGATCTACATTTGAACAGGAATACGAACTAAAGTGGAAGAGTGAGTTTCATACGCAGCCATCAGGAAAGTGTGCTTTAAAAACTGAACCAAGTGATCCCTCTCCAAGAAAGTTATCTTCACTGAAGTTGTTTGTTGCTGAACGGAGCTCTTCAGCTGTAAACAGTTTCACATTTGAGGGAATTTTTATGGTTTTTGAGCAACTTCTTCTTCCTGTCTTTTCATTCGTGTGATGAAGAAAATCAGTAGTATTTCTCGGCATGACCACAGATGGAATGCTGTCATCCAGAACTGGTAGAATTTGGTCAAATCTACCTGGAGAAGGTTCTGGTCACGAAGAAAGAAAATTAATAGCAGAATTACCACTAAAAAGAAAGCATTTGGGAACTATTCCGTAAACTTACAAACAAATAATATATTCCAACACCACCCAGCGGCCTCAAGGTTTCGGCAAATGGCTGAGTCAGAGGGGTCAGAAAAATAATATGTTCCAATATTACCATTTACCCAGCACCTCAAGGTTCAAGAGAATGGTGGGGTTAGGGAGTCGGAAGCGCAAATAGTTTGAATAAATTTGTTAATGTTCTCAGTTCTCACCTGTTGAACTAACTGGCATGGAATACATTGACATGTGGCTGCTGTCATCTTTTTTAGGAACTGCAGTGTGAGTTCGCTTAACTCTCACAGCAATAGCAAGTCCCAGAAAAGTGACAATCACGCCAATTCCGCCTATTAAAAGAGCTACTTTTCCCGCACCTATTTTCTTCGGTTTCAGTTCTTTCACAGTAGGAGAAGGATTCTTTGCTATGGCACTTGAGGCAGCTGTTGGTGGACTAGTAAAATTATGCTCATTCGGCATCTTCTCAAAAGGGAAACTCCAAGGAGCTGAGCTGGCGACTATATCAAATTTATTGCCACCGATCCTTCATAGAGTAAAATGCAGGGTGATGTCAAGACTTGATACAGTAACAAAAAATTCAGTTCAGTATCTTCTTACCATAAATTTGGAATGGTCTGGAAGTGCAGAGGGATAATGCCACTGAAATGATTATCTTGAATGTTCCTGATAAAAGTTTGACATTATCAATAACATCCAGAAAAAAAGACGATAAAACTTAATGTGAGGCAAAAATGCATAATGATATCTGAAGAGTTAGTTTACAGGTCAGTCAGTTGAAGATCAGCCAGGTAGATCACCGAACCAGTGAACTCATTATTTTGCAAATACCTGCACAGTATTTGGAAATTATTCAAAATTAAGAATCAATTAAAGACTAAGACAACTTAGCCATAATGGTGGGGAAGAGCAACTGACAAGTATGAAAGATTCGTCAGGGATGCAAACGAGGTTGGAAGGTCTCCATCAAACTTGTTGTATGATAGATCCCTGGAATAGAATACAAGTACAAGGCAATGAGCATAACTACAAATTTCTTGGGCATTTAACATATTCCTCATGGTAATACTAGTGTCTCTGGTGAAGGAGAAAGGAATAAGGGCAAAACAATCCCTGATTATGTGAGAAAGAGGAGGACAGTGCTCAACGATTTTTATACTCATTCCTCAGTGATAATCATCCTCATAGTATACATGAATTACTATCACTGACAATATTAAAACAATAGACGGAGTGAAGCAATCGATGTACATCTCCTTCAAGTTCTGCAGACCAGCGAAAACGCTTCCTAGAGGTCCAGATAACAAGTTGTGGCTCAGATTCCTGCCATATCAGAATTTCCTTATTCTTACTACATTCAAAACAGCAGTATGAATGTGAAATAAAATTGACATAAGTAGCCTTTGAAGTCCAGGTACTCACAGATGTCTTAGATGAGTTAAGGAAGATAGCGAATGTGGGATACCCAGTAAGAATCTGTTTGATGCCATATTCCTGTATAACAAACAGAGAATGAATATGCGACATGACAAGCTGAAAAATCAAACTATATCAGTAAAATCAACCACATAAGCGTCTTACAAGTGAGTAACATTAGGTGGCAGGCCTGTGGGGAGTTCTCCTTCTATGCTGTTCAAACTAACATCCCTGCATATACAAATGTATGGCTCAGAGAGTAGGTATTTCAAAACTTAAAAGGTGGGTATTTGTTTACGGAATCAAAAGAACACACTTACAAGTTCTTCAAGCTATGGAGATTGGCTAGCTGATCACCGAGATTACCAGCTAGTTCAAGTCCATGCAGCTTGCTACACACACACACACAAAATATTCGGAAGTTTTGGGACACAAACTCAGCAAATAAATTAAGTCATTAAAGAGGTACAGTCAAAAATAAAGAGCTAAGTTGATTTACATATGAATGACAGATGAACCAGAACACTCAATGCCTGTCCACGACTGCTCACAAGGGTCGCCACCATCTGACCGCCACCCCTTGAGCTGTTCTGGCTTATTCATAGCTTTGTACATATTTTGTAGTGCCATTACTGCATTTTCATTGTAACCATTAAAATCTACTCCTATAGAACAGAACTTTCTCTTGCAGGATGAGAAAGTTTCTTAGATGAGTCATTTGTAATACTTGGATTCACTATATTTAGGCATTAGTAGTAGCTACACATTGATGAATTTTACTATCCTCAACTAGATCCAACCTAATAAATAATCATCATCATCATAATTCATACGGAGTACCATAGTATTAGTGGTGGTATCAGTTGCAAAGATGATTGCGTACTATAGTGCGGTGGTGCATCCAGTGTTGCTTATTACGGCTTGCGTTATATTGATCATAAGTTGTATCAGTATAGCATCAGCTACATTATCCCTACATCGGTCAATTACTGGCCTTTTTGGGAAAACACCGGCAGTATAAGTCAAATATCGTTTTTATTGAGAAATATCAGCTATTTTGGCAAACCTTTCTATATCTGAATTTACGGGTGCGAAAACTGAAAATCATGTAACGGCCAATACTCAATAGTTAATACCTCGGATGATACTCATGGCCAATACAACGCACATATGTGCAACTGAATTACTGTACCTTCATTTAAGCATTGTAATAATCATCATAACTACTAAAATAATTATCTAATTTCAGTTTTAACAAACATCTTAATTTAGTCACATTAAACTTACTATCATAAAATCCATTCTCTAGAACAGTTCATTCATATTAAACAGTACGCTTTCATATTTTGAGATAATAATTACAGTAGTATCATCTTAATTCCTACACACGATATTACAGCAAAAAAATCAGACAAGATTGACAAATCTTAAACCATCATCTTCGACACGATACTTGATTAGTATCTTAGAGTGAACGTATTTCTCCATCGCTCTTCCAGTATTAAACTAAACGTAAATGTGCAATCATTAGTAGACTCACTGAGCATGAAATGATCAAGAAATAAAAAGAGAGGAGAAAGAAAATGACCGTCAAGTTGATCAGTGGCAGCATCTGAGGAAAGCGGTATCGGTAGAAGAAAAAAAGCGATTGAAGTGAGGAAAAAGAAACGTATCATCTCCATGACGAATGTCTCTGAAACAATCAAAGAAAGGAGATTAAACAAGTTGTTGAAGAAATAATGGAACAAGAAATGCGGTAAAATATAACGCACCTGAAGAAAAGGTGAAGTGACACAGAGTATAGTTGAATGGAGAAGCAAGGAAGATAGAGCTTTAATGGAGAACTCTATGTATTCTGTTAGCTTAGCAGTGGAAGAAGAGAGAAGAGACGAGAAGGGAATGAATGAATGAAAAGTTTGTTAGTGGAAAGAATCTTGAAGCGCTGTCAGTTATAACCGTCTTCTCTACGTCAGCTGTTATTAATTAGGTCATCGTTAATTAGTGTAGGATAATTCGTAGTCTATATCTATATACGAAGTATAATATCTATATAATAAGGATAATTTGTGAGAAACTATCTTACATTTATGCCCATTTTTGAACAACTACCTTACTTTTTATTTTTGGTTAAAAACTACCTTTTATTTTAATTTTTTGTTAAAAACTACCTAAAAAAAAGTTTTGAGGCCAATTTCTTTTTATTATTGGTTTCACACGTGTGAGTTCTCTAAATTTTCATTCTTATTTTGTCGTTAAACTTGATATCCAAGCTCCTTCTTATCTAAAGCTCTAAACGAAAGAGAATTCTTGCCATTAGCTTCAATTTCTTTCTTTAAGCATGTGGAATAATTGCTCTGGATGATGAACATGGGCTAAATGGTATGAACTCTATGCTATTAGTGAATAGGTGTTAGTCATGCATTTGTTTGATAAAATGCACTAGTATTGATTGGTTTATGCATTTCTGATACATATTGTTCTACTCATTGCCGTATGATGCCGCAATACTTCATACTTCATTTGCAGCAGCCATAGTAACTCGCTCTCTTGTCAAAAACTACCTAGGGGGCAGAAGTAGGATGTCCAAATGCTACTTGCTAGTGAAAATACTTAGCAGAAAGAAATTGAAGCTAATGGCAAGAATTCCCTTTCGTTTAGAACTTTAGATAAGAAGGATAAGCTTGGATATCAAGTTTAACGACAAAATAAGAATGAAAATTTAGAGAACTCACACGTGTGAAACCATATTATGACACGTGACGGTCTTAGAATCTCCTTGAAATAAGTTGCGTTTATTATTTTGATTAATCCTACAATTAATAATTAATGAAGACGTCATAATAATCAATTTACTTTTTATGTCTCAAACTCCTAACTCTTCAAACTATCTAACTATTTACCAATAACTAATTTCTTTTCCAAACATTAAATACATTGTCCGAGTAAAAGAATGGGTGGAGTTAAAGTTTTGGTCAAACGAAGAGTCATATATACAATAACATAAAAATGCGAAATTGAGCAACTAACTAAACAAAACGCGGCGAATAAAATTACATGGTAGATTAATTTTTTTCTGAGGAAATATTAAAATAGAACACGAAAACGTAAAGTAGTAAACATCAATCTTACGTAAACATCCATCTCCATTTTGTTACTACCCTCCCTAATCACAATAATTATTCATTCTTAGTGCAAAACTTTCCATATTCTATAATTATGAAAATTCAACAAATTTTTCATCTTCTTATTGTTACTCTACTTCATAGTCACAATATTTATCCCGCTTTAATGCAAAAAATTTCATATTCTATAATTATGAAATTCAACAAATTCTATATATAAAAGTAGAACAATTGATAAAACTTTAATATATTCCTAGCTAAAAAAAAATCATGGAAAAGTTCATCCTTTTATGCTTTACTCCATTCTCATTTGTTTGTTTTTTCAAAGTTTTATGATGAAGAGATTAGAGAAAAAATAGATGAAAATACAAGTATATAACAAACATTTGTAATGTATAGTTTGTTCTTAACGTTGTCGAATGTTGATGATGACATTTGAGATCGTCAATTATCAAAATACGACTATTTCAAATTTTGTAGTTTCTATTGATAGAATCATGTTTCAGTGAAATTTGTAATCTATTCAAAATTGATAATGTGTATGTAGTTAATTTGTTGGGATTATATTATGTACAATAATAAATTATAAATGTATCGACTAAGCAAAACAAGTTTAGTGTAAGCGCACAGTACTCCGTTATCTCATATATTGTCGGTTAAAAGGATAACATGTTTTTTTGTCTTTTAAAGTGGAATGTTTCATGAATATGTATGTAATTTTATCTATTATACTTATCTCATTTAATTTTTTATGCTACGGGAAAAAATTTTCCTGCAAAAAGTCAATTGCGCCACAATTTAGGTTACCGTCGTGGCTAATAATAATTTTTGCCACGAACAATGTCAAACCTATGGCAAATATATATTTAGCCACAGATCATTCTGTGGCCAATATTTCTTTAGCCACGGCTTACATATTGTCCGTGGCAACATATTTGCTTAACCACGAAACAAGTAACAAACACCAGTGGCTAGAATTTTCTTCAGATTTGTATAAAGATATTTCATGTTAAGGTAAACGTAAAAACTTGCTTTTGTAAGAAATAAAAGTAAAATACAAAAACTGAATGAAAATTAATCAAATATACATAATATGAAAAATTTAAATGTAAAATTTTGAAAATATTTTGATTAATTTAATAAATATCTGGTATTTGTTTATTTAGTCTAATAAAAAATGTAAAAATTCTATAAAATGATACACACGTAAAGAAAATTACCATCGTCTTAATTTTTTTATTTTTTACAGACTAGAATAATATTTAGTGGTTTTTTCATAACATCGATAATTTAATAAATAATTAATTCTTTATTTGTTAAATTTTATAATATAGAATAACATTATTTAGAGACCGCATCACATTTAAAGAGAAAGTATGTGCAATTATCGATTTAGAGAAAACAAAAAGAAAATTGATTTACAACTTTATTTGTAAAATATTTCTAGAACAACTTGAATTCGAGATGTTAAATTGGAAAAAAATTGGGGAAGTTTTTAAGGAGAAAAAAAAAAGACAATTAGATTTAAAATATGATTAAATAAAAAAAAGTAGTCTAAAAAATTAAATTCAAAATGATTTCCAACAAATCATTGAAAAAAATGGAAAAAAACATATTGATAAAATAAACGATGTAAAAAAGTCAATATAGAAAAACATTTTAATTATTGAAATTGAGCGTATCACACCGAAAAGTAAAATGGAAATTAAAATAATAGATTTACATGTGTAAATAATGTGAAATTTTGGTGACAACAAGAAATATCAAGAACAATAAAAAGAAATCAATTTAGAGAAAACAAAATTTTGTACGATCTTTTCTGTGTTTTTTTGGCAAAAACTGATTATTTTCGAGTTAATAATGTCTTGGTATTTATTTTAGTAATAAAACTCGGTCATTGATACCCATATGTAATCACTATTCAAAAGTGATCATTATTTAGTAAAAAGTGATTAAACTTTTTTTCGTTACAAATACGACGATCTTACAAATAGTATTTGTGTGGAAAAATATATGAAAAAATGGATAAAAGAGAAATAAAATAAAAATGCCGAGAAATGAAAAAAAATAAAAAAAAAATATATTAGGGAAAAATATATAAGGAAAAATTGATTAAATAGTTTGGAGAAAATGGTTTTGTTGAGTCGGGCAAAAACAAACCCGAGAATCATTAGTCGGGAGGTCAATATTGAAAACTCGAGTAATTTGAGAAAAATAATATTTTTTTCGCAAAAATATGTAAATCATTTAATATTTTTTCGTAAAAATAATAGTGAAGGTAATTTAGAAAGAAAAGAATATAATTTAAAAAGGTTTCAAAGTGTTAACTATATCAACAAGCTTAAGTTTCAATTTCGGTAGCTCATCATAAGAACTCGACAGTTAAGCCTGCTCAGGTGAGAGTAGTCTTGGGATGAGTGACCTCCTAGAAAGAATATACGATTCGCAAAAGTGAATGACTTGTGATTGTAAGTAACGAGTTGAGATAACTAGCCAAGCAAGCATTAAAGCTTGACAAGATTCCATATGTAACCAAATGTGTTTGGTAGTGTGGTGGTTGCTCACCTCATCCCTTAACCATGAGGTCAGGGGTTAGACACAAAAAAAAGATTCCATATGTGAAAATCTTTTCATTATAAGTAAAAAAATAATATTTTACATTTTGTTTATTTATTTTTTATTTTTTGTTTGCCACAGGAATAATTTTAGCCACGAGAATTAATTTTTGGCCACGAGAATTATTAGCTACGTGATAATCTGTGGCTAAAAATATAATTTTAGTCACGTTCTTTTTTTTCCCATGGCTATCTGTTAGCCACGGCCACTTGGGCCACGGAAGATATTTCCGTGGCAAAGAGTTTTAGCCACGGAAAATTAGTACTTGTGCCACGAATTTAGCCGTGGCCCAAGTGCTCAATTGTAGTAGATAGTGCCATTATACACTAACCACTCCTACCTCCGACTACGGGTGGCAATCAGGTCGCTCTCGTCGGGTCATGTCGGGTCGTGACTACGTCTAGATTAATATTGGGTTTGGGTAGCTTACGGTCGAGTTATTTGGGTCAATTCTTAGCTCGACTTGGGTTGGGTTCGGTTCATTGTCAGGTCATGTCATTTAGATATATTTATCGGGTCGATTTTTGGTTATGTTTTGTCATTGTCAGGTTGGGTTATTATTAGGCCAGGTAATTATGATAATTTGTCGGGTTTAGGCTTTTCATTGGTTTGAGTCGGTTTTTCTTGGGTTGATAGTTGATACATCAATTTATTATGCATACAATTTTTTTCACTTATTTTGCCTCTTTGAATTAAGTTATGGTCACCATTTAGCGAAATTATAAGATTATTTGATTTTAAATACTCTATAAGTTGTTCATAATGTCGATTTATTTTGAGTTTATATATGTCAGGTTATGTTTCGCAACTTGTCAATTTTAGGTTATCTTTCGGGTAAGATCAATTGTCGGTTTATTCGGGTTTTGGGCCGACCATAGCTAGGTTTTGTCCGATTACGAGCCATCATTGGGTCTGGCCGGGTCCGTTTCGAGTCGCAACATTTATGGATCTTGTCGAGTCAAATTTGTATAACCCAACCCCACCATGATTGTGACACCCCAAGAGTTTGAGAGGAAAGTTGTCCCACATTGGTAGAATGTGAGGCTTGTGATATGTTTATAATAACTTCCACCCACCACTTAGTAACAAGGCCTTGTGCTTTTGGGCTTAAGTGAGGACAATTAATGGGCCCAAAAGTGTGCACCCATCTTATTGGGTTTGTGTTACGACCGTGGTGGGTCGGGTTGTTACAATGATAGCAATGATGCGAGTCGTTCATACACCAAAAATAAAAGCCTAGGTACTACTAATAGAAGCTAGCGGTAAATAGGGTCGATCTCCTCAGGGAAGCGAACTTGTTCAACTAACAGTTTTTACCTATGGCCACAGAAATGAGGGGTTTTGAATTGTGATAACTAAACTACGATATAGGGATAAGCAAGGAATAAAAACACGGAAAATAACGCAAATTGAGATAAAAATCGAGGAAAGAGGATATGTTGGGAACTCGGGTCGTTGTGTCTTACGTATGATTGTCGTAATTGGGATAAGCCAATTATTGGTGGGAAAGGCTGGGTTATTACGGTCAAGTCTCAAACCCGACTATACCTTCCGGTCTTAAGTCGCCCTAAGGTCGTTTTTGCTTAACTTCCGCTCTCACAAAATCTATTTAAAATCAATAAACAAGTCTTACCCTTCCAACCTTCCGGTCTAGGTCGGGAATTAACTAGATGTAAGGTCTCATGCGTGGACTCACTAAACCGAACATAAAACAAATTGTTAACGATTACTCCCACCAAAGACGGTCTAACCCGACTACTACATATCATACATTCGACACAACTCCCTCATCCCAACATATAGAAGATTTAGCTACTCATGATGGGGTCAACAAAGATTATGACGATAATGATAATTCTAGCATACAACATGATAAAATGATAAGTAAAACCAGATTATAAACATTAGGCAAGGGATTCAAAATTAACGAGAGCAAAGGGAAAGGGATGCGAATTTGGTAGTCTTAAGACGGATATAAAAATAACAAACTAGCATACGATACGATACGAATTAAACAAGGGATTAGAACGTCTAGATTAAAACTAGAGATAAGAACTAACAAGGGGAAATGAACGAGAACAGAAAGCGAAATCAGAAGCGGAAAATGAAGAATAACAACGAAGAACATAAATAACGAAAACAGAGTATATTGCACGAAAACTGATCGAAAATGATAAAACGAAACAGTGAAAAGAAACTGAAGTAAGATTAGAAAAATAGAGACAAGAGAAGAGAAAATTACAGTAATCAAAAGCAAGAACAGAAGATTGGAATTCTTCGAATGGAATAACGAAGAACCCGTAAATTGCTAATATTGTGACGGCTACAAAAGTAAAGAAAAATAACTTAGAGTAAAAGAGTTTCTGAGAGTAAAATTAGGGTCTGCAAACTTGATACCTAATGCTCTCAAACGAGCTTCTTTAAATAGCAGAGAAAACTAAACTGCTGTAATAACTAAGTGAACACGAAGAGTCTCCAAGCTCTCGATCGAGGGAAAATTCCTCTCGATCGAGCTCTTTTATCTTCAAAAACCGGTCGATCGAATGACATAAGGTTACTCGATCGACCCCACTTCTTTGGCACTTCTCGATCGACCACTTTGGCTTTCGACCGAGTGCTTTCTTCTTGGATACCTCTTGATCGAGCACAGGACAACTCGATCGAGGACTTTTCTTCGTCTGGTTCCCTCGATCGAGCACATGATAGCTCGATCGAGGACTTTTCTCCTCGATGGACTCTTCGACAGGCACAAAGGTTGATTCTTTACTTAAAACTTCTCGATTGAGGTGCAACTGATCGTGGTTCTTCCATCGACTATTGAAAAACAGTACATTGAGGCAGAAAAAGCTCGGTTTCCGCTACTATTCGGTCACTATTTGCAAAATAGCAACACGAACACAAAGTAGCACATACGGGGTATAAAATGATATAAAATCACCAAATATTATGAGAATGTGTGCTAAAACAAGACTAAAAAGTCTATACAAAATGCACACATCAGACTTCCCCAAACCGAACCTTTGCTTGTCCTCAAGCAAACCTAATGCAAACTAAAGATAAACTACGGACCTAATGGATGGAGAAAAGACTCAAAGCTACCAAAATAGTCAATGCAAAGTACATACTATGCCCAAAAATCAACCGATGCCAAGATTGGAAATGAGCGAACGAATTTGTGCATATCATGGAAAACACATGTAGACTTTCAACCTTGCTAGACTCATAAAATTTCGGACTCTCCCGGAATTACTCTTCTCTCAATCAAGCAAATGGTAAAATATATGTGAAGAGAAGAGAAGAATAAAGAAGTATAGACTTTCGCCTAAACTATAACCGACAAAACATGAATGCTAGACTAGCATGAATAAAGGTTTCAAGCACCATACACAGCACAACCACCAACGATGTCCATTACACGCCGAACTATTGCAAGTTTTGGGATAGTGAGGCTAAGTGGGATAAAAAAAAGGGGTAAATAAAGTATGGGTAAGTGGGGGTTCAGCCAAGCTAGAACCTCCAAATCTCATAAAAGTACATTCCCAATTCTTCCGACTATACATATAACGCATTGCCTTTGCAGGCAAACAAAATACTACCCAAAATCATACCCACTGTCAACCGGATACAAGATTTTCGTATTTTTCCTTTTCATCAATTTTTTTTCTTTCTTTGAATTTTTTTTTGGATTTTTTTTTCTTTTTGTTTTTTTTTTCTTTTTTTTTTCTCTTGATGAAAACCCTCGGTTGCTTAACAGTGGTAGCCTCTTCTCGATCGACCAAAATGGGTGGTCGATCGACTACTTTTCCTTCCCAGGTTGCTCGATCGAGCATAAAAAGCTTCGATCGAGCACTTTTCTTTTTGAAAGCTATCGAACGACCAACTTAACCAGAAAAACCACTCGATCGAGTATAAATGGCCCTCGATCGAGTAAAATTCGGCTGATAATTGCCCTTTCCTTCGTAAATACTCCAACAACAATGAAAACATGCCAAAAATTGATAAAATGGCACAAACCTTCACTACTCCTAGCTCAGCATAAGGTAGGCAATATATAGGATGTAATTAAAAGGACAAAAGGCAATTTTTGGCTAATGTGGAGCTAAATGGGCAAAACGAGAAGGGGGTGATGCAATAGTTCTCCTACGTGTAATACCAACCACAAAACGGTACGTGTAGGCAATAAGAAACCAAGACTCATACACATGCAAAACATGAAATGCAGGGAGTACTACTCACAATCCTAATGTAACCGGTAATAGATGTCACCAGTTGAAAGGCTCTAAAGCTCAGAATGCGTAGTAGGTTGCCAAAACTATGAGTCAAGTCTAGTGATCTAACATGAAGTCCATGACAAAATTCGGGATGACGCTTAAAACTTCGCAGGGCAAGGGTCGAAAATTGGCATAACATGACATGGAATTGACTATAAACAGCTTTGTCCTCATCGAATCTCCAATCCGACTCGACTAAATGCAAAAAAAACGTGATATTTTTTTTTTGAAAATTTTCTGAAATTTACATAAAGCGATAAACGCGAATGCAAAACGAAATGCAAATGCAGACGCAAAAGGATGCATACCCTCCCCAAACCAAAACAAACAACGCCCTCGTTGTCTTCTCAGCACATCAAAACCAGCAAGCAAAGGGGCAAGGGATATAAACCTAATACATGTTCCTAAAAACAAAAAGAAAACAAAAGAAAAGATGGAAAGAACGGTGGTACTCACAAAACTGGCTTCCCCAAACCAGTACCAAAACTAGGGAAGCCCTAAGCATCACGAGAAGCCTCCTCCTCCCGAAACGTGGGATCCTGCTCCTCCTCTCTCGTAGCACGCCTCGCTGCAGCCTCGGCACGTAAGCGAACCTCTCTTGCTACCGGTGTCTCCTCCCTCTCCTCATAAGATGAAGGAGAGTGAGGGTACCCACCATCTGGGTATCGGTAGAAAGAAGGATGCACCCATCCCGCTGGAAGGGGACGTGCTGTGTGGATGTAGTCCTCATAGATAGGGAACAAGGCCTAGGCCTGATCCCGCCGTATCTTGGTGAGGTACCTTCAAATGCCATCAAGCACAGGATCACGACGCCCTTGGTCGGAGACCGCAGGCGCCTCAAGGGCGGGAGGTAAAACAAAGTTGGGAGGATAAACCATCCCAGAAGGAGCAGGGGTAGGGGTAGGAGTAGGTGAAGGTGAGTGAGTGGTGAGGGTGGTAGGTGTACGAGTGATGGATGGAGTGGGCATGAAGGTGAACGTGGACGCGGACGCGGGAGTGGACGCGGGTGTGGGTCCAACCCTAGGTGGTGGAGTCTGGTTCGGAGACTGGGAAGACTGCCCAATCTTGTGCCTCCTCTTCTTGTCAGAAGAAAAGGGGGGTGCGGTGGTGAATGTGAGATGGTAGGTGGTGGGTGGTGGTCTCGCTCCCTCAGCAGTGGAGAACGGTAAAAGACGAGGAATTGTGGCGCAAGGTAGGGTCACTGAAGGGTAGCCACAAATCTTCCACGTCATCCCATCTAGCCAGCGAAAGACTCGCATGGCCTCTATGTCTAGGCGCCCAATCTCCCCCACTAAGCCAACCCTCTCGATGTAAGTAGGGCGACTATGGTGGAGGATCCTAGTGACCAATCCGCCACAGACAATAGCGTTCGTGACACGCCTCCCAATACCACCCCAATACTGAGCAACCAGAAATGAAATGTTAAGAACAAAAGGGGTACGCGAATCGATGTTCACGTACCCGGCCAAGATGGCAAGCTCAGTGTTGGTGATGTTATTGGGCTCAGGTCGCCCAAAGATAGTCTCACCCAACAAACGAAGAAAATAACGAGGGGCTGGTGTGTGAACGTGGGCTCCCTTCCGTGAAGAGAGTGGAGTGTGAGAAAGGGTAGCCCACAACTGAGGTACGAGCCTTCGAGGAGGCTCGGTGGGTCCATCACTAACGAGGCCTAATGCCTCCCCAAACTACCCCAAGGTCTAGTCAAACGACTCATTCATGAGTCGGAAATGAATACAAGGGAGAGTGCGGTCCTCCCTATAGCTCTCGGGGTCAAAGGTGAAGGAGCTAAAGAACTCGTAGGTAGGTCTATCTAGCGTGAGCTCCTCCATCCTAATCAAACCAGACATCCCCGTCCCGTTCAGCAAGTGGCAAACATCCTCATATATACCTAGAGTCTCTAGGTCAGGGCGTGAGAGGAAACGGGTCGGGGTGAGAGGTACAGACAAAAGCGTAGACAACCTAGAACGATGGTCAGCAGAAACAAAACGTACCTCAGGCTTTTAGGCAAGGGGGCGAGATCTGTCCCTCGTGAAGAAGTGACAACGGCCCTCGATGATGTGGGCGCATCAGAGGGAGGCGTAGCAGTAGCCTCAGTAACAGGGGGCTCGGCAACAGTGGCCCCAGGTGCTATGGTGAGCTTAGTAGAAATTGCAGTGGAGCTCGAAGAAGCGACCATAGGAGGTCGGGAAGTGGTGGTGGTGATGGCCAAGGACTGGGGACGAGGAATCCTAGGGAGCTTCGAGTACCTAGGAGTGGTACCCGTAGCTAGCAAAGAGAAAGGAGGACGCGACTGTCCAACATCCTCATCAGACTCGGTCTCCTCCCCGGAGTCACCCTCTGACTCCGTCTCGACGTCCTCTACTGTAACAGGGGCACCAAGAGTTGCTTGAGAAGCAATAGTACCCTCAATGGCCGGTGGACTCACGGTCAACCCTCCCCCAAGAATGACGATGTCGGAAGACACCGTCGCAGCCTCGGTGACAGTAATAGGAGGCTACCCAGACTCCGCGACAGCAGCAACAAAGTGTTGCTCTGTTATCTCGGTTACGACATTCGAGACGATTGTCTCGACAGAAGGTTCAGGAGCAGGGGATTGAGTTACTTGGTCCAGTACTACATCAAACATCAAGGAAAAACGAATTTAAACAAAGATTAAGCATTTAAAGAGCACGATTCGAAGCTCGACTAACATACACCCTAAAATTCGAAAAACTAAGGGAATGAGGTGTTTAATTAAGCAAAGAATAGCTAGGAATACTTAGTTGATGTTGAGAATACCCACTTATTTCAAATAATTAGAACAAAAAGCACAAATTTCGAAATTTCAACCGAAACCCTAGAATCGAAAATTTTCGAATTGGGGCTTGAAATCGAGTTTTTTGATAGGGCTTTTGTCGAAATTGATATGTAAAACAGTTGGGTATTACAACGTATTTGTTATTTGGGCAAAACAAAGCTTAAAATGCAAGTAGATTTGAAAAAGCTCAAAAAGGAGGGAAGAACTCAGAACTCGGTCGAAGGAAATGAATAGAAAAGTCGAGGATTTTTACCTTATATAGACCGAAAAAGGTGCTCGATCGAGAGAAAATTCCTCTCGATTGAGTGTTTCTTGATACCTGGAGGGCTCGATCGAGAACAGTAGGAGCTCGATCGAGAGATCAGCGACTTTTGAACTTCTGCCCCCTCGATCGAGAGAAAAATCTCTCGATCGACCTTCTAAAAACCTCGATCGAGAAGTTCCTGACTTTTGGACTCCCGCCTTTTTGATCGACCAATTCTTTTCCTCGATCGAAAAGAAATCTTCTCGACCGAATGCATCAACCCTAAATTTTCTCGATCGAGAGGATTTCTCCTCTCGGTCGACTGCTTTTCACCTGACCGCACCTTGATTTGTGCTTCGGATTGTTGCGGCTCAGTCGTACCTGCAATAAGCATTACACAAATATCCCAAAACCACCAAAAAATATTTGTCCGAGTCACTCTAACTGTCCAAACTACGATTGTCTATCTACCGATGTCCTAACAAATTAAAAACCACAAGTTTTAAAGGAACTAAAAATCCACGAAAAACTAGTTTATTTACAACTTCGCACGGGGTTGCAAACCCGGCTATTCCTCCATAGATTCAGATTGGCCATCCTTCGGCCGCGGCTGTGATGTACTTGCTTCTCCATCATTGGTCTTCACCTTCCTTCTCAATGCTCGTGACTCATCTTCCGACGTCCTCTCGTCTTTGTACTCCTTAAAAAGCTCCGCTATCCTTTTTGATTTTCCCGTAGGTGGGTCCATTGCAAAGTTTCCCCATCCTGGCCCGGTGCACTTGATAACAGAAATACGGGCCCCTCTTTTGCTCTCTTTACGAGGCAACGGTGTTAGTGGGGTTGGGGGAATGACGACATGCGGAGGTTCATCTATGATCATAGAGTCTTTCGACGGTGTCACTTCCATAGGGCTAGAGTCAGAGTCAACGGCTTTTAAGACATTGCATTCTAAAATGCGCATTGGGCCCTTGTGGATCGCGGGTTTGGCGAAAACTCATTCCTCTCCCCCGACTCGAAAGGTCAAAGTGCGCAATCCAACATCAATGATTGCTTGGGCAGTATGCAAAAAGGGTCGGCCAAGTATGATGGGTGTGTATGAGTTTTCCGGAATGTCGAGAACGACAAAGTCAACCGGTATATAAAAACGTCCCACCTTAATTGGTATATCCTCCAAAATTCCCATAGGCTTAGCCATTGACCTGTCAGCCATTTGCACAAACATACTCGTGTAATGAAATCGGTTAAGACCCAACCTCCTTGCTAAGGACCAAGGCATAACGCTAATACTAGCGCCTAAGTCGCATAACGCTCTATCAATATAGTGGAGTCCTATATAGCAAGGTATAGAAAAACTACCCGGGCCGGATAGTTTGAGCGGGGTCCGGTATTGCAAATGGGCTGAAGACCCTTCCGTAAAAGCTACGGTCTCAATTTCACTAACGGTACGCCTACGCATAAGAATGTCTTTCATAAATTTTAAATAGGACGGTACCTTTCTTACTAAGTCCAAGAATGGAATGTGGACGTTGAGGCCTTTGATCAATTGGCCGAATATTTGGAATTCTGGTTCAGTGTTCTTCTTTTTCATCAAACGTCCCGGAAATGGGACCTGCACATCTAAATCTGGTCTGTGCGTATCACGTATCAACGTATTGTTCACCATTATTTTGTTTGGTTCACTCGTTCGAGAGTTTTCTTGCTCCAGATCCCTCGATCGAGCACTCTCAGCAGCTAATCCCCTCGATCGACCTTCCAGCGTTCTCGATCGAGTGGTTTCTTTCTGAACAGTGTTCGATCGAACACTTTCTTCTGACACATCTCTCGATCAAGGAGATTGAGGCTGTCGATCGAGCTCTTTTTCTGCATTTCCTCTCGATCGAGAGTCTGTAACCTCTCGATCGAGACCTTTCCCGGCTCTTACAGCTTCTTTTTCTGCTTCTTCATTTCCTGCGACATCAATAACAGTCGGTGAATAACTTCATCATTAGAATAAACTTTACCCGATCTGAGGGTCACCATGTTCAACGTCTCCTTCCTCTTTTCCGACTGAGAGGGGAGGTGGCACGGTTGTCTTGACGACTGATTGGTGGCGAGTTGAGCAATTTGCGACTCTAACATCTTTATTGTTGAGTTTGTCGCTTGGTCAGATTTAGCCATTTGTGTGGCCAAAGACTGTATCATGCTCTTTAACTCTCCTACCTCGGACACCCCTCCACTCAAGAAACTACCCTGTTGAGGGTTCGGAAACTGCGGGGCCCTCGAGAACTGTTGCTTATGCGGTGGAATATACAGTTGTTGTTGTTGTTGTGGGGGAGACGGGTTGAGAACATTTTGGCTTGTCCACCGTAAATTCGGGTGGACATACCCGTGATTGTATCCCTCTTGTTTGTATTGTTGAAACGAAAACACTTGCTCCCGTTCAGCGAAGCATTCAACCGCACCATGGCCTTGCTCGCCACACCTTTCGCAAAGTACCATTTCCTCTTTTTGTAGGACATGAACCCTCTGACGGTTCCCAACACCTCCGTTCTCCATCTTTTCAATCTTCGCAAACAACTTATCAAACTTTGCCTCTAGACCCTCAGTCTCAATATTGGCAACCGTTCTTGTCCCACTTCTGGGGTTGCCATACTCAGACGTATGGGTGACCATCTCCTCAATTAAACTCCAGCCCTTATCGTCGTTCACCTCACGCTGGAATCGCCCATTTGCAGCCGAATCTAAAATGGCCCTATGATCATCGTATAGGCCATTTTAAAACTGGTTACAAATAAACCATGGCTCGAAACCATGGTGGGGGACCGACCTCACATAACCTTTAAACCTCTCCCAAGCTTCAGTCAAGTTTTCAGAGGGTTTCTGTTTAAAGTTGGTTATTTGTGAGCGTAAGGCGTTTGTACGTTGTGGTGGAAAGTACTTCTTGTAAAAGGCTAGGGTTAGGGACGTCCAGTCAGTTATCCCAACTGCATCCCTATCTAAATCCGACAACCATTCCCTTGCGTTATCGGTTAAGGAAAAGGGGAGGAGGGCTTCTTTGATCTTGTCTTGGGTTACCCCCCCCCCACCCCTCACCCACCCCCTTTGCTGGAATTGAGGAGCAATAGTCAGCAAATCGCTCCATGTGTTTTCTAGGGTCCTCTCCCGCAGCCCCACGATATTGGTTTCTTTCCACCATGTTTATGTAAGAGGGTCGGAAATCAAAAGTTTGGCCATCTTCATCGGTGGCTATACTAAACCCTCTTGGAATAAACGCGGCTGTAGGCTCAGAGTGGCTTGCGATGTTAGGCATGATTGGTTGAAAAATAGGTTCGGAATTGAAGGTTTCCTCACAAAAATCGGTTCTCTCTTGTTCGGAGGTACTCAAGTCTTCCTCCCGAATAGCTCTCTTAAGTTCTCTCCTTCGACGTAGAAATAATCTCTCTGGTTCGGGATCGGGATTCACCAAATCTCCCCGACTAATATGGGTTAATTTTTCGGAACATTTTAGCACTTTTACTATTTTGGGATAGTCTACGGTGTACCCTCGTCTTTTTCGGTTTTCTATGTTGTACCCCTACATTTTATAATTTATATGGTATACCCTTAAGCTTCTTACTTATTCTCCATAATGACCTCCTTCAAATCTCCATTAACACTATTACTATAAAAAGTCATAATTTGACATTTATTTTGACTTATTAATATGTTATCACCATTTTATATAAAAAGTATCGCAAATATCTTTAAATAAACATAAACTTCTATTAAAAAACATAAGCTATAAAGCATGAAATAATAATAGCAATTTGATAAAATTGAGTTAGATTTGTATACTTTTTGGTTGGTTAATGGTAATTCGGCGAACTAATAAGTAAATGAGAAGGTTGTCGAGTAATTGAAATGTTAAATAGACGATTTAATAGATAAATTAATAAATTAAGCTAGCAAAACCAATAAATAAGGTCATTATATAGACTCATGTATAGAGTTTAAGGGCATACCATAGAATTTAAAAAATGTAGGGGTACAACGTAGAAAATTGAAAAACACGAGGGTACACCGTAGAATATCCCTACTATTTTTAATAAACTGTGTCATATATTGCTCGATTTTAACAATTAAAATCGTTTCTCATGCAAAATTCGAAATAAAAAGCTCAAAATTTACATGCATGCTAGAAATGATATATATGACACTGTATAAATTTTTTATGGCCAAATTCGAACTTAAACTATTTAAGTTAAATTATGTTACTAATATGTCGATTTTTACATTAAAAATCAATATTCATGCAATATAAGTGAAAAATTTCTGGAAAATTTAACATACATTTTAAATATTGCATGTGACATCTATAAAACTATTCGTAGCTAAATTCATAATCTAACTATATAAACCCATTTTTAGCCCATTTTATGACTATTCAACATTTAAATATCATAATCCATGCATAAAACTCAAATAATTTTGAAAATTATATATTCATAATATTTTATATGCATGTGTTAACATATATAAAAATCTCGGCCATAAACTTTATTTAACTAATTTTTCCCATAATAAAAACGTTTTTATCCGATTATAGCATAAATTAAACAATTTAATTACAGCACTGGTATGGCACGCAGTTCCCCCTAGCAGCCACTTACAGTTATGTCACCAGGAAAACATTTGTATGGAAGGGCACTACAGCTATATTCAATGCATATCACTATCATGTTTGGTTCCAAAGGAACTCAGTTCGTATTCAAGAAAGTATACAGAGACCTGAAGTTGTAGCTAAACATATTCAGAAGGAGATAAGAAGTAGATTGAAGAAATGGTTGGACTATGAAAGTGATGTAAACTTCGAGTGGTTTAGTGCTAAAAGTCAGATTTTGTAATGACAGCCATGGGATTCGAACCAGGCACCTCCTTGTATCTTTAAACATTTGAATATATATACTCACATTTCACCGAAAAAAAAAACAATTTAATTACAAATTTGAACAATATTATTCCATAAATCATTCATAATTTAAAACGATTTCAAGACCAGAAAGTATACATGCATTAAAAAATTTCGTGCATATCATATATGTACTATTTATTTATGTTTTTTAATTTTAATCATATTTCTCGCAAAAACGGTAAAAATCGAGTTGCATGCAAGCAACCAAATGCCTCTGATACCACTTGATGGAAACTTAATCATACTAACATTACCATTATTATTAGTCTTACTTATAATATACATAATTAATCTCGTATTAATTTATATTGATCTTATGCATGCAAAAATATAAATGCGGAAATAACAACGAAAAGGGTTCTCACATTCGGTTCAAGTATGCAAAGGACGATCCTCCACGGAGCAACCAACGTAGATTGACTCCTTTAAATTGCACCCAAGACCTACCCTTAAACACCGAGATTCGAACACGAGCTAGGTGACGGAAATCGGTTATCTTAAAACCGAGAACTAATCTAATTAGTTTACTAAAAATACTACAACTATTGTAGTATGAATATTATGTGAATAATATTATTTTAGAGGTTTTTATTTTATTTCTTACACTAGAAATAATGAAGCAACAAGAGTGAATATGATTATGTGAATATGTCACATATATAGAGGGGAAATGGTTGGGTTGAGTGAACCGTGTAAGTAGAGCATGTGGAAGGGATTTTGATCCCTTTTGTCATAACCACATGCATAAGTCACATCATAAAAATGTAAATAATAATTATAAGATAAAATGTCACACATAATATTGTCTTATAATGCATTTTACACGGCTAACACTTTGTAAAATGGACCTTCATTTTACAAATGTAATTTGTACAATTTGCTAATATGTAACATCTTATGTGACGTAATTGAATTGTATTAATTTAAAATATATTTGTAATACCTCGAGTTTTATGTTTAGTTGCGGGGTTTTATTTGATACGATGTTAGTATTTTTGGTAGTTCTTATTTCGTTTATAAACGTTTTGTGTGTGTCGCGTGTCTAGTGAGATTCGAACTAGGTATCTCTCGTTTGGGTGTCATGTTCCTAGTAGGGTTCGAACTAGGGACCTGTTGGAGTGAGGTGTGGGCTTCGAAACCCTAATTAGAAGATAAAACACAAAATATAAACACCTCTCATAAGCAGCCTAATGCCGTCTTATAAGAGGCTATTTCCTTACCCTAGTTTCTTATTTTTACACATCCCAAAGACCTAGCCTACTACCGTCACTACATAGAAGGAGAGAGAGGGTTTTTCCGGCCAGTTAAGTCAGCCTAGGACCGTCATTTTGACCCGAATCCAGGTATGTTTGTCGTCTGTTTCTTTTGTTTATGGTGAATTCATACCTTTTCATAGTGATGTCGATGAGTAATACGTCTCTGGTCTTAGTCCGTTTTGTGTATTTGTACTGGTGGTCTGGGGAGTAGTCAGACGGTGGTGGTGTCGATGGTGGTAGTCGGTTGTGGTGGTGTCGAAGGGAGATATCGTTTCCACTGTTGGTCTCGGGTTTGGTCTCTGTTCTATTCGTGTTTTCGCAGGAGGGGTAAGGTGGTGGTACCACTGTTGACTCGGGGGAGGTCGACACAGTGGCACCACCGTTGGTGGTAGAGTAGGTGTCAGGGTTGCCGAAGGTGGTGGCCTCAGTTTGTGTCAGGCGTAGTTCCGTCGTCGTCAGAGGTGTTAGTACAGGCAGTCGTGGAGGCTGGGTGAGGAACCGGGTCTGTTTAGGACCACGGTTCGTCTCGCCGGTGGCAGTCGACCGGTTTGCCGGCGGTCACAGGGGTTGTGGGTGGTCCTGGGATTGGTGCTGGGTGTCGGCTGGTGGCTGTGGTGGCGGTACGGTGGCTGTGAGGGGTTAGAAAGGTGGGTCTTGTGTCGGTTTAAGGGTGTAGGCTTTTCGTGGTTAGCCCTTAGTATTTTTACTATTATTCTTAATATTATTATTATTATTATTATTATTATTATTGCTAATATTAATGTTAGTATTATTATTATTTTATTATTAGTCGGTGTGTTATTATTTCCATACGGTTTTGAGTCGTGTTAATTAAAGATGTGAGTCGGGAATTATTTAAGTCGGGGGAGTTTTATGTTTATGTTTGGAAAGTTTCTATAATTGGAAAGTTTCTATTTTTGGAAACTTTCCACTTATGGGAGGTTTCTATTTATAGAAAGTATAGTTGTTATGGGTTTCGGGGAGGTTATTAATGGTTACGTATACGTGTTTAGGTAGCGAGTTTCGCGTGGAACACTTCTAGCGAGCTTTGGACTTGCCTACGATTCTGCTATTTGAGGTAGGGGAATACTGTATACCTGGTGATGAGTAAATTGTTAATATCAGATGTTATCTCTTTATATCTTATTGTATGAATGGTATTATATTGTATTCAATTGACTGTATATTTATGTGATACAATACGATGTGGCTATTATTGGGTCTTGTGATACGGTGCGGAGTTGATTTTGGTGTTGGATCGATGCGGAGTATATTTGGTGTTGGATCGGTGCGGAGTTTATTTGGTGTTGGACCGGTGCGGAGTTTATTTGGCGTTGGATCGGTGCGGAGTATATTATATTGTTGGTTTATTTATTTTTCCTCTACTCAACCTCGTGGTTGACCCTGTGTATTCGTGATCACCTGTGATGAACCAAATTATTGGGGAGCAGATTGACAGGTGGCTGAGACTAAGGGGAGCTATGGGAGAGAGAGTTTGGATCCAGACCAGACTAAAGTCTAGATCACCTTAGTCAGTTTAGCATGAGTTGTACTTTATTTTTACAAGACAGTTGGATACAGTTGTAAGAACATGTTATGAGTTTAACTTTAATTAAAGTATTGTTTATCTTCCTTTGTATCTACTGCCTCGGGAAACCGAGATGGTAACACCCTTGCTTATCTGAGGAGTCCTAGTACAGGTCCTTAAATAAATGGGGGTGTTACAATATTTATCACATAAATAATATTTCTAAATTAATTAAATCATATTTAACAAATTATTTTAGTAAATCATAATTACCGTCCCAATATATGGTTATTATAATAATCGTCAATACGATACACAACGTTTGTTATAACCATAAACCATTCATATTCTAAATTCGATATTTCGAAAATATCGATTAATATTTGACAATTGACACATTTCAATTTCAAATATAAATCTTACGTTAAGATTCAACCTCTGATTTCTCGATATATGGTTTTAAGAAAATCGATCAATTCATATCATATACAATTGATCAATATATACTCCCTCCGTCCCGGTCATTTGTTATCTATTTCCATTTTGGGGTGTATCATTGAATTGTTATCTATTTCCATTTTTGGCAACTTTTTGTGGATGACATTTGATTACATGTGGGGCCATATAATTTGTGTGGTCCAGATTCATTTATACTTCTTTTCTTAATCTTTGTGTCAAAAGCAATACATAACAATTGATCGGGACGGAGGGAGTATATATTTAAGGGGTTTGTCCTATAGGTGTGACCTAAAGGGATCAACTGACCACCACCGTCATGAGACAGTAATGTCAAACTCTAGTCAGCCAATCATTACCGATTAATGTTGGTCAGTTGACTATATATCATATCGGATCATCCCTTGCATATTCTTATCATAAGATTTTTGACAATGATTATTATCATTGACGTGATCGCACTATTGATGAGGACACATTTTCCAACAAGTTCTTCTTATCAAATTTGTCCTTATGTCAAGCAGTAGGCTCTATTTGTTGTTGGGTCAGGGACAGTTTGCCAAGGGATGTTTGTTGATTTGCAGCCTCTGAAGTACAGTGTTAGCTGCACTGGCTTCTTACCAATGTTTTTCACATTCCCTGGAAATTGTAATGCAGTTAGTCTGCAACTTATTAGTGCAATGTTTTTTCTAGTCCTTTATGGCAGTTAGAGCTGGCAAATAATGACAGGACACGAACCCGACACGAAATTAGCGGGTTTAGGTTGAGACTTAATGACCCATTTATGTAAGTGGGTCGACACGAACACGATACGATATTTAATTGGGTCGGGTTTGGGTTGAGCTCTTTAAACACGAAACCGACACGAATGACCTGTTTACTAAATTAATCGTAATTTTTTTATCCTTCATCACATAAATATACTTAAACTTTCCAAATATGGACATGACACAAAAACACGACACGAACCCGACACGAAATTAACGGGTTAGGGTTGAGGCTTGATGACCCATTTATCTAAGTAGGTCGACACGAACACGACACGAAATTTAATTGGGTCGGGTTTGGGTTGGAGGTTTTGTGACCCGTTTACTTGTGACACGAACACGAACCCGACACGACCCGATCTGTTTGCCATGTCTAAGGGCAATACCAATATGGTCTGTCTGGTTTTCTTTTCTTCTTTTTCCTTATAGGTTTTTTTCATAAAAGGGAGCTTCTATGGCTTCCTTTATAGAATTGGTCTAGGGTCTTGTATTTCTCTCCTATTTTCTAATATAAAGATCCTTTGCTTTTCTACAAAAAAAAAAAAAACAAAAAACAAAAAAAATAATAATAAACGTAGTTGCTCATTCATACACGAGTTTTACTCATTTATTGACTTTTTTTCCAGTATTTTTCCATTCTATAACTTTTGCCTAAAGAAACTCTCTCTCTTATTATCTCCCTCACAAAATTAATCAAGTTTATCATATCCATCGAAATTACACAATGATGGATGTTAGTTTTCGTATCGTTCAAGTAATAATTTTAATTTCTAACTTTATTAACTTTATTAATTATATTATATGAAATTTAATTTCTAACTTTATTAATTATATTAAATGAAATTAAGGAGAGTGTGGGTTATAATAATAATAATAATAATAATAATAATAATAATAATAATAATAATAATAATAATAATAAACGTAGTTGCTCGTTCATATACGAGTTTTATTCTTTTATTGACTTTTTTTCATTATTTTTCCATTCTATAGCTTTTGCCTATAAAAACTCTCTTATTATCTCCCCCACAAAATTAATCGAATTTGTCAAATCTATCAAAATTACACAATGATGGATGTTAGTGTTCGTATCGATCAAGTAATAATTCTACTTTCTAACTTTATTAATTATATTATATGAAATTAAGGAATTAATTTAGACTAATTAAGTGTTTGTTTAAAATCGGTTGCGGTACACGAAGACGAAGAAGAGAAGGACTTCGAAAGATGAAATCTAGAGGTGGGATCGGAGTAAAAGGAAGAAGAAAAAACAAGGGAAAAGGGGATGTACTGCCAGACATATAAGAATAAGAATAAGAATAAGAAGATGAAGATGAAGATGAGGAATGGAGTATATGCGACGACGACATAGAAGACGGTAAACTCTCCATCTCCCATTCACTATAAACAAGATGATGACGATGATGCTCTTTTCTTCATCCCCTGCACTATATTCGTAGTTTACGTCACATTCGCTACTTCGGTTTTACCAAGATGAATCACTCACTTAGTCTATCGAATAAGGAATTCTCTGCTTGGTGTTTGGCAAATTAACGAGAATGTCGAGCTTGGAAGAGAACCACTGAACAACTTATTGAATAGTACCCATAGGATTACGTCCATAAAAGAGTAAAACTCAAGAGAATTGATGATTTACATTCATATAAAAGTAAAAGTCGTTCACAAATCCGCACCCATATAATAAAACCCGAATTAAAATGATGCAACTGAAAATAAAGCCGAATAAAACGGCGGAGCAGGGTTGGGAAATGGTAATTGTGATTTCAGTATTACACACTTACTTACTTTGTCGCTCCTCATTATTTTTCTGAAAATCCCTCTTTCTCTCCTTGGTTTCTCGTAGAGCTCCCCTCCCAAAATCACTCCATTTTCTCTCACCATCTTCAGGTACATTTTTCACTTTCATTCATCTTCTATCGTCTTTACCTCTTTTTCCTGTTTCCTTTTTTTTTTTTGGTTTTAATTTCTTTAGATCACACCTCCCATCGATCCCCCTTTTATAATTGATTAATCTTATATTGTCGCATCGCCGTTTAAATTGGTTTGTGCTTTTAGATTCTTCCTTTCCAGCTACTATTATATTCATCAACATCGTATTCATTTTGTTTATATCATTTTAATTCTGTTTTAAATCGACCATTTTTTCATCTATGGATTTCGTCAACCAATTAGGGTTTTATTTCACACGTTTCTCTTCTATTGAAAATCATTCCACTGATTTACCACTTAATAAAATGCCCTCTCATTCTTTTGAATTTCCCTATTTTTTATGATTCCTGAGGAGTATTTTAATCAAATGGGGGCAATTCTAAAGAATGGGAGGGGGTATTTTTCATTCCTTCAATTTTATCCCCCGGGAAAAATCATCGCATTAACTACTATGTGCGTGCTTTTTTTTTTAATGAAAAGAACAATTCTTTAATAGAACATCATGCGGCACTTAGAAAGGATAGGTATAATCGAAAACCAAAGAAAATAATTTTCTTATAAACTAGGGATCTCAAAACAGATATGACAATTTGGCTCGTCCTATTATTGGCTAAAGTCAAATGGGATTATTGAATCAGGGTGGAAGTAGTATTTAATTGTTAAAAGTAGGTTACGGGAAGAATTGTGTTTTTACCTACCGCAGTTGTTGAATCACTGATCCATCTACTATCTCATTGAATCAAGGAAGGAAGAACAATGGACTCCGACGCTTTGGATCACAGATACTTAGAGGACGATGACACTCCCATGATGAAAGTGATCAAGGGTACAACTAGTGGTTTGGCAGCTGGAACTATATGGGGTACAATTGTGGCTACTTGGTACGATGTGCCACGTGTTGAAAGAAAAGTTGCGTTGCCAGGACTTATAAGAACACTGAAAATGATGGGAAACCATGGCCTGACTTTTGCTGCTATCGGTGGTGTTTACATTGGTGTAGAGCAAGTGGTGCAACATTACAGGGCTAAGAGAGACTTTGTTAATGGTGCTGTTGGTGGCTTTGTTGCTGGAGCTTCTGTTTTGGGTTTTAAAGGTATTTGTCTTTCAACGTCAAAAACTTGTCCACCAAAACACTTCTTCCATTGACACTTATTTTTTTAAGATTCGTAGCTCACTAGATGTATGTACCTGTTTCCTCCATGTGTGTAAAGCATTGTACCGTCCATAATTTGGCCTTCTTTTCATGCATATTGTCATTTTGTTTTGTTCATTATGCAGAGGACCTGGTCCTAAAATGATTTAAGGTATTATTGCTTAAAATAGCTCTAAGGAGCACTATTCTGGTTACCCAGTCTCCTTTTAAAGACATTTCTTTTTTTTTTTTCTTTTTTTTTTCTCATCTCTAGGTCATCATATCAAAACTTGTTTAGGAACATTCAGATATGTCTCACAGTTGTGAAGGAACATCCATATATACCTCACAGTGTTAGCTCTTCAAGAGTGGGTTCTTCCCTTTCTGTTACCTACTCTTAGAACACTTGTCGTATATATACTTCACAAAACCAAGCATTGAGCCTGATTAGAACTTCCTTTGGAATAATTTAGAATCTTCCTCGAGCACTTCTCTTGAAATCCCCTTAATAATTTTTCCAAGTGTCTCACAGTGGCCTTCACTTTTTCTCCTTTTGAGAACCTCTCACGTAGCTCTCATGTTTTATGTGATCTTTAGAAAGGCATTTTTTTTAAACCAAGGCCCAAGTTATTTGGTTTCTATTCAAAGAGCCTGTTTTCTGTTGTTCACTTTGGTTCTCTAGTATCAAGCTTTTACTTTTGGCTATTCTCTCCTTAAATTTATTTGTGTAACTTGCTAGTTACTTGAATAATGCCACTTTTAAATGAGTAGTTCGAGAGCTGCATAGGTAAGTCAATGCGTGTAAAATGCAGTCTTGTGAGGCATGCTTAAAATGTCAAAAAGCAGGCTGCATTTAGACTCTGGAACTGAAGTGCTGGTAGCTCGCCACAAAAGAAATCCACATCTTGCTAATTTAGGTTATTGAGCAACTCCACTCCATTAATTCTTCTATTACTTGCTGAGAATTTGGACTTTTTATGCTAGCTTAGGTCTTTAAATTTGAAGCAGGTACTTACTTGAATAATGCCACTTTTAAATGAGTAGTTCGAGAGCTGCATAGGTAAGTCAATGCGTGTAAAATGCAGTCTTGTGAGGCATGCTTAAAATGTCAAAAAGCAGGCTGCATTTAGACTCTGGAACTGAAGTGCTGGTAGCTCGCCACAAAAGAAATCCACATCTTGCTAATTTAGGTTATTGAGCAACTCCACTCCATTAATTCTTCTATTACTTGCTGAGAATTTGGACTTTTTATGCTAGCTTAGGTCTTTAAATTTGAAGCAGGTACATAATCACCCTTTATTCCTGCATTTCTGTATATTGGGGATCTTAGAAGAATGCTTTTTAGGGAAATAATGCACTGGTGTGGTGTTGCTTTTTATGGCGATCATGATAATGAAATTGCTAATGCTATATCTTGTTATTTCAGCAAGGAGCATTCCCACAGCATTATCAGCTGGAGCAGCACTGGCTGTAACTTCCGCTCTCATTGATGCCGGAGGTCAAACAACTCGGGTAGATACTGGGAAGGAGTACTATCCTTACTCCCTCAAGAAAAGGCCGACAGCCACCGATAACCTCTCTTAATCTGCCATTATGTTTTGAAACTGAACCCTGTTTATTGCCATATGAGAGGGTGACTGTCGGGTCCTCTTGTGTTCCCATTTCTGATATGGTTTTATCCCAGCTTTCTCATGGTTCTGAACTCGTTGCAACACCTTGTCAAGTTAAGTGTTGAATAAATTTGTAAGGATAACACCCGCCGGTCTTTTATTAATCCATCTTTTTTCTTTACTATAGTTGAACTGTAATTTTTGAAAACGGTATCAAACTTGAAAACACATCATTGTCGTGGTCTTAAATTTTTAATCCAGATACATGCAGTTTGTAAGGTTCCCAATTCAAGCCAAATGTAGAGAAGATAGACCTGTTAAATGTGCTTCAAAATAAATAAGCCATGTGGAATGGAAGAAATATCGGGTAATTTTCGATGTTAAAACTAGAGCTGGCAAAAGTTGACCCTATCCGATACAACCCGAGAATTTGGCGACCCGAAACCGAACCGACCCGGCCTATGACCCGATATTTCTCAACCCGCTAGATGACGTTATAATGAACTAGCTTAATAATGGTTTAAATGACACCAAATTGATAATTCTTCTTAATTATTTTAACTTAAACTTCAATTAATACATCTATTCATTAATTAAACATAAAATTATCATCTAAAACTAAATATATAAGATAAAATATATGTCAAAAACCTGACCCGCTAATGACTCGACCCGAAGATGACCCGACATGCACTGAACCGACCCGAACCCGAACCCGAACCCGTCACTAACCCGACATAATCCGAACCCGATATGTCCCGACCTGATTTGACCCGACTCATAACCGACCCGAGTGACCCAATTGCCAACTCTAGTTAAAACACACATTGGCTACTCGAGGAGAATTGAGGGTAATTTAATTGCGATGAAGGACAGGTAATAGCAGCAACTTTAAGTAGGGGAAATTTGTCCTTTTACATGTTAAATTTAGAAAAGAAATAATAATTTCATACAACCTCCATTTTTATCTAAATGATACTTTTCTATTTTGTACGCTATTTACAAGCACAAATAGGATCCTACCTCTGGGTGTAGGAAAGCATGGTACATCAGGCCCATATAATACCTAATGTACTAATTTTTTTTTTATAAGAGCCCCACTACAAAACAAATACTTATCTAATTAACATCCAGTAAACCTTTCTTAATTCTCTGTTGACGATAGTCATAGCAAAATTCTCCCACCAAAATTTGATTTGAAGATGACTGAAGGAAAGCGATCGGTAGCAAGGCGGAAAAATGCATCGAATTATATGAAGCAATTTGTATCGACGTCAAGAAGGAAAAACGCATCAAACAACATTAATTTGAGGTATATTTTTACACCAACATAACCCTAATTTTGTGATTTATGATATAATTGTCGCGAGAATAGCGGTTCCGAGCATTTACTTGCTATTTGATGCTTCAACTGTTTTAATAATTGAACTAGGTTTGTGACCCGTGAAACTCACGGGTTTATCTGTTTTAGTTTTATTCTTTTATCTATTGTTAAGATTTGTCCGAGCAATTAGTTTATCCATTTAAAAAGATATAGTCTTGAAATACAAAAAGTTAGATAGTTAATGTCTTATTTATTTGACAACTCAGATTTATTTTTAAAGCTATATATTGTACTTTAGTTGTTAATTTGATTAATATACTAATAACATGTATTTTTTTTAAAAAAAGAAGGTGTCAACAGTCGTTGGCGAAACATAAATAATAAATAAATGGAAATTAAATTCTACATTGTTGATCCTATAATTATAAACTTTTACCTTCAAAACCACCAACAACATAGTCCATGAATATGAACAAAATAATTATTAATACATTTTTGAATGTAATTTTTTTAATAATTTAGTGTAGTTGTTATGTGGCAAAAAATTAAATGTTTAAGGTTGCTTTTAAATTAGATTAGATTGTATAGATAAATTATGTACCAAAACTTTCTATATAAAAGCTTCAACGACCCTTTGGTATCTAGCTATATGAAGTTAGTGGGTGAAGACGAAAGGGCAAATTAATGCATAATGTTTGATTTTTTTTTCCTTTTTTTTAGAATGATAAAATTCCCAGTGTAAATAGCTTAAACCATATTTTTTAATTAAAGTAGAGGGATTTTTATCTCAATATTTTGTTTCTAAAATCATATTTTTTGATAGTAGCATATTTATCAAGTTTAATAAATGTTAGTTTTAATATAACATCTATATCAGTTTGTCAAAAATCCTAAATTTTAAATTTTGCAAAAATGATAAATTTAGTTAAATAGTAGCCTACTACAAATGGTGAATTGGTGAAGAAAACAAAAAAGTCATCCTATTAAATAAAAGAAATAAAAGTCAAATAAATATTTAGGTTAATAACCAAATTTAGGAAAGGAAACTAAATAGTTTGTGTTAATTTATTTTTGTGTTTGCAATTAACATTTTTTATTTTTATTTTGTATTAATAAGCATGTAACACATGATTTTAGATTTGTCCTTTTAATAACACATGACAATATGACATAGTAAGATACTTAGTATTGTCTTAACTTTGATTCTCAAAAGTCACGAACCTTGATTAATATTTATGTCTATCTTAAATTTGATAATAATAGAAAAAAATGCTCAAAAGTCATAAAACATATCTCTAATTGTTTATAATATTCGATTGGGGCAAAAATTTGTAAGCAATTTTTTTTTCTATCCATATCGTCAATTGAATTGCATGTGTCACTAATATGTCTTATCTATCTAAATAAATTATGTATTAACCAATATAATTATGACATGTTGATTAAAATTAAATGCTTTAAGTAGCCTTCTAACTATATTGTAGGCATAAATATTAATAATAATGTACATGTGGTCATTATTCATGTAAATAAAATTTACAAAAAAACACATACATTTTAAAGTTTATGAAATACTAATTTTTTTTTTGAAACTAAAAATAATTAATCATGAACATTCATGTTGTCAATCATGTCGTTAGTTTATAATATAGTATTGAGGGAAATATGGGGAGTATTTGTTTAAGCAATTCTAGTATTCTCTTCTTCATATAGTTCTCTTTCTCAAATGATTAATGAACCATCCCTACAAAAAAAATCCACTTAGCGATTAATAACAAACAAAATGGTAGAATTTGATTTATTTAATATTTACATTATGATTATATTAATTTATTTATTTTTCTTAAATAATGAAAGAAATAGTGCATTAAATAATAAAAATGTAAGTAAATTTTACTTTTGAATAACACAACTCCACAAATTCTGGTAGCTCCTAAATAACAACAAAACAACATATATGTGAAGTTAAAAAATGTGATAGTACTTCATAATCAATAGAACTTAAAAATAAGAAACTAAACTATTAATTTAACACCTTAATACACTTACCTTACCGTAATACATTTACCATAATAAGAATGATTATTTACACATACAATTCTCTTGGTGATGGGTAGACCTATAGTCCTCCAATGAATCATTATTACAAAAAAAATTCACTGTATGATTATTAATAAACAAAATGGTAGAATTTGATTTTTGTATTGTTAACCTTATCTTTGTTAGTTTAAGATTTTTTATATAATAAAAGAAATAAGACATTGAGTCATAGAGATGTAAGTATGTTTACCTTTGAATATCACAAACCACAAATTTTGATAGTCTTAGATGAAAACAAAACAACATATATGTGAATTTAAATGAGTCATCCAGAGCCAATGAAACTTATAAATAAATAATTAAATAAATAAAACCTTAATATACTTAGCTTACCTTAATGTTGAGACAATGATAAGAAACATTATTAACACATACAATTTTCTTGGTGATGGAGGCATACAAAAAAAATTAGCTTGAATTTTGGCTCATAAATGTTGTCTTCCATCAAACATTTATAACCAATTGAGGATGCAATTTACGACTTTTGGAAGTTCCTTTTTTTTTTAATAATTATTAGCAAAATTAATATATACATAAATATGTAGCACGATTTTAATGTTTTATGACTTTTGAGCATTCTTTTCATTATTAGCAAATTTAATATAGACATAAGAATAAAGTAAAATAAATGAGATGTAAAAGGTTTGCTTTACATTTTAATTAATTTGGTTGGGGTTAATTATTATGAATAATTTTAATTAATTTATTACCATGTTCAATTAAGAAAATGAATTAAATAGGAAAAAGTGGTGGGTGTTAAATAATATGAAAAGTTTTAATTAATTATTAACATGTTTTATTAAAACAAAATAATTAAAACTTTAATTTTAATTATAAATAATGAAATTTTTATTAAAAAATTTTCATTTAAAATGTCACTATTAATTATAAATTATGAAATTTTGAAGGGTTGCATAAATTTGGGAAAATAGTACATTTAATATACAAACTAATTTAAGAATAATGATAATATTTAAAGGTCAATGTTTAAAATTAGAGTGGTGTAAATTTTTATTTGTCGTTTAAACTTTTCTAATTTTAAAAATTAAAAGGTCAAATGTTTAATGTAGTATGATATATATTATTTCTCCTAATATTTAAAACTTATATACTATTATTTTATAAGTCGTGTATATTAGTTTGTTGCTTAAAATATTTTAACAATAAACATCGAAATTTAAAGTTTAGTATTGTATGAACTTTGATTTTGATTTTTAATTGTTGTTTAAGTTTTCTAGAAATTCAAGAGGTAAAAGTTTAATTTTTTTTACTTTTAAAATAAGAAATAATGGGTGACTTGTTAGTATTCTAGTGGTGAAATAAGATACTTTTGGCTACCCTTTTTATTTTATTTATAGATTTATTGGTAAATGAACTAAACAAATGTCATATAATAAATTTTTAATCCATGTCACATTTAAACTTGCCATGTCACATTTAAACTTGCCATGTCATATTTAAATCTTGTCATGTCACCTTTTTTTGCTAGCCTTTTAATTAGATTTTATAGATGGATGACAAACAAAGGACGGGCATTCGCTATTTATGCTATTTGATATTTGATGCTTCAATTGTTTATGAACCCAACAATTACGGTTATGTTTAGTGTAAGGCAGACAAACAAAGGATCAGTAGTTGCTTCGCCTAACAACGAATGCATTTACTTGCTATTTATTTGCTATTTACTTGCTTCAATTGTTTTAATACCGATTTATGCTTTTGATCTTCAATTGTTTTAATTTTTTTTTTTTGAATAACAGCGATTCCGAACATTTATTTGCTATTTGATGCTCTAATTGTTGTCCTACGTTATCTGGATCAGCGAGAATAGCGAATGCGCTTGGCCTTAAATTTATTCTTTTCGTCGTTTCTGTGCCTGCTTACGAAGTAGCTTATTCTTATCTTTAAATAACGGCGGTACTACTCTTGCTGATCCAGATAATGTAGGAGAAGCAACTACTACCCAGTTTATGAACCATCGGTATTGTCTTAGCAAAGACCGTCACACATAAGCATCCTAATTTCAGATTTTTTGTATTTTAGCTCATTTTTTTACATCCTTAGCTCAAGTAGTTTCGTGTATCGCTCGAGTTCTATCATCGTGTTGAATTTGGTTGGTATTGATATAATAAAGTAAAGCCGGCTTCCACATCACTCTCTTTTATGAAGTGTTATACAATTAGATAGAAAGAATGGAAACTAAAGACTTGGTTCACTAGCGAGCTAGGGGCTAGTAGGTTTAATGCTTGGGTCTAAGCAGCCCGTGAGCTAAAGAGGGCTTCTTCCCCAGAAAACGAAAAGGAGAAAGGGAGGGGGTAGTACTGGGAGAAAATAGACTCTGCAATTAATTATAGTATAAGCTCCAGCCATGGTAGAGTCAGAAACTAGGTTCAGGCGTATTTATGTCCTTTGCTTGCCCCTGTTGTTGACTATATTAGTTAGCATCGTCCTGCTTAATAGCCCAAAGGTTTATCTTTGCTACCCCTAGAGAGTAAGAGTCCATCTCTGAAAAAGACTACTCCGTAGTTTACTATTATTTACTTCACATGGCATATTTTTACTTCACATGGCATATTTTTCTTTATTATATGGATTCCATCTCAGTGATTATTTACGAGACTACTTGGGCCTTTTTACATGTTTGTCTAATACTCCCTCCATTCATATCCACTTTGCACCTATTCCATTTCAGTCCATTCGAATCCACTTTGCACATTTCCTTATTTGGTTGTACTTTTAATACTATAATACTATAAAAACACTATTAAGGCCCACTTTTTCAACACAATACTACACTTTACACCTATTTGTTGTACTTTTATTAATATTTTAACAATGCGTAAAAACTCGTGCATAAAGCAAATGTACCAAGTGGAAATGAATGGAGGGAGTAGCTTATATTGTGTGAATAAGTCTAATTGTTTAATTTTTGAAGAATTTCAACTTCTTTGTATTTTAGCTCATTTTTTTATATCCTTAGCTCAAGTAGTTTCGTGTATAGCTCGAGTTCTATCACCGTGTTGAACTTGTTTAATATTATTTGTTTTTAATCTAAAATAATTGTGGCATTGAAGTATTTGGTTTGATTTTTTTTCTTAAGGTTTGATTTTCTTTATTTCTTTTTTTTAGACCTTCGAAAAAACAAAAAAAAGACAAAGAGGAAGCAGAAGATGATGACGATTTGAAAATTATTTCTGATTTCCCTTGTTTGAAGACAAGAATGTCCCCATCAAAAGTAGTGAAGCTCATAAAGACTTTATCTCCAATTCAGAAGGAAAGTTTACTGGCTACACCCTTCAAACATTTCGCTGAACTAAAAGTGACCAAAATCCCGACTGCGTTAGCTCATTATGTTGTCCAGAATTACAATGACAGAAACCGAAAATTGAGGTTGGATAGTGGAGAGACAATTGATGTCTCCAAAGAAGACATTCACAGTGTTCTGGGTCTTCCAAATGGAGGTATTGTACCAAAGTATTCCGTTGAGGAGATTCAGCCAGTTTTAAAAGAATGGGTAGATCAATTTGGTAATGATGCCAGGGGAAAATTGGTGAAGATTAGTGTGTTAGGTAACTACATTGAAAATCACAAGCAAGATGGGGGGCCAATGTTCAAGAGGAACATTTTGTTGTATATCATATCCTCTGATATGTTGTTATGGTAATGAACATGTGTATGTGGATTCATTTTCATGGTTAGTTGATTTGAAAAAATTGGACGATTTAGACTGGTGCGAGTTCGTCCATGATAAACTTTTGGAGACAAGAGGAAATTGGTCTTCGGGAAAGCAATTTCGTGGTCCTCTATTATTTCTTACTGTAAGTTCTATTTATATAACATCATTTATTATGTGTATAAGCTAGCTCCTCTTTTCACTTTCATTGTGTATTAGCTCACTTTCTTTGTATATTAGCTCATACTCTTTTATTATTAGCTCATTTTCTTTGTATATTAGCTCACTTTTTTTTGTTTATTAGCTCATTTTCTTTGATTATAAGCTCATTTTTTTTTTTCTGTTCACTTTCTGTGTATATCCTTCTTCGTCTATTAACTCATTTTTTTATTGTTATCTCTGTTTACTTTTTTGTGTTTATTAGCTCATTTTGTTTGAGTATTAGCTCATTTTCTTGATTATTTGCTCATCTTTAACTTTGATTTTTTGTGCAGCTACACTTTGTTGACACTGTGGTCGATTCGAGAAGGGATGTGGCCAGAACTAGACCCACACTTGTTGGTTGGACAACCGAGGATCTGAACAAGAGACAAAAAAAAGGGGGAAAAACGAGGTGGTTTTGGTGGTGGATTCGTTGAAAAAAACTCTTTAACTGTCGTAAGTGTAAGTAATTTTTAGAAATCCCTTTGTATCTACTTGATAATATTGTTGATATGGGTTACACGATTAGAGAATTGTATTTCATTTATCTTTAAATAAAGGAGAAAAGATGTTGCACTTCGAACGTCAAGGTTTACTGGCTCAACTAGAAGGGTAACTAAGGCAGACATCTTATACATTTCCTTATTTTGATCATGGTGTATTCTGATCCACTTTTCTTTTTTCTCTCTGTTTCATTTGTAAGAATTAATTGTTTTTATTCTCAAAGAAAGCCCTAAAAGCTCTGAAAGAACATGTACCCTTTCTTCTTATTTATTTTGACATTTGAATGCTCAAACAGAATCCATCTCGAACCAACAAGAAATTAGAGGAAGAATCTCAGGAAGACCGCGAAAACATTATGTCGGTAAGATTATTAGCTCATTTTTTCTGTTCACTTTTTTTTTGTATATTAGCTCACTTTCTTTGTATATTAGCTCACTTTCTTTGTTTATTAGCTCATTTTCTATATATTATGGCAATATAAATATATTTACGTCATAACTTAAACCGTCAAATGATGCAGGTCTTGTTACCTGATTTTAAGTGTGCGATAGAAAAACTATTTGCTGCATATGTTGAGGTTGACGAGAAAAGTCGAAAGTTATTGACGGTAATGCATAATCATGAAGGCATGAAAAAGTTGATCATGGATTCTCTCGTGTTATATGCAATCTATCACGTCTAGGTGATGGTGACACTGTCGTTATTGAAGATGAAGCAAGTCCGAATATTGATGAGTCTGATAATACAACCAATCCACATCTAAGTCAAGACTTGTTTTTTGAGAGTCCGACGGTATTGGAGCTTATTGATGCACAAACAAGAGCTAAAGTCTTGTTTGGAAAATTAAATGATATTGAAGCACCAAGCTTTTCACTTGGATTAACGCAAGAGTTTTCAGCACACATACTACCTAATAATGATGGAACAAAAATGGCAGAAGAAGAGGAAAGTGGAGGGGAAAAACCGAAGATGAGGAAGGAGATGAGGAAAGTGAAGGGGAAAAAACTAAAGACGGGGAAGGAAGTGGAGAAAAAGAGGGAAGTTGGGATAATGAGAAAAGTGGAGAGAAGGAAGTAAGTGGGGAGGATGAAGAAGGAGGCGACAACGAGGAAACAAGTGGTGAAAATGAAGAAGATGGAAAAGACGAGGAAAATAGAGAGGAGGAAGCAAGTGGAGAGGGTGTTGATGACGGAAATGAAAAAGGAAAGGAGATAACACCTAAAAGGAGATGTCATCGACAACCTACAAGATATTTCAAATCTCCGTACATGTTGAGGTGTGTGGACCCAATTCAAACAGCTTGCCAACGAAAAAGCAGAAGGATTTGGCATTTTTTCTACTGTCAAAGGACAAAAAACCGATGTAATAACACTTTATATCTCTGTTTTTTTTTGTTTTTTTGTCTCCCTATTATTAAGTTTCGTTCATGTCACTCTTAATATATATTACGTAATTTATACTCTTATTTATTTTTTTCTATAGCTTTTGGTTGTACGAATACGGGGATATTAAGACAACAGAAGATGATTTACGTTCTCTTGTTACAAAAGACTCATTTGTAACAACAAATGTGATAAGTATATATTGCTTAATGCTCAATCACAAGGAGAGATATAAAGCATCTACATCTCCATCAAGGGCATTCTTTCCTATAGAAGTTACGGTAAGTAAATTTTTAGATTGTAAATTGCTATATTGAAAACTTGAGATATTAATGAAAGTTTCTGAGCTATGTTGGAAAGTTCTCGAGCTTTGTTTAAAAGTTCTCGAGCTATGTTGGAAAGTTCTCAAGTTGTATACGAAACCTTCATTGCTATGTTGATTTTGATTGATAAGAACTGAATTTTGCGTGTAATAGTCTAAGCTGGTGTTCTTCAACGATGATGCAAAATCATACGAGACTTTCAAAGAAGACATGGATATATACCTTGATCAGTGGAGCAACTTTAAGGATGCAAACCATGTTCGTCTATTTTTCTTTCCCTTCTTAGCACATGAACATTTTTTTGTCGCATGCTTCAATCTCCAAGCAAAGAAGGAAAGATATGAGTTTTTGGACAATAAAACTCAGGGACAAACATCATTGAACAAATACGGAAATCTTCCGTCAAAATTGGTATGAAACACATTACTTACTTTTATGAGATCTCTAATAAGTTTTCTGTATTATATAAACTTTTATTATATATGTGCTTGTGTTTTATTTGTTAACATTAATATTTCAGCAAGAATGTTTTGCCAAATGGCTAATTAGTAAAAATTTGCCCAACAAAGCTGCTATTATACGTTCCCTTAAAGCTAAAAGACTCGAAATGAAGTGGTGTGATCAGTCTAATCACAATGATTGTGCGATATATACGATGCGACATATGGAGACATATCAAGGGAATGGCTTGGATGGCTGGGACGCAGGACTCCAGAAAGGAAAGGTACGTCACCGATTGCTTTTAGTAGGATACCTCAAAATCAAAATTAATGGTCTTTTTTAATTTTATTTCTTAGAAATATTTTTCTTTTGATGAAACAGTTCACGTCTCTGCATAATTTAAGAATCAAGTACGCACACGAGATTGTCAACTTTGAGGGGAATGAAGTCAGATCAAAAGTATTTTCTCTGGTTTCTCAGCTAGTTAAAAAAGTTTCCAGATAGGCGATTATATTTCGAAAGTTGATTAATGTAAATGCTTAGCTACTTTAAAGACAAATCTTAAATTACAACTTAAAGTTATTTTCTTGTAATTTTTTAGCTTTATATAACATTAGCTTATAAGTAAATTTATTGAGCTTTTTACGATATAATCTGAGCCGACAACTTTAAGTTTGCGAGCTTAGTATAAAATATTCCAAACGAACAATTTAAAGTTTCGAGCTTAGTTAAGAAATATTCCGAGCTGGAATTTTGAATAAGATCAGATGTAATGAGGCTGTATGATGCGGTACGTGATCAAGCGAACCTTTAATTAGATTAGTTAAGGGCTTTTCGGGCATTAAAGAGGAGGATTCCCAGCTTCTTTTTTTTTATTAAATACAATTACCATTTCCATTATACTTATACTTGAACTTCTATACACTGGTAGTCCTTTTTTTAATTATAGTATAGGCTTCTACGAGAACTAGACCCACTCCAACCTAAGGGAGTAGTGCTACTACAAAACCAAATTCAAATGCAACTAAAGTGCGATTAATTCAAATTCAAAACCAAATTTAAACACAATACGAGATAATATTAAAAGAATACGAGTTAATATAAAAAAACACGAGTTATTAAGATAAGAGTACGAGCTATTAATATAAGAATACGAGCTTATGTAAAAGGAGACTTTTACAGGAGAAAGGCGTTAAATATGAAAAAGAATGAGAACCCTAACTAACGGTGCACATCCTAATCTATCTGGTAAAGCATAATATTATTTGACAGTATAGAAATGGTATCGAGTATGGGCATAAAAACATCCAACCAGAAGCAGCCTTTTGCCTTCATATAAAACGAGGAATCCTTTAGATGTAACTCAGACGACAAGTGAGGACAAAGCTGCTTTTGATCTTGCTGGAGGTTGATACGATTTAAAGCGATGTCGCAGAAAGAGGGGATGAGGAAGTTGCCCAGAACCTGGGCATTGGTTTTGATGGTTATACCCACCCGAAATTATAGGTGGATTCGTTTAATCGCAATTTGAGCCAAGATATATCCCTGCCATGTCGTATAGATCCTACTAACGAAAAATAAGGGGTCTTGAGCCTATACCCTACCCTCTTGCTCGGAATCCTAATGTAAAAAGAATACGAGCTAACGAAAATCACGAACTAAAAAATACGAGCACATCAGAATGAAAGTTATTACCCTAAGAATACGAGCTAATATAAATAGAATACGAGCTAATATTAAAAGAATACGAGTTAATATAAAAAAAACACGAATTATTAAGATAAGAATACGAGCTATTAATATAAGAATACGAGCTATTCATATAAGAATACGAGCTATTAATATAGGGATACGAGCTATTAATATAAGAATACGAGCTAATGTAAAAAGAATATGAGTTTACGAAAATTACGAACTAAAAAATACGAGCACATCAAAATGCAAGTTATTACGAGCAGCTAAATTCAAATTCAAAATGCAACTAAACTACGGTTAAGTCAAATTCAAATACCATGAGTAGTGCTACTACAAAACCAAATTCAAATGCAACTAAACTGCGATTAATTTATGATAAGTGATAATTCTCCGGCGTCATTAGAATTTCGCGAAGACCCACGTGGCTAGCACCATGTTTGTTAGTAGGAGTCACAACTCCAACTCTATCTGCCTCTTTCTCTATGATATTTTCAGCGCGTTTACGTGCACGAGTCCTAGCAGCCTTGTATTTCCCACGAGCGCGACTTGTTTGAATATCCATCAAACTCCTCTTCCTAGTAAACCTCTCCCCCTTTTTTGTCTTCCCCTTTGGATTTTGAATTACATCAACATCCTCTTCTTCTACATCAGACAATTGGAGGCCACCTAATACAGCCACGATCTCGTTTTTTGCCTTATCAAAACAATCATTGACAATACCCCTTGTGATCTCATTATCGCTGCTAGCAATAATGAGCTTATGAAAATTGCGGTGCATATCCAATCTCCACACAGGTCCTGCAATCTTCCCCTTTGATCTCTCAATGACGTCGTCTTTAGGCTTTGCATCTCTTGTCCAACGCTTAAGAACGTAACTATTGGGTATCTCATCAACACAATGGCAATGATAGATTCTTAGAATGTGACGACACAAAAACCCACTTTCTTCAAACCTTTTACAAGTACAACATGCGTAATTTGATGATGAATCAAATGTCACCACATGGCCAAACTCGTCACTACGGTCAGTATAGACGAAATATGAAAGCGTATTCTCGAAGCTCCCTTGTAATTTGTGTTTATAGGACATGCCTTTTGTAAACTCTTTCTGAAAGCGCTTAAAAGCACCTATTGTATAATTCTTAGCTGCAAAATCAAGTAAAGAGCATGGAACAACCACCTCAGGTACCCCTTCCCAACAAAGACTATTGTCCTTACGTTCATGACTCCTCCATTCACTCACAACGGCACCAAATATCTCATAAAAATCACACAGTGTAGCTGTCTTACTAACCCGCTTACAAAGAGAATTATTTGTTGACTCACTCCTTTGAGAGGATAAGACACCCGCCGAGAAATAATCTTTTCCATATGCACAACACCATTTTTCCCTCAATTCATAAAGTTGACTCAGCCAAGGATGATTCTCACAACTATATTCACTAACCATTCTGTAAAAAAATAAAAACAAATAGAAACTAGTTAATATTAAAAAAACAGACAAACAATTTAACAAGTCATGAAAATGAACTAAGAAGTCGAGCTATATATAAAACTAATCGAGCTAATGTCGAAAAAACATGAGCTTATTCACAAATAAGCTGAAATTATACAAAAAAAACAATTCACAAGTTCATAAAGTTAATTAAGAAGTCGAGCTAAATATAAAAACTAATCGAGCTAATGTAAAAACAAAATGAGCTAATTCACAAATACGCTGAAATTCTACAAAATAAAACAGTTCACAAGTTCAGAAAGTGAATTAAGAAGTCGAGCTATATATAAAACCAATCGAGCTAATGTAGGAAAGAAATGAGCTAATTCTCAAATACGCTGAAATGCTACAAGAATAAACAATTCACAAGTTCGGAAAGTGAAATAAGAAGCCGAGTTATAAATAAAGAGAAAATGAGCTAATTAACAAAGAATATGAAATTCTATGTAGTTCACAAATAAGCTGAAATTCTACAAAAATAAAACAATTCACAAGTTCATAAAGTTAATTAAGAAGTCGAGCTAAATATAAAAACTAATCGAGCTAATGTAAAAATGAGCTAATTCACAAATACGCTGGAATTCTACAAAATAAAACACTTCACAAGTTCAGAAAGTGAATTAAGAAGTCGAGCTATATATAAAACCAATCGAGCTAATGTCGGAAAAAAATGAGCTAATTCACAAATACGCTGAAATGCTACAAAAATAAAAACAATTCACAAGTTCAGAAAGTGAAATAAGAAACCGAGCTATAAATAAAGAGAAAATGAGCTAATTAACAAAGAATCTGAAATTCTTTACAAATTAAATATTTTATCATACAATTAAAACAATATGAGCTATTTGAGAAATATGTTAAGTACCTGTTCCAACAATGATTTAGTTCTTCTTCGGTATGACAACTTTTCAAGATACGACTAAACAACTTGTTAAAACCAAGGCTCTCTTTCAATCGTCCAAGATGAGCAGCTGAATTCTTGAACAAATGCCATACGCATAATCTATGCTTTGACTCTGGAAAACACGACATAATAGCATTCGACATTGCTTTACACTGATCCGTCATAATAGTTTTTGGCTGAATACCTCCCATTGACTTCAAGAAAGTACCATACAACCACTCAAATGACTCAGTTCGCTCATTCAACATAAACCCTATGCCAAAGAAACAAATTCGAGTATGATTGTTAATCCCAACAAATGGTGCGCATATCATATCGTACTTATTCGTACAATATGTTCCATCATTTCCAAGAAGCTCATAATAAGCTTCATAATCCTGCCTCATCATCTTATCCCTAAAAAATACACTTACTAAAGAATTACCTTCATCCAACTCGAAATCGTAATAAAAATCCTCCTCACTTGCAGCCCTCTGCTTCAAAATATTTATAAGAGTATTACAATCTGTAACATCAAACTTCTTATTCATTGACTTTTTTAGAGCAGTCGCTGCATCATCATATTCAAAACCAATTGCAGCAGAACCCCCCGCCTCTTTTTCCAATGACCTAATTGCATCAGCTAATCGAATACCACTACTTCGCAAATGCAAAAGGTATTTAACTGAACTAGAATCGATCTGTCTATGACATCTTAAATGGTGAACTTCATTAGGATGACAAAACTCATGATTATGAATCATATCATGTCGTACACACTCATATCTACCATCAACAATTTTAAAATACACCATTGCTTTACAACCAGTCCTCCGATCCAACTTTGTGTACTTTTTATCCAAAACTCTTTTATCGGCCTTAGTACCCTGTTTAAAACAACAAAACTCTCTCCCAATAAAATCACCCTTGGTAGTTTTCCTCACATTAGATTTTCTGACCCCAAAGCACTTAACAAATGAGTATTTACGATAAGCTTCATAAGCATCATTCTCTGAATCAACTTTAAGTCCAATCAGTTCTGATTGTTCTGATTCAACCCATGCATCTGTGGTAGAAAAAAGCACATTAAGTACTCATTAAAGGTTTGATGATAAAAATACGAGCTATTACGATAAAAATACGAGCTAACGTTAAAAATACATTTTGATGATAAGAATACGAGCTATTACGATAAGAATGCGAGCTAACACAAAAGTACATTTTGATGATATATTGAGCAACTAAAATTACGAGGTATAAATAAAAGAATACGAGTTACAAAATAAGAGCTAATATTAAAAGAATACGATCTAATATAAAAATAATACGAGTTATTAAGCTAAGAATACAAGCTAAATGTAAACACAATACGAGCTAATATTAAAAAAATACGAGTTAATATAAAAAACACGAGTTATTAAGATAAGAGTACGAACTATTAATATAAAAATACGAGCTTATGTAAAAGGAATACGAGCTTAAGAAAATCACGAACTAAAAAATACGAGCACATAAATGCAAATCATTACCCTAAGAATACGAGCTAATATAAAAAGAATACGAGCCAATATAAAAAAACACGATTTATTAAGATAAGAATACGAGCTATTAAGATAAGAATACGAGCTATTCATATAAGAATACGAGCTATTAATATAAGAATACGAGCTAATGTAAAAAGAATACGAGCTAACGAAAATCACGAACTAAAAAATACGAGCACATCAGAATGCAAGCTATTACCCTAAGAATACGAGCTAATATAAATAGAATACGAGCTAATATTAAAAGAACACGAGTTAATATAAAAAAAACACGAATTATTAAGATAAGAATACGAGCTATTAATATAAGAATACGAGTTATTCATATAAGAATACGAGCTATTAATATAAGAATACGAGCTAATGTAAAAAGAATATGAGTTTACGAAAATTACGATCTAAAAAATATGAGCACATCAGAATGCAAGTTATTACATGCAGATATATTAAAGAGAATACGAGCTAATATTAAAAGAATACAAGTTAATATAAAAAAAACACGAGTTATTAAGATAAAAGTACAAACTATTAAAATAAGAATACGAGCTATTAATATAAAAATACGAGCTTGTGTAAAAGGAATACGAGCTTAAGAAAATCACGAACTAAAAAATACGAGCACATAAGAATGCAAGTCATTACCCTAAGAACACGGGCTAATATAAAAAGAATATGTGCTAATATTAAAAGATTACGAGTCAATATAAAAAACACGAGTTATTAAGATAAGAATACGAGCTATTAAGATAAGAATACAAGTTATTCATATAATAATATGAGCTATTAATATAAAAATATAAGCTAATATAAAAAAAAGAATATGAGTTAATGTAAAAAGAATACGAGTTTACGAAAATCACGAACTAAAAAATACGAGCACAACAAAATGCAAGTTATTACCCTAAGAATACGAGCTAATATAAACAGAATACGAGTTAATATTAAAAGAATACCAGTTAATATAAAAAAACACGAGTTATTAAGATAAGAATACGGGCTATTAATATAAGAATACGAACTATTAATATAAGAATGCGAGCTAATGTAAAAAGAGTACGAGTTTACGAAAATCACGAACTAAAAAATACGAGCACATCAGAATGCAAGCTATTAACCTAAGAATACGGGCTAATATAAGAAAAATACGAGCTAATATAAAAAGAATACGAGCTAATATTTAAAAAATATGAGTTATTAAGATAAGAATACGAGCTATTAATATAAGAGTACGAGCTAATAATATAAGAATACGCGCTGATGTAAAAAGAACACAAGCTTAAGAAAATAACGAACTAAAAAATACGAGCATATACGAATACAACTTATTACCCTAAGAATACGAGTTAATATAAAAAAATACGAGCTAATATAAAAGAATACGAGCTAATATTAAAAGAATACGAGCTAATATTAAAAGAACACGAGTTATTAAGCTAAGAATACGAGCTATTAATATAAGAATACGAGCTATTCATATAAGAATGTGAGCTAATGTAAAAAGAGTACGAGTTTACGAAAATCACGAACTAAAAAATACGAGCACATCAGAATGCAAGCTATTAACCTAAGAATACGAGCTAATATAAGAAAAATACGAGCTAATATAAAAAGAATACGAGCTAATATTTAAAAAATATGAGTTATTAAGATAAGAATGCGAGATATTAATATAAGAATACGAGCTAATAATATAAGAATACGCGCTAATGTAAAAAGAATACAAGCTTAAGAAAATAACGAACTAAAAAATACGAGCATATACGAATGCAACTTATTACCCTGAGAATACGAGTTAATATAAAAAAAAAATACGAGCTAATATAAAAGAATACGAACTAATATTAAAAGAATACGAGTTAATGTAAAAAAACACGAGTTATTAAGATGAAAACACGAGCTATTAATATAAGAATATGAGCTATTAAGATAAGAATACGAACTATTAAGATAAGAATACGAGCTATTAATATAAGAATACGAGCTAATTTATAAAGTAAACTAATAAAATAAGATTACGAGTTATTAACATATATAAGAATATGAGCTAATACCCAAAATATACGAACTAATGTAAACAGAATACGAGCTAATATAAATTTTGTATTAAAAAGTTTATTAACATAGTAATCCATAACAATTCCACAAATTTTACACAACACAATATAAAAAGTATCCGTAGTAATACAAAGCAATTTCACTAATTGTAGTATACAAAACCAATTTATTCTAACATAAAACAGTATACGTGTTTCAATTTCACAAAAGTATATAAAGCAATTTCACAAAATACCTATTTCAATTTATTTCTTCTAACTGAACCTAGGGCAATAAAAAATTGTATACGGGTTATTATAAAAAATTACCTTGACACTGAGGCGTAATATGTAATTGTTTTTCCAAAACCACTGAATTAGAAGTACAGGTTTCCGTTTCCATTGAAGTTTCATGCTCCTTCAAAATTTCATATTGTTCCATTGATGATGACACATTTGGTGTTTCATTCGCAGTCGAAGCTTTGTTCATCATTGATGATAAAAATTATATAATGGTAAACTAAAATATGAAGATATATAATTAAGAAGATAAATCATTTACTGGATGATGAATGATGAAGATGAGAGAAACAGGGGAGAAGTTACAGGAGAGGGAAAGTGGGGAAGAATGGAATTACTAACTTTTTTACTTTTTCTTTTTTTTCCAAAAATAATAAAGAAAAGACTAAAATATCCCTGGATGTACAATAGCATTGTACATCTGGTGGTATAGTCCAGGAACTGATTTACAAGTTAACCTTTAATTTTAATTTTCTCTCAATACATCAGAGAAAATATATTCATGTGGAATTTTGTTTGATTCGTTTTTACGAATATATTGAAAATATATTTTTATAATTTTTGCAAATACGTAGCTAAAGATATTAAGGACGTAAAACGTGAGAAAAATGAGACAGATTTAAAATGTATTCAAGGATTAATCCCCAAAATTGAGTTGCCCTGTTTTCTGTTGCCAGCATTGTCACAAATAAAATAATAAAGAGAAAATTGTTAATTACAGTCTTTTAAAAACTATTTTTTGAAAATTACAGCCTTATAAATTTTTTTTTGTAAATTACACCGACAAAATTACTTCTGATCATAAATTACAGTCAAAATATTATTTCCGACAGAAAATTCATACCAATTTCAATTTTTGGGATTTAAGTTCATTTTTTATGACCAAAATACCCTTACCTTCGTCTTGTCTATTCTTTGATGTTCATCCCAAATCAGATTTTACAACTCTATTTTTCACTAATTCTTCATTTCTTCAACAATTTCACTTAGTCTAATTCTACCTTATTCAATTTAATTGAATTGTAATTTTATTATTTCCATTATATCTTAAAATTAATTAGTGTTCTTCATCATCAATTTTCCCCAAATTGAAAATAATTAGGGTTCTTCAATTTTCTCCAACTTAAAATAATTAGGATTCTTCAATTTTTCCCAACTTGAAACCCTAAAATTCGATTCAATCAATTGAAAAACAACAAATTGATTTCCATTGTATCTTAAAACAAAAAATAATTAATGTTCTTTATCGTTAATTTCCCCAAATTGAAAATAATTAGGGTTCTTTAATTTTGCCCAAATTGAAACCCCTAAAATTCGATTAAATAAATTGAAAAACGAAAAAATTGTGGACAATATCAGATTTCATTAACACTACCAACAATAACAAAATAAACATAAATTTAAGAGATAATAAAATGTACGATTTGGGTAAGATTTGGAAAAAATTGGGGGAAATGTTAGAGGAAGATGAAGGAGGTAAATGAAAAAAATTTGGGCAAGTAAAGAAATAAGCAAGGGTATATCGGTCAATTTTTGATAAAATTGACCGGAAACGTCATCGTGGTGCAATTTTCAAAGAAAAGTGATATTATGGATGTAATTTTCAATAAAAAAATTATAAGGCTATGATTTTCAAAAAGTGATTTTTAAAAGGCTGTAATCAACAATTTTCTCTAATAATAAAATATGAATTTGAACAATGCTGGTACATCTTCAATACATAATTAACAACTAATTGAACAGCGATACATCTTGACAACTAAGGCTAATTTTAGGGTTGCCAAACTAGACTTGTAACTTTGAAAATATTTAAAAAAAATAAAAATAAAAAATAAAAAATAAATTATTGCAGAGTAGCATATAGTTTCAAAGTCAGAGTCAGCCTGTCATTAGAAGTAGACCTGTTGATGGTGAAGTTGTCAATTTTGTAACTTCAAAATTGAAATGTATCAGCTCAGCCCGGCCAGACCCCTTTCCTCGAGTATTGCTTACTGGAAAATCAAATATTTGGCTAAAGCACACACATACCAAATAAATACTTACATTTTCACCGACAACACAGCTTATAAAAGCATTTCTCAAAGCACAACCAACACATTTCCCTAAACCCTAAACCCTAAACCTCCTACGTTGAATAAAGGTGCAAATAAGTTGTCTTTGCTCACTTTAAACTTTAAATACCCTAACATCTTCTCTGCATACTCCAATATAAGAAAACACTATCACACATTTTCCATTCTATTCTTTAAATTACCTAATAATGGGTATTCCCATATATCAGACCATCCAGCGAATAAGCTTCCTACTTTGACCAGATATCTCTCTTTTTCTCTGCTATTTGTAGCCAACTACCCTTTCTTACTTGTCACCCGACATCTTTCTTAACTTCCATTTTACATCACTTGTTATTGCTTCGCCTTACAAGTGTAGCTAGCGGACAGAGAGACCAGAGTCCAGCATCCAGATACATACAAAAGATGGAACTGCATCAAGTAATTAATGCGCACTGAACATCATCCAGGTTGGTTCATGTACAAAGAACAAGGGGCGTGATACTGGCAATCATTTACCCCTTTTCTCTCTTAATAATTGCCTTTGCCACACCCCCTTATTCTCTGTACATGAACTTACCTGGATAATGCTTAAGTTTGATGCTTAGTTTGCCGCTGGTATGAGTAACCCGCTGAAGTCTTGAACTTAGTTTTTTGGGGCATATATAAACAGACCAAACATCAAACATAAGTTTCTATTACCCGGGGAATCTCAAAACAAAGCCTGACACCATTCACCACCTTATCTTCCTGTCACCAAAACAAACAATCCTCAAACGGGCACGTACAAGACCTCTCACTGTCTTTTAGAAATAAAAAGTATTCAAGAACTTGCTCTATTAATAATGTGATATGACTGGAGACAAAAAAAAAAAACTAAAACAAATATATTGGACAGTCAATTTTTTTTTTTTGACAAACAGTCAAGATGATTGGAACTCAAAATATAGAGATGGACATAAGACATAAAGATGCAGCTCCAACTACATCAGCACCAAAGTAATAACACTTGATAGTCCTCTATAGCCCAGAAATCTCAAAAAAGATAACCACTTCAGCAGGAATTAAGAAAGTATCTCTCCACAGGAGCCTGAAATTTTCTTCATTGGGAAGAAAATGCAGAAAACACGGACAGAGGGTATTGACATGCTCAGTTATTCAGTCAATTTTTTTTTTTTTGACAAACAGTCAAGATGATTGGAACACTATTTAAAACATTTTAAACAAAATAACTTTTCATGTCAAGGAGTTCGACACAGATGCAAAACGTAATACAAAGAGTCAAGTACGGAGTAAGATAGTAAATGGAAAAGAATTAAAAAGTACCAAAACTTGCTACAACTGTACTCCGTTGGTTGTCATCAGTTCACCATTGACATGCACTCCAAAATGAAAAGGGAGGTGACATTATTTTTTACTGCACTAGTTCCTTTGTTATGTTCAGTTGTTCACGAACATTCCATTTTGGTGTCCCGGAGTTTTAACAGATTCCATATAGGTGCTTTGGTGCTGGGATCTAAGAATTCACTCTCTTAACAAAGGATAGTAATTTCTCACTTTGGTGACCTTTTATACAAGACATTCAACTTTTAATGAAAAGTAACAAAAATTTCAAGGGTAATTAAGCTATAAAATCAAGATCAAATAAAATATCATTATATTTTTCATAATATACCAAAAAGTCAAAAACTACTTTTACAACAGTCAGGAAATGACTTGGTCTTTTGGATGAAATTCTGTTCACATTCATTAACACATCACCAAAGTGGGAAATGTGACAAATTACATGCACCAAATTGTAATCTGTGAAGTCTCTAAACTCATGAAATTTGCTAGAAACTTGGGCCACCAAAGTGGAAACTTTTCTTATCGGCAAAGAGAACAAGTAGTAAGCTATGTAAGAAGCCTACAAATATGCATCTTAAAAGTACTATAAATAGCAGTATGTGCGTACCTATAATTTAACTGTTCAGATGTATTCTGCAATACTCCACTTTAGGCAGCTAATGACACAAATTAAGCTCTGCAAAAGACTAAAGAGGTTTAAGCATGATTTTCCTGAACATGCCTTTTGTGATCTCTGTCAGGGTACCCAACACGGCCCATCCTGCTATTTTCTTCAGGCAACTCCCCTGATATACTATCACGCCATCTTTTGCCATCACCTGTTTTATCTCCTGGGCTCCCAGACTTTCGTTTACGATTATTTGAGTTGGGTGAATGATAATCCTTACTGGGATCATCTAATGTGGGCATCTCACCTTCCTCTCCATTCTCTAAATCAAGAGAATGTGATTGCTGACCTTTTGAGCCAACATGATGCCTATCTCCATAAGTTTCGAGATGCTTGCTACCACTATCTAGTCTGGCTGACATTTGAGACCACTTCTGCCTCTTTTCCAGCTTAGACTTCTCATTCTCAGCAGCAGCTAACTCAACGCCCTCTTCCAGCTCCTTCACAATAGAGTCGAATTCATCTGCTGAGTCTTTCTTACGAATTACATCACCTCGGGATTTCTTTCTCTTTTCACGTAATTCCTTCAACTTGTTGGCATCTATCTTTTCAATCATTTCAGAAGGCGATTGGATTGACACAACCTCTTTAAATTCTACATTATTGCCGTGGTTATTATCTTTGCTCTCTCCCCCTTCTTTATTTGTATTTCCTCCAACAGTCCTTTCTTTACTATCTTCACTATTCCATACCGGATCTGCTCTTACAATTTGTATCTCTCCCAAACTTTCTGGCTGAGGCAGTGGCTCAGAGGCTCTTTGTTCACCGAGTGGCTTGTGATCTAAACTGCTATAATCACTACTTTTACCCTGAGAGCTTCTAGGAGGTCCACCATGTTTGTTCGAATCAGGCAATTGATGTGAAGTTGGGGGTTTAAGGCTTCCTGCTTTCTCAATAGCTCCAACCTGAGACGAGTTACTACTAGGTATGTGATCTTCAGTTGAAGTTCTCAAAACTGCTCGGCTAGCACCCCCTCCGGCCACACTAACCTCAGCTTCACTACCTTGGTTAAGTGGTGCTTTATTCTGTTCATACAGTTCCAACATTTGATTACTGACCTCTGCAAGAGATAACAGTGCACTGAGTCAAAAGTCGAAACAGACAGCATTATTATCATCACAATTTTTTGCAAAATGGTAAAAAAGAGATAATGCAAATGTATGAAACCAAGTAGAGGATACATATACTACAACCCAAATTTATTGTCCCATTTCACTTTCGTCGACAACCCACATACATCCAACAATTAATTTCTGCAAAGATGTGAAGAGACAAAAGTAAAATTTGTCATGATTGATTTAAAAACAGCTATTTTCATAGAATTGTCTCTAAAAGCTTATGATGATGGTATATTGTGAGAAAACAAAATGGTCAAATTCGACTTCTTTTGTCCACTAAAATCAATTGAAGACAATACAAATGGAGTGGAGGGAGTATGCCCTACTGCAACAGTACAATCCCATATCAAACTATTAATTTGAGAACCAACCCTCTAACTGACGTGGGGTGACATCAAACTCTTGCCACCAGACCACTTCGCCATCTGATGGAAGTTTCACTTTAAGAAACTTGGCAGCAAGAAAGATTGCGCCTGCCGCTACATGGTGGGCTTCAAATTGCAAGCAAAGGGATGTCCGCAGCCTACATGGCCAATTTTTCAGTGTCAATAGGGCATGCTGGAAATATATTCACCTCATAGCATACGAATATAAGATTCTCACATGCACCATACCCGTCATTGACAAAATTCCAAGCAACTTGTGCAAGGGCATGCTGTGCAACCTTGAATTTCTTAATTGCCTCAACTAATGGTTTATATGGATGTTGCAAGTTAAGATCAAAACCAACAGTTGCAAGCACAACCCTTTCCCCAACCAAAATTAGCTCTTTCTGCTGTTCATATACCTCCTGAAACGTTAAATGAGAAAAATAATATAAAGAAAGTACTATGATACAGCACCAAGTTTGGTATTTCTAATTCTCCCTCTGATTCAACTCTAATTCTTTACATTTTCCTTTTTGGATTGTTGATACAGGTTGATTATGACATGATTTCATAAAGTTGTATATAAACACATTTACAACCTTATCTCTATTAGTTTCCACCCTAGCTAACCCCACTTCACCCTCACCTCCATCCTTTAACATACCGCACCAAAGCCCCGCCCGCTGAAACACCCTCCCACCCCCAAAATCCATCCAAAGACATACCTCGTGGGGGTGACTCTCAGGGTCGGGTTTTTGAAGGCCATGGATGAATTTCGAGGGTGGGGAGTGGGCCGATAGGTGTAGAAGTGATTTTTAGGGAGTGATGGAGGTTGTGATGGTGCAACTTCTAGTGGGTTTGGGGCTAAAGTGGGGGTGTGGATCTGGTGGTGAGAGGTCAAGTGGCTGGAATCATGGGAGGGAGATGTCGGGAGAAAATAGGGAGGATCATTTTGTAAATGAACAAGTCACTAGCCATTTGTATTTTCTCTCCAGTATAACCGGTCCAAAAGCAAACGTAAAGAACCAATTGAGTCGGAGGGAGTACCAGCAAAGAGCAAACATTTCACGGAACATAATCGACCAAAGCAACATCCAAGGCTACTATAGTTTTGTTTAACGATGAATAAACAAGTAAGACAATATTAAAAAAAAAGGCCAACTATGTGCATATCTCTTCATCAGCTACGCTGATGTATAAGAGCAAAAGAGTAAAGCTATATATACAATTGAAATCCTGTACGAACCTATGTTCTGAACAAACTTACTTAAAACATCATATTAAACCATTACTCCTAGTCTGCTATATCAGTCTCGCTAATGTTTGAGAGTTTATGTTGATCACACTACCATTCCTCCCTCACATCTGCTCCCTTACACCTGCCTGGACACCTACCACCAATGTTGACTGCCTCCACCATTGGCACTGGTTGTCGCCTCACATGGAAACTCGTCTGAATCTGACTGACCACCATTACTTCTACCTCCTCACCGCCAACGCCATCATTCCCCCACAACTATCACCGCCGCCAACAACAATGTCATCTACGGCCAACGATGTCACCATAAGCGGTTGGGGATATTAGGGTTTCTAGAGTCTTTGTTGGAGGGGGGAGGAAGGAGGAGAATGAAAGGGGTGAGTCGCGGGGTTTGTTAGCTGGGCCGGCCAAGTAGCACACTCACATCATTTGAGTGGTTAGAGAAGGGTGGGTTTGGGTGGCCGCTGACGACGGCTTGTGGCAGTTTTGGAGGTGAGGTTAGGTAATACATTAGGGTTTTTTAGCCATAAATTAGCATTTAGCATTTAGATACATTAAACCTATTTTAGGTGCATTAAATTAGCATTTAGATTTTAGACACAATAAATTGAAAATAATACTATGTAGTCTAGGTACACTAGAACGCATCATAGATACACCAAAACTATTATTAGGTATATCAAATTACAAGGGAAATCAAACTACATCTAATTAAACAGATTATTAGGTAAAGAAACTATCGCTTGGGAACTAGTTTGTCTGGTTAGCACCGTAAGATAGTTCGCATGGTATCTCACCCCTATATATGTAATGGCCTGTTGGAAATCTGGTGGAGCATAACAAGCTGCAAGGGGTGGAGAAAGTCAACACAAAGAACAAATTATGAGTTGGGCTTCTTTATTTTGAGCTTCGATGGCCAACATTTAACCAACTGAAAGGTATGCAATTATCATTTTTATCAAACAAGTATCGAAGACTAACTAAAAGCCATCAAGTAGGATAACAGAAGAAACCAACTGGTAGAACAATAATTCCATCCAAAAAACAGAAGAAACCAATTAAAGGAAACAGTACTTTTTGCTTAATCTTCTGAACTGCAGCAGGATCCTTTTTATGACAAATTTCATATGAAACAAGAATAACATCCTTCAACGGGCGTGGGGTTTCCTCAACCTTCCCAGCAAGAAACATACAAGCTGTGGCTACAGTCTGCATTTCACCAAAAATCTATGTCAGGAGAAGTCCGAAATATCAAAAGTGGAACCATAATTTTTCAGGGACACCACGTAGGTGAAGGAATTTGAGTTTTAATTCAGGTGTCATACCCGTCTATCATTCTTTGCATGGGACTGGCGGAGATAAAACCGGTGACAAAAAATGATTGCAATAGCGATTGTTACCTGGGGTCTGCAGTTTTTGAAAATATTACAAATCGAATATTGCACAAAACATTAACATAACTCTTCGTAAATTCAAATTTACAGGTGCCGTCAATTCCATTTACTTTAAGAGGGGAGCTAGAAACAAACCACCTATACCCATAAATCCAAAGAGAAGCTATGAAACAACTCACCCAATACACTATTAAAGAATAAAGACCCTCTAAAAGAAAAGGAAAACGAATATATAGCACATCACCATGCTACATCGTATAGCAGTTACCTTGTTACTACAGGCCAAAACAACAAAAAGAAATATAAATAACCTACTCCAAGACATCAATCTGAATTGTATAGAAGAAGCAACTTCTTCTAACAAATGATGAAGCCAAGACTAGTGAAATAAAAGCAGTTAGCAATAACATTTTTTATCCAAGATGTAACTAGCAAAAGTTCATTATTTACTTGGCTAATACTGAATTTGGCTAATACTGAAAATATCTTTTAGAACCACACACACACACACAATAATTTAATTAGTGAATAACAGGATAGAACAAAAAAGAGCCAATGACATTTTTTACCCAGATGTAACAAGCAAAAGTTCGTCACTTGGCTACACTGAAAATATCTTTTAAATACATGCAATGATAGAAACACGCACACCCATAAATAATACAAAACAAACATGGTCAGCTTCTGGAGAGTAGGATGGGAGAGAAGTCGCTGCAAAATACAGTGAACTAAAATTGTTGACGGTATCATTCAGGATAAGCTTAGCAAAAGACTTCAAGTTTGGCACGGGAACGTGTTGTCGAGGGTGGTAAGGAGATTCTTATAAAGGTTGTTGCTAATTCGCTCCCTACTTACGTGATACGTGTCTTTAATCCCTGAGAATTTTTGCAATGAGCTTAGATCAATGGTGTCCCGTTTTTGGTGGAGTCATGGTGAGGGGCGTAGAGGGTTGTCGTGGATGTCTGGAATTCTATGGGTCGACTGAAGGCTGTAGGGGGATTGGGCTTTCATGATTTCAAAGATTTTAATCTCGCTCTCCTTGGTAAACAAGCTTGGCGCTTGGAGGATAATACAGACCGCTTGTGGGTTCGTCTATCAGGGCAAAGTTGCCAAAGTACTTCCTGGCTGGCATTTTTATGACAGCCTCCGTGGGGCACACCCCATGTTATACTTGGGAGGGGCATTTTGGAGGCGAGGAGTACTGTTGAGCATGGCATTAGGAGATGCATTGGAGACGGGCAGGAGACGAAAGTTTAGGGACATGCTTGATCCCGGCCACACAAACGGGTAAGAATATTTTGTCGTGCGAGAGAACGGGCAGGAAGGGGAAAGGAGGATATGCGTGTGCCAGAGCTGCTTGAGCCAAATGGTGTGGGTTGGAATAGAACACAAATTGCTCAGCTTTTCTTACCTTTTGAATGCGACCGTATCATGTATTGGGGATTGGAACGAGATGGTATGTACACAGTTCGGCCGGCCTACAATATGTTGGTTAGGGAGACGTATGATGTAGGTGAAATGTCGAGTTGGGAAAGGGAGAAATGGTTATTGAACAAGCTCCGGAAAGCTCAAAGCTCGCACGTAAAACTCTTCTTTTGGCAATGGTGTCGAGAAGAATTGGCCACGAAAGCAAACATTGTTGCTGGAGTAGGAGGTGAGAATACTGTGTCCTTTTTGTCATTCTTGTTTTGAGTCGAGTCTTCATTTTTTTTGAGACTGTGGGGTGGCTGGTTGGTTGTGTTTGGGGATTGAGGGTGATATGGGATGTGAGTTCAATGGCATAAGAGAGTGGGTTGAAGCAGTTTGAAGTGAGATGGGTGTGGAGGAGTATAGTAAGGTGATGGTAGGATGTTGGGCCATTTAGGAGCATCGCGACAAAGTGGTTTTCGATAGGATAGGATAATTGGTTTACAAGCTTCCATTCCTTTCCTATCTTTTTTTCTCCTAATTAATCGCACCATGACCACCTTACAAGGAATTTAAAGGTTACCTTGAAGTCTTGACCACACTTCGCGTGGAGCATTTTTTGTCTAACGGGAGAGATTAGGCCACCAGGACTAACTTCAAATCAATACTAAAACTAATGTTCAATATCATACATTTGGAAATAATTGTATCCCGAGTCTACTAACCTCAACAATAAAAACAAAATTACCTTAAAAAACACTTAAAAGAAGAAAACTAATATCTAAACTTGTAAATCCTTGCTTAGGTAAAAATATTTCCAAAAAATTTAGACTCGCTTTGTCCCAGTTTTATCTTACCTACCTTAGACACCTCGGCATGGAAACCTAGGGTTGTAAGTGATCTAAGCCCTCGGAATCAGCTCGGTAAAAGCTCGGCTCGAAATCGGTCAAAACTAATTCTGAGTCAATTCGAGTTTAGTAGAGCTCGGAATCGGAAGTTCGTTTAGGCTCGTTATATCTATTATTTTAGTTATTTTGTCATTTTGTAATTATTTTTGTTCCTAATAAAATGTCATTTTAGCATTTATAATCATATGTTTCTTATATTTGCGTTTTTCTTAAATTATATTTATTTTTTATTTAATTTAAAAGTTCAATAAAGTAAAGAAAATAAAGATTTAACTAAACTCGAATAGAGCTCGAGCTTAATCTGAGCTGATTCCAAACTTTGATTTTTTAAGCTCGGATAATTCCGAGCCGATTCCGAGCTCAAGCTCAAGTTTCCGAGCCGATTCCAATCCCACCTGAGCTCGAGCTCAAATCGGCTCGGTTACACCCCTATGGAAACCAGTTTATACATAACCAAATGAATAGCAAACGGAGATGGGCAACAATTAGGAAGTGTTGTGAGTTTAAACCAGTACTAGTGATTCCGCACTATGTCTCTCTTTCCTTCCTCTCCACTTGCTGCCACGTGGCCACATCTTAAATCTCCCATCACTGCTCAAGCACAACCAACATACACCATCAGCCAAAACCAATCTGCAACTACACGTCGTCAGCCAAACACCATAAAACTCCACAAAACACAACCCAGCAACAACCATGATATTCCCTCTCATAAGTCATAACATACATGTGGAGTTGTGGACCCTCTAAACCTCGTTGTCTTCAACGGAAGAAGGGGGAGAAATGACTACTTGGGGAGAAACATGAGATGAGGAGGCGTACCTTCAAGAAACAGAAAGAGATAGGACGAGGCAACAATGGGGTATCTCACAACAGTGGCGGACCCAGGTGGGGTCCCGCGGGGGCACGTGCCCCCGTAACAATTTTAGAATAAATTTTTATAAGTATTTTATATATATATATATGATGTTGTCATGGCATAGTTGGTAGAGATAGTGAATTCTATCTAGGTGGTCTTGAGCTCAATCCTTGACAACAACATTTTCAAGTTTAAATTTTTTTGGGCCCCAAGCCCACTTTGTTCAAATATATATGTAAAAATTGCTTCAATTGTGATTCGAACGCATGACCTTCGGCTGAATTAACAAATTTTAAACCATTGAACCACTTACTTTTATTGTTAAATTACTACTAATGTTAGTTATATTAACCAAAACAAATATTGTTTTTACATATATTTAAAATTTAAAATATTTTAGAGAAGATATTATTTAAAAAAAAATATCTATAAGACTAATTATTATTTCTATTCTTTTATGTGTATAATAATAACTAATTTAGAGTAAAATTTTTAAAAATGTTGTCTTACACGCGCATAAAAAAAATTAGTGCCCCCTCGGCTCTAATTTCCTAGGTCCGCCACTGTCTCACAACCATTGCGGATCTTGTGAAGAGGGAGCTTAGGCTTACCTTTAACTAAAATGAGTCCCAGTAAAGAAGAACCGGCTCTGACAAAGGGAGGGCAAAAGGGAAGGCAAAGTTAATCGAAGAAGAGAAAGGAAGAGAGAATGTGAGGCAGACAGATGAGGCAGGGTAAGAGAGGAAAATGTGACATAAGAACAAGGAGAGGAAGAAAAGAGAAAGGGAGCACCATGTGTCGAGGGAAGGGAGAAGAGGAGAGTTTTGATTTTGAGTTAACAGCTACCCTTTATAATATGGGTTTCAATAATGTTTAATAATTGAGAACGTCTACGGTGAGATGACTCATACGGTAAGACATCATTTACTTTCTGAAAATAAAACACATGGAGCCTACCACACTTAATAATCTTCTTTCTTTTTACACCCAACCTAACCCTAACCTAATCTTATCTGCCATAACACCACCATCCCCAACAACGGTCACCTTTCGTCACACCACCTCAATACTTGCCAAAAACTAGCAACCATCCACTCTTTCTCTCTTGCAACGAATCATCCACCCTCACCATGCCACCCTCCACAAACATCACCCTGTGTGTCGTACCTTCCTCAGTCAACCTAACTCTAAATGTGGCCACCTCCCTCTAAACCTCCAATCCACCCTGTTTTCTGGAAAAAAATTAGGGTACCTTAAACCCTTTTTTGGATCACTTTGTCAGTTTTGCCACCGGATGCGAATTGTTGAATTACATAACCCTTAGCAGGGATTTGTGAACCCATTTTGAGTAAGAGGTGTACCGAGGGTGATAGTGGTGGTGGGCAAGACAACTATTAGCGTTGTGGTTAGCCAATGTGAGGCTGGCATGGTCATGGTGTCCACCATGGTAGCTGGAGCAGCATGGATAGGGGGAGTGGGAGAAATGTGACGGGAAGGAAACAGTGGAAGGCAGAAAACGGTTAATTCATTTGGGTTAAATAATGTATACGAAATGAGAACATTTTCTTAAGGGGATTAAAGTGGGGAAAAGAGAAAGAGTAGGTAGGGACAGTCAAATAAGGAAAGTGCACACACACACACACAGGCTATTGATATAGAGAACAAAAAGATAAAATAACGATAGAAAAATGCTCAAGGACTATGCAATAATCACCGACAAAGAAGATGATCATGAGTTTGAACTAGTCTACCAACATATCAAAAAATACTAAGTGATCAGACTACAGTATTAACATCTAGGACTGAAAAAACATTTGCTAAACTAAAAAGACACAAACTTAGTTGTCATCCCAAAAATAATGTGAATACTTAAGCACTAACAGTAAGTGACATCATACTGCATGCTACTACAATTTCACTCAGCAAGGCAGACGTCTACACAAACAAATAAGGACGTTTAGAAACATGGGGCTATGGCTTGATATATTTCGTATAAAGGACAGACGAGAAAAGTTATGGCCAAAATGTAAGACGGTAGAAAAATGGGGACAGCTTAAATGGTAATCAGCAACAATCAGAGTTCCTGAGACAAGTTTCAGACTTAACAATGACACAGCAGTGACATAATAGCAATAACAAAGCCTTAGAGCATTATTATGAGGGAAAAATGAATGACATACTGTAAATAAATGCATCCACGTATACTTTACATCACTGAATAAGCTTCACGGGATATGAAAGCATAATATTTCTGGTGCTTCTTTAAAGGGTCCGAATAAAGAGTGAACGGAAGACATGGTGACGATAACTGAAATTCTAAACGATGAGGTATGGGTCAAAGTTGGCTCTTTCGTATGGATTAAGATCTTGGACTACAGCTCAAAGTACGGAACGAGTTCACAAGAAATTTAAGAAGAAAAAAAAAAAGGTTATCACTTTTGTGTTGGCATCCTAAAGTTCCCAAGACTCTTTTTTATGCTAAAATAAAACCTTTCCTTACAGCGTGATTTGGTTGCAAGTATCCGCGCGTAAAAATAGCATTGAAGATGAGAAGTACATGGAACAGAAATCACAACAATGTGGTAATGAAGCTTAAACATCCTACTGTTGACATATAACATTAGGGTCTTTAGCTTAGAGGATTGAAAATCAGGACATTATAGAAGGCCAACAGGCAACAGCATTACCCCATGCCTCAAAGTCGCCAAGTTACAGTAGAGTAAGGGGTAGGCATCCATCCACAGATGTAAACAACATTACCCTTGTAGATAAAATTGTATCAACTAAAATGAAAGATAAAATCAGAGAGTACTTACACTTTGAGTCTCATTCCTAAATCTTGCAAAAATGTGCAGTAAGACTTGCGCAAGTAAGTTTCTTTCTTCAAGTCAATACCATCAGACCTAGATGGGGAATTCTCTTCAATCTCCTTCCTAGAAAAGTACCACCGGCCACCATCCTCAGTCCTTTCTTGAGACATTCGGTCAAACCCACCTTCAGCAAACCCTAACTGAGATGGAGTCCCCAAAACCCAAATCTGTCGTCAGTATCAGTCCGTTGAAAGAACAGGTGAATTACGACCAATCAAGCAACCTCCCCCAGCCAAACCCACAAACAAAAATCCTAATTTTAGATGTTGCGATACAATTGGGTAAATACAGAAGTAGCTCCTAAAGCCGGTTGTTGATGCTGCAATACAATTGGGAAATCAAAGAATTAACTCCAAAAATAAGGCGTTTAACAATTTTGATTAAAAAGCGTACATAACCCTAATTATATGAGGTGTTGAAATTTTGAGGAAATAATTATAATCTACCAACGCAATAATTAAATGATTACGAAAATGTGCACGTAGAGTAAAGAGACAGAAAACAAGAGAAGGAGAGGGAGAACAAAATATGATTTATGTAATTTAATTGTGATGTTTTTTTTTAGAAATTATCTTATATTTATGTATACTAGTTGTTACTCCGCGCGCGATGCGCGCGGAATTCCAAAGGACGTAATTTATAATTAAGTAAATATTCATAATTTCAACATAGTACACTTTTTTTTATCATATCATATTCATGTGGGGTGTTGATCTGTTGTAGAATGATTTTGATGGAAGAATAATGATATACTGAATGACTAACATATTTGATTATAATCATATAGTCTATCTATCACATTTAAGTTACGTAAACATTGGCTCACGGGAATCGTTTTCATGATTTTATACATACACAACAAACTTTCTAACCCGATAGTTACTATCAAAACAGGATAAAATTAATAGGAATAGAGCTAATGTCCTTTTACTTTGTGCATGTCACTTTTCCTCCTCTACTTCCTTATTCTCTTTAGTTATTCGTATTCTTCTTCCTTTACTCTAAATTGAAAGAGGGGAAACACATTGCGATGCTATCTTTTGTTCTTACGGAGTTTATGTTTATCAAAAACAAATTTTAAATCAAGAACAAAATCATTATACCACCTCTAATCCTCTTACCCTTTCTGATCCTTCTAATCTTACGCATGATTTTGTGCTACATGTACATAGTTTTTTACTTGTGTGCCAATTGAGCATGTTTTCAATTGAATCCTCATGAAAATTGGAACGTGAATGAGATCGACATTGAAAACTATGTAATGTAGAAATAGTCTAAACAAAATCAAATTTATAATAAATGTCGATTTCTATTCTTAAAATGCTGCACTCTATCAGGTGAAGCTTGTACGCATTTTGTCACCAATTGTAGAAAATACTTCTTCAACCTTGAAACAGGATATACTCAATTAAAAAATATATTGTGGGACTGAAGTAGACAAAATTGGCAATAAGTTAGTACTTCTGATGACCCAATCAATTACTTCGAACTTATCAATACAAAGAATGACTATAGACAACAACCCAACTTCACACAGCTGATTTGAACAGGTAATGAAGTACATGCAAGGAATTCAGAAGTTAAGCATAAATGCAGAGTATAAATTTAACACGAATCCAGCATATCTGAATGTACTAAATCGTGACACAGTCTAATATACGAGAATATATAATATGTTTATACCCACAGGTATTCTCTCTTATTCAAGAACAGCTTCAAATAAAAGTTACAAGAAACAATAGTTCAGCTTAGGATTAAACAGCGTTGCATCAAACTTACTGCCATGGGCTTATCAGTCTGAATCGTAGTACCCCTCGCTCTCTGACAATATAGTAACAGGGCCTTCTTCATAGACACTTAAATCATCCAAGTCTCTATTTCCCTTTATCCAAACATGGTAGATATATCTTGCTTCTTTTGCTGGTAGATCAAGACAGCTACATTGGATAGAAAACACGCGACCCACCTTGTCCTGATGATTACCCCGTCACTTCGTTCACTCTTCACCTGACTTCTATAATCAACCGCCATTTTAGATGTATCTTTGCCAACTGCAAATAAAGAAGCCCACCTTTTGCATACTTCAGCCATGCTACGTCTATCCTGATGATTGAGTCTCTTGAAAATGCTGGTCATCAACTCATTAGAACTGAGCAATAGATGGTGAATTCTACTGCTTTCTTTTGTCTCTTTCAGCACATAATGTGTCTTAAACATTGATCTTGATCTGAATTGCTCTTTTTCCATCGTATGTAGTCATGCTCAAACTCACGTCTGTCTTCTTTGTTGAAGTAGACAACACCAGCAGAGGGAGGCATACTTGTGTAGTGCAGAAATTAGACATTGAAGCTAAAGACTTTAAATAGAAGAAAACGATTATGGTTTGGATACATGATGGAATTATGAAGGGTGTTGTATTGGGTTTATTTACTGGTAATTGATTACTATTGATTGGAGGAACATTGATTATAATGGTTCATTTTTTTTTATCTCTGCATAACATATAACCACATGGCATAAGCTCTTGCTTTTTTAACCCTATTACTCCAGTACCTAATTGTCTTTGGGATAGCAACAAGATGGACCAGATCATCTTAAATCTGGATATAATTGTGCATATTGATGGCGTATCATGGGTATATAATTATCTGCACATCCACCATAATGTTAGCAAGACTAACAGGGTAAACATGGAGCCTATGACACACGGAGCCTGTATGCACACCTGTTGAATCAACGTGTGGTGCAGCATAGGTAACACGTTGAATCCCAACATCGGAGCCTATGACACACATTGATTCTCAACGTCTCAGCCCAGGTCATGTGTGAGTATTAAACGTTCAACCTCAGGTTACACGCATACATACATCGTCCCCCATTCATAACCCAGACATACATATTCAATCTCCCAATTTTTTGCAAAATTGAATGTGTCTTTCAACGATTAACAACATTGTAATGCAAGAGTTAAGCAAGTCCACAACACCTAACCATTTGATTCATAAAGAACATAACCAATTACCACTAAAATCAATCAAATTAATCAACCTGATTCAAATTTCACAACAAAACCATTCTAACAAATAATTTCTACTACAAATCACGTTACTGAACATCTAATCGTATCAATATAACAAATGTAAATTAATGTACAATTCATTTAATCAATTCATATACTATTTAGGATTGAGTACATAAAAATTACTTTAAGGGTGGCAGATGGAGGTAGGAGGGGTGCTGCGGTGTTTTGGTGGTGAGTGTGGTTCTGTGTGATGGTGCACGGTGGTGAGGGCTTATCTATCTCACATCCGTTCGACCTCATGACCTCCGCTCTCGAGCTTCATCCAGACGGGATATTTGTTACAAAGAGAATAGAGAAGAGAGGAAAATCTGGAAAAGAAGAGAGATAAAGAGGGTTTGAGTCTTTTTATTATCGAATTCCAAGGTAAGTAATTTGTTAGTAAGCAGATGTTCATAATTCTGTCATGGTGTATTGAGTTTTGTGTATCATATTTACGTGACTTGTCGATTGTTTTAAAATGATATTGGCGGAAGAATAATCATATATTGAATAACAAACATCTCTAATCATAATCATTTAAACTGTTCATCACGTGTGAGGTATGTAAACATTGGCCTACGAATCTCATTTACCCAAATTTATACATGCACAACAACCAGTTTAACCTGATAATTATCAATATGTATAATAACTTAGTTATGTGAGAAAAATACTTAAACTTTGAAGCCTCCTACATATGTAAGGGATATGATAGTACAAAGTTGGAAGTAAGAGAACTGAATGTACTCGACTTTAATTTAGGTTGAGTACTTTCAATTTAATTGCAACCTATCTTCAGGAATAGTAAGAGAACTGAATGTACTCGGCTTTGATTTACGTGCGTCTAACACACATTAAATTGAAAGTACTCAACTTATATTTTTTCTATCTATTTTTCTTGTTAGATAGAGAATAAATCCCCACAGGCGAGTCTGTGGCGGGTTAAGAAAATTGTATGTACTCAACTTTACTGTGACTAAAACGGAGTGAATTTGCTCTTATGTATGTTTAGTCGCGGCTGCTTCCCATATCGATTGCGTCTCCCCATTAGATATCCATCTAAGTAGTCGTCAATGGAAACCCATTTCGCGAATTCTCTCCCCGGACTGGCTTTACCCAATTGTCGTGGCACCAACTTGAAAATTGTGAAGAATGCAACTGACCAGTCATTACGAACTCTCTTTGTGACGAACGCCAAATCTGGCCCATGGAGGAAGGTTTGCAAGAAGAAATTTGTTTTTGATTTTGAATATCTCCATTGCCCCATGTTTGTTGCATCACAGGTTTTGATCCTTCATAGAACAATTTTCTCTTTGTTTGTTAAGCTAATGACCTCTTGAGGTGACAAACATACCATCACAATTTTCTCATTAATTCACCTCATCTCAACCCGTAAACTTCAATTTGAAGTCCCTGTTCTATAATTTACAAAGTCGAACATATAAAGGGTACTTACAGTACCATCGCCTCTAACATAGAAATTCTCACTAATTTTTGGATGCTTGCATTTGAACCTTTCATGTAAAAGTATAAGACAGCGTTATACATCACACATTATCTTATTAACAGAGAAAAAACATATCAGTAACAAAAGCATGACATTTATAATAAAGCAGAACAATCTACTTCAATAATTCTGAGGCATGAATGCACAAAATCAAATCGCTAAACAATCATCATGTTTTCGTATTTGTTTTTCAGGAGAATCCTTTGGGGTTGGAGGGAGTAGAGGTGCCTTAATAAGCATATCTTATTTAAATAAGATAGGGCGTCTACGCGGTGTAAATAAATACAATACGCAAAATTTAGTAGATAATATTCGCATCCCGAAAGCTTTCCTGATACGACACGTTATACGTCTTACAAAACACGTCATCCCGAAAGTGTAATAGTCTTATTGTACATAAGTACTAATAATCAATATAACTCCAGGTTTGCACATCAATATAGCTTACAAAAAGAACACCTTCCCAATTGGTGATAATTGCCCCACTCGCCTCCTCTTTCCACCCTAAACCACTTGATCAAGCAAGTAAAGCTCAGAGATAAAATGAAAATACAACTACAAAATAAATAGATGTCAACAACTCTAGACATCTCTAGAGCACCATTCATGATCCTAAGTGGTTGGTAGATAAAAACTATCGTTTCCAAATAGCTACATGAATCAAAGGGAAAAAAGGACCATTATCTGTATACTGCCAATCAGCCAATGTTAAGTTGTTAACCATGTTAATTGAGATCAAGTACCAATTTGTCAAATCCAAGTAAGACAAGCATTTATATTAAGGCTATTCCAACTTGCACCTGCTACTAATCCCTAAGTTACAAGCAAGTCTCCTCTTCGACTCAGAAAGAAAACCTTACTCCCAAAATCACCAAATAATAGGTATTATCTACCAAATGTGGTGATTAGAACCCATTCTTTACTTTATATTTAAATATTCATAGTAGGTTTATGGTTAAAATAACTCTTGCCTCTAGATTGTTAGAAAACGAACTGATACAAGACCAACCTCAATATCATGACCACATCATATCAAATACACAATCCTACACCTTCCTACAGGATAAGGGGTTGGATGTATCACATGCAAAACCTTTTCCCAGTGTTGTTCAGCCAAAGAGGAAAAGCAGAGAAAGGGAACAAAAACAAATAACATAGAAACAAAAAGAGAAACTCGCCTCAATATCATTTTGATCACATAAAACTTAAAACAAATACTAACCTATCAGTTAGTACACAAAATTATACCTACCAATCAAACTAAAATGATCACAATGATAAAACGCAGGTCACAATCTGAGTTGGATTGACATAGAATGTCTTGGAATGACAGTGATCACAATGATAAAACTATACCTACCAATCAAAGTAATGCTAGGACAACAGAAAGCCACTAATGCAACATTCAATACTCGGTGACGTTCAATTAACGAAGATGTTTTGCAAGGATAGAGGAATATCAAGTCCTACCAAGATTATTAACGAAAAAAGAGAGTTTTACAGGTTGAAGTAAGATAATGCAGAAGACGAGTACAATAAAAAAGAGAAAGTAAGGATTGGCACCTAATATCTATTGTCCACTAATCCAAAACTGTTTCAGTGAATATCGTAAAATCAAATTTGGGGCTGGCTAACAGAAATAAGGATACACTAACGAAACAACAACCACCGCACGAGAGCCTTAGTAATAAACCTGGTCATCAGGCAACTGAAGCAGCCAAACTCAGTGTTGTGATTGAATTTTCATCCAAAGATGGGTTCATGTGCTTAGCGTGCAAAAGCAGCTTACCAAAGAGGACTCGAGACTAAACAGACTTCTTTCCTCATTCATGGATTTTACTACTAAATTGCCCAAATCAGAGAGATCCAATTTTCAAAAATCTCGTCTTTTGACGTTTAAATTTGCTAAAATTTGACACAAAAGCGGTACCGATGCCCTCGTCTCATTGACTTTCTTCCCCGCTTTCTTAATTGGAGCTGTAACCGTAGCATGCCATCGGACTGTTATCAACCAACCTAATTTGTAACGAGTTTCAGAAAAGTGGTCATTCTTACTCAGGCTTGTCTCGATAACAGCCTTTCGGCCTAAGGTCTCTTTATTATATATGAGAAAGCTGAGAGATCATTTCTTCTCTATTATAAGGGCTCTTGTACTGACCGAGACATCCTAAGGTCTCTTTATTATATATGAGAAAGCTGAGAGATAATTTCTTCTCTATTATAAGGGCTCTTGTACTGACCGAGACATCCTATCTAAACTATAGTGGTCTCAACCCCCTGCGTCTACTGATTATGCATAATCCAGTCCACCTTTTACAGCTTAGTTAGCAGAGTATTCAAAGATTAATCCTATCTTCGGTTGGGAGTTCATGCTATACTTGATCAGAGAGATGTCTTTCGGAGGTTGAATGATAAGTATCTTTCTTAAATTCAGGAGCAGGAACATAACCAACATCCTTGGCCGCCATTATTAACCTACCTGCACTGCACATAAAATCAAACACAATAATCGACTATTACTTAATTACATATACTTTAATAAATGAATTTAATTAACAGGTACAATCGAAGTAAATGTAATTAGACATCAAAGAAAAAGCATTGAACGAATACCACACGGCGGCGACGGAGACACGACAGAGAATGGTGGGAGATGTGATAGACGGCGGCAACGGCTATAACAGAATGTAGGATTTTTTTGGGAGGGGAATGGCTATATAACTCCCAACTATTTTTGTTTCCTTAATTAAATAATACGGTTTAAATTCATGAAGCATCCCCCAATCATGTACTCGATTCAAGCATAGGACAAGCAAGAACTTTCTAAAGCATAAAATGACATTCAGGATAGAGTAAGATTTCCCCTGATCTCAAAGTACGGGGCCTGAGCTTGTCGAGGATCACTAATACTCGACACTGGTATCACAAGCAGCCTATTAAAGTTAACTACTTGCAATAGTAAACAACTGAACACCAAAGACAGAGTTCTTAGTTTATTAAAAAAAGTAACTGAGTAAAGTAGCAGATATAGTCTGTATGAAAACTATATATTTAAACTCTCTATCGGAGAAGCACCTACATAATATCATTACACACTATTGAACATGCGCAATCACACACATCCATGCATCAAAAAATATATATACCTATCTAACTTGGAGAAGATTATGGTTATAAATAGAGAGCTATTATGGTTATACCCAGTACATTGATGTTAGGGAAAAGATTAGCTTGACACTTTTAACTCGGTCACAGGTCAATATAAAAAAAACAAAAAGAGACATCTAAGACGAAAAATCATTTCCATCAGGTCGATATCAATCACACAACAATTTTTTCATGTGTTCCTAAGTGATACAGAAGGTCCATATGCTTCAAATCTTATACCTAGCTACAAATTTTACAATAAAATTCAGCAAAAGAGAATCCCAATAAAATCATTCAAATCATTTGCCTCCAGAACTACACTCCCACTCATTCAAATCACAGATGAAACCCGAACAAGTAAAACTCAAAACAAAAACAACATTTAAATTTGAAACATGGAAGCCAACAAACATCAAAATTTGGAACTTATAACGAACATAACACCAGAAAAATCAAAAGATGGAAGTAATAATCTAAATCAAATTGAAGTTATAGTTTTCTACCTCATTCTCTGAGCATTAGCATCGGCTTCAGCATCAGCAGCAATCGACGGCTCGACGCCATAGCCTGCAATAATCAAAATCCATCTCATAATTAAGTAACCAAAAAACTTCAAATTCACTAATAATATTAACCATATGAAAGAATAACAAGCAATCTAATATAAACACATAACAAACTAATATCATCAAAAACTTAAAAACAATGTCGAAATCAATCAAAAACATCAAATTTGGACAATAACCATCAAAAACCATGTCAAAATCAACCAGAAGCTTCAAACTTGGACCATAGTAACAATCATAATAAAGAATAACAAAAAATATTCACACATAATCAACCTAACAAACCAATAATCATCAAAAACCCATGTCATAATAAATCAAAAGCTTTGTACTCGGTCCAGAAAACAATCATATTCGAGAATAACAAAAATTATAGTTGCTCCGTCTCAATCATTTGTTTAACTTTGATTAAAATGCCCCTCACATTGAATAAAAGAGTAAACAATTGATCGAGACAAGGGAGCATACACATAATCAGCATAACAAATCAATAATCATCAAAAAATCGTGTCATAATTACCCAGAGAACTCAAAATTTAACCCCATATCATTAATAATGTGACATAATCAACATAATTAACCTAACAAATCAATAATCAACAAAAACCCAAGTGATAATTAATCAAAAGCTTCAAACAACAGGTATATTCAGTGGAGAACTCAGAACTACAATACTACGCCAATCACATTTGACAACAACTCCCTCATTAGGACAGTCATATCCTTCTCCTCCCTTTAGAATCTTCTTTACAATCTTCTTAGCATCAGTTACATTGGACACGATCTTCCAAGATACCAGCTCAAGAGTGATCAAAGGAGTTGCATTTGGAGAAACAACAACTCCATCAGCACAGACTGGTCTCCCCTATGGCCCAAACCCATCTGCAACAGATAATTCCAGCTAAAGTTTAGAGAGACATTATTATAATTTCATGATAATATTCTACATATTTCACTGAATCTTACACTGCGGCTTCACTGTTAATAAAACATTTTCTCCCTTCTTCAGAGTCTTCACAGCTTTTGGTATCACATAGCAAAAGTGACCTGCACCCACCAAAAATGAACATAAAAAACAGCAAATGCTGAACTATGAGTAATTACTCCATGCCCTACAAATGTCACAGAAGAGCTTCGGAAAAAGATGGAGTTGATAAATGAGCTTTGAGTTTTATCCCTAACAGTTTTAGGGATTCTGAAGATGGATGTGACCCAAGCCCTTCAATGGATTGAAAAAGTAACAAGTGGCCTAAAATAATCTATGAGATAGACCTACCGTCGCACACGGTGATCTCCACACCATCGGACTTTCCAACTAAAGTTTCGTCTTCAAGATGAGCTTCATACTTCACTGCAATAAACAAGTAGATGTATCAGTCCCAGGTCATACAGGAAACAGGAAACGGCCAGAGAATGAAGGGGATTTGGTAAAAGTGGCATCAGACATGGATGTTCTAAGTTTAAAGTCTCCGACAGGTATGGCGATAGTAGAAATGGCGGAAGTCGCCATATTATCAGTGTCATCATAGTAGAAATTATCTGTAAGTTACTATATAGATCATGCCCAGTTGACTGAAATCACATGACTGGCATGATTATCCCCATTTATGAAATCACATGCCCAGTTGACTGAAATCACATGCCCGAAAGCATCAAAAATGAAGTTTGTCTTCAAACTGGGAAATGAATGTACATTTATAAGAAAACTACAAATTCTTTAAATTATATCTTGCCAATTTCTTTTGCTTCTAGTTTCTTCATTATCTATGAACCCACGTGGAGAATAGTTCCTCACTAAACCCCCTTATTTAGGGTATTTCCCATTAGCTATACACTTACATTTCCCATTGCAAGTAACCCTTTGTCGAAGAATAGCATAACCCCCAAAAAGGTGAAGAAAATGCCAAATCTTGTTTATCCGAGTCCAATTTCGGTTTTTTGACAATTCAAGATATAAAAATCAGGCTCTTAAAAAGCGCTTGCAAATACCCGAAATTCGTGATAATGTGTGACATAAATAAAACTTTCGTAATTAGCAAAAACTTTTATGCGTAAAAAAACGTGGTCTAACTGACAGAATCACATTTATAACACAAATCTAGGAGTTGACAAGTAAAGACACATGCACCATCTGGAGACCACAGGCCTAAGTGCCTAACGGCTAGACATTGAGAGCGAGTATGAGACAAACGCCTAGTAGTAACTCTCACCAGACCTGACGTCAGTCCGGGGATATCATTTTCACTCTTATCCCGTCTTTAGAGCTCCGGGACTACAAACAGCCACAACCTAAGTACTGGTCCAAGGACATTCTCACTACATACTTTGATATGGTCTGGACCTCAAGGATAAGAACACGACAATGATTGAATCAAAAATATTAATTACCGATGGGTAGGTAAGTCGAATGCTTTTGACAGCTTCAGATGTCTTCTTATTGTCAGGGTTCATGACTAAGACGGCTTTTGGAGAAGATATGCCAGCAGACTGCAATACTAATGGCCTTGGTCCATCACCGTATAAGACGGGAAATCCCTGATCTTTTGCTGCCTGTTTAAAAAGACGAAACCATTTTTAAGAACTACTAAAGCATAGCACCATAGATAATATAGTTGATCAGAATATATTAAGATATATAAACTGCATAAATTTTACAAAAAGAATTGTCGAGTCATATTATGCTGTTTTATGTTGCACGATTTGAGCTTAAACTCGGAAAGTAAAATATGTTTAGGGAAACCTTGACAACAACAGGATTTTGGTCAAAAGCAACATACGGCCATCCCACGGAATTACCATCTATGCCAGATGCCAATGGTGCAGACAAAAAAATTGCAAGAACCTGCAATTTAAAAATAGACAGACCAATAAATCCGAATGCTAAATATGTTGTTATAACTAATAGATTTCAGCTTATGCGTGATGATTTGATACAACTTTTACAACTTATGAATTTGATACCGTACCTGACCCATCTGACCAAATCCGAGAATAACTACAGGGTCACTTGCTTCGTAATTCATGCTATCTACCACTTTCTGCAAATAAAATGTTAAAATTTGAGATGCAGCGATGGTCTCTGCCTAAACATAGACTGAAGTACTGGACTTGAAAGAAAAAGGCACGCCTGCCGAAACCCAAAACTTTCTATCATACATAATTACATCGTGTACTTTATTCGCTATCAAGTATCAGTTTTTTCCGAAAGAGCATTTGCGCCAACCCATGGTCATGGCAAGATTTGAGATGTGGTGCTTAAAAATGAGAGATTTTGAGAAGTGTAAATAAGAGCAAATGGTTGCCCCTCCATACCATAATATGCCCCCATTGGACTTCGATGGTCAAACACATCTCAATCTCGACCATTGGGACAATAAAAACGGGATGGAGGTTTTACTATATAGGAATGAAGGGATTGAAAGGGATCCTATATTCCTATTCAGAGAGAGTCGGATATCTACACGCGGATATTATGGCAGGGCTTGTGTTATGCTTATAGCATATACTCCTTACTTTGTAGCAAAGACGGTTGAACTGGATCATGTTGGGAGTAGGTTAAAATTCAAGATGAATCATGACGGCCAGGAACACAAAGTCACAAACCCACTTATCCCAAATAACCAGATATCTCTTCAGATACTTAACGTGTCTGGTCAAATTTTGAAGCAATGACGTCAGCAACTTTTCTTCCAAGCTCATTTAGCAGCGGTGTCAGTGGCATTGACAGCACAACAACAATTATGAGTAGTTTATTCAGCTCCAGTGGTAAAACTCCAAGCCTGGTCCAACGATTTTCAGACAGAAAACAAAACGAGTATCAATATGCATAAAAGGTTTCCTGTTATGTTATCAGTACTAAACAACTCACCTATTTGCAAGAGATAAAACTACAAATGCAAATTCACCCCCTTGGGACAAAAGGAATCCTATTCTTATGCTTTCTTTTAGGGATAATCCGACACAAGGCCCTATAGCTGCTATTATCATCGTCTTAATAGCAATTAAGCCACCTAGGAGGGCAAGGATGTTCGGCCATTCCCTTAACAAGCTGCAGGGAATTGATTACCGTCTTTGCCTTTATACAATTATTATTATCAACGAGATAATAGGAAGTGCGAAATTTATTAACATAAGAAAAGAAATATAGGAAGTTTTCTAAGAATATCAGTAGTAGTCACTGTTCAGACAGAGAAGCAAGTTAGTTACAAAAGCAGCAAGCTAACTCATCAAGACATCTCAAGACGCGGCATAAACCTAAAATACTGAGTAGCTTAAAGAGCGACATTGCTCGATTTCCTTTACACAAGAGGGAAGTTCTTCTCCCACTATAGAAAAAAAATACACCGACTGCTAATAAGAAGAGTTTAATAACCAAAGAAAATTATTGGCATGGAAGTCAGTCACTTCTTAATAACAACTCTAGTCGCACGACGCATAAATTTTGTTCTATAAGTCCCCTGCCCTACTATAAGTATTGTTCTAGTGAGATAAGAGAGCTTGAATGCTCTTAATGTATGAAGCCTTTACTGCTACACCAATTGCTTCTTACTCTTTCTGGAAAAAGACTTCTTATCATTCTGCCAGAGGATCTATGTCTACTGGAACTCTAAAGGGAGCTTCTTTCTATAAAGACGGCTTCCAACTTAAACAAGCAGTACCTCATTCATCTAACTCTTACTTAAATTCTTAAGTAGATAAGATGATTTAAGATCACGATATTTGACAAGTTGTTCCTGGCCGGTCTATTTCTACATCTGATCCGCCCCGAATGATCCTACCAAGCATACCAACCAAAATATGATCCCAAACCCAAATTAGTCCTTGCCCCAAATTTTATGGCTCCAGGCCACCTATCAGTGACTCGCTAATTGAATAGCTGAAATATATTCGATCCCAAAATGTCCAGATCCGACGATAAACATACTTGAAATTCCGCAGACCCAAGCCAACATCACCTGTACCCAACCTAAATGACCGGTTTGTCAGGTCTAGGTTTCCTTACATTTTTGTGCCCCATGACTTCATAATTTCCTGGTTATCTCATTATAGTAGATCACAGGAAGGCCAGGAAATGAAACTTGAATCAATCTTATCTAATCCCCTCAAAATTTCAAATATTAAGCAAGTATTAGAGTTTGGTATCACCTAAGACACAACAGCTGCAAGCTTCTTCAGTAACGCATAAACATCATGAAGCACATTGTACGGAGTATTTTCTTATCCAGCCATTCTATTTACAACTAATGAAAGAACAAACATGCTACAGCTCCAATAATCAGGATTATTCACATTTAGAAACATTCCATATCTCCTACCCAGAGAACCATGAACTTTCAGGCGGGCAAAACACGATATCTGATAATCATTATAATTTTGACAGTCAAATTTTTTTTATTCAAAAGTCAAAAAACCTATGACCCTGCCCCTTGCACCCCTGATCAGCTTTAAGTTCTGGTGTGACAGGTCTACTGCAGGCCAGCACATTTTTGTGAGCAATAGCCACTACACTACTACAGTACAAATTTCAAAAGAAAGAGTTGGTTAAATGTTCTAACCGTTTCCATTCCAAGCTCATCCCGCATGCTATTCATTTTTTTGCGAAAGTTTAGCGTCTTAGCAACCTTGCTAAATGATGTCTTATCGTCGCAACTTATTGATACGTGTCTATTTTATGATGTTTTACATCTATTTTTACACGTATTTGGTCGCTCATTTACTATGTTTTAGCCTTTATTTCCCACAAATCGTGTACTTTCGTATTTTTATGCACTTTTGCAGATTTATGCGGAAAAGAAGCAATTTAGCACCAAATCCATATCCTCAAGTCTTTTGCTTAATTAGGGAATTAATGGAAAGTCAACTGGAGTCAAAGTCAAGTGCCAAAAGTCAAAACAAGAGAAATCCGAAGATTTCCATACAGAGGCGGTCGACCGACCACCCAAACGGGTCGGCCGACCAGTCCTGAATTTTAATGAAGCCCAAATTTCAAGGAATGCCAAAAATAAAAGAAGCCCGGCAGGAAGCGGTCGACCGACCCGAATAGTAGGTCGACCGACCACAACAGAAGCCCAATCGATTCTTTTCAGAAATAAAATAGAATTAGAGTCTTTAGGAAACTCTAATCTCTTACCTTATATAAGCTAATCTTGTAGCTAGGGTTTTGGGATCTTGAATCTTAGATCTTTATAATCAAGTTTTATCATACTTAGTTTTATTCAAGCTTTAGTTTTGTAATCTTTCAATAGTTCCCAAGCATTCATCAATAAAGTTAGTTTCTTTCTGCCCTAATTCCAAATTGTGGTAATTACTCTTTTAATCTTGCTTTATTATCGTTCTTGTTTTTATTACAATTGTTAAGTTAGAATCCCAAGCTTTATTGAATCTTGCATGCTTAGATTATTTACTATGTTCTCCATGTTTATTCCCAATTTTATAATCATCTTAACAATCATGAGTAGCTAATTTTCATATGTTAGGATGTAGGGGATAAATATGCGTAGGAAGATAAAATTCGAAAGACCGACCTGTAGCAGGACCACGGTCGGCCGACCGGAATAGCTGGTCGGTCGACCGAGGTCGTGGTCGGCCGACTGGAGTAGCCGGTCGGTCGACCACTCGCGTATGTTTTCTTATTTCGTCTTTTCTTGTCAATTATAATACCCTGCAATGAGACCATAAGGAGACTTGTAGGATGTTAGTAATGACCTACCCAAGATTGAAAGATACGGGAAGGGCATTGGTTTACACCTTAAGACGGATAGGTTACTCAAGGCTGAAAGGTATGTGACCTGGAATTTAGGAATCACCCTTATTGTTGACACCCAATAATTGTGAGACCTAGGAACTAATAGCATAGGCCGAAAGGAGCTATTAGGTAGCATAGACCTAAAAAGATATGTTACACCCCCTTACGCGACTGCAATACATGTTGACCTTAGGATTTATTTTACCTTAGCTATTTATTACCCGAACATCCTGGCATCCCTTTTATTATATTTTATTCTCAACTTTATTTCTTGTTTTATTTTAATCTTTGCCTTAGATATAGTAATCAACCAATCAAACCCCCAAAATTGTTACTTTAAACATTCACATTAAACAATAAACATTCCCCACCTCCTTGTGGTTCGACCCTGACTTTCACTATCTATTGTTTAAGTTAGGAATTATAAATTTTATGTTTGGTACCCTCAACGACGGGCATCAAATTTTGGCGCCGTTGCCGGGGAGGTGACGCCAGTGTTTATTGTTTTTTGTTTTTGTTTCTCTTTGTTTAAGGAACTTTTTGTTCCTTAAACCTTCTCACTTTTTTCTTGTAGTTTCCATCTTATGCGCAGGTCAGTTCAAGGAGAACTCCTACCACTTGACCTCGAAATTGAGAGGACTCTTAGAGAAAGAAGAAAGCAACTTCTAGCAAATCAGGAAGGAGGCTCACCATCTTCCTTATTTCAAGAAGGCTTATTCGAATTACCACCATCTTCACCAAAAACACCACCTTCACAACCAAATTCACCCATCAATCCACCTTCACCAAAAACACCATCTTTTACCTACTTTCCAGTTTTTCCAAAAGAAGAAGAGAACATGACAGAAGAAGCTACTATTGCCAGTCACTCCATGCCTCAGGCAAAGGACCTATACAAAGGGTTCACTTTACCTGCAGGTACTGGGAAGCCATTCGAGGCCAAGCCTGCCTATATTACTATGGTTGAAAGAAACCAATTTGGAGGCTCGGCCAATGAGGATGCTGCTAAGCATATCGAAATCTTCACAGATTACATATGCTCTATAGCACCCCCAGAAGGAGTGACGCAGGACCAGATTAAACAGACCATGTTCATCTTCTCTCTTAGGGACTCTGCGAGAGAGTGGTACAGAGATCTTGACCGCACTGCTGCGGGAGTCACAGATTGGAACACCTTGGCCTTAGCATTCTACAGGAAATACTATTCTGCATCAAAGACTAATGCTTTAAGAGCGCAGATTACTAATTTCAAACAAGGTCCCAATGAAGATTTTAGCGAGGCATGGGACAGGTTCAAGAGACTTGTTCGATCCATACCACATCACGGATTCGAACAATGGTTTCTTTGCAACCAGTTCTACAATGGCCTCTATGATGACAACAGGGCCTATTTAGATGCTGCAGCTAATGGGAGATTCCAAGATAATTCAGGAGAGACTAAGGGTCTCAAGTTAATAGAAGATGTTGCTGTGCACCGTGCTGAGCATGGTACTTCCAGAGGAAATCAGAGAAAAAACGAGTACAACCTGTCAGCAATTGAGGCCTTGACAGCCAAGTTAGAAAAATTTGAGGCTGTAGGAAAGCTCGATCTAGGGAGTGGAAGCAAGGGAGGAATATACCAGGTGAACGCCGTTCAGGACGGACCCTTTGCTTGTGAGAGGTGCGGTGGAGAAGGGCATGTGTCAAAGTTCTGTACTTCATCTAATGAAACATGTGCCGCTTTTCAGCATTATCGTGGGAACAATTTCTATGACCCAAATAATAACAATGTCCATCCCAACTTAAGGTGGACAAGCCAGAATGTTCAAAACCCACAACACATGCAACCTTAGCAAAATTCCACTTATGTACCCCCACATAAACAAAACTTCCAAAGACCACCTTTCAATCCTCAACCACCTTCTAATCCACCACCCAACACAGATGCTCTTATCCAAAATCTTATCGGGTTGGTTCAGAAGGAGTCACAGGCTAGAGAGGCAGGGATGAAGATGTTAGAGTCCCAGATTGCTCAGATCGCGAGCAAGAATGATACTAGGGCTCCGGGTCAACTTCCGACCAAACCAGACCAGAAGAAGGAGACTCTAAACGTCGTAACCCTGCGAAGTGGAGCTAAAGTGGGGGCTGAGAAAGAAAAACAGGCGAGTAGCAGCGAAGGCGGTCGACCGACCGAAAAATCTGGTCGACCGACCGCAGATCGGGATCCGGAAATTTTGCCTGAACAGGAGACTGGTCGACCGACCGAAGATTCTGGTCGACCGACCATTGAAGCAGAACCTGAAGTTCCCTTTCGTCCAGATTTACCGAATAACTTGCGGGATTTCCTTTTCAGGGGTGACAAGACCCCCAGGTTTTTAAAAAGGGCTGCAAATACGGAATCCTCAGCTGCTCCTTTTCCAGAGAGACTCGTGCCTTCAAAGGATCAGGTATCTTTTGACAAATTTAAAGATGTGATTCGTTCATTAAATGTTCAAGTCCCATTTTTAGAATTAGTTCAACAGGTTCCTTCATATCTTAAATTCATGAGACAACTTTTGTCACGAAAGAGGTCTCTAGAAAAGGTTGAGTCGGTAGCCCTCACTGAAGAGTCATCCAGTTATTTAACGCATGTCATTGCCCCTCATAAACTAGAAGACCCTGGTAGTTTTTCTGTCCCCTGTAATATAGGAACCTTCCCAGTTAAGAAGGCTTTATGCGATTTAGGTGCTAGTATAAGTGTCATGCCCCTAAGCGTTGCCTTAAAACTAGGAATGACCGAATTTGCAGTGACCAGTATGACATTCCAGATGGCTGATCGCACATCTATGGAACCTATAGGAGTATTGGAAAACATCCCTGTGCGTATTGACAAGTTCTTCTTCCCAGTTGACTTTGTAGTTTTGGACATCCCAGAGGATGCCCATATACCTATAATTTTAGGAAGACCTTTCCTTCACACTGCAGGTGCCATTATAGATGTAGGCACTGGGACTCTAACCTTCAAAGTAGGCAAACATTCTATTATCTATGGCCTATCTTACAGGAAGAAGGATGCTATGACCCCCATCACATGTAATGCTATCACTTCTGAGAAGAAGTATGAGGTCATCACTACTTCTCCACCTTTATTACCTGTTCCTATATCTGTTTTTACACCTCCGCCCCAGATTGGGAGCAATAGGGAGGACACTTCTATTGTGACTATTGCAGGAACTGGTTTGGGGAAACCCAAAGTGAAGGAAGTCATCATCCAGAGAGGAGGAATGGGATGCCTAAGCTATGAAGAGGATGAGGATCCAGACGTCGTGGATCGGGAGGAAAAGAAGAAGAGGAGGCAAGCCCAGGAGGAGAGACCGTCGCATATGCTTTGCGACGACGGAAAGAAGATGTGTTTTGCTACTAAAGCAAAAACCGTGGAGACTACGGCATGCCGTCAGAAGCCGTGGTCGGATATTTTCCGCATCTTTAGCGGATAGTTGTTTTTGAGTTACAGTTTTAAGACAATTTATTTTATGTTGTGTGAAACTTTTTAGTTTGGTTTGCTAGTAGTTAAGACTTTAAGAATCGTTCCGGGCATCTCGCGCATTGTTGGGCGCACATATTTTCTTGCTTTTTCAGGATTTACGAAGAAACGAAGACCTCCAGGACGCAGAGGGTCGACCGACCAGAAACATCAGTCGGTCGACCAGAGTCGCTGTATCGCTGATTCTTCTGTGATTCACAGGAGGTCGGTCGACCTGTCACATCGGTCGGTCGACCTGCTCTCCGCTGTGGTCTTTCGTTTCTCTTCCTTGGAAATCGCGAAATTGACTTGGATACTTGAGTGGCACTGCTGGCCACCAAAACCTCCCAGCTTACGCTGGTTTGGGGAGGTTTTTCTCATACATTTAATAACCCAGTGAGTTCTTTCCAGTTTTTCTTAGTTTTTATTTTGCTTGCATTTGTCTTTTTAAATTTTATGAAACCTTTACTTAGGCTAATGCACAATGGGGACATTGTGCGGGTTGGTTTGGGGAATGGTTTCGTGTCACATGCATTGCATTTTGTCACACGTTTACTGCATTTCTGTCTTGCATCGTTCTTTTCTTTATTTTCTTTATATATACAAAAATCCAAAAAAATTAAAAAAATTCAAAAATTCAAAAAAATGCACGTTTATTTTAGCATATAGGTCGAGTCGGAACGAAAGTATTTCAAGGATGATTTAGCTATCTTACATGTTTATGCCTTTACATTGCCTTGTCAACTTGTTTTAGTATGAGAGTCTTTCGCATATCTACGAGTTTTTGTCAACTTGCATATCTTGAGACTTGACTTATACCTTGGCAACCTACTATACATTCTAAGGTTTAGAGCTTATTTCCTGGTTCCATTCTTAAACCAGTTGTCTAGGATGTGAGTAGTACTCCCCTTGGAACATGTTACATCAATATGCATAAACATGAACTTGAATTGCTATATACTTGTTTTACTTTCTCGTTTTGTGAGTCTTGATACGTGCATTTGGGATCCCTTTTCTCATGTTTACCCATAAGCTTCACATAGCCAGAATTGCCTTTTTATTCCCCCAAAACTACATCCCATACTTAGCCTACCCCTCCAAGCTAGTAATTGTGGTCATCGGATTATTTTTTGAGGCATCTTGGTTTGTATGCTATCTTGAACAAAAAGAGAAAAGAAAGAAAGCAAGAAAGAAAGAAAAGAAAAAGAACAGAAAAATTCAGAAAAAGAAAGAAAGAAAAGAAAAACGAAAAAAAAATCAAAAACATACAGAGCCAGTCGACCGACCACTTTAATAGGTCGGCCGACCACCTGGCAGAATCAAAATGCAAGTTTCGTTCCAAAAAAATCCCTTCTTTTATATGTTATCACTCCCGTACCTCATTCAAAATATTTGGGAGTCCTTTCTTATTTAATGTGAGAGTTGTGCTACAAAAAGAGCACTTTCTTGATTTCAAAAGTTGTGGAATTTGTTGTTGGGAATCGGTTTTACTAGCTTGGCTACTAACCCCACATATCCAAAAACATCTTAACCACTTTTTACCTTTTACCTCACACATCTTTCATTACCTCAATTGCATGTATCCAAGTCACTTAATGGGTTTGTTTTACATAGTTGTAGAATTCTTGTTCATGTTAGATTGCAGGCATGTTTTCATAGGTCGCAGTTAGGTGAGTGTCTTGACAAAATTACTTCTTTCTATCTTTTACATATACTCACCCTTTGCTTCATGAGTGTCTCGAGCGTACCGCGAGAGTCCATGGTATACAGTCTCTATAGTCTCTAGTATTGCAAGTTTGACGACACTATAACTCGTTTGCATGATTTAAATGCTTTCTCATTTTATACTTGACATTGGTTTAGGCTAACATGTAAATTTCGCTCTGAGATTGAAATCGTTCCATTAGTTAAGATCGAGTCTATTTCTTGCTTGAGGGCAAGCAAGGGTTTGGTTTGGGGAATTTGATACGTGTCTATTTTATGATGTTTTACATCTATTTTTACACGTATTTGGTCGCTCATTTACTATGTTTTAGCCTTTATTTCCCACAAATCGTGTACTTTCGTATTTTTATGCACTTTTGCAGATTTATGCGGAAAAGAAGCAATTTAGCACCAAATCCATATCCTCAAGTCTTTTGCTTAATTAGGGAATTAATGGAAAGTCAACTGGAGTCAAAGTCAAGTGCCAAAAGTCAAAACAAGAGAAATCCGAAGATTTCCATACAGAGGCGGTCGACCGACCACCCAAACGGGTCGGCCGACCAGTCCTGAATTTTAATGAAGCCCAAATTTCAAGGAATGCCAAAAATAAAAGAAGCCCGGCAGGAAGCGGTCGACCGACCCGAATAGTAGGTCGACCGACCACAACAGAAGCCCAATCGATTCTTTTCAGAAATAAAATAGAATTAGAGTCTTTAGGAAACTCTAATCTCTTACCTTATATAAGCTAATCTTGTAGCTAGGGTTTTGGGATCTTGAATCTTAGATCTTTATAATCAAGTTTTATCATACTTAGTTTTATTCAAGCTTTAGTTTTGTAATCTTTCAATAGTTCCCAAGCATTCATCAATAAAGTTAGTTTCTTTCTGCCCTAATTCCAAATTGTGGTAATTACTCTTTTAATCTTGCTTTATTATCGTTCTTGTTTTTATTACAATTGTTAAGTTAGAATCCCAAGCTTTATTGAATCTTGCATGCTTAGATTATTTACTATGTTCTCCATGTTTATTCCCAATTTTATAATCATCTTAACAATCATGAGTAGCTAATTTTCATATGTTAGGATGTAGGGGATAAATATGCGTAGGTAGATAAAATTCGAAAGACCGACCTGTAGCAGGACCACGGTCGGCCGACCGGAATAGCTGGTCGGTCGACCGAGGTCGTGGTCGGCCGACTGGAGTAGCCGGTCGGTCGACCACTCGCGTATGTTTTCTTATTTCGTCTTTTCTTGTCAATTATAATACCCTGCAATGAGACCATAAGGAGACTTGTAGGATGTTAGTAATGACCTACCCAAGATTGAAAGATACGGGAAGGGCATTGGTTTACACCTTAAGACGGATAGGTTACTCAAGGCTGAAAGGTATGTGACCTGGAATTTAGGAATCACCCTTATTGTTGACACCCAATAATTGTGAGACCTAGGAACTAATAGCATAGGCCGAAAGGAGCTATTAGGTAGCATAGACCTAAAAAGATATGTTACACCCCCTTACGCGACTGCAATACATGTTGACCTTAGGATTTATTTTACCTTAGCTATTTATTACCCGAACATCCTGGCATCCCTTTTATTATATTTTATTCTCAACTTTATTTCTTGTTTTATTTTAATCTTTGCCTTAGATATAGTAATCAACCAATCAAACCCCCAAAATTGTTACTTTAAACATTCACATTAAACAATAAACATTCCCCACCTCCTTGTGGTTCGACCCTGACTTTCACTATCTATTGTTTAAGTTAGGAATTATAAATTTTATCTTTGGTACCCTCAACGACGGGCATCACTTATCCTGTAGTACAAAGGAATTAATCATTAATTACTAACACACAATCACCGGACAAAGCTTGCCAGGCATTTCAACAAACCACAACCAGTGATATCATAAATAAATACTATCTAGACTCTAGCCATTGCTTGTGAGCCAAATGCCACTCACCTTTTAAAAACACACACAAGAAAAGTACATTCCTAACCTATTGTGTGTTGAGAACCTATTAAACCAGTGAAGTATCAAAATAAACAACTTTAGATTTGTCATCTGGAATGCCTATGACCCAGCTTGAGGAAACCCGTAGCTGAAATATGCTAAACCTACAGCGCCAATTGTAGGACAAAGCAAGAACTATTCATCGTGCCTTCATCACTTAGGAGCATCAGTAATTCCAGGCTTAACTTCATAATATGAATATGCAGATTGTCCATGATCCCTCCACATCATCTTAAACCCAACACCTTAATTACAAAGTTTACAACTTGTTACCAAAATACTAATTAAAACTCACAAAATCAACTCAAAATCCCAGAAAATTAGATGAAAAAATAAAAAAATGAAAGGGAACCCAGATGATTGAAGGGCCAAATTCAAGGAATAAACACTAATAATTTAATTATTATATGCGTAATTTGTATATTGGGGGCGTTTTTGTATCTAATTAATGATTATAGATGCAGCAATGACTCTTAATATGGCAAGTGTGGCTAGTGCTGCTACCTATCATCAAGAACAGACAAGGCAGGCATACTTTCATCTACCAACAAAGGTATGAATCAAAATCCAGTATCAAAAAATAGATTCAGTTAGCCTCACCGCTCCACCGAGTGAATGTCCACATAAAACGAGTTTCCGTTTCTTCATCTGAGCAAGCTTATACAGCTCCAATGCTGGTATTCCTTTTGCACGAGCCATGAATCCCTGTAATCAATTATCAATGTTTGTCACCAGAGAGTCCAAAGGAAAGACTAATCACCATTTGTCAATGCAGCTACATTATAGAAGGAATTCTTTGCACTATTAAATCAATCAAACATACACATGTTTCATCTTACTCTGTGAGCTGCTGGCTTCAGTTTATGCTTCATCTGCTTAGCTTTTATTTCAGGTGTCTTCGAGCGAGTTTCTACATTTCCCTTTCGGCCATTGGTTATGTCCAAGTCAGAAACTTCTGCTTCTTCCACATTTTCCATCTCATCCTCATGAAATAATGCTTCTTGAAATATATTAGCATCAGCCATCATATCCCTAATTTAAAAAATAGAAAGTAAATATCAAACTGTATACAAGGCAAGATGGTCAAGCAAAGAAGTGTCTACAGCACATACTTGTATTGTTTTGTCCCAACAAAGGAAGCAAACAAGGTATCGCCTGCTTCAGCTAACAAATATCTACATTGAAACAAAAAACAAACACGAGAACATAAGGTAAAATTCATAACCATAGGAGGAATCATAGGAGGACTCATAGGACGCCATCAATATAGCAAGAAAACTGAACCTGTGAGGAACATAGTCTAGAGAAGGCTGAAATCGCTCCTAGCAAAGGACTTGTCCCCCGAAATCAGCTTTGAACTTGTTAACAGATCGAATTAGCTCTGCTGCAGGCCTCTGTTATCGATTATATCAACAAGCAATCAGCTTCTTCGACGCATTTACAGAGTAACAAGAAAGGTGACAAATATGTAACTAGAGTAAAGCTAATTCAAATACTTGATGCATTAATACATTCCTAAAACAAATGGACTTGAGCCACCTTTTAATAAAAAAGGTCACATCGGCGAAAATCACAATTTCAACTTTCTATCACAGAAAAAGAAGTGCATTTTAGCATCTCCCAGCTGAAAAAGGTTCCATCTTTAGCATACTATTACCAAATATAAACACATTGTTAGGCAAACCTTTCTGAAGAACTTAGTCACCAGGTGTATTATCAACTCAATGCAAATAGTTAACCATGTTACGCTTCCATACTATCATACAACAACAATGTTACTCCAATGCCTCACGGGCTTGTGTCAAAGACGAGATAACACATTCGGGTGTGCATAGTCATGCCCTACAGTTAATGCACAAAGACATTTGTGGATCACCCATAGTCAATATTTTGCCGAAATATGCATCAAATGACTATCAATTCACAATAACGAAATTATACAAATATTTGAGTGGGGAAGAATAATTGTTTTATCGTCTCATTGAAAATGGAAAAAATCGACATTTTTCCAGCACAACACCACAATAATCACAAGCAACCAAGCACACTGGTAAATTTGACAACAATTTAGTAACTTTAGCATCATTACAAACGACACAAATCACACAATATATCATGCATATTCGCAACAGATTCCCCTTTAACCATATATTTTGCTCTATTCCACTATTACATCATCATAACCCGAAAGAGATGAATTATTTATGCACCTCCACAACACAACAATTACAAAAGAATCAATCACACTGCTAAAAACAACAACAGATTAGTAACTTCAACATCATTACAATCAAAATTACCTTATAAACACACTCAATAACACCATACAACACAATGTATCCCGCAAATTCGCTAAAGAGTCCACTTTAACCAGTCATTTTGCTATATTCCATCAAAACCCAAAACCAACAAAAATTTAGCAAAATTAACATGATTACGATCAAAATTACCTTATAAACACACTCAGATAAAACCATACAACACAATAGTTACACCGAACTAAGCTCTATTTTGAGCAAATCGCATATCCGTATTACATCCAAGCATAATCAATAATCAGAATACAATCAGAACAAACCCATAAAAAGCTATAGATACAATTTCCAGAACTTTCAGAATTGTTAGATTTTTCAAACATTCATGCGATAAATTAAATAAATAGTGTTAATCACAGAATATGTAAGCATAATCGATAATCAGGAAACTAAATCGATGAAAATCAGAAAACTCACCATGTTATACTTATTTGGAATTAGCAGAGACGAATTATATTTTCGAAGTTGATAGTCGCAAGTTTCAGGAACCCTAATTTAAAAAAACAAGTCAAAATCCCCAAATTATCGATTGGTAATTTAGTGTGCTCAGGGCATGAAATAGAACTTTCAAATGGGTTATTCGGTTTAGTTTTGGATTGTTGATGATTATGCTAGAAGTGGTGTTCAGTAATTAAGGATGATGATGATGGAAGAGTATCTGGTAATTGAGAGTAAAAGAAGAAGAATAGGAGGAAGATAAAAATAATGGGGAAGTAGAAAGAAGAGCAATACAGAGAAAAAAAGGACAGGGAAGAGGACAAACATGACACTGCTCACCACGCTCCATGCCAACACCACCACCGTGAATTCTCGAATTAGATGGTCCAGCCATAATCTCGATCCGCAAAATCCTATCTGAGAAATTACTATCATTAAATTCAAACCTGAAATTCCCTTTTTGTGGATATTTCTCGAATTCGGTTTCCGTTATTGTTCCCGGATCAAATAAATATTTGTTCATCTCTCGCATTGAGTTTTCCCTATTGCAATTTAGGGTTTCAAGTTTTCCAAGTGATTTATAATTTGGAGATTTTATGAACCCTAAAAAATTGGGGGTGAGGTAGTTGAAGATGAAGAAGAGAAGAAGGTTTGTTGTTCAATTTACTCTTCTTCTTCTCTCCTCTGACCTCTCTATCACTAAAGGAAACAAAGGAGGAAGATAAGAAAGACAAAGATCACAGTTAGGCTCCTAATAGTACAAGATTCCTGTAGGGAATGAAGATAATCATACTGATTTACTTACCCGGCAGCCATGTCAGCAGCCTTACCAACACTCAACTCATGTAAGCTCTTCAATTCATTATCACTCCCTTCACCTCCAATTTCTGTTTTCTTACCTTTGTCAGACAAACTATCAGTTTCATGAGTTTCGGCATTCAAATCAAGAATTTGATGAACTTGTTTCACCAGTCCGTCATAAAAGGACTTCTGCTCTGATGACAACTTGGCTTTTCTTCTGTTAAAGAGTAGTGTATAATGGCTAGCCAATGCCTCTAATTCCTGAAAGACAGAAGAAAACAGCTTTTAAAACCAATTCTTAAGCATCAAACTCGACTAAAATGGCAAATTCTATACACATGAATTATGAATACCTACCTCTAATTTTTTAGGACCTCCATATATGTAGAAACATCGATCAAATGTCATTTCTTCACACAGCTGGTCCTCGTTACCTTGATGATCAGCTCCATCTAAGTTCTTATCAACATCAATCCCACTCTCGGCTAGCAACAAGTCAATCGTCTCCTTGCCAACATTTTCAAGGGCTTGTATCCCTTTAAAGGTAAAAGCTTTGCCAGTCTAGCATATTGAACACAGTGGTAGTTATAGTAATATTTCTGATGAATGAATTAATGACGTGTTTGTGTGTGTGTGACAATAAGCAACACTGACCTCTAACAAAGAGGGTGCAGTGGGACCAGTTGTGGCTCCTTGTTGAACAGATTCGGCTATATTGGCAGCAGAATGCTCAAGCCTGCATAACAAGACATGCCAATATATCATGCATCCTCGTTGTTAGGTGCTATAAAACCTTCACCAATTTTCCAAAACTGCTAGAACTCAGAAAAGGAATGAATGCACGTAACACAAGCTATAAAACACAATGGATTCTTCAGCATAAGAAAACTACCTTAATACCCAAAAGCCAAAACTGAAAGTCTAAATGATATTGAAAACAGTTTGTTCCACCATTTTGTATAATAGCATAAAAATATTAATAAACCTGTGAAAAATTTTACAACATAAAATTTATTTAAAAATATGTACCTCAACAATAGATGATACGCTAAATGGACCATGTCCAACCAGCCATAAGCTAGAGCTCAAGCTTATCACACAACAGTAATCCATTGAGGCGATTAGGCGAAGACTAAAGCTAGATAAATCAACCAAAACAAGCTATGCTCGCCAGAAAATTAGCTGTTGTGTCAGGATGTAAGGATACCCTTGCATTTCCTTGCCGCCAGGAAATCTCCAGTGACCCTTCAAAGACAATGGAAAAGAAGAACGATCAGATCAGATAAACTCCAGACATATATCGTTTATTCACATCATTACGAAATAGGTACAACATACCTCAATCTACGTTCATATGATCCCATCACAAGTGAAATCTCGGTGCTCGTGAGGTTTCTCCTCAAACAGCAACAACCTCAGCTTGTCGCACAAATTTCCCTTTGTTCGCCTTATCATATCGACGAATTGTCCAAAAACTGTAACAATGTAAGCAACCAGGAATGAAAGAAGATTAATAGCGCTTTTAACTTTTAAGTTATGTTAACAGTTTTTGACATGCAATAGGGCTTTAGAGCATCACTTAATAAAGGGCAGCCCGGTGCACGATGGCGTTCCCGCTAGGCGAGGGTCCAGGGAAGGGCCCCACCACAAGGGTGTAATGGAGGCAAGCCTTTCCTTGCCATTTTGACAAGAGGCCGCTCCCAGGGCTCCCCTTCTTAGAGCATCACTTAATAAATAGGAAAATTCTGTAACCCAGGTATCAAAAGAAGAATAAATGTTGATTAGCGTTGGCTTCACATGTGAGACAATTCTCATACAAGATTCACTATTAGCGCATAAGAACATCCGCTAGGTTATTTACAGATGGACAATAGATGCATTTTACAACAAAACTTAAGGGGCATTATAATTACCAAGGTCAAAATCGTGAGGACCAGGAGATGCCTCTGGGTGATACTGGAGAGGCATAATGTTCATAGATGGGAAGGCAAGACCATCACAGCTCCCCTCATTAAGATTAACATGTGTCACTTCAACTCCCTCTGGTAGTGATGTAGGGTCTACAGCATAGTTGTAGTTCTGCGCCACAATACAAAAATAAACAAACAAATAAGCATGAACGGATAAACATACAAGACCAAACAAATTACCAATGTATTGCTTAATTAATCCCATGGGTGATGAATTGTGGATCATTAAATCTTATAATGCGAGACCCTCGTATAAATTTTGTGATTTTCAGAATTCACCAACTTTTTGCATAGAATTACCTGTGAACTAATTTCGACCTGGCCATTCTGCATATTACGGACAGGATGGTTTCCTCCATGGGGACCAAATTTCATTTTGTAGGTTTTACCACCCAAGGCCTGTCCAAGTAACTGGTGGCCCATGCATATGCCAAAAATGGGAACCTGTCCAAGCAATGATTTCACTGATTCAACAGCATATGGAACTGCTGAGGGATCTCCAGGACCGTTGATGAAGAGAATACCATCTGGTTTCATTTTCAGAACCTCGGATGATGGCCATGTTGAAGGGACAACAGGGATGTTACACCCATACGATGCCAAGCGTCTCAAAATGTTTTGCTTGTCCCTGAAATCATAAGCAACGTCCTTTGTGTTTAGCACGTCATAAAGATAAATCAAATTAAAAAAAACCTTACAGCTCATTAGATTTGAAGGTAAGATATCGGGTATAGAAATGTACATTGAAAGATTCTCCATGTCGACCATCTACATTAAACTCCCAGTTATCATCGGTTTTATCAACCCATTAATAAGGAGCCTTGCATGTTACACCACTTATCAAATCAACTCCTGCACAAAGGAAACCCGAAATTCAGGTTTACATCATCTAATTATCTCTCTCGTTAATCACAAAAGGCAGCAAGCTCACCAACTATGTCCTAAGAACGAGCTGTTTCTAAAAGCTGCTCATCGGATTTTGATTTTTCTGTACTCAATACATACACCAATAAGGCTCCCATGTTCCCGCAGTCTACGAGTGATAGCGCGAGTATCAACATCACCTACTTCATGACCCAAAATAATCCAAAGTGAGTCAGCAACTTGAATATGCAAACCAAATAAAATGGCATTCTAAGAAACCATGTGACACCAAAAAACCTCAACAGATTCTACAAAGCCTTTTTCAAAATGTAAGGATAGATTCTTTGGATACACGCGTGACAATGATAAAAGTATCAAACCTGATGCTTAAGCTTTTGATCACAATCCCGCCAAGAAAACACTGCCTTGATTCTTCATCATCTGAATGAAAGAATCCCCATTCTTATTTTCTTATCTCTAACGGATGAATGAAATTGCTAATGGAAAACATAACTACATACTCACCAAAGTTAACACCAGTGTTGTCAATATGAGGGTTAGTCATCAAGACAAACTGGCCAGCATAACTCGGATTTGTTGAGTTCTGAAATAGTTTAACCCAATATACAAGCAACCTCGGGCTATATAACTACTCTTCTGAAAATTCCATCAACACATGTATCCATTCAATCAAAACTCACTAAACTTTCTAAGAATCACAACAAAATCAAAATCAACAATATTGCGTGATATAACCAGATCTTTACAAGTGAATAGGAATGTTTTCATCAAAAAATTGTAACTACCCAGGAAAGTATCCCTCTTCTGATGCTAAAATCTAAGAACCCTAAATTTAAATCCCTAAATTGGAATGTTTTCATCAAAAAAAACATTTACAAGTGAATAGGAAGAAGTATGGGAGGAGGAAGTATGGGAAGAATTATGAAAGTATGGGAGGATGGCAGAGAAGATAACAGAGTAAAAGGACAGAGGATAGGACAAACAGTGCACTATTCAGCACATGATAGGCACGGTTTCTACTGGCCTACTGTTCCATTTTCCCAAGTTCATACATTTATAGGGGTTGTAGATTTCATTCTATATTTTTTTGTTAAAATATATCAAAAATAAGACTCAACTAATTTCCGGTCATAATTTGGATTTTTTTTGTTATAACATTTTATATTGTACATCCGCTTCCCCATAAATCACTTTTAAAGTCGTTTACTTAGCATAATAGTGTCTTATAATAACTCACCCCAATCTCAAACTCTTTTAACAACTTCTTACGTAAAGTGTTTACCTTTTTTTAGGTTGAAACCTTCAATAATCGATGTACCTCTCTACCAAATAGAGGGAAGTACACTTGCTGTTGTGGTCAATCCAACCATAGTTATCGTCGGAAACTGGCATTATTCTTATTTTTGGTAGGTTTTAACAAAAAAATAAAATGTAAGGTAGTTTTTAACAAAAAAATAAAAGTAAGGTAGTTATTCACAAATGGACATAAATATAAGGTAGGTTCTCACAAAAAATCCAATATTATCACGCAAATCCGTAAAAATCGTAACCAGATATACGATATTTGCTCTTATAGGGGATTTGGCTTAAAAATTGGCATTTGCATTCTTATTTTAATGCTTCATTTTATTTAATATGAATGTAATATTTTATTTGGGTTATTCCATATGATAACCCTTAATTTTTTCGGATTCTACGTGGCAATCCTGCGTTTCATAAAACAAAAATGGTAACCTTGTGGTGCATTATTATGTATTAGTATAATCCTTAACTATAATTCCGTCAATTTGCACCGTTAGGTAGGTAAGTTGTCGATTACATGGCGTTGATAGGCGATGACTATGCGATGGCTACTGATGACGAGTTTTTGCCATCACTACCCGCAATCAAACAAGAATTTATAAACCCAACAAAAGCAGTAATCAAGTCGGGGTCGAACACGAAGATGGTGGGGATAATCGTTTAGCTAAGTTCTAATTTAAGTCAAAGTCGAGGTAATAGGGTTTTTGTGAAATGACTAATAACTAAGGAAGAAGTAAAACAAGATGCAAATACTAGGTCGATAGGTAAAAAGAACTAGGGTGTCGGGGCTTCCTAGGTAAGTCGGTAACTAAACATGTGAGAGCGGTCTAGGGTCGCTTTTATGGTAGGTCTAGGGTCGTCTCTTATTTCGAGTTGACTAACCTAAGATCGAGTCTTATTCTAACTTTCGCTACAAACAAGGTTAACCTAACCCATAAACATGCTCATGAAAGTCCTAGACCATCGTCCAAAACAAACAAAGTGAAGACTCATGCCCAACCATCGTTGAGGCAATTCATCGAACACACAACATGCATAAAGTGGAAACCCAACCAAAGAGGCAACTCAAGACTAACCCCTAAACATTTTGATGGTTACCAACTACCCAAGCACACCCCTAACCCTAAAAATAGACTACTCACTCATGGGAAAGGGAGACATGTGAATAATAGAAGAACAAGTGCTAAACATAATGAAATAAGATAAAAGTAAACAATTGATTAAAGAGAACTTAAAGTAAATGTAATAACAAAGTAAAGAACAAGAAGATTATATCAAACAATTGTATAAAGGCATGAACTTGGATACAAGTTGAAAGATCTTCTCGAATCCTCCCAATTACAACCAAAATGCCCAAAAATAAACTAATGAAGAAGCTAAGAACAAACTAAGGATTGTAGACTAAAAGATTAACTAAAAGATTCTATGAACTGAAGAAAGATTATGATTTTGAGTTGAGTTTTTGAATGTAAAAAGAAGAACAATGAAAAAAGTAGGAATCCTAGGGATGCGTGAAAATTATGTAAAAGTTGCGTAAATGAAAATAGACTAAGTGCGGTTTATATAGTGAGCGGATTTCTGAGAAAAGACTCTCAGCCGGTCTAACGGCTGCCGGTATGGGACCGGCTAAGAGTCCAAATACAAACTTCTGAAATTTTCTTCAACGGGTCTTGATTATCAGTCGACCGGCCGGCTGCCGGTCCGACACCGGCTTTGGATGCAAAATCTAACTTCTGACTTCTTCATGTTTTCTTCTCTTGCACAGGTACCAAGAGTCGGTCTGCCGGCTGCCGGTTGGCCACCGGCTGGCGTTCCTTTCTTAAGAGTCTGCCCAAAACTTGATTTCTAAACTTCTCGAAATTTGGCTAAGTAAGGAATGGGCTACCAGCCGGCCTACCGGCCACCGGCTGGGAACACTAAAGCAAGTTCCTATAACTTTTCTTCCTTTTTTCTCAAAAATCTAGTCAAGCCTCCCAGTCGGCCGGCCGTCTGCCGGTCTGGAACCGGCTGAGAGGCCCTGGGACATAATCTTCATCAATTCTTCACTTTTTGCTTGAAAATCCGTCTCTTTAGCTCCCGTTTCTTCGTTCCCGCCTCAATACCTACAAAATGGGAACCAAATAGGAATAGTCGAGGCAATGGACATAAAATCGAGCAAAGGCACGCAAAACGAGGTCGAAACGGGACCAAAAATGAAGAAAATATAAAGAAAATCTTGACTAAAATAGAGCTCATCAAAATTCCTTACACTTAAACCTTACTCGTCCTCGAGTAAGTAATCAAGAAGCCATATAACCCTTATTCAAAAGCATGAAACAAACTAGCTATGCTAACTAGAAGCCGAATCGGGTTTAGCTACACCCGTAGTCCTTTCAACTCACAATTTGACATCCATGAGGAAGAATGCCCTATTGCAAGGCAAGTTTGGTCTTGCTACAAAAATTTTGATGCAAACAAGTCAAAACAAAACACGTATAAACAACCGACATGCGTCGGAAAAAAGAAAAGTCAACCGCTCGCCTCAACTAAGCGGGGTTTTGAAAAACTAAACAAGGGAGGTCTATAGCGGAGGATGCCGACTCAAAGCCTAACCACGGTATCAAACCCCTAAATCAAGCTCAAGCAACCGACATTGATATCACCAGAAACTAATTCAAGGCGGGTAAGCGGAAGCACTAAGCTATACTTCCAAGATTGACACGACGCACACATGATTCGACTCCATACTAGACCTTTAACCGATAGGAAAATCCTAAGCACCAACTCTCATGGGTGGCACTCAACACACAAGGAAACAAAGGGGGTGATTTTTGTGACAAGAAGTAAGCAAAATCACTCACCTACCTCAACTTGCGAAGCATACCCGCAATCTAGAAAGGTACTCCATCCAAAAATCCATGAGAAAATGTAAATGCATATAATGAGAACAACAAGGATGTAACGGGGCTTGGGTTGGGTGAAAATGGTTTGGTGCAAGCATCGTTCTAGTATTTGAGGCTCAAAAACAAGAATGATTGTCAAGATCAACTCAACACCTTATTGCAACAACTAAGCAACGTCTATGCCCTAACTTTGGTTTTGATAAAACCAAGCAAAAATTGCATAAACCCCAACTTACTTTGGAAAAAAAAAAAACCCATCACAACCTTTAACAAAATGGTCATTATTTAAACACAACGAACAACGTATACACCCTAACAAAAGACTTGAAATCCAAATCAAATGCAAAAATTGTGTAAACCCGACCCGATTGGAAAAACATCAAAAGACCATATTATTCTAGCAACGACTTTTTCTACCTCCCCTTGATGGAAGGGAGTTGTTGCTAGCCTTTTCCTTTTCTAAACACATATATACAACTTCTCTTTTTGGATTTTTCAAAACTTTTTCAAATTTTTCTTTGATTTTCTATTTTCTTTCTTTTTTCATTTTTCTTTTCTTTTCTTTCTTTTTCTCAAAACTCCATTTCACCAAGAAAGAAACATCAAAACCACAACGGAAGAGGCCACCCACCGGCATCTAAACCCCGACTCTACCACAAACAAAGTACCACAAATACAACCATTCTTGATCAAGGAAGGGTGTTTTTGGGATGTAGCTCATCTAGTGGTTAAGGCCAAATGAATAGGCTAAAGCTCAAAGTGGTTAATAAAAAAGACGGGATAAGATGCAATGGTCAAAACAAGGCTAATTTGGCAAATGTGGAGTTGATTTATTTTCAACAAAAGTTGTCTCACATGCACTTGAACATAACCACGGAATCAAGGAATGAGCGCCATACTTATGCGTTTTGACATAACATACCACGTAAGGAGGACTAGTCACAATCCTAATCAAAGTCGGTTTGATTGGCCGACCATAAAGGAGGCTCTATCCTCACATTTGAGTAGCTAATGTCGGTCCTAGATCGAGTCAAGGTCTAACACGGTCTCACATGGTGGTCGACACTTGGTCATTAAGCCTGGACTTCCGGGTCCTTGCAAGCAAGAACCCTAACAAGGTGACATCAAGAGGTGCAAGCTATCAGGAGGGGTAAGACACAGGCAAGACAGTTATCATCATTGACGGCATATATCCTCCACTATTCAACCTCCTATGCATATTTACAAACAAATTCAAAAGAGAAAAACCGACTAACACATATTCACAAAACTATGACAAAGGGAAGCATGTGAAACTATACTAAACTAATAATAAGAATGCAACAAACATATCGACTAATCTAGCAGCACATCATCAGCAACAACCACAAGTTCCCCAAAGGAACATCCAAAGTACAAAAATCTCGTTCTTCTTCATGCTATCAACATTAAAAGAAAGAGGGAAGGGGAGAAAGAAGTAGGAAAGAGTATACCAAGCATCTTCATTCTCCTAATGCCTCGGATTGTTGTTGCATCTGCCACTTGTTATTCCAACAAACATATATATACAACGCAACTAAGGGACATAAACAAAGGAAAGGAAAAACATGTTTTTTTTTGAAAGTTTTCAAATTTTTCGATTTTTCGATTTTTAGGCATTTTTTTGAAGTTTTTTCATATTTACAAAAACAAAGATATATTCACAAAGTGGATATTTTCCCTCCCCACACTTAATATTTAAATTGTCCTCAATGGAACAAAGTGCAAGCAGGAAACGAAGAAAAAGAACGAAAACAACATGTTTTTGGGTTTTTTTTGAATAAACGGTTCTTCCTCCCCACACTTATCTATGTGCATAATGTGAGGAGGAAAACCGGAAAGAAAAGAACATGTTTTTGATGTTTTTTGGTTTTTCAATTTCTTTGGATTTTTGATTTTTTTGAAAACAATAAAAACAAAAATAAACAAAACAAACGAAAAACAAATGAAAAACAAAAAACTAAACTAAGATGTAAACCTAAATGCTCTAAACTACATGAATGCAACTATATGTGACAATATGTTACAATAAAGGAATCTAATGCATATATATGGGTGCAACTACATGCTATTACACTAAAGATGTGAAATGATAAAAATAAAACTAAAACAAGCTATCTAAGCTAACTAACCACTCTAAATGCATGCGAATATGAAAAATGCAAAACTAATGAGAAATTTGGATTAAGGGAGTACTTGCTTTTGGATTTTGAAATGGGAGCAAAGACATCGCAAACCACCACTATGGGCGGTCACTCATCAAAATGATCCTTGACCTCATAATCCTCATCGGTCCTCATCTCCATCTCCATCACCATCTCCATTGCCATCCACTTGCATGTAGTCGTCTGGGTTGTTCAATATTTCACGGAAAGGGGAAACATGCGAGCCACTAGCTCCTGGGTGGCCAGGATTCCCCTCCCTACGCACCTCTGGGGGGAAAATCGGGTCATGGTAGTATCCCGGCGAAACATGTATCTCCCCGAAGTAGCGTCCCTCGGGAGGCACATTGATGCGTGTCTATTTTATGATGTTTTACATCTATTTTTACACGCATTTCAGAGCTCATTTACGAGTTTTAGCCATTATTTCCCAACATTTGTCTACTTTCGTATTTTTATGCTATTTTGCATAATTATGCGGAAAGGAGGCGATTTCAAGTCAAATGTTGGCCTGGGGTTTTTGCATAGCCAAAGGAACTAAGGAATGAAGAAGGAACGACATCCAACACGCAAATCAAGGACCACGAGACCAACTTATAAGGATTTTACGAGCTGACACACAGGAGAACCGATCGACCGACCGAGCTCTTTGGTCGGTCGACCAAAGCATCTGACGTGTTAAGTTCAGAATTCCAATTTCAAAATCAGAAGATCCCTTGGGCCCGATAACCGGTCGACCGACCGAGATCACTGGTCGGTCGACCACGGCGCAGTTTTCAGAAGACTCGCAAAGCCCACACGTGATTAGGTCAAGCAAGAAACTTTTCTGATTTTCTTATTTAAAGCCTAATCCGTCACTAGGCTGATTATCTAGTTTTTCTAATCTCTTACTTTAGTTCTTAATCTTCTCCTCTACAAAGTTTCTGTATTTTCTTAATTTTGCTTTAGCTTTTAGAATAGTTTTGGTATTGTTCTTAGTTCATTCTCAATCAAACATTCTGTCTCACGCAATTCAATAAAGTTATTCTTTATACCCTAATTCCTTTACACGGTAATCCTCGTTTCCATTCAGTTTATTATTGTTATTTTGTTCTTGTTATACCGGCTAGATAGATTCCCAAAACCTTATTGTTAATTGCATGTTTATCATCTTTATCGCTATGAGTATCGTTGTTATAATCGTTGTTATTGTTCTTATTATTTCTATGAGTAGCTAAATCCATATGTTAGGATGTAGGTAAGTAACGACGTAGATGGCGTAATTCAGAACGACCTGTAGCAGACCCTGGTCGGTCGACCGGCTTAACTGGTCGGTCAACTAAGGTAGTTGGTCGGTCGACTGGAATAGCTGGTCGGTCGACCAACCTCGCGTATGTTCAGACCTGTTTTGCTTCGTTAATCATAATACCTTATGACGAGACCGAATGGAGAATTGTAGGATGTTAGTAATGACTGACCCAAGATTGAAAGATACGGGGAGAGAATTAGTTAACGTTTTAAGACGGCTAGGTTACTAAGACTAAAAGGTATGTGACCTAGACTTTAGGAATCACCTTTATTGTTGACACCCAATATTCGTGAGACCTAGGAACTAATAGCATAGACCGAAAGGAGCTATTAGATAACATAGACCGAGAGGATTTGTTATAACCCTTACGCGACTGCAATACATGTTGACCTAGATTATATGCCATCGTAGCTTTATACAAACCGATCATCCTAACATCTTTTTACCATAAGTTTTATTCACATCTTTGGTTTCATTTTATCTTGCCTTAATTTGTTAGACTTAGTAAGTGACAATCATCAATCAATCAAAACCCCCAATCTGTTACCTTAAGACATAGACTTAAAACAATAAACACTCCCATCCTCCTTGTGGTTTGACCCTTGACTTACTCTATCTAGTTTAAGCTAAGGAAATTATAAATCTTATATTTGATACCCACAACAACGGGTATCAAATTTTGGCGCCGTTGCCGTGGAGGTAGTGCTAGTGTTAGTTGTTTTTAGTTTTTTGTCTTTTTTTCTTTTGCCGTTATGACCATCTCCCCTTTCCCACAATTAGAGCATGAACCGTTGCATATTTATTGTAATAGATTAACCTCTTTCCTTTCTCAGTCTGACTACCCTGTTAGTATTGGGGAGGTTTGTCGTATCATTTACGATGGACTCCCTGGTAAGACCTTGATCGAAATTGAGGGAAGTTGTGGATGTGACTTTCTTGACCTACCCTATGAGGAGCAATGAGAGCTTCTTAAACACTTAATCCAAGCTAGTGGAGAAACAGAGAGGGATGATAGAGTTAACATCAGTAACCTGAATCTTTCGGTTGAGAGTGACCTTATCGCCCCTGTTACAGAAGATTCGCTCATTCTTGATAAGGATGAGTATGATAGGTTACTTGACTCCCTTTTCCCTTACGGTTGATGATACTGACTTGGATACAGGTGATAAGTTAGAAATTCACCCCTTGACTAACGAACCTATTTTTGTAGGTATTAGTAAAGAACATGTTTCTTAATTGATTGAACCTTCTGGTAATAAGTCTTATTATGTGCAGGATTCATTTGTTGAAATTTATGATGTTTTAGATAATATTAGTGAATGTTCTGCACAAGGATCCTTTAGAAAGGATCCTTCGGAGGCTTTGATGTGTTTTGAGACATGTACAGGTGAAACTCTTGCTCAGAAAGCTGAATTGGATGCTCCAAAGGTTGCAATTCATGAGACGGAATCCACAGTCGGCAACAAAAGAAGTGTTCTCGATCGAGTAGTACCACTTACTCCATCAAATGATACAGAGAACAAGATCACTCAATCGAGTGATCCCATGGCTAAAGAGAATATCCCGAGGAAGAAGAAATCGAGGAAGGTGTCAGCCAATGACTTGGGAGTTGACGACCTCGGAAGGTGGAAGGCTAGAGCTGTGGATGATGACCCATCCATCTACATAGTGGAGAAGAGCTCATCTACCCAGATCACCATAGCTGAAGGAGTAGCTTGTAGTCAGAACCCGTGGTCAAAGAAATTCCGCAGCCTTCGCGGATAACTTCTCCTTGTTGCTCGTTTTTCAAGACTATTTTCTATTTTCTTTAAGACTTTTTGTTGTTGCTTGGTTCTAGACTTAGACCCTTTTTGCTTGGTTGTTTTGTTTTTAGACTTTTAGACTTGGTACTTTGGGTTTTTGCGCATGTTTGGGCGCATATATGCTGTTTTACAGGTTGAAAAAAGTATTAACTCAATCCAAGTGAGTTAATTCGGAGAAGAAAAAGAGTACTGCACATGAATTCTGGTCAACCCACCAGATACATCAGTCGGTCGACCACTCGCTGCAACCAAGAAGGTCACTGTAACCTGAGTCTTGGTCGGTCGACCAAGAGGTTTGGTCGGTCGACCACCACTGCTGCTACTACCTATCTTGGTTGCCTCAGGGAGCGTGCAAGCAAGCCTAGGGAGTCTTCTCTCTCTACCCTTCCCTTTACGCTCTTACATTTCTTCTATTTTCATTCTTGTAATTCTCATTTGTCACCCAACACGTTTAATTTCCGAAAAAGGTTGTGTCTTCTGTCTTTTTTAGGTCTATAAGGTAGCACTGCTGGCTACCGAAACCTCCTAGCTCACGCTGGTTTGGGGAGGTTTCTGTTCGCGCATGTATTCCGTGAGTTCCTTCTATTTTCCTTCCTTAGTTTTATTTTAACGCAAATTCCCATTTTCCATGTTGCTTTGCATATGCTATTGCACAATGGGGACATTATTGTGCGGTTTGGTTTGGGGAATGGTTTTGTGTCACATTCATTTCTTTTACTGCATTTTGTCACACGTTTATTGCATTTCTGTCTTGCATCGTTTCTTTCATTTTTTTTCCTTTGCATATACAAAAATAAAAAAAATAGAAAAAAACAAAAATTTCAAAAAAATGCACGTTTACTTGAACATATAGGTCGAGTCGGAATGAGAGTATTTCAATGATGACTTTGCATTTTCACATGTTTATGCCTATGCCTTGCCTTGTCAACATGTTTTAGTAGAAAAGTCTTATGCATTTCTACGATTTTTTGTCGAACTTTTTGCTTTTCTTGAGACTTGACTTAGACTTTTGGCAAACTACTTAATATTCTGAGTTTTAGAGCTTATCTCTGGTCTCATTCATAACAAGTTGTTTAAGAATGTGAGTAGTACTCCCCTTGGAACGTGTTACATCAATATGCATAAACATGAACATGAACTGCTATATATCTGTATGCTATCTTGTTTTGTGAGTTTTGACATGTGCACTTGAGGCCCTTTCTCTTGTTTTACCCATAAGCCTTACATAACCCTATTTGCCTTTTTGTCCCTAGAACTACATCACATACTTAGCCTACCTTACCAAGCTAGTATTTGTGGTCACGGGAATTTTTTTAGTCATCTTTTGGTTGTTGTATGTCCATATGAGAAAAAGAAAGAAAGAAAGAAAAAGAAGGAAAAAGAAAAAGGAAAACAGAAAAAAATCGGAAAAAGAAAGAAAAATCGAAAAATACACTGCAAGTCAGTCGACCGACCGCATCGCCTGGTCGGTCGACCAACTGACAGAAACAGAATAGTGCAGTTTGTTAAGAAAGTGCCTTTATTTGTCATTTTATACTCCCATACTTCATTTATAAGACTTGGGAGTCTTTTCCTTGAAATTTTGTGAGTTTTGTGCTACGAAATAGCACCGTGCTTAAGTTCATTGGGTTGAAAGTTGTGAAATTCATTGTTGGATCCCGGAATTTGCTAGCTTGGCTATCTAACTGAAGGGTTCTATGTCTCACACACCCTAAATATTAGTCATAATAATATCAATTTGCTAATTAACATTTTAATTAGATTTACAAGAACTTATGCATGCTAAATAATAATGCGGAAATAAGAAGTCGAATACTCACAATACGACGGAATATTGGCAAGGATGATCCTCCAACCCTTAGTAACCTATGTAGGATACCTCCTTCAAGATGCACCCAAGACAACTCCTTAAACCGAAATAACACACGAGCTAGATGCTTAAAACGATTTCCTTAAACTAGGTTTTTATTTCTAATCCAATTAGAAAACTTGACCTTATACTATAACTATTATAGTAGTACTAATATTATCTAATAATATTTTAGAGGTTTTGATTTAGATCTCACACTAGAAAATGAGGCTAGGGTTAGAATCATCCTTTTGTGAACAATTCACACATAATATATGGGGAGTGGGTAAGGTTGCCGTGACCAAGGCATGAGGAAGAGAAGAGGAGAGCATTTTGAGCTTACCTATGAACTAGGGTGGCTCTAGGATGATTAAAGCTAAACATCCTTTAATCATATGGTTGGGTTTAATAAATAACCACAAACACTTCTCCCATCACCTACCCAAACCGACATACCACACATAAAATGGATTCCATTTTATAATTTTTGTCATTTGTACATGCAATTGTACATATGTGACATACACTATGTCACAATATTATAAGAAACAATTGTTTTAATTTAAAATGCATATTTATCAAATAAATATCATTTATAAATTAAATAAATCATATTTAATAATTTGACAAGTAATTCGTAATTACTAATATATAAAATGACCATTTTAAAAATCGTCAATACGATTTACAACACTTGTAATAATATTCAACCCGATTCATTCTAATTATGACATTTCATAAATATCGTTTAATGTTTGACAATTGACACGTTTCAACTTCAAACATAAATCTTACATTAAGATTTAACCTCTGATTTCTCGATATATGAGTTTAAGGAATCTGATCAACTCGTATCAGTATACATTTGATCAGTTTATCAATTAAGGGAATTGTCCTATAGGTGTGACCTAAAGGAATCAACTGACCACCACCGTCATACGACAGTAATGTCAAACTCTAGCTAGCCAATCATTACTGATTAATGTTGGTCAGTTGACTATATAATTTCGTATCATCCCTTGCGCATTCTTGTTGAAGAGTCTATTGATATGAATATACTCAAGAAGGGGGGGGGGGGGGGGGGTTGAATTGAGTATGCCTACTTTTTCAAATCTTCTTCGATGTGTTCGCTTGTATGATGAATGTTGAGTAGAACAGGAAATAAAGAGAGACACGATATTTTTGAAGTGGTTCAGTTTCACAAATCGAAACCTATGTCCACTATTCTCGCTCGATTAATAAAATTAGTACCTTTTCCGGATTACAATTTTATCAACCCTACTCGTACAACTTTGATGTTAGTTGTAACTCAATCTAAATACCGTTAAATATCTATCTACGTCAAGTATCGTGAAATACTTGATTACAATGAGTACCGTTAAATACTCAATCTATCTTACGCTAATAAGATAAGTCTTCCATAATTTCTTCAAAGTCACAATCTTGAATGAATAAATTCAATGCTAGAGCATTTGACTCTTGAAACGAATATGACAATTAAAGCTCGGATCTCGAAGAATAGTAACGACGGTGGTTTTCTTGATTTGCGTGCAAGTGTGTATGATTTCGTGACTTTCAATGTATCACAAGCATTCTATTTATATAGAATTATGTCTAGGTTATTAGACCCTAGATGATTTAGGAATATTATTTAAACTAGAATTCTAGTCTTTAGGTAATACTACCATAAATCTAATCTTAATTTAGTTAGGAAAGATTTAATAAGATATTTAGGTATTATACAAGGAATCAATTTCCTAATTCATATTTAGGAAAGATTTTATATAATAAATAAATACTAACCATATTAAAACCAACTTCCTAAACCTTGTCAAAATATAATAAATTATATTACCATAATATAATCTAGATTGATTTAGGATATCTAAATAAATACATATTATTTATTTAAACAACCCTACATGATTATGGAACGTGTCATGGTACACGACTTTCAAAACCGTTTCATACAATATTTAGATTATATTATCTTGACAATTAAGTTATATAAAAATACTTAGTTTATTAGAAATAAATAATTAACTCATAAGAAAATTATTTATTCCTTTTTCACTTAAAGATATTTTATATTAATCCATTAAGATTAATAATTCCATATTCTAAAAATAGAATACCAATTAAACATTAATTGTTCACGACGACTTTGGAAACCAAAATCGTTTCAACCATCACAATTTCCTCTGAACATTTCTTCATTATAGAGTTATAGCTGCGAGCTATAACTTGAACCAATCTCATACTAAAGTTATAGTTGATAAGTATAAGTTTAGTTCATTATATGCTAGCGATCTTCTTTCAATCCTTGAGTAGTCAATTCTTTGACTAACATTCTTGAATCTTTTACACTTGATTATTGATATTGTTCAATCCAACATTCTGTACACTTAGCACAAGATTATACGCACGAGTATATAATATTCATAGCTAGACTTGTCATTATCAAAACATAAACATATATACTTAATATATACATTTGAATATATGTTTCAACAAATTCCCCCTTTTTGATGATGGCAATTCTTTCTTAGATTCGTGTCTAAGTGTTTAGTTCCCCCTCAATATAATAAGGGTCATTCATTGTATAGATTAACTTAGGGTTCTAACTTTTATCTAACCCATATATTTTAAGAATCCTAAGAGACAATGAATTACGACAAGGAGCAAGCTTAGACAAATTCTAATCTAAGTCGCATTTTCCCCCCTCTTGACATCATCGAAAAGACAAGAACAAAGACATAAAATGACTAGAATAATATACGACGAAACACGATTAAGCATGCATCAAAGACGTAATATACAAACACACACACACAATATCATACAAATGCACGTACGAATGTGAGAAATATACATAACCAAACCGAATATACTAAGCTGATGGGCCGAATATAATACAAAAGTTTAGAAAATTGGGCCGGCTAGGATAAAGTTTGGTATGGGCCTCGGATGAATCAAACAAGATCAGAAAGAGTAAGTTTGGGCCGCAAACAAAATATGACAAGAAAACCGAGGATATAAGCAAACCAGGTCTAATGGGCCTCGGATTCATATGGCCTAGGATAGAGTTTGAGTTGGGCCAAAAGAGGATTAAAAGCTTAATAAGTCCATCCCGGACTTAAACAACAACAACCAAAATAACCGAAAACGAAACCAAAGAACAGAGTAACATCATGGTAATTCGGATCAAGAGGAGGATGGGTCACGGCGCCTGGCAAATGGGCTGACATAATCAGGTCGGGTGCGGAATTCAAGGGTGGACAACCTGTCCAAACAACTGCTCACATTACGCCCTTGTACATCCAACGCAATCTCGAAATTGAGCACTTTCAACGAGAGTGCCTTGACGGCCTCGAGTGCTTGAACAACATCCTCTCGTAATAACCCATGGTCACGAACCATTGCTCCTCCCTGAGTGGTCAAGAATGAAAGGAGATCACTAATGACGAAGAACTCGTCACAAAGCATTTGAATACCCGTGCCTATCTTCTCAATACGCTTATCCACCTTAGCCATCCACTTCCGCATCTCGTCTTCGAAACCTGGGTTCCCACCACTACTATCCGCGCTTTCCTTCTCCTTCTTAACTTCACACAAGTCAAGAATCCTATTCATCTTGGCATCCAACCCCTCAAATAATGGAGAGGCACTCGGTTTTTGTTCACCTACACTTTTACCAAACGTTAAATCAACGCCATCAAACGAAATACCCATGAGTTTAAGTAACTTATCACACATTCGATCTCTTGGCATGACCCCATATCAAGCTGCATCAACTACGCCTTTCTTAAACAAGATTTCAGAGACCCACATTCCGTAGGGAATGTCAACAGTGGAGCACACCTTCTCTTTGACCAACAAACTTGAGATTTGACAAATCTTGAAACAAATTAACGAAACTAAGTTCACCTTCATCCCTTCCAACCAGTTAAACAATACGACTGCCTCACAGCACGACAGTTTATCCCGACCACCCCTCCTTGGTAAAATGGTGTTCCATAAAAAAATGACAAAAAGTTTTAATTTGGGCGAAAAAGAACCTGTCAATAGGGGACTGGTTTCAGTAGCATTTTCGTCAAAGTAAGTTTTGACAACCATTTTCTGTTCCCGGGTTACTACATTCCATTCTTTTCGAGGGTCAAGATCGAGACCCGCCTGATTGAGATTAAAAATCTCACAAATTTCAGAAACAGAGATGTCGACATCACGACCATTAACAGCACGAATTCCGTTTTCACAAGATTTGACAGAGGCGAAGAACTGGATAACTTCTATTGGAAAAATCAAGCCTGAAAAATTACTAATATACTCCCATCCCTGAAATTCCAAGAAATTCTTAAAGAACACAAGAGATTTCGAACCTTCGACCCAAGATTTTGGATAATATCGACCCGCATGAATTGAATAAGGGAGGACACGGTCGATGAACATACCTTCAGCCTTGGTCATACGAACTCGCTCGAGACCCTCTCTTGTGGCTTCCAGGGAATACTCGCGAAACAGAGGACGGGGATTTGTTTCAGTGGAACCAAACTCTTGCATGTTTTCAGAAACAGAAAGAGATTCTCGGTTCAATTTTCGGCGCTTTCCGTTATCGGTTGTCGGAGCGGAGGTGGAAATGGGTGTTGGAGACGGTGGTGGTAATGGTGGAGTTGGTGGGTTTTGCCTTTTGTTGTGGTATCGTGTGGCGCGTGATGGAGGCATTGTAACACCCCCATTTATTCAAGAGCCTTTAGCAAGACATTCTCAAATAAATAGAGTTGTTACCATCTCGGAATATCCGAGGTAGCGAATAACAAAGTAAACAAACCAAAGTACTTTATATAAAACTGATTAAATTTAAACTTGATATTACAACAACTACGAGGTCCAAACTTGATTAAAAAAAAAGTACAGCTGAAGATATCTAAGTGTGATCTAACGCTAAGTAGGTCCAAGCCATGTCTCTCTCCATACCCAAGCTCCTAATCCATCTGTCTCTTTCCTGTAGAATCTACTCCCCAATCCGGATCATCGTAGGTGTCACACGAATACACAGGGTCAACCGCGAGGTTGAGTAGGTAAAACAGATAAAACATAAATAACAATAGAACTGCATCCTCCTCCATCTCCATATCATTCGATCATCCACCACACCTCCACCACTTCACACCTCCGTCACACCACCCCTCCCATCACATCACACCTCCCATCACATCACACCTCCCATGGCCATATCACAAGTCCCATATCACAAGACCCATATCACAAGACCCATTTCACATCTCCATTCTCCACAATAAGCAGTAATAAGTAATCAATTAAAATATATCACAATTAAATATATCAATCAGGTACTGAGTGTCCTCATGTCAGATCACAATTACAGTCATAGATAATACCCTACCTCAAATTGTAGAATGCCAACCGAACAGCTGCTAGAAGCATTCCACCTCGAACTCAGTTCCTATAAATAGTACTTACTATCAAATTCTATTCATACACTAACAACACTACTAAGTACTCTCATGCTTATAATTGATATACTTATCACACACTGTAAATATATACATATCAATTAACATTAACTCATTATCCATATCATTCATTAAACAATTATAAGCTTACTAAATATAGGCTTAACATCTATAGACTTACCAACTATAACAGGAATTCAAATAACCAAATATTACTAAATCAACCACAATAACCATATACCATGTATAGCATGTGACCACACAATTATAAACTCATAATCATAATAATAAGACCACTTATACTAACAATATTAATGTTACACAATACTTATTAACAATATTAATAATAATCATAATCATAATGCTAATTGTGGTGATTAGGAAAATACAACAACATTTATAAAGACCCCACAATTAAAAATAATATACGAATGGCAAAAGTATTAGCAACAATAACAATCTTCCCATGATAAACATAATAAAAGCTTATTAATTAAATAATTATATTTTATCATTAAAACTCGTAAACACGTTAACGACGAGGAATGTAACAACAATATTAATATAAATAATAATACTAACATAATATTCTTAAGTATTATTAACCAAAATAATAATAATAATAATAATAATAAGATTAGACAACAAATTACAAACAACAACGTCTCACGCACCCTCAAACAACGAACATCACTTCGAACTTGCGAAAACACGAAACACCCTGTTTTCGCCCCGACAAACACCGCTGCCAAAGCCAACCGTAACCACTGACTTCACTAGTGGCACCACCAAGCTCGCCTCTGGGCCGTGGTGGTTCCAAGGAGTCAGTGGTCACCGGCGCCACCCTAACAACAGCCTTCAACAACCCCCAACAACCTAGCCCCCGACCAGACCCCTGACTCATGCCACTCAACCCCCTTTGTCAAAACCCGGCATGAAATCGCACTTACCCACTAACAACCACCGTGCCAACCGCCATTAGAACCTCCTGACCACCACCTCTCTTATCACACAAACACCCAGGACAAACCTCAACAGAAAAGGACTCGAATACCAGTATACAAAAGCGTGTTTCTGGACTCTGTTTTGACAACCACAATAACACTCTGTCACCCTGATACAAACACTAGCCACGACGGTCAACGCTGGTCAAAGATGACACAACCTTGGTCTAAACATGACTACTAAGCATCAGAGAACATTAACATACAACGAATCAGAACTATCAACATGATTATGCGATTGAATTTGCAGTTCGAAATTGAAAACGCAAACAGAAACAAAGTTCCACCGTGATGAACATACCTGTTTCAACGTGTATTCGAGCACCCTAAACCACCCCTATCCCACCGTGTGAATCGTCCTTCTTACCCTCTGATGTGGCGGCAACAGTATAGGTGTGTTGGTGTTGTATCGATTGGTCAGGAAAAAGGGTTTTTACCCGGCGGCAGGAAGGCTGTGTGCAAGCGTTATGTCGAAGGGTATTAGGGTTTGACGAGAATAGAATTAGGGTTTGACGAGTTGTGGTTTGTGTAGTTGAGAACGAGATGGGCTGTTCTTGTGTAACACGACTTTCGAGGCCCAAAACAAACGTGCTGCCCAAAGGTCCCAAGCTCGAATCCCACTGACCACATATAAAAATATCTACACTTATTCGATAAACATATTATTCGGTAAATTAATTATCGACTACTAACGTTGGAATATAATCTACCCGTAAATTATAAAATAACTACCATCATAAAATACGATGTATTACAGTCTTCCCTCCTTAAAATGAACTTCGTCCCGAAGTTCACCATCCCAAGGTCAACCCTCCCAAGGTCAAACCTGGTCACTAGTTACGTACTGAACACAGGGTGTGGCTCCGCATAACATCAAAACTAACAAGGTACTTTAAAACAGGGAATGTTACATCCTACCCACGTTACGAAAACTTTGTCCCCAAAGTTTCACGTTTAACTAAAATCACGAAACACAAAAAGATGCGTAACAACATTTATCAGAATTATCAAGTAGGTGCAAACACTCGAGATATAACAATTAAACGCATCACAAACATTAAGATTTTACAATCCTATCCTCCTTAAAACATGGTTACGTCCCCGTAACCCATTATAAAATCCTAGCGCATTACTCTAACTCGTAAAAAAAAAAAAAAAAAAACATACACCAAGTAACCAAGTATCATATCCTCATAATCGATCCTAAGACCAAAGACGAGGGGTCAGTGAGCTGGTGGAATCGCGAATCAACATCCCCTTCTCAACATCGATTTCAAATACATAAGGATATAACTCAATAACCATGGTCACTCTGAACCATAAGCATACCTTGGCACAAAAGCCCATAACTCAATAATAGCACCAATCTCCATATCCATCTCAATACCAGTATCAACATCGTCAAGGTTCACAGAACTATGCTCAGCACTTAAAGTATGGACTTAAGCTACTCACCCACAAGTTGAGGTCAAAGAGAACGATTAAAAGAAAATGCAATACTATTCATCCACAAACCAAATATCAAACCGCTGTAACCCGTATACTCTGATTCAGTCATAACAAGTAATTTAAAGGTTCTCAAATAGACATACCGCGTGTTCATTTGTAACATAACCAAACTAATATCAATTGATTATAAAATCAATTGCTTGGGTACTTTAAATCTATATCTTCTATGTGCTACTCTTTATCCTCTCTGTAACACAACCAAACTCTCAAAATAAAAGCACAATCGGTGACTCATAACATATGAATACTTTTATATATGCAATAAAATTCCCAATACCAACTCCTCCATATTTACCAACATATAAGTAATCACCAAAACATGTCAGCTCGATTAACTATTGAAGGACATAGACTCCGTCAAGCGATCAACACATATACATATATTCCGAACAAGATTAGAAATAATAAAATCGGTAGAATCATATTACGCAGCAAACAGAATCAAAGTAGCTAACACTGATATACCCTTGAAATTTTAACATAAAGTTCACGTATTTACACCGATGTAGACAATCAGCAAACTCGTAGTTCATAATTGACAAATTAAAACATTTCATGCTCATACACATGTTATAGAAACAAAAATCATAATTTAGGAAGGACATAGAGCAAATTAATTAACGTAATTAAACATGGAACAATTGACATATTTCACAAGATGTGTACACATCATAGACTCGCAAGACCGCTTAACCTTCCTAGGTATTAATAGGTTAACAAAATCACTTAGGTACATTTCCCGTCCACTCACATTACATCATTTATCGTGAAACTATTACTATATACGACTTGCATAATAAGGGTTTTATTCAATGCGCGACAGTTAAACATTCAAGCAGGATTTCATCGACACGTAGCTACGGAGTTGTCGTGTTGCGATCGATCTTTATAATTATCAAAACATTAAGTGTTATCATGGATAATCATCACTTGGAAGCACTTTGAAATCTTGGAAACATTGATGCAGTAATTTGTGGCAATTATAACATGACTCAAAGACAGTTACAAGCTATAGATCGAAACAAGACTACATAGAGACATTCTGACTATTTATTAAAACATTGTTCTTGTAAATTGTAGCTCATGAACTATGAAAATTTAACGATAACAGTAAACGAATTCACAAGAATAGCACTTCCATAAATCACACATCCACCAGTTAATAACTCAAGATATTATGATCAGATTTTAAACATAGCAATGCAACTCAGTTTGTGACATACAATATTCATGATGGTGTTATAAAGATTATTATCTCAGTGAGCCAGACGACGATATACCATAAATATATGAAAGAATATCAACACGATTTTCATCGTTCAAAATGATCACCATTACCTATAACAATTAGAATGCTATATCATGCTAATGAGTTTACCAGTCAACTTTCATTCTACTTCTTGTTAAAACTCGTCTCTGACAAACATGATTTTAACTTCACACACGAATATCACTTCATTATTTCGAGGTCATACTATTAGAAAATACGAGCGTTTGTATTGCTAAAACGATTTTATATAAACTTAACGAAATCAACCATGTTACATTACCATATAGTGAGGTTCATATTCATTCCAAATGTCTACTATGCATGTTACTAATGCCATATCAGGACACCACGTGGTTACATCACATAATTCATATTGATTAAACTTTTATATAAATCTCACATAACTTACGATTCCCACAATCAAACATCATGTTACAACTTTCATAAAAAAAAAGAATTATAAATAATTAAACGTTCAGCCATTTTTTTTTTTTTGTAATATGATTGATTCTCTAATCATAGGAAAAAAATAAAAAGCAAAACTTAAGGAATTTATTTATAACAAATTGGTCCGAACAGAAACTTTACAGCAATAAGACAGAAAACTGGGCAACTTGCAAAAATCACTATTAATTAACGACTTGTTAGGATTTTACGTGACTTATCATTTGGGAACGTGAATGAATATCTTAGACATTGGAGTTGGAATTATACATAAACATTAGATACATTTTTAAAAGATCCCTCGTTCAAAACATGGGTAAAACAGAACTGTGCAGTGACAGTCTAACCACTGTCGACTAAAATATTTATTTCTCCCAAAATATAATTCACATTAGCATGAACCAAAAACCTTGGACAGCTGAATCAGAAGGTTATCACACATAAAATTTTCATTTCCATATGAAAACACATTTTAGATGCCAACTCGTACAAATAGGGTAACATTCTGGACTTTTATTAAAATTTTGGTTCCATTAAAATTACTTCATATCATCACATTAAACACAAACATTATTCCTCCAAAACATGTTGACATGCCCTCGAAGCATAGAAATCACGTTGCACCATACTAACACTTATTCATCATTTCCTCTTGTAATAGTCATCTAACACACGGTAAAGGTTGCGAAACAGAAAGGTAGATCATCTAAATGACTGAATATTTATACATTTATATATCAATGTAACGCACAACTATATGACACCCATGGCTTGGGACAGCACATTCCGCATATCACTAGACATGAATTACTATAACAGTTAAATATGATCGTTCATATCCAAATACCAAGCAATATATTGCAAAAATTACGTTAGGCATTTAATAACCAGATATACTATAGGCAATTCGAGACACCAAAATCACATCGCCTGATCATATCATTCTAATTTATTATACAATAAATATACACCAATTCCTTGAAAATTTCAATTCAATTATTCAAATCAATCAGCATTTCAATATCAATCGTATTCTTCTTATGCACATCATCGTACTAGTCAAGCTTATATTTCAACTCGTATTCCCATTTTTCATGTCCACAATACTTGAAGTAATACATATCTCAATCACATTCACTATCAATCTCATAATTCACAATATAGATTACCAACAATATTCTTTCACAGCGCATCATTAACCATATATCACATCATTATTTACCTCGTTCCGCTCCTGCAACTGTTAGTACAACATATATTGGGTCCTTTTCCTTTATCCTACGCTACCCACGCTCTACATCCCTCAAGGTAACCAGGTTAGACTGAAAGGGCCAGTGGCTTGGTTTGAGGGGGCCCCTAACTCATCCCAATCCTGGGGCTCCTGACAGTTACTAACCTGGGGTTCATTTTATTAGACTCTCCCTACTTTCATTATTATTCATTTGGTTTAGGTCTGAGGATCGTTCGCTCTGATACCACTTTGTAACACCCCCATTTACTCAAGAGCCTTTAGCAAGACATTCTCAAATAAATAGAGTTGTTACCATCTCGGAATATCCGAGGTAGCGAATAACAAATTAAACAAACCAAAGTACTTTATATAAAACTGATTAAATTTAAACTTGATATTACAACAACTACGAGGTCCAAACTTGATAAAAAAAAAATTACAACTGAAGATATCTATGTGTGATCTAACGCTAAGTAGGTCCAAGCCATGTCTCTCTCCATACCCAAGCTCCTAATCCATCTGTCTCTTTCCTGTAGAATCTACTCCCCAATCCGGATCATCGTAGGTGTCACACGAATACACAGGGTCAACCGCGAGGTTGAGTAGGTAAAACAGATAAAACGTAAATAACAATAGAACTACACCACACCTCCACCACTTCACACCTCCGTCACACCACCCTTCCCATCACATCACACCTCCCATCACATCACACCTCCCATGGCCATATCACAAGTCCCATATCATAAGACCCATATCACAAGACCCATTTCACATCTCCATTCTCCACAATAAGCAGTAATAAGTAATCAATTACAATATATCACAATTAAATATATCAATCAGGTACTGAGTGTCCTCATGTCAGATCACAATTACAGTCATAGATAATCGGCTACCTCAAATTGTAGAATGCCAACCGAACAGCTGCTAGAAGCATTCCACCTCGAACTCAGTTCCTATAAATAGTACTTACTATCAAATTCTATTCATACACTAACAACACTACTAAGTACTCTCATGCTTATAATTGATATACTTATCACACACTGTAAATATATACATATTAATTAACATTAACTCATTATCCATATCATTCATTAAACAAGTATAAGCTTACTAAATATAGGCTTAACATCTATAGACTTACCAACTATAACAGGAATTCAAATAACCAAATATTACTAAATCAACCACAATAACCATATACCATGTATAGCATGTGACCACACAATTATAAACTCATAACCATAATAATAAGACCACTTACACTAACAATATTAATGTTACACAATACTTATTAACAATATTAATAATAATCATAATCATAATGCTAATTGTGGTGATTAGGAAAATACAACAACATTTATAAAGACCCCACAATTAAAAATAATATACGAATGGCAAAAGTATTAGCAACAATAACAATCTTCCCATGATAAACATAATAAAAGCTTATTAACTAAATAATTATATTTTATCATTAAAACTCGTAAACACGTTAACGACGAGGAATGTAACAACAATATTAATATAAATAATAATACTAACATAATATTCTTAAGTATTATTAACCAAAATAATAATAATAATAATAATAAGATTAGACAACAAATTACAAACAACAACGTCTCACGCACCCTCAAACAACGAACATCACTTCGAACTTGCGAAAACACGAAACAGCCTGTTTTCGCCCCGACAAACACCGCTGCCAAAGCCAACCGTAACCACTGACTTCACTAGTGGCACCACCAGGCTCGCCTCTGGGCCGTGGTGGTTTCAAGGAGTCAGTGGTCACCGGCGCCACCCTAACAAAAGCCTTCAACAACCCCCAACAACCTAGCCCCCGACCAGACCCCTGACTCATGCCACTCAACCCCCTTTGTCAAAACCCGGCATGAAACCGCACTTACCCACTAACAACCACCGTGCCAACCGCCATTAGAACCTCCTGACCACCACCTCTCTTATCACACAAACACCCAGGACAAACCTCAACAGAAAAGGACTCGAATACCAGTATACAAAAGCGTGTTTCTGGACTCTGTTTTGACAACCACAATAACACTCTGTCACCCTGATACAAACACTAGCCACGACGGTCAACGGTGGTCAAAGATGACACAACCTTGGTCTAAACATGACTACTAAGCATCATAGAACATTAACATACAACGAATCAGAACTATCAACATGATTATGCGATTGAATTTGCAGTTCGAAATTGAAAACGCAAACAGAAACAAAGTTCCACCGTGATGAACATACCTGTTTCAACGTGTATTCGAGCACCCTAAACCACCCCTATCCCAACGTGTGAATCGTCCTTCTTACCCTCTGATGTGGCGGCAACAGTGTAGGTGTGTTGGTGTTGTATCGATTGGTCAGGAAAAAGGGCTTTTACCCGGCGGCAGGAAGGCTGTGTGCAAGCGTTATGTCGAAGGGTATTAGGGTTTGACGAGAATAGAATTAGGGTTTGACGAGTTGTGGTTTGTGTAGTTGAGAACGAGATGGGCTGTTCTTGTGTAAGACGACTTTCGAGGCCCAAAACAAACGTGCTGCCCAAAGGTCCCAAGCTCGAATCCCACTGACCACATATAAAAATATCTACACTTATTCGATAAACATATTATTCGATAAATTAATTATCGACTACTAACGTTGGAATATAATCTACCCGTAAATTATAAAATAACTACCATCATAAAATACGATGTATTACAGGCATGGTGGAGTGAAGGTTGGATTGAAGTTTGGACGGAGGTTGTGTTGATTTTTGGAGGTTTTGGAGTATATTGGGAATGGGGGACGGTAATAATGGAGAATAGTGGTGGTAAGTATGAGAAGTGGTAAAGGTAAAAGAAGGTGGTTGGGTTAATTAAGTGGGAGCTAGTTGATAGGGACATGTGGACGGTGATGGTGGGGTGTGGTGGGGCTCGATGCTTCACGATATGTGTGAGGTAAGTTTCGTTTTTTTTGTTTTAATTTGAATAATATGTATATAATAATATGTATAGGTATATTTTTGTGAGATTCGTTTGTGCACAAACGTACGAGAATTTCATAACATCGTCGAGTTCATATAATTAATCATTGAATACACACATAAACATGCAACGGAGTATACGGACACAGTCATATAATCTCGTCTTAACCGTAGTCAATCATTGGGTTATTTTTGCTTTTAAGATCGATTAGGTGCCACCGATTAAACCAATTTCCAATCGCAAAGTCTCAAAGCGTTCTCTAGCTAATGGTTTAGTAAAGATATCTGCCCATTGTTTTTCCGTTCTACAAAATTCCAATTTTATTTTTCTTTTCAACATGGTCTCGTAGAAAGTGATGTCTAATTTCAATATGTTTGTTTCTCGAGTGCTGAGCTGGGTTTTTAGATATAATTATAGCACTCGTATTATCACATAAAATAGGCACACATCCTACATCAACACCATAATCATGTAATTGTTGTTTTAACCATAAGAGTTGAGAGCATGCTAGTGCGGCTGCAATATATTCTGCTTCGGCAATTGAAAGAGCGACAAAATTTTGTTTCTTGGATCCCCACGATATTATAGATGGGCCCACAAAAGTAGCAAGTCCCGAAGTACTTTTCCTGTCTAATGAATATCCTGCATAATCCGTATCTGAATATCCTACTAGGTTAAAGTTACAGTCCATAGGATACCATAGGTATAACTTTGATGTTCCGATTAGGTATCTTAGTATTCTCTTAACCGCAATCATATGCGATTCTTTTGGTGTAGATTGGAATCTCGCGCAGACATAGACACTAAACATTATATCTGGACCACTTGCAGTAAGATAAAGAAGTGAGCCAATCATACCTCGGTAAGTTGTTTCATCTACTGACTTACCATCTTCGTCTTTGGTCAACTTTTTATCTGTAACCATTGGAGTAGGCATTGCATGAGAGGTTTTCTTTAGCAATTCCTTGACGTATTTTTGTTGATGAACTTTGATTCCTTCTTCAGATTGTTGAATTTGAAGTCCAAGGAAGAATTTTAGTTCTCCCATCATACTCATCTCGAATTCGGAAGTCATCAACTCAGAGAAGTACTTGCACAATTTTTGTTAGTTGAGCCAAAGATAATATCGTCAACATAGATCTGAACAACTAGTAGATCTGAGTTCTCGCTTTTAAGAAATAAGGTTTTATCCACAGATCCTCTCTTGAATCCACTCTCCAATAGGAACTTTGATAATCTGTCGTACCATGCTCTAGGTGCTTGTTTTAGGCCATAAAGAGCTTTGTCCAATTTGAATACATGATCCTTGAGTTTGCTGTTAGGAAATCCAGGAGGTTGTTCAATAAATACTTCCTCTTAGAGATAGCCATTAAGAAAGGCAGTCTTAACGTCCATCCAAAATAGCTTCATTCCCTTATGTGCGACAAATGCAATGAGTAGCCTTATTGCCTCTAGACGAGCAACAAGAGCGAAGGTTTCGTCATAATCGATCCCTTCTTGTTGATTGTATCCTTGAACTACTAGTCTGGCCTTATTTCGTACAATGACTCCAGTGTCATCCAATTTGTTTCTGAATACCCATCTAGTTCCAATGACAGATCTGTCCTTAGGTCGAGGAACAAGATGCCAAACTTTGTTTCTTTCAAATTGCTGGAGTTTTTCTTGCATGGTATCCAGTCTGGTTCTGCGAGTGCTTCCTATATATTTGAAGGTTCAATGGTGGAGAAAAAAGAGTAAAAAGAGCAAAAGTTGTTCAAGCTTCTTCGAGTTTGAACTCCATCTTTTAGGTTTCCTGTGACATTGTCCAGGGGATGAGAGCCCTTATATCTCCAGTTCCTTGATTGATTGTTGCCACTACTTGACTCGGGATTTTGACTTGTTCCCCCTGAATCCGAACCTGGGGTTATAACCGGGTCAGGTATAACTCTGACCTCTTCCCTTTGGTTTTGATTCAAAGTTATAGCTTCATTAGCTATAACTCTGGGTTCTAAGTCATTTGTTTGAGATTGATCCACAGTATCATCAACTGTAGTTTTAGTTCTCATACCATTTTCTCCCAAGTTAAGTTCATCATGAGTTCCTTGAATCTCACCTTCTTCATTTTCTAATTCAGGAGGATCTTCCCCTGACAACCGAAAGTCAGGTTCGTCTAGGTTTTCCTTTTTGTCCTGTAAAGGCTTATCGAAGGCATTATTTTCATCAAAGATAACATGAATACTCTCTTCTATGCATAAAGTACGTTTGTTAAAAACTTTGTAGGCTTTACTATGATCAGAATATCCTATAAAAATTGCTTCATCACTTCTAGGGTCGAACTTGCTTAATCTGTTTTTACCATTGTTATGAACGAAGCATTTACTCCCAAAACATCTAAGGTGAGATATATTAGGTTTACGACCTCGAAGGAGTTCATAAGGTGTCTTTTTAAGGATAGGTCTAATCATAGCACGGTTATGAATATAACAAGCAGTACTAATAGCCTCAGCCCAAAAGTTTCTAGGCAGACCACTACAAAGAAGCATTGTTCTAGCCATGTCTTCTAGGGTTCTGTTCATACGTTCTACGACTCCATTTTGTTGTGGGGTTCTAGGTGCTGAGAAGTTATGTCCAACACCTTTGGTTTTACAGAACTCAATAAAAGCATGATTGTCGAACTCAGTTCCATGGTCAGTATGAATTGTTACTAGGTTAGATTTTAGTTTGTTTTGGACAAGTTTCATGAGACTAATAAATTCATCAAATGTTTCGTCTTTAGAATGAAGAAATATTGGCCAAACAAATCTAGAGTAATCATCAACTAGAACGAAAACGCACGTGGAACCACCTCTGCTTCTTACCTTCATAGGGCCACATAAATCCATGTGTACTAGTTCAAGAGCTTGTTCTGTACTTACCACTTTTTTCGGCTTGAAAGATGATCTTACATGTTTGCAACGTGCACACTGTCGCACATCTTTTCTTGATCAAACTTGATCTTTGGGAGACCTTCGACCAAGTCCCATCTTTTCAGCTTACTTAGAATAGGTGAGCTAATATGACCAAATATCTTATGCCATAAACATGGATCATCTAACGTAACTTTCATGCAAGAGAGAGAGTTAGTAGGTACGACATTTAAATCAATCATATAAACGTTTTTCCTTCTATGACCTTCAAGGATTACTTTGCTAGTACCTTCCATAATTATGCGACATATATCTGCATGAAAAACTACTTTGTTTCCTTTGTCGCATAGTTGAGATATACTTATTAGGTTATGTTTGAGACCACTCACTAGATATACATCATTTATAGCATGAGATGATGAAATACCAATCTTACCAATCCCTATAATCTTTCCCTTCTTATTATCACCGAAGGTAACTTTTCCTCCATCAAAGGGCTTTAGGGATAGGAACAGATTTACGTTGCCTGTCATGTGTCTTGAGCATCCACTGTCGAGATACCATAAGTTATTTTCCTTTGCGACAAACTGCACACATAAATTCAGAGACAGGTTTTAGGTACCCAAGCATACTTGGGACCTTTGTTGTTAGTAATCACAAATACATCCTCCTTTTTAACCCAAACTTTTCTTACGTAAGTTCTTCTATATTTGTAGTAGTTGGGTTTTGATGTTTTTGTGTAAGTTCTAGTTTGTTCTTTTGGTGACCAATTCTTGTTTGTCGTAGGTTGAGGAGTTTGTTTGGTTCTGTTTTTCTTTTCTTCGTAATAAAAGGTCATGTCATAGAACCATCTGTGATCAATGTTTCTTTCCTCAAGCTCGTCATTATCACTGTTAGAAATAGAAATGGTGTCGTTTGGTATACCTAAGGATTTAAAAAACTTAACTCCGGTTTTAAAATCTTGTGCGTGTTTTACGCATTTTTCTCGGAGATGTCCAGTATGACCACAATATGTGCATATTAAATATTCAGGTAGGTCGACATATTTTCTTCTTCTAAAGTCGACTTTGTTTACACTTTGAGTGATCCCTTCTTCCATAACACTCATGTCCTAATCCCATCTTCATGTTATTATCAGATTGTTCAGTTAGGAAGTTTAGTACGTTAGTACTTCCTTCCCATTTGTCGTGAACTTTCCGAGCATGAAGGAGAAGGTCCTTTAAAGAGTCTATTTCCTTTTTGCAGGCACTATGGTCGACGTTGCTAGACTCTTTTAGGTTTTGAATGTCTTTATGAAAGTCGGAAACAATTTTAGCATGTTCCTTCTTGATGTTAGATAAGTTGAATTCTAAATCCATGATCTTATTTTCGAGGATCTCAACTTCTTCTAGATGAGTCTCGTCTTCAACAACTGTCGACGATTTAGACTTTAGAAGCTCATTACCCTTTCTCAATTCTGAAGTTATAGCTTCATTTGCTATAACTTTGGATTGAAGCTCTTTAATGTTGAGTTTTAGTTTTGAGGTTATAGCTTCATTAGCTATAACTTTAGACTCAAGAACGTTTTTCTCAGACATCACTGTCTCCAACTTAACATTGGTTTCAATGTTTATTTTGGATTTCAGTTTCTTAGCTTTGGCTTTGAGAAGTTGATTTTCCTCAGCGATATCGAGGATTTGTTCCTTCAACTCATCTAACTCAAGACTTTGTTCATGACATTGTTCTAGGGTTTTCTCAAAGTATTTAATTAACATAGCCTTAGACAGATTTTTAACTTGACTTTTAAGTTGTAGAAAATTTACCTCTTGGTCATCGTCCTGTGAGTCGGATTCTCTAAGGAGACACATTTGAGATGCGTCGTCTTCATCATGGTCGTTGGTGATTAGTGATGCCCGTCGTTGAGGGTACCAAAGATAAAATTTATAATTCCTAAACTTAAACTATAGATAGTGAAAGTCAGGGTCGAACCACAGAGAGGTGGGGAATGTTTATTGCCGGTGTTAATGTTTTAAGGTAACAATTTTGGGGGTTTTGATTGGTTATTACTAAGTCTAGAAACAGAGATAAAAATAAAGCAAGTAAATAAAGATGATAATAGAACAATAGTAAAAGAGATGCTAGGATGATAGGGTAACAAATAGCTAAGGTAATATAAATCCTAAGGTCAACATGTATTGCAGTCGCGCAAGGGGTGTAACATATCCTTTTGGTCTATGGTACCTAATAGCTCCTTTCGGCCTATGATATTAGTTCCTAGGTCTTACAATTATTGGGTGTCAACAATAAGGGTGATTCCTAAATTCTAGGTCACATACCTTTCAGTCTTGAGTAACCTAGCCGTCTTAAGGTGTAAACCAATGCCCTTCCCGTATCTCTCAATCTTGGGTAGGTCATTACTAATATCCTACAAGTCTCCTCTCAGTCTCATTGTAGGTTATTATGGTATATGAATTAAAACGAAACAGAATACGAACGCGAGTGGGTCGACCGACCAACTAGCCCAGTCGGCCGACCACAACCTCGGTCGACCGACCCATTAAGTAGGTCGACCGACCACGGCCCTGCTACAGGTGGTCTCGGAACCTATACTACCTACGCATATTCATCCCCTACATCCTAACATTTGAAATTTAGCTACTCATGGTTACTAAAACAACAATGAGAATAGGAATAAACATGGAAATCATGATGAATATTAATCTAAACATGCAATCAATAATAAAACTTGGGATTCTACCTTAAACCGAAAATAATAGTTCTAAACTAATAACAATGAATCATAAATTAAAATAAGAATTACCGGAAATATGATTGAGGCAGAAAAGGAGCAAACTTTATTGGTGAATGCTTGAAAGATTGAAGAACACAACTAAAAGTATTTGAGAATTATTGAAAGATTACAACTAAAGATGAATTGTAATTCTATGATAAAAAAAACTAGATAATAACTGAATGATTAAACCCTAATCACGTAGTATGCTTAAATAGGTAGAAAATTAGAGTTTCCTAAAGACTCAAACACTTCAATGGGCTTCCGGAAAGCTTCAGGGTCTGCGCGGAGGTCGGTCGACCCACATAGTAGGTCGGTCGACCTGTTTACGGGCTTCTGTGGATTCTGGGCTTTCCATAATAGGGACCTAGTCGGCCGACCCAAATTGTAGGTGGTCGACCCGTTTTCCTGTAGGATTGCTTTGATTTGTCTTCGGTTTGACTTCTTGGTACTTGGTCAATGCTTTGAGTTGACTTTTCATCGTTCCTTGGCTATGAAAAATCCCGAGGGCATATATTTGGCATAACATCGCCCATTTTCCACATAAATCTGCAAAAGAGCATAAAAATACGAAAGTAGACAATTGTTGGGAAATAAAGGCTAAAACATAGGAAATGAGCGACCAAATGCGTGTAAAAATAGATGAAAAACATCATAAAATAGACACGCATCAAATTCCCCAAACCAAACCTTGCTTGCCCTCAAGCAAGAAATAGACTCGATCTTAACTAATGGAACGATTTCATTCTCAGAGCGAAATTTACATGTAAGCCTAAACCAATGCCAAGTACAAAATGAGAAAGTATTTAAATCATGCAAACGAGTTATGGTGTCGTCAAATTTTGCAGAACTAGAGATTATAGAGATTTTATACCATGGACTCTCGCGGCACGCTCGAGACACTCATGAAGCAAAAGGTGAATATATGTAAAAGATAGAAAGAAGTATTTTGTAATGACACTCACCTAACTGCGACCCATGGAAACATGCCTGCAATCTAACATGAACAATAATTCTACAACTATGTATAAACAAACCCATTAAGTGACTCAGATACATGCAATTGAGGTAATGAAAGATATGTGAGGTAAAAGGTAAAGAGTGGTTAAGATGTTTTGGGATTTGTGGGGTTAGTAGCCAAGCTAGTAAAACCGATTCCCAACAACATATTTCACAACTTGTTTTTTTGACATTAAGAAAGTGCTCTTTGTAGCACAACTCTCACATTATATAAGAAAGGACTCCCCAATATTTTTGAATGAAGTACGGGAGTGATAACATGTAAAAGAAAGGGATTTTTGGAACGAAATTGAATTCTAACATTGTCAGGTGGTCGGCCGACCTAAGAAGGTGGTCGGACGACCTATTTCCTGTATGCTTTGACTTTTTCTGTTTTTCTTTTCTTTCTTTCTTTTTCTTTCTTTTTCTGTTCTTTCCTTCTTCTTGCTTTCTTTCCTTCTTTTCTCTTTTTGCTTAAGATAGCATACAAACCAAGATGCCCCATAAAATGAACCAAAGACCACAAATACTAGCTTGGAAGGGTAGGCTAAGTATGGGATGTAGTTTTTTTTGGGGGAATAAAGAAGCAATTTTGGCTATGTGGAGTTTTATGGGTTAATACGAGAAAAGGGATCCCAAATGCACGTACCAAGACTCACAAAACGAGATAGTAAAACAAGCATATAGCAATTCAAGTTCATGTTTATGCATATTGATGTAACATGTTCCAAGGGGAGTACTACTCACATCCAAGACAACTGGTTTAAAGATGAAACCAGGAAATAAGCTCTAAATCTTAGAACGTATAGTAGGTTGCCAAGGTATAAGTCAAGTCTCAAGATATACAAATTGACTCTCATACTAAAATAAGTTGACAAGGCAGGGTAAAGGCATAAACATGTAAGATAGCAAAGATCATCCTTGAAATACTCTCGTTCCGACTCGATCTGTAATACTCCGAAATTTCTGACTTCGATATGTAAACTTGCCTTTATAAGTACTATCATATGTTAAGATGTTATTTAAGTAAGTATAGTTGATGTCGTTATGGGGGTTCGAGCTTGAGACCTCTAGCATGGGACTCGTTAGAATAGTGCTGCTGGTAGGGGTCGAACCTAGGATCTCTTGCGTGTTATCTGGGCCTCGAAAAGTGTGAAGCAATTAAGCCCACACGGAAATTAGAAACACGCTGAAACCTACTCTAGGCTGCCTCCTTATAGCCTTCATCATCTTACACTAAACCCTACCCTACTCCATATTCTTCACACAAAACCCTAGCCGCCACATCAAAGAAAGAGAAGAGGCTGTACACGGTGGTCAGAGGTGGGCGTAAGGCGGTTCGTTTTGGACTGGAAACTTGGTATGTCACCATTTGTCGTTAATCTCAGTGCTAGTCGTGGTTTTCAGAGATGAATTTACGAGTCTTAATACGACCAACTGTCATTGTTTTTGCTTAAATTCATAGTGTACCATGTAATGAGTGTATGTAATCAACTAAGTGGTGGTCGTGGTTGTTAAAGACCGTCGTATGAGGAGTTTTATACGGTGTCAGTAGGGCTGTGTCTTCGTTTTATATATATATATACATGGGTTTATTTGATAAGTTTCTGGATATTTATACTAGTGTTCGTGTTTGTTTTGATAAGGGTCGTGGTTTATGGAGTCGGTGGAAGTTGGGTGATGCAGGTGAGGGTGACACGGTGGTTGTTGGTGGCAGAGGGTGACGATTCACGGGAGTTCGACATGAGGTCTGTGGGTGTCGTTTTTGTCTGTTGGTTTCTGTTCAGGTGTCTACTAGGGTACAGGGGTTTGGGAAGGGTAACATCGTTGACTCGGGGGAGGTCAATGCGGTGTTACCCCGTGTCTGCACAGTCCAAGTGTCTGGGTTGTTGTTGGGGTGGTTGTGTCGGTGGTGTCGGGTTGGCAAGGGTGGTCGATAGGCGAGTACTTTAGGCTGGTCTGGGATTAAAGTGACGAACAAGGCCTGGTTTTGGGCTCTGGTTCACCACGGTGGTGTTAGTCGGCGGGCTAGTGGTGGTTGTGGTGGTGAGTGGTGCTGCGGGGTACGCAATGGGGTGGTTGCGGCCGGCTGCGGCAGTGGTACAGTGGTGAGGAAGGGGTAGTCGAAGTGAGTCGGGTTTTGGGTTTAAGGGAGTTGGGGTACGTTTTGGTGTTTGCTACTTTTATTATTATTAACATTATTATTATTAATATTAATTATTATTGTTAGTAGTATTTATGTTGTATTTAGTAAGTTGTATTTTCTTACGTATTTGGGTCGTGTTAATTAGATATACGAGTCGGGAACTATTTAAGTCATGAGAACGTCTATTTTTGGAAAGTTGCTAAATTGGGAAAGTTTCTATTTATGGAAACTTTCCACTTATGGAAGGTTGCTATTTATGGAATGTATGATAGTTAAGGGGTACGGGAAGATTGTTAATTTGTTACGTATATCTCTTTAGGTAGCGAGTTTCGCGTGGAACATTTTTGACAAGCCTCAGACGTATCTACTTTTCCCGCTAATTCAGGTAGGGGAAAATACTGGTTTATAATAATGTGCAATCTGTTCTCATTTGACATTAAACATGTTTGCTATATAATATCATGTGATCGCTGTATTGAGTTATTACCTTATTCTGTGATATTATACGATATGAATTTATATTGGGTCTTGTGATATGGTGTTGGATCGGTGCGGAGTATATTTGGTGTTGGATCGGTGCGGAGTATATATGGTGTTGGATCGGTGCGGAGTATATATGGCGTTGGATCGGTGCGGAGTTTATTTGGCGTTGGATCGGTGCGGAGTTTATGATATTGTTAAATTTATTCTTTTCCCTACTCAACCTCGTGGTTGACCATGTGTATTCGTGATCACCTGTGATGAACCAATTTATTGGGGAGCAGATTGACAGGTGGCTGAGATTAAGGGGGAGCTATGGGAGAAAGAGCTTGGATCCGGACCAGTCTAGAGTCTAGATCACCTTAGTCAGTTTAGCACGAGTTGTACTTCATTTATTTTGTTAAGACTTTTGATACAGTTGTAAGAACATGTTATTGTGGGGAATATAACGTGTATTCGCCCTAAACTTGCAGGATTATAATGAAAATTACAGTCGTGAATATCGTCATAAGATTAAAAAGGATAAAAAAAGAAGTACAACCTTTGGTCCTTGTGCGAAAGGCCTAAGAACAGGAATTAACACAAATTCCCTCCTATAACTTGCACCGAAGACTTAGAATGAGACGTGGCCGCGTGTGCTAGAAATCGTCTCCAACTGCCTTGCAATATTGGGAGAGCTATTCAGGTTTTAGATGTGAGATCTGAGGTTTTGGGAGAAGAATGCTCTCAAAACCCTAATTTTGCCTTGAGAATTATTTAGTCAGTGCAACAAGAGTGAATCACATAAGGAGAGTCCTCCTCCTTATATAGTCCACACGGCCGAATTGGATGTCGGGTAGGAGTGGGCTTTCCACTCTTACCTTATTCCAATGCGTGATTCGACCCAATTAGCTATAAGTTGTCCGCGGGTTTTATTTATAAATCGTAACATGTTATCAGTTATTAATACAGTCGATATATTAATAATGGTCTGACAAAATACGATATTGTATAATTACCCAAATTAATATAACTGTTTATATTAATACGCGAATACAATATTTAATTAAATATAACCGTTTATATTTAATTTACGAATTAATCATGTAATCCGTATTAGCTAAAATTATTTAATCCGTATTAAATAATAATCTCAACATCTTATTGACTAATTTAATAGTCAATACCTCTGACTAACTGTTTAGTCATGTCCGGCATAAATGTGACTGTATTTTCATACCTTCACATCTCTCAAACGTGTCCTATAGGTGTGACGTATAGGGACCAGTTGATCACCGCCATCCGTATGACAATAACGTCAAACTTATCTAGCAAGCCAACCGTTATTGATAAACGTGGATCAACTGATAATAATACAAAAGTATGCCCTTGTGATCCTTAAAGAGATTTAATAAGTCATTGTACTTAATTGTCAAGGACACCAGCCCCAACAATCTCCCACTTGCCCGTACAAGGATATGTGCAATGACGTTATCACACTACATGTGGAGGACACAAGCTCCAACAAACTCCCACTTGTCCGTACAAGTGTAGGTGCGATAACCGATTCTCATATCCTTTTAAAATTTCTCCCACTCAATGTAAGACAATTTGCAAATCCGCATTCGCAAAGGTCGTATCTCACAAGCGATCTGTATCAAGAGTGGTTTCCCCGACTAGAGAGTAACTTAACTGATAAAACGAATCTGTATTCGAGCATGGCCATGCATTTCAGTTACTACTCCTCGAGTGGCCCTGAGAAATGATAAAATCCTGATAAGGGTTTGGATATTTCCCTCAACTCGAATCCTGCCGATATCGCGCAGCATGAAATAACCCAGAAAAAATCCTCTTGGCCCCTGTTACGGTGACCGTGGGAAAGAAACCAAAGTTACCCAAAATCTGCCTTAATCTCAAGAGACAGTTGAAAGTCAAAAGACTCGACTCTAAGGAACACTATGGAGGTCCTATCCACGACCCGACACCCAATGTTATAAAACATTTAGGACTCCATAACGCTGTCACGGGGTGTCCTACGAGATATCCGTATAACTCGCCTTTGTGATTGGTTAGTCAGCGGCGTGACTTATGGCTCGTTGAACCCACCATCAACCAACGTCAAAAAATGATTACCTGAGTTATCAGCTCAAGTGGGTAATCAAGGACCAAAACGATGTAATGTTAATCAGTTCACTTTGTGGTGTTCAAAATTGGCGTACAATTCCACATGAGAAACAAAACATTATATATCATAACAATAAGGTTGAATAGAGTACACGAGAAAGTGAATTATTACATGAATTCATAAAAGAGTACTACAACTTAGGAACACATCCAATTCCCATGGAATGAATGTGCCCTTCATGCTTATCACGTGGTAATGCTTTTGTGAGAGGATCAGCTATGTTGTCATCCGTAGTGATCTTATCAATGAAAATATCCTTTTGCTCCACGTAATCTCTGATTAGATGAGCTTTCCGTTGTACATGCCTAGCCTTGTTGCTAGACTTATGCTCCTTAGCTTGGAAGATGACACCTTTATTATCACAATAAACGGTGATTGGGTCATTCGAACTAAGCACTACTAATAGTCCTTGTAAGAATTGACGCATCCATATTGCTTCCTTAGCTGCTTCTGAGGCGGCATAGTACTCGGACTCAGTCGTAGAATCTGCTGTAACACTCTGTTTAGAACTTTTCCAGCTGACAGCAGCGCCATTAAGAGTAAAAACGAATCCAGACTGAGATTTCGAGTCATCTCGATCCGTTTGGAAGCTAATATCTGCGTAACCCGTGGCGCAGAGCGTCGAGTCGCCTCCGTAAGTCAATCCCCAATCTTTAGTCCTCCGTAGGTACTTAAGAATGTTTTTCATGGCCATCCAGTGTTGTTCACCTGGATGAGCTTGGAATCGACTTGTCATACTCAATGCATATGCAACGTCAGGACGTGTGCATATCATGGCATACATGATCGATCCTATTGCCGAAGCATAAGGAATCCGACTCATGCGCTCTTTCTCTTCCAATGACTTAGCTTCTTGAGTCTTGCTCAAGTGAAGCCCAGGAGTCATAGGAAGGAACCCCTTCTTGGAGTTCGTCATGCTGAATCTCTCTAGAATCTTATCTATATAAGACTCCTGACTGAGAGATAACATCCGTCGTGATCTATCCCTGTAGATACGGATGCCCAAAATTCTTTGTGCCTCTCCCAGATCTTTCATCTGGAAATACAATCTTGCTCCCAATCAAGAGTATGTCGTCGACATACAGTACTAGGAATACAATCTTGCTCCCACTCGACTTGATATAGAGACATGGTTCCTCGACTGATCGAATGAATCCATTCTCTTTTATCACTTGGTCGAAGCGATGATTCCAACTCCGCGATGCTTGCTTAAGTCCATAGATGGAACGCTTAAGCTTGCAAACTTTCTTAGGATGTGCTGGATCGATAAAACCCTCGGGTTGTACCATGTACAACTCTTCCTCCAAATAACCGTTTAAGAAGGCGGTTTTAACGTCCATTTGCCATATTTCATAATCGTGAAATGCGGCGATCGCTAAGATAATCCGAATGGAACGTAGCATGACTACGGGTGCAAAGATCTCATCGTAGTGCAAGCCTGGCACTTGGGTGAAACCTTTAGCAACTAGTCTAGCCTTGTGGATATCTTGTTGTCCTTCCACGGCATGCTTTATCTTGTAAAGCCATTTGCATTGAAGGGGACGTACCTTTGCAGGTAGGTCCACAAGATCCCACACGTTGTTCTCATACATGGAGTCCATCTCGGATTGCATGGCTTCTAGCCATAGCTTTGAGTCAGAACTAGTCATGGCACCTTTAAAGGTTGTGGGTTCATTACCCTCTAGGAGTAAGACGTCATCTGTATCATGTTCCTCGACCATACCAATGTATCTGTCCGGAGGAATAGAGACTCTTCCCGACCTCCTAGGTTCCTCAGGAATATCTACCGCAGCCTCGGTTGAAGGAACTGTTTCCTCCAATGGTTGCTCGGTAGTTGGTTCTTGAACCTCCGATAACTCGAAGGTTCTATTACTCGACTTATTCTCGAGAAATTCTTTCTCTAAGAACGTCGCACTAGCCGCAACAAAAACACGTTGTTCGGTTGGCGAGTAGAAGTAATGACCAAAAGTTCCCTTTGGATAGCCTATAAAGTATGTCTTGACCGATCGCGGGGCGAGCTTATCCTCGTGTCTCCACTTGACATAAGCCTCGCAGCCCTAAACCCGAATAAAGGACAAGTTAGGGACCGTTCCCTTCCATAATTCGTATGGAGTCTTGTCAACAGCTTTAGACGGACTTCGGTTAAGTATTAGAGCGGCTGACAAAAGAGCATAGGCCCACAATGAATCAGGCACAACGGTGTGACTCATCATGGATCGAACCATATCGAGTAGAGTTCGATTTCTCCGTTCGGACACACCATTTAATTGTGGTGTTCCAGGTGGAGTCAACTGTAGCATGATGCCACAGTCTTTAAGGTGTTGATCAAACTCGTGTGAAAGATACTCACCACCACGATCCGAACGTAGTGCTTTAATCTTTCTACCCAGCTGGTTCTGTACCCGATTCTGGTATTCTTTGAACTTGTCAAAGGATTCACTTTTATGTTTCATCAAGTAGATATAGCCATATCTACTCAAATCATCCGTGAAAGTGATGAAATACCTATAGCCTTCTCGTGCGTTGATCGACATAGGGCCACATACGTCCGTATGTATGAGTCCTAATAGGTCGGCAGCGCGCATTCCAACACCTTTGAAGGAAATACGAGTCATTTTGCCGATGAGACATGATTCACACGTGCCATATGATTCGAAATCAAAGGGCGATATAGCTCCATTCTGTATGAGCTGTTTAACGCGTTTCTCATTTATGTGTCCCATACGACAATGCCATAGGTAAGTTTGATCTTTGTCACCTACCTTTAATCTCTTGTTATTCACATGTAATATCTCGGTAGTTTGATCTAAAACATAAATTCCATTCATGGAAACTGCCTTGCCATAAATCATATTGTGTAAGGAGAAAATACAGCTATTATTCTCTATTACAAATGAAAAACCGAGTTTGTCAAGTGCAGAAACTGAAATAATGTTTTTGGACAAACTAGGAACATAATAACAGTTATATAAAAATAACTCGAATCCACTTGGAAGCTGGATCACGTATGTTCCCTTCGAGACTGCAGCAACGCGTGCTCCATTCCCGACACGCAGGTCCACCTCACCCTTGATTAGGGGTTCTTGGTTTCGGAGGCCCTGCACATGATTACATAGATGAGAACCACAACCAGTATCAAGTACCCAAGTTCCGCAACTTGCATGGTTAATCTCAATCATGTGAATAAAAGAAGAAGAAGACATACCAACAGGAGTAACGCGGCCTGCCTTAATGTCCTCGCGATACACGGGGCATGAGCGCCTCCAATGCCCAGTCTTGTGGCAGTGGTGGCATTCCATGCTAGTATCCTTGCTCTTTGTCTTGCCCTGTGAGTTGCTCGACTCACCTGGCCCACTCTTAGTAAATCCTGGTTTCTTGAACCTGGGCTTACCTACTGCTAGGTCGCCCTGAGCTTTAGCCTTCCCTTTACCCTTTCCCTTACTGGAGATCATGAGAACATCCTGCTTTATGCTCCCACTTAATTTCAGATCCTTCTCAGTCTGTACGAGAAGGGAGTGGAGCTCTTGAGGAGTCTTCTTCATGTCGTTCATGTAGTAGTTGGCCCTAAAGAGGGCGAACCCATCATGAAGCGAATGAAGCATACGATCAACGATTATGTTCTCACTGATCTTGCAGTTCAGGGTCTCCAGTTTCTCGATATTCTCAATCATGTTGAGAATATGTGGGCTAACAGCTTGGCCCTTCTGGAGTTTCGCCTCAAAGAAGCGACAGGTATGCTCATAAGAAACGATTCTCGGAGCTTTGGAGAATTCGTTAGAGAGCGTGGTGAAAATCTTGTTTGCACCATGGGATATGAAGCGTCTTTGCAAATTTGATTCCATTGCATAGATGAGTACGTTCTTTATCGCACCCGCTTCCATGACGAAGTCGCTATGAGCGCGAACTTCGTTGGTTCTAGCTCCAGTTCCTGGGTGTGTCGGAATGGGCTCAGTTAAATACTTAAGCTTTCCGTCAACAATGGCAGCATTCCGTAGTGCTGCCTCCCAGTCAGAGATGTTTGACCCATCATTTCTCAGTCTTGTGGACTGAGTCATGGAGTCCATGAAGGCTTTTAGCCAGGATTCACGTGCTAGCTTGGCACTTGGCATTGGGTCTTCACCAGCCATTTAGTTATACAGCAGTTTAATTGAACGTGTTCTAGACTGAAAAGAAGATAAAACAAAACCATATAAGCATCTTATTGTTGTGATTTAAGTCTATATTAAATTGAATTTAAACTCGTAGACTCATGCATTTATATAATTGATCTCCCTCAAGAGTTATATAAACGATCCCAAGATTCAATTTCCGTATATTGATAAGCCCACAGTTTGGCTAATTCCACCGTTGGAACTCTTGGTCGATAGATTTCCGTATATCCTATCTATTAGTCCATCTCAGTCGCTAGATATTATCGAGTGACCATGATGTTGAGATAAAATAAATCATCTGTTCCCACTTATCCGACGTAGAAGGGGTCATATTATGCCTACCAACGAAGAAGGGATTCATGGGAGGCTGATTTATAAAGACTAGTCTCAATTCTTGGTTATACGAGGAAGACCCCATCAACTTTTATTTATTCATATTAAGTGAACTAATATCTAGCATATGCGTGAATGAATTAAATAAAGTGATGGCTTTGCAATTGACATGTGACATCTGTATTGTCACAGAAAACTAACGCGTAACCTCTACATGAGTCAGTTTTCAGGCATGATATAGGTGGTTTGGTTTTAGGCGGAATATGATGCAAGCTATTATCGATGAAAGCATAAAATGAAAGCAATAAACGTAAATAAAAAGTCCTAGTGTGGCCTATCCTACCAAAATAAACATAAAACAACTTGGAATCCACCGTTGGACCCTAGAAGCTTGTCTTGATGTTCCATCTTGGTCCTTGCAGCGGGAGTGAGCATCCGGTCTCCGTCTTGTCTTTGGTCTTCACAAAATTACTAATTTAAATTACAAAAGTAATCCTAGATACATTCTAATTTAAATACAAAAGTAATTACATGGCAAAAACCCAAAACGGAGATTCAAGATCTCAAAATTACAAGCAAGATTGTGTCCCATCATTACGGTGACACAATCTTCTAAGGCCACACTAAGTTACAACCGTTTGCAAAATTAAATACGTTATTGAAAGCATTCACAAGGCATTCACAAGACGATAAATAAAATGCATCAACTAAATTAAAAAATTCATACATGACATAATACTGTTATTATGATTAATAAATTTTGACCAAACCACCTTTTAATATTAAAATTATGTGACTATACCGCTTTAATCACCAATTTTAATGAACATATAATCCTATTATTTTAAACCGTTTTAAAATAATATGTATCGAACGAGGGTGAACCGTTTCACAAAAATAATACACTATTTCCGTATACAGTATATTATTTTAGGCCATGTGAAAATAAGAAACAAGTTATTTTCGAAAAAGAAAGCCTGAAATATGAGCACTCGACCGAGCAACAGAGGCACTCGATCGAGTGCAGCAGGGGCTCGATCGAGTGACTCGTTAAAACGCAAACGCTGCACTTTAAATCTAAACAAGTTTTTATCTTTTGATATAAAACATGAAAATCAAAAATAAAAACAACAAAAGATCCACATATTGCTAAAAATATCGATTAAATAACAATATGCAAATAAAAATCGAAAAACAAGATCGATTTCTCACAAAAAGAGGCACTCGGCCGAAGCACTCGATCGAGTGTAGGTAGTACTCGATCGAGTGCTCGTCAAAAACAGTACGATTTTTCAAATTTTTAAATCTTACGAAAAACACAATTGTAAAATTTCATGGCCTAAGGCTCTGATACCACTTGTGGGGAATATAACGTGTATTCGCCCTAAACTTGTAGGATTATAATGAAAATTACAGTCGTGAATATCGTCATAAGATTAAAAAGGATAAAAAAAGAAGTACAACCTTTGGTCCTTGTGCGAAAGGCCTAAGAACATGAATTAACACAAATTCCCTCCTATAACTTGCACCCAAGACTTAGAATGAGACGTGGCCGCGTGTGCTAGAAATCCTCTCCAACTGCCTTGCAATATTGGGAGAGCTATTCAGGTTTTAGATGTGAGATCTGAGGTTTTGGGAGAAGAATGCTCTCAAAACCCTAATTTTGCCTTGAGAATTATTTAGTCAGTGCAACAAGAGTGAATCACATAAGGAGAGTCCTCCTCCTTATATAGTCCACACGGCCGAATTGGATGTCGGGTAGGAGTGGGCTTTCCACTCTTACCTTATTCCAATGCGTGATTCGACCCAATTAGCTATAAGTTGTCCGCGGGTTTTATTTATAAATCGTAACATGTTATCAGTTATTAATACAGTCGATATATTAATAATGGTCTGACAAAATACGATATTGTATAATTACCCAAATTAATATAACTGTTTATATTAATACGCGAATACAATATTTAATTAAATATAACCGTTTATATTTAATTTACGAATTAATCATGTAATCCGTATTAGCTAAAATTATTTAATCCGTATTAAATAATAATCTCAACATCTTATTGACTAATTTAATAGTCAATACCTCTGACTAACTGTTTAGTCATGTCCGGCATAAATTTGACTGTATTTTCATACCTTCACATCTCTCAAACGTTTCCTATTGGTGTGACCTATAGGGACCAGTTGATCACCGCCATCCGTATGACAATAACGTCAAACTTATCTAGCAAGCCAACCGTTATTGATAAACGTGGATCAACTGATAATAATACAAAAGTATGCCCTTGTGATCCTTAAAGAGATTTAATAAGTCATTGTACTTAATTGTCAAGGACACCAGCCCCAACAGTTATGACTTAAATTTTAATTAAAGTACTGTTTATCTTCCTTTGTATCTACTGCCTCAGGAACCGAGATGGTAACACCTTTAGTTATCTGAGGAGTCCTAGTACAGGCCCTTAAATAAATGGGGGTGTTACAAAGTGGTATCAGAACGAACGATCCTCAAGCCTAACCTAATGAATCCAATGAATGTAGGAGAGTCTAAATAAAATGAACCCCGGGATAGGACTGTTAGGAGCACACAAAAGGGGAAGTATGAGTCTGGGGCCCCCTCAATCGAACCATTGGCCCTATCAGTTTTACCCGGGAACCCAGAGTGAAAATACGAGAGAAAAGGGTAGGTTAAGAAAAGATGGAAGTAATGGTATACTGTGATAAGTATTTTATGAGAATTCTGAGTATAAGTGACTGTTGGAAAAGCCGGAAGGGGCATGAGCATGAAAGAATCTTTAATTGTTTGAATAAAGAAGTGCATATTAATATGGCTATGTGAAGTGATTTGAAACATGTTAGTAATTCTTCTCTCATCATGTCTAGTGATATGCGGTTATGTGATCCCTGAGCCATGTTATAGAAAAGGACTACTTATAGTCTAAGTGTTTATAGACTTTAATGTTTAGGGAACATAGCCCTAATCCAAATGGGTACCCATATGAGTCGGGACTCATTTCTTTTTCTGTTATACTATAGTATGCCTCCGCGAAGAACCAATGTTGCAAACATCACACAAGAGGAGTTAGACCGGTTACTAGCTGAGAACGAGGCCCTAAAGGCCCAACGCATGGACTCGGCAAAAATGAGCACAATAATCGCGAGGCATCACCCTACCCAATTCACTGGGGAGGGGGAACCTCATCTGCTGGGGGCATGGTGTCGGGAATTCACTAATCTATTCGAGTTGGTGGATTGCCCTGAAGAATTGAGGGTTGACCAAGCAGCCCACTATCTGAGGGGTATGGCCGGAGATTGGTGGACCGGGAACAAGGGAGAGATCCGGGAAGCAGCTATAGGGGATGGGATCGAGTTTGTTGCATGGGACGCATTCAAGAGGATCTTGTACGAGGTGTTTCTACCAGAATTCCAAAAGAGCAAGCTGAGGGAGGAGTTCGATACATTCAAGATGTCGGAGGACATGACTGCAGAGGCTTACTACAGGAAATTCATCCAGTTGGCGAACTACGTGGGAGACATGGGTTTCGATGATGCCATGCTGGCAATGAAATTTGAGAGAGGGTTATCAATCGCCATCAAGAAGAGATTGATTGCAGCTCCGCCCACCACAGTCCGTGACATTTACTTAAGGGCTGGGGCGGCGGAGAGGCTTTCCGAGATGATCAAGGAGGACAAGAAGTCCAAGACAGAAAAGAGGAAGGCGGAATCAGTAACCGAGGGTACTGGATCGAAAAAGAAAAGCACTAATAAGTTCATTGGATATTTTGGGAGTAGTGCCTCTGGTGGTGGGAGAAACCATGGTGGGGGCAGTCACATGAGTGAAGTTTCTGGCGGTGGCTCAGCGGGAATAGTTTGTTTCGGCTGTGGGAAGAGAGGACATAAGCAGGCAGTGTGTCGCTCTTCTGGAGGGAATCAGTCCGGGGGTTATCGTACGCCTACATCCGGATACCAGGGATCTCGCACCCAGTCTTATGGTAGCAGTGGCTATCGCACACCCATGCCCAACTATGGTGGGGGTGCGAAGTCTGGAGGGGGCAGTAATTACCAGAGGAGCTATAACAATTATCAGAGCCGCTCGTACCAGAATCAATACAATGGAGGTGGAAGCAACCAAAAGACGGGAGCGGAAGGGAATCAGCAGGCTGGGACATCTGGTGCCAGTCAGAGTGGAGTCAAATCCAGTGGCAAGCTCTTTGCCATGGGAAAGCAGGCCGCGAAGGATGATGCTCATGTGGTCACCGGTACTTTTCTTGTGAACTCTAAACCTACTTTTGTACTTTTCGATTCCGGTGCCACCCATTCGTTTGTGTCTAGAGATCACGTTAAGGCTTTGGGGCTTGAGAGATTCGACTGGGTCGCAGACTCAGTGACCATACCTTCAGGAGAGTCAATAGCTTGTAATAGAGTTTATGGAAGTGTACCCATCAAAATCGGGGAAGCATTTTTATATTGTGACCTCATAGAGTTTCCACTGGGGGGCTTTGAGGTGATTCTGGGAATGGACTGGCTAGGGAAGTATCGAGCTTTCATCGACTGCTATCAAAAGAAAATTTCCTTGAAGGGATCTAAGGGGGTGAGGGTGTCTTACAAGGGATATCGAATCAAACCAAAAATCAAATTCATTTCTGTCAACACTCAGAAGTATAGCTTGAGGAAAGGAGAGAGCCTGATCTTGTGCCAAATGTGGAATTGTGAGGCTGAGACTCCAAAGACTAGTGAGAAACCTGTGGTACGCGAGTTTGAGGGAGTATTTCGAGACGACGTTCCAGGGTTGCCGCCAAGGAGGGAAGTGGAATTTTCCATTGACCTAAAACCAGGGGCGGGACCAATATCCAAATCACCGTACCGTATGGGACCGAAGGAGATGGAGGAGTTGAAGAAGCAGTTGGATGAACTAGCTGAGAAAGGGTTCATCCGACCCAGTGTGTCGCCCTGGGGAGTACCCGTTTTGTTTGTGAAGAAGAAGGATGGTAGTTTGAGACTTTGTGTTGACTACCGAGAGCTGAACAATGTGACCATCAAGAACCGTTATCCTTTGCCGAGAATTGACGACTTGTTCGACCAGTTAAGTGGAGCTGGAGTCTTCTCTAAGATTGATTTGAGATCCGGGTATCATCAGTTGAGAATAAAGGATGAAGATATTCCCAAGACCGCTTTCCGAACGAGGTATGGCCACTATGAATTTGTGGTTATGCCCTTTTTTTTTTGGTATAATGTAAAAAATATATTAAAAAATACCAAAGAGGAAGAAAGCTTTGTTAAGCCTTCAAACGTTTGAGTACATCAGCAGTTATGTAAGCATACTGTCAATCCAGGTGCGATCCCTATGGGAGATACGACCTTTACAACAAATAGCTAAACGTTTCTTAAAGTCTTCCTGCAACAAATTGACGACAACTTGGGGTCTTAACAGAACCTGATCAACTCTTGCCTTGTTTCTTTGCCACCAAACATGATAAATTATAGCATTGAGCAGCCCATAGATCAAACCTCTCCTGACCTTAGTCCCTCTTCTAGCCAAACACCATTGCCGAATGTCCAACCTGGGAAAATTAATACCAGTCCACTCCTTCACCATTAGAATGATACTGGCACTGTAACTACAATCAAAAAACAAATGGTCCTGGTTTTCTGTTCCTGTTCCACACAACCAGCAACTTTCATTGTCACTGATCCCCAATCTATACAGCTTGGCTGTAGTATTTAGAGCATTATGATGATACATCCAGGCCACAAAAGAATGCTTAGGTAAGGTCCAATCATTCCAAGTTTGATAGCTCCATTGCTGAGTGGGGTTTGTACCTCTGATGAGCCCATAAACTGTACTAATAGAGTAACTCAGTTGAGTATTGTAGGCAGGCAGGACAGAGGCTAGCAGCTCCTTACATTTATTGATTCTCTTCCATGTCTAAGACACATCCATAGGAGGAGTATATTCAGCCCATGACTGATCTATCAGGTATATACTATGCACCCATCTCACCCATAGTTTTTCAGGTTTAGAGGCAACCCACCAGGCAAGCTTGCCAATGGCAGCTTTATTCCAAACAGCATCTTTCCTTAGCCCCAATCCCCCTTCCTTTACTGGTGTGCATACTTTCTCCCAAGCAACTGGAGGACTCCTTTTATACTCTGTGCCCCCATCCCATAGGAAATTCCTACAAATAGTCTCAATGTCTTTGATCACAGCCGCAGGCAGAATGAAGATAGTGGCCCAATATGTATGTAGAGTTTTAAGTACTGACTTCACAATCACCAGTCTACCTGCATATGAGAATTTCCTTGCTCCTATGATACGAATCCTTTCCATAAGTTTATCCATGATAGGCCTGCAATCCATGACATTGAGCTTTGTTGGCTTAATAGGAACCCCCAAATACCTGAAAGGTAGCTGCCCTTCAATGCAGCCAGACACCTGCAGTACATCAACCTTCACTGTCTCTAGAACACCATTAAAGTATACATTGGACTTACCAGGGCTCATTCTCAACCCAGAGGATGCTGAGAAAGTGGCAAAAGTTCTAAGGAGCACCATAATGGAACCAATATCTCCTTTACTAAAGAGGAGGAGGTCATCAGCAAACATCAAGCTAGTAAGTTTCATAGGAGCACATAAAGGATGGTATTTGAAGTTATTAGTCTTGGTAGTATGCTGCAATCTGGACAAATATTCCATACAGATAGTAAAGAGAAGAGGAGAAAGAGGGTCTCCTTGTCTCAAACCTCTTTTACCCTTAAAAAAACCAAAAGTATCCCCATTCAAACATAGAGAAAAAGAGGCACTTGTAACACAAGCCATGACCAAGTCAGTGAACTCCTGAGGGAACTTAAGAGCATGCATCATTTGAGCTAGGAAGTCCCACTCTACAGAGTCATATGCCTTTTGGAGATCGATCTTAAACATACATCTGGGTGACACTGACTTCCTGCCATAGAGTCTAATAAGATCTTGACATATCAATATATTCTCCATAATGTGTCTCCCTTGGATGAACCCACCTTGAGTGGGAGAAATAATATGAGGGAGCACTTGTGCCAATCTATTGCAAAGTAATTTGGATATGACTTTGTATATAACATTGCAACAAGATATAGGTCTGAACTGGGCAACAGTCTGAGGATTTGTTACCTTTGGAATGAGAGATATATTAGTGGCATTTAGTTGCTTGAGTAATTGCTTGGAACTGAAAAATTCCATGACTGCTTCACATACATCTTCTTGAACATAATCCCACCCTGCTTTAAAGAACTGGCTCGTATACCCATCAGGCCCAGGGGCCTTATCATTAGGTATACTAAAAATGACTTCTTTTATTTCATCCCTGGTGACAGTGGCTTGCAGTATCAAGGAGTGGGCTTCAGTGCATTGAGGGCCTTGCTGAACTATCTGGGGGGAGATAGGAGTTGTGGCTTTGCTTGTACCAAGGAGGTCAATATAAAAATCCAAAAAACTAGCCTTAACAGAATCTGGATGCGTATGAAGGGTTCCTGTACTATCCAGAATTTGATAGACTGTATTCTTCCTCCTTCTTGCCTTCAAAAGGCCATGGAAATACTTAGTGTTTTGATCCCCTTCCTGCAGCCAATGGGCTTTGGCCTTTTGCTTTAGGAAGGTATGAAGGTGTTGCTTAAGTGTGGTGTACAGCCCATGTGCATCATACTCTTGCTGCAGCAGGAAAGTATCTCCTGGTGTCTGAACTAGAGCTTGTTGACACTCCAGTAAAGCTCTGTGGGCTAGTGCAGTGGACCTTTCAATATCAGAGAAATGCTGTTTATTCAGTTGCTTCAAAGGAAGCTTCATGGCCTTGAGCTTAGTAATCAGTAGGTATTGATGAGTCCCATACCTATCAGTGGTCCAGTGATGCTGAAGAATTGTTTGGAAATCAGGAATATTACACCACATATTAGAGAACTTGAATGGTCTATTTCTTTGCTCCACAGGCTGCCCAGATTGAATAAGGCATGGGTTGTGATCATAATCCCCTTCTGGCAGGAAGTTAGCTTGCATATCAGGCATTAAGCAATCCCAATCTTCATTAGTAAAAACCCTATCCAACTTGGAATAAACTCTGTCCTCTGGCCTCTGTTTATTAGTCCATGTATAATAGGCACCAACAGTTGGACACTGCATAAGTTCACAGTACGAAATACAGTCTTGAAAAGGGTTAGCTTCTGCAGCAGAAAAGCTCCCCCCCAGTCTTTCCTCTGGTTGCATCACACAATTGAAATCCCCTCCAACTACCCAGGCACCATGCAGTGAGTCTGCCAGTCTCCTAAGGTTTGTCCACAAGCTTTCCCTGGCAGTGATACCATTAAAGGCATACACCATCGTGCAGTGAAATCTCTTCTTACTAGGGATGTGACAAGCAGAGAAATGGATAAATTGGGGATCATACTCCAGAATTCCAATCTGAAACTCTAAATGGTTCCAACCTATCCATACTCTTCCTCCTGGGTGAGTATGAGTATTGGTACTTATACTCCATTGATCAAAAATAGCCATGACTTGCTGATGTTTTTGGCTTTTTATTTTGGTTTCAAATAAGGCAAAAAGTCCTACTTTATTCTCTAACAAAAAATTATTAATTTCACGCTGTTTCTGTACATTGTTCATACCTCTGATATTCCAAAGTCCTATAATCATTGATCCAGGTTTGGGCTAGGGGGTCTACTCATGTGGCCTGCCACGACATCTTTGAATGAAGGACTCCCTGACCTTCCTGGACTCCCTGGGGCAGCTGAGTTGAAATGCAGTGGCATACCAAATCTGGGCTCTGCCATGGCTTCCTGCTGCTGATCAGCCTCAACATGTGAGCCTCCAGTGTCACTCTGTGGGGGTGGTTGTATGCTTACCACCGCCTTTTGTCGCCACACTTTCTGAGGCCTTGCTGGCTTTGGGCCCTTATTATTTGTAGCTTTCCTACACAAGGTGGCAGTATGCCCTATACCTTTGCACGCAGTACACCTATGAGGAGTCCATTCAAACTCCACCATAATATCAAGAACTGTTCCATTTTCATCCTTCAGACGAACCTTACTAGGCAACTTTTGGTCCACCTGAACCTCTACCAATACTCTGGCAAAGCCAAGTCTTGTTTTGGCTTCAGTAGTAGGGTCCATTCTCAGATATTTCCCTACCCTGTTGGTTATTTTAGGAATGCTTGCTCCCCAAAACTTCAAAGGGAGCTTGTGTAGCCGCATCCAAGTTGGAACAACCTTCACATCCTCTTTTTCCAAATCCACCTCTGGTAGCCATCTCTTGATGATAACAGGTTTGCTATCAAACATGTGTATCCCTGCCTCCAACACAGCCTCTTGCATTGCTTGGGTTTGAAATCTGACAATAAATACTCCATTAGGCAAAAAGGACACAGTTTCTATCTTGTGATGCCTCCATATACGATGCAAGTACCCTTCAAAGACTGGCCATGGTGGATTCGTGTCTATCACAAAACCATACACAGCAAACTTCCAAAAATCCAACTCTTCCTTAACATCTTCTGCCGTTATTTCCACCACATCCTCATCATCATCTATGATTGCTTCAATTCTCTTGCCATGATGATCAAACCAGTCATTCATGTTTGCCTCTTGAGTCCCTTGTGGGCCATTAATCTCATTGTTAGCAGTCAGTGGTTCAGGTTCAGCACTAGAGGCTGCTGACAGATCATATGGTGCCACCCCTACAATATTTTGCATACTGCCATACTTGTTTGATACGTTAGGTTCTGATCTAAAATTCTCATCGTTCTTCGTCATACGATCCTTGCCAGTCTTGGACTTCCTGTTGGTGATGTTACGAAGAAAAGATGGAGAGGTTTCCATAGCCATGTGCACAGGAAATCTGCTCCAAATTCAGCCATCAAATCGCCTTCAAGTCGCCAGTCTAGAGAGCGTTTAGGGTTTTGTGGTTATGCCCTTTGGATTGACTAATGCTCCAGCTGTGTTCATGGACTTGATGAATCGAGTTTTCAGCCCATATCTGGACAAGTTTATGGTGGTATTCATAGATGATATCCTGGTATACTCCAAGAATGCAGAAGAGCACGAGGATCATTTGAGGAAGGTACTTCAGACCTTGGAGGAGCATAAGCTCAATGCTAAGTTGAGCAAGTGTGAGTTTTGGTTGGAGAAAGTCGCATTTCTGGGGCCATGTAATCTCAAAGGAGGGGGTATCTGTGGACCCTAGTAAGATCGAGGCTGTGACTAAGTGGCAAAGTCCGAAGAATGTGAGTGAGATTCGAAGTTTCCTGGGATTGGCTGGATATTATCGGAGATTCGTCAAAGATTTTTCAAAGATAGCGAAGCCGTTGACATCGTTAATGAGAAAAGAGAACCGTTTTGTCTGGGATGAGAGTTGTGAGAAGGCATTCCTGACTCTTAAGGAACGTTTGACAACAACTCCTATCCTGGCCTTGCCAGTCGGAAGTGATAATTTCGAGGTTTATACAGACGCTTCGAAGCATGGGTTGGGCTGTGTGCTAATGCAGAATGGGAGAGTGATAACATATGCATCTCGCCAGTTGAAGACCTACGAAGAGAATTATCTGACTCATGATCTGGAATTGGGTGCAGTCGTGTTTGCACTTAAATTGTGGCGCCATTATCTTTATGGAGCCACTTTTAAAGTGTTTTCTGATCATAAGAGCCTGAAGTATATCTACACCCAGAAGGAGTTGAACATGAGGCAGAGGAGGTGGATAGAGTTAATCGGAGACTATGATATGCAGATTATCTACCATGAGGGCAAGGCGAATGTGGTAGCTGATGCCCTAAGTAGGAAGTCAGTGCATGCTTTGAGTTGTGCCAGATCGAGGGTGAGGTTGCATGGCGAATTAAGGGAGATGGGAATTTTTATGATCCGGAAAGGGGATGCCCTTGGTGATTTGACAGTGGAGCCTGAGCTGTATGGGGAGATTCGGGAGTTGCAGAAGAACGATGAGAGATTCCAGAGGTGGCGTTTAATGGTGGAAAGTGGGGTTGGTGAAAATGCATCCAAGTTCAGTATTCATACCGACGGTAGCTTGAGATTCAGTGGGCGATGGTGTGTACCGAATGTTGAGGAGCTAAAGAAGAAGATCCTGACTGAAGCTCATGCTACTCCTTATTCTGTTCACCCAGGGGGTGATAAACTGTATAAAGACCTTAAGAAGACGTTTTGGTGGCCGAATATGAAGAAGGAGGTCGCAGAGTTTGTCTCGAGGTGTTTGACGTGTCAACGAGTGAAAGGGGAGCATAAGAGACCTCAAGGGAAGGTTCAGCCATTGGATGTGCCAGAGTGGAAGTGGGAGAATATTTCGATGGACTTTATCGTGGGGTTGCCTCGGACTCAGAGGGGCAACAACATGATTTGGGTGATTGTGGATCGCTTGACTAAGTCAGCTCACTTTATTCCCATGAAGGATACCTGGAGTAAAGCCGAGTTGGCTAAGTCATATGTTCAGAATGTGGTCAAACTGCATGGCGTACCCAAGGACATTGTTTCAGATCGGGACTCGAGGTTTATATCCAGATTTTGGCAGGAGTTGCAGGCTGCTTTGGGTACCCAGTTGAAGATGAGTACAACTTTTCATCCGGCTACTGACGGTCAGACTGAGAGGACGATTCAGACTCTTGAGGATATGTTGAGAGCGTGCGTACTTGAGTTCGGAGGATCTTGGGAGGACCGATTGGGGTTGATAGAGTTTTCGTATAACAACAACTATCATGCCAGTATAGGGATGGCTCCTTTCGAGGCGTTGTACGGGAGGAAGTGTCGGAGCCCTGTGTGTTGGGATGATCGAGCTGATGTTGTGACCTTAGGGCCGGATATGATCCAGGAGATGGTGGAGCAGGTTCGGGTTATTCGACAGAAAATGAGGGCCGCCCAGGATCAACAAAAGAGCTATGCAGATTTAAAGAGGAGCGATATTTCATTCGAGGTTGGCGAGAAAGTTCTACTTAAAGTATCTCCGATGCGGGGTGTAATGAGATTCGGCAAGCGTGGCAAATTGAGTCAGAAATTTATCGGACCGTTTGAGATTTTGGACAGGGTTGGAGAGGTGGCGTACCGATTAGCCTTACCTCCAGCTCTATCCAAGGTCCACAACGTGTTCCATGTGTCTCAGTTGAGGAAATATGTGAGTGATCCCTCACATGTGCTTCAACACGAGGTGATCGAGGTCGATGAACAATCGGCATATGTCGAGACTCCGAGAGAGATTTTGGACAGGAAGGTTCGGAAAACTCGCAATGGGGAGACGTCCGTGGTGAAGGTCCTGTGGACCAATCATAATCAGGAAGAGGCTACATGGGAGCCTGAGGCATCCATGAGGGAGCGTTACCCGCATCTGTTTGATTGAGGGTGGAATGTCACATTTGTGTGTTTAGGTAAAGTTAAGTATCTTGTGTCATGTGTTGTGTTCCAAATTCGTTGGAGTTGAGTTCGTTGTTCTGTCACTTAAGTGAAGACGAACTTCGGGACGAAGTTCATTTTTAGGGGGGAAGACTGTAATACTCCGAAATTTCTGACTTCGATATGTAAACTTGTCTTTATAAGTACTATCATATGTTAAGATGTTATTTAAGTAAGTATAGTTGATGTCGTTATGGGGGTTCGAGCTTGAGACCTCTAGCATGGGACTTGTTAGAATAGTGCTGCTGGTAGGGGTCGAACCTAGGATCTCTTGCGTGTTATCTGGGCCTCGAAAAGTGTGAAGCAGTTAAGCCCACACGGAAATTAGAAACACGCTGAAACCTACTCTAGGCTGCCTCCTTATAGCCTTCATCATCTTACACTAAACCCTACACTACTCCATATTCTTCACACAAAACCCTAGCCGCCACATCAAAGAAAGAGAAGAGGCTGTACACGGTGGTCAGAGGTGGGCGTAAGGCGGTTCGTTTTGGACTGGAAACTTGGTATGTCACCATTTGTCGTTAATCTCAGTGCTAGTCGTGGTTTTCAGAGATGAATTTACGAGTCTTAATACGACCAACTATCATTGTTTTTGCTTAAATTCATAGTGTACCATGTAATGAGTGTATGTAATCAACTAAGTGGTGGTCGTGGTTGTTAAAGACCGTCGTATGAGGAGTTTTATACGGTGTCGGTAGGGCTGTGTCTTCGTTTTTATATATATATATATATACATGGGTTTATTTGATAAGTTTCTGGATATTTATACTAGTGTTCGTGTTTGTTTTGATAAGGGTCGTGGTTTATGGAGTCGGTGGAAGTTGGGTGATGCAGGTGAGGGTGACACGGTGGTTGTTGGTGGCAGAGGGTGACGATTCACGGGAGTTCGACAGGAGGTCTGTGGGTGTCGTTTTTGTCTGTTGGTTTCTGTTCAGGTGTCTACTAGGGTACAGGGGTTTGGGAAGGGTAACACCGTTGACTCGGGGGAGGTCAATGCGGTGTTACCCCGTGTCTGCACAGTCCAAGTGTCTGGGTTGTTGTTGGGGTGGTTGTGTCGGTGGTGTCGGGTTGGCAAGGGTGGTCGATAGGCGAGTACTTTAGGCTGGTCTGGGATTAAAGTGACGAACCAGGCCTGGTTTTGGGCTCTGGTTCACCACGGTGGTGTTAGTCGGCGAGCTAGTGGTGGTTGTGGTGGTGAGTGGTGCTGCGGGGTACGCAATGGGGTGGTTGCGGCCGGCTGCGGCAGTGGTACAGTGGTGAGGAAGGGGTAGTCGAAGTGAGTCGGGTTTTGGGTTTAAGGGAGTTGGGGTACGTTTTGGTGTTTGCTACTTTTATTATTATTAATATTAATTATTATTGTTAGTAGTATTTATGTTGTATTTAGTAAGTTGTATTTTCTTACGTATTTGGGTCGTGTTAATTAGATATACGAGTCGGGAACTATTTAAGTCATGAGAACGTCTATTTTTGGAAAGTTGCTAAATTGGGAAAGTTTCTATTTATGGAAACTTTCCACTTATGGAAGGTGGCTATTTATGGAAAGTATGATAGTTAAGGGGTACGGGAAGATTGTTAATTTGTTACGTATATCTCTTTAGGTAGCGAGTTTCGCGTGGAACATTTTTGACAAGCCTCGGACGTATCTACTTTTCCTGCTAATTCAGGTAGGGGAAAATACTGGTTTATAATAATGTGCAATCTGTTCTCATTTGACATTAAACATGTTTGCTATATAATATCATGTGATCGCTGTATTGAGTTATTACCTTATTCTGTGATATTATACGATATGAATCTATATTGGGTCTTGTGATATGGTGTTGGATCGGTGCGGAGTATATTTGGTGTTGGATCGGTGCGGAGTATATATGGGGTTGGATCGGTGCGGAGTATATATGGCGTTGGATCGGTGCGGAGTTTATTTGGCGTTGGATCGGTGCGGAGTTTATTATATTGTTAAATTTATTCTTTTCCCTACTCAACCTCGTGGTTGACCCTGTGTATTCGTGATCACCTGTGATGAACCAATTTATTGGGGAGCAGATTGACAGGTGGCTGAGATTAAGGGGGAGCTATGGGAGAAAGAGCTTGGATCCGGACCAGTCTAGAGTCTAGATCACCTTAGTCAGTTTAGCACGAGTTGTACTTCATTTATTTTGTTAAGACTTTTGATACAGTTGTAAGAACATGTTATGACTTAAATTTTAATTAAAGTACTGTTTATCTTCCTTTGTATCTACTGCCTCGGGAACCGAGATGGTAATACCTTTAGTTATCTGAGGAGTCCTAGTACAGGCCCTTTAATAAATGGGGGTGTTACACGACCTATATGCTAAAATAAACGTGCATTTTTTTGGAATTTTTTTTAATTTTTCTATTTTTTTTGGATTTTCTTTTGTATATACAAGGAAAACAAAGAAAAGAACGATGCAATACGGAAATGCAATAGACGTGTGACAAAATGCAATGCATGTGACACGAAACCATTCCCCAAACCAACCCGCACAATGTCCCCATTGTGCATTAGCCTAAGTAAAGGTTTCATAAAATTAAAGGAAAGATGCAAGGGAATAAAAACCAAGTAAAACTAGAAAGAACTCACTGGATTGTTAAGCGCATGAGAAAAACCTCCCCAAACCAGCGTAAGCTGGGAGGTTTTGGTGGCCAGCAGTGCCACTCTAGTACCCAAGATGCTTGCACGATTCCCGAGGGAGAAACGAACAAGCTGTGACGGATTGGTAGGTTGACCGACCTATGTTTTAGGTCGACCGACCTTCCTGCGGACTGCAGGAATTCCAGGGATGCAGGGATCCGGTCGGCCGACCCGTATTTCCAGTCGGTCGACTCCTCTGCGACACAGCGGTCTTCCTTTCTTCGGGAATAACTTGTATCAACCAAGTCATTCTTATTTAAACCTGAAAAATCATCAAATATGCGCCCAACAAGTGCGCGAGATCCCAGAACCAAGTCCAAAAGTCTTAACTATGCTAACAAAACGGAAAAGTTCTAAAACTGAAAGCAAACAAAATTAAAAAGTCTAAACAAAAAAGTAAATTGTCTTTAAGAGCTGAAAATTTAAACAACTATCCGCTAAAAATGCGGAATATCTCAGACCACGGCTTTTGACGGTATGTCGTAGTCTCTACGGTGTTTTCTTGGATGGCAAAACACGTCTCCTCTCCGTCGCAAAGCATATGCGACGGACTCTTTTCTTGAGCTTTTGTTTTCTTTTTCTTATCCTCCTCATCCACAATGTCCGGGTCTTCATCCTCTTTGTAGCTTAGGAGTCCCAGTCCTCCTCTTTGCACCGTGACCTCCTTTATTGTGGGTTTCCCCAAACCAGCTCCTGCATTAGTCATAGTAGAAATATCCTCCATTTTGCTCCCAATCTGGGACGGAGGTGTAAAAACAGGTATAGGAGTAGGTAATAAAGTAGGAGAAGTAGTGATGACCTTATACTTCTTTTCAGAAGCAATAGCATTACAAGTAATAGGGGTCATAGCATCCTTCTTCCTATAAGATAGACCATAAATAATAGAATGCTTTCCTACTTTGAAGGTCAAGGTCCCAGTACCTACATCTATGATGGCTCCCGCAGTGTGGAGGAAAGGTCTCCCTAGTATTATAGGTATGTGGGCATCCTCAGGGATGTCCAAAACTACAAAATCGATTGGGAAAAAGAACCTATCAATGCGCACAGGGATGTTTTCCAACACCCCTATGGGTTCCATAGATGTACGGTCTGCCATCTGGACAGTCATGCTAGTTACTGCAAAATTGGTCATTCCGAGTTTTAGGGCTATACTAAGGGGCATGACACTGATACTAGCTCCTAGGTCGCATAGGGCCTTTTTTACAGGGAAAGTTCCAATATTGCAAGGTACAGAAAAACTTCCAGGATCCTCCAGCTTATGAGGGGCAATTACATGTGATAGGAAGCTGGAGGACTCTTCAGTAAGGGCAGCTGTCTCAACCTTATCTAAAGACCGCTTTCTTGACAAAAGTTGTCTCATAAATTTAAGATACGAAGGAACTTGTTGAACTAATTCTAAAAACGGAACTTGAACATTTAATGATCGAATTACGTCTTTAAATTTATCAAAAGATACCTGTTCCTTAGTTGGGATGAGTCTTTCCGGAAAATGAGGGGTGGAAGATTCAGTATTTGCAGCCCTCCTCAGAAACCTAGGGGTCTTATCACCCCGGAAAAGGAAATCCCTCAAGTTGTCCGGCAATTCGGGTCTGAAAGCATCCCCCTTTTCAGCATCGGGGGTCGGTCGACCCATATATTCGGTCGGTCGACCTTCTTCCTGTACAGCGGGAATTTCCGGAATCTGTTCGGGGGTCGGTCGACCCGGCTCCTGGGTCGGTCGACCTTCCTCGCTGTTATTTGGCTTCGGCTGTTTCGCCTTATCCTTCTCGCCTCCCACCTTAGCTCCACTTCTTAAAGATATGATGTTTAGAGTCTCTTTCTTTTGGTCTGTCTTGGTCGGAAGTTGACCCGGAGCCCTAGTATCGTTCTTGCTCGCGATTTGAGCAATATGAGACTCTAACATCTTCATCCCTGCTTCCCTAGCCTGAGATTCCTTCTGAACTAACCCAATGAGGTTTTGGATGAGAGCATCCGTATTGGGTGGTGGGTTTGGAGGTGGTTGAGGGTTGAAGGGTGGTTTTTGGAAACCTTGCTTATGTGGAGGGATGTATGTGGAATTTTGTTGAGGTTGTAGGTGTTGTGGGTTGAGAACATTCTGGCTTGTCCACCTCATGTTGGGATGGACGTTATTATTATTTGGGTCATAAAAATTATTCCCGCGATAGTGCTGGAAAGCGGCACATGTCTCATTAGATGAGGTGCAAAATTTTGACACGTGCCCCTCTCCACCACATCTCTCACAAACAAAGGGCCCGTCTTGAACGACATTCACCTGGTACATACCTCCTTTGCTTCCACTCCCAATGTCGAACTTCCCACCACTCTCTAGCTTATCTAACTTGGCCATCAAGGCCTCTATAGCAGCTACGTTAGACTCAGCTTTCCTTTGGTTACCACGGGAGGTCCCATGTTCAGCACGGTGGATAGCAACATCTTCTATTATCTTGAGACCCTTAGTCTCCCCAGAATTCTCTTGGAACCTTCTGTTGGCTGCAGCATCTAAGTAGGCCCTGTTGTCATCATAGAGGCCATTGTAGAACTGGTTACAAAGAAACCATTGTTCGAACCCATGGTGTGGTATGGATCGAACAAGTCTCTTGAACCTGTCCCAAGCCTCACTAAAATCTTCATTAGGTCCTTGTTTGAAGCTTGTTATCTGCGCCCTTAGAGCATTGGTCTTGGCTGCAGAGTAGTACTTCCTGTAGAATGCTAAAGCCAAGGTGTTCCAGTCTGTGACTCCCGCAGCAGTGCGGTCTAGATCTCTGTACCATTCCCTTGCAGAATCCCTGAGAGAGAAGATGAACATGGTTAGTTTAATCTGGTCCTGTGTCACTCCTTCTGGGGGTGCAATAGAGCATATGTAATCTGTGAAGATTTCAATATGCTTTGCAGCATCCTCATTGGCCGAGCCTCCAAATTGGTTTTTCTCAACCATAGTGATATAGGCAGGCTTGGCCTCGAATGGTTTCCGAGTACCTGCAGGTAAAGTGAACCCTTTGTATAGGTCCTTCACCTGAGGCATGGAGTGACTGGCGATAGTAGCTTCTTCGGCCATGTTCTCTTCTTCTTTTGGAAAAACTTGGAAGTAGGTGTAAGATGGTGTTTTTGGTGTGGATGGATTGTGAGGTGAATTTGGTTGTGAAATTGGTGTTTTTGGTGAAGGTGGTTTTTCAAAGATATCCTCTTGGAATAGGGAGGATGGAGATCCTCCTTCCCTACTCACTAAAAGTTGCTTCCTTTTTTCTCTTAAGGTCATCTCAAGCTCGTGGTCAAGTGGTAGGAGTTCTCCTTGAACTGACCTGCGCATAAGATGGAAACTACAGGAAAAAAGTGAGAAGGTTTAAGGAACAAAAGTTCCTTAAACAAAAGAAACAAAAACAAGAAACAATAAACACTAGCGTCACCTCCCCGGCAACGGCGCCAAAATTTGATGCCCGTCGTTGAGGGTACCAAAGATAAAATTTATAATTCCTAAACTTAAACTATAGATAGTGAAAGTCAGGGTCGAACCACAGAGAGGTGGGGAATGTTTATTGTCTGGTGTTAATGTTTTAAGGTAACAATTTTGGGGGTTTTGATTGGTTATTACTAAGTCTAGAAACAGAGATAAAAATAAAGCAAGTAAATAAAGATGATAATAGAACAATAGTAAAAGAGATGCTAGGATGATCGGGTAACAAATAGCTAAGGTAATATAAATCCTAAGGTCAACATGTATTGCAGTCGCGCAAGGGGTGTAACATATCCTTTTGGTCTATGGTACCGAATAGCTCCTTTCGGCCTATGCTATTAGTTCCTAGGTCTCACAATTATTGGGTGTCAACAATAAGGGTGATTCCTAAATTCTAGGTCACATACCTTTCAGTCTTGAGTAACCTAGCCGTCTTAAGGTGTAAACCAATGCCCTTCCCGTATCTCTCAATCTTGGGTAGGTCATTACTAATATCCTACAAGTCTCCTCTCAGTCTCATTGTAGGTTATTATGGTATATGAATTAAAACGAAACAGAATACGAACGCGAGTGGGTCGACCGACCAGCTAGCCCAGTCGGCCGACCACAGCCTCGGTCGACCGACCCATTAAGTAGGTCGACCGACCACGGCCCTGCTACAGGTGGTCTCGGAACCTATACTACCTACGCATATTCATCCCCTACATCCTAACATTTGAGATTTAGCTACTCATGGTTACTAAAACAGCAATGAGAATAGGAATAAACATGGAAATCATGATGAATATTAATCTAAACATGCAATCAATAATAAAGCTTGGGATCTACCTTAAACCGAAAATAATAGTTCTAAACTAATAACAATGAATCATAAATTAAAAGAAGAATTACCGGAAATATGATTGAGGCAGAAAAGGATCAAACTTTATTGGTGAATGCTTGAAAGATTGAAGAACACAACAAAAAGTATTTGAGAATTATTGAAAGATTACAACTAAAGATGAATTGTAATTCTATGATAAAAAAACTAGATAATAACTGAATGATTAAACCCTAATCACGTAGTATGCTTAAATAGGTAGAAAATTAGAGTTTCCTAAAGACTCAAACACTTCAATGGGCTTCCGGAAAGCTTCAGGGTCTGCGCGGAGGTCGGTCGACCCACATAGTAGGTCGGTCGACCTGTTTACGGGCTTCTGTGGATTCTGGGCTTTCCATAATAGGGACCTGGTCGGCCGACCCAAATAGTAGGTCGGTCGACCCGTTTTCCTGTAGGATTGCTTTGATTTGTCTTCGGTTTGACTTCTTGGTACTTGGTCAATGCTTTGAGTTGACTTTTCATCGTTCCTTGGCTATGAAAAATCCCGAGGGCATATATTTGGCATAACATCGTCCATTTTCCACATAAATCTGCAAAAGAGCATAAAAATAGGAAAGTAGACAATTGTTGGGAAATAAAGGCTAAAACATAGTAAATGAGCGACCAAATGCGTGTAAAAATAGATGAAAAACATCATAAAATAGACACGCATCTATTAGATCTAGACTGACGTTGCTTAAGCATAGGTTTTCTACCTCATCTTCTTCTGAGTCCTCGTCATCTTCAGATTCTAGTTCTCCCCAACATGACGCAAGCATCACCTTTTTGAATTCTGTTTTGGTCTTCTCTCTTTTGGATTTGTCTTTGATATTGTCCCAGCTTGGACAATCCTTGATCATATGATCTTGTTGACCACATTTGAAACATCCTCTTTTGAAGAATGTTTGTTTAGAGTCAAATTTTCTTTTGTCAACCGTTTTGTTATTAGGGTTTTTGTATCTTCCTTTAAAAACCGCTTTCTTGAATCGCCTTGCGAATAGAACTGTTTCATCCTCAAGTTCTTGTTCGCATTCTTCGTTTGTGGAGGCTTGTAGAGCGACGCCCTTTTTTTTAGGGTCATCATCATCTTTGTTCAACATGATCTCATGAGCCATCAGAGATCCTATGAGTTCTTGGTAAGTCATTTGACATAGGTCACGTGCTTCTTCAATGGCCGTGACTTTAGGTTGCCATTTTTTAGTAAGACTTCTGAGAATCTATATATTGCATGTGACATCTCATAAAATTTTCAAGGTCAGATTCGAAATATAACCTCCTATACCCATTTTAACTCATATTATGACTATTTATCTCATAAAAATCATAATCCATGCATAATAACTTCATTTGTTACGAAAATTTTAATACAATATATAAAATATGCATGTGAGAACATATCAAAAAATCTCGGCCAGAAACTAAGTATAACTATTTTTCCATTAATTGTTGTTTAAAACCGATTTAAACATCAAAATATATACAAATAAATATAAAATGAACAATAAAAATCCATAAAATTATTTTTATGTCCTAAAACCATTTTAGAACCAGAAACTTTAACATGCAAAATTATTTTGTGATTTATCATAATAAAACACAATATTTTCGAAATATACATATGTGTGTTAATCTAATTAACACAAAATATGAATCTGATCATGCATGCAACAACTGTAATGCTCTAATATCACTTGTTAGAAATCGAATTTAAGATTTTATACTCATATCTTATACGAGTTTTGTTTCTTTAAGTTTAGTCATAAAAACTTAATTAGATCTTATGCATGCATGATGATTACATAAGATGAATGAATTTCCTTACATTGGTTTTAGAAGGTTTATACTCAATAATCACCTACTATTTGAGTCTTGAAAAACCGAAACACTCTTTATAACGATCTATTATGAAACCGTCTCCAAAAGCTCTTATCAAGGAACCGATCTCAAACTACAACCAATTTTGTTACTAGAAAATTGATAATAGTATACTAGAAATAATAATAATATTACTCTTAATATTATTAGTATAGAAATGATTTACAATACTAGAAAACTATTTTCTATAGTAGATATGGAGAATGAGATGTTGTAGTGTTAAGAAAAACGAAGAAGCATCAACTTCAAGTAGTAATGCATGTAGTGTGTTGTGTAATATATAAGAAGCAAAGTGAGCTTCCTTGTTCATGCATCTTGGCCGGCCTACACAAGCAACCCAAGGCCAATGCATGGCTTTCTTACACTTACACAAAGCATACAATATGTCTTACACATTCTTACACCCTCTTACACACCTAATCTTAGGTTTAGTGTACAACACACATAATCACAATATGCATCCATTTATCACGGCTGAAATGGGTCTTATTATAGACCCATTTTGTCTTTGTCAATTGTGTTAATTTGTAACATGTCACACATGTCCCATAACACATGAACCAATTTGTTAATTATGCAATTTTAAGCCTTTAAAATCCATAATTCACAATTTTATAACATTTAAATAATCCCTCTAGTAATTTGAAATTACTATCTTATAAAAATGTAATATCATAATACTATTACAACTAATTGTAATTTTATGATTAACCGTGTTCATTTTCAATTTGATCGTTTCCCAAACGACCAAACAAAACCGAGTAATAAAATAATTTTATTACTTTGACCATTATTAATTTTATTATTATAATCCCATTATGAAAATATTCGTCAAGTAAAATCATTTCTAAATTTCCAGTTATTAATTAATTCGTATCCAATACGATATTAATTAATTATTCCATTGAGACGGAATTCCCTAAAGATATGACCTTTAGGGATCAACTGATCACCACCATCATATGACGATAATGTCAAACTCTAGACAGCCAATCATTATCGGTAAATGTTGATCAGTCGACTTTAAAAGAGTAACATTCCCAGTTGTGTTTCATTCAAATGAGTTATAATTATGTCAACACACTATTGTCGAGGACACTTCCTCCAACCAAAACTCCCACTGAACTTTATATTAAATCGTTAATCATTAAGCTCCCATTAATTCTATGTTCCTCAATATTTAATGAATTGAAGATGGTTAGGACAAAACCATATATGGTTATAGACATATCCTTTTCAAATACCCTTTTGAAAAGCGGTTTCAGAGTTTACTGAATTCATTCTCAATGAATTATATTACCAGTTTCAACAAAGTTACCCACTAACTTTGCAAACTGCAGATATCTACATGTCCTTTTATGCTTCTCTCAATAAATCTCATTTATTAGCATATACACCTTTTAAATTTCATGGACTTTAGAATTTGCATTGGCACATTTACATCACCATTTAAATCCAAGAACGTCTTCTTGAGCTTTTGCAAAATCTTTTGAATATTTTTCTTCTAGTGTCCTCGCGTAGTGCATATAAGAGTCTAATCTTATAGTGCATACTGTGTGAGCGGAACTTCCAGTTCCCCACATTTATCTTATCTTATAGTGTGCGAGAACTCTATCATGGATCTCATCCATGCATAGACTTTTTCCTTATTAACTTTAAGAACTCTTTCTTAAAGTATCTTCCAAGAGCCGTCGTCGTAGATTCCTCTATCCTTAGATAAATGCAGAATATCTTCAGTAACTTTTAGAACTCTTTCTTAAAGTATTCCCTGAGGAGCGACGTCTAGACTATAATGCGTAGATTTTCTTAATCGTAGATCTCATCTACAATTTTCATCTATCTTCTCAATCTTTCACATAACCAAAACACAATAAATCCTACTATTCTTCAATAGATCATATCTATTGTGTTTTTCAAAATCATTTGCTATTTGTGCCTTTTAAAATTTCTCCCACTCTATTTTTTGTAATAATAATCTCATATTATTACCAAAGATAGCCACTAAGCCACAAGCAATGACTTTGATGTTGGAATGTGTATGTCACATAATCTTATTAGTGACCTTTATGATTTAGGAACAGAAAATATATTCGATAATTAGTTTGATAATTTGGGTGGTTAAAAACTTTTGAGTTCTAAACTCAATTCTTATATGATAGTTTTCGACATAAGCATCCCATACTTACTCGATTTCATACATTGACAATCAATTCAATTTTATGTTTGTGAATTGCAAGTGTTTAAATGATTAATTAAGAACATAACACAAAAACCGATAGTGACTTCGGTTGAAAGCCAAGCCACCATAATATCCAACGTACAACAATTGTTCAAGGACGAACTTTCCTTATCCAACAAGAAAATAAAAGATGGTTTTTAAAGTTCTAATTTTACAACACTTCAAATCATGAGCAAAATAAGCAAAAAAACTAAGCTTCTTGATCATCCTGTAGGGAGCTACCCTTAGTTCCCTTTTGATCCTTCAAGCTTGTTTTTCTTTGCCCTTATCCTTGCTCTCATGCCCTAATTCAAATAAGAAGAGTATTTATATCACAACTTGTATCATCAAACTAAAGTTGAGATAAACATAAAATAGGGATAGTTATTATACCAACTGGAAGAATCTTCCCAGCTTTGAGATCGCTGAGATACTTGGAACAATTTGAAGAGTTAAGAACGATAAACGCCTAAGAGGGGGAGGGGGTGAATTAGGTGTGACCCTTTAAAAATTTTAACGACTAAATCACTTGAGAGACTTAATAACGAGTAAGTTCACAAGATGAGCAGAGTATTCTATGCAACAATATGATTGACTGTTACACAGAAACTTGGAATCGTTCAAGTAAGCGAGAAATAACGAAGAGTATGAAAGTAAATAAACAAACAACCAAAGTTAAAAAATTGGTTCAGTCTCTACTCCGAGACCTACATCCAACCGTTATTAGAATTAGTTCAACAAGTTCCTTCCTATCTTAAATTCATGAGACAACTTTTGTCAAGGAAAAGGTCTTTAGAAAAGGTTGAGTCGGTGGCCCTCACTGAAGAGTCATCCAGTTTTTTAACACATGTCATTGCCCCTCATAAACTAGAGGACCCTGGTAGTTTTTCTGTCCCCTGTAATATAGGAACCTTCCCAGTCAAGAAGGCTTTATGCGACTTAGGTGCTAGTATAAGTGTCATGCCCCTAAGCGTTGCCTTGAAACTAGGAATGACCGAATTTGCAGTGACCAGTATGACAGTCCAGATGGCAGATCGCACATCTATGGAACCTATAGGGGTGTTAGAAAACATCCCTGTGCGTATTGACAGGTTCTTCTTCCCAGTTGACTTTGTAGTTTTGGACATCCCAGAGGATGCCCATATTCCTATAATTCTAGGAAGACCTTTCCTTCACACTGCAGGTGCCATTATAGATGTAGGCACTGGGACTCTAACCTTCAAAGTAGGCAAGCATTCTATTATCTATGGCCTATCTTATAGAAAAAAGGATGCTATGACCCCCATCACATGTAATGCTATCACTTCTGAGAAGAAGTATGAGGTCATCACTACTTCTCCCACTTTATTACCTGTTCCTGTATCTGTTTTTACACCTCCGCCCCAGAATGGGAGCAGTAGGGAGGACACTTCTATTATGACTATTGCAGGAACTGGTTTGGGGAAACCCAAGGTGAAGGAAGTCATCATCCAGAGAGGAGGAATGGGATGCCTAAGCTATGAAGAAGATGAGGATCCAGACGTCGTGGATCGGGAGGAGAAGAAGAAGAGGAGGCAAGCTCAAGAGGAGAGACCGTCGCATATGCTTTGCGACGGCGGGAAGAAGATGTGTTTTGCTACTAAAGCAAAAACCGTGGAGACTACGGCGTGCCGTCAAAAGCCGTGGTCGGATATTTTCCGCATCTTTAGCGGATAGTTGTTTTAAGTTGCAGTTTTAAGACAATTTATTTTTGTTGTGTGAGACTTTTTAATTTTGTTTGCTCGAAGTTTTAGATCCTTTCCTTTATGTTTGAGTAGTTAAAACTTTAAGAATCGTTTCGGACATCTCGCGCATTGTTGGGCGCACATATTTTTTTTTGCTTTTTCAGGATTTACGAAGAAACGAAGACCTCCAGGACGCAGAGGGTCGACCGACCAGAAACATCAGTCGGTCGACCAGAGTTGCTGTATCGTTAAATTTTCTGTGATTCACAGGAGGTCGGTCGACCAGAATCATCGGTCGGTCGACCTACTCTCCGCTGCGGTCTTTCGTTTCTCTTCCTTGGAAATCATGAAATTGACTTGGTTACTTGAGTGGCACTGCTGGCCACCAAGACCTCCCAGCTTACGCTGGTTTGGGGAGGTTTTCCTCATGCGCTTCATAATCCAGTGAGTTCTTTCCAATTTTTCCTTAGTTTTTAATTTCTTTGCATCTTTCCTTTAATTTTCTGAAACCTTTACTTAGGCTAATGCACAATGGGGACATTGTGCGGGTTGGTTTGGGGAATGGTCTCGTGTTACATGCATTGCATTTTGTCACACGTTTTCTGCATTTCTGTCTTGCATCGTTCTTTTCTTTATTTTTCTTTATATATACAAAAATCCAAAAAAATCAAAAAAAAAATTCAAAAATTCCAAAAAATGCACGTTTATTTTAGCATATAGGTCGAGTCGGAACGAAAGTATTTCAAGGATGATTTAGCTAACTTACATGTTTATGCCTTTACCTTGCCTTGTCAACTTGTTTTAGTATGAGAGTCTTTTGCATATCTACGAGTTTTTGCCAACTTGCATATCTTGAGACTTGACTTATACCTTGGCAACCTACTATACATTCTGAGTTTTAGAGCTTATTTCCTGGTTTCATTCTTAAACCAGTTGTCTAGGATGTGAGTAGTACTCCCCTTGGAACATGTTACATCAATATGCATAAACATGAACTTGAATTGCTATATACTTGTTTTACTTTCTCGTTTTGTGAGTCTTGGTACGTGCATTTGGGATCCCTTTTCTCATATTTACCCATAAGCTTCACATAGCCAAAATTGCCTTTTATCTCCCAAAACTACATCCCATACTTAGCCTACCTTTCCAAGCTAGTATTTGTGGTCTTTGGTTTGACCCTTGAGGTATCTTGGTTTGTAAGCTATCTTAAGCAAAGAGAAAAGAAAAGAAAGAAAAGAAAGAAAGAAAAAGAACAGAAAAAGGAAGAAAAAGGAAGAAAGAAAAGAAAAACGAAAAAAAAAATCCGTTAAATACAGAGCCAGTCGACCGACCGCCTTAATGGGTCGGCCGACCACCTGGCATCATCAGAAAAAAAATTCGTTCCAAAAATCCCTTTCTTTTATATGTTATCACTCCCGTACCTCATTCAAAATATTCGGGAGTCCTTTCTTATATTCAATGTGAGAGTTGTGCCACAAAAAGAGCACTTTCTTAATTTCAAAAGTTGTGAAGTTTGTTGTTGGGAACCGGTTTTACTAGCTTGACCACTAACCCCACAAATCCAAAAACATCTTAACCACTTCTACCTTTTACCTCACATATCTTTCATTACCTCAATTGCATGTATCTAGGTCACTTAATGAGATTGTTATACAAAGTTGTAGAATTCTTATTCATGTTAGATTGCAGGCATGTTTTCATGGGTCAAAGTTAGGTGAGTGTCTCAACAAAATTACCTCTTTCTATCTTTTACATATACTCACCCTTTGCTTCATGAGTGTCTCGAGCGTACCGCGAGAGTCCATGGTATAAAGTCTCTATAGTCTTTGTGTTTGCAAGTTTGACGACCCTATAACTCGTTTGCATGATTTAAATACTTTCTCATTTTGTACTTGGCATTGGTTTAGGCTTACATGTAAATTTCGCTCTGAGAATGAAATCGTTCCATTAGTTAGGATCGAGTCTATTTCTTGTTTGAGGGCAAGCAAGGGTTTGGTTTGGGGAATTTGATACGTGTCTATTTTATGATGTTTTACATCTATTTTTACACGTATTTGGTCGCTCATTTACTATGTTTTAGCCTTTATTTCCCACAAATCGTGTACTTTCGTATTTTTATGCACTTTTGCAGATTTATGCAGAAAAGAGACGATTTAGCACCAAATCCGTATCCTCAAGTCTTTTGCTTAATTAAGGAATAAATGGAAAGTCAACTGGAGTCAAAGTCAAAGTATTCAAAGACAAAATAAGAAGAAAATAGAAGAAATTCTTCGGGAAGCGGTCGACCGACCGGCAATATAGGTCGACCGACTGACCCTGATCTTTATAAAAGTTCAAATCTGAAGAAAAGCCCAAGAATAAAAGAAGTCCAGAAAGAAGCGGTCGACCGACCCGAATAGTAGGTCGACCGACCACAGCGGAAGCCCAGACGATTCTTTTCGGAAATAAAGTAGAATTAGAGCTTTTAGGAAACTCTTAGTTTTATACCCTATATAAACAAATCTTGTGATTAGGGTTATGTATGCTTGATATCTATTATCGATCTTTAGGATCTTTTATCTTTTACCATCTAGTTCATCTTTTATCTTATTCAACAATTCCCAAGCATTCAATAAAGTTTGTTCCATTCTGCCTTAATTCCAATTGTGGTAATTACTCTTTTAATCTAGCTTTTTATCATAGTTCTTATTTTTATTACAATTGTTTAAGTCGGAATCTCAAGCTTTATTGAATCTCGCATGTTTAGATTGTTTACCATGTTTACCATGTTTATTCCAAATTTTATAATCATCTTAAGTATTATGAGTAGCTAAATTTCATATGTTAGGATGTAGGGGATGAATATGCGTAGGTAAATAAAATTCGAAAGACCGACTTGTAGCAGGACCACGGTCGGCCGACCGGAATAGCTGGTCGGTCGACCGAGGCCGTGGTCGGCCGACTGGAGTAGCCGGTCGGTCGACCACCCGCGTATGTATTCTTATTTCGTCTTTTCTTGTCAATTATAATATCCTGCAATGAGACCATAAGGAGAATTGTAGGATGTTAGTAATGACCTACCCAAGATTGAAAGATACGGGAAGGGCATTGGTTTACACCTTAAGACGGATAGGTTACTCAAGGCTGAAAGGTATGTGACCTGGGATTTAGGAATCACCCTTATTGTTGACACCCAATAATTGTGAGACCTAGGAACTAATAGCATAGGCCGAAAGGAGCTATTAGGTAGCATAGACTTAAAAAGATATGTTACGCCCCCTTACGCGACTGCAATACATGTTGACCTTAGGATTAATATTACCTTAGCTATTTATTACCCAAACATCCTAGCATCCCTTTTTATTATATTTTATTCTCATCTTTTTATTTGTTTATTTTAATCTTTGCCTTAGACTTAGTAATCAACCAATTCAAACCCCCAAAAATGTTACTTTAAACATTCACATCAAACAATAAACATTCCCCACCTCCTTGTGGTTCGACCCTGACTTTCACTATCTATTGTTAAAGTTAGGAATTATAAATTTTATCTTTGGTACCCTCAACGATGGGCATCAGTCATTGTCTCCAATAAGCTCTATCCACCTCCTCTGACGCATATTCAGCTCTCTCTGAGTGTAGATATATTTCAAACTCTTGTGATCAGAATACACCTTAAATGTAGCTCCATAAAGATAATGTCGCCACAACTTAAGTGCAAAAACTACCGCTCCAAGCTCCAGATCATGTGTCGGATAATTCTCCTCATAAGGCTTCAGCTGCCTAGAAGCATAAGCGATTACTCTCCCGTTCTGCATCAGCACACATCCCAATCCTTTCTTAGAAGCATCAGTATACACTTCAAAATTCTCACTTCCCTCTGGCAATGCGAGGATAGGAGCTGTGGTGAGACGCTCCTTCAGGTCTAGAAATGCCTTCTCACAGCTCTCATCCCAGACAAATCTGTTCTCCTTCCGCATCAACGAAGTCATTGGTTTGGCTATCTTCGAAAAATCTTTCACGAACCTCCTGTAATAACCAGCCAATCCCAAGAAACTACGAATGTCAGCCACATTCCTTAGTCGTTCCCATTTCGAAACGGCCTCAATTTTTCTAGGGTCAACAGACACACCCTCCTTAGACACCACATGCCCCAGAAAAGCAACTTTCTCGAGCCAAAATTCACACTTACTCAGCTTGGCATACAATTGGTGATCCCTCAAAGTCTGTAACACCAAGCTCAAATGTTTAGCATGCTCTTCTCTGTTCTTTGAATACACCAAGATCTCATCGATAAACACCACCACAAACTGGTCCAGATAAGGACTAAACACTCTGTTCATCAAATCCATGAAACCAGCAGGTGCATTAGTCAAACCAAATGGCATCACTACGAATTCATAATGCCCATACCTCGATCTGAACGCAGTCTTGTGAATATCTGCATCTTTGATTCTTAGCTGATGATACCCTGACCTCAAATCGATCTTGGAAAACACACCAGCTCCACTCAACTGATCAAATAGATCATCGATGCGAGGTAACGGATATCGATTCTTGATTGTTACATTGTTAAGCTCCCTATAATCCACGCACAATCTCATGGTTCCGTCCTTCTTCTTTACAAACAAAACTGGTGCTCCCCAAGGTGACACACTTGGCCTTACGTACCCCTTGCTTGCTAGCTCATCCAGTTGCTTTCTCAACTCCTCCAATTCCTTAGGTCCCATGCGATAAGGTGCTTTAGAAATTGGCTCAGCCCCAGGTTTCAGATCAATGCCAAAGTCCAAGTCCCTCTTTGGTGGTAACCCAGGAATTTCCTCTGGAAACACGTCTTCAAAATCCCTTAAAACATCGATCTCCCTGGCTTGAGGTTTTTCTGCAGTCAGATCTCTCACATGGCACAACAGCATCTCATCACCCCTCTTCAGACAGGTCTTCAGCGCATTGATAGTTATCAGCTTAAGCTTAGGCTTTACAGAATATCCCTTGTAGGATACCCTCACCCCCTTGGGTCCCCTAAAAGTAATCTTCCCTTGATAGCAGTCAATGTAGGCCTTATACTTTTTCAGCCAATCCATACCCAGTATCACCTCGAAACCACCCAAAGGAAACTCGATCAAGTTCGACTCAAAACTTACCTCTCCTACTTGGATCATTACATTGGTGTAAACCCTATTACAAGCTATGGACTCCCCAGATGGTATGGTTACAGAATCAGCTATGCTTTTATATACATTGAGTCCTATAGCCCTAGCATGCTCTACAGATATGAAAGAATGCGATGCACCGGAATCAAATAAAACGAAAGTAGGAAAAGAATGTACTAGAAATGTACCAGTGACTACATGAGCATCCTCCTCTGCAGCCTCCTTGCCCATCATAAACAGGGTCCCACTTTTCTTCGCCCCACTCTGGTTCACAGATCCCGCACCGCTCTGGTTACTAGCTTCTGCTAAAGTCTTCTGGAAGGTACCATTGCCACTACCCTGATTCCCTTGGTAGCGGTTCTGGTTGTTGGAATTATTGTAATTCCGTTGGTAGTTGCTACCTCCAGATCTGTTATTCCCATAACCCGCATTTGGTGTTCGAAATCCACTGCCTTGATTATTCCTTTGGTAACTGCTTCCCGCACTCTGAGTTCCCGACCAACAGTTTGCCTTCTTGTGCCCAATCTTCCCACACTTGAAACATGTAGGATTAGCACCGCCCGTCCCGGACATGGATCAGTTTCCACTACTATTGCCTCCTGGTGCACTATTAGAGAAAAAGGAACGGTACTGGTTGTTTGGTTTCTTGCTCCCCGAGCCCTCAGTCGTAGACTCGGACTTTCTCTTCTCGCCCTTTGTCTTATCCTCTTCCTTAATCACATCAGCGAGCCTTTCTGCTTGACCAGCCCTCTCATATATATCTTCTACAGTCGTGGACTTAGTCGCCAGCATGCTTCTCTTGATATTGAGAGTTAGCCCTTTCTCAAACCTGGCTGCTAACATCTCCTGGGTGTAGCCTAAGTCAGCTACATTCTCTGCCAACTACAAGAACTTACTGTGATATTCCTCCACAGTCATCCCTTCGGCCATTTGGAACGAATCGAACTCTGCTCGCAGCTTCCCTTTTAAATGCTCCGGCACAAACTTAGAGGATAAAATCCCCTTGAACTCCTCCGAGCGTACATATTCCGAACCGATCTCTTCTGCAGCTGCCTTGATTTCTTCTTTATTATTATTCCACCAGAATCTTGCCGTACCCTTCAGATAGAATACGGCTTGGTCCACCTTCATCGATTCTGGTACAGACAGTAGTTCGAAGATACTCTCGAACTCTCGGCACCACTCCGCAAGTAGACTCGGTGCTCCTTCCCCATCGTACTTGGTGGGGTTATGCCTAGAAATATTATTACTCATCTTAATTGTATCAGACTGAGTGTTTGCCCCAATCCTAGCTAGGAGAGCAACGTTCATAGCTAGTAGGCGATCAAATTCCTCTTGTGATACATTAGCAGTGTTTGGTTCTCTCCTGGGAGGCATTTTGCTACACAAGTGACAAAATTTATGAGCATCCTAGGTCAACTCCTACTCTGACTTGGTCTTGTTAACATACATAGCCTAGCATGTAACTTCTTTCATACGGTTAAGTCCTATTAACATCATATTAGGGGTCTACCTAAAGGCTTAGGGATCACATAACCGCATGCATATATTCATACAAATCACAATCTTAGACCAAAATTAAGATATAAACTCATGTTCTCAATGCTTGGAAATAACATCATATACATGTCACTTCATCATGCATCATCACTTTCATGCTTCATAGTATACATATATACTCATCCATCTTTCACATCATAACTTACCTCATTCCCTTGGCGCTGAATGTTAGTACAACACACACACACACACACACACATATATATATATATATATATATATATATATATATATATATATATATATATATATATATATAGAGGCGGGATCCGGTGAGTCCACCCAAATATTTGAGTCCATGAGTCCATTTAGAGTATTACAAGTTGTATTAAAAAATATCACGTTTTTTTTACACTACAAAGTCTATAATATCACAACCTTTTGAATACAATATCATAGGAAACAATATCACGCACTATATAAACACAATATCACGAAATTTTTTCCGTAACTTTTTTTCCCAAAATTTTTTTTTTCAATTTTTTTTCTCGATTTTTTTTCCGAAATATTTTTTTTCTCGATTTTTTTTTAAGAATTTTCTTTTGTGATATTATTTTGAAGAACCGATGATATTGTATTGAGTAACTTGTGATATTGTAATGAAAAAAATCGAAAAAAAATTTCGAGAAAAATCGCCTTTTGTTAAACAATATCATGCACTATATTAAACAATATCACGGAATTTTTTCGAGAACTTTTTTTCCCGGAAATGTTTTTTTCAATTTTTTCTCTCGAAATATTTTTCCAAAATATATTTTTTTTCGATTTTTTTTTTTGTGATATTATTTTGAAGAACCGGTGATATTTTATTGAGTAACTTGTGATATTGTAATGAAAAAAAATCGACAAAAAAAAGTCTTTTGTTGAAAAATATCACGCACTATATTAAACAATATCACAAAATTTTTTCAAGAACTTTTTTTCCCGGAAATATTTTTTTCAATTTTTTCTCTCGAATTTTTTTCCGAAATATTTTTTTCTCGAATTTTTTTTTGTGATATTATTTTGAAGAACCGGTGATATTGTATTGAGTAACTTGTGATATTGTAATGAAAAAAATCGAAAAAAAATTTCGAGAAAAAATGTCTTTTGTTAAACAATATCACGCACTATATTAAACAATATCACGAAATTTTTCAAAAACTTTTTTTCCCGAAAATATTTTTTTCAATTTTTCTCTCGAATTTTTTTTTCCGAAATTTTTTTTTCTCGAATTTGTTTTTTGTGATATTATTTTGAATAACCGGTGATATTGTATTGAGTAACTTGTGATATTGTAATGAAAAAAAAAAATTTCGAGAAAAAACGCCTTTTTATTTAAAAAAAACGTGTTTATTTTAAAAAAAGTGCATAATGAAAAAGGGAATTTTTTTAATAAAGAAAATGTCATTTTAAAAGAAGAGGCAAACAAAAAGAAAAAAAAAGTAATATTGAAAAAGAAAAAAGGAAAAAAGGAAAAAATTGATATTGAAAAAACATGATACTCTTTTATATAACTTGTGATATCATTGTGAGACTCATGGACTCAAATATTTAGGGTGGACTCATGTGATCTCAACTCTATATATATATATATATATATATATATATATATATATATATATATATATATATATATATATATATATATATATATATACTTTGGGTCTTTCCAAACTACCCACACTCTTCAGCTCTCAAGGTAACCAGGTTAGGCTGAAAGGGCCAGTGGCTTGGTTTGAGGGGGTCCCTAACTCATCCCAACTCCTAGGGCTCCTAACAGTTACTAGCCTGGGGTTCATTTTATTTAGACACTCCTATGTTCATTATTTCCTTTTTGGTTTAGGCCTGAGGATCGTTCTCTCTGATACCACTTTGTAACATCCCCATTTACCTAGGAGCCTGAATTAGGACTTCCAGGGTAAAAAAGACTGTTACCATCCTGGTTAACCCAGGGTAGTAGATAATCATAGTGAAAGATAAACAGTACTTTATAGGTAAATTGTTAACTGAAAGCTGATACAAGACAAGTTTATAAAAAGGGGTCCAAAACACTACAACTGATAACATCCTCAACTAAAACTTGTGAAACTAAATGATCTAGAACTAGGTCGGTCCATGCCATGTCTCTCATTCCATGCCAAGCTCCTAATCCTGTTGTCTCTGACCTGAAAGATCTACTCCCCATTCCGGATCATTGTAGGTGAATACGAATAAACTGTCAACCTCGCGGTTGAGTAGGATAACACAATAATAAAATGCAACAAGTAATGATATGCGTATGCTTTATAACATGCTCGAGCTCCATCTCATTCTCAATACTCATACCCTTGCACCAAGCCATACCGAACCTCCCGGCAGACTATAGTCGGCCGTCGCCGAACACCAGCATAACAGCTGAGGTCACCAGGTCTAGCCCTGCAGAGCTAGCCTGGGCCCAATAATATCTCATCATCATCTCAATCTGTAACCGTACTCATGCCATGCTTATGAATGCAAAAATAAAGAACCAACACTGTATATGCATCTCATAAATAATCATACTTGCATCCATAGCACCCAATTCACATACAAACATAACACAATACAAGCGTAGTTCCAGTGTAACCTACCTGTAGATAACAGTCTGCAAATAGAAATCACCGTCTAGAAATATTCCACTTCAAATTCAGTTCCTATATACATTGCTTAAAGTCAACTTCCATTCTTACCAAAAGATTATCAATTTAATCATATGTATGTATATATCCTTTCTCATACTTCATTTTATATTCATATACTCACATATATTCATGAACATGCCCATATCGACACTGTTATCATTAGCTAAGTACAATTAACAATTACACTTGACAAATTGTAAGGCATTATAATAATTTCCACCATCCATAAAACATAACACCAAAGATATCTTATTAGCTTACTCAAACCTTACATTACTTTTGATATTATAAATCAACAATAGTTAAACAATAAATCACCACACCCATTATTACTAACCATTTCAACCTTACCCATAAAATAACAAAACTAATATACATTAGTACTATTACCAAAGATAATAATAATAATAATACCAATAATAATAATAATAATATTGATAATAATAATAATAATGGTAATAATACTTAAACAATGATGAATATGATGATCATGATGATTATGAAATTAACACGTGAGCACTAGCAACACAAACCCCAAGCCCTTCGACAATACCGTGACATATCCATAACAGCCCCCACCTTATTCTGCCTGAACAGCCGTGTCAACGGCCCATTGCAGCACCAACCGCGACCACCACCTTCACCCCTGGTACCACCAGACTCGCCACTGAGTTATGGTGGTTCCAGTGGTGAGGGTAACCGTCGCTGCCACCAAGCCTAACACTGATACTCGCTGAAACCAAACCCAGAAAACACGACAGCCTCTCTGACCTAGGTTCCAAGACCACCCCTATTCACCTCCGTGAGACACCACGACCAGACACTACCACCACCGTTGGACACCCTATACTACAACCCTACCACCACCACCAAAACACAGAAGGTATAAACACAAAGCAGAGATCGAAACCCATATACAAACTACCCACACGTAGACTCTGTTTTGACAAAACCCGATAACACCCCAACCCAGAAACGAGACACCCTAAAAGACAACTGAAAAACATAAAAGACGACTCCTTGATGATCAAAGCATGAAGAATACATAACAAAGATTACAAATTAACAAGGATACGTGATTAATAACATTTGATGCAATCACAATTTAAACCCAAACATCAAACAGAAGATACGAAAACAGTAAAACGAAATGAATATGGTGGTCATACCTTCTTGCCCTAGCCAACGACCACCCAATAAACCCCAGAACCACCGTGGAAAACGCCCCTTTGCAATCTCAGTAGTGACGGCAGGAGGTGTGGTGTGTGAGTCGTGTGTAGTTAGGTCAGAAAGGAGCCTCTTATGGGTGTTTATATAAGGCGGCTGGAAGGGCTTTTCTAAAATTCTGTTTTGAAAAGTGCTTATGTCGTGTGTGGGCTTGTGTTTGCACGCAACCCTAGGCCCGAATACACGGTTACCCATGCATGGTTCAGGTCCTTCACGCACCCCAAAGTTCAAATAACATGAGTCCACTCCGGTTTTGTTAAAAATCCTCACACACGACTTAATTACTAATGCATAACATACCTCGTTCACTAAAATTATATCGCTTTTATTATAACCCATCGTCATCGACATCCAATAAAATCAAGATAATAAAATAAAACGAAATAAAAAAATACGGAGTATTACACCGAGCCTACATGTTTGTGAAGAAGGGATTCATGGGTCCATACTCTTTGGTAAGGCTAAGTATCAATATTTTATCCGTCAGAGATCTTATCAAATATTATCTATCTCCTTTTAAGTGAACTAATTAGGTGAATTGTCGATAATATAATGATACGTTGAAGACTCGATACTCAATATGCATGACATGTTAATGGCGATTTGGCTATGCATGCAACATATGAAAACAAAATAAAGCAAACGATAAATTCCTAGTATGGCCTTTTCTAGAAAAGAAATAATAAAAGTACAAATTCGGAAACCAACTCCTTTGGTCCCTTGATCTTGACGAGGCACGCAAATCGAGGCAAACACCGTCTTGATCGGAACTCCTTTCCGAATGGCACCGTCTTCAAGGTTCTCCGGAAATTACAAGAATTACAACTTTTCTAGTCTACTTTATACATTATAAAATAGAAATAAATTACAATTGGGTGATACGAGATCACAAAATTACAACCGAATCGGTAACCCCTTACATTACGGGAAATACCGATTTAAAAACTAAGGCCATACTAGAATAATTACAAGATTCAAAATAATGCAATATAATATGAAATTCATAAGAAAGACACAGCAATATAAAATGTTATGAATATGTTCATTTTAATGCCAAATCGCCCTAATAACTTATTATGTCAAAATTAATCCGGTTTTATGAGATATTAGCATCTTTAACTCTTTAAAATGCAAAAATTAAAACATAAACAAACTTATGTTCTAAATAATATCCTAACACATTTTAGGATTCAAAATTAGTCATAAATAATTTTGATAATAATTAACCCTTTAATTATGTTTATATATTGTTCATAATGCCTTAAAATACATAACATTTACGAATTAAATCCGAATAAATTATAAAATTTTCGAAATTTGGATTTTATTTTCACAAACATTCTGAAATATTACATTAATATTTATAATGTCAAAAATTTTGGTCATTTTATCCGAAATATAACTCGAAATATCATATATATTTGGCCAAAATTACCTCTTAATACGGTTTTCACTAATAAAATTGTAAAACATGCTACACAACATCATATTGTACCAAATTTTACATACATTAAGTAAAATAAGCATGTGAGGTCGTGTGAAAATTACAAGGCTAGAAACGTTTTCCTTCTATTTTAATCATTTATGTTCGTTGTGTCAGTTGGTTCGGTTTTATTCACGGGTCAGTGTTGGGTTGTCACAGGAGGTGTAAGGGGGTGGTACCACTGTTGACTCGGGGGAGGTCGACACAGTGGCACCACCGTGGTGTCTAGTGTGGGTGTCAGGGTGTGTCAGGGTGGTGGTTCCAGGGGTTGTCGGCACTGGTGTTGGTATCGATATGGGTCTGTTTTGGTTGGGTTAAAAGGGCTGGATGCAAGTGTTTAGAGCAGGGGGTGAAGGGTCGATGTTTCTCAGGGGTTCTTGTCGCTCGCCGGAGGTCAGTGGTATGGTGGTGGTGTCGCGGTGGTAGAAGGTGGTTAGGAGTGTTAGGGGGGTGTGTGTGTCGATGGCCGAAGGGCCTGTTCACGGTGGTTGGAGGGCTGTTCGTGGTGGAGGTGTGTCAGGTAGGTTGTTTTTGGGTCGTGGATTTTGGGATCTTACAGTGATACTAATATTATTATTATTATTATTATTATTATCTTTATAATTGCTATTATGAGTATATAAATATTTATTATAGGAAAATTTTGATATGGTTATATAAATGGGTATTTTGAATAATTCGAATTTCAAAACCAAAGTATCTATTTTGGAAGTTACTATTTTTAGAAGTTACTATATTTAGAAAGTTGCTATTTTGGGTAACCTCGGTTGTTGGGAAGCTTTCTAAATATAGGAGGTTTCTATAAATAGAATGTGTACACTTATTACGAGAATTAAGGAGTTTATTAATTAAATAATATATGTTTAGGTGGAAGTTTTCGCGTGGAACACTTTTAGGAGCAGTTGCTCATTTGCCATTTTCTTCTGCAGTTTCGAGGTAGGGGAAATACTGGTATATAATGATGTGTAATATGATCTTATTTGATATTAAGCATGTTTGTTATATAATATCATGTGATCGTTATATTGTGCTGTTTATATCATTCTGTGATAAACTAAGAGGCGGAGATAATGGGTCTTGTGATTGGTGCGGAGATAATGGGTCTTGTGATTGGTGCGGAGATAATGGGTCTTGTGATTGGTGCGGAGATAATGGGTCTTGTGATTGGTGTGGAGAATAATGGGTCTTGTGATTCGGAGTGGAGATGATCGACTTTCTATTTTTAGTAATGTGGTTTGCTTACAGTTTTTCTCTACTCAACCTCGTGGTTGACCCTGTGTATTCGTGATCACCTGTGATGAACCAATTATTGGGGAGCAGATTGATAGGTGTTGTGACTATGGGAGCTAGGGGAAGAGAGAAGCTTGGATCCGGACCTGCCTAGAGTCTAGATCACCATAGTAGTTACTTATGAGATGTACTTTTGTTTCATCAAGACAGTTTGTTTTTAATTCAGTTGTATAAAATCGTCCTTTGAGTTAACTTTATCAATTTAAAGTACTGTTTATCTTTCCTTTGTATCTACTGCCTCGGGAAACCGAGATGGTAACATCCTTATTTATCTAGGGAGTCCTAGCACAGGCCCTTAAATAAATGGGGGTGTTACAAAGTGGTATCAGAGAGAACGATCCTCAGGCCTAACTTAATGAACCCAATGAATGTAGGAGAGTCTAAATAAAATGAACCCCGGGATAGGACTGTTAGGAGCACGCTAAAGGAAAAGTATGAGTCTGGGGCCCCCTCACACCGAACCATTGGCCCTCTCAGTTTTACCCGGGAACCCAGAGTGCATATACGAGAGAAAACGGTAGATTAGGAGGTGGTGGAAGTGATAGCATACTGTGATAAGTATGTTATGAGAACTCTTAGTATATGTGACTGTTTAAAAATAAGCCGGGAGGGGCATGTGCATGAAAGAAATTTTAATTGTTTGAATAAGGAGGTGTATATTAATATGAATATGTGAAGTGATTTGAAGCATGTCAGTAATTCTTCTTCCATCATGTCTAGTGATATGCGGTTATGTGATCCCGAGCCATGTTACAGTTATAAGTTATTCAATCTGATAGTTAATGATAGACTTTATTGTTTAGGGGTTTTAGCCCTAACCCAAATGGGTGCCCACGTGCGTCGGGACTCATTTCTTTTCTTGTGTTATAGTATGCCTCCGCGAAGAGACAATGCCGTTAACATCACGCAAGAATAATTGGACCGTTTGATAGCTGAAAATGAGGCCCTAAAGGCCAAACGTATGGACTCCGCGAAAATGAGCACAATCGTCGCGAGGCATCACCCTACCCAATTCACTGGGGAGGGGGAACCTCATCTGCTGGGAGCTTGGTGCCGGGAATTCAGTAACCTATTCGAGTTGGTGGATTGCCCTGAAGAATTGAGGGTTGACCAAGCAGCCCACTATCTGAGGGGTATGGCTGGAGACTGGTGGACCGGGAACAAGGGAGAGATCCGAGAGGCAGCTCGAGAGGATGGGACCGAGTTTGTTGCTTGGATCGCCTTCAAAAAGATCTTGTATGAGGTGTTTCTACCAGAATTCCAGAAAAGCAAGCTAAGGGAGGAGTTTGATACATTCAGGATGTCGGAGGACATGACAGTAGAGGCTTACTACAGAAAATTTATCCAGTTGGTGAGCTATGTGGGAGACATGGGGTTTGACGATGCAATGCTGGCAATGAAATTTGAGAGGGGGTTATCAATCGCCATCAAAAAGAGACTGATTGCAGCTCCGCCCACCACAGTCCGTGACATCTACTTAAGGGCTGGGGCGGCGGAGAGGCTTTCAGAGATGATCAAAGAGGACAAGAAGTCCAAGACTGAAAAGAGGAAGGCTGAAGCGGTAACTGAGAGTTCAGGGTCGAAAAAGCAAAGCACTAACAAGTTCAGTGGATATTTCAGCAACAGTGCCTCAGGAGGTGTGAGGAACCAAAGTGGGGGTAACTCCAGGAATGGGGGTTATGGCAGTGGTTCAGTGGGAATAGTTTGTTTCGGCTGTGGAAAGACGGGGCACAAGCAGGCAGTATGTCGCTCTTCTGGAGGAAATCAGTCCGGGGGTTATCGTACGCCTGCATCCGGATACCAGGGATCCCGCACTCAGTCCTATGGTAGCAGTGGCTATCGCACACCCACGACAAACTATGGTGGGGGTGCGAAGTCTGGGGGGAGCAGCAATTTTCAGAGGAACTTCAACAACTATCAGAACCGCTCTCACCAGAACCAAAGCTATGAGAATGGAGGCAATCAGAAGACAGGAGCAAAGGGGAACCAGCAGGCTGGGACATCTAGTGCCAGTCAGAGTGGGGTCAAATCCAGTGGCAAGCTCTTTGCCATGGGAAAGCAGGCAGCTCAGGAGGATGCTCATGTGGTAACCGGTACTTTTCTTGTAAACTCTAGACCTACTTTCGTACTTTTCGATTCCGGTGCCACCCATTCGTTTGTGTCTAGAGATCATGTTAAGGCTTTGGGACTTGAGAGATTCGACTGGGTCGCGGATTCAGTGACCATACCTTCAGGCGAGTCGATAGGTTGTAATAGAGTATACGGTAGTGTACCCATCAAAATCGGGGAAACAACTTTCTTTGGTGACCTCATAGAATTTCCTTTGGGGGGTTTTGAGGTGATCCTAGGGATGGACTGGCTGGGGAAGTATAGAGCTTTTATCGACTGTCATCAAAAGAAGATTTCTTTGAGGGGACGTAAAGGAGTGAGGGTGTCTTACAAGGGATACCGAGTCAAGCCAAAAATCAAATTCATATCCGTCAATACCCTTAAGTCTAGCTTGCGAAAAGGAGAGAGCCTAATCTTGTGCCAAATGTGGGATTGTGAGGCTGAGACCCCCAAGACTAGTGAAATACCTGTGGTACGGGAGTTTGAGGGAGTATTCCGAGACGACGTTCCAGGATTACCGCCGAGGAGGGAAGTGGAATTTTCCATTGACCTAAAACCAGGAGCGGGACCAATATCTAAATCACCGTACCGAATGGGACCGAAGGAAATGGAGGAGTTGAAAAAGCAATTGGATGAACTAGCTGAGAAGGGGTTCATTCGACCCAGTGTGTCGCCCTGGGGAGCACCTGTTTTATTTGTGAAGAAGAAGGATGGGAGTTTGAGACTTTGTGTTGACTACCGAGAGCTGAACAATGTGACCATCAAGAACCGTTATCCTTTGCCGAGAATTGACGACTTGTTCGATCAGTTAAGTGGAGCTGGGGTTTTCTCCAAGATTGATTTGAGATCCGGGTATCAACAGTTGAGAATAAAGGATGAAGATATTCCAAAGACCGCTTTCCGAACGAGGTATGGCCACTATGAATTTGTGGTTATGCCATTTGGATTGACTAATGCTCCAGCTGTGTTCATGGACTTGATGAATCGAGTCTTCAGCCCATATCTGGACAAGTTTGTGGTGGTATTCATAGATGATATCCTGGTATACTCCAAGAATGCAGAAGAGCACGAGGACCATTTGAGGAAAGTACTTCAGACCCTGGAAGAACATAAACTCAATGCTAAGTTGAGTAAGTGTGAGTTCTGGTTGGAGAGAGTGGCATTTCTGGGACATGTAATTTCAAAGGAGGGGGTGTCTGTTGATCCTATTAAAATCGAGGCTGTGACTAGGTGGCAGAGTCCGAAGAATGTGAGTGAGATTCGAAGCTTCCTGGGATTGGCTGGATATTATCGGAGATTTGTCAAAGATTTTTCAAAGATAGCGAAGCCGTTGACGTCATTAATGAGAAAGGAGAACCGTTTTGTCTAGGATGAGAGTTGTGAGAAGGCCTTCCTGACCCTTAAGGAACGTCTGACAACAGCTCCTATCCTTGCTTTGCCAGTTGGGAGTGATAATTTCGAAGTTTATACTGACGCTTCGAAGCATGGGTTGGGTTGTGTGCTAATGTAGAATGGGAGGGTGACAACGTATGCTTCTCGCCAGTTGAAGACCTACGAAGAAAATTACCCGACTCATGATTTGGAATTGGGAGCAGTTGTTTTTGCACTGAAATTGTGGCGCCATTACCTTTATGGAGCCACTTTCAAAGTGTTTTCTGATCATAAGAGCCTGAAGTATATCTACACCCAAAAAGAGTTGAACATGAGGCAGAGGAGGTGGATAGAGTTGATTGGAGATTACGATATGCAGATTGTCTACCACGAGGGTAAGGCGAATGTGGTAGCTGATGCCCTAAGTAGAAAGTCAATCCATGCTCTGAGTTGTGCCAGATCGAGAGTGAGGTTGCATGGCGAACTGAGGGCGATGAGACTTTTCATGATCCGGAAAGGGGATGCTCTTAGTGACTTGACAGTGGAGCCTGAGTTGTATGGTGAGATTCGGGAGTTGCAAAGTACTGATGCAAGAATCCAGAAGTGGCGCAAGATGGTGGAGACTGAGGGTGGTGTAGCTGTATCCAAGTTCAGTGTTCATACCGACGGTAGTTTGAGGTTCAGTGGGCGATGGTGTGTTCCGGATGTAGAGGAGCTAAAGAAGAAGATCCTGACTGAAGCTCATGCTACTCCATATTCCGTTCACCCAGGGGGTGATAAGCTGTATAAAGACCTTAAGAAGACATTCTGGTGGCCTAACATGAAGAAGGAAGTAGCTGAGTTTGTTTCCAGGTGCTTGACATGTCAGAGAGTGAAAGGGGAGCATAAGAGACCTCAAGGGAAAGTTCAACCTTTGGATGTGCCAGAGTGGAAGTGGGAGAACATTTCAATGGATTTTATCGTGGGGTTGCCTCGGACTCAGAGGGGCAACAACATGATTTGGGTGATTGTGGATCGTTTGACTAAGTCTGCTCACTTTATTCGGATGAAAGATACCTGGAGTAAAGCTGAGTTGGCTAAGTCATATGTGCAGAATGTGGTCAAATTGCATGGTGTACCCAAGGACATTGTTTCCGATCGAGACTCGAGGTTCATCTCTAGATTTTGGCAGGAGTTACAGGCAGCTTTGGGTACCCAATTGAAGATGAGTACTGCTTTCCATCCAGCTACTGATGGTCAGACTGAGAGAACGATTCAAACCCTTGAGGATATGTTGAGAGCATGCGTTCTTGAGTTCGGAGGATCTTGGGAGGATCGACTGGGGCTGTTCGAGTTTTCTTATAATAACAGCTACCATGCCAGCATAGGGATGGCCCCTTTCGAGGCTCTATACGGAAGGAAGTGTCGGAGCCCTGTGTGTTGGGATGATCGAGCTGATGTTGTGACATTAGGGGCCCGATATGATCCAGGAGATGGTGGAGCAGGTTCAGATTATTCGACAGCGGATGAGGGCCGCTCAGGATAGACAGAAGAGCTATGCGGATCTGAAGAGGAGTGAGATTTCATTCGAGGCAGGAGAGAAGCTACTGCTGAAGGTATCTCCAATGAAGGGTGTGATGAGGATTGGGAAGCGTGGCAAATTGAGTCAGAAGTTTATTGGGCCGTTTGAGATTTTGGACAGAGTTGGGGAGGTGGCATACCGATTAGCTTTACCTCCAGCTCTATCCAAGGTCCATAATGTGTTCCATGTGTCCCAGTTGAAAAAATATGTGAGTGATCCATCACATGTGCTTCAGCACGAGGTGATTGAGGTAGATGAGCAGTTGGCATACATTGAGACTCAGAAAGAGATTCTGGACAGGAAGGTACGGAAGACTCGCAATGGGGAGACGTCCTTGGTGAAAGTCTTGTGGACAAATCATAATCAGGAAGAGGCTACGTGGGTGCCTGAGGCATCTATGAGGCAGCGTTACCCACATTTGTTTGATTGAGGTAAGTTACGCGGACGTAACTTTTCTTTAAGGGGGGTGGAATGTAACATTCTGTGATTTAAGTAAACTTTTGTGATGCTTTGTTTCCAAGTTCGTTGAGTTGTTTTGTTTTGTCACCTAAGTGGGGATGAACTTCGGGACGAAGTTCAATTTAAGGAGGGAAGACTGTAATACCTCGTTCTTTTTAAGATGTTTTTTTAGTTTTCGAGTTTTATTTTGTTTAAGCGAGTTTTATTGTTATAAACGATGTGTCGTAGTTAAATGTTTATATCGATAAGTATACCACCATTTGATGTTAAAAGAGGGCTATGGTGGGGAACGATCTAGGGATCGATTGCTAGTGAACCATGGGCCTCGAAATCCGTGCAAACAGCCCACGATTGTGTTATGAACACAAGCAAACCCTCACGCCCATAGTCTCCCTGCCGCCTTATAAGTAGTGCTTCGACACACTTTCCTGACCTATCTACAAACACTACCCCTACCCTAGTTGCTCAGCCGCCACCACACCCCAGAAGGAGGAGACTCTCACGGTTGTTTGACCCGGTCTAGCCCCCTCGATTTGAGTCAGGAAACAGGTATACCGCAGCCTGTGTCATTTCGTTTATAATTCTATTTAAACTGCTGGTGTTTGTTGCTCTTTCGAGAGGGGGTTTGGTGTCGTGATTGTTATAGTTTTTGTATTATTGTTCTTCTGGTGGTTAATGGGTGGTCAGGGGTTAGTCGCGGTGGGTTTTGAGTATCACGAATGGTGTAAAAAGGAGGGTTCGTTGTGTCTGTTGGTTCGGTTTTATTCACGGGTCAGTGTTGGGTTGTCACAGGAGGTGTAAGGGGGTGGTACCACTGTTGACTCGGGGGAGGTCGACACAGTGGCGCCACCGTGGTGTCTAGTGCGGGTGTCAGGGTGTGTCAGGGTGGTGGTTCTAGGGGTTGTCGGCACTGGTGTTGGTATCGATATGGGTCTGTTTTGGTTGGGTTAAAAGGGCTGGATGCAGGTGTTTAGAGCAGGGGGTGAAGGGTCGATGTTTCTCAGGGGTTCTTGTCGCTCGCCGGAGGTCAGTGGTATGGTGGTGGTGTCGCGGTGGTAGAAGGTGGTTAGGAGTGTTAGGGGGGTGTGTGTGTCGATGGCCGAAGGGCCTGTTCACGGTGGTTGGAGGGCTGTTCGTGGTGGAGGTGTGTCGGGTAGGTTGTTTTTGGGTCGTGGATTTTGGGATCTTACAGTGATACTAATATTATTATTATTATTATTATTATCTTTATAATTGTTATTATGAGTATATAAATATTTATTATAGGAAAGTTTTGATATGGTTATAAATGGGTATTTTGTATAATTCGAATTTCAAAACCAAAGTATCTATTTTGGAAGTTACTATTTTTAGAAGTTACTATATTTAGAAAGTTGCTATTTTGGGTAACCTCGGTTGTTGGGAAGCTTTCTAAATATAGGAGGTTTCTATAAATAGAATGTGTACACTTATTACGAGAATTAAGGAGTTTATTAATTAAATAATATATGTTTAGGTGGAAGTTTTCGCGTGGAACACTTTTAGGAGCAGTTGCTCATTTGCCATTTTCTTCTGCAGTTTCGAGGTAGGGGAAATACTGGTATATAATGATGTGTAATCTGATCTTATTTGATATTAAGCATGTTTGTTATATAATATCATGTGATCGTTATATTGTGCTGTTTATATCATTCTGTGATAAACTAAGAGGCGGAGATAATGGGTCTTGTGATTGGTGCGGAGATAATGGGTCTTGTGATTGGTGCGGAGATAATGGGTCTTGTGATTGGTGTGGAGAATAATGGGTCTTGTGATTCGGAGTGGAGATGATCGACTTTCTATTTTTAGTAATGTGGTTTGCTTACAGTTTTTCTCTACTCAACCTCGTGGTTGACCCTGTGTATTCATGATCACCTGTGATGAACCAATTATTGGGGAGCAGATTGACAGGTGTTGTGACTATGGGAGCTAGGGGAAGAGAGAAGCTTGGATCCGGACCTACCTAGAGTCTAGATCACCATAGTAGTTACTTATGAGATGTAATTTTGTTTCATCAAGACAGTTTGTTTTTAGTTCAGTTGTATAAACTCGTCATTTGAGTTAACTTTATCAATTTAAAGTACTATTTATCTTTCCTTTGTATCTACTGCCTCGGGAAACCGAGATGGTAACATCCTTATTTATCTAGGGAGTCCTAGCACAGACCCTTAAATAAATGGGGGTGTTACACTAATGAAAACTAATACAGACACGACATGGGCTAACCAAACCCACTGTGATAACCACCCCCAAGACACCCTGACTACCACCAATCTATTACCCACATTATTCAGGAAAAACGTAAACAGAAAAGATATCGAATTCAGCCATACATACACGCGTTTATAGACTCTGTTCTGAAACGCAAATACCCACATGACACCGACATCAAAACAGCCTTCGTGGGTGGCCCTAGACGGTCAACGACACCATATACTAGGGTCAAGGCATAACTACTAACAACATAGATCATTAATACACAAAGAATCAGAACCCAAAACTATGTTTACTCAATTGAAATCACGAACTAAAACAGTACAACAACTGGAAAAATCGGAAATAAGGTTGTGTGTACCCACCTTCAGATGCAAAACGAACCACCAACGGCAACCCCAAACCACCTTGTGATCCCTCCTCTTTGTTCTCTCATGTGGCGGCAGTGAGTGTATGTGAGAGTGAGAGGCGTTTTTAGGGTTAGGGTTAGGTTTTCGAGGCGCTTTTATTTAGGGCAGCAGATACAATTTGTTGCAGTATGTGCTTTTGGGTGTTATGTCAAGTTGGGCTGGTTCTTCCTTGACACGCATCTCGAGGCCCAAATGACATTAAGATACGTTTTACTACCTAACACGCATATACGACATAATACTAACAACATATAAAAATACAAAACCCTTATTCGGTAGTTCATTATCGAATTCTAACGTTCATATATGGTCAACACGTCAATATAAACAATAGATATTATAACGAAGTATTACACCAATATTATATAAAATTCAAAACACGCATTCGATAAATTAATTATCGAATATAAACGTTCAAATATTATCAACACCTTAATAATCATATCGATTAATTATCGATAAAATATGAGGTATTACAAGGCGTGGTATTCGTGTTCCCTCTCCGACTCTCGTGCTCCTATAAGAATTTGTCTTCCTTGCCTTGTCGTGTCTTTCAAGTTTTAAGGCAATCCTGCACATATCGTAATAATCATCATAATTTTGGACCTCAACCCTTGAAGTTAGGGTTGGTGATAAACCTCGAATAAACCTCGCAACCTTCAACTCTTCCATCTCATCTAAGTCACATACAATAGTCATCTTTTCAAATTTCCTAATGTATTCTAAGACGGTCATATTATCTTGAGATAAAGAATGTAGTTTCAGGTAGTTTTATTGATCATAATCCTTTGGCAAAAATTTCTTTATCATATGTTTTTTTAACTTTGCCCAAGATTTGATCTTCTCTTTGTGTTGCTTCTTTCTTTGCTTCTTCATATTCTCATACCAAAGGGAAGCGTATTTGGTAAGTTTTAAGATAGCAACCTTGAATTGTTTCCGGTCGTCGTATTCCTTGTATTCAACGACTCTCTCCGTTTGTTATTAGTTTGTTACAACAAGGTCGTCGTATTCCTTGTATTCAAAGACTCTCTCCGTTTGTCTAAGCCAATCGATTATTTTGAAGCTCACATAGATACTTCGGGGTTAAAGCTCACACAGATACTTTAGGTTTTTGTAAGTAAAACTTAACAATAATTGTATGCTTAATAATTTTTGAATACCTAAAACAATAACCTAGGACGCCTATTTATAGTAAGGTCATCCGTCACAATCTGACTCAAAGTAGGAAACAAAATAATCAAATCACACGGCTCAAACACTCGAGTAAAACGTATAATCCTTACTAATCTAGGGTTCCCTAATTCTATCTTAATGGATTAAATAATCCTTATTCAAAAATAAAAGATAAAATAATAAAGAAAAGATTAAGTTGTAACAAATCCTCCTAACAACTTAATAACTAACTCTAACAAACTATAACTAACTTTGTAACTAACTTGCAACAACCTCAACAACCTTGTCGTAACAAACTAATAACAAACTTAGTAACTAACTTAATTAAAATAAGATAATAAAAACAAACCCTAATTTGACTAGTACTACCCAACGTGTGGTCCCACACGTGGCTTCTTGGCACGATTCCCAAGACACTTTCCCCGAAACTTTCCTTGTTCTTTTAACACGTCTTCCCAAGCTAACTTGAAAATTCGTATTGAGCCCAATTCAGACATTTTCAATTCCCTTTAGGTCGTGGGTCACGACCTCTAACCCGAGTCAATGCTCCCGCATCACAAAAGCTTTTATTATTGTGCAAGTACGGTACACCATGGATAAAACGAGTTTTACGTCTTAATTCGTGCGAGCCAAAAGAGAACACCGTTTTTCAGAAAACAAATTTCGACAGTTATTTTTTTCCAGAGAACTCAGACGCAATTTTGCAAATTTCTCGAAATAATTTTTCACGTCTTAAAAATCTCCATGCGATATCAGACGCAACAGTATGATGGATTGTTACATGACTAATCGGTCACTTGACTTTAATAAGAGTGTTACACTTACTCTTACATTTTTGACTAAGGTTACATGGGGGATTGTTCTTGACTTGTTGTTCTTCTTGATCATGTTTGAAACACTATGGATGCTATCTTGTTGCTTTGTTATTCAATCCATTTTTTTTGATTTGAACAGTTAAACATGCCACTTAAGAATAAACAATTAATATATACAAGACTTGTAATCATCAATTAAAATGTTCTAAGAAATTCCCCATTTGATGATGCCAAGCCTAAAACATGTGAGATTTTTCCCCCTAAACCCAAGGTCGGTATAGTCATCTAGCATTATTTGTTCACATATGATCAAGAGGTTAAATATTAATATGCCTTAGTCTAAGTAGTTCATTCCAAGCAACGAACTAAGACATATTCATGATGAACGTTAGCCTAAGAGTTACGAAACAACAACACATGTTATAACCACAATACTTCCCCCTCTTGAAATCATCAAGGGGGAACCGATGCACCTGTTGCAAAATTTCACAAAACATTGTTCACAAAAGCATAGTAAAGTTCACAAAATAACAGGCACAACAACAAAAGAGACAATATACTTAGAACCAAGTTTTTAAAAGCCACGGGAAGGGGGGGTTATTAATTAATGGGGATGGTTGGGGTTTTAGGAGGCAAAGCGTTTAAGGAGATCTTCATTCATAGTTTTCAGCTCGACCATTGCATCTTTCAGATAGGCCACATCCTTGACAAGCTGCCCCATGGTGTCGGTCAATTGATTCAGCCTTGCAAGAACTTCACGCTGATCAACATTCTTCCCCATTGTTGTTTGAGTTTTCTTCACCAAAACTCCATTAACCACAACCATGCTCATCCGTGACAAAAACCCCGACGTCATCTAATCACTCAGCTTGTCCACAGTTGTACTGCCGTTCTTCACTATCTTCTCAACAGAAAAAAAATCAATGAAAGCCACTTTCCATAGGGAACCACAACAGTGGTGTCGAAAATGCCATTTTGAAATCCGGTGGCAACTTCATGGATTCGATAAAACATAAGGCGCGAAGGTTGATGGGTTTATGCTTAAAAATGTGGTGAATGAGAAGCATATCGAGGAGAGAGCATCTCCCTCGGCTAATGTTGCTTGGCACAAGGTTACGAAACACTATGACACCCGTCGTTGAGGGGTGCCAAAGATAAGATTTATAAAACCTCGGCTTAGACTAGATAGTGAAAGTCAATGGTCGAACCACAAAGAGGTGGGGAGTGTTTATTGTTTAAGGTCGATGTTTTAAGGTAACAAATTGGGGGTTTGATTGTTGGTTGTCACTAAGTCTAAAAAATAAAGACAGTAAAAGAAACAAGAAATAAGAATGAGATAAAACTTATGGTAAAAAGGATGCTAGGATGTTCGGGTAGTGAAAAGCTATGATGGTGTAAATCCTAAGTCAACATGTATTGCAGTCGCGTAAGGGGTGTACCATATCCTTTCGGTCTATGGTACCTAATAGCTCCTTTCGGCCTATGCTATTAGTTCCTAGGTCTCACGAATATTGGGTGTCAACAATAAGGGTGATTCCTAAATTCTAGGTCACATACCTTTCAGTCTTAATTAACCTAGCTGTCTTAAAGCGTTAACCAATGCCCTTCCCGTATCTTTCAATCTTGGGTAAGTCATTACTAACATCCTACAAGTCCCCTTTCAGTCTCATTATAGGTTGTTATAGCCGACGAATTAAAACAGTTTGAAAACGTACGCAGGTTGGTCGACCGACCAACTATTCCGGTCGACCGACCAACCACCTCAGTCGACCGACCAGTTAAGCTGGTCGGCCGACCAAAGTCTGCTATAGGCAGAATCGGGTATTACACCACCTACGCATATTACTCCCTACATCCTAACATATGCAATTAGCTACTCATGGACATAGAAATAACAACAAAAAAAGTAATAAACACATAATTCATTGTAAACATTAATCTAAACATACGATAACAACAAAGGCTTTTGGGATTCTATACTAAATCGGATGCAAGCAATTATAAAGATAACAAAATACGAACTGAAATCAAAGGAAATTACCGCAGAAGGAATTAGGCCAGAAAGGACAAAAGCTTTATTGAATCCCGTGGAAAGATTGTTGAACAATGAATATAAAACTAAAGAACAGTGGTTGAATAAAAATTAGAGTACTTGTTTGTAAAACTAGATTAAGATCTGAATAATGAGCTAGATGATCCCCCCTTAACCCTAATCACGAAATTAGCTTAAGTAGGCGACAAATAGAAGCTTTCTTATGACCTAATCACGCGTATGGGCTTTGCGGAGAATTCTAGATTTGCGCGCTGGTCGACCGACCAGGTGAAGCGGTCGGTCGACCGAATGTCGGGCTTGGTGGACTTCTGATCTTAAGATAGCAGGTCTTCTGGTCGACCGACCAGGGTAGTCGGTCGGTCGACCAGTTTTCCTGTGTATCAGCCTTGATTTCGTCTGATTTTGATCTTTTGGTACTTGGTTTGTGCCTTGAGTTGACTTTTCCTCGTTCCTTGGTTATGCAAAAATCCCGAGGGTAGAAATTGGCATAAAACCGCCTCTTTTCCGCATAATTCCGCAAAAGAGCATAAAAATATGAAAGTAGACAATTGTTGGGAAATAAAGGCTAAAACATAGTAAATGAGCGCTAAAATGCGTGTTAAAATAGATGTAAAACATCATAAAATAGACACGCATCAAATTCCCCAAACCAAACCTTGCTTGCCCTCAAGCAAGAATTAGACTCGATCTTAAACTAATGGAACGATTTCAATCTCAGAGCGAAATTTACATGTAAGCCTAAGCCAATGCCAAGTACAAAATGAGAAAGCATTCAAATCATGCAAACGAGTTATGGGGTTGTCAAACTTGCAAAAATAGAGACTATAGAGACTTTATACCTGCAATCTAACATGAAAAAGAATTCTACAACCATGAAGCAAAGGGTGAGTGTATGTGAAAGATAGAAATAAGTATATTGTTAAGACACTCACCTAACTACGACCCATGAAAACATGCCTGCAATCTAACATGAAAAAGAATTCTACAACCATGTATAAACATATTCATTAAGTGACTTGGATACATGCAGATGAGGCAATGAAAGATATGTGAGGTGAAAGGTAAAAGAGGATAAGATGTTTTTGGACTTGTGGGGTTAGTAGCCAAGCTAGTAAAACCGGTTCCCAACAACATATTTCACGACTTTTGACATTAAGAAAGTGCTCTTTTGTAGCACAACTCTCACATTAAATAAAAGAAGGGACTCCGGCCAAATATTTTGAATGAAGTACGGGAGTGATAACATGTAAAAGAAAGGAATTTCAGAACGAATTTTGAACTCTGGTCTTGTCAGTTGGTCGACCGACCAATGGGGACGGTCGGTTGACTGACTTGCAGGTTTCTTTGATTTTTTTTCGTTTTTCTTTCTTTTACTTTCTTTTTCTGTTCTTTTTTCTTTTTTCCTTTTTTTTCTTTCTTTCCTTTCTTTGCTCTTTTTGCTCAAGAAAGCATACAAACCAAGATGCCTAAAAAAAAAAAAAAAATCCAATGACCACAAATACTAGCTTGGATGGGTAGGCTAAGTATAGGATGTAGTTTTGGGGGGGGGGGGGGGTAAAAAGGCAATTTTGGCTATGTAGGGCTTATGGGTAAATAGGAGAAAAGGGGTCCCAAATTCACGTACCAAGACTCACAAAACGAGATAGTAAACAAGTATATATCAATCCAAGTTCATGTATATTGATGTAACATGTTCCAAGGGGAGTACTACTCACATCCTAGACAACTGGTTTAAGAATGAAACCAGGAATAAAGCTTAAAACTCAGAATGTAAAGTAGATTGCCAAGGTATAAGTCAAGTTTCAAGAAAACAAGTTGACAAAAACTTGTAGTTATGCATATAACTTTTATACTAAAACAAGTTGACAAGTCAAGGCAAAGGCATAAACATGTAAGATAGCAAAGATCATCATTGAAATACTCTCGTTCGGACTCGACCTATATGCTAAAATAAACATGCATTTTTTTTGAAATTTTTGAATTTTTCTATTTTTTTTGTATTTTTCTTTTGTATATGCAAGGAAAATGAAGGAAAGAACAAATGCAATACAAAAATGCAATAAACGTGTGAAAGAAATGCAATGGAACAATGCATGTGACACAAAACCATTCCCCAAACCAACCCGCATAATGTCCCCATTGTGCATTAGCCTAAGTAAAGGTTTCATAAAATTAAGGGAAAAATGCAAGAAAGTAAAACCAAGGGAAATGGAAAGAACTCACCGGATTTTTAAAGCGCATGGGAAACCTCCCCAAACCAGCGTAAGCTGGGAGGTTTTGGTGGCCAGCAGTGCCACTCTAAGTACCTGAAAAAGTCAAACAAAGAAAGACATTTTTCGGGGTTTAAACGCGTTTTGGGTGAAGTATAATGTGTTGAAGGTTTGAAATAGAAGAAGAAGGAATGGAAGCAAATAGGAAAGAAAAGGGAAAAGAACTCCCTTATGACGTTTGCACGCTTCCCAAGAAAATCACGGACAGTCTGCACAGGCGAAATGATCGACCGACCGTCCTCTCTGGTCGACCTACCAGACTGCAGACTACAGTGTCTTCTGGCGTGCAGGGTCTCGGTCGACCGACTGATGTTGCTGGTCAGTCGACTGACTTTCATGTACAGTGGCCTTCTTTTCTTCGAAAATAATTTGTATCAACCAAGTTGATCATCTCCAAAGCTGAAAAACATTATATATGCGCCCAAAACATGCGCAAAAATCCAGAACCAAGTCTAATTGTCTCAACTACGCAACAAAAGCATAAATTGTTCTAAAAACTTAAAGCAACAAAAACTAAAAAGTCTTAACAAAACAGAAAATTGTCTTAAACACAAAAGTTTGAAAAACTCATCCGCTAAAGATGCGGAAAATCTCAGACCACGGCTTTTGGCTATATGCCGTTGTCTCTACCGTGTTTGTTCGGATTGCCAAACACGTCTCCTTTCCGTCACAAACCATATGTGGCGGACTCTTCTCTTTCTCCTCTTCTCTTCTTCTCTTGTTGTCCTCCTCATACACCAAATCTGGAACATCATCCTCTTTGTAGCTTAGGATCCCGAGCCCTCCTCTTTGCACAACGACTTCCTTCACCAAGGGCTTCCCCAAACCAATTCCCGCATTAGGCAAAACAGAAGCATCCTCCATATTGCTCCCAATCTGGGGCGGAGGTGTAAAAAAAGTTATGGGTGTAGGTATCAAAATAGGAGAAGTGATGATGACCTCATAATTCTTTTCAGAAGTAATAGCATTACATGTGATAGGGGTCATAGCATCCTTCTTCCTATAAGATAAACCGAAGATGATAGAATGTTTCCCTACCTTAAAAGTTAAGGTCCCACTACCTACGTCGATTATGGCTCCCGCAGTGTGTAGGAATGGTCTCCCTAAGATGATAGGTATATGAGCATCCTCAGGGATGTCCAACACCACAAATCTACGGGAAAGAAAAACCTGTCAATGCGCACAGGGATGTTTTCTAACATCCCTATGGGTTCCATAGAGGTACGGTCGGCCATTTGCACCGTCATGCTAGTCATTGCAAAAGAGGTCATTCCTAGTTTTAAGGCTACACTTAGGGGCATAACACTAATGTTCGCCCCCAAGTCACATATGGCCTTCTTAACTGGGAAGGTTCCTATGGACATGGTACAGAAAAACTTCCTGGGTCCTCTAATTTATGGTGTGCTATGACGGGGGACAAGAAACTTGACGACTCCTCGGTTAGAACTACAAACTCTACTTTATCTAGAGACCGCTTTCGGGTTAGAAGCTGCCTCATGAACTTTAGATAAGAGGGAACCTGTTGAACTAACTGTAAAAAAGGTACTTGCACATTTAATGAACGAATAACGTCTTTAAATTTATCAAAGGATACCTGTTACTTAGTTGGTAGGAGTCGCTCCGGATAAGGAGGGGCGGAACTTTCAGCATTTCCGGCTCCTTTTAGGAAGTTCGGGGTCTTGTCACCCCGGAAAAGAATTTGCCTTAGATTATCAGGCATCTCAGGTCTAAACGGAACTTCCTGTTCAACATTCTTGGTCGGTCGACCATGCTCCTCAGTCATTCGACCGACTTCCTGTTCTCCAGAAGCTACTGGAATCTGCTCAGTGGTCGACCGACTAGTATCAGTGGTCGGTCGACCAGAATCACTGCTACTCGCGTTCTGCCTTTTCTCCTTTTCTTCTCCACCAGCTCTGCCACCTCCAATATTTGCCCCGCTCCACAGTGATATGATATTAAGAGTCTCCTTCTTTTGGTCCGTCTTGGTCGGAAGTTGACCCGGGACCCTTGTATCATTCTTGCTCGCAATTAGAGCAATTTGAGATTCCAACATTTTCATTCCCCCCTCTCGCGCCTGTGACTCCTTCTGAACCAACCCGATGAGGTTTTGGATTAAGGTATCCGTACTTGGTGGTGGGTTTGAAGGTGGTTGTGGAACAAAAGGGGGTTTTTGATATTTTTGTTTGTGCGGAGGGATGTAGGCTTGATTTTGGTTTTGTTGTTGGTGTTGTGGGTTAAGGACGTTTTGGCTTGTCCATCTCATGTGGGGGTGGACATTGTTGCTATTTGGGTCATAGAAATTATTTCCGCGGTAGTGTTGGAAAGCCGTGCATGTCTCATTTAATGAAGTACAGAATTTCGAAACATGCCCCTCTCTACCGCATCTCTCGTAAATAAACGGTCCGTCAGAAACGACATTTACTTGATACATGCCACCCTTACTCCCACTCCCAATCTCAAACTTACCACTGTTAACCTCAAGCTTATCCAATTTGGCCATTAAGGCCTCAATAGCTGCAACATTAGACTCAGCCTTCATTTGGTTACCACGGGAAGTCCTGTGTTCAGCACGATGCACTCCCATTGGCTGCGGCATCTAAGTAGGCCCGATTATCGTCATAGAGGCCATTATAGAACTGGTTACATAGAAACCACTGTTCAAATCCATGATGAGGTATGGATCGAACGAGTCTCTTGAACCTAGTCCAAGCCTCACTGAAGTCTTCTGAAGCTCCTTGTTTGAAGCTAGTAATCTGCGCCCTCAAGGCATTAGTCTTAGCCGCGGAATAGTATTTCCGATAGAAGGCCAAGGCTAATGTGTTCCAGTCGGTCACTCCCGCAGCAGTGCGGTCTAAATCTCGGTACCACTCCCTCGCCGAGTCTCGGAGGGAAAAGATGAACATAGTCTCTTTGATTTGATCTTGTGTCACTCCATCTGGGGTGCAATGGAGCATATATAATCTATAAAGATTTCTATATGCTTAGCTGCGTCCTCATTGGCCGCGCCCCCAAATTGATTCCTTTCCACCATGGAGATATAGGACGGTTTTGCATCGAATGGTTTCCCCGTGCCCGCAGGTAGAGTGAACCCTTTGTAAAGGTCCTTCACCTGTGGTAAGGAGTGACTGGCGATGCTTGCTTCTTCGGCCATCTTTTCTTCGTCTTCAAAGGTTTGGAAGTAGGTATTTGTTGGTGTTTTTGGTGTAGGTGGATTGTGAGGTGATTGTGGTTGATTTGGTGTAGATGTGTTATTTTGTGGTGATGGTGGTGATGATGGTTGATCAAAAATATCCTCTTGAAATAGAGAAGATGGTGAACCTCCTTCCCTACTCTCTAAAAACGTTTTTTCCTTGCTCTAAGAGTCCTCTCAAGCTCAAGATCAAGTGGTAGGAGTTCTCCTTGAACCGACCTGCGCATAAGATGGAAACTAAAAGAAAAAAGTGAGAAAGGTTTAAGGAACAAAGTTCCTTAAACACAAAACAAAAACAAAAAACAATAAACACGGGCCTCACCTCCCCGGAAACGGCGCCAAAATTTGACACCCGTCGTTGAGGGGTGCCAAAGATAAGATTTATAAAACCTCGACTTAGACTAGATAGTGAAAGTCAAGGGTCGAACCACAAGGAGGTGGGGAGTGTTTATTGTTTAAGGTCGATGTTTTAAGGTATCAAATTGGGGGTTTGATTGTTGGTTGTCACTAAGTCTAAAAAATAAAGACAGTAAAAGAAACAAGAAATAAGAATGTGATAAAACTTATGGTAAAAAGGATGCTAGGATGTTCGGGTAGTGAAACGCTATGATGGTGTAAATCCAAAGTCAACATGTATTGCAGTCGCGTAAGGGGTGTAACATATCCTTTCGGTCTATGGTACCTAATAGCTCCTTTCGGCCTATGCTATTAGTTCCTAGGTCTCACGAATATTGGGTGTCAACAATAAGGGTGATTCCTAAATTCTAGGTCACATACCTTTCATAAGCGTTAACCAATGCCCTTCCCGTATCTTTCAATCTTGGGTAAGTCATTACTAACTTCCTACAAGTCCCCTTTCAGTCTCATTATAGGTTATTATAGCCGACGAATTAAAACAGTCTGAAAACGTACGCAGGTTGGTCGACCGACCAACTATTCCGGTCGACCGACCAACCACCTCAGTCGACCGACCAGTTAAGCTGGTCGGCCGACCAAAGTCTGCTACAAGCAGAATCGGGTATTACACCATCTACGCATATTACTCCCTACATCCTAACATATGCAATTAGCTACTCATGGACATAGAAATAACAACATAAACAGTAATAAACATAGAATTCATGGTGAACATTAATCTAAACATACGATAACAACAAAGGCTTTTGGGATTCTATACTAAATCGGATGCAATTAGTTATAAAGATAACAAAATACGAACTGAAATCAAAGGAAATTACCGCAGAATGAATTAGGGCAGAAAGGACAAAAGCTTTATTGAATCCCGTGGAAAGATTGTTGAACAATGAATATAAAACTAAAGAACAGTGGTTGAATAAAAACTAGAGTACTTGTTTGTAAAACTAGATTAAGAACTGAATGATGAGCTAGATGATCCCCCCTTAACCCTAATCACGAAATTAGCTTAAGTTGGCGACAAATAGAAGCTTTCTTATGACCTAATCACGCGTATGGGCTTTGCGGAGAATTCTGGATCTGCGCTGGTCGACCGACCAGGTGAAGCGGTCGGTCGACCGAATGTTGGGCTTGGTGGACTTCTGATCTTAAGATAGCAGGTCTTCTGGTCGACCGACCAGGGTAGTCGGTCGGTCGACCGGTTTTCCTGTGTATCAGCCTTGATTTCGTCTGATTTTGATCTTTTGGTACTTGGTTCGTGCCTTGAGTTGACTTTTCCTCGTTCCTTGGTTATGCAAAAATCCCGAGGGTAGAAATTTGGCATAAAACCGCCTCTTTTCAGCATAATTCTGCAAAAGAGCATAAAAATACGAAAGTAGATAATTGTTGGGAAATAAAGGCTAAAACATAGTAAATGAGCGCTAAAATGCGTGTTAAAATAGATGTAAGACATCATAAAATAGACACGCATCACACTAGGTTGAAGACAAAGAGGGTGGGGGCTGGAAGTTCTACGGCGTAGATGTTGGTTGGGCCCTCTACAACATTAAGGCGAAGGACTTTCAATACTTCAGCACTGGTTACTTCCTCAACCTCCTCCCAGTCACGTTTGGGAAAGGTAGTCAACCCCACATCAGAAACTTCAAGCAACCCAGCAAGTCGCTCAATAGTAAGGACAAATGGTTTATGGTTTATGATGGCTGAAAGGGTACCCGAAACAACATCAACTCTGACTGTTGCATATAATTGAATGACTTCGGACAAGTACATGTGACTATACTTGTCGAGAAGGTTCACCCAACCCTGTGCATACATAGCCTCTTTAAAATACTTAAAAGCGGGTGATGAATCATACCAAGACTTGCGGTAGCGTCTGCCACTATGAAAACAACAGTTGAGTATATCGCGACATATCTTCAATGTGTCCTCCGGCAAGTCAAGAGAGTTGAGATGATTTGCCACGTCATTTTTGAAGGCATCAGGGTAAGATGACACAACAAGGGTACGGCAAATATTTGCGGGTGTCTTATCTTCCAGGATTTCCTCATCTTCTTCCTCAAGAGAGGACATAAGTTTCGAATTTCGGGCCTTCTTTGACATGCGGGTTTTGGACCCGAATCCCTTTCGTTTGATGGTTTTTGTTACTTTGGGAGATGGGTTTTCAGAGGGGATTTCATCAACATCTTCTTGCCCAAATATCTCAGTCATTTTTCTCTTGGAACGGGTCTTGGAAGAGGGGTCAGGAAACAATGGTTCAAGCATTTTCTCGAACACCTCATCCGCATTCTGATTTCCTTCATTTTCTTTGTTTCAACAGTGGTGTCCACTGTTTCATCCTCATCCATTAGGGTTTTGGGATTCTCCTTCGTTCCCACACTTCCTTCATTCACGATTGAGTGTTCTTTTTCCTTGTTAGCACTCATCTCATTGAGTGTTTCTACCACCTCATTTTCTTCTTCCTCCTCAACTACCTTTGATTTCTTCTTTGTTACTTTCTCCTTTTTATTTTTCTTTTCCTTTTCTTTTGATTTTTTCTTCTCCTCATCCTTTTTCTTACTTAGGTCCTCCATTATCTTATCAATCTCATCACTTTCTGTTTCCACATCCTTCTCGGCATTCAAGTCAGGAATGTCAGACCCGGCTTCCTCTTCGTTTTCTCTGACATATTCACTGTCATTTTTATCACTTGTTTCCTCCTCATCGGTATCAAAGTCCACCGTGGGATCAAGTTGAAGAGAAATGGGTTCCCTTCTTCCCCTGCCACGTATTTTTCTTCTCGAAGGGCCTCCTCTGACAGCCACCTTTTTTCGTGACTTGATGATCTTGGTGGATTCAGAGGCGGCAGTGACAGCGGACTCGGGTTGTGTGGACATTTTTCTTTTTGCAATGAATTTTGGGTTGAAGGTATTTCGAAGGTTATGTAGTTCTCTTGAAAGATTTTGGGAGGCATTTTAATGAGAAAAGAAAGGTTAAGAGAGGACGGTTATGGACGTGTGAGGGAAGGAGAGGGGTTGGAGGTTTTTTGAATTGTTCAAAGGGTAAGGACGGTTTGCATGGGGAACAAAAGGATAAATGAGGTGGTGAGTTAGTTTTGATTTGACAATGCATTAATTTTGAGTGGCTCAACAAGATTTAAAGTACACTACCTTTTTAGTTGTAATTTTATTTTGGTATTACTTGTACTACACATAATATTCACATAGTCATGAGTACTAGTTTTACCATGCATTAAGTTATCTCCTTTAGTCAATCATGTAGGAGAAGCAAGTGGTTTTTCATTCGTTACATGTTGTCTCGTAAACTAATTTCCGACCGAAGTCTTTCGAATTGTTCTCTTTCCAACGGTTTTGTAAGAATATCCGCAAGTTAATCTTAGGTTCTACAAAAACTTAAGCATATATGGCCTTTTTCCACTTGATCACGTAAAAATGATGTCGAATGTCTATGTGTTTGGTACGTGAGTGTTGTATTGGATTTTTTGAAATGTTTATGGCACTAGTGTTATCACAAAAAATAAGGGTAGTTTCGAATATTAGACCGTAGTCATGTAATTGTTGTCTTACCCAAAAAATCCGCGCACAACAAAGAGCGACACTTACATACTCACTTTCGGCCGTGGACAATGCAACGGTGTTTTGTTTCTTTGAAACCCATGAGATTATGCATGGTCCAAGGAATGTTGCAATTCTCGACGTGCTCTTTGTATCCACGAGATCACCGGCATAGTCCGCATCCGAAAAACCTGCAAGATAAAGTTCAAAATGAGTTGGATACCAAAGATGTACTCTTTGTGTTCCAACCAAATACCTAAAAATCCGTTTTACGGCTTTGAAGTGTGATTCTTTAGGGTTTGCTTGGAAACGAGCACATACACAAACACTATATTGTATATCCGGACGACTTGCGGTTAAGTAGAGAAGTGAGCAAATCATACCTCGATAAATCTTCTCACTTACACTCTTACCTTCTTCATCTTTGTCGAGTTTGACTTTGGACATCATAGGTGTAGGCATTGGTTTAGAGTCGGACAACCCAAACTTGTTTAACATTTCCTTTAGGTATTTTTGTTGATGAATCATTATTCCATGTTCATTTTGTTTGATTTGAAGAACAAGGAAAATCTTAGTTCTCCTATCATACTCATTTCAAATTCAGATGTCATCAAATCAGAAAAATACTTATAAAAAATGTTATTTGTTGCACCAAAAATAATATCATCGACATATACTTGTGCAAGCAACAGTTCAGTTCCTTGTGACTTAATAAACAATGTTTTATCAACCGAGCCTCGTGAGAAGCCGTTTTCTAGCAAGAACTTAGACAATCTATCATACCAAGATCGAGGAGCTTGTTTTAAACCATAAAGTGCTTTGTCAAGTTTGAAAACATCGCTAGGCAATTCATTGTTTATAAATCCGGGAGGTTGTTCAACAAATACTTCCTCTTCAAGGTATCCATTTAAAAACGTGGTTTTTACGTCCATTTGGAAGAGTTTGATACCTTGAAAGGATGCAAAAGGTATGAGCATACGTATGGCTTCAAGTCTAGCTACCGGTGCAAAGGTTTCATCATAATCAATCCCTTCTTGTTGATTATACCCTTGAACCACTAGTCTAGCCTTGTTGCGTACAATTTCTCCAACATAATCAAACTTATTGCGAAAGACCCACTTTGTACCAATGACAGTACGTTGAGCAGGCCTTGGAACCAGATGCCATACCTTGTTACGCTCAAATTGGTCTAGTACTCTAGTTCTTCTTGCATTGCTATGGTCCAATATTCATCAGTCAAGGCTACTGTGACATTGTTTGGCTCAATTTGGGAAATGAATGCATGAAACAGACAATAATTTTGGAGGGATGATCTGGTTTTTATTCCTGAATTTAGATCACTGGTTAGGTTTGCTAAAGGATGTGAACTTTGGTGTTTCCAATTTTTGAGGACAAGTGGTTCGGGGGAGTTGTTTGTTTCTGGTGCAACAGTAGATGCTACTGTTGAATTTTGGGAATCTATTAAGAGAGGATTTGGTTCTTCCTCTGTTTTCATGTTCAGTTGTTGTTCCCTTTCTAGATTTCCCCCCTGAGGAACTGACTTCTTTTGTTGGTGAGGGAGTGTTAGTTCCCCCTGAATTTTGGCCGGTTTTCTCATGCAACGGCTGATCAGACTGTTGCTCATCCTCTTCTAGCACTTGATCCATATCACGACGGATCATGCCAATTTCAAAGTCATCATCATATTCATCATATTCATCCTGATCATCAGAAATAAACAGACTTGATTCATCAAATATTACATGTACACTTTCCTCCATTTTCATGGTCCGTTTGTTATATATTTTAGGGATATTCTACATGGTACCCCTCAATTTTTCGACTTTCTACATGGTACCCCTACACTTTTTAAAACATACATAGTACCCCTAATTGTTGTCATTATCACTACGTGTACCCCTAAACTTTATTTTCCGTCAATTAAAATCATTTTTAAGCGTTAAATGATTACTTAGACGCATAACCAAACTTGACATTTATTATCTCATGACATAAGGACTCTATTAGAATTAATATTCATTCTTTGGACGTAATAATTTGACAAAGATCAATAATTTTTCCTTCACCTTTTTTTTAGCCCATATATATCTATAAATATTAGGATCAAGATGGATATTGAGCCTAATAGAGTCCTTATGTCATGTGATAATAAATGACAAGCTTCCTTTCGCATTCAAGTTATCACTTAAAGCTTTAAAATGAGTTTAATTGACGGAAAATAAAGTTTAGGGGTACGCGTAGTGATAATGAGAACAATTAGGGGTACCATGTATGTTTTAAAAAGTGTAGGGGTACCATGTAGAAAGTCAAAAAATTGAGGGGTACCATATAGAATATCCCTATATTTTATATGCCTTACTATAATCCGAATATCCAACAAATACTCTTTCGTCACGACGTGCATCAAATTTTCCGAGGTTGTCCTTTCCATTGTTGTGAACAAAACATTTACTACCAAAACATTTTAGATGTGAAATCTTAGGTTTTCTTCCTCGAAGTAATTCATAAGGAGTCTTGCTTGTCATTTTTCGGATCATAACACGGTTATAAATATAACAAGAGGTGTTAACAACTTCTGTCCAAAAATTTCTAGGTACCTTAAAGCTAATGAGTAAAGTTCTAATCATGTTTTCCAAAGTTCTATTCATTCTTTCCACTACCCCATTTTGTTGTGGGGTTCTAGCGACAGAAAAGTTATGGCTAACACCGTACTCATTGCAATAGTCATTGAAAGACGAATTCTCAAATTCGGATCCATGATCGGATCTCAATGAAATGAGTTTGTATCCAAATTTATTTTGAGCCTTCTTGACCCAAATAAGGAATTAATCAAAGGTTTGATCCTTAGAAATTAGAAACAAAAGCCAAACATACCTTGAGAAGTCATCAACAATTACACAAATGTATCTACTACCACCTTTGCTAGGGATTCGCATTGGTCCACATAGGTCTATGTGGATGAGTTTTAATGGTAGAGAAGTGCTAATGACATTTTTGGATTTAAAGGAGTTTTTTTTTACTTGTTTCCCTTTTACACAATCATTACATAGGGATTTGAATTCAAATTTTATATTGGGGATGTCATCTACTAGGTCAAGTTTTCTTATGGTATTAAGTGTTTTGGCATTCACATGACCAAGTCGTTTATGCCAAAGCCAAGGGTTATTCTTTTGAACACTAATGCAACATAGAGTTTGTCCCAACAATGAGTGGAGATTAGTCATGTAAACATCCTTAACACGGTTACCACTAAGAATAAGATTCCTAGTCTTTTCATCTATTATCCTACATTCATTTGCACGGAATTCAATAATATTACCAAGGTCACATAATTGAGAAATACTGAGAAGATTATGCTTCAAACCTTTGACAAGCAACACTTTGTCGACGCATAGTGACTTTGACTTACAAACTTTTCCAATACCAACTATTTCACCTCGCTTGTTGTCACCAAAAGTCACCATACCGCCATCATAGGCCTTTAGTGAGAGAAATTGGTTTTTATCTCCCGTCATATGACGTGAGCATCCATTTTCCAAATACCAATTGCTGCTGCCTCTCACTATTGCCTGCACATAATCAATTCGTTAGTTTAGGAACCTAGACTTGCTTGGGTCCCTTCTTAACATTCTTCTTTTTAGACACTTCCTTTTTTACCCATGCTTGTTTAGCCCTTGATGTGCTTACTTCTAGGTTAAGTTTTCTCTTTTCACATCCATTGAACTCATGACCGGTGTTACCATATTAGTTACAGATTATGTATTCAGCAAGACCAACGTACTTTCTTCTTCTGAAGTCAGTCTGACTTGGGTCTTGGTTTCGAATGCAACAGTGTGTGTTACTGTTGCGTGAAAAACCAAGTCCAGTCATTTTCTCTCGACTTTCATATTCTTGTGATTGGTTTAGAAGAAATTCTAGGACTCTCTGACTACCTTCCCATTTAAGATAGAAGGTTTTGGCCTCATCTAACTTTTTGTTCAAAGTTTTGATTTCAATTAGATGTTCATGGTTCTGCTTTTGTGATTTGTCGAGAGATTGTTTTGTATGACTCACTTCATCACTCAACATTGTTCCAACTTGTTCCAGTTGTTTGTTATCATGCTTACAAGAGGTGAGTTCTAACAACAAAGAGTCACGTTCCTTGGTAATTGTGGAGACACATTTGTTAAGGCTGTCCAATTTCTTATCAAGATCTGATGCAACAGTGCAAGAGTCTGTGACTTGAAATTGTTCCAGTTTATTGATGAGAATACAGTTCTGTTTTTGTAAACTCTTGATTTCATTTTCGACAGTGGTTGAGGAGCTGGTTATGTCATTCTAATTTAGACTTTCTTTTAGACAAATGTTTTCTTCAGCAATGTTTTCAATTTCTTCTTGCATTGCTTCAAGTTTATCATTTTGAACACGACACTTATCTATAAATTGATCTAACACGGTGCATAATTTATCATTTCAAAATGACAGAACCTTTTTCTTGAGTGAGTTTACCTCATTTTCTGAATCTGAGTTGGAATCATATGAATGGGCCATAAGAAATATGACCTTTTCTTTGGAGGATTTTGAAGCATTTTTTGAAGAATTTGACGAGATACATAACTTGGCATCTAATTCGTCCTCAAGGATTTCATCCTCTTCGGAATCAGACAACCCCCAAATAGCCGTCATGACTTTTGTTTTATAATCTTGCTTTGCAAAGTCATGTTTTTCCATTGATTTAAATAGATCCCATTTTGGACATTCTTTGATTTGGTGACCCTTATCACCGCATTTAAAACATCCAATATTGGAAGTCAATTTTCTCTTAGGAAACTGTCGTTTACTAGCATTAGTCTTAAACCTTTGAGAACCCCTACAATTTATCATACTTGCAATGTTTTTGGTAAACAATGCAAACTCATCATCTCCATCCTCCTCATCACTTGAGAGAGCATTGAGAGCGAGCCCTTTCCCTTTGGAACTTTCCTCAGATCGCTTCATGAGGGTTAGGTCGTGAGCCATGAGCGAGCCCATTAGTTCATTAAGAGGTAGATTAGATAGATCCTTTGCTTCCTCAATAGCGGTAACCTTTGCTATTTTTCGGTTAGGCTACGAAGGATTTTACGAACTAGATCCTCGGGTTCAAAAACCCTCCCTAGATTTTTAAGTTCATTGATAATGCTAGAAAAACGAGAAGATACACTATTTATGGATTCTTCCTTAGTCATGTTAAACATCTCGTACTGTTGCATGAGAAGATCTATTCGATACTTCTTTACTTGTGACGTTCCCTCATATGCAAGGCATAGGGTGTCCCAAATTTCCTTGGCCAACGTGCAACCAGATATTCGGTTAATCTCTTGTTCACCGATGCCATATTGAAGAATGGACATGGCTTTAGAGTTCTTTTCGACCTTTTTGTAATCTGACTGAACGTACTTTTCCTCGCTTTTTGGTGAACTTTTGCCATCGACATCAATAACAGTGACAGGAGGGGGGGCATTTTTTTATTATTAACCAACATTCATAATCAGTACCCTTAACGTAGTGTTCCATGCGATGTTTCCACCAGGCATAGTTATCTCCCTTGAAGATGGGATCCTTAGCGTGTTTATTCTCGTCCATAACTATAGGATCAATTCTTTTGGTGCTTAACCAATATCAAGAGCACGAGGCTCTGATACCAATTGAAGAGTTAAGAACGATAAACACCTAAGAGGGGGAGGGGGTGAATTAGGTGTGACCCTTTAATAATTTTAACGACTAAATCACTTGAGAGAATTAATAACGAGTAAGTTCACAAGATGAGCAGAGTATTCTATGCAACAGTATGATTGACTGTTACACAGAAACTTGGAATCGTTCAAGTAAGCGAGAAATAACGAAGAGTATGAAAGTAAATAAACAAACAACCAAAGTTAAAAAATTGGTTCAGTCTCTACTCCGAGACCTACATCCAACCGTTATTTTATTGATTGGTTAGGAATTTACTCAAACAACTAAACTTTTACAATTAAAATAACTCGCCAACCTACTCCGTTTGCATTTGCTCAAAGCTACTCCGCTTCACGACTTTGACTCAAACTTAAAGCTACTCCTCTTCAAGAGTTTATGAAGTTCTATCTCTTTGGTTTACACGATCAGAATCTCAGGGGTTCAGTTAAAAACATTGAGATTTACATTTAAGATCTAAACACGAGAATCATGGAACAAACTCATTATGTCACAGTGCAGCTTACTGATTCATGGAGATATTCAGCCCCTTTGAAAAACGTTGAAGACTTTTTGAAACTTAAAATGATTTTGCAAAAACTTAAAGAAAGATCTTTGAAAGCTTAAGAGTTTTTGCAGAATACTTCAATAAATGTTGTAAAGCCTTAGCATTTAATGAGACTAAGTGATTCCTTTTATAGTGTAAAAGTTGTGTAATAGGTTTACCCAAAACTTGGGTATTACCCAACTTGTACTTTTATCCATTGGATAATAGCTAAACCACTTGACAAGCAAAAGGTGTTGTTTAGTTTTCATTGGCTCCTCATAAAGCAACTCTGATTTTCTTTTTCAATTGTCTCCTTACAAAATCCTTAAGTACTACTTGCATTTCAAATGTAAACAATTCAAAAGCTTTATTATTTTGCAAGTACGGTACACCACGGATAAAACGAGTTTTACGTCTTAATTCGTGCGAGCCAAAAGAGAAAACGATTTTTCAGAAAACAGATTTCGACAGTTATTTTTTCCAGAAAACTGAGATGACAATTTTGCAAATTTCGCGAAATAATTTTTCACGTCTTAAAAATCTCCATGCGATATCAGACGCAATAATCTGATGGACTGTTGCATGACTAAGCGGTCACTTGACTTTAACAAGAATGTTACACTTACTCTTACATTTGTGACTAAGGTTACGTGGGGGATTGTTCTTGAATTGTTGTTCTTCTTGATCATGTTTGAAACACTATGGATGCTATCTTGTTGCTTTGTTCTTCAATCCATTTGTTTTGCTTTGAACACTTAAACATGCCACTTAAGAACAAACAATTAATATATACAAAGACATGTCATCATCAATTAAAATGTTCCAACACAATTCCTCTTCCAATGCCCTTTCCCGTTGCAATAAAAGCATCTGTCTCCTTCAAGGGAGCTTTTCTTGGGATTTGAGGTGCTTGCCTCGGAAGCCACTTTCTTGGCATTGTTGGAACTTTTCTTCCTGCCAACCTTGGCCTTCCTTTTGAACTTTCCCTTACTCTTTGTGTTAACATTGAGCACGTCCTTGGAGACACTAACATTTAAGCCCATATCCCTTTCAGCTTGCACAATCATATTGTGCAACTCATCAAAGGTTGTCTCTTGGTTTCTCATGTTAAAATTCACCCTGAATTGAACATAAGTTTTGACCTTGGACAAGGACTGTAGGATTCTGTCAATCACTAGTTCTTTAGGAATTCAAACTGATTCAACATAAGAGTCTCAACATGCTCCATAAGCTTGAGCACATGAGGGCTAACCTTTTGGCCCTCTTTCAGATTAAGATCAAAGAAAGCTGATGCCGCCTCATACTGGACAATTCTCGAAGCCTTCGAGAACATTGTCACAAGTTTGGAGTAGATTTCATAGGTCGGGCCAAGTTTAATGGCACTCTTTTGAAGCTCTTGCTCCATAGAGAAGATCAAAACATTTTTGATCGCCGCAGACTCTTTCTGGTAGGTCTCATAGGCGCGCCTAGTCGCAACATTGGCATTAGCCTCAGGTTCGTCAGGCGATTCCTTGACGAGGTATTGAGTTTTACCATCACCTTCTGCGGTCAACAAAAGTTGGGCATCCCAATCAGTAAAATTTGCCCCATTCTTTCCTAGTTTACAACGATCCATAAAGGATCGTATGTTACGTTGTTCGGAGTTGTGGAAGTTGACATGTTTGATAATGATTTGAAGACTTAACTACAAAATTAAACATTGAAGATATTAAACACTTATCATTTTTAGTTAACTTGTAAACATTTTAATCAAGTTAATGCATCTATAAAATGACCTTTATCCAATTTTATAAATGATTCCAAGACCCAAACCTTATACCACCAAAATCGTGAACCACTGGAACTCCGACATTAATGATATTGTTTGGTGGGTTAACTTTTAACCGGTTCTACTCTAGAACTCTTGGTCAATCATAAATCATTATTTATACATCTTAGCCCGGAACACATTGACCACTGGTCCTCTACACTTCCGTTGAGTTCAAACCAAATTTCACCTGCATCGAGATGCGATCCGCCCACTGGACTGAATCCACCTCAATGCCCCATTTATCCAATTTAATGAGGTTCGTACTGCCCACTGGACTAGCACCACTCCACGAAATAGAAATTCATGAGTTCTAATATTTGGTAAGGCTAATCTCAATTGTTTTGATAAAATAGAGGTCTTGTCAATTTATTATCCATCGCCTTTTAAGTGAATTAAATTGGTGATTTAATACTCCGTATTTTTTATTTCGTTTTATTAAATATTTTAATATTAATCGTGCGTCGACGAGTTTATGTGATAAGTTAAGCTTTTGTAAGCGAAAATAATTTGGTGAACGAGGTGTCTTATGTGTTAGTAGTTTGAGTCGTATATGCGATTGTGTAACAAAACCTTAATTGAGTTATAATATTTGGGTCTTGAGATGCGTGAAAGGCTTGACCCATATACTGATAGCCACGTCTAATGGGCCTAGGGTTGCGTAAAAACACAACCCATACACGACCTCCACACATTTCTGAAATCAGAATTTCAGAAAAAGCCTCTCTGCCGCCTCTTATATACACCGCAAGTAAACCCTATTCTAACCTAATCGACTTACACACATTCACCACACCTTCTGCCGCCACTTCTGAGTTTGCATAGGAGAGGTTTCCACGATGGTTTAGGGGTGCTAGAGCAGGTCATTTGATCCGTAAAGAGTGTACGTTCACCATGTCTTCTTCGTATTACCTGTTTCTGCAGTTTTTCTTTCTCTTTTGTTTCGCATGACGATATAGTATAATTGTGTTTAGGATTCTGATCTTCGTTATTATAGATCTAGGGTGTTAGTAGAAGTGTTTTAACCATAGTTTGTTGCGTCGTTGACCGCCTCGGGACCTCCCTTGAAGGGTGTTTACCACCATGTAAAAACCTCTGTTTTCGTTTTCCAGAACAGAGTTTATGCGCATGATTGTTAAACTGCAATTCGAGTCGGTTCTGTTTCTGAACTGTTATGGGTGTTTGAGTTTTGGGAAAGAAGGTAGCCCGGGGGTTGGTATGGTGGTAATCACGGTGGTTGGTGGTGGTCCTTTACAATTTTACAGCGGGTTTTGTCAAGGGTGTTCAAACGTGGGTTTTCGGGTCTGATGGTGACGCTGGGATTGTCGCGAGGTTGCTGCCAGGTTTTAAGGTGGCGACGGCCACCACTGACTCCCCTGGAAACACCGTGGCTCAGAGGCGAGCCTGGTGGTGTCTCAGGCAGAGCCAGTGGTGGTGGTTGGTGCCAGCGGTAGGGTTTGTCAAGGCTGTTTTGGGTCTGTGCTAACGTGTTTTGCCGTAGGTTTTTCGCGTGATAATATGTTTGGCAGGGATGTATCGTAATCAGCATGACCTTAATCTTGATGATGATCATTAATACTAATCATGGCTATTATTATTACTATTGTTTTATTATTAATATAATTATTGTTTTACTATTAATGTTATTAATGTTTATTATTATTAATAATTATTGTTGTATAATATTATTGTTAATTTTGATGTGATGGCAGTGTTTAATATAATTATTAAAAAATAATACTTGCAATGATGACGGTTATTAACGTTAATGAATAATATGATTTTGTCTATAATATTATTGTTGTTGGTTTAATCATAACCGTTTATTTAACCTCATGCTATTTTGGTAAGTATACATATATTGTTGGTCTAAATTTAGTAAGTTTCTAAGTGATTGATGGAATGGATCTATATATAGCTATATGTATCCGAGGTGATACAGATAGTCAGTTATGAACGTGTAGTTTTAGTAGTATTTAGTGCATGAATAGAATTTGATAAAAGTAATATTTATAGGATCATAATTTGAAGAGGAACATTAGTAGACGGTGTTGGTTGCTTCAGATTTGCTATTACAGGTAGGATACACTGAAACTATTTCTGTATTGTGTTATGTATGGATGTGAATTGGATGCTATGGTTGCAAGTATAATTATTATCAGATGTATATTCAGTGTTGGTTCTTTATTATTGCATTCATAACTATCGCATGAGCATGGTTACAGATTGAGATGATGATGAGATATTATTGGGCCCAGGCTAGCTCTGCAGGGCTAGACCTGGTGACCTCAGGTGTTATGCTGGTGTTCGGCGACGACCGATGATACTCTACCGGGAGGTTCGGTAAGGGTGGGAGTCACGGGTTTGAGAATGAGAAATGAGAATGAGAATGAGAATGAGATTGAGATTGAGCTCGAGTATATCATGGCATTGCATATCATTTATATTGTATTTTGTTATTGTGTTATCCTACTCAACCGCGAGGTTAACAGTGTATTCGTGTTCACCTACGATGATCCGGAATGGGGAGTAGATTTTTCAGGGCAAAGACAGACGGACTAGGATCTGGGCTTGGAGAGAGAAATTTGGATCAGACTCACCTAGTTATAGATCACTTAGCTTGTAATAGTTCGTTTGTACTTTTCACATGTTGAGTTTTGGTTTCAGACTATGCATGTAACAGTTTAGTTTTGACTCTTGGTTAAATAATCTAAAGTACTGTTTATCTTTCACTATGACTATCTCTTACCCTGGGTTATCCAGGTCGGTAACAGTCTTATTTACCCTAGAAGTCCTTGTTCAGGCTCCTAGGTAAATGGGGGTGTTACAAAGTGGTATCAGAGCCAGGTTCGATCCTCAGGCCTAAACCTAATGAGGAATAATAAACATAGGAAGAGTCCAAATAAAATGAACCCCAGGTTAGTAACTGTTAGGAGCCCCATAGGATTTGGGATGAGTTAGGGGGCCCCTCAAACCAAGTCACTGGCCCTTTCAGTCTAACCTGGCTACCTTGAGAGGTGTAGAGTGTGGGTAGTGTGGAATAAAGGAAGAGACCCTACATTTATATATATTTTTGTACTAACATTTCTTCAGCAAAAGAATGAGGTAAGTTATGATGTGAAATGCATTGGTGATACATGATGTGAAACATGAGAATTACACTAAGTGATGAAGTGCATGTTATACTGTTGTTTGACATATTGAGAACATGAGTTTGTGACAAAGTTTGACTATGAGTGTGATTGTATGAATATATGCATGCAGTAATATGATCCCTAAGCCTATAGGTAGAGTTATATGTGATGCAAAGTAATAATTACGGGTATGCTAGGAGTTGCATTTTAGACTACGTATGCTAGGAAAAACCTAGGATGGGAGGGTATATGACCTTGGGTACTCATGTATTTGTTAAACTTGTGTAGCAATATGCCTCCTCGAAGAGACCCCAATACAGCCAACATTTCACAAGAGGAACTCGATCGTCTACTAGCTATGAACGCTGCTCTCTTAGCTAGGATTGGGGCAAATACTCAATCAGATGCAACCAAAATAAGTAATAATATCTCCTGGCACAACCCCACCAAGTATGATGGGGAGGGAGCACCAAGTTTGCTTGCGGAGTGGTGCCGAGAGTTCGAGAGTATCTTCGAACTGTTGTCTGTCCCAGAATCAATGAAGGTGGACCAAGCTGTGTTCTACCTAAAGGGTACATCTAGGTTATTGTGGAACAACAATAAAGAAGAGATCAAGGCCGCTGCTGAGGAAATTGGGTCGGAGTATGTAAACTGGGAAGGGTTCAAGGGGATTTTATCCTCTAAGTTTGTTCCAAAGCATGTGAAAGGGAAGCTAAGAGCTGAGTTCGATTCTTTCAAGATGACTGAAGGGATGACTGTGGAAGCATATCACAGTAAGTTTATGCAGCTGGCAGAGAATGTAGCTGACTTGGGCTACACACCAGAGATGTTAGCTACTCGGTTTGAGAAAGGGCTGACCATAGATATCAAGAAAAGCTTACTGGCGACTAAGCCCACGACGGTGGAAGATATATATGAGAGGGTTGGCCAGGCAGAAAGGATCACTGATATGATCAGGGAAGAGGAGAAGGCCAAGGGTGACAAGATGAAAGCAGAATCTGGGGCCGAAAGCTCAGCGAATAAGAAACCGAATAACCAGTATCGATCTTTCTTTTCAACCAGTGCACAAGGGAACAACACCAACCGTGGAGGTAATCAAACCATGTCTGGATCTGGTGGTGGAGTGTCTACATGTTTCAAATGTGGGAAACAAGTGCGGGGAATAAAACATGTATTCGCCCTAAACATGAAGGATTATAACGAATTTTACAGTTGACATTATTGTCATAAGTTAAATAAAAACATGAAAAGAATACAACCTTGGGTCCTTGCTTGAATAGGCCTAAGAACAGGAATTAAAGTAAATTCCCTCCTATAACTTGCACCCAAGACTTTGTTTAAGATGATGACGCGTGTGCTAGAAAGGCTCTCCAATTGCCTTGCAATATGGGGAGAGTTTTGCGAGGTTTTAGATGTGAGATCTGGGTTTAGGGAAAAGGCAGTTCTCAAAACCCTAATTTCCTTGAGATGTGTTTAATCAGTAAAACAATCAAAGAAGCAGTAACCTGACAAAAGGAAAAGCACTCTCCTTATGTAGTGATTGGGTCGGCCGAACGGGTTGAGGTGAGAGTGGGCTTTTCCCACTCTTACCTTATACCTTTGCGTGATTCGACCCGATTAGCTAAATATTATTCGCGGGTTTTATTTATAAATCGTACACGTGTTATCAGATATTAATGTAGTCGATGTATTAATAATGGTCTGATAAAATTACGATATTGTATAATTACCCTAATTAATATAACTGTTTATATTAATACGCGAATACAATATTTAATTAAATATAACCGTTTATATTTAATTTACGAATTAATCATGTAATCCGTGTTAGCTAAAATTATTTAATCCGTATTAAATAATAATCTCAACATCTTATTGACTAATTTAATAGTCAATACCCCTAACTAACTGTTTAGTCGTATTCGGCATAAATGTGACTGTATTTTCATACCTTCACATCTCTCAAACGTGTCCTATAAGTGTGACGTATAGGGACCAGTTGATCACCGCCATACGTATGACAATAACATCAAACTTATCTAGCAAGCGAACCGTTATTGATAAACGTGGCTCAACTGATAATAATACTGAATTATGCCCTTGTGATCCTTAAAGAGATTTAATAAGTCATTGTACTTAATTGTCAAGGACACCAGCCCCAACAATCTCCCACTTGTCCGTACAAGGGTATGTGCAATGACGTTATTGTTGGAAACTAAGTTCCCTTATATTATACTCATATCTAATGTGAGTTTTGTTTCTTTAAGTTTAGTCATAAAAACTTAAATAGATCTTATGCATGCATGATGATATCATAAGATGTAATGGTCCTTACATTGGTTTTAGAAGGTTTATACTCAATAATCACCTATTATTTGAGTCTTCAATTAACCGAAATCCTCTTGTAACGATCTAACGAAAACCGTCTCCTAAAGATGCGTATCAAGGACCCGATGTCAAACTAACACCAATTTTGTTACTAGAAAATTAGTATTAGTATACTAGAAATAATAATAATAATATTACTCCTATAATATTATTAATATGGAAATAATAAACTTTCTAGAAACTATTTTACTAGAAGTGTAGGGAGAATGGTGTTGTTGTAGTGTTAGATAATCAAACTAACAACAACAACTAGTAAGAAAACCCTTAGTGTTTATGAGGTGTGTTGGAGTGTATTTTATAGAGCAAAACATGCTCTATTTTGAGTGTATAAGGCCGGCCAAACCAAGCCAAGGGAGCCAATGCATGCTCCTTCCTTTCTTACACAAAAGATAGAATATACCTTACACAATCTACTTTTGCATAATACACTCAATCTACTTATTCACTCATACACACTACCTCACAAACATACTCCACTTTCACGGTTCAAATGGTCTTATTATAGACCCATTTTATCTTTGTCAATTGTGTTAATTTGTAACATGTCACACATGTCCCATAACACATGACCCAATTTGTTAATTGTGCAATTTTAACTATTAAAATTCATAATTTACAAATTTATTACATTTGAATAATTACACTAATAATTTCGAAATTATTATTGTACAAAAATGTAATGTCATAATTTAATTACAACTCTTTGTAATTTTATGATCAACCGTGTTCATTCTCAATTTAATCGTTTCCCAAACGAATAAATAAAAACCGAGTAATAAAACGATTTTATTACTTTGACTTTTATTATTATAATCTCATTATAAAATATTCGTCATATAAAATTATTTCCAAAATTTCTAGTTATTAATTAATTTGTATCCAATACAATATTAATTAATCATTCCATTGAGACGGAATTCCCTAAAGATATGACCTTAAGGGATCAACTGATCACCACCATCATATGACGATAATGTCAAACTCTAGACAGCCAATCATTATCGGTAAATGTTGATCAGTTGACTTTAAAAGAGTAACACTCCCAGTTGTGTTTCATTCAAATGAGTTTTAACTATGTCAACACACTATTGTCGAGGACACTTCCTCCAACAATCTCCCACTTGTCCGAGACAAGTGTGTGTTACCAATTCTCTTGCCCTATTACTATCTCCCACTCAATGCATGGCGTCCTCTCAGGTCGTGCCGGCAATTGATTAAAATCTAGAGTGGTTTATCTCGATCTGGAGTTTATAACTACTGACCGGAATTATCTACCATAGATACCTTCCGAGCGTGGCCACGCATTTCTAGTTATTATTCTCCTCGAGTGGCCTAGAGATATTTCTCAACCCTGACAAGGGGTGGACAATTCCCAATCGACTTATTCCTTCCGGCTGGCCACAGCCCATCATGACCCAAAATATGTCCTTATAAACCCCAGTTACGAAGGTGTTAGGACATAAATCAAAGTTAATCTGAAAACTGTGCCACCTCAGAGAACAGTCATTAGTCCAAGAACTGACTCATGTGAAACACGATAGATGCTCCCGCCACGACCAGGCAGTCTTTTAATAAGAGTATGCCAGAGCTCTATCAGCGGTCATTAGCCCGGCAAATGTGTCTTAACATGTCTATGCCTAGGTGATCGATTAGTCATCATGTATGACTCTATGGCAATTGAACTCGCCATCAATCGCATCATACATCCGGTTGCATTGAGATGTCACCTCACTTAAGCAACTAGGGGCGAGGTCATGATAATTCAATTCACTTTAATGGGGTTCAATATGGTCTTACCATCCCATTTGAATTTTACTTGACCTTTCGTGAGTTATAAATAACTCAAACAATTAGTGGATTCTACCATCCAAGTGGTCAACCTTTGAACACCATTTAATTTACAATCAGCTTTAGGGTCTCTCGTTTACATCCCTTAAAATTGCAATTATCTTCATTTTGAGTAAACCAGGTTTACCACAGTTCGTGCGAGCGTTCACTTTGCGGATCATATCCATACATTGATCTTTCCTCTGAAAGAGACAAGTCATTCTTATGACTAGCGAATAAGATTATGTGCATTGTGTAACTCCCAGCCACAGCAATGCCTTTACATAATTTGTGAACGTACACATTTTGTAGAATCTTGTGATGACCATGTAGTTAAAATACAAGTCATTGAGATGCATAGTCAATGAATGTAAGCCAAAGATGATCACAAATCTTTGCTTGGTTTCTTGGAACTTGAGTCGTTGCAAACCTTTTACCATACGACTAAGTTATCTTCCAAGATCTTGAATTTGTCTTTCATCTTCATTGGAGAATACTTTGACAATTGATCAAGGTTTAATCATTGATTTAAAACCTGCTCTACGGGTTGTCCTGTAAGCGGTGCGCATCCACTTTACACGATTATACTAATGGCGGAAACATTAGCGAATTTAAACGTGTAAACTATAGTACTTAAGGTTCGATAAATTTCCATGATCTCATCATGTTTATACTATCTTCATCTCCATGAACAACCTTAATACCTTACAACCAAGACGTCTTTTACAATCTCAACCAAACATCCTATGTTCAATTAGATCTAATTCATATCAATATGTTATCTAGAATCAAAACTCGTATACTTTTCATAAGTATCAATGCCTCGTTCCAAACGAGCAATGAGTCGTTATAGATAACGTTTTACTCCCACTAAACTCTTGTTCTTGCCTGATTCTGAAAATCCCGAAGTCATACCCATGACTCAACAGCTTCCAATCGTGGAGCGAGAACTCCCACTGAACTTTACATTTATCCGTAAATCATAAAGCTCCCACTTAATTCAATGTTCCTTAACATTTAATGAATTGAAATGGTTGGGACTTAACCATATGTGCTAATAGTCACATCCTTTTCAAATACCCTTTTGAAAAACGGTTACTGAGTTTACTGAATTCATTCTCAATGAATTACCTTACTACTTTCAACAAAGTTACCCTTAACTTTGCAGACTGCTGACATGCACATGTCAACATATTCTTCTCCCAATAAATCTCATTTATTAGCATGTATGTCTTATAAATTTCATGGTCTTTAGAATTTGCATTGACACATTTAGATCACCATCTAAATCCAAGAACCCTTTCTTGAGTCTTTGCAAAATCTTTTGAATAATTTTCTTCGAGTGTCCTCCCGTAGTTTCTATAAGAGTCTTTTCTTATGGTGTACAATTTCTGTGTGTGGGAACTTTCAGTTCCCCACATTTATCTTATCTTGTACTGTACGAGGACTCTATCATGGATCTTATCCATGTATAGAATTTTTCCTTACAAACTTCAAGAATTTATTCTTGAAGTATCCCCAGGGCCGGGGCCGTTGGGATATAAGGCGTAGATTTTTACCAAACCGTAGATCTTATCTACAACCTTTGGGTTTATCCACAACTTTTGGGATGATAAGGCGTAGAATCTTATCCACAGCCTAATCTACCTTTTACAACCATAAGGTGTAGATTGCTCTTGTGATATAAGGCGTAGATTTTTACCAAACCGTAGATCTTATCTACAACCTTTGGGCTTATCCACAACTTTTGGGATGATAAGGCGTATAATCTTATCTACAGCCTAATCTACCTTTTACAACCATAAGGTGTAGATTTTCTTAAATCGTAGGTCCCATCCACAACTTAATCTTCCTTCTTATCTTTCACATAACCAAAACACAATAAATCCTACTATTCACTAATAGATCACATCCATTGTGCTTGTCAAAATCATATGCTATTTGTGGCTTTTCAAATTTCTCCCACTCTATCTTTGTAATAATAATCCCATTTTATCACCAAAGATAGCTACTAAGGCCACAAGATGTTGGTTTGTGTACCCTTATGATTTATTACAGAAAATATTCGTTTTATAGCTTAGATAGTTTAGAATGGTTGATAACTTTTCCTCTTTAATTAAGTTCTTAACTTAATTTGATTTTGATTTGATTTGAATTAAGTATCCTATACTTATTCTGTCTCAATGGTCATACATTGAATTGTCACAAGCAATTCTATTTTATGTTAAGATTTGCAAGCGTTAAAACTAATTAAGAACATAAATATAAAACCAATAGTGACTTGGGTTGAAAACCAAGTCACCTCATTATCCAAAATACAACCAATTGTTTAAAGAATTAACATTTCCTCGTCCAACAAGGAAATAAAATACGGATTTTAAATTGTTCTTACAACACTTGAAATACTAGTAAAATAAGCAGAAAAACAAAGCTCCTTGATCATCCTGAGTGGAGCTACTCTTAGTTCCAATGATCCATTATGCTTGATTTTTCTTTCCCTTATTTTTGTTTCCATGCCCTAATTCAAGTAAGAAGAGCATTCACATCACAACTTGTATCATAATACGTTAGTTGAGATTAACACAAAACAGAGACAGTTATCATACCAACTGGAAGAATCTTCCCAACTTTGAGATCGCTGAGATATCTGGAACAATTCCTCTTCTTATGTCCTTTATTATTACAATAAAAGCACCTGGCTCCTTGAGGAGCGCTCTTGTTGGGATCTGATGTGCTTGCCTCCGAAGACACATTCTTTGAACCTTTGGAAGGTTGCCTCCCCTTAGCCCTACCCTTCCTATCGAACTTTCCTTTGCCCTTAACATTTATATAGAGCTCATCCTTAGGGGAACTAACATTTAGGTCCATATCCCTTTCTACTTGCACGATCATATTGTGCAATTCATCGAGAGAGATGTCTTGGTTCCTTATGTTGAAATTCATTGGGAATTGTACATAAGTCTTCACCTTAGACAAGGAATGGAGGATTCTGTCAATCACAAGTTCCTCAGGAATGTCCACTTGATTCATCCTTAGGGTTACTACATGCTCAATTATCTTGAGTACATGTAGGCTAACCTTTTGCCCCTCCTTAAGGTTGAGATCAAAGAAGGCCGATGCTGCCCCGTATTGGACATTTCTCGAAGCCTTTGAGAACATTGTCAGAAGCCTGCAATAGATCTCATAAGCTGTGCCAATCTTTAGGGCAATCTTTTGGAGTTCCGGCTCCATCGAGAGGATCAAAACATTTTTCAATTCCCAAGACTCCTTGTGATAAGTATCATAAGGTCGTCTTGCCGCGGCGGTGGCATTTTCAGCAGGTTCGGGAGGTGATGCTTCAATAAGGAATTCGGTCTTACCGTCACCTTGTGCCGCCAACAACAGTTGGGCATCCCAATCGGCAAAGTTTGCCCCATTCTCTTTTAGCTTACAACGATCCGTGAAGGATTGTAACCATGAAGTGTTTGTAGTAGTGGAAGTAGTCATGATTGATATTGATACGAGGACTACAAAATTTTAAACATATGAAGAAATTAAATGCTAATCGTTTTAATTTTCATTTTAACTTGTAAACATATTTACTAAGTTGATGCATCTATAAAATGACCTCTATCCAATTTTATAAATGATTCCAAGACCCAAACCGATACTATAGAAATCGTGAACCACTGGAACTCCGACCCAATGATATGGTTTGGTGGGTTAAAATAAACCAGTTCTACCCTAGAACTCTTGGTTGATGACAAATCATTATTTATTCATCTTAGCCCGGAACACATTGACCACTGGTCCTCTACACTTCCGTTGAGTACAAACCAAATTTCAAATGCATCGGGATGCGATCCGCCCACTGGACTGAATCCACCCCATCGCCCCACTTATCCTACGTAATGGGGTTCGTACTGCCCACTGGACTAGCACCACCCCACGAAATAGAAGCTCATGGGTTCTACTATTTGGTAAGGCTAATTCTCAATTGTTTTTGTTTAATATAGAGGTCTTGTCAATTTATTATCCATCTCCTTTAAGCGAATTAAATTGGTGAACTCGATAATTATAATTGACACGGTCGTTTTTAACGATCTAAACTAATATGCATGTTTATGGCGATTTGGCTATGCATGCAAACATATTTAAAATGCAAAAATAAAAGCAATAAAGCAATAAAATCCTAGTATGGCCTTGCTAGTAATAGTAAAAACTAATTAACTATTACAAATTCGGAAACCAACTCCTTGGTCCCTTGAACTTCATTGGCACGCCATCCAAGAAAACACCGTCTTGTCGGAACTCCTTTCCGTATGGCACCGTCTTTTGGATCTTCGGAATTACAATAAAATAATAAAACTATTCTATTGTAAAATTGAAAATTTAAATTACAAACCCGTGATACGAGATCACATAAATTACAACCGAATCAATATTCCCTTTCATTACGGGTAATATTGATTAAAACTAAGGCCATACTAAGAAAAATTACATAATTCCAAATTATATAAATAACATTCAAAATATGACATTCATATTAAATAAATTGCAATAATAAAATATGTATGCACATGCTCAATTTTTAATGCCAAATTGCCTTATGGGAGCAAATATCTCATATTTGTTTACGGTTTTTACGGATATGCGCGATTTTAACTATTAAAATCATCAAAATTACATAAATCTCATTTATGTCCAATTTAATCATCCTAACTCACTTTAGGAATCAATGTTTAGTCTCTACTAATATTTGATCATGATCTAACTTGATTTTGCATTATTGTTCATAAATTACTTGTATTTTCCGGAAAAATAAACAAAATACGGCCAAATGAGTCAATAAAATTCGAAATTTAAAATTCAAAATTTTAAACTTTCTGGAAATTTTCTAAAAATTCAGAAATTAATAAAATGGTCTTTTGCATATGTTTATGGTTTATTTCTTAAATAAATCGTATAAAAGCCGTTTTTATGGTTTAAAATCCGATTTAAATTATAAAAACTTGCAATAATTTGCCATAAATTTTTAGTCATGCTCAAATATATATTAGAACCTGAAAATGACCAAAAATTTCAGACCATGCTCGAAATTTTATTTTTACGACTCATACATTACGATTATTAACCAATTAACTCATTAAAAATTAATAATCATAAAAACAGAAACTTTTTGATATCCAACTTTTAGATCTGATGTTCCTATCATATAAGACATCTATGGGTAAAATTTCATGCCATAATATTAAGATTAACTATTTTTAACACAATAAGTCACTATTTATCCGATTTTAACCATTAAAATCATAAATCATGCATCACTTGGGAATAAATTCCCAAAACTTACATACATACTGTAAATATTGCATGTGACATTGTGTAAAGTTTTTATGGTAAAATTCCAACTATAACTATTAAAGTCGAATTTAAGTCACTTTTAATACGATTTTTACTATAAAAATCATTAATCATGCAAAATAAGTCCAATAAATCCGAAAATTTATACAGGTATTTCATATATTGCATGTGACTTCTCATAAAAATTTTTAAGGTCAAATTCGAAATATAACCATATATACCCATTTTTTTTGCTCATATTATGACTATTTATCTCATAAAATTCATAATCCATGCATATTAACTCCATTTCTTACGAAAAATCATATACAATATATTAAATATGCATGTGAGAACATATCAAAAAATCTAGGCCAGAAACTATTTCTAACTATTTTTCCCATTAATTGTTGTTTAAAACCGTTTTAAACTACAAAATATACAAATAAATATAAAAATGAACAATAAAAATCCATAAAATTATTTTTATGTCCTAAAACCATTTTAGAAACAGAAACTTTAACATGCAAAATTATTTTGTGATTTATCATAATAAACACAATAATTTCGAAATTTTCGAAATGTGTATGTTAAACCGATTTTATATATAAAACATGAATCCGATCATGCATGCAACAACCGTAATGCTCTGATACCAATTGTTGGAGACTAAGTTCCCTTATATTATACTCATATCTAATGTGAGTTTTGTTTCTTTAAGTTTAGTCATAAAAACTTAAATAGATCTTATGCATGCATGATGATATCATAAGATGTAATGGTCCTTACATTGGTTTTAGAAGGTTTATACTCAATAATCACCTATTATTTGAGTCTTCAATTAACCGAAATCCTCTTGTAACGATCTAACGAAAACCGTCTCCTAAAGATGCGTATCAAGGACCCGATGTCAAACTAACACCAATTTTGTTACTAGAAAATTAGTATTAGTATACTAGAAATAATAATAATAATATTACTCCTATAATATTATTAATATGGAAATAATAAACTTTCTAGAAACTATTTTACTAGAAGTGTAGGGAGAATGGTGTTGTTGTAGTGTTAGATAATCAAACTAACAACAACAACTAGTAAGAAAACCCTTAGTGTTTATGAGGTGTGTTGGAGTGTATTTTATAGAGCAAAACATGCTCTATTTTGAGTGTATAAGGCCGGCCAAACCAAGCCAAGGGAGCCAATGCATGCTCCTTCCTTTCTTACACAAAAGATAGAATATACCTTACACAATCTACTTTTGCATAATACACTCAATCTACTTATTCACTCATACACACTACCTCACAAACATACTCCACTTTCACGGTTCAAATGGTCTTATTATAGACCCATTTTATCTTTGTCAATTGTGTTAATTTGTAACATGTCACACATGTCCCATAACACATGACCCAATTTGTTAATTGTGCAATTTTAACTATTAAAATTCATAATTTACAAATTTATTACATTTGAATAATTACACTAATAATTTCGAAATTATTATTGTACAAAAATGTAATGTCATAATTTAATTACAACTCTTTGTAATTTTATGATCAACCGTGTTCATTCTCAATTTAATCGTTTCCCAAACGAATAAATAAAAACCGAGTAATAAAACGATTTTATTACTTTGACTTTTATTATTATAATCTCATTATAAAATATTCGTCATATAAAATTATTTCCAAAATTTCTAGTTATTAATTAATTTGTATCCAATACAATATTAATTAATCATTCCATTGAGACGGAATTCCCTAAAGATATGACCTTAAGGGATCAACTGATCACCACCATCATATGACGATAATGTCAAACTCTAGACAGCCAATCATTATCGGTAAATGTTGATCAGTTGACTTTAAAAGAGTAACACTCCCAGTTGTGTTTCATTCAAATGAGTTTTAACTATGTCAACACACTATTGTCGAGGACACTTCCTCCAACAGTTATCACACTACATGTGGAGGTGTAACACCCCCATTTATTTAAGGGCCTGTACTAGGACTCCTCAGATAAATAAAAGTGTTACCATCTCGGTTTCCCGAGGCAGTAGATACAAAGGAAAGATAAACAGTACTTTAATTAAAATTAAACTCATAACATGTTCTTACAACTGTATCCGAAAGTCTTAACAAAATAAGGAAAGTACAACTCTTGCTAAACTGACTAAGGTGATCTAGACTCTAGTCTGGTCCGGATCCAAGCTCTTTCTCCCATAGCTCCCCCTTAGTCTCAGCCACCTGTCAATCTGCTCCCCAATAAATTTGGTTCATCACAGGTGTCACACGAATACACAGGGTCAACCACGAGGTTGAGTAGGGAAAAAGAAATAAATATACCAACAATATAATATACTCTGCACCGATCCATCGCCAAATAACTCCGCACCGATCCAACACCATATAAACTCCGCACCGATCCAACACCATATAAACTCCGCACCGGTCCAACACCATATAAACTCCGCACCGATCCAACACCAAATAAACTCCGCACCGATCCAACACCATATAAACTCCGCACCGATCCAACACCAAATAACTCTGCACCGTATCACAAGACCCAATATTTTCACATCATATTATATAACAGAAATATATAAGACAATCAACTCAATATAATGCCAATCATCCAATGAAATATATAAATAGTTAACATAATAATAACAGATCACTCGTCATCATGTATACAGTATTCCCCTACCTGAATTAGCAGGAAACGCAGATAAATCCGATGCTTGTTAGAAACGTTCCACACGAAACTCGCTACCTTACCTGTTTCCAGTCTAATTCGAGGTGTGCTAGACCGCTCTGACTTGGCCGTGAAAGCTTCCTTTCCTTACTCTGAGGTGGCGGCAGGAGGGTTGTGGTGTTGGTTGTGTATAGTGTAGGTCAGAAATAGGGTAAAGGCTCCTCCTATCTGACGGCTGAGGAGAGATCCTAATGAACGTATATCACTTTGAGGGTTTTTATGAAACGTGGGCTGAGTATGTACACGACTTACGAGGCCCACAACTACCCTGACAAACCCGAGTTCGAACCCCACGAGCGACCAAACATACTCAACTTAAAAGATTATAAATATCGAAAGCAATTTAAAATGTATAATTACTTCTTTTGCGATAAAATAAAAACATATAAACATTACCTTACGATAAGATAAAAGTAATGTCGTAACCAAAGTTTAACCAAAATTTATAAACATATAAATAAATTATAAATATTATAATAAAAGTAACAACACTTATTCGATAAATTAATTATCGAATACAACGTTCGAATACTATCAAAACATCAATTATAATAATAATAATTATTAAAATAAAATATAATAAAATACGGAGTATTACAGTCTTCCCTCCTTAAAATGAACTTCGTCCCGAAGTTCACCACCCCATAACAGTGAAGTAACACGTAGCAAGCATGAACAATCACAAGTAATACTTAAGAAACGCGAGATGTTACATCCTATCCCCCTTAAGAAAACTTTGTCCCCAAAGTTTAACACACACTGTAACACATGACACTTCAACACACTGTAACACATGATACTTCAACAATCACGAAATAGTGCATAACATACGCAGCAGGGTTATCAAGTATATTCAAATAGTCACGACATATCTGTTAGTCATGTCATAACAACTAGCCATATCATCAAACATTTAGATTTTACAATCATATCCTCCTTAAAACATGATTACGTCCCCGTAACCCCATAAACGTTCTAACACAGTACTCCATCTCACTCATTACTTTATCTCATAAAATCTAACTCCAAGTAACCAAGTATCGCACTCATCGTCGCATCTAAGACCAAAGACAATGGGTGAGTGAACTGGCGAAGTAAAACCGCAATTGAAACTTCCATCTCAAAATCGATCTCAAGTTCCGAATAGAACTCAAGAACCAAGGTCACACTGGACCGAAAACACGATATGGCACAACGACCCAGCAACTCATAACTCAACACCAGCAACCAATTGTCATCTCAATTTCGATGTCAGTATTGTCAAACCTTCTATTAAAGGAACTGGTCCACATTTAGAGTGTAAACCCTCAGCTACTCACCCACAAGTCAAGGTTAAAGAATATGGCGACTCGATAAAATACTGAAATGCAATCACAATCTCAATACAAAATCAACAACGGTCTTCGTTCTAGACTCACGAGCATCTCAATCTCATCAACTCACCTTCCAAGTTCATCGACATATATACTTGTATGTGCACTTAAAATTCCACAGTTCATAAAATAGGGATCGGGACGCTATACCAAACCAACCTCATACAAAACCATTATGCATAAACAACTACTCAATTACCAAAAGTTTACCGATCTCACAAACAAAAGAGTTATCTTATTAATACAAGATTTTAACTATCAAAATAAAAGGACAATTACTAATATTTAATTCAAATAAGTACTCAAAAGAGACCCATAGCTAGTATCATGTACTTATACAACCTCAAGAAATAACAAGAGTATTAGGATCTGTAGAACTCGGGTTACGCAGTAAGACAGAATCTGAGTAGATAACACTTACACACCCATGAAATTTCAACGCAAAGCCAGTATTTACAACAACATAAATAATCAAGAAACTCATAGTTCATAATTGGCAATTTAAAACGTTTCATGTTCTTAAACATATTCTTGAACCAAAACCATATTAAGGAAAAGACATAGCGCAACATTAATTAACGTAATTAAACATGGAACATAGACATATTTCACAAGACATACATAACTCAGAGACTCACAAGATCGTTTAACATTCCCAGATATCAATTAGTTCGTAAATTCACTCAGGTGCATTTCCGTCCATTCATATTACATCATTTATCATGAGACTAATAAAATATATGTCTTGCAACATAAGAGTTTATATAATGCGCAACAATTAAGCATTCGGGCAAGCTTTCATCAACATGCAAGTACAGAATTTGTCATATTGCAAACAATTACTATAATTATTAAGATATCAAGCGTCATCATGGATAATCATCATATTGAAATACAACTTTAAAACTTTTGAAACCTTGAAGCGTTAATTTGTGGCAATTTATAAACTCAAGTCAAAAGACAATTTTACAAGCTGAAATTCGAAACAAGGCTACATGGAGACATTCTGACTTTTCTGTACTAAAACATTGTCCTTGTAGTTCATGAATTATGAAAGTTTTAACGATAAAAGTAAATGGATTCACACGACTAATACTTCCGTGACTCACATGTCAACCAATTAATAATCCCACATATCGTGATCAAATTCTTAATATAACAATATGTAAGTCACTATATGGTATAACAATACACTTGAAAAAGTTATTAAAATTATATTCACAGGGACTAGACAGAGATAACCCTCAATAGACAAAAGAACATCAACAAGATTCACATTGTTCAAATAATCACAATCACAATTACGTATAACCATTAGATTGCTATATCATGTTAATAAATTTACCAGTTAAATCATTCTACCACCTGGCAAGATTATTCTGTGATAAACATGATTTTAACATTATTACATATGAACATCACATAGTTATTTTGAGGCATAACTCTAGAAAGTAAGAGAGTCGGTATACTTGAAACTATTTTATATGAAACTTGACAAAATAAAGGAGGTCACATTATCGTAAGTAAGGTTCATATTCATATTATATGTTTATCATTCATCTTACTGATGCTAATATCAGGATATCACACAGGCACATCATATAATTCACATTTGACTAAACTTTTATATAAAACTTACATAACTTACGATTCCAGCAATCAAACATCATGTTACAACGTCCAAAATTATAATAAAATAAACGTTCAGCCATTTTTTGGACCATTATAGTTTTCAAGAACTATGATGGATTCTCTAATCATAGGAAAGAAAAGAATAAAATGCAAAACTTAAGGAAGTTATTTATAACAAATTGGTCCGAACAGAATCTTTACAGCAATAAAACAGGAAATTGGGCAACTTGCAAAAACCACTATTAATTAACGACTTGTTAACATTTTACGTGACTTATCATTTGGGAAACGTGAATGGATATATTAAACATTGGAGTTGGAATTATACATAAACAATAAATACGTTTTAAATGGTTTCTTTTTCAAAACATTGGTCAAAATACAACTGTGCAGTGACAATCTAACCACTGTCGACTAAAATATTTATTTCCCCAAAAAAAAATTTCAGTCGTTTTAACATGAAACCAAAAGCATGGAAAAGCTAAGTCAGGAGGTTGTCTTAAATAAAATCTTCATGCTCATATATAAACACATTTGAAAAGGCTGCCCGTACAAACAAGGTATCATTCAAACTGTAACTATTATCAAGAACACGGTAAGGATTTCGAAACTGAAAATAGAACCAACTAAATATCCCGATAGTTATACATGTATATCTAAGTAAATTAGTTTCCAATATTGCACAATCGCAACTTATTCAAGTACGGAAATATAAACTGGGAATTACCACGATGTCCTTTATTGATTACTAACTTCATAACGAATTTAAATGTGTATAATAGGCATAAAATTTTAAGTACGATATATGCTACACATAACTACATACATTCGTAGCTTAGGGCAACACATTCCACATATCACTAAACATGGATTGCTAAAGCAATTAGTAAAGTAATAACAATTATAAATTTCAAATTCCGATCACATTTGCCTAGTAAGCCCATCAGTAAACAATTAGTATAAGGCATGTAAATAAGAAGTGTATAGACACATAGAATAGTAACAGACAATTAACAACGGGCACGACATCCGGTTCGGTCTACCAGCTTTACACATAAGACTTAACTTGGTTCCACCTCCTATAACGACCTAGCATAGTTGACTCTACTAACGATTCTAGTTAATCACGATCATATCTCTCCTACATCTATCCTTTTAGGTAGCTATAGCTTATCAACTTATTACACATATCATTATACTATATCTCTACCTAACGGTTCAGGGATCATATAGCCGCATGCATATTACCATATATATACAAGTAAAGCTCATATTCAAAAACTCTTGTTCCCAATGCCAGAAATAGTAGATCTCAACCAACATTCAACATCAATCTTATGATTCGCAGTATATATCACCAATTATATCTTACATCATAACTTACCTCATTCCTTCTCCTGCAAGAACGTTAGTACCAGATAACTAGGTCACTATATAATCTACCCCACTTTTCAATTTCTCTCATTGGGTTCCCGAGACAGAACAGAAAGGGCCCAGGTTTGGTGTGAGGGGGCCCCTAACTCATACCGTTCCTTTTTGGGGGCTCCTATCAGTTTCATCTCGAGGTTCATTTTATTAGATTCTTCCTACGTTCATTATCATTCATTTGGTTTAGGCCTGAGGATCGTTCGCTCTGATACCACTTTGTAACACCCTCATTTATTTAAGGGCCTGTACTAGGACTCCTCAGATAAATAAAGGTGTTACCATCTCGGTTTCCCGAGGCAGTAGATACAAAGGAAAGATAAATAGTACTTTAATTTAAATTAAACTCATAACATGTTCTTACAACTGTATCCGAAAGTCTTAACAAAATAAGGAAAGTACAACTCTTGCTAAACTGACTAAGGTGATCTAGACTCTAGTCTGGTCCGGATCCAAGCTCTTTCTCCCATAGCTCCCCCTTAGTCTCAGCCACCTGTCAATCTGCTCCCCAATAAATTGGTTCATCACAGGTGTCACACAAATACACAGGGTCAACCACGAGATTGAGTAGGGAAAAAGAAATAAATATACCAACAATATAATATACTCCGCACCGATCCATCGCCAAATAACTCCGCACCGATCCAACACCATATAAACTCCGCACCGATCCAACACCATATAAACTCCGCACCGATCCAACACCATATAAACTCCGCACCGATCCAACACCAAATAAACTCCGCACCGATCCAACACCATATAAACTCCGCACCGATCCAACACCAAATAACTCCGCACCGTATCATTAGACCCAATATTTTCACATCATATTATATAACAGAAATATATAAGACAATCAACTCAATATAATGGCAATCATCCGATGAAATATATAAATAGTTAACATAATAATAACAGATCACTCGTCATCATGTATACAGTATTCCCCTACCTGAATTAGCAGGAAACGCAGATAAATCCGATGCTTGTTAGAAACGTTCCACGCGAAACTCGCTACCTTACCTGTTTCCAGTCTAATTCGAGGTGTGCTAGACCGCTCTGACTTGGCCGTGAAAGCTTCCTTTCCTTACTCTGAGGTGACGGCAGGAGGGTTGTGGTGTTGGTTGTGTATAGTGTAGGTCAGAAATAGGGTAAAGGCTCCTCCTATCTGACGGCTGAGGAGAGATCCTAATGAACGTATATCACTTTGAGGGTTTTTATGAAACGTGGGCTGAGTATGTACACGACTTACGAGGCCCACAACTACCCTGACAAACCCGAGTTCGAACCCCACGAGCGACCAAACATACTCAACTTAAAAGATTATAAATATCGAAAGCAATTTAAAATTTATAATTACTTCTTTTGCGATAAAATAAAAACATATAAACATTACCTTAGGATAAGATAAAAGTAATGTCGTAACCAAAGTTTAACCAAAATTTATAAACATATAAATAAATTATAAATATTATAATAAAAGTAACAACACTTATTCGATAAATTAATTATCGAATACAACGTTCGAATACTATCAAAACATCAATTATAATAATAATTATTAAAATAAAATATAATAAAATACGGAGTATTACAGGAGGACACAAGCTCCAACAAACTCCCACTTGTCCGTACAAGTGTAGGTGCGATAACCGATTCTCATATCCTTTTAAAATTTCTCCCACTCAATGTAAGACAATTTGCAAATCCGCATTCGCAAAGGTCGTATCTCACAAGCGATCTGTATCAAGAGTGGTTTCCCCGACTAGAGAGTAACTTAACTGATAAAACGAATATGTATTCGAGCATGGCCATGCACTTCAGTTACTACTCCTCGAGTGGCCCTGAGAAATGATAAAATCCTGATAAGGGTTTGGATATTTCCCTCAAGTCGAATCCTGCCGATATCGCGCAGCATGAAATAACCCAGAAAAAATCCTCTTGGCCCCTGTTACGATGACCGTGGGAAAGAAACCAAAGTTACCCAAAATCTGCCTTAATCTCAAGAGACAGTTGAAAGTCAGAAGACTCGACTCTAAGGAACACTATGGAGGTTCTATCCACGACCTGGTACCCAATGTTATAAAACATTTTGGACTCCATAACGTTGTCACGGGGTGTCCTACGAGATTTCCGTATAACTCGCCTTTGTGATTGGTCAGTCATCCGATTGACTTATGGCTCGTTGAACCCACCATCAACCAACGTCACAAAATGATTACCTGAGTTATCAGCTCAAGTGGGTAATCAAGGACTAAAACGATGTAATGTTAATCAGTTCACTTTGTGGTGTTCAAAATTGGCGTACAATTCCACATGAAAAACAAAACATTATATATCATAACAATGAGGTTGAATAGAGTACACGAGAAAATGAATTATTACATGAATTCATAAAAGAGTACTACAACTTAGGAACACATCTGATTCCCATGGAATTAATGTGCCCCTCATGCTTATCACGTGGTAATGCTTTTGTGAGAGGATCAGCTATGTTGTCATCCGTAGCGATCTTATCAATAAATATCTCCTTTTGCTCCACGTAATCTCTGATTAGATGAGCTTTCCGTTGTACATGTCTAGCCATGTTGCTAGACTTATGCTCCTTAGCTTGGAAGATGGCACCTTTATTGTCACAATAAACGGTGATTGGGTCATTCGAACTAGGCACTACTGAGAGTCCTTGTAAGAATTGACGCATCCATATTGCTTCTTTAGCTGCTTCCGAGGCGGCATAGTACTCGGACTCAGTTGTAGAATCTGCTGTAACACTCTGTTTAGAACTTTTCCAGCTGACAGCAGCGCCATTAAGAGTAAAAACGAATCCAGACTGAGATTTCGAGTCGTCTCGATCCGTTTGGAAGCTAGCATCTGCGTAACCCGTGGCGCAGAGCGTCGAGTCACCTCCATAAGTCAATCCCCATTCTTTAGTCCTCCGTAGGTACTTAAGAATGTTTTTCACGGCCATCCAGTGTTGTTCACCTGGATGAGCTTGGAATCGACTAGTCATACTCAATGCATATGAAACGTCTGGACGTGTGCATATCATGGCATACATGATCGATCCTATTGCCGAAGCATAAGGAATCCGACTCATGCGCTCCTTCTCTTCCAATGTCTTAGCTTCTTGAGTTTTGCTCAAGTGAAGCCCAGTAGTCATAGGAAGGAACCCTTTCTTGGAGTTCGTCATGCTGAATCTCTCTAGAATCTTATCTATGTAAGACTCCTGACTGAGAGACAACATCCGTCGTGATCTATCCCTATTGATACGGATGCCCAAAATTCTTTGTGCCTCTCCCAGATCTTTCATCTGGAAATGGTTTTTCAACCATGCTTTAACCGAAGAAAGGAGAGGTATGTCATTCCCAATCAAGAGTATGTCATCGACATACAGTACTAGGAAAACAATCTTGCTCCCACTCGACCTGATATAGAGACATGGTTCCTCGACTGATCGAATGAACCCATTCTCTTTTATCACTTGGGGCGAAGCGATGATTCCAACTCCGTGATGCTTGCTTAAGTCCATAGATGGAACGCTTAAGCTTGCAAACCTTCCTGGATTTTCTGGATCAATAAAACCCTCGGGTTGTACTATGCACATCTTTTCCTCCAAATAACCGTTTAAGAAGGCGGTTTTAACGTCCATTTGCCAGATTTCATAATCGTGAAATGCGGTGATCGCTAAGATAATCCGAATGCAACGTAGCATGACTACGGGTGCAAAGATCTCATCGTAGTGCAAGCCTGGCACTTGGGTAAAACCTTTAGCAACTAGTCTTGCCTTATGGATATCTTGTTTACCTTCCACGGCATGCTTTATTTTGTAAAGCCATTTGCATTGAAGGGGACGTACCTTTGCAGGTAGGTCCACAAGATCCCACACGTTGTTCTCATACATGGAGTCCATCTCGGATTGCATGGCTTCTAGCCATAGCTTTGAGTCAGAACAAGTCATGGCACCTTTATAGGTTGAGGGTTCATTACTCTCTAGGAGTAAGACGTCATCTATGTCATGTTCCTCGACCATACCAATGTATCTGTCCGGAGGAATAGAGACTCTTCCCGACCTCTTAGGTACCTCAGGAATATCTACCGCAGCCTCGGTTGAAGGAACTGTTTCCTCCAATGGTTGCTCGGTAGTTGGTTCTTGAACCTCCTATAAATCGAAGGTTCTATTACTCGACTTGTTCTCGAGAAATTCTTTCTCCAAGAATGTCGCACTAGCCGCAACAAAAACACGTTATTCGGTTGGCGAGTAGAGTAATGACCAAAATTTCCCTTTGGATAACCTATAAAGTATGTCTTGACCGATCGCGGGACGAGCTTATCCTCGTGTCTCCACTTGACATAAGCCTCGCAGCCCCAAACCCGAATAAAGGACAAGTTAGGGACCGTTCCCTTCCATAATTCGTATGGAGTCTTGTCAACAGCTTTAGACGGACTTCGGTTAAGTATTAGAGCGGCCGACAAAAGAGCATAGCCCCACAATGAATCAGGCACAACGGTGTGACTCATCATGGATCGAACCATATCAAGTAGAGTTCGAATTCTCCGTTCGGTCACACCATTTAATTGTGGTGTTCCAGGTGGAGTCAACTGTAGAACGATACCACAGTCTTTAAGGTGTTGATCAAACTCGTGTGAAAGATACTCACCACCACGATCAGAACGTAGTGCTTTAATCTTTCTTCCCAACTGGTTTTGTACCCGATTCTGGTATTCTTTGAACTTGTCAAAGGATTCACTTTTATGTTTCATCAAGTAGACATAGCCATATCTACTCAAATCATCCGTGAAAGTGATGAAATACTTATAGCCTTCTCGTGCGTTGATCGACATAAGGCCACACACATCTGTATGTATGAGTCCTAATAGGTCGGCAGCACGCATTCCAACACCTTTGAAGGAAATACGAGTCATCTTGCCGATGAGACATGATTCACACGTGCCATATGATTCGAAATCAAAGGCCGAGATAGCACCATTCTGTATGAGCTGTTTTACGCGTTTCTCATTTATATGTCCCATACGATACTGCCATAGGTAAGTTTGATCTTTGTCACCTACCTTTAATCTCTTATTATTCACATGTAATATTTCAGTGGTTTGATCTAAAACATAAATTCCATTAATGGAAACGGCCTTGCCATAAATCATATTGTGTAATGAGAAAATACAACTGTTATTTTCTATTACAAATGAAAAACCAAGTTTGTCAAGTGCAGAAACTGAAATAATGTTTTTGGATAAACAAGGAACATAATAACAGTTATATAATGATAACTCGAATCCACTTGGAAGCTGGATCACGTATGTTCCCCTCGAGACTGCAGCAACACGTGCTCCATTCCCGACACGCAGGTCAACCTCACCCTTGATGAGGGGTTCTTGGTTTCGGAGGCCCTGCACATGATTACATAGATGAGAACCACAACCAGTATCTAGTACCCAAGTTCCGTAACTTGCATGGTTAATCTCAATCATGTGAATAAAAGAAGAAGAAGACATACCAACAGGAGTAACGCGGCCTGCCTTAATATCCTCACGATACACGGGGCATGAGCGCCTCCAATGCCCAGTATTGTGGCAATGGTGGCACTCCATGTTAGTATCCTTGCTCTTCGATTTGCCCTGTGAGTTGCTCGACTGACCTGGCCCACTCTTAGTAAATCCTGACTTCTTAAACTTGGGCTTGCCTACTGTTAGGTCGCCCTGAGCTTTAGCTTTTCCCTTACCCTTACCCTTACTGGAGATCATGAGAACATCCTGCTTCACGCTCCCACTTAATTTCAGATCCTTCTCGGTCTGTACGAGAAGGGAGTGGAGGCGATGAGGAGTCTTCTTCATGTCGTTCATGTAATAGTTGGCCCTGAAGAGGGCGAACCCATCATGAAGAGAATGAAGCATTCGATCAACGATTATGTTCTCACTGATCTTGCAGTTTAGGGCCTCCAGTTTCTCGATATTCTCAATCATGTTGAGAATATGTGGGCTAACCGCTTGGCCCTTCTGGAGTTTCGCCTCAAAGAAGCGACAGGTATGCTCATAAGAAATGATTCTCGGAGCCTTTGAGAATTCGTTAGTGAGCGTGGTGAAAATCTTGTTTGCACCATGGGTTATGAAGCGTCTTTGCAAATTGGATTCCATTGCATAGATGAGTACGTTCTTTATCGCACCCGCTTCCATGACGAAGTCGCTATGAGCGCGAACTTCGTTAGCTCTAGCTCCAGTTCCTGGGTGTGCCGGAATTGGCTCAGTTAAGTACTTAAGCTTTCCGTCAGCAATGGCAGCATTCCGTAGTGCTGCCTCCCAGTTAGAGAAGTTTGACCCATCATTCCTCAGTCTAGTAGACTGATTCATGGAGTCCATGAAGGCTTTTAGCCAGGATTCACGTGCTAGCTTGGCACTTGGCATTGGGTCTTCACCAGCCATTAGTTATACAGCAGTTTAATTTGAACGTGTTCTACACTGAAAAGAAGATAAAACAGAACCATATAAGCAACTCATTGTTGTGATTTAAGTCTATTTTAAATGGTATTTAAACTCGTAGACTCATGCATTTATATAATTGATCTCCCTCAAGAATTATATAAATGATCCCAAGACTCAATTACCGTATATTGATAAGCCCACAGCTTGGCTAATTCCACCGTTGGAACTCTTGGTCGATAGATTTCCGTAAATCCTATCTATTAGTCCATCTCAGTCGTTATATAGTATCGAGTGACATGATGTTGAGATAAAATAAATCATCTGTTCCCACTTACCCGACGTAGAAGGGGTCATATTATGCCTACCGACGAAGAAGGGATTCATAGGAGTCTGATTTATAAAGACTATTCTCAATTTTTGGTTATACGAGAAAGACCCCATCAACTTATATTTATCCATTTTAAGTGAATTAATATCTAGCATTTGCATGAATGAATGAAATAAAGTGATGGCTTTACATGTGACATGTGACATCTGTATTGTCACAGAAAACTAACGCGTAACCTCTACATGAGTCAGTTTTCAGGCATGTTATAGGTGGTTTGGTTTTAGGCGGAATATGATGCAAGCTATTATCGATGAAAGCATAAAATAAATGCAATAAACGTAAATAAAAAGTCCTAGTGTGGCCTATCCTACCAAAATAAACATAAAACAACTTGGAATCCACCGTTGGACCTTAGAAGCTTGTCTTGATGTTCCATCTTGGTCTTTGCAGCGGGAGTGAGCATCCGGTTTCCGTCTTTGGTCTTCACAAAATTACTAATTTAAATTACAAATATAACCCTATTTACATTCTAACTTAAATACAAAAGTAATTACATGGCAAAAACTCAAAACGGAGATTCAAGATCTCAAAATTACAAACAAGACTGTGTCCCATCATTACGGTGACACAATCTTCTAAGGCCACACTAAGTTACAACCGTTTGCAAAATTAAATACGTTATAGAAAGCATTCAAAAGGCATTCAACAAGACGATAAATAAAGTGCATGAACTAAAATTAAAATTCATTCATGACATAATACTGTTATTATGATTAACGAATTTTACCAAACCACCTTTACGGATTAAAATTATGTGATTATACCGTTTTAACCACTTTAATTTTAACAAGTTTATAATCCATTATCTTAAACCGTTTTAAAATAATATGTATCAAACGAGAGTGAACCGTTTCACAAAAATAATATACTATTTCCGTATACAGCATAATACTTTTGACCAAGGGAAAATAAAACAAGTTATTTTCGGAAAAATAAAACAGGACTGTTACAGGGAAGTGGTCGACCGACCTCAACATGGGGTCGACCGACCTACTGTCAAAAAAAAAAATTTCCTGTATCAGCAGAGAGGTCTACCGACCCATTAAACAGGTCGACCGACCTCCTGACGAAATTTTTTTTTTTTTTTTTGTTTTTGTTTTTGTAACAGCAGAATGGTCGACCGACCTATTAACCAGGTCGACCGACCACAAAACAAGAAACCGAGTTTCTGAAAACGCAAAAGAGAAACTGCCGAAAAACAGAAACCCTACGCGGGTGTTGGTCGACCGACCACAATAATGGGTCGACTAATGGGTCGACCGACCCACACGCCGGCAGAAAACGATTTTCAAAATTTTTAACCAAAACTTATGAAAAACACAAAAGTAAAATCTCGTGGCCTTGGCTCTGATACCACTTGCGGGGAATAAAACATGTATTCGCCCTAAACATGAAGGATTATAACGAATTTTACAGTTGAGATTATTGTCATAAGTTAAATAAAAACATGAAAAGAATACAATCTTGGGTCCTTGCTTGAATAGGCCTAAGAACAAGAATTAAAGTAAATTCCCTCCTATAACTTGCACCCAAGACTTTGTTTAAGATGATGTCGCGTGTGCTAGAAAGGCTCTCCAATTGCCTTGCAATATGGGGAGAGTTTTGTGAGGTTTTAGATGTAAGATCTGGGTTTTGGGAAAAGGCAGTTCTCAAAACCCTAATTTCCTTGAGATGTGTTTAATCAGTAAAACAATCAAAGAAGCAGTAACCTGACAAAAGGAGAAGCACTCTCCTTATGTAGTGATTGGGTCGGCCGAACGGGTTGAGGTGAGAGTGGGCTTTTCCCACTCTTACCTTATACCTTTGCGTGATTCGACCCGATTAGCAAAATATTATTCGCGGGTTTTATTTATAAATCGTACACGTGTTATCAGATATTAATGCAGTCGATGTATTAATAATGGTCTGATAAAATTACGATATTGTATAATTACCCAAATTAATATAACTGTTTATATTAATACGCGAATACAATATTTAATTAAATATAACCGTTCATATTTAATTTACGAATTAATCATGTAATCCGTGTTAGCTAAAATTATTTAATCCGTATTAAATAATAATCTCAACATCTTATTGACTAATTTAATAGTTATACCTCTGACTAACTGTTTAGTCGTATTCGGCATAAATGTGACTGTATTTTCATACCTTCACATCTCTCAAACGTGTCCTATAGGTGTGACGTATAGGGACCAGTTGATCACCGCCATCCGTATGACAATAACGTCAAACTTATCTAGCAAGCCAACCGTTATTGATAAACGTGGATCAACTGATAATAATACTGAAGTATGCCCTTGTGATCCTTAAAGAGATTTAATAAGTCATTGTACTTAATTGTCAAGGACACCAGCCCCAACAACAAGGACACAAAAAGATAGAATGTTGGTCGGGTACTCCGAGTGCTGGAAGCAGTTATCATCGGGGCAATCAAAGCGGAGGATTCAGAACGCCTAATGCGAGTTATTCCGGGAATAACCGATCTGGAGGTAGCAACTATCAGCGGAACTACAGTAATTACAATAACAAGAACCGCTACCAAGGAAATCAGGGTAGTGGCTCCAGAAGACCCTGGCAGAGGCTAGTAACCAGTGCGGAGCAGGATCTGTGAACCAGAGCGGAGCTAAGAAAAGTGGGACCTTGTTCATGATGGGCAAGGAAGCTGCAGAGGAGGATGCTCATGTTGTTACTAGTACCTTTCTAGTACATTCCTTTCCTACTTTTGTTTTGTTTGACTCTGGTGCATCGCATTCTTTCATATCTGCGGACCATGCTAGGGTTATAGGACTTGATGTATATAATGGCATAGCTGATTCTGTAACTATACCATCTGGTGAGTCCATAGCTTGTAATAGAGTCTATAGCCCTAGTCGCCAAAAAAAAATGGGCGACTGTTGTCAGTCGCCAAATTTGGCGACTGCGATTTCAGTCGCCAAAGTAAGGAAACTGGCGACTGAGTACGTAGTAGCCAAATTGGCGACTGAGAGGACAGGTAGTCGCCAATTTGGCGACTGATGTAATGTGGGAGTCGCCATTTTGGCGACTGAGAGACAGTCGCCAAATTGGTTTATTCAGTCGCCATTTTGGTTTTTTTCCAGTTTTCCAGTTTGGGCGACTGACTGCAGTCGCCAATACCACCATGTCAGTCGCCGAATTGGCTGGAACTTTTCATGTCATTTTCGTTTTGATCTAGCCAAATCTCGTATTTATTCATCTCAATACGCAATGAAAACCTGCAAACAGAAAATTGCAACCCATTTGCGCGAACCGCACCTTTTGAAACACCAAATTCTCATTTATTAAAAAATGAGAACATTATCCAACTTCTTCAAGCTAAACTGACGAAACATTATCCAACCTTAAGCTAAACTAACTACATTATCCAACTTCAAGCTAAACTAACTACAAGTTATCCAACAACCTAAGCTACAAATCCCATGCCGGCTCCACTACCACCACCCTTACCATGAGGATCGTTGGGGTCATACCGTGGTTGTGGACCGGGGTTGCATTGTGAGAAAAAGTTCTCCATGGCCTCCATGCGCTCCTTCATCAACCGAAACTGTTCATCTCGTTCTGAATTCACTCTTCTTTCTTCAGCGAGTTGAGTCTGTAGTTGACTCACAAGAGCCGGCTCATATGTTTGTCGAGGCTCATATGAGGATCTTCTTGCCGGTTGTTTGAAGAAGACACCATGAGCCTTTCCGGTGCCGTAGACATTTCCCTTCTTGTATCCCTTGACCAAATTAAACCAAATCTCATTATCTGGTACTTCGGGATGTTCTTCTTTTTCAGCCTCGTATGCTTCCTACATTAGTTGACAAAAAATTACCATCATTAGTTAACAAAAATAACATTAGTTAACAATTCAAAACTATCTTAAGTAAAAAAATCTTACATATAAAGCTTTGTCTTTTGGCTTAATCCAAATTCTCTCATTGTTAGCGTTCACCCTGGAATGTGTGCCAAGGAACAGTTCCGGGGCCGTCGCAAGAGGGTCATTAGTCAACTGATCATCTGGCTGATCAGTTGACTGATCATCAGCTGACTGATCAGCTGACTTCTTCTTTTTATTCTTCTTCTTCTTGTTCATCTACATACACGAACAAAATTCAATGTTTGGTTAGTGACACTATTATTACCAATATTCAAATAAACTAGCTAAATAAATAAGTGTTAATATGAAAACTTACACTAAAAAGTATGTCCAAAAATGACCGTGAACCAGCATGATGGGTAGGCTCAGCCATTCCATCCTTCTTCCCTCCCCTTTTGTTCATGGCCTTCTGTGCCGATCTCGCTCGAAACTCCAGGGTATCACGCCGATTCATAAGACCCTCAAGCGCCTCACCTACAACAATGATAAATTATGTCGTTATTAGTGAAATTGTCACCCGTTAATTAATACAAGTGACAAATAAAGGTAATTGTATAGATATACCTTTAAGATGTGAGGCCTTTCCCCTTTTACCAATCTTATAGATATTGTCTTTGTATCTAGATGCTCCAACATCGCAGTACCTCCTATTGACAGTAGACTCTAATTCAGGGGGCCAGTAAAAATGTAGCTGCAAAAATATAACATTAAGTATTAGTTGAAAAACTATAACAGTGAGTAAAATAAGTAATTAATGAAAAGGATTTTGACTACCCGAAAGTTATTAAACCAGGCTTCTTTTTGAGCTTCACTAGCTTCTGTCCAATTAAGTGGCACATGACCTAACAAAGATGTCTTTGTGCTGTTGGTTACTCCTCGAACAGCGGTCTGATGATTAAACCTGAAACATATATAAATTGTAACTTATAATAACTACCCATTTATTACTAATAAAATGTATAATTACAATTTAATAACAGTTACCAAAATCCTGCTGGATCAAGTATCTTCCTGCGATCCTGTGTGTACTGAATCTGTACACGTGTGTCCTCCTCAGGTTCGCTCTGAACCAACTCCTCCTCCTCCTGCTGCACGGAGGGCTGACTCTGCTGACGACTGTGCCCGCCTCGCTGTCTTCCTCTACCTCCTGCCATCTACAATCATATAAATAAAATTATTAATACGTACAAATCAAACATAAAATAAATGATTAATACAAATATGAACAATAATAACATGACAAATTTGGACTACAGTACTATACCAAATTAATCATCATCTTCATCATCCTCATGATCAACATCATCCTCATTATCCTCGTCCTCGTCCTCGTCCTCATCCTCATCCTCATCCTCATCCTCATCCTCAGCTCTCACTTCATCTAATTCCTCCCATCCTTCTACCAACTCATCAAAATTATTAATCTCAACATCCTCCTCCTCTTCCAAGTCTTCAAACTGTTCATTCTCATTTTGGTTAATGATTCCGTTTGTTGGAGGCAAAATTTTCCCATTTGATACTATTTCTTCTTGAAAAAATGTGGTATCAACTTTTGATCGTGCCTTTGTCTTAATGACTGCCCACCATGCCTTACTATTTCTATCATTTGTCGTGCTAGGATAGGAAGCGAAATACACTTGTTGAGCCTGATGTGCTAGTATAAATGGATCATACTTAGAGTATGTGCTAGTATAAATGGATCATACATACACTTCCGCAGCTTTTAACATGTCAAAAAATGCCTTTGCTTGGGGATTTGGAGGTTGTTCTTCATTCATAGCTCGACGGTCATCATCATTGAGAACATTGTACTCCAACGCATCAACAATCATATCTCTATATGGGTTCTCATCAAGTTGTTGGATGTGAGGTTGGATGTGAGGTTGTTTGTGAATTGGAGAATATACTTCCCCATGAGAAATCCAATTATAATAATTTGGACAAAACCCGTTTGTATAGAGATGTTCTTGTACCTTAAGGACAATTGCGTATTTCATGTTTTTACATTTGTTACAAGGACACCTAAGTTGATTTTCTACCGAGTTATATTCATCTTGTTGCTTAGCAAATTCAATAAACTCAGCAACACCCTCTATAAACCTAGCATTAGGACGTTTTTTCTTAATACCAACCCTTCCATCATACATGCATGAACATTCCAATCTCTTCATTTTAATCTAAACCTAAATCCATAAACAAAAAATCTTTCAACAACCTCGCTCAATCGTAAGATAATAACAAGTTATATATCAAAAATCCCCATTTTTTATAAATCATAACAATTACAAGCATAACAACATTAATAAAACAAACTTATAACAACATCATCTTAATCAACATAATACAACATTAAAAAAAAGTTCCCCAATTAATTGACAACATTAATAAAAAAACCCCAATTAATTTACAACATTAATCAAAAAACCCCAATAAATTTACAACATTAATAAAAAAACCCCAATTAATTAACAACATTAATCAACATAGTACAACATTACGATCATAACAACATTAATCAAAAATCCCCAATTTTCAATTTTAATAAACCCTAACCCATAATTTAACATAATTAACTAAAATTACAAACATAAAATCATTTATAAGACAACCAACATTAATCATATCAACCCTAACCCTCAAATTCATAAGAACCCTAACCCCCAAATTCACTAATTATCATCCTAATTGGCTCTATAACTTAATTAACTACAACCTAATATGCTAAGATGATCTTAATTGCCTACTACATCACTAAATCTACAAAACAAAACAAAAATTAAACTAAAAATGGAAATTAAACTAAGAAAAAAAAAACAAACCTTTAATTGAATAAGGGGTCACCGGAGAAGGTGGTGGTGGTGGCGGCTGCTGTGGTGGTGGTGGCAGATGGGGTCTCCGGAGGAGGAGGTGGTGGCTGATGGGGTCGCCGGAGGTGGTGGGTGGTTACGGTAGGAGGGCGGATGTTTTTGCCTTTTCGTATTTCTTTTTTCAAACAATCGCGTAATGAAGAAAAGGGGGTCTGATTCTGATTTATGTTGAAAAAAATTGGCGACTGCTTACTAAAAATTGGCGACTGAGCAAAGACAGTCGCCATTTTGGCGACTGAGTTTTCCTATTTGGCTATTGTTACTTCAGTCGCCACTTTTTTGTGCCAATATTGGCGACTGATTACAGTCGCCAATGCTTATCATGAGTCGCTTTTTTTGTCGGTGATGAAATATTTTGGGAAAATTTACAGTCGCCAAAATGGCGACTGTTTTCAGTCGCCATTTTTAACCCTCGGTCGCTATTTTGGCGACTACAGGGTTCAGTCGCCAATAGTCCGTCGCCTGTTTTGTTTTTTCTTGTAGTGGTAGGAGCTGTGAGTTTTGAGTCGAACTTAATAGAGTTTCCTTTGGGGGGCTTTGAGGTAATACTAGGGATGGATTGGCTGAAAAAGTATAAGGCCTACATCGATTGTTACCAAGGGAAGATTACCTTGAGAGGACCGAAGGGAGTGCGAGTGTCCTAGAAGGGTTACTCCGTGAAACCTAAGCTGAAGTTGATAACTATCAATGCCCTGAAGACTTGCTTAAAGAGGGGTGATGAGATGCTGTTGTGTCATGTGCGAGACTTAACTGCCGAAAGACCCCAAGCCAGTGAGATCGATGTTGTTAGAGATTTCGAAGACGTGTTTCCAAAGGAAATTCCTGGGTTACCGCCAAAGAGGGACTTAGATTTTGGTATTGATCTGAAACCCGAGGCTGAACCAATTTCTAAAGCACCTTACCGTATGGGACCTAAGGAGTTGGAGGAACTGAGAAAACAGTTAGATGAGCTAGCGAGCAAGGGGTATGTGAGACCGAGCGTCACCTTGGGGAGCACCAGTGTTGTTCGTGAAGAAGAAAGATGGAACCATGAGGCTGTGTGTGGACTACAGGGAGCTCAATAATGTGACTATCAATAATAAGTATCCTTTACCTCGCATCGATGATCTTTTTGACCAGTTGAGTGGGGCTGGTGTGTTTTCCAAGATTGATTTGAGGTCACGGTATCACCAACTAAGAATCAAAGATGCCGACATCCACAAGACTGCGTTCAGATCAAGGTATGGGCATTATGAATTTGTGGTGAAGCCATTTTGTTTGACTAACGCACCTGCTGTTTCATGGATTTGATGAACAGGGTGTTTAGTCCCTTTCTGGACCAGTTTGTGGTAGTATTTATCGATGACATTTTGGTGTATTCGAAGAATAGAGAAGAGCATGCAGAGCATACAGAGCATTTGAGCTTAGTACTACACACACTGCGAGATCATCTGTTGTATGCCAAGTTGAGTAAGTGCGAATTTTGGCTCGAGAAAGTTGCTTTTCTGGGACATGTGCTGTCTAAGGAGGGTGTTTCAGTGGATCCTAGTAAGATTGAAGCCGTTTCGAAGTGGGAGCGACCAAAGAATGTGGCAGATATTCGAAGTTTCTTGGGGTTGGCTGGTTACTATAAGAGATTTGTGAAAGACTTCTCGAAGATAGCCAAACCGATGACTTCATTAATGCGGAAAGATAATAGATTTGTGTGGGATGAGAGCTGTGAAAAGGCATTTCTGGATCTGAAGGAGCGTCTTACTACAACTCCTATCCTTGCATTCCCAGAAGGGAGTGAGAATTTCGAAGTTTATACAAATGCTTCTAACAAGGGTCTGGGGTGTGTGCTAATGCAACGTGGAAGAGTGATTGCTTATGCTTCAAGACAGCTGAAGCCTTATGAGGAGAATTATCCGACGCATGATCTAGAACTTGGAGCAGTAGTTTTTGCACTTAATTTGTGGCGACATTACCTCTATGGAGCTACATTTAAGGTGTATTCCGATCATAAGAGTTTGAAGTACATTTACACCCAGAGAGAGCTGAACATGCGTCAGAGGAGGTGAATTGAGCTCATTGGAGATTACGACATGGAGATTCTATACAAGGAAGGGAAAGCTAATATGGTGGCTGATGCATTGAGTAGGAAATCTGTTCACGCTCTATGCAAAGCTAGATCGAGAATGAGTATGTACCGCGAATTGGGGCAGATGAGTATTGTAGTAATACGGAAGGGTGAGACTTTAGGGGATTTGACGATCGAGCCTGAACTATATTCAGAGATTCGAGAAAGACATAAGAGTGATCCTAAGTTTCAGAAGTGGCGTAACGAAGTAAGCAAAGCTACTGATGCAGAACCATATTCTAACTTCGAGGTTCATGATGATGATAGTTTGAGGTTCGCTGAGAGATGGTGTGTGCCTGATGATGAGGAATTAAAGAGAAAGATTCTGGTGGAAGCTCATTCTACACCTTATTTTGTCCATCCTGGAGGGGATAAGTTGTACAAAGATCTGAAGAAAGCTTTTTGGTGGCAAAAAATGAAGCAGGAGGTGGCCGAGTTCGTTTCTCGGTGCTTGGTATGTCAGAGAGTGAAAGGAGAGCATAAAAGGCCGCAAGGGAAGTTACAGCCACTAGATGTACTTGAGTGGAAGTGGGAGAGCATTTCGATGGATTTTATTGTACGATTGCCTAGGACTTCCCAGGGAAATGATATGATATGGGTGATCGTTGATAGATTGACTAAATCAGTTCATTTCATTCCGAAGAAGGAGACGTGGAGTAAAGCTGAGTTGGCTAAGGCCTACATCAAGCATGTGGTGAAGCTTCATGGTGTACCTAGAGATATTGTTTCTGATCGTGATTCCAGGTTTATCTCTAAGTTTTGGCAAGAGTTACAGTCATTGATGGGAACTACCTTAAAGATGAGTACGGCGTTTCATCCAGCGACAGATGGTCAGACGGAGAGGACTATTCAGACACTAGAGGATATGCTGAGAGCTTGTGTACTCGAGTTTGGAGGATCTTGGGAGGACATACTTGATCTGATAGAGTTTTCATACAACAACAGCTATCATAGTAGCATTGGGATGGCTCCTTTTGAGGCACTGTATGGGAGGAAGTACAGAAGTCCAGGTTGTTGGGATGATAGGGCCGATGTGGTGACTTTGGGACCTGAGATGATTCAGGAGATGATAGCGCAAGTCCAGGTAATTTGACAGAAGATGCGAGCTGCCCAGGATAGACAGAAGACTTATGCTGATCTGAAAAGGAGTGACATCACATTCGAAGTAGGAGAGAAAGTTTTACTGAAGGTTTCGCCTATGAGAGGAGTTATGAGGTTTGGCAAGAGAGGCAAGTTGAGTCAAAAGTTCATTGGACCATTTGAGATCTTGGAGAGAGTTGGAGAGGTAGCTTATCGATTGGCTCTACCTCCAGCTTTAGCCAGGGTGCTTAATGTGTTTCATGTATCGCAACTAAGGAGGTATATCAGTGACCCTTTGCATATCCTTGATCATGAGATTATCGAGGTTGACGAGCAGTTGACTTACGAGGAAAGACCCAAGGAGATCCTTGACAAGAAGGTGAGGAAAACCAGGAATGGGGAGACCGCACTTGTCAAAGTATTATGGACCAATCATAATGTCGAGGAGGCTACTTGGGAGACTGAGGCTTCAATGAGGGACAAGTATCCAACCCTGTTTACTTAAGGTATGTTACGAGGACGTAACCTTCTTTTTAGGAGGGTAGAATGTGACATTTCCTGTTTTAGAGTACCCTTAGTCGTTCTTGTTACCTTATGATGCCACACCTTGTGTTTGTTTGTGTTTATTACATGCTTTATGATCAGTTTTGTTGATATTGGGTTGGTGAACTTCGGGACGAAGTTCATTTTAAGGAGGGAAGACTGTAATACTCCGTATTTTTATTTCGTTTTATTAAATATTTTAATATTAATCGTGCGTCGACGAGTTTATGTGATAAGTTAAGCTTTTGTAAGCGAAAATAATTTGGTGAACGAGGTGTCTTATGTGTTAGTAGTTTGAGTCGTATATGCGATTGTGTAACAAAACCGTAATTGAGTTATATTATTTGGGTCTTGGGATGCGTGAAAGGCTTGACCCATATACTGATAGCCACGTCAAATGGGCCTAGGGTTGCGTGAAAACATAACCCATACACGACCTCCACACATTTCTGAAATCAGAATTTCAGAAAAGCCTTTCTGCCGCCTCTTATATACACCTCAAGTAAACCCTATTCTAACCTAATCGACTTACACACACTCACCACACCTTCTGCCGCCACTTCTGAGTTTGCATAGGAGAGGTTTCCACGGTGGTTTAGGGGTGCTAGAGCAGGTCGTTTGATCCGTAAAGAGGGTACGTTCACAATGTCTTCTTCGTATTACTTGTTTCTGCAGTTTTTCTTTCCTTTTTGTTTCGCATGACGATATAGTATAATTGTGTTTAGGATTCTGATCTTCGTTTATTACAGATCTAGGGTGTTAGTAGAAGCGTTTTAACCATAGGTTGTTGCGTCGTTGACCGCCTAGGGATCTCCCTTGAAGGGTGTTTACCACCATGTCAAAACCTCTGTTTTCGTTTTCCAGAACAGAGTTTATGCGCATGATTGTTAAACTGCAATTCGAGTCGGTTCTCTTTCTTAATTGTTATGGGTGTTTGAGTTTTGGGAAAGAAGGTAGCCCGGGGGTTGGTATGGTGGTAATCACGGTGGTTGGTGGTGGTCCTTTACGATTTTACAGCGGGTTATGTCAAGGGTGTTCAAACGCGGGTTTTCGGGTCTGATGGTGACGCAGGGATTGTCGCGAGGTTGCTGCCAGGTCTTAAGGTGGCGACGGCCACCACTGACTCCTCTGGAACCACCGTGGCTCAGAGGCGAGCCTGGTGGTGTCTCAGGGAGAGCCAGTGGTGGTGGTTGGTGCCAGCGGTAGGGTTTGTCAAGGCTGTTTTGGGTCTGTGCTAACGTGTTTTGCCGTAGGTTTTTCGCATGATAATATGTTTGGCTGGGATGTGTCGTAATCAGCATGACCTTAATCTTGATGATGATCATTAATACTAATCATGGCTATTATTATTACTATTGTTTTATTATTAATATAATTATTGCTTTATTATTAATGTTATTAATGTTTATTATTATTAATAATTATTGTTGTATAATATTATTGTTAATTTTGATGTGATGGTAGTGTTTAATATAATTATAAAAGATAATACTTGCAATGATGACGGTTATTAACGTTAATGAATAATATGATTTTGTCTATAATATTATTGTTGGTTGTTTAATCATAACCGTTTATTTAACCTCATGCTATTTTGGTAAGTATACATATATTGTTGGTCTAAATTTAGTAAGTTTCTAAGTGATTGATGGAATGGATCTGTATATAGCTATATGTATCCGAGGTGATACGGATAGTCAGTTATGAACGTGTAGTTTTAGTAGTATTTAGTGCATGAATAGAATTTGATAAAAGTAATATTTATAGGATCGGAATTTGAAGAGGAACATTACTAGACGGTGTTGGTTGCTTCAGATTTGCTATTATAGGTAGGATACACTGAAACTATTTCTGTATTGTGTTATGTATGGATGTGAATTGGATGCTATGATTGAAGGTATAATTATTATCAGATGTATATTCAGTGTTGGTTCTTTATTATTGCATTCATAAGCATCGCATGAGCATGGTTACAGATTGAGATGATGATGAGATATTATTGGGCCCAGGCTAGCTCTACAGGGCTAGACCTGGTGACCTCAGCTGTTATGCTGGTGTTCGGCGACGGCCGATGATACTCTGCCGGGAGGTTCGGTAAGGGTGGGAGTCACGGGTTTGAGAATGAGAAATGAGAATGAGAATGAGATTGAGATTGAGCTCGAGCATAGCATGGCATTGCATATCATTTATATTGTATTTTGTTATTGTGTTATCCTACTCAACCGCGAGGTTGACAGTGTATTCGTGTTCACCTACGATGATCCGGAATGGGGAGTAGATTTTTCAGGGCAAAGACAGACGGACTAGGGTCTGGGCTTGGAGAGAGAAATTTGGATCAGACTCACCTAGTTATAGATCACTTAGCTTGTAATAGTTCGTTTGTACTTTTCACATGTTGAGTATTGGTTTCAGACTATGCATGTAACAATTTAGTTTTGACTCTTGGTTAAATAATCTAAATTACTGTTTATCTTTCACTATGACTATCTCTTACCCTGGGTTATCCAGGTTGGTAACAGTCTTATTTACCCTGGAAGTCCGAGTTCAGGCTCCTAGGTAAATGGGGGTGTTACAGGTGAACTCGATGATTATAATTGACACGGTCGTTATTAACGATTATTCTAATATGCATGTTTATGGCGATTTGGCTATGCATGCAAACATATAAATAAAGCAAATTAAAAGCAATAAAGCAATAAAATCCTAGTATGGCCTTCCTAATAATAGAAAATCTCATTAACTATTACAAATTAGGAAACCAACTCCTTGGTCCCTTGAACTTCAAAAGCACGCCATCCAAGAAAACACTGTTTTGTCGGAACTCCTTTCCGCATGGCACCGTCTTTTGGATTCTCCGGATTTACAATAAAATGATACAACTATTCTATTGTAAAACTGAAATTTAAATCTATTAAATTACAAACCCGTGATTCGAGATCACATAAATTAGAACCGAATCAATATTTCCTTTTATTACGGGTAATATTGATTAAAAACTAAGGCCATACTAAGAAAAATTACATAATTCCAAATTATATAAAACAATCCAAATATGACATGTTGGGTTTATTAGTTACTCATAAACTAATCTTTTAGTCATACTAACATAACCTTCTAATTAACTCTTTAATTAATTTGTTTAAATCTTATGCATGCTAATAGTTGCGGAAATGGGAGAGTTTATGAGTCGTACACTCGGTCCAAATGCAAGGCAAGGATGATCCTCCTAGTACCCAAATAAGAATACCTCCTTTGGATGCACCAAGACAACCCTTGAAAGATCCGAAATCTCGAGTAGGCTAGCACAAGAAAACGGAATTTCCTTAAACAATATAAGTTCTAATAATATGAACTTAGTATACTAATTTATATCTTTTAATATAATTAGTATGAATATTATCTTATAGTGTTACTAAGAGGATTTGATGTTGATTAATTTTTCTTTACACTTAGAAAATTTCAAGCATGCATGAGCATTAGTATGAAATATGCACAACTTACATATTTATGTGTGGCTTAGGGTTTAAGGGGGCCGGGTATGGGGAAGAACAAGAGGGAACATCTCCTCTTTTCTATGTGGCTAGGGTGGCTCTAGGTTGGTGTCTCAAGGATAATGTCTCAACATAATGATTATAGTGTGTTTAATACACTAATCACCCACACAACCACCTCCACTAGCCGGCCACTTACTCCATAAAATGGATTCCATTTTATAAGTTTGTCAATTGTATAATGTGACATCTTATATGTCACATAGTAATAAAGTTATCTTAATATAAATATTTATCATATAAATATTATATATATATATATAATTAAATAAATCATATTTATCAATTGACAAGTAATTCAAAATTACAAATATAAAATGCTAATTTATCGTCAATACAATTTACAACCTTTGTATTAATTTCAACCCAATTCATTCTAATAACGATATAATAAAATATCGTTCAATGTTTAACAATCGACACATTTCAATTTTAAACATAAATCTTACATTAAGATTTAACCTCTAATTTCTCGATATACGAGTTTAAGGAATATGATCAAATCGTATCAATATACATTTGATCACTTTATCAATTAAGGGAATTGTCCTAAAGGTGTGACCTAAAGGGATCAACTGACCACCACCGTCATACGACAGTAATGTCAAACTCTAGCTAGCCAATCATTACCGATTAATGTTGGTCAGTTGACTAATATAATTCGTATCATCCCTTGCGCATTCTCGTCATGAGATTTAATTACGTGATCGAACTATTGTTGAGGACACATTTCCCAACATGACATTCATATTAAATAAAATGAAATATTAAAATATGTATGTACATGACAATTTTTAATGCCAAATCGCCTTTACTAAGAGAAAATATCTCATATTTGTTTACGGTTTTTACGGATATGCGTGATTTTAACTCTTAAAAATCACCAAAATTACATAAATCTCATTTATGTCCAAGTTAATCATCCTACACACTTTAGGTATCAAAATATAGTCCCTACTAATTTTGATCATGATTCAACTTGATTTTGCATTATTGTTCATCAATTATTCGTATTTTCGGAAAAATAAAAGAAAATGGCCAAATGAGTCAATTAAAATTCAAAAATTCAAAATTTAAAATTTTTGAACATTCCGGAAATTTCTAAAATTTCAGAACTTAATAAAATGGCCTCATGAAAAAAATTAGTTTATTTCTCAAATAAGTCGTAAAATATAAGTTTTTATGTCCAAAAATCCAATTTAATTATAAAAACTTGCAATAAAATTGTTATAAATATTTAGTCATCCTAAAATACTTTTAGAATCTGTTAATGATCAAAATTTTCAGGCCAAACTCGAATTTTTAAATTTAATGACTCAAAAATTACAATTATTAACAACTATCTCACAAAAATCAATAATTATAAAAACATAAACTTTTTGATATCCAACTTTTGGATCTGATGTAACTATCATATAAAACATATATGGGTAATATTTTATGCCATAATTTTAAGATTAACTATTTTTAACACAATTAGTCACTATTTATTCGATTTTAACTGTAACACCCCCATTTATTCAAGGGCCTGGACTAGGACTCCTCGGATAAATAAGAGTGTTACCATCTCGGTTTCCCGAGGCAGTAGATACAAAGGAAGATAAACAGTACTTTAAATATAAAGTTAACTCAAAACATGCTCTTACACCCGTGTCCAAAAGTCTTAACAAAAAAAAGTAAAGTACAACTCTTATAAAACTGACTAAGGCGATCTAGACATCTAAACGGGTCCGGATCCAAGCTCTTCCTCCCATAGCTCCCCCTTAGTCACAGCCACCTGTCAATCTGCTCCCCAATAGTTGGTTCATCACAGGTGATCACGAATACACAGGGTCAACCACGAGGTTGAGTAGGTAAAGAATAACATAACAATATAACTAATAAACTCCGCACCGATCCAACGCCAATAAACTCCGCACCGATCCAACACCATATATATACTCCGCACCGATCCAACGCCATATATACTCCGCACCGATCCAACACCATATACATACTCCGCACCGATCCAACTCCATATCACAAGGCCCAATATATATACATATATTCACATCATAAATTAACACTGAATAAGATAGCAACTCAACACAATGATCACATGATATTAAGTAACAAACATGCTTAAAGCCAACTGAGAATGGATCACATTATTATAACCAGTACTTTCCCCTACCTGAAATAGCAAGTAAAGTACATGCGTCCGGCTCGTTAGAAGTGTTCCACACGAAACTCGCTACCTAGACATGCATATGTAACGAATTAAAAACCTTCCCGAACCACCACAACCATACTTACTATAAATGGCAACCCCCCTATAAATGGAAAGTTTCCATAAATAAAACTTCCTCGATTTAACAACTTCTAACAAAAATGGTAACTTCCGTTTGAAATTCAAATTCTCTATATATTACCACCATATCAAAATTTACCATAAATAAAATATACAACATAAATACCATTATATTATCATTAATAATAATAATACTAATAATAATAATAATAATAATAATAATAATAATAATAATAATAATAATACTCATGTCTAACACGAAAATAAACCCAACAGCCCCTAAAACCCGACTCCACCTAAGACACGGCCAGCCCTTAAACCGCCTCACCAACACCCCACTGCCCGCCGACAACCACCGCACGCGACACCCAAACCACCCACTCCATTACTGACACCCATCACCACCGTCGACTCCCTCCTATAAGTCAGACTAGACACGAACCCATCCCTGGTTTCAGACCAGTGACACGCAAAACCCAAACTCCCCTTGAACAGGCCCGACAACAACGGCCGTTACCACCGCCATAACTAACCACGGCCACCACCAGACGCCACCTCTGACACACCCCTTAACCATGATGGTGTTACTGTATTGACCTCCCCCGAGTCGCCAGTAACACCACCCCCAAACCACTGCTCGACAGAGACACCAACAACTACCCCTGTGACTCGTGTTCTGATCGCAGCAACCAGGCCTCCAAAACCCCACCATCGACGACCCATAAACAACCTAGCCTACCAACACTAACCCTTATTACATGGTCCTGACCACAACCAACCCTACCATGGCCACCACAACCACCAACTAACACTCCAGACCCGTCGAATCACGAAGCAAAACAGGGAGTATAACACGACCAGAAATGAACACAGACACCTAAGACACGTACCTGACTTCTGACCAAAATCGATTGGTGTTAGACACGGCGGATTCGGTCGTGAGCACCCTCTCTCCTTCCCGTGTGATGGTGGCTGCAGTCTAGGGTTTTGTTTTTAGGATTATAGTTCAGAAATTGGGAGTACAACCTCCATTTATAAGGCGGCAGGGAGTATCTTCTGCCAGAATTGTATAGGGTTTAAGGTCTGTTATGGGCTGTGTTGTGCACGGATTCCAAGGCCCACACCAACCCCCTAGAGGTCCCTGGTTCGAACCCTACCCAGGTCAGGTCACGTATAAAAGTGACCCCTCATTCGAAACCCACAACGATCATGATACACGCACTTATAAACGAGCATGATACGTACACTTATAAACGAAGTAATTATTATCGCTCTATTTAAAATCGTATCAAACGAAACTCCATATCATGCTTCAAACCGTCTAACCCTTAAAACAATTAAAATAAAGTCAAATAAAATCGTGGCCAAAATTCGAGGTATTACAGTCTTCCCCCCTTAAAATGAACTTCGTCCCGAAGTTCAACAACACTCAGACGACAAAACAATCAACTCAAACAAACTGATATCACAAAATAACTCAAAAGCTTATAACTCAAAAGCTTACTTAAATCACAGAATGTTACATTCCACCCCCCTTAAAGAAAAGTTACGTCCGCGTAACTTACCTCAATCAAACAAATGTGGGTAACGCTCCCTCATAGCTGCCTCAGGCTCCCACGTAGCCTCCTCCTGATTATGGTTGGTCCAAAGGACCTTCACCAAGGATGTCTCGCCATTGCGAGTCTTTCGTACCTTCCTGTCCAGAATTTCCTTTGGAGTCTCAATGTATGACAACTGCTCATCGACCTCAATCACCTCATGCTGAAGCACATGTGATGGATCACTCACGTATTTCCTCAACTGGGACACATGAAACACATTATGGACCTTGGATAGGGTTGGAGGCAAAGCTAACCGGTATGCCACCTCTCCAACTCTGTCCAAGATCTCAAATGGTCCAATAAATTTCTGACTCAGTTTGCCACGCTTGCCAAACCTCATCACACCCTTCATCGGAGAGACCTTCAGTAGAACTTTCTCTCCGACCTCAAACGAAATATCACTCCTTTTCAGATCCGCATAGCTCTTCTGTCGATCCTGAGCGGCCCTCATCCTCTGACGAATAATCTGAACTTGCTCCACCATCTCCTGAATCATATCTGGCCCCAATGTCACAACATCAGCTCGATCATCCCAACACACAGGGCTCCGACACTTCCTCCCGTATAGAGCCTCGAAAGGGGCCATGCCTATGCTTGCATGGTAACTGTTATTATAAGAAAACTCGATCAACCCCAGTCGATCCTCCCAAGATCCTCCGAACTCAAGTACACAAGCTCTCAACATATCCTCAAGAGTCTGAATCGTCCGCTCAGTCTGACCATCAGTAGCCGGATGAAAAGCTGTACTCATCTTCAATTGGGTACCCAAAGCAGTCTGCAACTCCTGCCAAAATCTGGATATAAACCTCGAGTCTCGATCAGAAACAATATCTTTGGGTACGCCATGTAGTTTGACTACATTCTGAACATATGACTTAGCCAACTCGGCTTTACTCCAGGTATCTTTCATGGGAATAAAGTGAGCTGACTTGGTCAAACGATCCACGATCACCCAAATCATGTTGTTGCCCCTCTGAGTTCGAGGCAACCCCACGATAAAGTCCATTGAAATGTTCTCCCACTTCCACTCTGGCACATCTAACGGTTGAACTTTCCCTTGAGGTCTCTTATGCTCCCCTTTCACCCTCTGACAAGTCAAACATCTTGAGACAAACTCTGCGACCTCCTTCTTCATATTCGGCCACCAAAACGTCTTCTTAAGGTCCTTATACAGCTTATCACCCCCTGGGTGAACAGAATAAGGAGTAGCATGAGCTTCAGTCAGGATCTTCTTCTTTAGTTCCTCAACATTTGGTACACACCATCGCCCACTGAACCTCAAGCTACCATCGGTATGAATACTGAACTTGGATACTCCATCACCATTCCCATTTTCCACCAACAAACGCCACTTCTGGATTCTCTCATCGTTCTGCTGTAACTCCTGAATCTCCCCATACAACTCAGGCTCCACTGTCAAGTCACCAAGAGTGTCCCCTTTCCGGATCATGAATATTCCCATCTCCCTTAGTTCACCATACAACCTCCCCCTCGATCTGGCACAATCCACAGCATGTATTGACTTCCTACTGAGAGCGTCAGCTACCACATTTGCCTTGCCTTCGTGGTAGACAATCTGCATATCATAATCTCCGATCAACTCTATCCACCTCCTCTGCCTCATGTTCAACTCTTTCTGGGTGTAGATATATTTCAGGCTCTTATGGTCAGAAAACACCTTAAAAGTGGCTCCATAAAGGTAATGACGCCACAATTTCAGTGCAAAGACCACAGCGCCCAACTCCAAATCATGAGTCGGATAATTCTCTTCGTAGGTCTTCAATTGGCGAGAAGCATACGCGATCACTCTACCATTCTGCATTAGCACACAACCCAACCCATGCTTTGAAGCGTCGGTGTATACTTCAAAATTATCACTCCCAACTGGCAAGGCCAGGATAGGAGCTGTTGTCAGGCGTTCCTTAAGGGTTAGGAATGCCTTCTCACAACTCTCATCCCAGATATAACGGTTCTCTTTCCTCATCAACGACGTCAACGGCTTCGCTATCTTTGAAAAATCTTTGACAAATCTCCGGTAATAACCCGCTAAACCCAGAAAGCTTCGAATCTCACTTACATTCTTCGGACTTTGCCACTTAGTCACGGCCTCGATCTTACTAGGGTCAACAGATACCCCCTCTTTGGAGATGACATGCCCCAGAAATGCCACTTTCTCCAACCAGAACTCGCATTTGCTTAACTTGGCGTTGAGCTTATGCTCCTCCAAGGTCTGAAGTACCTTCCTCAAATGCTCCTCGTGCTCTTCCGCATTCTTGGAATATACCAGGATATCATCGATAAATACTACCACAAACTTGTCCAGGTACGGGCTGAAGACTCGATTCATCAAGTCCATGAACACAGCTGGAGCATTAGTCAATCCAAAGGGCATAACCACAAATTCATAGTGGCCATACCTCGTTCGGAAAGCGGTCTTCGGAATATCTTCATCCTTTATCCTCAATTGATGATACCCGGATCTCAAATCAATCTTGGAGAAAACCCCGGCTCCACTCAACTGATCGAACAAGTCGTCAATTCTCGGCAATGGGTAACGGTTCTTGATGGTTACATTATTCAGTTCTCGGTAGTCAACACACAACCTCAAACTCCCATCCTTCTTTTTCACAAATAGTATAGGTGCTCCCCAGGGCGACACACTGGGTCGGATGAACCCTTTCTCAGCTAGCTCATCCAATTGCTTCTTCAACTCCTCCATTTCTTTCGGTCCCATACGGTACGGTGATTTAGATATTGGTCCCGCTCCTGGTTTGAGGTCAATGGAAAATTCCACTTCCCTCCTCGGCGGTAACCCTGGAACGTCGTCTCGAAAAACTCCCTCAAATTCCCGTACCACAGGTATCTCACTAGTCTTGGGGGTCTCAGCCTCACAATTCCACATTTGACACAGAATCAGACTCTCTCCTTTCCTCAAGCTAGATTTCAAGGTGTTGACAGATATGAATTTGATCTTTGGTTTGACTCTATACCCCTTGTAGGATACCCTCACCCCTTTGGGTCCCTTCAAGGAAATTTTCTTTTGATGACAGTCGATAAAAGCTCGATACTTCCCTAGCCAGTCCATCCCCAAAATTACCTCAAAGCCCCCCAGAGGAAACTCTATGAGGTCACAATAGAAAATTGCTTCCCCGATTTTGATGGGTACACTTCCATAGACTCTATTACAAGCTATTGACTCTCCTGAAGGTATGGTCACTGAGTCCGCGACCCAGTCGAACCTCTCAAGCCCCAAAACTCTAACATGGTCTCTAGACACAAAAGAATGGGTGGCACCAGAATCGAAAAGTACAAAGGTAGGTCTAGAGTTTACAAGAAAAGTACCAGTAACCACATGAGCATCCTCCTGAGCTGCCTGCTTTCCCATGGCAAAGAGCTTGCCACTGGACTTGACTCCACTCTGGCTGGCAGTAGATGTTCCAGCCTGCTGATTTCCTGTCGTCCCCGTCTTGTTGTTGTTCCCACTTCCATTGTACTGATTTTGATATGAACGGTTCTGATTGTTGTTGTTGTAGTTCCTCTGGTAGTTGCTGCTGCCTCCAGACTTCGCACCCCCACCATAGTTTGTCATGGGCGTGCGATAGCCACTGCTACCATAGGACTGAGTGCGAGGTCCCTGGTATCCGGATGTAGGTGTACGATAGCCCCCGGACTGGTTTCCTCCAGACGAACGACACACCGCCTGCTTATGTCCCCTCTTTCCACAGCCAAAACACACAATTCCTGCCCAACCACTGCCAGAGATCCCACTCATGGAATTACCCCCACTCTGATTTCTCCCACCACCAGAGGCACTACTCCCAAAGTACCCACTGAACTTGTTATTACTTTGCTTTTTCGATCCTGAACCCTCAGCTACTGTTTCAGCTTTCCTCTTTTCTGACTTGGACTGTTTGTCCTTTTTGATCATATCCGAAAGCCTCTCCGCCGCCCCAGCCCGTAAATAGATGTCACGGATTGTGGTGGGCGGAGCTGCAATCAGTCTCTTTTTGATGGCGATCGATAAACCCCTCTCAAATTTCATGGCTAGCATAGCATCGTCGAAACCCATGTCTCCCACGTAGTGCACCAACTGGATGAACTTCCTGTAGTAAGCCTCTACGGTCATGTCCTCCGACATCTGGAATGAGTCGAACTCCTCCCTCAGCTTGCTCTTTTGGAATTCTGGTAAAAACGCCTCGTTCAGAACCCCTTTGAATGCATCCCACGGAACAAACGCGGATCCACCCTCTATAGCTGCTTCCCGGAGCTCTCCCTTATTCGCGGTCCACCAGTCTCCGGCCATACCCCTCAGATAGTGGGCAGCCTGGTCCACCATCAGTTCCTCAGGGCAGTCCACCAACTCGAACAGGTTACCGAATTCTCTGCACCAGGCCCCCAGCAAATGAGGCTCACCCTCCCCGGTGAAATGGGTGGGTTGGTGCCTTGCAACTATCGTGCTCATTTTCGCGGAGTCCATTCGTTTAGCCTTTAAAGTCGCAATCTCAGCTCGTAATAGATCTAACTCCTCTTGTGTGATGTTAGCGAGGTTGTCTCTTCGCGGAGGCATACTATAATATAACAGAAAAGGAATGAGTCCCGACTCGTGTGGGTACCCATTAAGATTAGGGCTAAAATCCCTAAACGATAAAGTCTAACATCAACTTATCAGATTGAGTACTACAAAATTATAGCATGGCTCGGGATCACATAACCGCATATCACTAGACATGATGCAAGAAAGATTTCTAACATGTTTCAAATCACTTAACACATCACATCAACATACACCTTTTCCAACCATTAAAGATTCATTCATGCTCACGCCCCTTCCGGCTTTTCAAAATCTCTTATACTTAAAATTCTCATACTTATCACTGTATGCTATTACTTTCACCACCTCTTATTCTACCCTTTTTCTCTCGTATGTGCACTCTGGGTTCCCGGGTAAAACTGATAGGGCCTATGGTTCGGTGTGAGGGGGCCCCAGACTCATACTTCCCCTTTCGTGTGCTCCTAACAGTCCTATCCCGGGGTTCATTTTATTTAGACTCTCCTACATTCATTGGGTTAATTAGTTTAGGCCTGAGGATCGTTCGCTCTGATACCACTTTGTAACACCCCCATTTATTCAAGGGCCTGGACTAGGACTCCTCGGATAAATAAGAGTGTTACCATCTCGGTTTCCCGAGGCAGTAGATACAAAGGAAGATAAACAGTACTTTAAATATAAAGTTAACTCAAAACATGCTCTTACACCCGTGTCCAAAAGTCTTAACAAAAAAAAGTAAAGTACAACTCTTATAAAACTGACTAAGGCGATCTAGACATCTAAACGGGTCCGGATCCAAGCTCTTCCTCCCATAGCTCCCCCTTAGTCACAGCCACCTGTCAATCTGCTCCCCAATAGTTGGTTCATCACAGGTGATCACGAATACACAGGGTCAACCACGAGGTTGAGTAGGTAAAGAATAACATAACAATATAACTAATAAACTCCGCACCGATCCAACGCCAATAAACTCCGCACCGATCCAACACCATATATATACTCCGCACCGATCCAACGCCATATATACTCCGCACCGATCCAACACCATATACATACTCCGCACCGATCCAACTCCATATCACAAGGCCCAATATATATACATATATTCACATCATAAATTAACACTGAATAAGATAGCAACTCAACACAATGATCACATGATATTAAGTAACAAACATGCTTAAAGCCAACTGAGAATGGATCACATTATTATAACCAGTACTTTCCCCTACCTGAAATAGCAAGTAAAGTAGATGCGTCCGGCTCGTTAGAAGTGTTCCACACGAAACTCGCTACCTAGACATGCATATGTAACGAATTAAAAACCTTCCCGAACCACCACAACCATACTTACTATAAATGGCAACCCCCCTATAAATGGAAAGTTTCCATAAATAAAACTTCCTCGATTTAACAACTTCTAACAAAAATGGTAACTTCCGTTTGAAATTCAAATTCTCTATATATTACCACCATATCAAAATTTACCATAAATAAAATATACAACATAAATACCATTATATTATCATTAATAATAATAATACTAATAATAACAATAATAATAATAATAATAATAATAATAATAATAATAATAATAATAATAATACTCATGTCTAACACGAAAATAAACCCAACAGCCCCTAAAACCCGACTCCACCTAAGACACGGCCAGCCCTTAAACCGCCTCACCAACACCCCACTGCCCGCCGACAACCACCGCACGCGACACCCAAACCACCCACTCCATTACTGACACCCATCACCACCGTCGACTCCCTCCTATAAGTCAGACTAGACACGAACCCATCCCTGGTTTCAGACCAGTGACACGCAAAACCCAAACTCCCCTTGAACAGGCCCGACAACAACGGCCGTTACCACCGCCATAACTAACCACGGCCACCACCAGACGCCACCTCTGACACACCCCTTAACCATGATGGTGTTACTGTATTGACCTCCCCCGAGTCGCCAGTAACACCACCCCCAAACCACTGCTCGACAGAGACACCAACAACTACCCCTGTGACTCGTGTTCTGATCGCAGCAACCAGGCCTCCAAAACCCCACCATCGACGACCCATAAACAACCTAGCCTACCAACACTAACCCTTATTACATGGTCCTGACCACAACCAACCCTACCATGGCCACCACAACCACCAACTAACACTCCAGACCCGTCGAATCACGAAGCAAAACAGGGAGTATAACACGACCAGAAATGAACACAGACACCTAAGACACGTACCTGACTTCTGACCAAAATCGATTGGTGTTAGACACGGCGGATTCGGTCGTGAGCACCCTCTCTCCTTCCCGTGTGATGGTGGCTGCAGTCTAGGGTTTTGTTTTTAGGATTATAGTTCAGAAATTGGGAGTACAACCTCCATTTATAAGGCGGCAGGGAGTATCTTCTGCCAGAATTGTATAGGGTTTAAGGTCTGTTATGGGCTGTGTTGTGCACGGATTCCAAGGCCCACACCAACCCCCTAGAGGTCCCTGGTTCGAACCCTACCCAGGTCAGGTCACGTATAAAAGTGACCCCTCATTCGAAACCCACAACGATCATGATACACGCACTTATAAACGAGCATGATACGTACACTTAAAAACGAAGTAATTATTATCGCTCTATTTAAAATCGTATCAAACGAAACTCCATATCATGCTTCAAACCGTCTAACCCTTAAAACAATTAAAATAAAGTCAAATAAAATCGTGGCCAAAATTCGAGGTATTACATTAACCATTAAAATCATAAATCATGCATCACAAGAGAAAAAAATTCTCAAAATTCATATAAATTCTGTACATATTGCATGTGACACTAGTAGAAAAATAGTCATTTGCGGCTCTTCATTTGAGGCGTTTTGACAAACCGCCGCAAATAGAAAGCAATTTTTTTTTTCTTAGAGCATAAATTTATTTGAGGCGTTTTTTCAAAAAACCGCCTCAAATAAGACATATGCGGCGTTTTTCTTAATAACGCCTCAAATAGAAAGAAGTTACTTTTAGATAAAATGACGTATTCATAATTCAATAACTGCTCTATCAAAAACCCTAACCCTCTTCTTCAACCCGTAGATCTCTGTCAAAATCCAAACCCTCTTCTTTAACGCCATAAATTTCTGTCCCTATTATCTTCCCCGGATTTCCTTTACATTCAAATCCACATTTGTCAACCCTATCCAACACTGGCCGCTCAATTCGACAGAAAGCTTCCGCCTTGTAACTTGTAAGTGTCCAAACTTTAAATTATTTTCGATTAGGGTTACTTATCAAATCGTTATAAAGTTTTTCTTCAGATTATTGTTGATTAGGGTTACTTATCATATCGTTATAAAGTTTTTTTTTTCCGATTATTGTTGATTAGGGTTACTTATCATATCCTTAATTTGTGGAATTTAGTTTGAAATTTCTAATGGCTGTAAGATTTATATCCATTTGTGAAATTTCTAATGCCTGCGATGCCGATGATTTGCATCTATGCAGAAGACGAGTTTGAGATAAGTGTTTTCCGTATGATGATAAGTGCAGCGAGCAGCTTTATTTCCAAGCTCATCCAGTACATTATGCTCCGTATAAGATTTGAAGAAACCCGTGATTTGCCTGGTGTTTCAGACTTGACTGGATCTTTTCGGTATTTCCTTGCTCAGTTGCTCTTATCCATCCTTTTTGTAACTGTACAGGAAGTGGATCTGGCATAGCCAACTAGGAACACTGTTTAATTTTCATTTTTTTGGGTATGGAGGGTTACCAGATCCACTTTTTACTGCTGGATTTATGCTTAGTTTTCACTTTGGAGTCAAGGACTCGCTATTCTTAGGTTCTGGATTATGATAGAATGGAACAAAATGACTCAATCACTGATTGCACTTATTTTGATTGTGAAGTAGTCAAGTGACTGTAAGTTATTAGTTGAATTCCAGAACAATTTTTTGTAAGTCATCCAAAAAACAGCCTCAGTGTATTGTTAACATAGCGTAAGACTGTGTGCATTCAACTTGAATATTCTGTTTTTAAACAGTTTGGTTCTTAATATTTGCAGGTTTGTGCATTGCATTTGCGATAGAGTGTGGGATTCTGCAATTTACAAGTACTGAAGTTAAATAGAAAACTCGGCTCAGAGGATTTGTGCAATTAGACGCTCCTGGTTTAGCTGTTTGTACATTTCTTTCTTAAAGCATCGTATTTTTAAGGTTATGTGGGGGTGTTAATTAAGTTATATTGCTTTACAAATTGACAACGGACGAGGCTGAAATTATGGTAACTAGTTGGCCGAGGGATAAATGTTCAATTGGTTTCCAATAGTTTTTCAGTGGCGTATGTCGGAACTGGTTTGCACATTGCTTAATTATTTTATATCTTCCCCATCTTCAAACATTATAAATACTTTTAATTTTGAATAACTTCTGAAGCCCCTTATACAGTTATACTCCAATGCGTTAGAACTTGTCGCAACTTAGATCGACCCCTTAAAGTGATACTTGCCCATTTCTGCTGACTTTTCAGCTACTTGAATTGATCTCTATAAGCTAGTTGCTTTATACTTTAGGTGCGTACTATGGATGTAGCCATTTAAGCTATTTTAACTAAATGTTTCATGTCTTTGTTTAATTGCAGAAGGATTGAAAATAAGGGATACAGTGCAGTGGTATCTAAATTAGACGGTGAGTTTTTTCTCTTACTTTAAAATTTGGGCGATTACCAGTCACCATCTTACCTGCAATGCATATGCATATGTTCTCTAATGCTTATTCAGTTTGAGTGAAAATAAAGTTTTCTTGGCTGTGCACTGATCTTTTTTTGAGCTGCAAATGATCTTATTTTTATTATAAAGGAAATCATAAATGTTATTCTTCTAAATAATCTGGAGACTTGGACTTACACTTGAACAATATGATATATTGATATGATCAATGGTATCATAGTCTTATACTACTCTTATCTAAGAAATGTTAAAACTTAAAAGTGTACAAGCGTGCTGCAGCAATTAAAATAACTCAGACACACTAGAAAGTGTGAAATTATGCCGGAGAGATGTTTGGTTGTTGGCTTCATGTGATTTCTCTAAAAGCCTAAATTATTTGCTAACCATAGTCGGTAATGAAAGAGCAGATCTAAAATTGGAGACAGATGAGAACGAAGAAGCATGTTTGAGAGTGGTTATTATGCAGTCCGAAAACAAGAGGCCAGAAGATTGGGATGAGATTGGATTTCCATCCAAATATCATGTTAGAAGAGCACAACTTCAGTCGATGATTCGAAGGTATGTGTACATGGAAAATCTAATGGCGATCTAGATGGATATTCATTTTCGGACTGAGACTGAGACGGGTTTATTAGTGGCTTATGTTCCAGTGGGATTCTTAAGCTTCAACTAAACTCACTCTTAAATCCTTAAAAAAATGTTTTATCTCAGTTTGATTACTTATTCTGTTGCATCATGATTTCAGCTGATCCCAGTTACATCTTATTTTATGATTTCTTGTTGCTAAATAAAATCTGAATTACGTCTTCATTCCGTTTAACTCGGCTCGTTTATGAGAGCGTAAAAATCGCAACCAGGTACAAAGGATTTGTGCAAGAAATGCAGAGGTTGAGAACTTGAGATTCTGTGCAATTAGACGACAAGACGGGGATCGTAAATATCACAATACTAGTTTAAGATCCAATGTTACCCAGTGACAAGAGTAGAGTCAGAACCATATCATTTTCTGATTGTAACCCTGAATACCTTCTTCCAGCAGACGATGATGGACGGTCTGAAAACTTCATGGTGGTGCTGTTGCTACTGGAATGCTATAAACCTGCATCAACTGGTGCTACCGGAATGCTACTGGTTCTGGTTCCGCATCTGGTGCTGCTGCTGCTGCTACTGCTACCTTGCATTGACTGAAACAAGCCATTCACTAGACTACTAAGTCTTCTATTGGAGTTTTTTAAGCATTGTATATTTTTAGAATAATTACAAAAATCATGTAAGATTCTCTTGTGAAAAAATACATTTGAGAGTTATCATATTTAATCAATTTATCTACATTTTTTCATATTTTTTAAAAAAAAAAGATTTTTTTTTAACCTATTTGTGGCGTTTTTTTCAAAAAAACGCCTCAAATAGAGGACCTATTTGCGGCGTTTTTTTAGAAAAACGCCTCAAATAGCCTTTTCTATTTGCGGCGTTTTTTTTAGAAAAACGCCTCAAATAACCTCTTATTTGCGGCGTTTTTTTTTTTTTGCCTCAAATGAGTTTTTCTATTTGCGGCCCCGTTATTTGCTGCTACACTAAAAACGCCGCAAATGGCCTCATTTTTGATGCCTCAAATAAGTATTTTTCTACTAGTGTGACATTGTGTAAAATTTTTATGACAAAATTCCAACTCTAACTATTAAAGTCAAAATTAGTCACTATTAATATGATTTTTACTCTAAAAATCATTAATCATGCAAAAGTAGTGCGAAAAATCTGAAACTTTTTGTAGGCACTGTGCATATTGCATGTGACATTTCATAAAATTTTCAAGGTCAGATTCGTAAAATAACCTTATATACCCATTTTTACTCATATTATGGCATTTTATCTTATAAAATTCATAATCCATGCATAATAACTTCATTTGTTATGAATATTTATTACAACATATAAAATATGCATGTGAGAACATATCAAAAAAATCTCGGCCATAAACTAAGTTTAACTATTTTTCCCATTAATTGATGTTTAAAACCGATTTAATCATCAAAAATATACAAATAAATATAAAATGAACAATAAAAATCCATAAAATTATTTTTATGTCGTAAAACCATTTTAGGATCATAAAATTGAACATGCAAAATTATTTTGTGATTTATCATCATAAAACACAAAAAATTCGAAATGCATGTGTTAATCTTATTAACACGAATACATGAATCCTATCATGCATGCAACAACCGTAATACTCTGATACCACTCGTTAGAAATCATATTTCAGATTATAAGCTCATATCTCATATTTGTTATGTTTGTTTAAGTTTAACTATTAAAACTTAACTAGATCTTATGCATGCATGATGATTACATAAGATGGAAGAATTTCCTTACATTGGTCTTAGAAGGTTTATACTTAATAATCACCTATTAATGAGTCTTCTATAAACCGAAATACCCTTACTACGGTTTATATTGAAACCGTCTCCAAAAGCTCTTATCAAGGACCCGATCTCAAACTAAAATCAATTTTGTTACTAGAAAATTGATATTGGTATACTAGAAATAATAATAATATTACCCTTAATATTATTAGTATTAGAAATGATTTATTTTGTTTAGAAAACAATTTTCTAAGGAAAATGAGAATGAGATATTTGTAAGATGTGTGTTTTGAGTTAGAGTGAGCTAGTAATGAAACAACCAACACTTAGACTAACTATCACATATGCATGTTGTTGGAGCTTGTGTCCTCAACAGTTAGTGCGACAACACGTATAAATCTCTTAAAGGAACACAGGGTATACTATTTTAGCCAGTTGATTCACGTTTATAAATAACGGTTGGCTTGCTAGAAAGTTTGACGTTATTGTCATACAGATGGCGGTAATCAACTGGTCCCTAAGATTCACACCTAAAGGATGGAATCTGAGAGATATGATTAGATGAAAATGTAATCATATTGATACCCTATACGACTAAACGGTTAGTCAATGTAATGATGACATAATTATTTAATACTGATTAAATAATATTAGCTAAGACGAATTAAAATGTTAATTCGTAATTAAATATAAAATGTTATATTTAATTATGTGTAATGAAATTATTTATTAAATATTAAATGATTTAATTAAATATAAAAAGTTATATTTTATTAGTGGATTATAAATATTAGATATTTATAAGATAAAACATTATGAGAGAGCGATATAACCGATTCTATAAAGATAGAATTTCGGTCTGAGCAATTATTAAGTTGTTCAGTTGTTGTGAAGTACTGTAGGTAGAACCAAATACTGATTTGGGGAATCCTAGTTGATGTCTAATAGCAAGGTTGTTTGCAACTATAAATAGGACATTCACTCTGCACTTAAAGGGCACAAGTTACACGAATACTTCTCCCCCCTCTCTCTCTAGCTTTCATCTTACACAAAATTAGAGGTAATTTTGCAGTTTCTAGCTCAGGAAAGGTATTTCTCAGGACATCTTGGGTGCAACGATTAGGAGGATATCTGTTTTGATATCTGATCTTAGGCCTTTGCAAGGACATAAGGTTAATTCTTAATCCCAATCTTTGTATCTTGTTCTTCGTTTATGACTATAAATCGTACATTATAAATTTGTTATAATCCTGCATATAAAGAATTGAGAATATACAGATATTTTCCCACAAGTGGTATCAGAGCCTAAGACTTACAAATTTTATTTTTGTATGATTTTCATAAACGTTTTGAGAAAATTTAAAGAAAAAAAAAAATTTAGCCGTTTATATATTTTTTAGCCGAGACAGTTTTTTTTTGTTCGTCGTTTTCCTTTTGATTTATTGTTGTTGTCTTAAACAGTTAAAATAACAAAATAATAAATTTGTAGATATTTTAATTTAATAAGGATTGAATTAAAGCGTAACAGGAAATCGTCTCATATGTTCTTGAATGATATAATTTGCTAAATAATCGATCCCGCTCTAATCTTGAGATTCGTCTTAAAAGGTTAATTTGAATGATTAAGATTACAACAATATCTAATAAAGATTAGAATTTTGTAGGTTATCGATCTCATATTTAGCAACCCGACATTAGTTATTCAAGTTCATGAGTTTTAAAGAATGAAAACTAAAAAATAAAAACCAAAATCAGGCTGTTCAGTGCCTTTATTACAACTTTTGGTTTTATGACGCTTTTCCCTTGACGCTTTGCTTAGTTTTCAGCGCTTTTCGAAGCGCCGGAAATCAGTTTCCAGCCTTCTTTCTTGTTTGCGGCTGTTTGTTTGCAGCGCTTTAGTGTTTTTCCTTGTTCTTTTTCCCTTTCTTGTTTTGTCCCGGCTACTTCTAAAAGCTTTTGGGCTATTTTTCTTTTAAGTTTTTTTATATACATTATAAAGATACTATGTAAATTTTTTTTTTTGAAGTTCACTAGTTTTGATACCTAAATTATTTTAAAACGGTTTAAAATAATGTTGGATTAACATATTATACGATAAAATGAACATGCTTGTTTGATTAAAATTATGAGATTAATTACGGAATTATCACGTAATTTAAATCTTTAAATAGTGGTTTGGGTAAATTACTCTACATAATTACGGAATTATGTCTTGAAAGATTAATATAATTAGTATGATGCATTCTATATATTATATTGTTGAATGAATGAATTAATTAATTTACGCTTTTGCAATCAGTTAAATTTTGTAATACTTAGTGTGGCCTTAGTAAATTATGTTTTCGTAATGAAGGAAACATAATTTGTGATGTATTTATGAGATCTCGAATCTCCCTTGTATAATATTTTTTTTACGTTTTTGGGAATTAGAATGTAATAATAGAATTTTATTATGTAGTTCTTCAAATGTAATAAAGAAGACCAAGACAGAGATCGGTTTGCTCACTCCCACTACATCACCAAGAAGGAACATCAAGACAAGACAAGCTTCGAGGGTCCATTATTGAATGGAATCCAAGTTGTATTTTTGTTCTTTTTGGTAGGATAGGCCACACTAGGACTTGCTTTATTTTCGTTTTTATTTCTGTTTTGCTTTTCAATCACATGTTTGTTTTGCATCATTTTTCCGCCTAAACCAAACCACCTGAGAATGAATGAAAATTGACTCATATAGTATGTATGCTTGTAAAACCCATCGTCGCAGCGGAAAAATAAAACATTCAAACATGCAAAAATTTACGCGGAATTTAAACTTTAACATGCAAGATAAAACGAGGTGAATTAAAACAAACTATACAAACTGAAATGTACCAAACATAGATAAGTATGTGAAACTAAGTACGAAAGTATAAGTACAAAAACAACCTGGGATGACACATCCCTACAGGCACTCAAGTGTATAAACAAAACTAGGTCTAGCTACACGATAAACGGGTAAGTCAATGATGATCGGATCATCGCTCGCTAGCTTCCTGCAACCACCCATCAACCTGTCATGTACCTACATACATGAAAAACATGTACGGCCCAATCAGTGGGGAGTGACTAGAGTTCTCCTAGCCACCTATTGTTAACGACACATAACACATAAGACATCCAACATACTCCAACATTTATAACATGTGAAGTATATATATCAATATCTCATCTTTCATATAAACATGCAATACTATGCAAAGGCTCTCAACTAACTTCGGAAACTATTGGAAATGAGAGCCGGTCTCCCTTCCGGTTCCCCACCGGGGGGTCTTTCAAGCCAAACCATTTATGAAACCAGACTAAGAGTCGTCCAATGCCTTGGACGAACAATTCTAAGATAAGTAACACTCTATATAAACACAATCAATCAGCAACATCTGACACTGTACCCCTACTCAGGCAAGCAGATGCCATCAACAATGTCTAGAACCCACCCCTGCTCAGGCAAGAACTAGACACAATCAGTAGTGTCCAAGTCACACCCCAAGTCAGGTAAACTTGGTACACAAATCAGCAAGCATACACTCGTGAACCCCTGCAGAGGCACGAGGGGATACCAATCAGCTAATAATGGTTCATTGACCCTGCTCTGTCGTGACCATTACCCTTCGTAATGAAATTGGGATCCCAACTCAGACCCAACCCACTACTGTCATACAAACTCACAGTAGAATAGAGGTCCCTACTCAGACATATTCCTACCGCATCAACCATACACGTGACGGTCCAGCGGTCCCTGCTCAGACATGTCCGTCACGCCACAAAGACTCACATGTCAAGCTAGAGGATCCCTGCACAGATCATATCTTGACATGCATACAAACATCAGCACATGTCGTACTCTAGCGGTCCCTGCTCAGACATTCCGATATGTACTACAACCAAATCCTTAGCCCTAATCTTCTAGACCTCTAACAACACTTAATTGACCCCAGGAACAATGTTAAGGGAGAGTCGGTTTCCCTTTTGTTTACCCGACCGGGGGGGGGGGTCTCTATCCTCTCTCCATTCCTGAACCCAATATAGTGCCGCCCGAACCTCGGGGACTTCAAACACACATACACATGTAAGAGAAGACCAAGGTCGATAACAACCATTAGCAACCTAAGACTCTCCTCTAGAAGTCTAAGGGTTACCTATTCAACTAACTAGGTTCACTAAGTCTCATAAGCCCCCTAAGAAATTGATTAGCTTAAGATAAGAAATAAAATTGCTAAATTATTACTTACAACATTACCCATTACCATTAAGAATTAACAAATCTTAGATAAGTAACTATTCACTTCACTAAATCTTACCTAACTCAAATTTACATTTGAAACCAAGTATATAAGCCACCAAACATCACTTAAAGATCCTAAAAACAATTGGGAAACAATCCCCCAAAACAGCTCGAAAAAACAATTAAACGAGTAGAAAGTTACAACGGTTTTTGCGCAGCCTGCGCATCGTGAGGCGCAGCCTGCGTCCAAGCACGGGCCAGGCCTGTCACGCGCATTTCCTGCAATTCGCCAATTCAATCTATCTTTCGACAAACACTTCTAAACCATGATTTCTAGTATAAAACCTTTACTATCAACACATAACAACCCATAACAATCCCAAGTGCATCTCATATATAATCTTTGAACAAAATCAAGCATTAAAACAAGCATAACAGCCCAATTCCCAAATGATACCGATCTCCATGTATACTCCAAAATTCCACTTAAACCATGAATTCAACACAATTCTTCCACAATAACATCATAAGAAGCATAAAGAAGATAAAAGAAAGCCTAAACATATTCCTAAACACAAGAAATCATCCAAAATCACAACAAGCATGCTACTTTAACAATTTAGGTCGAGGTACTCAATATAGTCACCGTTTAGCTGTTTAAGCTCCAAAGTATTCTTCAATAACGTAAGAGTCGACCTCGGGATCCCCTAAACCAACTCCTATAACCATAGAAACAGAGATTATAAGCTTAAAACAGATTTGGGTCAAAACAGCCAAAAAATAAAAGAGAACGAAACTGAAATTGAAAGAAATAGAAAGATTGCAAATCTCGAGAGGATTCCGAAAATATAAAATTTACCTTGATACGAGTTGCGGAAGGGGTTGAGATTATCTTTTGAAGCATGGGGAAAAGAGGAACATTGGGGTTTTCTTTTTACAGTGAAATGAAATTGTGAAATGAGGGTGATGTCGTTGGGTGGGGTTTATATAGGGTTTAGGTTGTCCTTTTTGCTTTTACTTGAGTCGGGTTTATTTGTTTAAGTGATACGGACTCAAGTCGGTAAATGAAATGCCAAGTGATTGTTGGGAAATGTGTCCTCAACAATAGTGCGATCACGTAATTAAATCTCATAACGAGAATGCGCAAGGGATGATACGATTTTATATTAGTCAACTGACCAACATTAATCGGTAATGATTGGCTAGCTAGAGTTTGACATTACTGTCGTATAACGGTGGTGGTCAGTTGATCCCTTTAGGTCACAGCTTTAGGACAATTCCCTTAATTGATAAAATGATCAAATGTATATTGATATGATTTGATCATATTCCTTAAACTCGTATATCGAGAAATCAGAAGTTAAATCTTATTGTAAGATTTATGTTTAAAATTGAAACGTGTCAATTGTTAAACATTGAACGATATTTTATTATATCGTTATTAGAATGAATTGGGATATAATTATTGCAAAGGTAGTAAATCGTATTGACGATAAATTATGAATGACCATTTTATTTAATAGTAATTTCGAATTACTAGTCAACTTTACAAATATGATTTATTAATTTATGAATAATATTTACTTGTTAAATATGTATGATTAAATTAAAACAATTGTTACTTTATAACATTGTGACATAATACATGTGACATAATATACAATTGTGAAGTCGACAAAAATCATAAAATGGACTATATGTAATGTGGTTGCCGGTTTTATGTAGGTTAGTTAAGGGTATGATTTGTGTTTATTAGTGAATGAAACACAATCATTAAATATCACCTTGAGAACACTAACCTAGAGCCACCCTAGTGTCTTGAGAAGTCAAGATGTTCCCCATTGAGGCTCCCTAAAACCGGCTCCCCTTTCCCCATAAACATGCTTAAGTTAATTTGATTATCTTAATTAAGAGCATGCTTAATATATATGTGAGACATCATATTCATTCCTCTCTTAGTCTTAGCCAAAAATACACTAAGTGAAAGAGAGATTTTACAACCTCAAAATCGATATTATAAGATAATATAAATATATTATTTGTAGTATTGAAATAATATTCTAATTAGAGAGATTAGAATAGTTTAAGGAAAAATCGATTTCTAGTCTAGCATATACAAGATTTCGGTTCATTAAGGGATTGTCTTGGTGCATCTTAGAGGAGGTGTTCTTGTTGAACATTGGAGGATCATCCTTGCTTGCATTTGGACCGAGTGTAAGGACTCGAAATTTCTCCTATTTCCGCATTATTTTAGCATGTAAAAGATCTAATAATATGTTAATTAAAATGTTAATTAGAGGATTATGTTAGTATGACTAAATATTTAGTTTATGAGTAACTAAAAACCCTTCAATTGGTATCAGAGCTTGTTGGTTGTTTGCATGCTTTCCGTTTACGTTTTTACGGAGTTATAGTGATAACAAAATAAAATTTGGTTTTTAAAATGTTAATTAAGCATGAATAACTACTGTTTCTAAAATGTTTTTAGAATATTTGGAATATATTTTGCATATATATTGTTCTTTGGTATTTTTAATTTCGGTTTTATTGATTTTTAATGGTTAAGAATGTTTATTTTTGGGAAAAATAGTTATAATAAGCTTCTGGCCGAGATTTTTCAGTATGTTATCACATGTATATCCTATGTTATGAATATGAATTTTCGTAAATTATGGACTTATAAAACGTGTGATATGAATTTTAAGGGTTAAAATGCAATAAGATGAATAAAAATGGGTTAAAATAGTTATATTATGAATTTGACTATAAATATTTATGAGTATGTCACATGCAATATTTAAAATATATGTTGAATTTTCTAGAAAGTTATCTCAAATATTGCAATATTATACATTTTTAATGTAAAAATCGGGTAATTAGTGACATTATTTCGAGTTTAATAGTTTAAGTTGGAATTTGGCCATAAAAATTTAACACGATGTCATATATATTATTTCCAGAATGTATAAAAGTTTCTAGATTTTTATCTTATTTTATGCTTGAGAAATAATTTTAAAGGTTAAAATCGTACGATATATGACGAAAATCGTTAAAATTTGCAATAGTTGTTAAAATGGCCGAAATATTTAACCCATTTTAGTCATATATGATATGTTCATCATAAAAATATTCTTGGGAGCCAAAAGTTTCAGATTTGATTTAATTTTAATTTGTTAAAAAGTTACATTTAAAATTAAATAATAAGAGTCATGCATTTAAAATTTCGGCTATGGGGCTATGTGCCATTTAATTTTCTTTCCATTTTATGTTATTAAGGTGTTTTGGAAAGTGTAAAAATATTATTAGTATTTTATTTGCATTTATGGAGTTAATTGTTGAATTTTCCGACTTAAAATACTCGTTTTACGTATTATTTTCGAAATAATGTTAAAACCGTATAAATACTAATATTTTTAAGGTTCTGAAATTTTAAGAACATCCTGGAATTTTCAAAATTTGAATTTTGAATTTTTCGAAATTTTTATGACTCTTTTGGATTTTATATTATTTTTCCCGTAAAACCGAGTAATACCGAACAATATTAAAAATATGTTAAGTTAATGCATGTTCAAAGTATGAGTAAGACTAAATTTTGAAACCTATATGAGCTGGGATGATTAACTTAAGGATGAATACCGATTCATATTATGAATAGTGTTGTTAAACGTTAAGACACGCGATTCCATAAACCGAGGTATACGATGACTATTTATATAATTAATATTTAAATAGGACGATTTGGCTTAGGATTTGTATGATAGTTCATATATTTATAAACATTGCATATTTTAATTATGAATGTCATGATTTTATTTACGTAATTTTGGGAATTATGTAATTTACTTAGTATGGCCTTAGTTTTTAAATCGGTATTTCCCATAGTGTAAGGGGTTACCGATTGGGTTGTAATTTTGTGATCTCGTATCACCCAATTGTAATTTATTTCTATTTTATAATGTATAAAGTAGAATAGAAAAATTGTAATATTTGTAAAATCCGGAGATCCTTGAAGACGGTGCCATTCGGAAAGGAGTTCCGACAAGACGGTGTTTACCTCGAAGTGCGTGCCGCGTGAAGTTCAAGGGACCAAAGGAGTTGGTTTCCGAATTTGTTTCATTATTTCTTTTCTAGGAAAGGCCATACTAGGCTTTATTTTATGCTTTTATTTTTGCTTTTTATATGTTTGCATGCATAGCCAAATCGTCATACATCGTCACATGCATTTTTCGATTTAGTCGACCTAGTCATTTATCTTATCGATAATTCACCGACTTAGTTCACTTAAACGGAGATAGATAATAATTTGACTAGATCTCTTACATATAAATATTGAGACTTAGCCTTACCAAAAAGTACGGACCCATGAATCCCTTCTTCACAAGAACGTAGGCTCGGCTACACCGGGGCACTAAAATTGTCACGTTGGGTAAGTGGGGTAATAAGATTACACCTTGAAATTTGGTTGATCTCAACGAAAGTATTCGTAACCGTAGTTACAATAAGTTCGGGCTAAAGACGATTTTTAGAAAATTGTCGACCGAGAGTTCTAAGGTAGAACCGATTAAAGGGTTAATCCACCAAATTATACCGATACGGGTTGAATCGGCCACACCGTGCCCGGATTAGTATGGGTTTGGGTCTCGGGATTGTTTACTTAATTGGGTAAGAGATCATTAAGTAAATATACTTAACATGTTTAGGTTTCTTAAATTTAAATTGTGAATTTTAAAATGATGTTGTTTTATTTCCTTCATTTTATTGTAGTTTATTTTCAACATCATCAATGGCAACCAACGCTCCACCTCTCACTAACGTTTCATGGCTTCGGTCTTTTATGGACCATTGCAAACTCGATAAGCATGGTTCCAATTTTAAGGATTGGGATGCGCAATTACTTTTGGCCGCTCAAGGTGACGATAAGAGTCGTTACCTATCCGAAGCCGCTCCTCCCACTCCAACCGCTCGTTCCGCGGTTGGAACTCGTGAGGCCTATGAAGCCTACATGAAAGAGTCCTCCGCTCTTAAAAATGTGCTCATCTTCTCCATGGAGCCGGATCTCCAAAGGAGTATGATTAAGTTGACCACATCGTATGAAATATACACCAAGCTTGCGACCATGTTTTCGCAAACTCCAAGGGTGATTCAATATGAGGCGGCTTCCGCCTTCTTTGACATTACGTTGAAGGAAGGGCAAAAGATAAGCCCTCATGTGCTCAAACTCGTTGAGCTCGCGGAAACTCTAAAAGCGCAAGACGTTGATGTTCCCGACTCTCTCATAATTGACCGAGTTCTTCACTCGCTCAATAAGGTTAAATCGTATGCTCAATTCCGGGTGAATTTTAATATGCGAAACCAAGAGACGACGTTGGATGAGTTGCATAAGATGCTCGTCCAAGCCGAAAGGGACATGGGACTTCATGAAAGTTCCACCAAGGATGTTTTAAACATCGAAAAGAAAGGGAAAACGAGCTTCAAAAGGAATGCCTTTAAAGGCAAGGGCAAGAAAACGTTCAAGCCCAAAGCGACCAAAGAAAAGACCTTTTCGAAAGGCGCTTCCACCTCGTCTTCAAAATCGGAAGACAAATGACATTATTGCACGAGGATCGGTCATTGGAAGCGTAATTGCCCCAAATACTTAAGCGATCTCAAAAATGGGAAGGCAACCGCCGTAGGTAATAATTCTCGTTTATGATTCATTTCATTTATCAACTTATGTATAGTGATACAAATGTGTTGATATTTACCCTTTTTAATTGTTTTAAAGGGCCACCTCCTAATAATGATAAGGGCAAGGAGAAGGAAGCATGAGGTACCTTACTTGGATGGCTACGGTAGCATCCAATTGATCGAAGACTTGAAGAGCTAGGCTCTAATTTTCATATCTTCTTCTTTCGTATTTTGCATTTTATTTATGGAACAATTTATTTTCTTGTAAGACAAGGATTAAAATCCTAAAACAATGGTTGTAATTTTGGATATTGGTAACTTGGTTTTCAACCCGAGTCACTACTTTTGTTATTAATCAATGTCTTGATTTCTCAAATAAATTGCATACCTTGTTTAAACATGAATAATGGTGATTTTATCACGCAATAAACTTTGATACGATCAATATAATGTAATCAAAGTGTTGATTAAAACGGAGAACTACTACACCCCATGAGATACTTTCAATCAAAATAAGACAATATCAGTTCATTATAAGATTTTCATTTTGAGTGAAAATGAGAATTTATTCATCACACCTATAAAACTTCAAACATTCATATGCATTGGTTAATCGAAATAGCTATCCTTATACGAATAAAGGTTATTGTTAGAAGGATAGAGTGGGAGAAAATATTTCGCTCGCAAACCAATGATGAAAATAAAGGATCTTAGAGAAGATTCTTACTTGGGAGTATTAAGAAGAGCCCTAAATGAATTGAAGAAACTACGAGAGAACACTGAAGAAACTACGGGAGGACACTCGAAGAAAGGTTCTTTATGTTCATTGTTTCAAAGAGAGGAGACATGAAACCCCGTATGAATTCGGAAGGAATATCGGCTCCTTGAGATAATGATTTTTTAAAGATTATAAGATAATAGAGGAGAAATCATCTATCTATACGGGAGGACCGGTTCCTTAATAAATGATTTTTCTAAATCTATAAGATAAAAGAGAAGAAATCATCTCAATTCTCTCAATGTAGTTATAAGGAAATAATCATGTCATATTCGTCTCGAGGATACGAAGACATGAAAAGAGGGTGAATTGATTGAATGAAAATAGATCACTATAGGGATAGTGATAGTAATAAGGATTCAAGTAATAAATAAAGATTTACATGCGAGAAATGAAAGGTTCATTTAAGAGATCGAGTAATATTGATTTTAGTGGGAGCAATGTTCATTAAAAGAATTAAGCCTACCATTTAGAGAGGATGAGTGATTCTTTAAGGTGTAAATAATAAGAGGTTTAAAATTCTAGATGATCAAATACCTTATATCATACGATGATGGAGCTTTACGGGAAGTTTTATTATATTGATAATAAAAGATCGCCCATTAGAAATCTAAATGGTTAGATATGAATAACCTTAATAAAATATTGCCAAGATGATTGAAAATTATAAGAGTGATGAAATCACTAATAACTGCAATATAGATTTCAGCACATATATCTAGAATGAGTTCGAGACACGTGCTCAAATAAGTTCATATTATGTGAGATAATATGAGATAGAAGGAGAACAAAATTTGTAAGTTTTGCAATAATGAATAAAAGCTTTATTCGCAAAACACTAATACAAATAGATGATCGTGCATCAAATACAATGAAATAGTATTGACTGTTTTTGCATGATAATGTCATTTGAGTTATGATTAACTCAAGATGAAAGATACTTTGTCAAAATCCAAATGGGTTGTACGAGACAATATTGAACCCCATAAGTGAACTGGATTGACTTAGTATAGCCCCTAGCCGCTTACATGAGGTGACATCTCAAAGCAACTAGAATGTGAGGCGACTGATGGCAAGTTCAAGTGCCATAGAGTCATATGTGATGACTAGTCGATCACATAGGCAGACTGCAAGAGACACTCTGTCGGGAAATGTGACCGCTTATAGAGTTCTGGAAATTTTATAATAGCCGGGTCGTGGCGAGAGCTGCTATAGTATTCTTGTGAGTCAATTCTTAGACTAAAGACTACTCTCCCAAGATGGTACAGTTTAGGCATAACCTTGATCCATTCTGTACGACTTTTCGTAACTGGAGTCAAATGGGATTGCTTTGGGTTGTGACTGACTGTGACTGGTTGAAGGAAGTAGTGCGATAGAAATTGTCCACCCCTTGTCAGGGTTGTTCAAATCTCAAGGCCACTCGAGGAGAAGTTAACTGGAAATGCGTGGCCACGCTCGGAAGGTATCGATGGTAGATTATTCCAGTTAAAACAGTTATTCTCCAGATCGAGGAAACCACTCATGATATGATTGAATGCAAGTACGACCTCAGAGAGACATCTTGCATTGAGTGGGAGATTGTAATAGGACAAGAGAATTGGTGACGCACACTTGTCGAGGACAAGTGGGAGATTGTTGGGAAATGTGACCTCAACAATAGTGCGATCACGTAATTAAATCTCATAACGAGAATGCGCAAGGGATGATACGATTTTATATTAGTCAACTAACCACATTAATCGGTAATGATTGGCTAGCTAGAGTTTGACATTACTGTCGTATGACGGTGGTGGTCAGTTGATCACTTTAGGTCACACCTTTAGGACAATTCCCTTAATTGATAAAATGATCAAATGTATATTGATACGATTTGATCATATTCCTTAAACTCGTACATCGAGAAATCAGAGGTTAAATCTTATTGTAAGATTTATGTTTAAAATTGAAACGTGTCAATTGTTAAACATTGAACGATATTTTATTATATCGTTATTAGAATGAATTGGGATATAATTATTGCAAAGGTTGTAAATCGTATTGACGATAAATTATGAATGACCATTTTATTTAATAGTAATTTCGAATTACTAGTCAACTTTATAAATATGATTTATTAATTTATGAATAATATTTACTTGTTAAATATGTATGAATAAATTAAAACAATTGTTACTTTATAACATTGTGACATAATACATGTGACATAATATACAATTGTGAAGTTGACAAAAATCATAAAATGGACTATATGTAATGTGGTTGCCGGTTTTATGTAGGTTAGTTAAGGGTATGATTTGTGTTTATTAGTGAATGAAACACAATCATTAAATATCACCTTGAGAACACTAACCTAGAGCCACCCTAGTGTCTTGAGAAGTCAAGATGTTCCCCATTGAGGCTCCCTAAAACCGGCTCCCCTTTCCCCATAAGCATGCTTAAGTTAATTTGATTATCTTAATTAAGAGCATGCTTAATATATATGTGAGACATCATATTCATTCCTCTCTTAGTCTTAGCAGAAAATACACTAAGTGAAAGAGAGATTTTACAACCTCAAAATCGATATTATAAGATAATATAAATATACTATTTCTAGTATTGAAATAATATTCTAATTAGAGAGATTAGAATAGTTTAAGGAAAAATCGATTTCTAGTCTAGCATATACAAGATTTCGGTTCATTAAGGGATTGTCTTGGTGCATCTTAGAGGAGGTGTTCTTGTTGAACATTGGAGGATCATCCTTGCTTGCATTTGGACCGAGTGTAAGGACTCGAAATTTCTCCTATTTCCGCATTATTTTAGCATGTAAAAGATCTAATAATATGTTAATTAAAATGTTAATTAAAGGATTATGTTAGTATGACTAAATATTTAGTTGAGTAACTAAAAACCCTTCAGTGATAACATCTTAAGATTACAATATCTTAAGACGGAACTTAACGGAAAACTTAAAATAAAACTTACGATTTATTATTAAAATAATATTGTATTCCGGAAAATACTTTACAAGTATTAAAATATTATTTACGAAAAAACGGGATGTTACAATCACCCCAACTTTCACAAAGTTTCGTCCTCGAAACTTGAAGACAGAAGTAAGTACGAAAGCTACTCTAGCTATCAAAACATACTCCCCGGGTTATGGTAACCCAAAAGTTTATCTTTCAAAAAGGTTTTAAGAAGAAAAAGATCTCAAGGCACAAGTCTTTGTCAATGGACATTGGGATTCTCGTAACGTATTCAAGAGTCCGACATTCCATATCTGAGACAAGTCCTAAAGTTAAATCGGTCAAAATTCAAAATTCAGATCAATTCGGCATTGATAAGCACAATACAGGTTATCAGACGTTTCCAATAACAAGTTCTAGTTGCAATCAATGATGAAATCCATCAAAGTTGTAAAGCATTCCGCTCCTTAAAACCAGGTTTTCTTCAAAATCAACCTTTATTTTTGAATCCACAAAAGAGTAAAATTGCAACAATGACAAAAGGTCACTTCCAACGGAACATGAAGTAGTTTCAAACTTTGAAAACAATAAGATTTTCCAAAACAACAAATATCAAGTTAACAATAGGGAACAAATTTTAAAAAAAGTCACCAGGAGCGTAGGAATAATCAAGGAGATTACCCTTGACGCGAAGGATCATAAGTTTCTAGTTTCACAACTGACAGAAGGTGGATCGAAGGAACGAAAACAATCCGATTAGAGGTCAAGGAAGACACTAGCTTGCAAGACACGGGAACCTTAACCACTCAATCCATAAACAAAACACTGCTAAAACGGTCCCCAATATTTTCCAAGGAGTACGATTTCAGTGATCTCTAGACTCTCAATGTTTTCACGATCCCTCTAACCATCATCTCATCCACAGAACTAGGCATTTCCTCACTCACGGTAGGAGCTTAAGCCCATATTTTAGATCACGGTTTGCGCACTTCTGAAATTCTAAATCAAAAATTCCATTCTAACATCAAATTCCAAAAATCTCTGTTACCATATTCTCTATACACCATGACTCTTCCCAATCAGATAGGCCATAACCAAAATCATCTATAACCTTTAGTCCTACGTAGTTCAATTCCATCAAATTCATTCCACAGGCATCTCGAGATCCTCAAATCCCAAATTTATTACCATAGTGAACATTCAAGTTAAGGCCGTACTAGAGTAACAACTTCTAAATCCTCCGGTTTTTAACCACTTACCAACAATATACACTCCAAAGAAAAGTTCCGAAGAAGAAACAACTTTCACTCCCACAGTTTCCATAAGACTTAGTCATTCACATTCCGAGATTTCCCAAATGGTATCCATGAAAACTTATAAGTCGCAAATCTCTGTACAATGATCACCTCAAACATCAATGGCTTCCTGTCAACCACTCCTGAAGTATTATTAAGCCAACAAGCTTCCATTATCCAACAAGCTATCATGCATAAACGAGCCACCTAGCCAGGGTGCATCTCTAAATTTCATTAAGTATCCCAACAGGTAAACGCTGAGGTTCTATAAGTAATTTAAGGTCAACACTCAGTCAGCTCCATAAGTCCGCTTGTAAATGTCTGAACATCCTCACACCATTTTCAATAACTCTCGTTCCTCAAGCATGTGGTCCTTTCTGCAATTAAGCGATTCCTCAAGATCAAGTAACACTAACTTACATAATTCATCCATTTAACCACATCATCATTATCTTAAGCATGTACCTCCAAAATCACCTAGGACTCCAAGTATCATATCTAAATCCTCAAATGGTACTTCCAAATCTACAATTACCACATACATCTAGCCATCTAGCATGAAGCTTTCAAGACGGCACACTATCCAATATCACCCGAATATTATTATCATAAACTCTCTCAACCAAATTCTGACAAGGCAAAACCAAGCATTCCTCAAGGCATGTATCACTACTCCAAGAACAAGTCACTCTCCCCACTAATCTAGATGAAAGGGACAAGGCTCACAGATGAGGAGATGAGATACGAACTTCAGGGACAAACACGACACAGGTCTCGAGAGAGACACGCGAAAAACGACTCGAGGGACAACGAGATGACAAGGAAAGGAACTCTAGGCTATTGACTCCAATAAAATTGAAGCCAAGATCAGAAGGAGAAGTAAAGGAGAAGAAGGGAGAGAAGCGACATGAAGGAACGATTACGGAAATCTCCCAAGGTGCGAGTCTCTCACTATTCTCACGGGGTTCTCACTTCTTACTTTCCAAATCAAGTCATGCAATTAGCGGTTGTAACGTGCAATTCCTAGAACGATTTATATACCCAATTCTTCTAAACTTTAAACAACCTCATCATTATATCCACATATTCCCAAAAGTTTGAGATGTCCCATCTCTACTAGTTCCTCAAATGACAATTCAATAACACTTTCAGGTCCTCACCCCTATATGCTATATCCACTTTACTTACCTTACTGTCCACCAGATAAGAATTCCTAAACCATCAAGTTTTCCGAATTTGCGTCTCCCAATAGATTACTTTATTCTATCCACAGACCGGTGGTGCATCCTCAAATTTATCTTAAGTTTTTCAATAAATAACCATTAAGATTCATTAAGAAGCCTAGGGTCAATTAGTGATTCACTTCTTCTACGCTTAAGTCATAAACTCTTCAAGTATTCAACTATTATAGGCAATGATTCGCATTCCTCAACAACGGGCCTTTCCCAGCTCAATCACTCACCTAGGTCAAGTGACACTAACTCACTTCACTCATCCACTCATCATCCTTAGCATCTTAAGCTTATTCTTCCAGGTCGCTCTATATCCTCAAGTATCTTATCTAACTCCTTAAATAGTACTCTTCAATCCACAAATTTTCACAATCTAAGCATGGTTCTCAAGATTAAGTTCCACCGAATACTAAGTATACAACTCAACCTTCAAGCAAGTACCCTATCACTCACTTTCACTATCCCAATTGGATAGACAACTAGACACTTGGATCATCAAAACATGTCTCTCGATACCTCTTAAGTTTTTCCTCAAATAACAACCTTCTCATCACACGGATTTACTATTTATTATACTGTAACTAGTTCCTCAAAACTTTATAAAAGGAAGATTACCTACAAGGCACCTTGAGAAAGAAAAAAAACAAGGTTAAGTTGAAAAGGTATGAAGATCTGTTCAAGTAAGATAGACAAATATTCTAAAAGAAGGATGTGCATCCGGAATTATAAAAGAAGGTGGTGCACAAAGAAAGAGGAGTATCTTCAAGGCTCAGAAGCATTCTCCAACAGTAGCACGAATCTTCTATCTTCGGTAGAAACTCCGGTCTTGATCGCCAAATGGATAAGCTCACGGTTCGTCAATTGGAAGTTATAAAAGTAGAATCGATGACAATCAACAAACACGTTAGAATCTAGTAAAAGCAATCACAAAACAGGCTACAATATAAGTCCTTAAATCTACCCCATCTGAAGTGAACCAAGGGGACCTATCTATTGTCTAAGTCAAGTCCAAGACCAAACCATCCAAGGGGCTGTTCTAAACGCCACTCTTTTAATCCTACCAAGTATATATCCTAAGAGGTGGGACATTTTATGTTATGTTAAGTTATGTTATGTTAAGTAGAGAAGCATACAAATCAGATTGTGAGGGTGCTAGTAAGGGACACGGCTGTCACATGCTCTATGTCCTTATTTCCTCTTTTGTGGAGACACCTTGGAAAGCAAATGGAACCAAATGCCTAAGTAAGGAAGGTCAACATGGCTGTTTTATGCATCAGAAAAGGAGCTGCAAAGGGGACTGAAAATCTGATTTTGTGTAAGATAAAGCAAGGCAAAGTCACTATCATTGTAAGGAGCAGCCTGTTTACTCATTTCTTGTGCCTCAAAACAGCCGTTACAAGGCTTGTACTTAGCTTACTTTTCTGAAACTTTTGTGCACCACAAGATTAACATGTATTGTAGGGTGTGGATTGGTTTGTTTGGCCTATAAAAGCATCCATTCTAACACTCACAAATCAGATTTGATTGAGCTTATAAACCAGAAACTTTTCTAAGTTTTATAAACTACATTGCTTAGTGCTTGTAGAAGTCATTTGCTTAGTGCTTTGGCTTGTTGTCTTGCTTTGCTTAGTGCTTGTAAGATAACTAGTTCTTAGTTAGTGGCTGTGTGCTTGACTAAGTCCATATGCCAAGTGAAAACATCATAAGAAACGACATACACTAACCCTCTAAACTTTCTGTTTTTCGACTCCAAATATGACTAAGTACTAAATAAAACTAGTTTTAGTTCAATTGGTTATCAGAGCTTAGGTTTTTATTGTGAGGATACATCCCTTACTACATCAAAAACACAAAAAAACAAGCATGAGTGAAGAGAGAATAACTGGTATGGAGACTAAATTGGACACTCTACATGATGAAGTTCAAGTCATGATGGAAGCCATGAACACCATAATGGCTAACATCCCTACTCCAAGAAGAGGAGCACAACCAAACCGTGGAAGGGGCAGGGGTCGTGGCTTTTTGGGGGCTGGAAAAGGAGCTTACGAGGAAGAAGAGGAGCCCAACTCAGATTTCGAGGAGTCCACCATAGAAGCTCACCATGGAGGCCTCAACAAAGATGTCAAGGTAGAACTTCCTGAATTTCTTGGTAATTTAAACCCCGAGGACCTCTTAGATTGGCTTAGAAGTGTTGAGAGAGTCTTTGAATTTAAAGGATATTCTGATTCTAAGGCTTTTAAAGTTGCTATCTTTAAGTTCAAAGGCTATGCCTCTCTTTGGTATGAGAACATGAAAAACCAAAGGAGAAGGGAGGGTGAAGAAACCATTAAGTCATGGACTAAGTTAAAAAAGAAACTCAAGGAGAAGTTTGTACCAAGAGACTACACCCAAGACATGTTTGTTAAACTCACCACCCTTAAACAAGACCAACAACCACTTGAGACTTACCTTAGGGAGTTTGAACAATTCACTTTACAATGTGAAATGAATGAGAAACCCGAACAGAAAATTGCTAGGTTTGTTGAGGGCCTAGATTACCACATTGCTAGTAGAGTCAAAATGCAACAAGTATGGTCCTTTGATGAAGCCGTGAGCTTGGCTATGAGAGTGGAGAAGATGGGTAAGGGCCGAACCAATGCTACACAAAAACAGCCACAAAAACAACCTACACCTAAGCCTCCTTTTGGAACTAAAACCAATGAACCACCCACACAAAATCGAACCACCACCTTTGACAAAAACTTAGAAACTAATACCACACAAAAACAACCCATTCCCCTTAAAAGATGCTACCAATGTCAAGGCTATGGCCATTTTGCAAAAGATTGTGCTTCCAAAAGAGCCCTTAGCACATTTGAAGTAGTCCATTGGGGTGAAGATGAGATCCTTGTGTGTGATGATATGGAGGAGGTGTTGGAGGAAGTAGAGGATGAGGTGGTAACGCCGGATGCGGGGCTTAGCCTAGTCACATGGAGAGTGATGCACACCCAACCACAACCCTTAGAAATGGACCAAAGACAACACATCTTTCGTTCTAGATGCACCATCAAAGATAGGGTTTGTAATGTGATCATAGATGGAGGGAGTTGTACCAATGTGGCCTCGAGTACCCTTGTTGAAAAACTATCTTTAACCACCCAAGAACACCCTAGTCCTTACAAATTGAGGTGGCTCAACAAAGGGGCAGAAGTTACAGTGGATAAGCAATGTGTTGTACCCTTCTCAATTGGCAAGAACTACAATGATGAGGTCCTTTGTGATGTGTTGCCTATGGATGCTTGTCATTTGTTGCTTGGAAGGCCATGGGAGTTTGATAGAGATTCTGTCCATCATGGGAGGGATAACACTTACTCTTTCAAGTTTGGTTCAAGGAAAGTCATACTAACACCCCTACCACCATCCATCAAAAGCACAACACCACCATCCATGCTTGAACCCTCAAGAGAAGTCCTATTGATTAATGAGGCCGAGATGTTGCAAGAGCTAAAGGGGGAGGATGATGTGTACCTCCTAGTAGCCAAAACAGGCCGTGGGGAAGGAGAAGAGGGGCTGTCCATAGAGGTTCAAAACTTGCTTAAGGCATATGAAGATGTGTTCCCTAGTGAGCTTCCTAGTGGCCTACCTCCTTATAGAGCCATTGAACACCAAATTGACCTTATTCCGGGAGCCACATTACCAAACAAGGCAGCCTATAGAAGTGACCCAAAAGCCACACAAGAGCTACAACAACAAATTAGTGAGCTCATAAGCAACGGTTTCGTGAGAGAGTCCCTTAGTCCTTGTGCGGTTCCGGCCTTGCTTGTGCCAAAGAAAGATGGTTCATGGAGGATGTGTACGGATAGTAGGGCCATCAACAACATCACCACCAAGTATAGGTTCCCTATACCTAGACTTGATGACATTTTGGATGAGCTAAGTGGAGCTTAGTTATTCTCTAAGGTTGATCTAAGGCAAGGGTACCACCAAGTGAGAATCAAGGACGGTGACGAGTGGAAAACAGCCTTCAAGACTAAGCATGTGTTGTATGAGTGGCTTGTGATGCCATTTGGTCTCTCTAATGCACCTAGCACCTTCATGAGGCTCATGACCGAGGTGCTTAGTGTGACACCCCGCGATATAGCATAAAAATAAAATAGTTATTTGCAGCGGAAATACGATAATTTTAAAAACTTTTCGACATATTTATTAAAACTTTTTCGAATATCAAAACAACATGCGGAAGACTAAAAACTAATGAGAAATTATAAATTATACAAAATAATTTAAATAGACGAGGGCTAAGGTATCCCACGATAACAATATGAATTAAACCTAAACTAAGCGTAAGGGTAATTGTCGAATTATCAACAATGCTCGCTAGCCACACGTCTTCCCCAAATAGCACCAACCTACATTCATGAAACATGAACGCCACAGTCAGTGGGGAGTAACTCAGGGTTCTCCCAGCCACTTTACGTCAGAAAACATGTAAACAGTAATACCAAACATCATATACATATGAACATGTATATAACTTGAGAAACAATAATACATATATTACCAAACATGAACAACATGATCAATGAGTGAGCAATAACTCAAAGCATGTGATAACAGCATAATCAACATGTGTCACAAAATTAAAGCCAACATATGAGATAGTATCAGAATCAAGGAAACATCCAAGCAAAGAATACACATAGTCAGAGCGTATAACCACTGCCTCTGACATACCAGAGCGTATAACCACTGCCTTTGGCTACTGGAGCATATAACCACTGCCTCCAGTTACGGAGCGTATAACCACTGCCTCCGAATGCATGAATAGAATGAATGTCGTCAGAGCGTATAACCACTGCCTTTGACGTACCAGAGCGTATAACCACTGCCTCTGGCTACTGGAGCGTATAACCACTGCCTCCAGCTACGGAGCGTATAACCACTGCCTCCGAATACTATGTATAACGTATAACCACTGCCTATATGCCTAAGACCTGGCCAGATCTCTCGATGTAATAACCTACATCGAACGACACACGGGGACCGGAGCGCATATAGCACGACCTCCGACCAATCCCGAACATAGCTAAAATCCCATTCCATGAGTGGCATTTGTTCATTACAATGGTACACAAATCGTACCACCGCTATCTATTCACAAACAAGGTAACATAACCGTCACCAACACAACTTAGGATGACATATCCATCACCTACACAAACTTAGGATAACTTAACCGTTAACCAACTCATTAACAACGCTTGAGCTAACCATTAATAAATAAGACAACACTTATATCCATTTCATGCGGAAAGAAAACACACGGGATTGAATAATGAAACAAAAGTTCTAAACGCATTTCACATTACAGCTGTCCTCTGCCGTAAAATTCATAATTAATTCAAATAAAATCGAAATGATACAAGGCCAATTGGGTCGGTTTAATAAGACTTTTATCTACAATATTTGTCAGATAAACATTTCCAAAAGACGAACTTAGCATGCGGTTATTGACTGATCTTTACAGTGTGTCAGAAACCGTCACAAAATGTATTGCTTTATAAAACGGGTTTAACAAATCATTTTGGGGCACAACAAACTCCTATCATCAAATAAACTCTTCAAAGTTTAATTATTGAAAATTACTAGAATCATTTCAAAGTTTAAAAATGGTTTTCGAAACAATCTTTGAGCTACTGTCCGTTCTGCGAGTATTTCAGCGCACTGTTCGTAAATAATTTATTGTGAACAAACGACATGCAAGAAAATTACGAAATTTCAGAGGTAGACTCTACACTCAAAATAAACAGGGGTCTTTGTTAAACATTTTCAAAGGCGGATACTCTAAGATGTCGAAATAAATTGTACAAGACAATTGACAGATTTGTCAAGGTGCTGAAACATCATGAATTAACCATTGTAAGCAAAACACTATGAACTTGAAAGACTATCAAACTAATCATCCTCAATGATCATAAACTCACCTAACCATACAATCCTTAATGAATTTCCACAATTAAAATCTCATCCAACACAAGCATGCATGATGAAATTCATCCAAACATATGATTTATGGACCTAATCATGCCACTATTTAATCAAACACAATTCTAGTCTACTAAACATTACAAGCATATAGTCATGCAAACAAAGACGATAAGTCGAGTAACCCATCACCGTTACCTTATAGCTCTTCAATAAGGATGATTTTGACTTAAAGCCACTCCGGTTTGGACAACCGAACTAGCTACACACAAATAAACGAGGTTAGCTATGAGAACCGTGCCTTAAAGGCCACGACCAGAGTATATTAAGGAAGAAATTTGATAATTTTATTACCTAGAAAGATGGAGGGCGAGGAGAGGAAGAGATAGGCGCGAAAATCGTCGAAAACGGATAAGAAACGAAGATTTTACGACCGTTTTACGGTTGAGGTGCACAACAACAATGGTGTTCCTTATTCTTTTGTGTTTTGTGTGCATGGCTGAAAAAAAAAGAAAGGAAGAAGAATGAAGAAGCCTTTAGGCAGCAAGGAACATGCTTTGCATGTTCAAGCCAAGTGTCGGAAGCTATTGCCAAGTGTCGAAGCTCTTACGCCAAGTGTCGAAACTCTTACGCCAAGTGTCGAGACGGTTAAACCATGTGTCGAGAGTCTTAGGACATGTGGAAGAAGTGATTAAGGCAAGTGTCTAAGTTCTTAGGTCAAGTCACCAAGTGTAAGAGGTGCTAAGCCCATGTGTCGAAGTTTTTAAGCCAAGTGAAAGGGGTAGCCACGAGCGAGCATCTCGTCGGCGGATATTCTGCGACATCCTTTCGTATTTTCGGCATAATTTCCTCCACAGAACTCCGATTGAGGTGTTTTTGGTGGCGTTGGAAAGATAAGAAAAATATCTAAAACTTTTATTTTACAAGTAAGAGCTAAATATGCCTTTAAAATATCTTAAAATAAGCATCAAAGACACGGTAGCTGTTCGCAAGATTAACGAGTATAAGTTTAAGACGAACATTTAAATATCATTGTCGAAAACGATAGATTTGAGATGAAATTTTATTTATTGTGGATCATTATTATTACTAAAATAAGATTTTAATAATATATAAATACTTGGAAATTACGGGGTGTTACACTTAGGCCACACTTGGGGAAGTTTGTAGTTGTGTACTTTGATGACATCCTCATCTATAGTCCATCCAAGGAGGAGCATCTTAAACACCTCCAAATCTTGTTTGAAACACTTAGGGAGCACAAGTTGTATGGGAAGCTAGAAAAGTGCTCATTTATGCAAAGGGAAGTTCAATTCTTGGGGTTCATCATTTTTGACCATGGCATTCTAGTTGATCAAGAGAAGATAAAAGCCATTGAGTCTTGGCCTATACCTAAGAACATAACGGAGGTGAGGAGTTTCCATGGCTTAGCATCCTTCTATAGGAGGTTCATCAAAGATTATAGCACCATCATGGCTCCCATAACCGAGTGTATGAAGAAGGGGGAGTTCAAATGGACACCAAGGGCAGAAACTTCTTTCAATGATATCAAGAACAAGCTATGTGAGTCTCCTATTCTTTCCTTACCCAATTTCGAAAAGTTGTTTGAGGTTGAGTGTGATGCAAGTGGTGTTGGCATTGGGGCTGTCCTAGTACAAGAACACAAGCCCATAGCATACTTTAGTGAGAAGTTGAGTGGTGCTAAGCTCAACTATTCAACCTATGACAAAGAGTTTTATGCCATCATTATTAAACCATTGGAGTCACTACCTTAAACCAAAGCCTTTTGTGTTACATTCTAACCATGAGGCCCTCAAATACATCAATGGGCAACATAAGTTAAACCATAGGCATGCTAAGTGGGTAGAGTTCCTCCAATCCTTTAACTTTTCAAGCAAGTACATTGAGGGTAAGAACAATGTGGTAGCGGATGCTTTGTCTAGGAGGTCTCTCATGTTGAGTTACATGGAGCAAAGGGTGCTTGGGTTTGAGTATATGAAGGAGCTTTATCATGAAGATGTAGACTTTAAATAGGAGTGGGAGTTGCTCAATGAGGGGCGTGGGAAGGAAGGAGGCAAGTATTGGCTTCAAGAGGGGTTCTTGTTCTTGAGGAACCGATTGTGTATACCAAAGAGTCCTTATAGAAACTTGCTTGTGAGGGAGGTGCACTCCAACGGGATGGCCGGCCATTTTGGCATACAAAAGACCTATGACATACTCCAAGAACAATTCTATTGGCCTAAGATACTTGGGGATGTGCAAGATGTGATCAAGAGGTGTGCTCCTTGTCAACATTCAAAAGCTCATTTCAAAACAGCCCCCTACACACCCTTACCAGTCCCAAACAAGCCATAGGAGGACCTAAGTATGGATTTCATTGTTGCACTACCAAGAACTCAAAGAGGAAAGGATTCTATCATGGTGGTTGTGGATCGTTTTAGCAAGATGGCTCACTTCATTGCTTGCAAGAAAACAGAAGATACTAGTAGTGTTGCCGAGCTATACTTCAAGGAGATTGTCAAGTTACATGGTGTACTAAGGTCCATTGTGTCGGATAGGGATACTAAGTTCGTGAGTCGCTTTTGGAGAACCCTATGGAAGCTACTTAATATTAGGTTCTTGTTTAGTACCTCTCATCATCCTCAAACCGATGGGCAAACCGAGGTTATTAACAAGACTCTAGGGAAGATCCTAAGGTTTGTAGTGGCTAAGTCTTTGAAGGATTGGGATCTCAAGCTAGCTCAAGCCGAGTTTGCCTTCAATAGAGCCCCAACAACAAGCACGGGAAAGTCTCCCTTTGAGGTTGTGTATGGTGAGAAACCCCTCATACCTAATGATTTGGCTCCTATCAAGAGGGTTTCCATGGATTATGATGCTAAGAAAAGAGTGGAACAAATGCTTAACATCCACCAACAAGTGAAGAGGCAAATTGAGAGGTCCAATGAACAATACAAGGCTCGTGCCAAGGGGAACAAGAACATCAAGAGCTTTGAGCCGGGGGACTTAGTATGGGTGCTCTTAAGGAAGGAGAGGTTCCCACTCAAGAGGAAGAACAAACTAATGCCTAGGGTAGATGGTCCTTTTGAAATCATTGAGAAACTTTGTCCGAATGCTTACAAGGTTGACCTCCCCGGAGAGTATGGAGTCCATGGCACCTTCAATGTGGGGGACTTGAGTCCATATTATGAAGACATAGAGGTTGAGGATGCACCGGATTTGAGGACAAATCCTTTTGAAGAAGGGGAGATTGAAGTGAACCAAGGGGACCTATCTATTGTCTAAGTCAAGTCCAAGACCAAACCATCCAAGGGGCTGTTCTAAAAGCCACTCTTTTAATCCTACCAAGTACATATCCTAAGAGGTGGGACATTTTATGTTATGTTAAGTTATGTTATGTTAAGTAGAGAAGCATACAAATCAGATTGTGACGGTGCTAGGAAGGTACACGGTTGTCACATGCTCTATGTCCTTATTTCCTCTTTTGTGGAGACACCTTGGAAAGCAAATGGAACCAAATGCCTAAGTAAGGAAGGTCAACATGGTTGTTTTATGCATCAGAAAAGGAGCTGCAAAGAGGACTGAAAATCTGATTTTGTGTAAGATAAAGCAAGGCAAAGTCACTATCATTGTAAGGAGCAGCCTGTTTACTCATTTCTTATGTCTCAAAACAGCCGTTACAAGGCTTGTACTTAGCTTACTTTTCTGAAACTTTTGTGCACCACAAGATTAACATGTATTGTAGGGTGTGGATTGGTTTGCTTGGCCTATAAAAGCATCCATTCTAACACTCACAAATCAGATTTGATTGAGCTTATAAACCAGAAACTTTTCTAAGTTTTCTAAACTACATTGCTTAGTGCTTGTAGAAGTCATTTGCTTAGTGCTTTGGCTTATTGTCTTGCTTTGCTTAGTGCTTGTAAGATAACTAGTTCTCAGTTAGTGGCTGTGTGCTTGACTAAGTCCATATCCCAAGTGAAAACATCATAAGAAACGACATACACTAACCCTCTAAACTTTCTGTTTTTCGACTCCAAATATGACTAAGTACTAAATCAAACTAGTTTTAGTTCACCATCTCTCATTCATTATTCAATTATGTGGTCAAGTTAGGTTGCGGGTTACATGAGTGCGTCATGAGCGATAACGCTCTGATACCAAATGTAAAATTCCTCGTTGCAGTGGAAATATAAAACATTCAAACATGCAAAATTTACGCGGAATTTAAACTTTAACATCCAAGATAAAACGAGGTGAATTAAAACAAATTATACAAACTGAAATGTACCAAACATAGATAAGTATGTGAAACTAAGTACGAAAGTATAAGTACAAACACAGCCTAGGATGACACATCCCTACAGGCACTCAAGTGTATAAACAAAACTAGGTCTAGCTACACGATAAACGGGTAAGTCAATGATGATCGGATCATCGCTCGCTAGCCTCCTGCAACCACCCATCAACCTGTCATGTACCTACATACATGAAAAACATGTACGCCACAATCAGTGGGGAGTGACTAGAGTTCTCCTAGCCACCTATTGTTAACGACACGTAACACAAAAGGCATCCAACATACTCCAACATTTATAACATGCGAAGTATATATATCAATATCTCATCTTTCATATCAACATGCAATACTATGCAAAGACTCTCAACTAACTTCGGAAAATATTTGAAATGAGAGTCGGTCTCCCTTCCGGTTGCCCGGCCGGGGGTCTTTCAATCCAAACCATTTATGAAACCAGACTAAGAGTCGTCCAATGCCTTGGACGAACAGTTCTAAGATAAGCAACACTCTATATAAACACAATCAATCAGCAACATCTGACACTGTACCCCTACTCAGGCAAACAGATGCAATCAACAATGTCTAGAACCCACCCCTGCTCAGGCAAGAACTAGACACAATCAGCAGTGTCTAAGTCACACCCCAACTCAGGTAAACTTGGTACACAAATCAGCAAGCATACACTCGTGAGCCCCTGCTCGGGCACAAGTGGATACCAATCAGCTAATAATGATTCATTGACCCTGCTCAGTCGTGACCATTACGCTTCGTAATGAAATTGGGATCCCAACTCAGACCCAACTCACTACGGTCATACAAACTCACTGTAGATTAGAGGTCCCTACTCAGACATATTCCTACCGCATCAACCATACACGTGACGGTCCAACGGTCCCTGCTCAGACATGTCCGTCACGCCACAAACACTCACATGTCAAGCTAGAGGATCCCTGCTCAGATCATATCTTGACATGCAAACAAACATCAGCACATATCGTACTCTAGCGGTCCCTGCTCAGACATATTCCGATATTTACTACAACCAAATCCTTTGTCCTAATCATCTAGACCTCTAACAATGCTTAATTGACCCCAAGAACTAAGTTGACGGAGTCCCTTTTGGTTACCCGACCGGGGGGTCTCTATCCTCTCTCCATTCCCGAACCCAATATAGTGTCGCCCGAACCTCGGCGACTTCAAACACACATACATACGTAAGAGAAGACCAAGTTCGATAACAACCACTAGCAACCTAAGACTCTCCTCTACAAGTCTAAGGGTTACCTATTCAACTAACTAGGTTCACTAAGTCTCATAAGCAACCTAAGAGATTGATTAGCTTAAGTTAAGAATCAAACTTGCTAAATTATTACTTACTGTTGGGAAATGTGTCCTCAACAATTGTGCGATCACGACAGTGATAAAAATCATTGTCATAAATCTTATGAAATGAATATGCAAGGGACGATCCAATATTGATTTAGTCAACTGACCAACATTAATCGGTAATGATTGGCTGACTAGAGTTTAACATTACTGTCGTATGACGGTGGTAGTCAGTTGATCCCTTTAGGTCACACCTATAGGACAGACCCCTTAAACATACATATTGATTAATTGTATAGGATACGAATTAATCGATAATCTTAAAACCGTATATTGAGAATTCAGAGGTTGAATCTTAAAGTAAGATTTATATTTGAAATTGAAATGTGTCAATTGTCAAATATTAAACGATATTTTAGAAATATCAAGATTAGTATAATGAATGGTTCATGGTTATAACAAATGTTGTTAATATATCGTATCAACGATTATTATGATAACCATATGTTGGGAGTAATTTCGAATTACTAAATAATTTGTTAAATATGATTTAATTAATTTAGAAATATTATTTATATGATAAATATATTTTAAATTAATACAATTTAATTATGTCACATAGGATGTTGCATATTATACAATTGTACAAATCACATTTTGTAATATGAAGGTCCATCTTACATAATATGTGTCGTGTGATATTATGTGATTATGGGTTGCTTGTAGTTGAATATAGATATATTAGAAACATAATGATGTTGCCTTGATACACAAGTTGTAGGCATGCAACCCTAAGAGCATAAGAGACAAAAGAGCATCAAAATCTCTCTTATATGCTCTACTTGCACGACACACCTCCAACCCCAACAAAACCTACTTTGTCTATATATATATGGAGACATCACATATTCATACTAATGCTTAAGCTTATTTTCTAGAGAAAAGAAAAACAGTAAAAACCTCCTAAATACTACTTAGATAATATTTGTAGTATACTAATAATATTATTATTAGTACACGGTTTTAAGATAACCTAATTCCGTCTCCAAGCTCGGGTTCGGTCTTCGGTGTTTAAGGGTAGGTCTTGGGTGCAACGTAAAGGAGGCAAGCTAATTTGGTTGCTCCGTGGAGGATCGTCCTAGCACTATTTCGGACCGGTTGTAAGGCCCTTTTCATTATTGTTCCGCATATGTTGTTGCATGCATAAGATCATGAGTATAAATTAATATGAGATTAATTAAAATGTAAAATAATTAGTAAGACTACATATTAGGTTGACTAGTATGACTACGGTTTTCCTTCAAGTGGTATAAGAGCATTAGGTTGCTTGCATGCAACTCGATTTTTACGTTTTTGCGAGCAAATGCGATTTTAATTAAAAACGAAAATGAGTAGTACATATAGGATATGCACGAAAATGTTAATGCATGTATACTTTCTGGTCTTAAAATAGTTTTAAGTCATTTTGATGATTTATGGAATAATATTGTTCAATATTGTAATTAAATTGGTTAATTCATGCTTTAAATCGGTTAAAAATGTTTTATTATGGGAAAAATAGCTAAATTATGTTTCTGGCCATGAATTTTAAATATTTTCTCACATGCATTTAACATATTATGAATATATATAATTTTCGAAATTATTGAAGTTTTATGCATGGTTTATGATTTTTAATGGTTAAATAGTCATAAAATGAGTTAAATATGGGATAAATAGTTATATTATGAATTTAACTATAAAAATTTTTGTAGATGTCACATGCAATATTTAAAATATATGATGAATTTTCCAGAAATTTTTCGTTAATATTGCATGAATATTGATTTTTATCGTAAAAATCGTAATATTAGTGACATATTTTAGCTTAAATAGTTTAAGTTCGAATTTAACCATAAAAATTTAATATAGTGTCACATATATTATTTCTAGCATGCATGTGAATTTTGACCTTTTAATCTCGAATATTGCATGAGAAATGATTTTAATCGGTAAAATCGCGTAATATATGACACGAATTATTAAAAATAGTAAAGGTTGCTAAAATGGTCCGAAATTTCACCCATATTAGTCATATTATATATGATCATCAACATATTTTTATTTAGTGCCAAAAGTTTCTAAAATTTTAAATTTTAATTTTAAAGGTTAAAGTTGAAATAGAGTGTTGTAAGAGTCATAATCATTACTTTTCAGACCTTAAACAGTGTTTTTCAGCCTGTTTTTTCTGCATTTTCAGATGCTTTGAGTGTCTAGGAAGATGTCAAAATTATATTGGTATTTTATTTCATAATTTTTGAAGAAGTTTTGAATTTTTCGAAATATTATGCATATTATACGCTTATTTTTCGAAATAAATGGTGTATTTCGAAAATTTTAAATTTTAAGGTCCTGAAATTTTAGAAAATTTTCAGTATGTTCAAAATTTTGAATTTTGAATTTTCGAAATTTTTGTGACTCGTTTGATTATTTTAATGCTATTTCCCGTAAAACCGATTAAAACCGAACAATATTAAAATAAGTTAAGTTAATTTTCGAAATTTGAGTAAGACTAAATTTTGAATCCTAAAATGTGTTAGGAAACTTAACTAAATCATGAATGGTGATTCATAGAGTGATTAGTGATTTTAAAATTGTTTAAATCACGTTATTCCATAAAACCGTGTTATTACGAATAACGATATTTAAAACGTGTTTAAATAGGACGATTTGGCTTAGGTTTTGCATTTTACATAAGCATTGCATATTTAATTATTGTTTATGAATGTCATATTTTATTTACGTAATTTTGGAATTATGTAATTTACTTAGTATGACCTTAGATTTTAATCAATATTTCCCGTAATGTAAGGGTTTATCGATTCGGTTGTAATTTAATGTGATCTCGTATCACTTATTTTATTGTTTTATTTTATTTTATAATGTATAAAATAGATAGAAAATTTGTAATTATTTGTAATTCCGGAGATCCTTGAAGACGGTGCCATTTCGGAAAGGAGTTCCGACCAAGACGGAGTTGCCTTGGGATGCGTGCCGCGTGTGAAGTTCAAGGGACCAAAGGAGTTGGTTTCCGAATTTGTAATTTACTTTATTTTCTATTTTAGGAAAGGCCATACTAGGGTTTAATTTATGCTTTTATTATTTATGTTTTTATTTATGCTTATCATGTTTGCATGCATAGCCAAATCGTCATCCAAACTCATGCATTTCATCGATTTTATCGACCGTGTCAATTAATTTATCGATAATTCACCGACTTAGTTCACTTAAAGGAGATAGATAATAAATTGACAAGATCTCTTACGTTATTTAAAAATCGAGACATAGCCTTACCAAAAAGTAAAGGACCCGCGAAGGATCTTCTTCATAAGGGAGTAGGCTCGGCTAAACCGGGGTGCAAACCTTATTACGTTGGTGAAGTGGGGTAATATGATTACTTATTCTTGAAATTTGGTTGATCTCGACGAAGGTATTCGAGCCACCGTAGTGGTAATAAGTTCGGGCTAAGATAAGAATTAGTGTAATTTTGTCGACCGAGAGTTCTAAAAGTAGAATCGATTAAGGGGTTAATCTACCGAGTCACATTAATGGGGGATGTATCGGCTAAACCGTGCCCGAGTTAGTGTGTATTTGGGTCTCGGGATCATTTACTTAATTGGGTAAGAGATCATTAAGTAGATGCTTAACTTGTTTAAAATTTACAAGTTATAATTATTAAAACGATAATTGTGTTTTAATTCCTTTATTTTATTGTAGTTCTTTTTCGACTTTCAATCATCAATGGCAAATAACGCTCCACCACTCCCACATCACGTTTCATGGCTTCGGTCTTTTATGGATCGTTGCAAGCTTGAGAAGCATGGCTCCAATTTTAAAGATTGAGACGCCCAATTGGTGTTGGCCGCGGAAGCCGACGATAAGACTCGTTATCTTACCATTGCCGCTCCTCCCACTCCCGGTGCTCGTTCATCGGAAGCGACTCGTGAGGCCTATGAGGCCTACATGAAAGAGTCACATGCTTTGAAGAACGTGCTTATATTTTCGATGGAGCCGGATCTCCAAAGAAGAATGATTAAGCTAGCCACGGCTAATGAGATTTACACTAAGATTGCGACCATGTTTTCGCAAGCTCCTAGGGTAATCCAATATGAGGCGGCCTCCGCATTCTTTGATTTGACCTTAAAGGAAGGTCAAAGGGTTAGTCCTCATGTGCTCAAAATGGTTGAGCTAGCCGAAACCTTGAAGTTGCAAGGGGTGAATGTTCCCGACTCGCTTATTATTGACAAAATCCTTCACTCCCTCAACAAAGTGAAATCGTATGTTCAATTTCGGGTAAATTATAACATACGCAATCAAGAAACCTCCTTGGACGAGTTGCATAAGATGTTGGTCCAAGCAGAGAGGGATATGGGACTTAATGAGAGTTCCACAAAGGATGTGCTTAATATCGATACAAAAAGCAAGAGGAAGTTTAAGCGCAAGGCCAACAAGGGTAAAAATGTTAAAGCTTTCAAACCCGCATCTCCTAAGGAGAAGACTTTTACGAAAGGTGCTTCTTCTTCGTCGTCATCAAAGGTTGATGACAAGTGCCATTATTGCACTAAGATGGGGCATTGGAAGCGCAATTGCCCGAAGTATCTCAATGACCTCAAAGCCGGAAGGGTTCTTGCAGTAGGTATAAATTCTCGTCTAATTCATGTTATTTAATCAATTTTGTATAGTGAGACAAGTTATTGATTCTTACCCGTTTATAAATGGTTTTAAAGGGGCTCCTACCAAAGACAAAGGCAAGGAGAAAGCGAAGGATGCTTAAAGTTCCTTCCATGGATGGCTAAGGTAGCATCCGAGATTGAAGACATGAAGAGCATGACTCTAATTTTCATTTGATGTCTTCTTTCTTTTTGCATTTTAATTTAAGAACTTTGTATTTCTTGTACGACAAGAATCTTGTTGAAACAATGGTTGTAATAGTGGTGACTTGGTTTTCAACCCAAGTCATCCTTTTGTTCTTAATCAAACATGTTTGGTTGTTTTAAAATGCTCTTATGACAAATAACATGAGTAATGTGATAGGATCATTATAAAATTAGTACGACTTACTTAAAAACGAGAATTGCATCCCGTGAAATACTGCAAATTCAAACATAAGAACATTAATTCATTATACGATGATCTCTTAAAAATATAAGAGTTCCTATATCTCACTACTCCTAAAATTCTTTATCCAAAACATTGTTGACGGGCAAAAATGCTATCCTTCCTAAAATACAGGTTATTTTAGAGGATAGAGTGGGAGAAATTCTACGCCCGCAAACCAATGAAATAAACATAGGATCTTAGAGAAGAGTGCTATAAGGAGTTCTTGAGAAGAACTCTAAGAGATTGGATAGAAGAAACTACGAAAGGACACAGAAGAAACTACGCGAGGACACAGAAGGAAATGTTCCATATGTTGTCATTAGTTTCCAGAGAGGACAAAGGGAACCGCGAGTATTAACGGAAGGAAATCGTTTCCATGATGTTAATGTTTCTGTTTTATAAAGATAATAGAGGAGAAATCAGCTCCCAGCTCCCGTTCTCGTGATAATAGAAGATTCTTTCCATGGGAAGGAAAATGAAAAATGAAATGTTCATAGCGAGTTGAGAAAATGTTTGAAGTAAATCAAAATGAAATATTCATTATGAGTTGAGAAAATGTTTGAAGTTGTTACCAAATTACCATGAACTCAGTGGGAGTTATTAACTATAAGATAGTGATACGAAATTCAGTGGGAGAAAAGTTATTAAGGAAACGAAACCTACCATTTAGAGAAAATGGTGATTCTTTAAAGGTTAAAGAATATGAGGTTTTCAATTCTAGATGAATGTATGTTAAGAACATAGATCATAAGTGAGTTTATTATATGATAATGAAACGTCACCGATCAGTTAACGAGGTTTGGATTTGAATCCAAAATATGAAAATGTTAATTCATATAACCTTGATTAAAATGCCAAAGGTTGAAACAAAACCTTATTTCGATAGAAGTTTCTCGAGGAGAACTAGTAGATCGAATCTAGGTAAACTACAATATAAATTCTAGTATACTATGACTATGTTCATAAGGATGACATGTCATGAGTTTTGAGAAAACAGTGGGAGCTTCCTTAAAGTAAGGAGACTCGAGTCGAGTATAAAGACTTGAAATGTACTTGAATAAGATCATATTATGCGAGATAATATAAGTCATAAGGAAACGAAATTTGTAGGTTTAAAAGATGTGAAGATAGGGTATATTCACATAACAAACCATTAATACAAATTGATGTATGATCATCAAAGATTGTTTATGTGGAGCAACAATATCGTATTGATTGTTCGCACATAACAATCACTCTTATCGTTTGAGTTATTAATATTATTATTAACTCACAATTTATACTTTGTGAAATCCAAATGGGTTGTAAGAGTCAATTTGAACCCCGTAAAGTGAACTGGATTAACTTAGTATAGCCCATAGTCGCTTGTATGAGGTGACGTCTCGAAGCGACTAGAATGTGAGGCGATTGATGGCAAGTTCAAATGTCATAGAGTCATATGGGATGACTAGTCGATCACATAGGCAGACTGTGTAACACTTTGTCGGGCATTTAGTGACCGCTTATAGAGTTCTGGAAATTTTATAATTAGCCTGGTCGTGGCGAGAGCTACTATATTATTCACATAAGCCGATTCTTTGACTTGAGACTGTTCGCCCAAGGTGATGCAGCCTCAGATTGACTTTGATTTTAGCTCTACGATCAACCGTTAAAGGGGGTCAAATGGGCTTCTTTTGGGTCATGATGGACTGTGTTAGCAAAGGGAACAGTAGGATTGGAATTGTCCAACCCCTTGTCAGGGTTGTCTTAAATCTCAAGGCCACTCGAGGAGAAGTTTAACTGGAAATGCGTGGCCACGCTCGGAAGGTATCTATGGTAGATAATTCCGGTCAAAGCAGTTAAATCTCCAGATCGAGAAAAACCGCTCAAGATATGAGCAAATGCAAGTACGACCTGGAAGACACCTTGCATTGAGTGGGAGATGACGTAATAGGGCAAGAGAATCGGTGACGCACACTTGTCGAGTACAAGTGGGAGATTGTTGGGAAATGTGTCCTCAACAATTGTGCGATCACGACAGTGATAAAAATCATTGTCATAAATCTTATGAAATGAATATGCAAGGGACGATCCAATATTGATTTAGTCAACTGACCAACATTAATCGGTAATGATTGGCTGACTAGAGTTTAACATTACTGTCGTATGACGGTGGTAATCAGTTGATCCCTTTAGGTCACACCTATAGGACAGACCCCTTAAACATACATATTGATTAATTGTATAGGATACGAATTAATCAGTATTCTTAAAACCGTATATTGAGAATTCAGAGGTTGAATCTTAAAGTAAGATTTATATTTGAAATTGAAATGTGTCAATTGTCAAATATTAAACGATATTTTAGAAATATCAAGATTAGTATAATGAATGGTTCATGGTTATAACAAATGTTGTTAATATATCGTATCAACGATTATTATGATAACCATATGTTGGGAGTAATTTCGAATTACTAAATAATTTGTTAAATATGATTTAATTAATTTAGAAATATTTTTTATATGATAAATATTTTTTAAATTAATACAATTTAATGTCACATTGGATGTTGCATATCATACAATTGTACAAATCACATTTTGTAAAATGAAGGTCCATCTTACATAATATGTGTCGTGTGATATTATGTGATTATGGGTTTCTTGTAGTTGAATATAGATCTATTAGAAACATAATGATGTTGCCTTGATACACAAGTTGTAGGCATGCAACCCTAAGAGCATAAGAGACAAAAGAGCATCAAAATCTCTCTTATATGCTCTACTTGCACGACACACCTCCAACCCCAACAAAACCTACTTTGTCTATATATATATGGAGACATCACATATTCATACTAATGCTTAAGCTTATTTTCTAGAGAAAAGAAAACAAGTAAAAACCTCCTAAATACTACTTAGATAATATTTGTAGTATACTAATAATATTATTATTAGTACACGGTTTTAAGATAACCTAATTCCGTCTCCTAGCTCGGGTTTGGTCTTCGATGTTTAAGGGTAGGTCTTGGGTGCAACGTAAAGGAGGCAAGCTAATTTGGTTGCTCCGTGGAGGATCGTCCTAGCACTATTTCGGACCGGTTGTAAGGCCCTTTACATTATTGTTCCGCATATGTTGTTGCATGCATAAGATCATGAGTATAAATTAATATGAGATTAATTAAAATGTAAAATAATTAGTAAGACTACATATTAGGTTAACTAGTATGACTACGGTTTTCCTTCACTTACAACATTACCCATTACCATTAAGAATTAACAAATCTTAGATAAGTAACTAATCACTTTTCTAAATCTTACCTAGCTCAAATATACATTTGAAAACAAGTATATATGCCACCAAACATCACTTAAACATCCTAAAAACAATTGGGAAACAAGCCCCCAAAACAGCTCGAAAAACAATTAAACGAGTAGAAAGTTACAACGGTTTTTGCGCAGCCTACGCAAGGGGGTGCGCAGCTGCGCCTGGGCTGCGCAGCCTGCGCATGGTGAGGCGCAGCCTGCGCCCAAGCACAGGCCAGGTCTGTCACGCGCATTTCCTGCAATTCGTCAATTCAATCTATCTTTCGACAAACGCTTCTAAACCATGATTTCTAGTATAAAACCTATACTATTAACACATAACAACCCATAACAATCCCAAGTGCATCTCATATATAATCTTTGAACAAAATCAAGTATTAAAACAAGCATAAGAACCAAATTCCCAAATGATACCGATCTCCATGTATACTCCCAAATTCCACTTAAACCATGAATTCAACACAATTCTTCCACAATAACATCATAAGAAGAATAAAGAAGATAAAAGCAAGCCTAAACATATTCCTAAACACCAGAATTAATCCAAAATCACAACAAGCATGCTACTTTTACAATTTAGGTCGAGGTACTCCTAATAGTCACCTTTTAGCGGTTTAAGCTCCAAAGTCTTCTTCAATAACGTAAGAGTCGACCTCGGGATCCCCTAAACCAACTCCTACAACAATAGAAACGGAGATTATAAGCTTAAAACGGATTTGGGTCAAAACAACCCAAAAATAAAAGTGAACGAAACTGAAATTGAAAGAGAGAAAGATTGCAAATCTCGAGAGATTTCCGAAAATATAAAATTTACCTTGATACGAGTTGCGGAAGGGGTCGAGATTATCTTTTGATGCTTGGAGAAAAGAGGAACAATGGGGTTTTCTTTTTACAGTGAAATGAAATTGTGAAACGAGGGTGATGTCGTTGGGTGGGGTTTATGTAGGGTCTAGGTTATCTTTTTCGCTTTTACTTGAGTCAGGTTTATTTGTATAAGTGATACGGACTCAAGTCGGGAAATGAAATGCCAAGTGATAACATCTTAAGATTAAAATATCTTAAGACGGAACTTAACGGAAAACTTAAAATAAAACTTACGATTTATTATTAAAATAATATTGTATTCCAGAAAATACTTTAAAAGTTTTAAAATATTATTTACGAAAATACGGGATGTTACAATGCTAGTCTGTGTCGACATACATATGTCACACGTTTTTCTTAAAGCCATCAGCAGCAGGAAGCACAGGCAGAGCCTAGATTTGGTATGCCATTGCATTTCAACTCAGCTGGCCCAGGGAGTCCAGGGAGGCCAGGGAGTCCTTCATTCAAAGATGTCGTGGCAGGACACATGAGTGTAGGCACTAGTAGACCTCCTAGCCTAAACCTGGATCAATGATAATTGGCCTTTGGAATATCAGAGGTATGAACAATGTACAGAAACAGAGTGAAATTAATAAGTTTTTGTTAGAGAATAAAGTAGGACTTTTTGCATTATTTGAAACCAAAATAAAAAGCCAAAAACATCAGCAAGTCATGGCTATTTTTGATCAATGGAGTATAAGTACCAATACTCATACTCACCCAGGAGGAAGAGTATGGATAGGATGGAATTATTTAGAGTTTCAGATTGGGATTCTGGAGTATGATCCCCAATTTATCGATTTCTCTGCTTGTCACCTCCCTAATAAGAAGAGATTTCACTGCACGATGGTGTATGCCTTTAATGGTATCACTGCTAGGGAAAGATTGCGGGCAAACCTTAGGAGACTGGCAGACACAATGCATGGTGCCTGGGTAGTTGGAGGGGATTTCAATTGTGTGATGCACCCAGAGGAAAGACTGGGGGGAGCTTTTCAGCCGCAGAAGCTACCCCTTATCAAGACTGTATTTCGTACTGTGAGCTTATGCAGTGTCCCACTGTTGGTGCCTATTATACATGGACTAATAAACAGTGTCCAGAGGACAGAGTTTACTCCAAGTTGGATAGGGTTTTTACTAATGAAGACTGGGATTGTTTAATGCCGGATATGCAAGCTAACTTCCTGCCAGAAGGTGATTATGATCACAACCCTTGCCTTATTCAACCTGGGCAGCCTGTGGAGCAAAGAAATAGACCATTCAAGTTCTCTAATATGTGGTGTAATATTCCTGAATTCCAAGCAATTCTTCAGCATCAATGGTCCACTGATAGGTATGGGACTCATCATTACCTACTGACTACTAAACTCAAGGCCATGAAGCTACCTTTGAAGCAACTGAATAAACAGCATTTCTCTGATATTGAAAGGTCCACTGCACTAGCCCACAGAGTTTTACTGGAGTGTCAACAAGCTCTAGTACAGACCCCAGGAGATACTTTCCTGATGCAGCAAGAGTATGATGCTCATGGGCAGTACACCACCCTTAAGCAACACCTCCATATATTCCTGAAACAAAAGGCCAAAGCTTATTGGCTGCAGGAAGGGGATCAAAACACTAAGTACTTCCATGGCCTTCTGAAGGCAAGAAGGAGGAAGAAAACAATATATCAAATTCTGGATAGTACAGGAACCCTTCATACTACTCCCGATTCTATTAAGGCTAGTTTTTTGGAGTTTTGTATTGACCTCCTGGGTACAAGCAAAGCCACAACTCCTATCTCCCCCCAGATAGTTCAGCAAGGCCCTCAATGCACTGAAGCCCACTCCTTGATGCTGCAAGCCACTGTCACTAGGGATGAAATAAAAGAAGTCCTTTTTAGTATACCCAATGATAAGGCCCCTGGGCCTGATGGGTATACGAGCCAATTCTTTAAAGCAGGGTGGGATTATGTTCAAGAAGATGTGTATGAAGCAGTCATGGAATTCTTCAGTTCAAAGCAGTTACTCAAGCAACTGAATGCCACTAACATATCTCTCATTCCAAAGGTAACAAACCCTCAGACTGTTGCCTAGTTCAGACCTATATCTTGCTGCAATGTTATTTACAAAGTCATATCCAAAATACTTTGCCATAGATTGGCACATGTGCTCCCTCATATTATATCCCCCACTCAAGGTGGGTTCATCCAAGGGAGAAACACTATGGAGAATATACTGATATGTGAAGATCTTATTAGACTCTATGGCAGGAAGTCAGTGTCACCCAGATGTATGTTTAAGATCGATCTTCAAAAGGCATATGACTCTGTAGAGTGGGACTTCCTATCTCAAATGATGAATGATCTTAAGTTCCCTCAGGGCTTCACTGACTTAGTCATGGCTTGTGTTACAAGTGCCTCTTTTTCTCTATGTTTGAATGGGGATACATTTGGTTTTTTCAAGGGTAAAAAAGGGTTGAGACAAGGAGACCCTCTTTCTCCTCTTCTCTTTACTATTTGTATGGAATATTTGTCCAGATTGCTGCATCATACTACCAAGACTAATAACTTCAAATACCATCCTTTATGTGCTCCTATGAAACTTACTAGCTTGATGTTTGCTGATGATCTTCTCCTCTTTAGTAAAGGAGATATTGGTTCCATTATGGTGCTTCTTAGAACTTTTGCCACTTTCTCAGCAGCCTCTGGGTTGAGAATGAGCCCTGGTAAGTCCAATGTATACTTTAATGGTGTTCTAGAGACAGTGAAGGTTGATGTACTGCAGGTGTCTGGCTGCATTGAAGGGAAGCTACCCTTCAGGTACTTGGGGGTCCCTATTAAGCCAACAAAGCTCAATGCCATGGATTGGATGCCTATCATTGATAAGCTTATAGAAAGGATTCGTATCATAGGAGCAAGGAAATTCTCATATGTAGGTAGACTGGTGATTGTGAAGTCAGTCCTTAAAACTTTACATACATATTGGGCCACCATCTTCATTCTACCTGCGGCTGTGATCAAAGACATTGAGGCTCTTTGTAGGAATTTCCTATGGGATGGGGGCACAGAGAATAAAAGGAGTCCTCCAGTTGCTTGGGAGAAAATATGCAAACCAGTTAAGGAAGGGGATTGGGGTTAAGGAAAGATGCTGTTTGGAATAAAGCTGCCATTGGCAAGCTTGCCTGGTGGGTTGCCTCTAAACCTGAACTGCTATGGGTGAGATGGATGCATAGTATATATCTGAAAGGTCAGTCATTGGCTGAATATACTCCACCTTTGGATGTGTCTTGGACATGGAATAGAATCAATAAATGTAAGGAGATGCTAGCCTTTGTACTGCCTGACTACAATACTCAACTGAGCTACTCTATCAGTACAGTTTATGGGCTCATCAGAGGTACAAATCCCATTCAGCAATGGAGCTATCAAACTTGGAATGATTGGACCTTACCTAAGCATTCTTTTGTGGTCTGGATGTACCATCACAATGCTCTGAATACTGCAGCTAAGATGTATAGATTGGGGATCAGTGACAATGAAACTTGCTGGCTGTGTGGAGCGGGAACAAAAAACCAGGAACATTTGTTTTTTGATTGCAGTTACAGTGCCAGCATTATTCTAATGGTGAAGGCTTGGACAGGTATTAACTTTCCCATGTTGGACATTCGTCAATGGTGTTTGGCTAGAAGAGGGACTAAGGTCAGGAGAGGAGTGGTCTATGGGCTGCTCAATGCTATTATATATCATGTTTGGTGGCAAAGAAACAAGGCAAGAGTTGATCAGGTTCTGCTAAGGCCCCAATTTGTCGTCAAATTGTTGCAGGAAGATTTTAAAATTCGTTTAGCTAAATGCCGTAAAGGTCGTATCTCCCATAGGGATCGAACCTGGATTGATAGTATGCTTACATAATTGCTCATGTACTCAAACGTTTGAAGGCTTAAAAGCCTTCTACCTCTTTGGTATTTTCTTAATATATTTTTACATTATACTAAAAAAAAAAAAAAAAAGAAAAAAAGAAAATTAAGATTAGTCTTTTATAAGTCAAATTACTATAAATCCCTTCTTTGTCGCCAGGCATATAGGACCTTACTCTCCATATGACCCCTTCTACGTTGGGTAAGTAGTAGCTGTTGACTTATTTTACATCAACATCATTAACCTCGTACGAGCTTGTGGTTATGGTGGACTAAAGATAGAATTTACAGAAATTTATCGACCAAGAATTCTAAATGTAGAATTAGCCAAGAGGTTGGCTTATCAATTTACTGAAATTGAGTCTTAGGATCGTTTATATAGTTCTTGAGAAAAATCAATTATAAAAATGCTAAAGTCATCGCATTAAACTGTTTTTGCTAGACTATTTACAAAACGTTGGTACTTATTATGTTTTAATTTCTTCTTTATAGTGTAGAATTCATCTAAACAAAACAATAATACTGCAAATACTATGGCTGATCATAACGATGCCCCTATGCCTAGTGCCACACTAAGAAAAGAATCTTGGCTTAAGGCTTTTATAGACCACATGAATCAGTCCACGCGACTGAAAAATGATAGGTCCAACTTTGCGGACTAGGAGGCTGCATTACGGAATGCAGCTGTAGCTGATGGTAAACTCAAGTATTTAACTGAGCCGTTACCACCTAACCCAGGCCCCACTACTAGAGCTAACGTATCACAAGATTATAGTGATTTCATTATGGAAGCGGGTGCGATAAAGAACGTACTTATTTTTGCAATGGAACCCAATTTGCAAAGACGCTTCATTTCCCATGGTGCAAATAATATTTTCACCACGCTCACAAACGAGTTCTCAAAAGCACCGAGAATCGTTTCATATGAGCACACCTGTCGCTTCTTCGATGCGAAACTCCAAAAGAGCCAACCAGTTAGCCCACACATTCTCAATATGATTGAGAATGTCGAGAAGTTGGAGTCCCTGAACTGCAAGATCAGTGAGAACGTGATCATTGATCGAATGCTTCATTCACTTCATGATGGTTTTTCCTTATTCAGGGCAAACTATTCAATGAATTACATGAAGAAAAGTCATCATGAGCTACACTCCCTTTTCGTACAAACCGAGAAGGATCTTAAATTGAGTGGGAGCATGAAGCAAGATGTTCTCATGATTGTGAACAAGGTAAAGGGTAAGGGAAAAGCTCAAGCAGGGCTAATGACACCCGTCGTTGAGGGGTGCCAAAGATAAGATTTATAAAACCTCGGCTTAAGACTAGATAGCGTAAGTCAAGGGTCGAACCACAGAGAGGTGGAGAGTGTTTATTATTTAAGGTCAATGTTTTTAGGATAACAATTTAGGGGGGGTTGAATTGGTTGTCACTAAGTCTAGGATAAAAGACAATAAAACAAGAAAATAAGAATGAAATAAAACTTATAATAAAAAGGATTCTAGGATGTTCGGGTAGTGAATAGCTACGATGGTGTAAATCCTAAGTCAACATGTATTGCAGTCGCGTAAAGGGTGTAACATATCCTTTCGGTCTATGGTACCTAATAGCTCCTTTCGGCCTATGCTATTAGTTCCTAGGTCTCACAATTATTGGTTGTCAACAATAAGGGTGATTCCTAATTTCTAGATCACATACCTTTCAGTCTTAAGTAACCTAGCTGTCTTAAAGCGTAAAACAATGCCCTTCCCGTATCTTTCAACCTTGGGTAATTCATTACTAACATCATACAAGTCTCCTTTCAAACTCATTGTAGGTTATTATAGTCTACGAATTAAAACAGAACTGAAAACATACGCAGTTTGGTCGACCGACCAGCTACTCCGGTCGACCGACTAAACACCTAGGTCGACCGACTAGTTAAGCCGGTCGGCCGACCTAAGTCTGCTACAGGCAGTCTCGGGTTTCACACCATCTACGCATATTACGCCCTACATCCTAACATATGTAATTAGCTACTCATGGATACTGAAATAATAATAACATTAATGAAAACAGAATTCATGATGAACATTAATCTAAGCATGCAATAACAACAAAGGCTTTGGGATTCTAACTTAAACCGGATATAAGCAATTCTAACAAAATAACAATAATGAAACTGAAATTTAGAAGATAATTACCGGAAATCAGGATTAAGGTAGAAAAGAACAAACTTTATTGAATCCCGTGGAAAGATTGATGATTACAATAAATAAAACTAAGGAATAATTATTGTGATGGTAATTGAAAGATTAAAACTAAAAATAGATGATACTGAATAATAAACTTTCTGGATTACGACTTGATACTAAATTACTAGATGGTGTGCTAGATGCATAACCCTAATCCCGAGATTAGCTTAAGTAGGCGGAAATAATAAGTTTCCTAATGACCTAATCATGCGAGTGGGCTTTGCGGAATTTTCTGAGACTGCGCGCTGGTCGACCGACTAGGTGATGAGGTCGGTCGACCTCTTGTCGGGCTTGGTGGACTTCTGATTTTAAGATAGCAGTCCTCAGGTCGACCGACTTAGGTAGTAGGTCGGTCGACCCACTTTCCTGTACTTCAGTCTTGATTTCGCCTTGGTTTGACTTTGTGGTACTTGGTTCGCGACTTGAGTTGACTTTTCCTTGCTCCATGGTTATGAAAAATCCCGAGGGCATAAATTTGGTATAAAATCGTCTCTTTTCCGCATAATTCTGCTAAAGAGCATAAAAATACGAAAGTAGACAATTGTTGGGAAATAAAGGCTAAAACATAGTAAATGAGCGACAAAATGCGTGTAAAAATAGATGTAAAACATCATAAAATAGACACGCATCAAATTCCCCAAACCAAACCTTGCTTGCCCTCAAGCAAGAAATAGACTCGATCTTAACTAATGGAACGATTTCAATCTCAGAGCGAAATTTACATGTAAGCCTAAACCAATGCCGAGTACAAAATGAGAAAGCATTCAAATCATGCAAACGAGTTATGGTGTTGTCAAACTTGCAAAAATAAAGACTATAGAGACTTTACACCATGGACTCTCGCGGTACGCTCGAGACACTCATGAAGTAAAGGGTGAGTATATGTAAAAGATAGAAAGAATTATATTGTAAAGACACTCACCTTACTACGACCCACGAAAACATGCCTGCAATCTAACATGAACAAGAATTCTATAACTATGTATAAACAAACTCATTAAGTGACTCGGATGCATGCAATTGAGGTAATGAAAGATATGTGTGGTGAAGGGTAAAAAGTGTTTAAGATGTTTTTGGACTTGTGGGGTTAGTAGCCAAGCTAGTAAAACCGGTTCCCAACAACATATTTCACGACTTTTGATATTAAGAAAGTGCTCTTTTGTAGCACAACTCTCACATTATATATAAGAAAAGGACTCCCAAATATTTTGAATGAAGTACGGGAGTGATAACATATAAAAGAAAGGGATTTCAGAACGAATTTTGAATTCTGACCCTGTCAGTTGGTCGACCGACCTGAGGGTTCGGTCGGTCGACTGACTTTACTGTACGTTTGATTTTTTTCGTTTTTATTTTCTTTCTTTCTTTTTCTGAATTTTTCTGTTCTTTTTCTGTTCTTTTTCTTTTTTCTTTTCTTGCTTTCTTTCTTTCTTTTCTCTTTTTGCTCAAGATAGCATACAAACCAAGATACCTCAAAAAAATAAACCAAAGACCACAAATACTAGCTTGGAAGGGTAGGCTAAGTATGGGATGTAGTTTTGGTGGAATAAAAAGGCAATTTTGGCTATGTAAGGCTTATGGGTAAATAAGAGAAAACGGATCCCAAATGCACGTATCAAGGCTCACAAAACGAGATAGTAAATAAGTGCGTAGCAATTCAAGTTCATGTTTATGCATATTGATGTAACATGTTCCAAGGGGAGTACTACTCACATCCTAGACAACTGGTTTAAAAATGAAACCAGGAAATAAGCTCTAAAACTTAGAATGTATAGTAGGTTGCCAAGGTATAAGTCAAGTCTCAAGAAAACAAGTTGACAAAAACTCGTAGATATGCAAAAGATGTTGGGGCTGGTGTCCTTGACAATTAAGTACAATGACTTATTAAATCTCTTTAAGGATCACAAGGGCATACTTCTGTATTATTACCAGTTGATCCACGTTTATCAATAACGGTTGGCTTGCTAGATAAGTTTGACGTTATTGTCATACGGATGGCGGTGGTCAACTGGTCCCTATACGTCACACCTATAGGACACGTTTGAGAGATGTGAAGGTATGAAAATACAGTCACATTTTGCCGGATATGACTAAACGATTAGTCAGAGGTATTGACTATTAAATTAATTAGTCAATAAGATGTTGAGATTATTATTTAATACGGATTAAATAATTTTAGCTAATACGGATTACATGATTAATTCGTAAATTAAATATAAACGGTTATATTTAATTAAATATTGTATTCGCGTATTAATATAAACAGTTATATTAATTTGGGTAATTATACAATATCGTATTTTGTCAGACCATTATTAATATATCGACTGTATTAATATCTGATAACATGTTACGATTTATAAATAAAACCCGCGAACAACTTAAAGCTAATTGGGTCGAATCACGCATTGGAATAAGGTAAGAGTGGAAAGCCCACTCCTACCCTATGTCCAATTTCGGCCGGCCATATGTAGTATATAAGGAGAGTCCTTCTCCTTATATCAACTACTCTTGGCACACTGTTAAATGATTCTCAAAAGAAAATTAGGGTTTTGAGAGCACTCTTCTCCCAAAACGTCAGATCTCACATCTAAAACCTCAAGGGCTCTCCCTATATTGCAAGGCAATTGGAGAGGATTTCTAGCACACGCGGCCACGTCTGAAACTAAGTCTTGGGTGCAAGTTATAGGAGGGAATTTGTGTTAATTCCTGTTCTGAGGCCTTTTGCGCGAGGACTAAAGGTTGTACTTCTTTTCTCATGCTTTTTAATCTTATGACGATATTCACAGTTGTATTTTCATTATAATCTTGCAAATTTAGGGTGAATACGCGTTTTATTCCCCACAAAAGACTCTCATATTAAAACAAGTTGATAAGGCAAGGCAAAGACATAAACATGTAAGATAGCAAAGATCATCCTTGAAATACTCTCGTTCCTACTCGACCTATATGCTAAAATAAACGTGCATTTTTTTTTTTGGATTTTTGTATATGCAAGGAAAATAAAGAAAAGAACGATGCAGTACGGAAATGCAATAAACGTGTGAAAAAAAAATGTACTGGAACAATGCATGTGACACGAAACCATTCCCCAAACCAACCCGCACAATGTCCCCATTGTGCATTAGCCTAAGCAAAGGTTTCATAAAATTAAGGGAAAAATGCATGAAAGTAAAACAAAGGAAAATGGAAAGAACTCACTGGATTTTTAAGCGCATGAGAAACGTCCTCAAACCAGCGTGAGCTTGGAGGTTTCGGTGGCCAGCAGTGCCACTCCAAGTACCTGCAAAAGTCAAATAAAGAAAGACTTTTTTCGGGGATTAAGCATGTTTTGGTGATAAATAATGAATTTGAAGGTTTAAAATAGAAGAAGAAGGGGCGGAAGCATAAAGGATAAAATAAGGAAAGGACTTCCCTATTACATTTGCATGCTTCCCAAGAAAATTACGGACCCGCTGTAACAGGTAAACTGGTCGGTAGACCCCTCTCCTTGGTCGACCGACCAGTTTCCAGTCAGACAGTACTTCTGGAATGCAGGGGTCTGGTCAACCGACTGGTGTTGGTGGTCGACCGACCTGGTTTCCTGTACAGTAGCCTTCTTCTTCGTGAGATTAACTTGTATTAACTAAGTTAACCTTCCCCAAACCTGAAATTATTATATATGCGCCCAAAGCATGCGCAAAAATCCAGAACCAAGTCTACTTGTCTTAACTACGCAACAAAACCAAAGTTGTCCTAAAAACTTAAAGCAAAACAAACTGAAAAGTCTTAACAAAACTGAAAATTGTCTTAAGAAACTAAAAACTTGAACAACTATCCGCTAAAGATGCGGAATATCTCAGACCACGGCTTTTGGCTATATGCAGTAGTCTCCACCGTGTTTGTTTGAATGGCCAAACACGTCTCCTCTCCGTCGCAAAGCATATGCGACGGACTCTTCTCTTTCTCTTCTTTTCTTCTTCTTTTGTCCTCCTCATCCACTAAATCTAGATCATCATCCTCTTTATAGCTTAGGATCCATAGTCCACCTCTTTGCACGACGACCTCCTTCACCAAGGGCTTCCCCAAACCAATTCCTGCATTAGGCAAAATAGAAGCATCCTCCATATTGCTCCCAATCTGGGGCGGAGGTGTAAAAACAGGTATAGGTGTAGGTATCAAAGTAGGAGAAGTGGTGATGATCTTATACTTCGTTTCAGAAGCAATAGCATTACAATTGATAGGGGTCATAACATCCTTCTTCCTATAAGATAGTCCAAAGATAATAGAATGCTTCCCGACTTTAAAAGTTAAGGTCCCACTACCTACATCAATTATAGCTCCGGCGGTGTGTAGGAAAGGTCTCCCTAGTATGATAGGTATATGGGCATCCTCTGGGATGTCCAAGACTACAAACTCAACTGGGAAGAAAAACCTGTCAATGCGCACAGGGATGTTTTCCAACACCCCTATGGGTTCCATGGTACGGTCAGCCATTTCGACCGTCATGCTAGTCATTGCAAATGAGTTCATCCCTAGTTTCAAGGCCACACTTAAGGGCATAACACTAATGCTAGCCCCCAAGTCACATAAGGCCTTTTTGACTGGAAAGGTCCCTATGTTACATGGTACAGAAAAACTCCCAGGGTCCTCTAGTTTATGAGGGGCAATAACATAGGACAGAAAACTGGAGGACTCTTCAGTTAAAGCTACAGACTCAAACTTATCTAGGGACCGCTTTCGGGTTAAAAGTTGTCTCATGAATTTTAAATATGAAGGAACTTGTTGAACTAACTCTAAAAACGGTACTTGTACATTCAATGAACGAATAATGTCTTTGAATTTATCAAAGGATACCTGTTCCTTAGTTGGTATGAGTCGCTCCGGATAAGGAGGGGCGGAATTTTCAGCTTTCTCATTCCTCCTCAAAAATTTGGGGGTCTTGTCACCCCGGAATAGGAAGTCCCTTAGGTTGTCAGGCATTTCAGGCCTAAAGGATTCCGTCTGTTCAGCGTCAGAGGTCGGTCGACCTTGCTCCTCGGTCGATCGACCTGATTCCTGTATTCCAGTAGCTTCTGGAATCTACTCTGTGGTCGACCGACTGACATCAGTGGTCGGTCGACCAGGACTGCTGTTATTCGCCTTCGGCTGTTTCTCCCTTCCCTTCCCACTAGCTTTCTCACCTCCTAACTTAGCCCCACTCCGCAGTGTCACGATATTAAGAGTCTTCTTCTTTTGGTCCGTTTTGGTCGGAAGTTGACCCGGAGCCCTAGTATCATTCTTGCTCGCAATTAGAGAAATTTGGGACTCTAACATATTCATGCCCGCCTCTCGTGCCTGTGACTCCTTTTGAACTAACCCAATGAAGTTTTGGATGAGAGCATCCGTATTGGGTGGTGGGTTAGAAGGTGGTTGAGGTACGAAAGGTGGTTTTTGATAATTTTGTTTGTGCGGAGGGATGTAGGCTTGATTTTGTGGTGGTTGTTGGTGTTGTGGGTTGAGGACATTTTGGCTAGTCCACCGCATGTGGGGGTGGACATTGTTGCTATTAGGGTCGTAGAAATTATTACTGCGGTAATGTTGAAAGGCCGTGCATGTCTCATTTGATGAAGTACAGAATTTCGAAACATGCCCCTCTCCACCGCATCTCTCACAAATGAAGGGTCCGTCTTGAACGGCGTTTACTTGGTACATACCACCCTTAATCCCACTCCCGATCTCGAACTTCCCACTATTGACCTCCAACTTATCTAGTTTGGCCATCAAGGCCAGAATAGCTGCAACATTGGATTCTACCTTCATTTGGTTACCACAGGAAGTCCCGTGTTCAGCACGATGTACAGCAACATCTTCTATAATCTTGAGACCCTTAGTCTCTCCCGAGTTCTCTTGGAACCTCCCATTGGCCGCAGCATCTAAGTAGGCCCGGTTATCGTCATAGAGGTCATTGTAGAACTGGTTACATAGAAACCACTGCTCGAATCCATGATGGGGTATGGATCGAACGAGTCTCTTGAACGTAGTCCAAGCCTCGCAGAAGTCTTCCGAAGCTCCTTGTTTAAAGCTTGTGATCTGCGCCCTCAAGGCATTAGTCTTGGCCGCGGAATAGTACTTCCTATAGAAGGCCAAGGCTAATGTGTTCCAATCGGTCATTCCTGCAGCAGTGCGGTCCAAATCACGATACCACTCCCTTGCCGAGTCTCGGAGGGAAAAGATGAACATAGTTTCTTTAATTTGATCATGCGCCACTCCATCTGGAGGTGCTATGGAGCATATGTAATCCGTGAAGATTTCAATATGCTTAGCTGCATCTTCATTGGCCGCGCCTCCAAATTGATTTCTCTCCACCATGGAGATATAGGAAGGCTTGGCCTCGAATGGCATCCCCGTGCCAGTAGGTAAAGTGAACCCTTTGTATAGGTCCTTCAGCTGTGGCAATGAGTGACTGACAATACTTGCTTCTTCAGCCATCTTTTCGTCCTCTTCTTCAAAGTTTTGGAAGTAGGTATTTGTAGGTGTTTTTGGCGTAGATGGATTATGAGGTGAGTTTGGTTGTGATTGTGGTGTTTTTGGTGTTTTGGTGTAGGTGGGTTGTTTTGTGGTGATGGTGGTGATGATGGTTGATCAAAAATATCCTCTTGGAATAAGGAAGATGGAGATCCTCCTTCCCTACTCTCTAGAAACTGCTTTCTTCTTTCTCTTAGAGTCTTCTCAAGCTCGTGGTCTAGTGGTAGGAGTTCTCCTTGAACTGACCAGCGCATAAGATGAAAACTACAAGAAAAAGGTAAGAAAGGTTTAAGGAACAAAGTTCCTTAAACACAAAAAAAAACAAATAAAAACAAAAACAATAAGCAATAAACACTGGCGTCACCTCCCCGGCAACGGCGCCAAAATTGACACCAGTCGTTGAGGGGTACCAAAGATAAGATTTATAAAAGCTCGGCTGAAGACTAGATAGCGTAAGTCAAGGGTCGAACCACAGAGAGGTGGGGAGTGTTTATTGTTTAAGGTCAATGTTTTTAGGATAACAATTTAGGGGGGTTGAATTGGTTGTCACTAAGTCTAGAATAAAAGACAATAGAACAAGAAAATAAGAATGAAATAAAATTTATAATAAAAAGGATGCTAGGATGTTCGGGTAGTAAATAGCTACGATGGTGTAAATCCTAAGTCAACATGTATTGCAATCGGGTAAGGGGTGTAACATATCCTTTCGGTCTATGGTACCTAATAGTTCCGTTCGACCTATGTTATTAGTTCCTAGGTCTCAGAATTATTGGGTGTCAACAATAAGGGTGATTCCTAATTTCTAGATCACATACCTTTCAGTCTTAAGTAACCTAGCCGTCTTAAAGCGTAAACCAATGCCCTTCCCGTATCTTTCAACCTTGGGTAAGTCATTACTAACATCCTACAAGTCTCCTTTCAGTCTCATTGTAGGTTACTATAGTCTACCGATTAAAACAGAACTGAAAACATACGCGGTTTTGTCGACCGACCAGCTACTCTGGTCGATCGACTAAACACCTAGGTCGACCGACCAGTTAAGCCGGTCGCCCGACCTAAGTCTGCTACAGGCAGTCTCGGGTTTCGCACCATCTACGCATATTACTCCCTACATCCTAACATATGTAATTACCTACTCATGGATACTGAAATAATAATAACATTAATGAAAACAGAATTCATGATGAACATTAATCTAAGCATGCAATAACAACAAAGGCTTTGGTTCTAACTTAAACCGGATATAAGCAATTCTAACAAAATAACAATAATGAAACTCAAATTTAGAAGAGAATTACCGGAAATAAGGATTAAGGTAGAAAAGAACAAACATTATTGAATCCCGTGGAAAGATTGATGATTACAATGAATAAAACTAAGGAACAATTATTGTGATGGTAATTGAAAGATTAAAACTAAAAATAGATGATACTGAATAATAAACTTTCTGGATTAGGACTTGATACTAAATTACTAGATGGTGTGCTAGATGCATAACCCAAATAACGAGATTAGCTTAAGTAGGCGGAAATAATAAGTTTCATAATGACCTAATCACGCGAGTGGGCTTTGCGGAATTTTCTGAGACTGCGCGCTGGTCGACCGACCAGGTGATGAGGTCGGTCGACCTCTTGTCGGGCTTGGTGAAATTCTGATTTTAAGATAGCAGTCCTCAGGTCGACCGACTTAGGTAGTAGGTTGGTCGACCCACTTTCCTGTACGTCAGTCTTGATTTCGCCTTGGTTTGACTTTGTGGTACTTGGTTAGCGACTTGAGTTGACTTTTCCTTGCTCCATGGTTATGAAAAATCCCGAGGGCATAAATTTGGTATTAAATCGTCTCTTTTCCGCATAATTCTGCAAAAGAGCATAAAAATACGAAAGTAGACAATTGTTGGAAAATAAAGGCTAAAACATAGTAAATGAGCGACAAAATGCGTGTAAAAATAGATGTAAAACATCATAAAATAGACACGCATCAGCTAATAGTAGCTAAGCCTCCTAAATTCAATAGGGTCGGATTTAAGAGTGGTCCTGGTGAGACAAGTAGCTCACAAAGCAAGACAAAGAGCAAAGACGGTAACATTGAGTGCCACCATTGCCACAAGAGTGGGCATTGGAGGCGGAACTGTCCAGTGTACCGTGAGGACATAAAAGCAGGCCGCGTCACTCCTGTTGGTATGTCATCTTATATTCATATGATTGAGATTAACCATGCAAGTTTCGAAACTTGGGTACTTGATACTGGTTGTGGTTCTCATCTGTGTAATCATTTGCAGGATCTAGAAAAACATCACACCTCTCGCAAAGGGTGATGTGGACCTGCGAGTCGGGAATGGAGAAAAAGTTGCTACTTCCTCCATGGGAACATATGTGATCCAGCTACCGAGCGGATCCGAGTTATATCTGTATAACTGTTATTATGTACCTTGTTTATCTAAGAACATTATTTCAGTTTTTGTACTCGATATAGACGGATTTTCATTCTTAATAAAGGATAAATAGCTGTATTTTCTCTTTAAATGGAATGGTTTATGTGTTACCAATTCTTGTTGCCCTATTATTATATCCCACTCAATGCATTGCGTCTTCTCAGGTCGTGCCCGCAATTGATTTTAATCTAGAGTGGTTTTTCTCGATCTCGAGTATAACTACTGACCATAATTATCTACCATAGATACCTTCCGAGCGTGGCCACGCATTTCTAGTTATTTTTCTCCTCGAGTGGCCTAGAGATATTTCTCAACCCTGACAAGGGGTGGACAATTTCTAATCGACCTATGCCTTCCGGCTGGCCATAGGCCATCATAACCCAAAATATATCCTTATAAACCCCAGTTACGAAGGTGTTAGGACATAAATCAAAGTTAATCCGAAAACTATGCCACCTCAGAGAACAGTCATTCGTCCAAGAATTGACTAATGTGAAACACGATAGTAGCTCCCGCCACGACCAGGCAATCTTTAATAAGAATACGCCAGAGCTCTATCAGCGGTAATTAGCCCGACAAATGTTTCTTAACATGTCTATGCCTAGGTGATCGACTAGTCATCCCGTACGACTCTATGACAATTGAACTCGCCATCAATCGCATCACACATCTAGTTGCATTGAGACGTCACCTCACTTAAGCAACCAGGGGCGAGGTCATGATAATTCAATTCACTTTAATGGGGTTCATTATGGTCTTACCATCCCATTTGAATACTCCATGACCTTGTATTTGAGTAATTAAACTCTATAACGATAAATGGATTTATTAACAACCTGAAAATAACTCTTTATTTCATTCTCATAATCTAGTACATATTTGGCATGCGTTTAAGACCCATGGATGCTACATGTTGGTCATGCTTAGCCTGCGATAAAGGCTTGGTTAAAGGATCAGCTATATTATCCTCTGTCCCAACCTTACAAACCACAATTTCCTTCCTTTCAATAAAGTCTCTAATTACATGAAATTTTCTGAGTACATGTTTGGACTTATTGCTAGACTTGGGCTCCTTTGCTTGAACGATAGCCCCACTGTTATCACAAAGGATTGCGATAGGATCCTTGGCTTTGGGGATTACCTTTAGTCCTTCCAAGAATTGCCTAATCCACACAACTTCCTTCGCAGCTTCTAATGCTGCAACGTACTCAGCCTCTGTAGTAGAATCCGCAACAACTGACTCCTTGAAGCTTCTCCAGCTTACGGCACCGCCATTAATCATATAGATAAAGCCAGCCTGGGATTTTAGATCATCCGCATCCGTTTGAAAGCTTGAGTCGGTGTAACCCTTTACACACAACTCATCTTCTCCTCCAAACACCAAGAATAAGTCCTTAGTTCTTCTTAAGTACTTATGGATATTCTTGACGGCTATCCAATGTTTTTCACCTGGATTAGCTTGGTATCTACTTGTCATACTCAAGGCATATGACACATCTGGACGGGTACAAGTCATGGCATACATGATTGACCCAACAGCTGAAGCATAGGGTATGTCCTTCATTTTTTCAACATGTTCCGTTTCATCAGGAGTGGGTGATTGAGACTTTCTCAAAGAAATTCCACTTCCCATTGGAACGAGTCCTCTTTAGAATTCTCCATGTTGAAACGACGAAGGATCTTTTCCACATAAGATTCTTGGCTTAGTGCCAATATTCTCTTGGATCTTTCTCTAAAGATTCTTATATCCAGAATGCGTTGCGCATTTCCCAAATCTTTCATTTGGAAATGCTTTCCTAACCATTTCTTGACAGAAGTCAACATGGCCACATCGTCACCAATGAGGAGTATGTCATCTACATACAAGATTAGGAACGCAATTTTGCTCCCACTGAACTTCATGTATAAACAAGGTTCTTCGACACTTCGAGTGAACCCATTCTCTTTTATCACATGATTGAACCGATGATTCCAACTTCTAGATGCTTGCTTATGTGGGGAATAAACATGTATTCACCCTTAAAATTACAGGATTATAACGAAAATTACATATGTGAATAAATGTCATAAGATGAAAAACATGAATACGAGAGTACAACCTTAGGCCCTTTGCGCGAATGGCCTAAGAACAGGAATTAAAGGAAATTCCTTTCTATAACTTGCACCCAAGACTTGTCTGAGACGATGCCGCGTGTGCTAGAAATACTCTCCAATTGCCTTGCAATATGGGGAGAGTTTTGTGATATTTTTCAGATGTGAGATCTAGGTTTTGGGAAAACAGTTCTCAAAACCCTAATTTTCTGTGTGATGAGATTATTAGTAATCAGTAAAAAAACGAGAGTCTGACAAAAGGAGAGTCCCTCTCCTTTTGTATCACTCGGCCGAAATTAGGTCAAGGTGAGAGTGGGCTTTCGACTCTTACCTTATTCTAATACGTGATTCGACCCTAATTGCTAAAATATAATTTGCGGGATTTAATTATAAATCGTATACACATTATCAGATATTAATGTAGTCGATACATTAATAATGGTCTGATAAAAATCACGATATTGTATAATTAGTTTAATTAATATAACTGCTTATATTAATACACGAATTCAATATTTAATTAAATATAACCGTTTATATTTAATTTACGAATTAATCATGTAATCCGTATTAGCTAACATTATTTAATCCGTATTAAATAATTATCTCAACATCTCATTGACTAATTTAATAGTCAATACCTCTAACTAACTGTTTAGTCGTATTCAGCATAAATGTGACTGTATTTTCATACCTTCACATCTCTCAAACGTGTCCTATAGGTGTGACGTATAGGGACTAGTTGATCACCGCCATCCGTATGACAATAACGTCAAACTTATCGAGCAAGCCAACCGTTATTGATAAACGTGGATCAATTGATAATAATACCAAAGTATGTACATGTGATTCTTTAAGAGATTTAATAAGTCATTGTACTAACTGTTAAGGACAACAGCCCCAACAATCTCACACTTGTCCGTATAAGTGTATGTGCAATGACGTTATCACACTACATGTGGAGAACACCAGCTCCAACAAACTCCTACTTGTCCGTACAAGTGTAGGTGCGATAACCGATTCTCATATCCTTTTAAAATTTCTCCCACTCAATGTAAGACAATTTGCAAATCCGTATTCGCAAAGGTCGTATCTTACAATCGATCTGTATCAAGAGTGGTTTCCCCGACTAGAGAGTAACTTAAATGATAAAACGAATCTGTATTCGAGCATGGCCATGCATTTAAGTTACTACGCCTCGAGTGGCCCTGAGAAATGATAAAATCCTGATAAGTGTTTGGTTATTTCCCTCAATTCGAATCCTGCAGATGTAAGCGCAGCATGAAATAACCCAGAAAAAATCCTCTTGGCCCCTGTTACGGAAGACCGTGGGAAAGAAACCAAAGTTACCCAAAATCTGCCTTAATCTCAAGAGACAGTTGAAAGTCAAAAGACTCGACTCTAAGGAACACTATGGAGGTCCTATCCACGACCTGAAACCCAATGTTATAAAACATTTAGGACTCCATAACGTTGTCACGGGGTGTCCTACGAGATATCAGTATAACTCGCCTTTGTGATTGGTCAGTCAACTGTTTGACTTATGGTTCGTTGAACCCACCATCAACCAACGTCACAAAATGATTACCTGAGTTATCAGCTCAAGTGGGTAATCAAGGACCAAAATAATGTAATGTTAGTCAGTTCACTTTGTGGTGTTCAAAATTGGCGTACAATTCCACATGAAAAACAAAACATAAAATATCATAACAATGAGGTTGTAATAGAGTACACAAGAAAATGAATTATAACATGAATTCATAAAATATTACAACAACTCAGGAACACGTTTAATTCCCATGGAACTAACGTGCCCTTCATGCTTATCACGTCGTAATGCTTTAGTGAGAGGATCGGCTATGTTTTCATCCGTAGCGATCTTATTAATAAATATCTCCTTTTGCTCCACGTAATCTCTGATTAGATTTGCTTTCCGTTGTACATGTCTAGCTTTGTTTCTAGGCTTATGCTCCTTAGCTTGGAAGATGGCACCTTTATTGTCACAATAAATGGTGATCGGGTCATTCAAACTAGGCACTACTTATAGTCCTTGTAAGAATTGACGCATCCATATTGCTTCCTTAGCTGCTTCCGAAGCGGCACAGTACACGGACTCAGTTGTAGAATCTGCTGTAACACTTTGTTTAGAACTTTTCCAGCTGATAGCAGCTCCATTAAGAGTAAAAACGAATCCAGACTGAGATTTCGAGTCGTCTCGATCCGTTTGGAAGCTACCATCTGCGTAACCAGTGGCGCAGAGCGTCGTGTCGCCTCCATAAGTCAATCCCCAATCTTTAGTCCTCCGTAGGTACTTAAGAATGTTTTTCATGGCCATCTAGTGTTGTTCACCTGGATGTGCTTGGAATCGACTTGTCAGACTCAATGCATATGCAACGTCTGGACGTGTGCATGTCATGGCATACATGATCGATCCTATAGCCGAAGCGTAAGGATTCCGACTCATGCGCTCTTTCTCTTCCAATGTTTTAGCTTCTTGAGACTTGCTCAAGTGAAGCCCAATAGCCATAGGAAGGAACCCTTTCTTGGAGTTCGTCATGCTGAATCTCTCTAGAATCTTATCTATATAAGACTCCTGACTGAGAGACAACATCCGTCGTGATCTATTCCTGTAGATACGGATGCCCAAAATTCTTTGTGCCTCTCCCAGATCTTTCATCTGGAAATGGTTTTTCAACCATGCTTTAACCGAAGATAGGAGAGGTATGTCATTACCAATCAGGAGTATGTCATCGACATACAATACTATGAAGACAATCTTGCTCCCACTCGACTTGATATATAGACATGGTTCCTCGACTAATCGAATGAAAGCATTCTCTTTTATCACTTGGTCGAAGCGATGATTCCAACTCCGTGATGCTTGCTTAAGTCCATAAATGGAACGCTTAAGCTTGCAAACCTTCTTAGGATGTTCCGGATCTATAGAACCCTCGAGCTGTACCATGTACAACTCTTCCTCCAAATAACTGTTTAAGAAGGCGGTTTTAACGTCCATCTGCCAGATTTCATAGTCATGAAATGCGGCAATCGCTAAGATAATCCGAATGGAACGTAGCATGACTACGGGTGCAAAAATCTCATCGTAGTGCAAGCCTGGCACTTGGGTGAAACCTTTAGCAACTAGTCGTGCCTTGTGAATATCTTGTTGTCCTTCCACGGCATGCTTTATCTTGTAAAGCCATTTGCATTGAAGGGACGTACCTTTGCAGGTAGGTCCACAAGATCCCACACGTTATTCTCATGCATGGAGTCCATCTCGGATTGCATGGCTTCTAGCCATAGCTTTGAGTCAGAACTAGTCAGGGCACCTTTATAGGTTATGGGTTCATTGCCCTCTAGGAGTAAGATGTCATCTATGTCATGTTCCTCGACCATACCAATGTATCTGTCCGGAGGAATAGAGACTCTTCCCGACCTCCTAGGTTCCTCAGGAATATCTACCGCAGCCGAGGTTGAAGGAACTGTTTCCTCCAATGGTTGCTCGGTAGTTGGTTCTTGAATCTCCGATAGATCGAAGGTTCTATTACTCGACTTGTTCTCCATAAATTCTTTCTCTAAGAACGTCGCACTAGCCGCAACAAAAACATGTTGTTCCGTTGGCGAGTAGAAGTAATGACCAAAAGTTCCTTTTGGATAACCTATAAAGTATGTCTTGACCGATCGTGGGCCGAGCTTATCCTCGTGTCTCCATTTGACATAAGGTTCGCAGCCCCAAACCCGAATAAAGGACAAGTTGGGGCCCGTTCCCTTCCATAACTCGTATGGAGTCTTGTCAACAGCTTTAGACGGACTACGGTTAAGTATTAGAGCAGCTGACAAAAGAGCATAGCCCCACAATGAATCAGGCACCACAGTGTGACTCATCATGGATCGAACCATATAAAGTAAAGTTCGATTTCTCCGTTCGGACACACCATTTAATTGTGGTGTTCTAGGTGGAGGCAACTGTAGAACGATGCCACAGTCTTTAAGGTGTTGATCAAACTCATGAGAAAGATACTCGCCACCACGATCATATCGTAGTGCTTTAATCTTTCTTCCCAGTTGGTTTTGTACCCGATTCTGGTATTCTTTGAACTCGTCAAAGGATTCACTTTTATGTTTCATTAAGTAGACATAGTCATATCTACTCAAATCATCCTTGAAAGTGATGAAATACCTATAGACTTCTCGTGCGTTGATCGACATAGGGCCACATACATCCGTATGTATGAGTCCTAATAGGTCAGCAGCGCGCATTCCAAAACCTTTGAAGGAAATACGAGTCATCTTACCGGTGAGACATGATTCACACGTGCCATATGATTCGAAATTAAAGGCCGAGATATCTCCATTCTGTATGAGCTGTTTTACGCGTTTCTCATTTATATGTCCCATACGGCAATGCCATAGGTAGGTTTGATCTTTGTCACCAACCTTTAACTTCTTGTTATTCACGTGTAATATTTCGGTGGTTTGATCTAAAACATAAATTCCATTCATGGAAACTGCCTTGCCATATATCATATTGTGTAACGAGAAAATACAGCTATTATTCTCTATTACAAATGAAAAACCGAGTTTGTCAAGAGCATAAACAGAAATAATGTTTTTGGATAAACTAGGAAGATAATAACAGTTATACAAAGATAACTCGAATCCACTTGGAAGCTTGATCACGTATGTTCCCCTCGAGACTGCAACAACTCGTGCTTCATTCCTGACACGCAGGTCAACCTCACCCTTTATGAGGGGATCTTGGTTTCGGAGGCCCTGCACATGATTACACAGATGAGAACCACAACCAGTATCTAGTACCCAAGTTCCGTAACTTGCATGGTTAATCTCAATCATGGGAATAAAAGAAGAAGAAGACATACCAACAGGAGTAACGCGGCCTGCCTTAATGTCCTCACGATACACGGGGCACGTACGCCTCCAATGCCCAGTCTTGTGGCAATGGTGGCATTCCATGCTAGTATCCTTGCTCTTTATTTTACCCTGTGAGTTTCTCGACTCACTGGGCCCACTCTTAGCAAATCCCGACTTCTTGAACTTAGGCTTACCTACCGCTAGGTCGCCTTGAGCTTTCGCTTTCCCTTTACCTTTGCCTTTACTGGAGATCATGAGAACATCCTGTTTCACGCTCCCTCTTAATTTCAGATCATTCTCGGTCTGTACGAGAAGGGAATGGAGCTCATGAGGAGTCTTCTTCATGTCGTTCATGTAATAGTTGGCCCTAAAGAGGGCGAACCCATCATGAAGCAAGTGAAGCATTCGATCAACTATTATGTTCTCACTGATCTTGCATTTTAAGTGTTGGGAAATGTGTCCTCAACAATAGTGCGATCACATAATTAAATCTCATGACGAGAATGCGCAAGGGATGATACGATTTATATTAGTCAACTGACCAACATTAATCGGTAATGATTGGCTAGCTAGAGTTTGACATTACTGTCGTATGACGGTGGTGGTCAGTTGATCCCTTTAGGTCACACCTTTAGGACAATTCCCTTAATTGATAAAGTGATCAAATGTATATTGATACGATTTGATCATATTCTTTAAACTCGTATATCGAGAAATTAGAGGTTAAATCTTATTGTAAGATTTATGTTTAAAATTGAAACGTGTCAATTGTTAAACATTAAACGATATTTTATAATATCGTGATTAGAATGAAACGGGTTGAATTTAATAGAAAGGTTGTAAATCGTATTGACGATAAATTTGTCATTTTATATTTGTAATTTCGAATTACTTGTTAATTGATAAATATGATTTATTTAATTATATATATATATATATATATATATAATATTTATACGATAAATATTTATATTAAGATAATTATATTGTATTGCCTTGTGACATATAAGATGTTACATTTTATACAAATTATACAATTGACAAAATTGTAAAATGAAATCCATTTTATGGATTAAGTGGCCGGTTATGGTGAAGGTGGGTGTGATGTGTTTTAAGTGTTAATTACACCTTTAATCATTGTGTTTAATGTGTTACCTTGAGAACACACACTACATAGCCACCCTATATGCCTTGAGAAGAGAATATGTTCCCCATTGAGGCTCCCTAAGGCCGACTCCCCTTTCCCCATGCCCATGCTTAAGTTAAATGTTTTTCTTAAGTTAAAGCATGCTTAATATATATAAGATATATCATGCTCATTCTATTCTCTTCTTAGCCGAAAATTATACTAAGTAAGGAGAGATTTTACAACCTCAAATCAATATTATAAGATAATAGAAATATACTAATTGTAGTATTAAAATAATATTCTAATTAGAGATTTTAGAATTGTTTAAGGAGAAACCGATTTCTAGTATAGCTTGTTCAAAGATCTCGGTCATTAAGGGGTTGTCTTGGTGCATCACAAAGGAGGTGTTCTTGTTGAACATTGGAGGATCATCCTTGCTAGCATTCGGACCGAGTGTAAGGACTCAAAATCTCTCCCATTTCCGCATATATTAAGCATGCATAAGATCATATAAATAAGTTAATTAAAATGTTAATTAAAGTATTTTGATTAGTATGACTAAATATTTAGTTTATAAGTAACTAAAACCTAACAATTGGTATCAGAGCAACTAGGTTGTTTGCATACTTTCCGTTTACGTTTTTACGGAGTAATTAAGATAACAAAAAAAAATTTGATATTTCGTGTAGTATATGATTTGGCCGAAATATATTTAGCATGAATACCTACTGTTTTCTAAAATGTTTTAGAATATTTGGAATATATTTTGCATGAATATTGGTTATTGGTATATTAAATCTCGGTTTTATTAAGTTTTAATGGTTAAAAATCGTTTATTTTGGGAAAAATAGTAAAAATCAACTTTTGGCCGAGATTTTTCAGTATGTTTTCACATGTATATCCTATGTTATGAATATGAATTTTCGTAAATTATGGCATTATATAACATGTGATATGAATTTTAAAGGTTAAAATGCAATAAGATGAATAAAAATGGGTTTGTATAGTTATATTATGAATTTGACTATAAACATTTATGAGTATGTCACATGAAATATTTAAAATATATGTTGAAGTTTCCAGAAATTTATCTCAAATATTGCAATATTATAGATTTTTAATGTAAAAATCGGGTAATTAGTGACATTATTTCGACTTTAATAGTTTAAGTTGGAATTTGGCCATAAAAGTTTAACACAATGTCATATATATTATTTCCAGCATGTATAAAAATTTCGAGATTTTTATCTTATTTTATGCTTGAGAAATAATTTTAAAGGTTAAAATCGTATGATATATGACGAAAATCGTTAAAATTTGCAATAGTTGTTAAAATGGCCGAAACATTTAACCCATATTAGTCATATATGATATGTTCATCATGAAATTAATCTTGGGAGCCAAAAGTTTCTGTTTTTATTTAATTTTAATTTGTTAAAATGTTGCATTTAAAATTGAATAATAAGAGTCATCTAATTAAAAATTTCGGCTATGGGCAATGTGCCATTTAATTTTCTGTCCATTCTATGTTCTTAAAATATATTGAAAAGTGTAAAAATATTATTAGTATTTTATTTGCATTTATGGAATTAATTATTGAATTTTCCGGCTTAAAATGCTCGTTTTACGTCTTATTTTCGTAATAAATGTTAAAACCGTATAAATACAAATATTTTTAAGGTTCTGAAATTTTAAGAACATTCCAGATTTTTCAAAATCTGAATTTTGAATTTTTTGAAATTTTTATGACTCTTTTGGATTTTTATATTATTGTTCCCGTAAAACCGAGTAATACCGAACAATATTAAAATATGTTAAGTTAAGTCATGTTCAAAGTTTGAGTAAGACCTAAATTTGAAACCTATATGAGTTAGGATGATTAACTTAAAGATGAATACCGATTCATATTATGCATAGTGTTGTTAATCGTTAAAACGCGCAATTCCATAAACCGAGGTATACGATAACTATTTATATAATTGATATTTAAATAGGACGATTTGGCTTAGGATTTGCATGATAGTTCATATATTTATAAGAATTGCATATTTTAATTAAGAATGTCATGATTTTATTTACGTAATTTTGGGAATTATGTAATTTACTTAGTATGGCCTTAGTTTTTAATCAGTATTTCCCGTAATGTAAGGGGTTACCGATTGGGTTGTAATTTTGTGATCTCGTATCACCCAATTGTAATTTATTTCTATTTTATAATTTATAAAGTAGACTAGAAAAGTTGTAATTTTTGTAAAATCCGGAGTTCCTTGAAGACGGTGCCATTCGGAAAGGAGTTCCGACAAAGACGGTGTTTACCTCGAAGTGCGTGCCTCGTGAAGTTCAAGGGACCAAAGGAGTTGGTTTCCGAATTTTTACTTTTATTATTTCTTTTCTAGGAAAGGCCATACTAGGGTTTATTTTATGCTTTTATTTTTGCTTCTATATGTTTGCATGCATAGCCAAATCGTCATATATCGTCTCATGCATTTTCGATTTAGTCGACCTAGTCTTTTATTTTATCGATAATTCACCGACTTAGTTCACTTAAATGGAGATAGATAATAATTTGACTAGATCTCTTACATATAAATATTGAGACTTAGCCTTACCAAAAAGTACGGACCCATGAACCCCTTTTTCACAAGAACGTAGGCTCGGCTATACCGGGGTACTAAAATTGACACGTTGGGTAAGTGGGGTAATAAGATTACACCTTGAAATTTGGTTGATCTCAACGAAAGTATTCGTAACCGTAGTTGCAATAAGTTCGGGCTAAAGACGATTTTTAGAAAATTGTCGACCGAGAGTTCTAAGGTAGAACCGATTAAAGGGTTAATCCACCAAATTATACCGATACGGGTTGAATCGGCTACACCGTGTCCGGATTAGTATGGGTTTGGGTCTCGGGATTGTTTACTTAATTGGGTAAGAGATCATTAAGTGAATATACTTAACTTGTTTAAGTTTTTAGTTTAAATTATGAATTTTAAAATGATATTGTTTTATTTCCTTCATTTTATTGTAGTTTAATTTTTAACATCATCAATGGCAACCAACGCTCCACCTCTCACTAACGTTTCATGGCTTCGGTCTTTTATGGACCGTTGCAAACTCGATAAGCATGGTTCCAATTTTAAAGATTGGGATGCGCAATTACTCTTGGCCGCTCAAGGTGATGATAAGAGTCGTTACCTATCCGAAGCCGCTCCTCCCACTCCAACCACTCGTTCCGCGGTCGGAACTCGTGAGGCCTATGAAGCCTACATGAAATAGTCCTCCGCTCTTAAAAATGTGTTCATCTTCTCCATGGAGCCGGATCTCCAAAGGAGTATGATTAAGTTGACCACATCGTATGAGATATACACCAAGCTTGCGACCATGTTTTCGCAAACTCCAAGGGTGATCCAATATGAGGCGACTTCCGCCTTCTTTGACATTACGTTGAAGGAAGGGCAAAAGATAAGCCCTCATGTGCTCAAACTCGTTGAGCTCGCGGAGACTCTAAAAGCGCAAGACGTTGATGTTCCCGACTCTCTAATTATTGACCGAGTTCTTCACTCGCTCAATAAGGTTAAATCGTATGCTCAATTCCGGGTGAATTTTAATATGCGAAACCAAGAGACGACATTGGATGAGTTGCATAAGATGCTCGTCCAAGCCGAAAGGGACATGGGACTTCATGAAAGTTCCACCAAGGATGTTTTAAACATCGAAAAGAAAGGGAAAACGAGCTTCAAGAAGAATGCCTATAAAGGCAAGGGCAAGAAAACGTTCAAGCCCAAAGCGACCAAAGAAAAGACCTTTTCGAAAGGCGCTTCCACCTCGTCTTCAAAATCGGAAGACAAGTGCCATTATTGCACGAGGATCGGTCATTGGAAGCGTAATTGCCCCAAATACTTAAGCGATCTAAAAAATGGGAAGGCAACCGCCCTAGGTAATAATTCTCGTTTATGATTCATGTCATTTATCAACTTATGTATAGTGATACAAATGTGTTGATATTTACCCTTTTTAATTGTTTTAAAGGGCCGCCTCCTTATAATGATAAGGGTAAGGAGAAGGAAGCATGATGTTCCTTATTTGGATGGCTACGGTAGCATCCAATTGATCGAAGACTTGAAGAGCTAGGCTCTAATTTTAATATCGTCTTCTTTCATATTTTGCATTTTATTTATGGAACAATTTACTTTCTTGTAAGACAAGGATTAAAATCCTAAAACAATGGTTGTAATTTTGGATATTGGTGACTTGGTTTTCAACCCGAGTCACTACTTTTGTTCTTAATCAATGTCTTGATTTCATAAATTGCATACCTTGTTTAAACATGAATAATGGTGATTTTTATCACGCAATAAACCATTGATACGATCAAAATAATGTAATCAAAGTGTTGATTAAAACGTAGAACTACACCCCATGAGACACTTTTAATCAAAATGAGACAACATCAATTCATTATAAGATTTTCATTTTAAGTGAAAATGAGAATGTATTCATCACACCTATAAAACTTCAAACATTCATATGCATTGGTTAATCGAAATAGCTATCCTTATACGAATAAAGGTTATTGTTAAAAGGATAGAGTGGGAGAAAATGTTTCGCTCGCAAACCAATGATGAAAATAAAGGATCTTAGAGAAGATTCGTACATGGGAGTCTTAAGAAGAGCCCTAAATGAATAAATTGAAGAAACTACGAGAGGACACTGAAGAAACTACGGGAGAACACTCGAAGAAAGTTTCTTATGTTCATTCTTTCCGTGGGAAACCCTGTATGAATTCGGAAGGAATATCGGCTCCTTGAGATAATGATTTTTTAAAGATTATAAGATAATAGTGGAGAAATCATCTATCTATACGGGAAGAAAGAACGGTTCCTTAATAAATGATTTCTGAAATCATCTATCTATACGGGAAGAAAGAACGGTTCCTTAATAAATGATTTTTCTAAATTTATAAGATAAAAGAGAAGAAATCATCTCAATTCTCTCAATATAGTTATAAGGAAATTATCATGTCATATTCGTCTCGAGGAAACGAAGACATGAAAAGAGGGTGATGATTGATTGAATGAAAATAGATCACTATAGGGATAGTGATTGTGATAATGATTCAAGAGATAAATAAAAGATTTACATGCAAGAAATGAAAAGTTCATTTAAGAGATCGAGTAATATTGATTTTAGTGGGAGCAATGTTCATTAATAGAATTAAGCCTACCATTTAGAGAGGATGGGTGATACTTTAAGGTGTAAAGAATAAGAGGTCTTCAATTCTAGATGATCAAATACCTTATATCATACGATGATGGAGCTTTACGGGAAGGTTTATTATATTGATAATAAAAGGTCGCCCATTAGAAATCAAAATGGTTAGATATGATTCATATTGATGAATAAAACCATGATCATATTGCCAAGATGATTGAAAATTATAAGAATGATGAAATCATTAATAACTACAATATAGATTTCAGCACATAAGTGACTAGATAATTTCGAGTGATTCTTTAATCCCTCTAGTATATCAATACGTCACGAGTTATAGGATAACAGTGGGAGCTTTACTCTGGAAAGGAAACTCAAAATCTAGAATGGGTTCTAGATACGTGCTCAAATAAGATCATATTATGTGAGATAATTTGAGTCGGAAGGAGACCAAAATTTGTAAGTTTTGCAATTATGAATAAAAGGTTTATTCGCAAAACATTAATACAAATAGATGATCGTGCATCAAATGCAATGAAATAGTATTGACTATTTTTGCATGACAATGTCATTTGAGTTATAAATAACTCAAGATGAAAGATACTTTGTCAAAATCCAAATGGGTTGTGAGAGACAATATTGAACCCCATAAGTGAACTGGATTGACTTAGTGTAACCCCTAGCCGCTTAACATGAGGTGACATCTCAAAGCGACTAGAATGTGAGGCGATTGATGGCAAGTTCAAATGCCATAGAGTCATATGTGATGACTAGTCGATCACATAGGCAGACTGCAAGAGACACTCTGTCGGGCATAGTGACCGCTTATAGAGTTCTGGCAATTTTATTGCCGGGTCGTGGCAAGAGCTGCTATAGTATTCTTGTGAGTCAATTTTTAGACTAAAGACTACTCTCCCAAGATGGTACAGTTTAGCCATAACCTTGATCCATTCTCTACGACTTTTCGTAACTGGAGTCAAATGGGATTGCTTTGGGTTGTGACTGACTGTGACTAGTTGAAGGAAGTAGTGCGATAGTAATTTTCCACCCCTTGTCAGGGTTGTTCAAATCTCAAGGCCGCTCGAGGAGAAGTTAACTGGAAATGCGTGGCCACGCTCGGAAGGTATCTATGGTAGATAATTCCGGTCAAACAGTTATTCTCCAGATCGAGGAAACCATTCATGATATGATCAAATGCAAATACGACCTTAGAGAGACATCTTGCATTGAGTGGGAGATTGTAATAGGATAAGAGAATTGGTGACGCACACTTGTCGAGGAAAAGTGGGAGATTGTTGGGAAATGTGTCCTCAACAATAGTGCGATCACATAATTAAATCTCATGACGATAATGCGCAAGGGATGATACGATTTATATTAGTCAACTGACCAACATTAATCGGTAATGATTGGCTAGCTAGAGTTTGACATTACTGTCGTATGACGGTGGTGGTCAGTTGATCCCTTTAGGTCACACCTTTAGGACAATTCACTTAATTGATAAAGTGATCAAATGTATATTGATACGATTTGATCATATTCTTTAAACTCGTATATCGAGAAATTAGAGGTTAAATCTTATTGTAAGATTTATGTTTAAAATTGAACCGTGTCAATTGTTAAACAATAAACGATATTTTATAATATCGTGATTAGAATGAAACGGGTTGAATTTAATACAAAGGTTGTAAATCGTATTGGCGATAAATTTGTCATTTTATATTTTTAATTTCGAATTACTTGTCATTTGATAAATATGATTTATTTAATTATATATATATATAATATTTATACGATAAATATTTATATTAAGATATTTATATTGTATTGCCTTGTGACATATAAGATGTCACATTTTATACAAATTATACAATTGACAAAATTGTAAAATGAAATCCATTTTATGGATTAAGTGGCCGGTTATGGTGAAGGTGGGTGTGATGTGTTTTAAGTGTTAATTACACCTTTAATCATTGTGTTTAATGTGTTACCTTGAGAACAAACACTACATAGCCACCCTATATGCCTTGAGAAGAGAATATGTTCCCCATTGAGGCTCCCTAAGGCCGGCTCCCCTTTCCCCATGCCCATGCTTATGTTAAATGTTTTTCTTAAGTTAAAGCATGCTTAATATATATAAGATATATCATCCTCATTCTATTCTCCTCTTAGCCGAAAATTATACTAAGTAAGGAGAGATTTTACAACCTCAAATCAATATTATAAGATAATAGAAATATACTAATTGTAGTATTGAAATAATATTCTAATTAGAGAGATTAGAATTGTTTAAGGAGAAACCGATTTCTAGTCTAGCTTGTTCGAAGATCTCGGTCATTAAGGGGTTGTCTTGGTGCATCACAAAGGAGGTGTTCTTGTTGAACATTGGAGGATCATCCTTGCTAGCATTCGGACCGAGTGTAAGGACTCGAAATCTCTCCCATTTCCGCATATATTAAGCATGCATAAAATCATATAAATAAGTTAATTAAAATGTTAATTAAAGTATTTTGATTAGTATACTAAATATTTAGTTTATGAGTAACCAAAACCTAACATTAAGGCCTCCAGTTTCTCGATATTCTCAATCATGTTGAGAATATGTGGGCTAACCGCTTGGCCCTTCTTGAGTTTCGCTTCAAAGAAGTGACAGGTATGCTCATAGGAAACGATTCTCGGAGCTTTCGAGAATTCGTTAGAGAGCGTGGTGAAAATCTTGTTTGCACCATGGGAGATGAAGCGTCTTTGCAAATTAGATTCCATTGCATAGATTAGTACGTTCTTTAACGCACCCGCTTCCATGACGAAGTCGCTATGAGCGCGAACTTCGTTACCTATAGCTCCAGTTCCTGGGTGTGCCGGAATAGGCTCGGTCAAGTACTTGAGCTTTCCGTCAGCAATGGCAGCATTCCGTAATGCTCCCTCCCAGTCAGAGATGTTTGACCCATCATTCCTCAGTCTAGTCGACTGATACATGGAGTCCATGAAGGCTTTCTGCCAGGATTCTCGTGCTAGCTTGGCACTTGGCATTGGGTCTTCGCCAGCCATTTGTTATTTAGCAGTTTAAATTTGATCGTGTTCTACACTGAAAAGTAGATAAACAAAACGATATAAGCAACTCGTTGTTGTGATTTAAGTCTATTTTAAATTGAATTTAAACTCGTAGACTCATGCATTTATATAATTGATCTCCCTCATGAATTATATAAACGATCCCAAGACTCAATTTCCGTAAATTGATAAGCCAACTGTTTGGCTAGTTCTACCGTTAGAACTCCTGGTCGATATATTTCCGTAAATCTCATCTTATAGTCCATCATAGTTGCTAGATAGTATCTAGTGACCACAATGTTGAAATAAAATAAATCATTTGTTCCCACTTACCCGACGTAGAAGGGGTCATATTATGCTTACCGACGAAAAAGGGATTCATGGGAGTCTGATTTATAAAGACTAGGCTCAATTTTTGGTTATACGAGGAAGACCCCATCAACTTGTATTTATTCATTTTAAGTGAACTACAATCTAGCATAAACGTGAATGAATGAAATTAAGTGATGGCTTAACATGTGACAAGAGACATCTGTATGTCAAAAAAAACTAACGCGTAACCTCTACATGAGTCAGTTTTCAGGCATGTTATAGGTGGTTTGGTTTTAGGCAGAAAATGATGCAAGCTGTTATCGATGAAAGCATAAAAGAAATGCAAGAAACGTAAATAAAAGTCCTAGTGTGGCCTATCCTACCAAAATAAACATAAAACAACTTTGGAATCCACCGTTGGACCCTAGAAGCTTGTCTTGATGTTCCATCTTGGTCTTTGCAGCGGGAGTGAGCATCCAGTCTCCGTCTTTGGTCTTCACAAAATTACTAATTTAAATTACAAACATAAACCTATTTACATTCTAATTCAAATGCAAAAGTAATTACAAGGGAAAAAAAACAAAACGGAGATGCGAGATCTCAAAATTACAACCAAGACTGTGTTCCATCATTACGGTAACACAATCTACTAAGGCCACACTAAGATACAACCGTTTGCAAAAATAAATACGTTATTAAAAGAATTAATGGCATTCACAAGACGATAAATAAAATGCATCAACTAAAACAAATTCATACGTGACATATTACCGTTATTATGTTTAATAAATTTTACCAAAGCACCTTACGAGATTAAAATTATGTGATTATACCGTTTTAATCACATAAATTTTAATAAACTTATAATCCATTATTTTAAACCGTTTTAAAATAATATGTATCTTACGAGTGTGAACCGTTTCACAAAAGTCAATATAATATTTCCGTATATAGTATATTACTATAGGCCAAGAGAAAATTAAATAAAATTTATTTTCGAAAAATCTGCCAGAACAGGGTTTGCTCGATCGAGTCACTAGAGTACTCGATCGAGTAACCTTGAGAGACTGGGTTTTACTCGATCGAGTAAAACAGGTACTCGATCGAACCCAAAAGTTTTCAGAAAACAAAAATTTTCAGAAAAATTAAAATACCCTGAAAACTGTTCGATCGAGTTAAAGCGAGGTCGATCGAGGAACAGTGTCACTCGATCGAGTACAACAAGTCTCGATCGAATGACAGGGTCATCGAGGCAGACTACGAATGAGTAGAAATACGCTCGTTCGTAGAATCCAAAGTACTCGATCGAGCCAAAAGGTGTTCGATCGAGTGACTGGTTGCTTTAAAAACTGCTCGATTGAGTCAAAAGTTGCTCGATCGATTGACGGGTAGCAATTTAAAACAAAAACGTGTGTTTATCCTTGATTTCAACCGTGTAAATCAACAATAAACAACAACAAAAGACTTACATACTGTTAAAAATATCGATTAATCAACAATATGCAAATCAAAATCGAAAAACATGATCGATTTCACACAAAAATGGCACACGGCCGAGACATCTTATGAGATGCAAATTTTCAATTTTAAAACATCTTATGAAAAACACAATTGTAAAATTTTCGTGGCCTAGGCTCTTATACCACTTGTCGGGAATAAACATGTATTCACCCTTAAAATTACAGGATTATAACGAAAATTACATATGTGAATAAATGTCATAAGATGAAAAACATGAATACGAGAGTACAACCTTTGGTCCTTTGCGCGAATGGCCTAAGAACAAGAATTAAAGGAAATTCCCTCCTATAACTTGTACCCAAGACTTGTCTGGGACGATGCCACGTGTGCTAGAAATGCTCTCCAATTGCCTTGCAATATGGGGAGAGTTTTGTGATATTTTTCAGATGTGAGATCTAGCTTTTGGGAAAACAGTTCTCAAAACCCTAATTTTCTGTGTGATGAGATTATCAGTAATCAGTAAAAAATGAGAGTTTGACAAAAGGAGAGTCCCTCTCCTTTTGTATCACTAGGCCGAAATTAGGTCAAGGTGAGAGTCGGCTTTCCACTCTTACCTTATTCTAATACATGATTCGACCCTAATTGCTAAAATATATTTCGCGGGATTTAATTATAAATCGTATACACGTTATCAGATATTAATGTAGTCGATCCATTAATAATGGTTGGATAAAAATCACGATATTGTATAATTAGCTTAATTAATATAACTGCTTATATTAATACACGAATTCAATATTTAATTAAATATAACCGTTTATATTTAATTTACGAATTAATAATGTAATCCGTATTAGCTAACATTATTTAATCCGTATTAAATAATTATCTCAACATCTCATTGACTAATTTAATAGTCAATACCTCTGACTCACTGTTTAGTCGTATTCAGCATAAATGTGACTGTATTTTCATACCTTCACATCTCTCAAACGTGTCCTATAGGTGTGACGTATAGGGACCAGTTGATCACCGCCATCCGTATGACAATAACGTCAAACTTATCTAACAAGCCAACCGTTATTGATAAACGTGGATCAATTGATAATAATACCAAAGTATGCCCATGTGATTCTTTAAGAGATTTAATAAGTCATTGTACTAACTGTCAAGGACACCGGCCCCAACAACTTAAGCCCATAAATGGACCTATTTAGCTTGCATACTTTGTTAGGATTTTTAGGATATTTAAAACCTTCAGGTTGTACCATGTACACCTCCGCCTCTAAATGCCCATTTAGGAAGACGGTTTTAACATCCATTTGCCATATTTCATAATCATGAAATGCGGCAATCACTAACATAATCCCAATTGATCTTAAAATAGCAACAGGAGCAAAAGTTTCATCATAGTGAAGACCATGAATTTGAGTGAAACCTTTTGCTACAAGCCTAGTTGTGTAGACATCATCATGTCTCTCTATGCCATTCTTGATCTTGAAGATCCATTTACACTGAAGTGGTTTAACGTTTTCAGGCAAATCAACCAAGTTCCAAACTTGATTATCTTCCATAGAACTAATTTCGGATTTCATGGCCTCAAGCCAAAAAGTTGAATTTGGACTAGATATGGCCGCTTTGTAGGTTGATTGTAATAACCCGTGTTATTACTTTATATTTAAAGTAAATGGCGACTCGACATCGGATATATATATCGAAAAATTAGTTGGATACGAATCGTTTTACATTGTTTCATACATGTTCTAGCTTCGATAGGTGCTTTGTTTCATGATTTTGTTATATGTTTTTGGTGGGGTTTGATCCTATGATCACCTGGTAACCATGGGACGAGAGGTCTTGGGCCTCGTTTTGCGTGCACGGCCATTAGAGCCCATGATCACGTCCAACCCTAACAACCCTAAGACTTTTACATTATAACACCCTTCTTTCCAGCCGCCATATAAGAACCTCTTCTAGCAGCCTTACCCTATCACGTTTACTCAATCATCACCTCAAGCCCTTAGCCGCCACATCAGAGATAAGAACGGAGGTTTGTAACAGTAGGTCTAACCACTCTAAGGACCGTCGTTTTGGCCGTGAAGAAGGTAAGTCACACCACCGTTTTCTGGGTTATGTTTGTGGTGTGTCTTTTGTGTTGTTTTCGTTTGGTCTGGGGTCAGTGTTGTCATGCCCTGTTGGCACAGTCGTGTGGGTGGTGCTCGAGGTCGTGTCAAGGGGGTAGTGTCATTAGGTTTGGGTGGTTGTGGTGTCGTCAGAGGGGGAAGTCGTGGAGCCTGTTCACCACGGGTTTAGGAACAGGGTCAGGGGTTTGGTGGTAGTTTCGCTCAGGGGGTAGTTTGGGGGTGGTATTACTGTCGACTCGGGGGAGGTCAATACAGTAATACCACCGTGGTTTGAAGGTGGTTGTCAGAGGTGTTGTTTGGTGGAGTTGTGGGTGGTGTTGGGGGTGCGAATAGGGGTTCGAAATGGGGCTGTGTTCAGGCAGTCAGGGACTCGTGCGTGGTCAGGCCTGAGTTTAGCGGGTCGTGTCGGACTCGCCGGCGGTGGTCGCTCAGTCTGGTGGTGTCAGGGAGGTAGTGGGGTGTCGGTAGTGTCATGGGGGGTGGTCTGGTGGTGGTCGAAGTGGTGGTACGCGGAGAGGTAAGGGGCTGAAGTGGGGCTGGAGGCTGTCGGTCTTTGGGGCTGTTTGTTGTCTTGTTTTTCTTATTCCTTTCACACTTTTTATTATTATTATTATTATTATTATTATTATTATTATTATTATTACTAATATTATTATTGTTCTTATTATTATTTCTATTATTATTTTTATTGATGATTTTAGAATATTTGTATTTATGAGGTAATATGATATTTATGGTATATATATATTTAGTATTTATGGTAAAGATTTAGATTTGAATTTCAAAACCCAAGTGTTTATTTATTTTAGAAAGTTACTATTTTTAGAAGCTACTATATTTAGAAAGTTACTATTTTGGGTAACGCGGTTGTTGGGAAACTTTCTAAATATAGGAGGTGTCTATAAATAGAAGGTGTACATGTATTATGAGAATTAGGAATATATTAATTAAAGTAATACTTATTTAGGTGGAAGTTTCCGTGTGGAGCATTTTTAGTAGCAGTTGCGCAGTTACATTTCTTCTGCAGTTTGAGGTAGGGGAAACTACTAATGTTTGATGATGTGTAAACCGTTCATAGTTGATATCAAACATGTTGTTATGTATTATCATGTGATCTTTGTATTATGCATTTATATTATACTGTGATAACGATGAGGCGATGAGATGATGGGTCTTGTGATTGGAGTGGAGATAATGGGTCTTGTGATTGGTGCGGAGATAATGGGTCTTGTGATTGGAGTGGAGATAATGGGTCTTGTGATTGGTGCAGAGATATTGGGTCTTGTGATTCGGAGTGGAGATGATCGACTTTCTATTTTTGGTAATATGGTTTGTTTACAGTTTTACTCTACTCAACCTCGTGGTTGACCCTGTGTATTCGTGATCACCTGTGATGAACCAATTAATGGGGAGCAGATTGACAGGTATAAAGACTGTGGGAGCATCAGGGAAGGGAGAAGCATGGACCCGGACCTGTTTAGAGTCTAGACCACGTGATAGTAGTCTATGAGTTGTACTTTTGTTTTTATCAGAACAGTTTTCTTTTCGGTTATGTAAGAACTTGTTATGAGTTTAAGTTAAATTTAAAGTACTGTTTATCTTCCTTTGTATCTACTGCCTCGGGAAACCGAGATGGTAACACCTGTATTTATCTGAGGAGTCCTAGTTCAGGCCCTTAAATAAATGGGGGTGTTACAAAGTGGTATCAGAGCGAACGATCCTCAGGCCTAACCTAATGAACCTAATGAATGTAGGAGAGTCTAAATAAAATGAACCCCCGGGATAGGACTGTTAGGAGCACACTAAAGGGGAAGTATGAGTCTAGGGCCCCCTCACACCGAACCATAGGCCCTATCAGTCTTACCCGGGAACCTAGAGTGCATATACGAGAGAAAAGGGTAGAATAGGAGGTGGTGGAAGTAATAGCATACTGTGATAAGTATGTTATGAGAATTCTGAGTATAAGTGACTTTTGGAAAAGCCGGAAGGGGCATGAACATGAATGAATCTTTAATTGTTGGAAAAGGTGTACATTGATGTGATATGTTAAGTGGTTTGAAACATGTTAGAAATCTTTCTTTCATCTTGTCTAGTGATATGCGGTTATGTGATCCCGAGCCATGTATAGTTTTCTGATTATTCAATTTGGTAGCTGATGCTAGACTTTACCGTTTAGGGATTTTAGCCCTAACCCTAATGTGTGCCCACATAAGTCGGGACTTATGTCTTTCTGTTGTATTATAGTATGCCTCCGCGAAGAGACAATGCCGCAAACATCACACAAGAGGAGTTAGAACGTTTACTAGCTGAAAATGAGGCCCTAAAGGCCAAACGTATGGACTCCGCGAAAATGAGCACAATCATCGCAAGACATCACCCTACCCAATTCACCGGGGAGGGGGAACCTCACCTGCTGGGAGCCTGGTGCCGGGAATTCGGTAACCTGTTCGAGTTGGTAGATTGCCCTGAGGAATTGCGGGTGGACCAGGCTGCCCACTATCTGAGGGGTATGGCTGGAGACTGGTGGACAGCGAATAAGGGAGAGCTCCGGGAAGCAGCTACAGAGGGTGGATCCGCGTTTGTTCCGTAGGATGCATTCAAGGGGGTCTTGAACGAGGTGTTTCTACCAGAATTCCAAAAGAGCAAGCTGAGGGAGGAGTTCGACTCATTCAAGATGACGGAGGACATGACTGTAGAGGTTTACTACAGGAAATTCATCCAGTTGATGCACTACGTGGGAGACATGGGTTTCGACGATGCCATGCTAGCGATGAAATTTGAGAGAGGGTTGTCAATCGCCATCAAGAAGAGACTGATTGCAGCTCCGCCCACCTCAGTCCGTGACATCTATTTAAGGGCTGGGGCGGCGGAGAGGCTTTCAGATATGATCAAAGAGGACAAGAAGACCAAGTCAGAAAAGAGGAAGGCTGAACCAGTAGCTGAGGGTTCAGGATAAAAAAGGCAAAGTAATAACAAGTTCAGTGGGTACTTTGGGAGTAGTGTCTCTGGTGGTTGGAGGAATCAGAGTGGGGGCAACTTCAGGAGTGGGGGTTCCGGCAGTGGTTCTGTAGGAATAGTTTGCTTCGGCTGTGGAAAGACGGGACACAAGCAGGCGGTGTGTCGTTCATCTGGAGGAAACCAGTCCGGGGGCTATCGTACACCTACATCCGGATACCAGGGACCCCGCACTCAGTCCTATAGCAGCAGTGGCTATCGCACACCCATGACAAACTATGGTGGGGGTGCGAAGTCTGGAGGCAGCAGCAACTATCAGAGGAACTACAACAACAACAATCAGAACCGTTCATATCAGAATCAGTTCAATGGAAGTGGGAACAACAACCAGGCGGGGACGGCAGGAAATCAGCAGGCTGGGACATCTAGTGCCAGTCAGAGTGGGGTCAAGTCCAGTGGCAAGCTCTTTGCCATGGGAAAGCAGGCAGCTCAGGAGGATGCACATGTGGTAACCGGTACTTTTCTTGTGAACTCTAAGCCTACTTTCGTACTTATCGATTCCGGTGCCACCCATTCGTTTGTGTCTAGAGATCATGTTAAGGCTTTGGGACTTGAGAGATTTGATTGGATCGCGGATCCAGTGATCATACCATCAGGCGAATCGATAGTCTGTAATAGAGTATATGGTAGTGTACCCATCAAAATCGGGGAAGCAATTTTCTATTGTGACCTCATAGAGTTTCCTCTGGGGGTTTTGAGGTGATTCTGGGGATGGTCTGGCTAGGGAAGTATCGAGCTTTCATCGAATGTCATCAAAAGAAGATTTCCTTGAAGGGACCTAAGGGAGTGAGGGTGTCTTACAAGGGATACCGTGTGAAACCAAAAATCAAATTCATTTCTGTCAATACCCTTAAGTCTGGCTTGAGGAAAGGAGAGAGCCTAATCTTATGCCAAATGTGGGATTGTGAGGCTGAGACCCCCAAGACTAGTGAGATACCTGTGGTACGGGAGTTTGAGGGAGTTTTTCGTGACGACGTTCCGGGGTTACCGCCGAGGAGGGAAGTGGAGTTTTCCATTGACCTAAAACCAGGGGCGGGACCAATATCCAAATCACCGTACCGTATGGGACCGAAGGAGATGGAGGAATTGAAGAAACAATTGGATGAACTAGCTGAAAAAGGGTTCATTCGACCCAGTGTGTCGCCCTGGGGTGCACCTGTTTTGTTCGTGAAGAAGAAGGATGGGAGTTTGAGGTTGTGTGTTGACTACCGAGAGCTGAACAATGTGACTATCAAGAACCGTTACCCTTTGCCGAGAATTGACGACTTGTTCGATCAGTTAAGTGGAGCTGGGGTTTACTCCAAGATTGATTTGAGATCCGGGTATCACCAGTTGAGAATAAAGGATGAAGATATTCCGAAGACCGCTTTCCGAACGAGGTATGGCCACTATGAATTTGTGGTTATGCCCTTTGGATTGACTAATGCTCCCGCTGTGTTCATGGACTTGATGAATCGAGTCTTCAGCCCGTATCTAGACAAGTTCGTGGTGGTATTCATCGATGATATCCTGGTATATTCTAAGAATGCAGAAGAGCACGAGGACCATTTGAGGAAGGTACTTCAGACTTTGGAGGAGCATAAGCTCAATGCTAAGTTAAGTAAATGCGAGTTCTGGTTGGAGAAAGTGGCGTTTCTGGGGCATGTCATTTCCAAAGAGGGGGTATCTGTTGACCCTAGTAAAATTGAAGCTGTGACTAAGTGGCAAAGTCCGAAGAATGTGAGTGAGATCCGAAGTTTTCTGGGGTTAGCAGGTTATTACCGAAGATTCGTCAAAGAATTTTCGAAGACAGCAAAGCCGTTGACATCGTTAATGAGGAAGGAGAACCGTTTTGTCTGGGATGAGGGTTGTGAGAAGGCATTCCTGACACTTAAGGAACGCCTGACAACAGCTCCTATCCTGGCCTTGCCAGTTGGGAGTGATAATTTCGAGGTATATACCGACGCTTCAAAGCATGGGTTGGGTTGTGTGCTAATGCAGAATGGGAGAGTGATCGCGTATGCTTCTCGCCAGTTGAAGACCTACGAAGAGAATTATCCGACTCATGATTTGGAATTGGGCGCTGTGGTCTTTGCACTGAAATTGTGGCGTCATTACCTTTATGGAGCCACTTTTAAGGTGTTTTCTGATCATAAGAGCCTGAAATATATCTACACCCAGAAAGAGTTGAACATGAGGCAGAGGAGGTGGATAGAGTTGATCGGAGACTATGATATGCAGATTGTCTACCACGAGGGCAAGGCAAATGTGGTAGCTGACGCTCTAAGTAGGAAGTCAATACATGATTTGGATTGTGCCAGATCGAGAGGGAGGTTGTATGGTGAACTAAGGGAGATGGGAATATTCATGATCCGGAAAGGGGACGCTCTTGGTGACTTGACAGTGGAGCCTGAATTGTATGGGGAGATTCGGGAGTTACAGAAGAACGATGCGAGACTCCAGAAATGGCGCAAGATGGTGGAGAGTGAGGGTGGAGAGTCGTCAACCAGGTTCAGTATTCATGCCGACGATAGTTTGAGGTTCAGTGGGCGATGGTGTGTTCCGGATGTAGAGGAGCTAAAGAGGAAAATCCTGACTGAAGCTCATGCTACTCCGTACTCCGTTCACCCAGGGGGTGATAAGCTGTATAAAGATCTTAAGAAGACGTTCTGGTGGCCTAACATGAAGAAGGAAGTCGCAGAGTTTGTGTCCAGGTGTTTGACTTGTCAGAGGGTGAAAGGGGAGCATAAGCGACCTCAGGGGAAAGTCCAGCCATTAGATGTGCCAGAGTGGAAGTGGGAGAATATTTCGATGGACTTTATCGTGGGGTTGCCTCGAACTCAGAGGGGCAACAACATGATTTGGGTGATCGTGGATCGTTTGACTAAGTCAGCTCACTTTATTCCGATGAAAGATACCTGGAGTAAAGCTGAGTTGGCTAAGTCGTATGTTCAGAATGTGGTCAAACTGCATGGCGTACCCAAGGATATTGTTTCAGACCGAGACTCGAGGTTTATATCCAGATTTTGGCAGGAGTTGCAGGCTGCTTTGGGGACCCAGTTGAAGATGAGTACAGCTTTTCATCCGGCTACTGACAGTCAGACTGAGAGGACGATTCAGACTCTGGAGGATATGTTGAGGGCGTGCGTACTTGAGTTCGGAGGATCTTGGGGGACCTACTGGGGTTGATAGAGTTTTCATATAACAACAGCTATCATGCCAGTATTGGGATGGCTCCTTTTGAGGCGTTGTATGGGAGGAAGTGTCGGAGTCCTGTGTGTTGGGATGATCGAGCTGATGTTGTAACTTTGGGGCCAGATATGATCCAGGAGATGGTGGAGCAGGTTCAGATTATCCGACAGAGGATGAGGGCCGCTCAGGATAGACAGAAGAGCTATGCCGATCTGAAGAGGAGCGATATTGCTTTTGAGGCCGGGGAGAAAGTACTACTGAAAGTCTCTCCGATGAAGGGTGTGATGAGATTCGGCAAGCGTGGCAAACTGAGTCAGAAGTTTATTGGACCATTTGAGATCTTGGACAGAGTTGGAGAGGTGGCATATCGCTTAGCTTTGCCTCCAACCCTATCCAAGGTCCATAATGTGTTCCATGTATCCCAGTTGAGGAAATACGTGAGTGATCCATCACATGTGCTTCAGCACGAGGTGATTGAGGTAGATGAGCAGTTGGCATACATTGAGACTCCGAAAGAGATTTTGGACAGGAAAGTACGGAAGACTCGCAATGGGGAGACGTCCTTGGTGAAAGTTCTGTGGACCAATCATAATCAAGAGGAGGCTACGTGGGAGCCTGAGGCATCCATGAGAGAGCGTTATCCGCATTTGTTCGATTGAGGTAAGTTACGCGGACGTAACTTTTCTATAAGGGGGGTAAAATGTAACATTCTGTGTTTTAAGTGAACCTTTTGTGATGTTTTAGGTCCCAAGTGCGTTTGAGTTGTTTTTTTTGTCATCTGAGCGTTGTTGAACTTCGGGACGAAGTTCATTTTAAGGGGGGAAGACTGTAATAACCCGTGTTATTACTTTATATTTAAAGTAAATGGCGACTCGACATCGGATATATATATCGAAAAATTAGTTGGATACGAATCGTTTTACATTGTTTCATACATGTTCTAGCTTCGATAGGTGCTTTGTTTCATGATTTTGTTATATGTTTTTGGTGGGGTTTGATCCTATGATCACCTGGTAACAATGGGACGAGAGGTCTTGGGCCTCGTTTTGCGTGCACGGCCATTAGAGCCCATGATCACGTCCAACCCTAACAACCCTAAGACTTTGATAAGAACGGAGGTTTGTAACAGTAGGTCTAACCACCCTAAGGACCGTCGTTTTGGCCGTGAAGAAGGTAAGTCACACCACCGTTTTCTGGGTTATGTTTGTGGTGTGTCTTTTGTGTTGTTTTCGTTTGGTCTGGGGTCAGTGTTGTCATGCCCTGTTGGCACAGTCGTGTGGGTGGTGCTCGGGGTCGTGTCAAGGGGGTAGTGTCAGTAGGTTTGGGTGGTTGTGGTGTCGTCAGAGGGGGAAGTCGTGGAGCCTGTTCACCACGGGTTTAGGAACAGGGTCAGGGGTTTGGTGGTAGTTTCGCTCAGGGGGTAGTTTGGGGGTGGTATTACTGTCGACTCGGGGGAGGTCAATACAGTAATACCACCGTGGTTTGAAGGTGGTTGTCAGAGGTGTTGTTTGGTGGAGTTGTGGGTGGTGTTGGGGGTGCGAATAGGGGTTCGAAATGGGGCTGTGTTCAGGCAGTCAGGGACTCGTGCGTGGTCAGGCCTGAGTTTAGCGGGTCGTGTCGGACTCTCCGGCGGAGGTCGCTCAGTCTGGTGGTGTCAGGGAGGTAGTGGGGTGTCGGTAGTGTCATGGGGGGTGGTCTGGTGGTGGTCGAAGTGGTGGTAGGCGGAGAGGTAAGGGGCTGAAGTGGGGCTGGAGGCTGTCGGTCTTTGGGGCTGTTTGTTGTCTTGTTTTTCTTATTCCTTTCACACTTTTTATTATTATTATTATTATTATTATTATTATTATTATTATTATTATTATTATTATTATTATTATTATTATTATTATTATTATTATTATTATTACTACTAATATTATTATTGTTCTTATTATTATTTCTATTATTATTTTTATTGATGATTTTAGAATATTTGTATTTATGAGGTAATATGATATTTATGGTATATATATATATTTAGTATTTATGGTAAAGATTTAGATTTGAATTTCAAAACCCAAGTGTTTATTTATTTTAGAAAGTTACTATTTTTAGAAGCTACTATATTTAGAAAGTTACTATTTTGGGTAACTCGGTTGTTGGGAAACTTTCTAAATATAGGAGGTGTCTATAAATAGAAGGTGTACATGTATTATGAGAATTAGGAATATATTAATTAAAGTAATACTTATTTAGGTGGAAGTTTCCGTGTGGAGCATTTTTAGTAGCAGTTGCGCAGTTACATTTCTTCTGCAGTTTGAGGTAGGGGAAACTACTAATGTTTGATGATGTGTAAACCGTTCATAATTGATATCAAACATGTTGTTATGTATTATCATGTGATCTTTGTATTGTGCATTTATATTATACTGTGATAACGATGAGGCGATGAGATGATGGGTCTTGTGATTGGAGTGGAGATAATGGGTCTTGTGATTGGTGCGGAGATAATGGGTCTTGTGATTGGAGTGGAGATAATGGGTCTTGTGATTGGTGCGGAGATATTGGGTCTTGTGATTCGGAGTGGAGATGATCGACTTTCTATTTTTGGTAATATGGTTTGTTTACAGTTTTACTCTACTCAACCTCGTGGTTGACCATGTGTATTCGTGATCACCTGTGATGAACCAATTAATGGGGAGCAGATTGACAGGTATAAAGACTGTGGGAGCATCAGGGAAGGGAGAAGCATGGACCCGGACCTGTTTAGAGTCTAGACCACGTGATAGTAGTCTATGAGTTGTACTTTTGTTTTTATCAGAACAGTTTTCTTTTCGGTTATGTAAGAACTTGTTATGAGTTTAAGTTAAATTTAAAGTACTGTTTATCTTCCTTTGTATCTACTGCCTCGGGAAACCGAGATGGTAACACCTGTATTTATCTGAGGAGTCCTAGTTCAGGCCCTTAAATAAATGGGGGTGTTACATTGATGGTTCATCATTTTCCATTAGAAAGACGTCTAAATCGTCTCCTATACCTCAATGGCACCAATATATCTTTCAGGTTGGTGACTCACCCTCCCAGACCTCCTAGGTACTGGGGTATGAACTACAACATTGGACGAAGAAGGAATGTCTTCTTGCGTCATCTCTACTTCTGTTTGTGGTTCTTGATCTTGAATTTCTTCAAGTTCAAATTTTCTCCCATTCTGTCTTTTAGAAATGAAGTCATTTTCTAAAAAGACAGCTTCTCGAGACACAAACACTTTGTTCTCTTGAGAATTATAGAAGTAGTATGCACGAGTATTAAGTGAATAACCTACAAACGTACATTTGTCAGACTTGGGTGCGAGTTTATCGGAAGACTAGTTCTTTACATAAGCCTTGCAACCCCATATCTTTATATATGACAAATTTGGGACCATCCCTTTCCATATCTCATATGGAGTTTTATTTGCAGCTTTAGTGGGACTCCTATTTAAGGAGTGAATTGCGGTTTGGAGTGCAAATCCCCAAAATGAATCGTGGAGATCTGTAAGACTCATCATTGATCGAACCATATCTAATAAGGTTCGATTTCTCCTTTAGGAAAAATCATTGAGTTGTGGTGTTCCAGGTGGAGTTAGTTGTGACACTATGCCACAATCTTTTAAATGAGAATCAAATTCATTGCTTAGATATTCTCCACCACGATCTGATCGTAGTGCTTTGATCTTTCTATTGGTTTGGTTCTCTACTTCATTTTGAAATTCTTTGAACTTTTCAAATGCTTCACTTTTGTATTTGATTAAGTAGATATATCCATATCTACTCAAATCATCAGTAAAAGTAATAAAGTAGTCATAATTTCCTCTTGCGGTGATTGTGATTGGACCACATACATCGGTATGTATTAGTCCTAACAAGTCACTTGCCCTTTCACCTTTTCCACTAAAAGGTGATCGAGTCATCTTACCAACAAGACATGATTCGCATACTCCATACCATATGTAATCGAATGGTTTGATGATATTAGTCGATACTAATCTCTTTATGCGATTTTCATTTATATGACCTAGACGGCAATGGCAAATGAACGATTCATTTGGATCATTTGATTTTAGTCTTTTTGTCTGCACATTATGGACATCAATAGATTTTGAGTAGTCAAGGACATAAATCCCATTTACGGAATTTGCTTCGCCTACCACCAAGCCATTTCGATGCATTTCACAAAAAATATTCTTGATCACAAATGAAAAACCTTCCATGTCTAACATGGCAACCGAAATGATGTTCTTTAATAAAGAGGGTACATAATAACAATTATTCAAATACGACTCAAAACCACTAGCTAAACGCAGTACGTAGGTCCCCTTTGAAGAAGCGGCTACCCTAGCCCCATTTCCAAGCCTGAGATCCACGTCTCCTTTATCTAGCTTCTCCACACTTCTTAACCCCTGTAAATGATGACAAAGGCCGGTGAGATCCACAACCAATATCTAATACCCATGTAGTAGAGGAGGTGAAATTAATGTCAATTACATATATTTCGGATAGAGTCTTACTCTTTGGAGTGATGATTCCATCTTTGATGTCCTCCAAATATCTGGGGCAGTTACGCCTCCAATGGCCGAACTCGAAACAATGGTAACACATTTCAAAAGGCTTAGCAGCCCTTTTGACGGTTGTAGTAGTCACACTAGCTACTCCCATCATGGGTCTCCTTCCTCTCTTCATCCTCTTAAACTTCTTTCCATTCCTAATGGAAAGAGGCGTTCCGCTTGTGCTCCCACTCATCTCCTCATCCCCTTTTGTCTCTAAAGACATCAAGGTCATCTGAGAGATGAGACTATCACAATCATGATCAGACATCATGATGGGTCTAGGTGGAGCAAAAGCGGTAACCAGACAAAGATTTCCATTGTTGTCAATCGTAAAGCGCAACTCTCTAGTCAAATCATCATCTTCATAGTATTTTTGCCAGTTATTAATAGTGATGGGAGTGGGATTATTGAAAGCATCCATTTTTCAATTCCTACAAGAGATGAAGGAAAATATTAACATTTATCGTTTGTAAACTTGTAAATAATGTTGACAAGTTTTAGCATCTATAAAATGACCTTTATCCAATTTTATAAATGATTCCAACACCTAAACCCATACCACCAAAATCGTGAACCACTGGAACTCCGACCCAATGATATGGTTTGGTGGGTTAAAATTAACCGGTTCTACCATAGAACTCTCGGTTGATGAAAAATCATTATTTATTCATCTTAGCCCGGAACACATTGACCAGTGGTCCTCTACACTTCCGTTGAGTACAAACCAAATTTCAATTGCATCAAGATGCGATCCGCCCACTGGACTGAATCCACCTCATCGCCCCACTTATCCTACGTAATGGGGTTCGCACTGCCCACTGGACTAGCACCACCCCACGAAATATAAGCTCATGGGTTCTACTATTTGGTAAGGCTAACCTCAATTGTTTTGTTTAATATAGAGGTCTTGTCAATTTATTATCTATCTCCTTTAAGTGAATTAAATCGATGAACTCGATAATTATAATTGACACGGTCGTTTTTAACGAATATACTAATATGCATGTTTATGGCGATTTGGCTATGCATGCAAACATATAAATAATGCAAAAATAAAAGCAATAAAGCAATAAAGTCATAGTACGGCCTTCCTAGTAATAGAAAAACTAATTAACTATTACAAATTCGGAAACCAACTCCTTGGTCCCCCTGAACTTCAAAGGCACGCCTTCCAAGAAAACACCGTCTTGACGGAACTCCTCTCCGAATGACACCATCTTTTGGATCTCCGTAATTACAATAAATAATACTACTACTCTATTTTAAATCTGAAATTTAAATTAAATTACAAACCCGTGATACGAGATCACATAAATTACAACCTAATCAATATTCCCTTTCATTACGGGTAATATTGATTAAAACTAAGGTCATACTAAGAAAATTACATAATTCCAAATTATATAAAAACATTGAATATGACATTCATATTAAATATATGCAATATTAAAATATGTATGCACATGCTAAATTTTAATGCCAAATCGTCTTATGGGAGCAAATATCTCATACTCCCTCCTACCCGGGATAAGCGTCCCGTTTGGTAGTGAGTCAAGAATTTATGGTTTGTGTATTTTGGGTAGGGTAAGGGTATTTAGATTGGAGAGAGAAGATATTCTATTGGGTTAGGGGTTGGTAAGTGGGTAATAAATGTAAATAGGGAAGGGTAAAAACGTAATAAAACCGTCCAAATAGTACCAAACGGGACACTTTGACGAATAAAGAAAAATGGCAAACGGGACACTTATCTTGGGTAGGAGGGAGTATTTGTTTATAGTTTTTACGGATATGCGTGATTTTAACTATTAAAATCACCAAAATTACATAAATCTCATTTATGTCCAAGTTAATCATCCTAATACACTTTAGGAATCAAAATTCAGTCCCTACTAATTTTGATCATGACTCAACTCGAATTTGCATTATTGTTCATAAATTATTCGTATTTACGGGAAAATAAACGAAAATGGACACATGATCAATAAAATTCAAAATTTAAAATTCAAAATTTTTAAACATTCTGGAAATTTCTAAAATTTTCAGAAGTTAATAAAATGGCCTCATGCAAAAGAATTAATTTATTTTTGCATACATCGTATAAAGTGAGTTTTTATGTCCAAAAATCCAATTTAATTATAAAAACTTGCAATAAAATTGCTATAAATTTTTAGTCATCCTAAAATACCTTTTAGAATCTGGAAATGACCAAAAATTTCAGACCATGCTCGAAATTTTATTTTTAAGACTCAAGGATTACGATTATTAACAATTAACTCATAAAATATTAATAATCATAAAAACAGAAACTTTTTGATATCCAAGTTTTGGATCTGATGTTTCTATCATATAAGACATCTATGGGTAAAATCTTATGCCATAATGTTAAGATTAGCTATTTTTAACACAATAAGTCATTATTTAGCCGATTTTAACCATTAAAATCATAAATCATGCATTATTTGAGAACAAATTCTCAAAATTTGTATACATTATGTAAATATGGCATGTGACATTTGATAGGCTTATCGCGTACCTAACAAAGATACCCTAGGCTTAACTAACAAATAAATGTGGATAAGGAAGTAGGGGTCGATCTCAGGGAGACGGTAGATGCAATATGACAAGCTATGGTTAGAATTCTAACAAGGTCGGTTCGATTGATTGTTTGGTTTGATGATTAGAACGATAACAAATTGAGATGTAAAACAATGATAATAAAAGATCTAGGGAAATAGGTTCACACATGTAAATTAGCAATAATTGATGTCGAATTGGGGAAACATATGATCAAAAGTTGTCTAGACTTATTAGCAATTATCTCTCGATTTTATTACTAGTCTTAGAACGATTACTAGCGGGCTCTCGCACTTACTAGGTCGCGCTACAAAACATGCTTAGGCAAATTCCATTCCCGGCTTTCGATCTTAGGAAAAGAATTAACAAGATAACCAATAATTGTGATCAAGAATTAAAGGTTAAGAATACATAACAAGCATGTTATAGAAACAACAAATTAATAATAATAAATCCCAATTCAACAATTATCAATTACTAATCTAACATGGCTTCCCTAAACCCTAGATTATAAAACTACTCACTCATGATAATATATGAACTAACAAAGATTGATTTGATTAACATAAACATGATAACAATATATAAATTGGAATTAAAGAGATAATATAAAAGCATGGAAAAGAAATTACCAACTTAAGGAAATAAGAACAAGAACTTGATTATTAAGAGCAAAATAATCTTCAAATAAAACCCGGAATTAAAGCATAAAAGTTGATGATTGATAAACTAAGAACATAAAGGAAACTAGGTTTTTGTAGATTTAGGGAAATGTGTGAAAAAGCATGAATAAAATGCTCTCTAGTGATGAGTTTATATACAAAAACTAGTTAGGAAAGTGAAGAGTTGCTCAGTTGCACAATCCCCGAAAATCCGGGGACCAAACAATCCTAGGGGGCGCAGCATTTGAGCCCAAGAATTGCCCAGGTATCAAACCCCAAGATTCTGGGGTTTGAACAACTCCCGGAGGCGCAACATTTTAGGCTTATGGCTATCTCGCATCAACCCCGAGATTCTGGGGTTCGAACAGCAATTAGGGGACTTTGCAATCTCTTCTTTTCTTTACTAGTTCTCACTTTCTTGGCTCAAGTACCAACCAAATTTCATTTCTTCTTCCTCGGGAATGAGTGAATCTTCCCAAAATGCCCTTACATGGCCAAAACTCGCTCCAAGTAGCCTCGTGGTGCTTGGTGAATGCCAAAATGATAGAAAAAGGTCGCAAGTTGCTCCGTTTCCTACAAAATGCAACAAAACATGTAAAACACCTACAACACGGAATTAGCTCCTAAAATTACCTCATAAAGTGCAAATTATCATGTAAAATTAAGCTAAAAGAGGGGTGAAAATCATACAAAAATAGGACACATCAAATTCCCCCAAGCTAAACCCTTGCTTGTCCCAAGCAAGCACACAATATCAAGACAAAGGTAAGGAGCACCAAATCTCATCAATTGCAAATCCCAACATAAGCTAACAAGCGTAATGAATCATAATCCCAAAACAATGTGGGCATAAGGATAGTGCAAAAACATGGATGAGATTTACATGGCGGCGTAGCATGAAAGATTTTATTCAAACTTTTCGGCTCTTGCATGATCTTATTGACAATGGACTCTCGCGGTACACTCAAGCACACATTTATATGTAAAAGGAGATTTGTATGTAACACCCCGTAATTTCCAAGTATTTATATATTATTAAAATCTTATTTTATTAATAATAATGTTCCACAATAAATAAAATTCCATGTAAAATCTATCGTTTTGACAATGATATTAATATGTCCGTCTTAAAGTTATACTCCTCAAACTTGTCAAACGTTACTCTGTCCTTGTTGTTAATTTTAAGATATTTTAAAGGCATATTTAGCTCTTCCTTATAAAATAAAAGTTTTAGCTCTTTTTCTTAGCTTTCCAACGCCACCAAAAACACGTTAATTAGAGTTATGTAGAGGAAATTATGCCGAACATACGAAAGGCTGCCACGAACCATCCGCTAACGAGACCCGCGCTCGTTGCTATCTCTTCCTCTTGGCCTAAAATATTTCGACACATAGGGCTTTAGCACATCTTCCACTTGGCCTAAGAGCTTAGACACATGTGATCCCTTCTTCCACATGGCATTTTGCTCTCGACACATGGTTTAACCGTCTCGACATTTAGCGTAAGAGTTTCGACACTTGGCGTAAGAACTTCGACACTTGGCAATAGCTTCCGACACTTGGCTTGAACATGCAAAGCATGTTCTTTGCTGCCCAAGGGCTTCTTCATTCTTCTTCCTTCCTTTTTTTTCCAGCCATGCACACAAAACACAAAAGAATAACGAACACCATTGTTGCTTGTGCACCTCCACCGTAAAACGATCGTAAAATCTTCGTTTCTTATCGGTTTTCGACGATTTTCGCGCCTATCTCTTCCTCTCCTCGCCCTCCATCTTTATAGGTAATAAAAGTATCAAATTTCTTCCTTAATATCCTCTGGTCGTGGCCTTTAAGGCACGGTTCTCTTAGCTAACCTCGTTTATTTGTGTGTAGCTAGTTCGGTTGTCCAAACCGGAGTGGCTTTGAGTCAAAATCATGCTTATTGAAGAGCTAAAAGGTAACGGTGATGGGTTACTCGACTTTATCGTCTTTGTTTGCATGACTATATGCTAGTAATGTTTAGTATACTAGGATTGTTTTTGATTAAATAGTGGCATGATTAGGTTAATAAATCATATGTTTGGATGAATTTCATCATGCATGCTTGTGTTGGATGAGTTTTTAATTGTGGAAATTCATTAAGGATTGTATGGTTAAATGAGTTTATGATCATTGAGGATGATTAGTTAGATAGTCTTTCAAGTTCATAGTGTTTTGCTTACAATGGTTAATTCATGATGTTTCAGCACCTTGACAAATCTGTCCATTGTCTTGTACAATTTATTTCAACATCTTAGAGTATCCGCCTTTGAAAATGTTTAAAAGAGACCCATGTTTATTTTAAGTTTAGAATCTACCTCTAAAATATCGTAATTTTCTTGCATGTCGTTTGTTCAGAATAAATTATTTACGAACAGTGCGCTGAAATACTCGCAGAACGGACAGTAGCTCAAAGATTGTTTTGAAAACCATTTTTAAACTTTGAAATTATTCTGGTCCTTTTCAATAATTAAACTTTGAAGATTTTAGATGATGTTAGGAGTTTGTTTTGCCCCAAAATGATTTGTTAAACCCGTTTTATGAAGCAATACATTTTGTGTGACGGTTTCTGACACACTGTAAAGATCAGTCAATAACCCCCTGTTAAGTTCGTCTTTTGGAAATGTTTATTTGACAAATATTGTAGATAAAAGTCTTATTAAACCGACCCAATTGGCCTTGTATCATTTCGATTTTATTTGAATTAATTATGAATTTTACGGCAGAGGACAGCTGAAATGTAAAACGCTTTTAAGACTTATGTTTTATTAATCAGTTTCGTTTATTCTCTTTCCATATGGAATGGTCTTAAGTGTTGTCTTATTTATCGATTGTTGGCTCTTGTATGTAAATGAGTTGGTTAACGGTTATGTTAACTTAAATTGTGTTTTGATGACGGTTATGTTATCTTAAAATGAGTAGGGTGACGGTTATGTTGCCTTGCTTGTGTTTAGGTGACGGTTATGTCACCCTAAATTGTGTTGGTAACGGTTATGTTGCCTTGGTTGTGAATAGATAACGGTGATACGATTTGTGTATCACTGTAATGAACAAACGCCACTCCTGTTATGGGATTTTATCTAACTATGTTCGGGATTGGTCGGTGTCCGTGGTTATGCGGCCCGGTCCCCGTGTGTCGTTCGGTGTAGGTTATTACATCGAGAGGTCTGGCCAGGTCTTAGGCATATAGTTGTCGGTTATGCGCTATACATAGTATCCGGATGACGTGGTTATGCGCTCCGGTAGCTAGGGCGCGGTTATACGCCCTAGCCTGTTAGTGGAGCGGTTATACTCCCTAACTGTCAATTGTAGCGGTTATGCTACCTGACGGCGTTCATTCTATTCTTGGTTTGTTGTATGCGTGATTGGACATGCCACCTAGTTGTTGGCCTCTGAGTCGATCACATGGATGTTTACCTGAGTATGATGATTGGACATGTCACCTAGTTGTTGGCCTCTGAGTCGATCATTCTGATGTCTACTTGATTTCGAGATTTTCTCGCTTGTTGGCTTTAATTATATTACACATGTTGGTTCATGCTGTTATCACATGTTTTGGTTTATCGCTCATGCATTGATCATGTTGATTACGTTTGGTAATGCATATATGGTTGTTTTTGAAATAATATACATGTTCATATGTATAAGATGTTTTGTATTACCGTTTACATGTTTTCTGACGTAAAGTGGCTGGGAGAACCCTGAGTTACTCCCCACTGACTGTGGCGTTTATGTTTCATGAATGTAGGTTGGTGCTGTTAGGGGAAGACGTGTGGCTAACGAGCATTGTTGATAATTCGACAATTACCCTTACGCTTAGTTTAGCTTTAATTCATGTTGTTATCGTGGGATATCTTATCCCTCGTCTATTTAGGTTATTTTGTATAATTTATAATTTCTTATTAGTTTTTAGTCTTCCGCATGTTGTTTTGATATTCCGCGAAAAAGTTTTAATAAATATGTCGAAAAGTTTTTAAAAGTATCGTATTTCCGCTGCAAATAACTTGTTTATTTTTATGCTAAATCGCGGGGTGTCACAGTTGGTATCAGAGCAGTAATGCTCCCGACGCACACACGTGTGCCCCAACTTAAATATGAACTTGACCTAAAATAATGAATGAGAGATGGGTAGACTTAAGGACCAAGTGGTAGTCTGTAATGTGATTGCTCTTTGTTAGGTCTAACATGTTTGTTAATTGTCAATGATTTTATTTTTTGTGCTCAAGGATTGGTGAATCATGAGCTTACCTGGATGGCGATCAAGATTATTGTCTACTACCGAAGATGGAAGATTCGTGCAATATTTGAAGGATGCTTCTATGTCCCCAAAGATACTTCTTGTTCATCATGTATCACCTCCTTCCTTATTTCTTGATGCATATCCTCTCTTCTTGAAATCTCTTCTATCCTAACTCGGAAGCTACTTTCGTAACTTCCCAACTTAACCTTATCCTTGTTACTTGCCTTTTCCCATGGCGCTTTGTAGGTAGCCTAGCTTAGTTGGATATTGAGGATTTTGTTCGAGGATAACCCCTAGCCCTTATTTTGAGAAGTAATCTTACTGAAAACGTTTAGGGAGTGTAGTAAGCCATGTCTTGGTAATCCTAATGTTTAGTTGTTTACCCAATTGGTGGGTAAAATTGGTTGGTGATATTCCCAGATTAAAGTTTGAGTGGTATACGTAGCTTTTGGAAGAGTTTAACCTTGATAATCATAATTGGGATTTAGAACCAGTGGGTTAATATGTGTCGCTTTAAGAGTATGGATGAGGTGTTAGAATCCATAAAAATGAATTTGGAAAATATACTTGGGATGCTAATGAAAAATGAATGGATCAGTAATGCTTGACTTTGGGAATTGGGTTTGACTTTAATTGAGATTTTACTTTTGAAGGATAAGAATCGTGTATCTTGATGGACGAGTATTGAAAGTGTTAGCGATGTAACTTTAGAGGAACTGACTGAAGTTTACTCTTTTAGTTATTTGATTGGATTAGAGGTGTAACCTTTGAGGAGATACTTGAAGATCATGTCTTTGGATGTCTGATTGATGTCATAAGGTGCAACTTATGGATTTGTGAGATTTTAAGGTTTTGATGTTTAAAGGACGTTTTAATTTGTATATAGAGGTGTGAAAACGTTAACAGTGGATCTTAGTGTTCCCATTTTGAGGTATTATTGAATTAAGGATTTAGGCCTTGTGTGATATTAGAATAGAGTAACTCGATGAGTAATAAAAGTTTTGCGAATTGAAGGAATTAGAGAGTTGATAATCTATGGATTATAAAGATTGTGAAGTACCATTGGTATAGAAATGGTTTTCCTGGAGTATTACAGAAATGTCATTTGAGGAATTTAAGATACAGAGATACCTGAAACATTATGAAATAGTCGAAATTGGTTAATCGTACACCCGTATCTTTGAAAGGACTTATAGTATGATAAACCATATGGGAAAATTCTTCTTGGAAAGTGCTAGTTTTGTGTGCTTGAATTGGGAAATAGACACTACTACATTTTGATTTTATAGCAACACTCCACTATTGTTGCATAATATCATATAAGTGTTGCTATAGAGTTTATGCAACACTTAATAAAGTGCTGTATAAAGTCTCGTTGCATTAGCTCATTGCAACACTTTATGCAACACTTTTTGAACTATTGCAACACTTTTATAAAGTGTTACATATGTTACTTTTATGCAACACTTTTTTCAAATGCAAAGGCAACATTTTTATTTTCTAATGCAACACTTCTTGTGAAAAATTAACAACACTTTTCGTAGACAAATGCAATACTTTTTATATTAAAAAGCAACACTTATATCGAACAAATGCGACATTTTTATTTTGAGAACGCAACACTAGTTACATCCAAAAACAACACCTATACTAAACAAACGCAACACTAGTTCATCCGAACACAATAGAGAATTGCAATTCTTAATAGTCGTGTATTATTATTATTATTATTGATGAAAGGTAAGTAGTAAATATTAGAACCAAAGTCAATTTACACGGATATTCCAAAACGAATACAAGAAAAAACTAAGCTATAGTTTTGTCTTGTATAAATCAGCTTCGAGGAAACCGCATTCTCCTTGCAAACACAATTCCAAACCCACGAAAATCAGCCCCGTAGCAGTCACTGCTACTCTTTCACACTTCCGTTTACAGCCATCATGTGAGCATACCTTATTCTGCCAAGCACGCCTGCCAGCCCTGCATCACACTGAAATTCCTGCAGCATTACGGAATAGGCAGTCTGTAGACCACAACAATCCCAATGCTACCGCAACTAACGCGATACTAAGCCAATCATCACTGCAACTTCAACACCATGAGCTTCCAGGCTCTGATCCCGCCGCTTCCCAAAAGAAGATGGATAATTGTGACCAAATAGCTGAATCGCAGAAAGAAGAGGAACAAAATGTGCATGAAATGATTCAGTATCAGCAACACATCATTCTTGAATATGAGACCGGTTAACATCAACTTTCAACCCATAGTTTCCTGGCTCCTCATACCAATCTAAAACAGAGTGAAGAGATATGTTTGGTGTCTGCTCTCTATGGAGAATAAGACTATTCAGCACATCACTGAAGCTACCATCACATGGTTTGGATAGAACTGAAGAATCAATAGTTGGGGTGGCAGAAAACAGTAATCTTTCAAACTCGACAAGTGGATATCCTGTTGTCCGATGAACGCCGTCAGATGCTAACTGCATTCTATATGAGGTAATAAAAGCTTGTTCCACAAACTGGGAATCATCAGGATGATCTAGGAAACCGTCAGACACATGGATTGACTGAGTAAAGTTCTCAACACTTTGAACGCCGCAGCATTCAACATTGTCCGGGGCTTGTTCCATTAGTGAGGGTATATCATTATCGGATAATAAATTTGCACCGATGTGCTCAATAGGTGCCTCTGGAATAGAGTTAGAAATGACATCAGCTTCTAGTTCAATATCTTTTTTCTTCTCCATTGGTGAGTTATCATTGATGTTTTCAGTAGTTCCTGCAGATATGGGGGTCTCTGGAATACTGGTATTCTTTTTGCAAACAAGAATCCACTTCCTTGCACTTTGATGTTGAGTAGTATCTTGGCCACGCCTAATCCCAGGGGGCATATTGGACTTAAAACATGTGGTGTCACTCCACCCGCTCGTAACATTTTGAATATGCTTCTCTTCAACATGCTTCACTGCTGGCAACTTCATCTCCGGGTGAAGCTGGTCAAAAGTGCTGGTATCTTTTGAATAGACCTTTTCTTTGGACTGAACGTGTGGCTTCAAAACAAAAACAAATAGCTTAGTACTACCTCCATCCTGTTACTATTGTCATAATAGTACATTTTAGCCAGAAATTTTAATGAAAATATACAATATTACAATTTCAAGATCAATTTGCACACAGATAACCATTTCATATGAACTCTATGTCTTTTACAGTACAATTTATCAAGGCATCAAACATAAACCAACCATATTGCAAAGTAACTTGAACACATGCCGCATGTTTTTCAGTTTTACCGTTAGTAAACAATCAAATTAGTCTTGAATGCGTGTCATCAAACAAACCTAATCACAGTGAGAATGTGTGAAACCACGAAAATGTTTCTAAGTCTTACATTAAAATAGCAGGACAAAGACACTGCCAAGTTCAATGCTTAAAGATTTTGGTGACAGAAGTTCTAACAACTCACACAGAGAAGTGTCGTTAGACTTTTATGGTATATGTATTACTCTATAAAAAAAACATAAGCAAGCAACCAAAGAATTGGTGTACCCACATTGAGACTGCACAAGTAAGTTGACCTTCTCCCCCACTTTCATTGTTCTCACTGCTTTCGCTAATGCTGGAACTACATGACCTGTAAGAGAAATAAATAAGAATCAAAAGGCAAAAATCTTCCAGAATCATTCCTGTCCTCCTCTTCGAGACTACAACAAATTTGGTACACCTACAAGTCTACAACTATAAGAACATAGAGAGTACCATCCTTAACGTAAAATTCTATTCCTTCATTTTCCGTCTTTGCAACAACCATACCATTAACTAGCTTGACTTCATACTTCACTGCATTAAGAGAAGCCTACAAAATTAGCTCCTTAGACTAAGAACATGCTTGAAGAACTCTAAATAAAGAGTACGAAAGCATAATACCAAGAACTCTAAATAAAGAGTAACAATATGACAAAATTGATGTCTTTTTCTCAACTTAGCCTATGTTCAGTCTCCTTTTAAATCATCTTAAATGGAATGACTTTGCACCCTAAGGTATCTGACACTAATAACATCATTGAGTTAACAAATAACCCAGTAATTGTCAACTCCGTCAACAAAATCGCGGCCAATTAATCTTGATTTAAGAGTCACTGATCACCTTGAAATCCAAAAATCAAATGCGGAATTAGCGACGATATATACGGAATACATGAACTAAAATACTTAAATGCTTACCTTCTCTAAATTTTGAAAATGTCAACATTCAGAACTTCTATCATCCTTCACCCTCCATCCTTCATTTGCATCTACAACAACAATACATAAGATATAGTAAGAAGATTCTAGACTATGTATACCACTGGACTCGGTATCAGATGCACCAAAATGTCCAGAATGATTGGCGAAGGTAGATTAGAGGAAGTAAACTTAAACGAGCTATGATTAATGGGATCATAAATGCCACAATATATCATATTTGAAACCAAAGGAATAAATGCAAGAAGGTGCTTACTAGACCTGAAGTTGCCTTACATTGCTTGTCGAGTTGCGGCCAGAAGTTGAATTTCGGCCTCTCGCCGATGCTATGCATCAAACAAAGGCGGTAGTAAACCAGTATCCAACTATTCTATCAATCCCCTAATTAACTTAGGAAATGGACCACTGGCAATAATGATGAAACTATGATAAGAGAGTTGGATATACAAGCATGTTATTATACTGAGAATACAAGGAGATTGTTCCGCTAGTCAAGAATAGCTTTAATCTACTGCAATTTCATGATCAAATAACGCAGACACTTTAACGAGTCATTTTCAGTTATTCCACCATATTACAATGCCAAATGTAGCGAGTCTTTGGCTTCATTGGAAATAGATTAAGCCAGAACATTTTTAGATCAAATGTGGTCTGTGCGACAATTCTTGAAAATAAATAAACAAACATATGAAATGCACAGAAGTTTTAAAGTACAACTAACTTCAAGGCAATTACCTTTCCAGATTATATTTATTCAAGTAGTCACTACTCACAACTCACAACTCACACATAGCATTACAAAATTTGAAAACAGGTGCAAATGCAAGTTGTATACCAGAACCGCGACTACAACATCGGCTATAAACTTATTAGGTTTCATCTCGGTCAAGATTGCGAGAACCCATTCCACATATCTCAGTCGTCAACTCTCCGAGTGTGTCGTCACATCTGCTAATGCAGCCTGAGTGAATATACAACTGTTGAATATCATGACGGCAACACTTAAAGAAGCTTATGTACTATATAAAACAGAAAATCCTACATAAATCATTAATAATAATATAATATGGAGTCTAAAACGACAATCACTTCAATTTTGCATGTAGTACAGGGCTCTTCATCATAGTAGAAGTTAGCACAGATTTATTAAGCAAACAGTAGGAATACCTAAGTGATCAACATTGTAATTTGGAGGTATTTCTAACTGGCGAAACTTGAACTGAATCAAGAAACCTTGACCTATAACACAATTCAGTTAGTAATGGGCGCTCGAGTTTTCAAGTAGTTTTTGGAAAAACCAATCCTTTTGGGGACACAGATGATTACATATTTAGATGGTGATAGTTAATAGCCTATGTGTTAGACGATAATCAGGCGTAAGATTAGGCAAGAATATTTAGGCTTGAGTAGGAGGATAGGATTTATTCTCCTTTTTTATATAATCTTACCTTACACAAAAACAAAAACAAAAATCTAATTGTGCAGTAAGGTAAATTAGGGAAGCAGTATAAGTTTGAGATGAATATCAAAAGACAAACAAACTACTGAAATTGATAGTATAGAAAATTAATACTAGTATGACACACCTTTGATTGATATCATGGATCAATTCTCATGAAACCAGCGAAGTAAGCGAAGGAATTGATTGATAATTGCGAACGGATTGATAATTGCGAAGTCTGATCATAATCGCGATTTGAAGGAGTTGATTGATAATCGTGGGTTTAAATCGCAGTATAAATTGAATTAGGGATTAGGGTTTATCAATGGTAGGTTTACAAGAGATGAAGGAAGAGGCGTAAGGCGCATTTCAACAGTAGCATTTTAATTCAATTGAAAATTTTAAGCGTTTAAATGAAATTAGAAAATTTTAAGCGCTTAAATGAAATTTGAAAATTTTAAGCGCTTAAATGAAATTAGAAAATTTTAAGCGCTTAAATGTATTAGGGTTTAAAATTGATTATATGTATGTATGTGACGAAAGTGTTGCACAAGTGTTGCTAGAAAATGCAACAATTGTATAAGAATGTTGCAATTAAAGTAATATATTGCAACACTTATCTTAAAGTGATGCATTATGTAGGTAATAAGCAACACTTTTAAATAAAGCGTTGCATAATTAAGTAAAAATTGCAACACAACCCGTAAGTGTTGCACACGAAATGTTGCGTTAGGTTTCTTTTTGTAGTAGTGAGAAGATGAGAACCCTGTGAGGATTTTAGGAACCCTGAGCCTTGGAAATTGTGTCAGTTCAAATCATACCGGCCCTTTCCTCAACGCTTCTTTTCTCCTTTCTTCTTCCATGCTAACTATGTCGAGTTATGCTTTCATAAAAAAGCTTACTTGACCTATTCTTACGTCATATATCTTCTTACCTCTAATGCTCATTCTTCTCATCATGGCTTCGCTATTGTTGGAGTCTATAGCCTGGAGTCTCTTAGCCGTCATCTTATGTATCTATCTCTCTCAAGTTCCTATATCGCGTTTGTTCCTGAAGTTTGAACCTTATCTTTAACTATTGTGAGCCTTGACCCCTTTCTTTTGGACTAGGTGTGAGTTTGACTTCGTTTGTGGGACAGTGATATATGTTTCGAGGATCCTTTGTCTTGTTTTATCGGACATAGTTGAGAGAGTTAGCGTTTGGTGACGTTTGGGTAATATTAGGTAGTGTGCGATCTTGATGGTTTGAAGTTACAGGTTTGAAGGTATGAGTACTTCTTGTGGATTACTATCAATCGTGATGTTAATAATTTTTGTGTTATCTAAGAGGGTGTTGATGGTTATCTAGAGACCGTTTGGGTGAAAGTTGTTACTCTTATGAGACTTTCTTTGGGATGATCACTTTACGGTAATTATGGTAGTCAACGTTTAATAGATATTTTCTTGATTTGGGTCGATGAGTGTTGACTAGTTTGGGACTGAATGCTTTGGATGTTTAACTCGTTTCCTATGTTTGGGAATAGTTACGGTTTGAGGAATACCGTGTTTATACTTTTGGGATTAGACGTTTTGGATGATTATCTCATAGCCCTATGTATGAGAGTAAGTAAGTTCCGAGAGTGCCACGTTCATATGTTTGATTGTCGAGATAAGTGTAACAGATTTTTGTTTAGAGGTCTGGAAGTACGATGCATTCTGGTCTAAGATCCTTGTTTTGGGTGATTCACCATGTTTGGAGATCTATAACAAATGCTAGTTGGGTATGAGTTCGACCTTGTTAGTAATTTTGGACCTAGCTCTATGAAGGATGTTGGTTGTTGAGTAATAATTGAGAGTTGTAAAGTTCCTTTGGTAATGTGATACCTTGTATCGTGGATGAACTAGAAGTGAGTGACCCAAGATGAGTTGAGGAAACCTTGAGAGTTGTGTGATTGAAAGAGTTGACTTTTGAGGTGTGTAAGAAACCATGATGATGATGACTCATTTATGGATTGAGTGAGTAGTGATTTCCGTAAACTGAAGAGTTATCCCCTCCTTAACCTTAAACCTCTTTTGTTCGTGCTTTTGTTCTTTTGTTGTCTTTGCCTCTTTGTTCTCTTGTTGAGTACCGTCTTTAACCCTGAAGATTGTAGTTTTGATGCCTTGTTTTTGTTAGCTTCCTTATGACCTTTTGTGTTTTGATTTATTGGATAATCCAACCTAACCATCTTTTGTTGTTAACATGTAGCTTTCATCTTTTTGTTTTGTTTGAAGTGATATTTAAAAAGTTTCTCATTTGTATATTTTATAGCCGATTTGAGTTACCTAACTTTTGTTGTTGAAAATCTTAATTTCTGTTACAACCTTACCTATTTTTTTTTTTACGGATTCGAAAATGGAAGTTTACTTTCGAAATGACATGTTTCGAAAAACTTGAAATGGTTTATAATTTTGATTGGTTTTAGCGTTGATTTGATGTAAGACTTGTTATTGGAGACGTCTAATAACTCATATTACGCTTGTCGACGCATGATATGATTTGGTTTTGGACTAGTCCTTGATTTGGAATGTCGGCTTCTTGAATGCGCAACGAGAATCCTCTTGTTCCATTGACGAGGACTTGTGCCTTTGGTAACTTTTCTGTTTGAAGTCTTTGAAAGAAATCCAAGTTTTGTAATATTAAATTTTGGTAAATGATTTGATTATTTACCTTGTCTTTACAACTTACCGTTTTTCTACTTTCAAGTTTCGAGGACGAAACTTTTTAAAAGGTGGGGTGATTGTAACACCCCGTAATTTCCAAGTATTTATATATTATTAAAATATTATTTTATAAATAATAATGTTCCACAATAAATAAAATTCCATTTAAAATCTATCGTTTTGACAATGATATTAATATGTCCGTCTTAAAGTTATACTCCTCAAACTTGTGAAACGTTTCTGTCCTTGTTGTTAATTTTAAGATATTTTAAAGGCATATTTAGCTCTTGCTTATAAAATAAAAGTTTTAGCTCTTTTTCTTAGCTTTCCAACGCCACCAAAAACACGTTAATTAGAGTTCTGTAAAGGAAATTATGCCGAAAATACGAAAGGCTGTCACGAACCATCCGCTAACGAGACCCGCGCTCGTTGCTATCTCTTCCTCTTGGCCTAAAATATTTCGACACATAGGGCTTTAGCACATCTTCCACTTGGCCTAAGAGCTTAGACACATGTGATCCCTTCTTCCACATGGCATTTTGCTCTCGACACATGGTTTAACCGTCTCGACATTTAGCGTAAGAGTTTCGACACTTGGCGTAAGAACTTCGACACTTGGCAATAGCTTCCGACACTTGGCTTGAACATGCAAAGCATGTTCTTTGCTGCCCAAGGGCTTCTTCATTCTTCTTCCTTCCTTTTTTTCCAGCCATGCACACAAAACACAAAAGAATAACGAACACCATTGTTACTTGTGCAACTCCACCGTAAAACGATCGTAAAATCTTCGTTTCTTATCGGTTTTCAACGATTTTCGCGCCTATCTCTTCCTCTCCTCGCCCTCCATCTTTCTAGGTAAGAAAAGTATCAAATTTCTTCCTTAATATCCTCTGGTCGTGGCCTTTAAGGCACGGTTTTCTTAGCTAACCTCGTTTATTTGTGTGTAGCTAGTTCAGTTGTCCAAACCGGAGTGGCTTTGAGTCAAAATCATGCTTATTGAAGAGCTAAAAGGTAACGGTGATGGGTTACTAGACTTTATCGTCTTTGTTTGCATGACTATATGCTAGTAATGTTTAGTATACTAGGATTGTTTTTTGATTAAATAGTGGCATGATTAGGTTAATAAATCATATGTTTGGATGAATTTCATCATGCATGCTTGTGTTGGATGAGTTTTTAATTGTGGAAATTCATTAAGGATTGTATGGTTAAATGAGTTTAGATCATTGAGGATGATTAGTTATATAGTCTTTCAAGTTCATAGTGTTTTGCTTACAATGGTTAATTCATGATGTTTCAGCACCTTGACAAATCTGTCCATTGTCTTGTACAATTAATTTCGACATCTTAGATTATCCGCCTTTGAAAATGTTGAAAAGAGACCCCTGTTTATTTTAAGTGTAGAATCTACCTCTAAAATATCGTAATTTTCTTGCATGTCTTTTGTTCACAATAAATTATTTACGAACAGTGCGCTGAAATACTCGCAGAACGGACAGTAGCTCAAAGATTGTTTTGAAAACCATTTTTAAACTTTGAAATTATTCTGGTCCTTTTCAATAATTAAACTTTGAAGATTTTAGATGATGTTAGGAGTTTGTTTTTGCCCCAAAATGATTTGTTAAACCCGTTTTATGAAGCAATACATTTTGTGTGACGGTTTCTGACACACTGTAAAGATCAGTCAATAACCCCCTGTTAAGTTCGTCTTTTGGAAATACTTATTTGACAAATATTGTAGATAAAAGTCTTATTAAACCGACCCAATTGGCCTTGTATCATTTCGATTTTATTTGTATTCATTATGAATTTTACAGCAGAGGACAGCTGAAATATAAAACGCTTTTAAGACTTATGTTTTATTAATCAGTTTCGTTTATTCTCTTTCCGTATGGAATGGTCTTAAGTGTTGTCTTATTTATCGATTGTTGGCTCTTGTATGTAAATGAGTTGGTTAACGGTTATGTTAACTTAAATTGTGTTTGATGACGGTTATGTTATCTTAAAATGAGTAGGGTGACGGTTATGTTGTCTTGCTTGTGTTTAGGTGACGGTTATGTCACCCTAAATTGTGTTGGTAACGGTTATGTTGCCTTGGTTGTGAATAGATAACGGTGATACGATTTGTGTATCACTGTAATGAACAAACGCCACTCCTGTTATGGGATTTTATCTAACTATGTTCGGGATTGGTCGGTGTCCGTGGTTATGCGGCCCGGTCCCCGTGTGTCGTTCGGTGTAGGTTATTACATCGAGAGGTCTGGCCAGGTCTTAGGCATATAGTTGTCGGTTATGCGCTATACATAGTATCCGGATGACGTGGTTATGCGCTCCGGTAGCTAGGGCGCGGTTATACGCCCTAGCCTGTTAGTGGAGCGGTTATACTCCCTAACTGTCAGTTGTAGCGGTTATGCTACCTGACGGTGTTCATTCTATTCTTGGTTTGTTGTATGCGTGATTGGACATGCCACCTAGTTGTTGGCCTCTGAGTCGATCACATGGATATTTACCTGAGTATGATGATTGGACATGCCACCTAGTTGTTGGCCTCTGAGTCGATCATTTGGATGTCTACTTGATTTCGAGATCTTCTCGCTTGTTGGCTTTAATTATATTACACATGTTGGTTCATGCTGTTATCACATGTTTTGGTTTATCGCTCATGCATTGATCATGTTGATTACGTTTGGTAATGCATATATGGTTGTTTTTGAAATAATATACATGTTCATATGTATAAGATGTTTTGTATTACCGTTTACATGTTTTCTGACGTAAAGTGGCTGGGAGAACCCTGAGTTACTCCCCACTGACTGTGGCGTTCATGTTTCATGAATGTAGGTTGGTGCTGTTTGGGGAAGACGTGTGGCTAGCGAGCATTGTTGATAATTCGACAATTACCCTTACGCTTAGTTTAGGTTTAATTCATGTTGTTATCGTGGGATATCTTATCCCTCGTCTATTTAGGTTATTTTGTATAATTTATAATTTCTTATTAGTTTTTAGTCTTCCGCATGTTGTTTTGATATTCCGCGAAAAAGTTTTAATAAACATGTCGAAAAGTTTTTAAAAGTATCGTATTTCCGCTGCAAATAACTTGTTTATTTTTATGCTAAATCGCGGGGTGTCACATTGTATGAGTGACACTCTCCTAAACTCTACTCATGAGAGTGCGCCCGCAATTTAATATGGTGATCATTCCAAGTCCACGAGTCAAAACAATCAAATGCAAGCATAAAAAGAAGAAGCCAAGGATTAGAGGAAGGCTATGGTGATGGGTAAGAAAGGGGAACATATGAATTTTGGTAAGTGGAGCTAAGTCAAGCTAGCAACTAACCAATGAATGCATGGATGCTCAATCCAAATCCCAAACCCATCCCAAGTAGGAGGCTTGAAGTCAAAAGTAGCATATTGACTTCCTTTCGTGACAAATCAAGTGTAAACTTCTCAAATACTTGTGATATAAAACATGGAAGCTAAATCACAAAACCTCTTCTTCTCTTTTCTTTTCAACAACTCAATTTCATGCTTCTTTTTTTCCTCATATTTCTCAATTCTTTCAATTTTTTTTCCTTCTTGTATTTCAATTCTTTTTCTTTTTTCTTCACATTTCATTCTTCTTTTTCAACTTCATTTTTTTCAACTTCTCATTTTTTCCAATTTTTTTTTCTTCAACTGAAGAATAAAACGAGACACGGAAATCAGTAATTCCGTCTTACCAAGCTCACAATGACACAAAAATGGACCGTATATCCCAAATGAGCACCCAAACACCAATGATAAAGCTACTAACTCGACAAGGTAGGCAAGTTTAAATGTAGCTAGATATGAGAAAATGTATATAAGGATGAAAATGGGAAACAAAGTCATGTGAATGGCTTCAAATGCTTACAAATTATGAATGCAATGCTCATGAGAAATGGAATAAAGACCATACTTGTGCGTTTTGATGTAACGCACACCACAAGGAGACCTACACACATCTAAGTGAGACTGGGTATAGATGCACTGGTCTAAGGAGGCTCTACCTTTCAAATTTTTGTAGGTTGCCAATGTCAAGATCAAGCCTAATAGGTCCAAATTCCATCCCTCACCCACTATGTCAAGACATCCCCATGTTTGCAAAAATCCCGTCAATAAATGTGATTCAAATATCTATAAAGCTACAATTGGGATAAGAAAAGAGAGAAATCAAGGAGCAAAAGTGAGGGCAAGCATCACAAAATTTCATGGAAATCACACAATTTTTAAATTTTTTTGATTTTTGAATTTTTTTTTTTGAAAAAACTACATGCAAACTAAACTAACATGCTCTAACAAGATGCAAATCCCTCCCCCAAGTTAAACATCACATTGTTCCTAATGTGCTGAACAAGGAACAACCATCAAACCGTAGAAACGGTTCTCACACAGAATCCAGCAAGACAAAATGTTTAATGGGAAAGGGGAGAACAACGAAAATGCAAGGGAAATAAAGATGCTTACTCGACTATCTAGCCTCCCCCAAGCTAGTATGTACAAGGGGATGAGTGATAGCAAATCACTCGGAAGCGGCATGGTAATCGTCAGCACGACCATCAACATCGCGGGTCTCCCCGTCATCAGCTGCACCGCCTTCTTGGACACCAGAAGTACCTGCAGAAACATCACTAGGAGCACCAAACCCGGCCATGGGCCAAGTAAAAAATGAAGGTTGAGGGCCTTCGGGCCGAACAATTCCCTTACGAGCAAAGTAAGAATATAGAGGTGCTAAGGCCAAACGGGTGTCAGTCATCATGGTTGTGAGGTCACGCCGCATCCCACTCATTATTTCTCACATCTCCTCCTCAAAAGGTGACCGAGAGGGTACCGAAGAGGAGATAGGGGTCGGTTCGGACCGACGACTATAAGTAAGAAGTGGTAGTGAGGACACGGCGATATTTTCCACTAAGGTGAGCAAGTAAGAGGGTCGGGGAGGAGGTGGTGACTCAGGGTCAAGGGGAACGGGTTGCGGTGGTAATGGCTCAAGGGTGGGGAGGTCGGGGGCTGTGCTTGGTAAAAGCACGGAATCTTTCTCATCAATCCGCCACATGTAATTGGGCGGGGATACCTTAAGCCACTTCAAATGGAGTAAAGAAGCAAGATGAATGTACGTACCTCCTTCAACCGGCCGGAGGCGTGTAGTATTCTCATTAAAACGAACTTGCTTAACGGCAATACGGGTGATTAAACCCCCAAACACAATCTTTTTGGCTGTTACAGCACCAGCCAATTGATTAGAAAAAAGATATGGAATATTAATAGCAAATGGTGTACGACGCTCAGCATTCAAATAACCCCCAAGAATGTTAATCTCAGCGCGTCGAACGTTATGGGGTTTAGCACGACCCAAAAAGGTACCACCCATAAAATGTTGCCAAACACGCAAAACGGGGTGGTGGATTTGAGTATCCGGGACATGATTCCAATCGGACACTGCAAAAGTAGACATACTCTGCCAAGTAGAGGTACAACTGAATTCATCGGGACAATGAACATCAACATCATAGGGGAGGCCAAACATGTGAGCAAATGTAGCCAAATTCAATTCAAAGTCCTTATTCATGAGTCTAAATTCCACAGTTATAACCACACCCTTCCTCCGAGGCTTGTTGAATTTGTATGAACTCAAAAATTCCAATGTCAATTGGGCATATGTGTTATGTTTCATGGTATAAGCAATACCCATACCCACACCGGTAAACAAGGTTTGGTCTGACTCTCAATTCCTAAAGTACGTAAACAATCATGGGAAATAAACTGAGTGGGTTTAATTGTCTTACGCTTTAGCTTCTGGAAAGTATTCCATTGTTGGGACGAGATGAATTTCACATCGGGATAGTCAACATCGGGACCGTACGCCACTTGTACAGGGGTAGGACTCTCCGTATTTTATGGCCTAGCTCTCTTTTTCGTCCCTTTTGAAGGCATTAGGAGGTAGAAATCTGAACAAGTCGCAAAATAGAACACCAAGAGAGTGAAAAGCAATCACAATATCGATATAGAGCGTAACTGTTCAGCGAAAAGCACAAAAACAATACGAAATCAATACAAAACAGATTGTATACTGAAAACCCGTCACAAAATAAACCCAAATCGAAATTAGGATTAGGATTAGAGTAATTGGGAATGGAAAGGAAAAGGAAAAGGAATAGCAGGCTGGTGGCCGGCGGTAGACGGCGGCAGCAGGAGCAGCGGCGGGACGGGGCTGGTGGCGGCAGTCGGGTAGCAGCAGCGACGGCAGCCGACCGGAGCAGCAACAACGTGCGGCAGAGAGGTCGGCGGTGAGTAGTGGTGGTTGCGTGAGGTTAGTGAGAGATGGTAGGTGGCGTCCGGTTGGTGGCGGCAGGAGCAGCGGCAGTCGGGGGTTGGGGCAGAGATGTTGGCGGCACTAGGAAATTAGTTTATGTTGTTTTGTTTTTTATTTCACGTGAAACTCTTCTTTTGCCTTCTTGTTTTTGCCTTTTTTTTTCTTTTTTTTAAATTAAGAGATTGTTCCGCCCCCAAATTATGTTTGATCCCCGACATCTCGGGGTTCCAACACGTTGGCTTTCAAGCGTGAAATTGTTGCGCCCCCAAGTCTTGTTTAAACCCCGATTTTCTGGGGTTCAAAACCGCTAGTTATCACTTCCGCAAGACGAAGAAACAACAACTTGAGACACCTACAAAATTAACAAGAAGCACAATTAAGCATCCTTTCTTGAAAATAAAACAAAAGAAGCAAACAAAAATTAAAAACTAGCTAAACTCGGGTTGCCTCCCGACAAGCGCAATTTAAAGTCTTGCTAGACGTAGAGAGCTTGAACGGATTAATTCTTCAAAGACGGAGGTTCCAAGAAAACCTCCTCCACGACTCCAATTATTGCACTCTCGTGATAAACCTTTAATCGATGACCATTGACTTTGAATTTTTCACCATTGGTAGTCATCACCTCGACGGAACCAAGCTTGTTGACATTAGTAACGGTATATGGACCGGACCACCTTGATCTTAGTTTTCCCGGAAAAATCTTCAAACGGGAATTAAACAAGAGCACCTTATCACCAATCAAGAAATTTTTCTTGAGGATTTTCTTATCATGCCACCGCTTTGTCTTTTCGTTGTAAAGACGAGAACTTTCATAAGCTTGCAACCGGAATTCATCAAGTTCATTAAGTTGCAACAATCGCTTCTCTCCACAAAATGTAGCATCAAAATTAAGCTCTTTGATAGCCCAAAAAGCTGTTTGTTCCATCTCTACCGGTAAATGGCAAGCTTTTCCATAGACCAACCTATACGGTGAAGTGCCAATAGGTGTCTTGAAAGCCGTCCGATATGCCCACAAGCTGTCATCTAGCATTGCACTCCAATCCTTCCTTGACTTAGCAACAACTTTTTCAAGAATGGACTTGATTTCACGATTTGAGACCTCGACTTGGCCACTTGTTTGCGGATGGTAGGCCAAGCCCCTTCTATGAGAAACCCCGTATTTAGCAAGCAATGCATCAAGTTGTTTCTCACCAAAATGAGTTCCTCGATCACTAATCACCGCTCTAGGTACACCAAAGCGCGGAAAGATGATCTTCTTGAACAAACTTATGACATGACGGGCATCATTAGTTGGAGTAGCAATGGCTTCGACCCATTTAGAAACGTAATCAACGGCTACCAAGATATAACAATTACCCTTTGATGAAGGAAAAGGGCCTTGGTAATCGATACCCCACACATCGAAAATTCCAACCTCAAGGATCCCATTTTGAGGCATCTCGTGCCTCCTTGAAATAGAGCCGGTTCTTTGGCAAGCATCAAATGCCTTCACAAAATTCTTAGCATCTTGGAACATAGTAGGCCAAAAGAAGCCGGATTGGAGAATCTTAGAAACGGTCTTAGATGGTCCATGGTGACCACCATAAGGAGAATAATGACAACCTTTTAATACACCCTTCACATCCCATTGCGGGATACATCTCCGGTATAGCCCATCGGAGCAATGTTTGAACAAATGAGGATCATCCCAAAGATAAAATTTGGCATCATGCATGAACTTCTTTCTTTGTTGATATGAAAGGTTAGGTGGCAACTCATGACCAACAAGATAATTGGAAATATCGGCATACCATGGTGTATTCTCATCTACCATCATCAAGGAGTCATCGGCAAAAGAATCATCAATAGGTATATGAATACCCCCATCATCAAACCTCAAACGGGAGAGGTGATCGGCAACAACATTTTCGGCTCCTTTCTTGTCACGAATCTCAAGATCAAATTCTTGCAAGAGCAAGATCCATCTAATGAGCCTTGGTTTTGCCTCCTTCTTTGAAAGTAGATGCTTCAAGGCGGCGTGATCGGTGTGGACAATGACTTTGGAGCCAATCAAGTAGGAACGAAATTTGTCTAAGGCATAGACAATAGCAAGAAGCTCCTTCTCGGTAGTGGCATAGTTGATTTGAGCTTCATCCAACGTTTTGCTCGCATAGTAGAGTGCATGGAGCGCCTTGTCTTTCCTTTGTCCAAGTACGGAACCCACCGCACAGTCACTTGCATCACACATCAATTCAAAGGGCAAGCTCCATTCCGGTGATTGGATGATAGGGGCGGAGATCAAAGCTTTCTTAATCCTGTTGAATGACTCAAGGCAAGCATTAGTAAACAAAAATGGAGCATCCTTTAAGAGGAGCTCGGTAAGGGGCTTAGCAATTTTGGAAAAATCCTTGATAAATCTACGGTAAAACCCCGCATGACCTAAAAAGCTCCGCACACCTTTGACATTCACGGGAGGGGGAAGTTGTTCAATTACTTGAACCTTAGCACGATCCACTTAAATACCTCTTTCCGAAACAAGATGGCCTAGTACCACTCCTTCATTCACCATGAAGTGACACTTTTCCCAATTCAAAACTAAGTCCACTTCTTCACATCTTTTCAAGACCTTAGTCAAGTTGGCCAAACATGCATCAAATGTAGTGCCATAGACACTAAAATCATCCATAAAAACTTCCATGATCGACTCAATGAAATCTGAGAAAATACTAGTCATGCAACGTTGGAAGGTCGCGGGGGCATTACATAGACCAAAGGGCATCCTACGGTAAGCAAAGGTACCATAAGGGCAAGTGAAAGTGGTCTTCTCTTGGTCATCGGGATGTATGGGTATTTGGAAGAAACCCGAATAACCATCTAAGTAGCAAAAGTACTTATGACATGCCAACCTCTCCAACATTTGGTCAATAAAGGGTAATGGGTAATGGTCCTTCTTGGTGGCGAAATTCAACCTCCTATAGTCAATGCACATGCGCCATCCCGTCACAATTCGAGTAGGGATGAGTTCATTCTTATCATTTTTGACTACCGTAGTCCCTCCTTTCTTAGGGACCACTTGGACCGGACTTACCCACTTTGAATCGGAAATTGCATAGATATTTCCCGCATCTAAAAGTTTCATGACTTCCTTTTTGACAACTTTTTGCATGTTAGGATTTAATCGACGTTGACCTTGGACACATGGTTTATGATCCTCTTCAAGATGAATTCTATGCATGCAAAATTCGGGGCTTATACCCCTCAAATCATCAAGGGTATAACCAATGGCTTTTCTATGTGTTCTCAACACATCCAATAGAGAAGACAATTGACTCTCACTCAAATGGGCACTAACTATGACCGGGCACATTTCCGGTTCATCAAGAAAAGCATACTTCAAGTTCAAGGGGAGGGGTTTGAGTTCGGGTTTTTGTACCTCAATTTCTTTAGGGGTAGCAACCAAACCTATGAATTGAGAGCTTTCCTCCAAAGGTAGCTCCTCTCCATCCAAGTCCACCTCCAAAGCTTCAATTTCATCATTGTCGATATCATCATCTCCTGCAAAAGATTCCAACAACAAGAGTGCCTCCAAAGGATCTTTAATTAAAGATCGAGGCAATGAGTCATCCATTATAACATCAATAGCATCTATGACTTCTATGGAATAACATGGCTCTTCTAGCATTGGACTTTTCATGGCACTGTTCAAACTATAGGTGACCGTCTCATCACCTATTTCCAAAGTTATCTTACCATTCTTGACATCAATGACCGCACCTGCGGTATGCAAAAACGGTCTTCCCAAAATGATTGGGATTTGTGAATCTTCGGCAATGTCAAGAACAATAAAATCAACTGGAATAAGAAATTTTCCAACTTTAACGGGCACATCCTCCAAAATACCCAAAGGGCGTTTTATAGAACGGTCCGCCATTTGCAAGGTGACACTAGTACATTTCAAAACACCCATGTTCAACTTTTCACAAATAGTGTAAGGCATCACACTCACACTAGCACCTAAATCACATAAAGTTTTATCAATGGTGTAAGTGCCAATGGTGCATGGAATAGAAAAGCTACCTGGGTCCTTTAACTTAGGAGGGGACTTGTTTTGCAAAAGAGCACTACACTCGGCGGTGAATGCTATAGTTTCAACATCATCAATAGTCCTCTTCTTAGTTAAAATGTCTTTCATGAACTTTGTATAAGAGGGGATTTGGGTAATTAATTCGGTAAAAGGAACGGTTACCTGTAGGTTTTTCACCACTTTTATGAACTTACCAAACTGAGTTTACTTCTGAGCCTTTCTTAATCTATGTGGGAAAGGCACTTGAACCTTTTCTGGAACTTTGACCGGAGCATCAACCTTTGGAGGAGTATCCTCCACATATTCTACCACAATCGGCTCCTCAACTTTATTTGAAACATCTCCCTCCTTTCTTGATTCATCAACCTTGTTGCTATGATCAACATCATCTCTTTTCTCACCAACTACCCCATCATCAACATTTGGCATTGGGGGTTCATCATAAGTGGAACCACTCCTCAATGTGATGACATTTATGGTGTCATGAGGTTGTGCACCTTGAGGTGGCAGTTGGCCTTGTTGTCTTTGAGCATTGGAAGTGGCAAGTTGAGCAATTTGGGTTTCAAGCATTTTGATGGTTGCATCCCTAGCTTGGTCACTCTTTTGTATGTGGGTGGCCTGAAGGGTTTTAAGTCACTCATAAACTAAATATTTAGTCATACTAACAAAATACTTTAATTAACATTTTAATTAACTTATTAAGTGATCTTATGCATGCTAATAAAATGCGGAAATTGGGAGAAAATTCGAGTCCTTACACTCGGTCCAAATGCAAGCAAGGATGATCCTCCTATGTTCAACAAGAACACCTCCTTTGTGATGCACCAAGACAACACCTTAATGAACCGAAACCTTGTAGTTGTTAGACAAAGAATCGGTTTTTCCTTAAACTATTCTAATCTCTCTAATTAGAATTATTATTTCAATACTACAAAATAGTATTTATGTATTATCTTATAATATCAATTTAGAGGATTTTATGTTGTATTATTTTCTCACCCTTAGAAAATCTAACAAGCATTAGGATTAGTAATGAATTGAGAGCATCATCTATATTTAAAAGAGTGATGCTTGGGTTGATGTGAGGCCGGGTATGGGGAGAAGCAAGAGGGAACATTTCCTCTTTTCTATGTTGCTAGGGTGGCTCTAGGTTGGTGTCTCAAGGATTATGTCTAAACATAATGATTATAGTGTGTTTAATACACTAATCACCCACACCACCATCTCCTCATATCCGTCCCATTTAAACCATAAAATGGATTTCATTTTACAATTTGTCAATCTTACAATTTGTACAAAGTGTGACATCTTATATGTCACTAATTAATAAAATGTTTTAGTACATTTAAAACATATAAATATTTATCTCATAAACATTGTACATAATTAAATAAATCACATTTATTAATTAACAAGTAATTCAAATTACAATTGTAAAATGATATTTTATCGTCAATACGATTTACAACATTTGTATTAATTTCAACCCGATTCATTCTAATAACGATATAGTAATTATCGTTTTAATTTTTAACAATTGACACGTTTCAATTTTAAACATAAATCTTACAATAAGATTTAACCTCTGATTTCCCGATATACGGGTTTAAGGAATATGATCAAATCGTATCAATATACATTTGATCACTTTATCAATTAAGGGAACTGTCCTAAAGGTGTGACCTAAAGGGATCAACTGACCACCACCGTCATACGACAGTAATGTCAAACTCTAGCTAGCCAATCATTACCGATTAATGTTGGTCAGTTGACTAATATAAATCGTATCATCCCTTGCGCATTCTTGTTATGAGATTTAATTACGTGATCGCACTATTGTTGAGGACACATTTCCCAACAATCTCCCACTTGTCCTCGAAAAGTGTGCGTCACCAATTCTCTTGTCCTATTACAATCTCCCACTCAATGCAAGATGTCTCTCTGAGGTCGTACTTGCATTTGATCATATCATGAGTGGTTTCCTCGATCTGGAGAATAACTGTTTGACCGGAATTATCTACCATAGATACCTTCCGAGCGTGGCCACGCATTTCCAGTTAACTTCTCCTCGAGTGGCCTTGAGATTTGAACAACCCTGACAAGGGGTGGACAATTTCTATCGCACTATTTCCTTTGACTAGTCACAGTCAGTCACAGCCTGAAGCAATCCCATTTGACTCCAGTTACGAAAAGTCGTAGAGAATGGATCAAGGTTATGCCTAAACTGTACCATCTTGGGAGAGTAGTCTTTAGTCTAAGAATTGACTCACAAGAATACTATAGCAGCTCTCGCCACGACCCGGCTATTATAAAATTTCCAGAACTCTATAAGCGGTCACTTTGCCCGACAGAGTGTCTCTAGCAGTCTGCCTATGTGATCGACTAGTCATCACATATGACTCTATGGCACTTGAACTTGCCATCAATCGCCTCACATTCTAGTCGCTTTGAGATGTCACCTCATGCAAGTGGCTAGGGGTTATACTAAGTCAATCCAGTTCACTTATGGGATTCAATATTGTCTTTTACAACCCATTTGGATTTTGACAAAGTATCTTTCATCGTGAGTTAATCATAACTCGAATGACATTGTCATGCAAAAACAGTCAATACTATTTCATTGCATTTGATGCACGATCATCTATTTGTATTAGCGTTTTGCGAATATATTATCTCACATAATATGATCTTATTTGAGCACGTATCTAGAACCCATTCTAGATTTTGAGTTTCCTTTCCAGAGGAAAGCTCCCACTGTTATCCTATAACTCGTGACGTATTGATATACTAGAGGGATTAAAGAATTACTCGGAATTATCTAGTCACTTATGTGCTGAAATCTATATTGTAGTTATTTGTGATATCATCACTCTTACTATTTTCAAACATCTTGGCTATTTTATCAAGGTTATTCATATCTAACCATTTTGATTTCTAATGGGCGACTTTTTATTATCAATATAATAAAACTTCCCGTAAAGCTCCATCATCGTATAATATAAGGCATTTGATCATTTAGAATTTCAAACCTCTTATTCTTTACACCTTAAAGAATCACTCATCCTCTCTAAATGGTAGGCTCAATTCTTTTAATGAACATTGCTCCCACTAAAATCAATATTACTCGATCTCTTAAATGAACCTTTCATTTCTTGCATGTAAATCTTTATATCTTGAATCATTATCACCATCACTATCCCTATAGTGATCTATTTCCTTTCAATCAATCATCACCCTCTTTTCATGACTTCGTTTCCTCGAAACGAATATGACATGATAATTTCCTTATAACTACATTGAGAGAATTGAGATGATTTCTTCTCTTTTATCTTATAAATTTAGAAAAAAACATTTATTAAGGAACCGGTCTTTCCTCCCGTATAGATAGATGATTTCTCCTCTATTATCTTATAATCTTTAAAAAATCATTATCTCAAGGAGCCAATATTCCTTCCGAATTCATACGGGGTTTAATGTCTCCTCTCTTTGAAACAATGAACATAAAGAACCTTTCTTCGAGTGTCCTCCCGTAGTTTCTTCAGTGTCCTCTCGTAGTTTCTTCAATTTATTTAGGGCTCTTCTTAAGACTCCCAAGTAGGAATCTTCTCTAAGATCCTTTATTTTCATTTTTGGTTTGCGAGCGAAATATTTTCTCCCACTCTATCCTTCTAACAATAACCTTTATTCGTTTAAGGATAGCTATTTCGATAAACCAATGCATATGAATGTTTGAACTTTTATAGGTGTGATGAATACATTCTCATTTTCACTTAAAATGAAAATATTATAATGAACTGATATTGTCTCATTTTGATTGAAAGTATCTCATGGGGTGTAGTTCTCCGTTTTAATCAACACTTTGATTACATTATATTGATCGTATCAATGTTTGTTGCGTGATAAAATCACCATTATTCATGTTTAAACAAGGTATGCAATTTATTTGAGAAATCAAGACATTGATTAAGAACAAAAGTAGTGACTCGGGTTGAAAACCAAGTCACCAATATCCAAAATTACAACTATTGTTTTAGGATTTTAATCCTTGTCTTACAAGAAAGTAAATTGTTCCATAAATAAAAAGCAAAATATGAAAGAAGACAATATGAAAATTAGAGGCTAGCTCTTCAAGTCTTCGATCAATTGGATGCTACCGTAGCCATCCAAGTAAGGAACCTCATGCTTCCTTCTCCTTGCCCTTATCATTATTAGGGGGTGGCCCTTTAATACAATTAAAAAGGGTGAACATCAACACATTTGTATCACTATACATAAGTTGATAAATGACAAGAATCATAAACGAGAATTATTACCTACGGCGGTTGCCTTCCCATTTTTGAGATCGCTTAAGTATTTGGGGCAATTACGCTTCCAATGACCGATCCTTGTGCAATAATGGCACTTGTCTTCGGATTTTGAAGACGAGGTGGAAGCTCCTTTCGAAAAGGTCTTTTCTTTGGTCGCCTTGGGCTTGAACGTTTTCTTGCCCTTGCCTTTAGAGGCATTCCTTTTGAAGCTCGTTTTCCCTTTCTTTTCGATGTTTAAAACATCCTTGGTGGAACTTTCATGAAGTCCCATGTCTCTTTCGGCTTGGACTAGCATCTTATGCAACTCATCTAATGTAGTCTCTTGGTTTCGCATATTAAAATTCACCCGGAATTGAGCATACAACTTAACCTTATTGAGCGAGTGTAGAACTCGGTCAATAATAAGAGAGTCGGGAACATCAACGTCTTGCGCCTTTAGAGTCTCTGCGAGCTCAACGAGTTTGAGCACATGAGGGCTTATCTTTTGCCCTTCCTTCAACGTAATGTCAAAGAAGGCGGAAGCCGCCTCATATTGAATCACCCTTGGAGTTTGCGAAAACATAGTCGCAAGCTTGGTGTATATTTCATACGATGTGGTCAACTTAATCATACTCCTTTGGAGATCCGGCTCCATGGAGAAGATGAACACATTTTTAAGAGCGGAGGACTCTTTCATGTAGGCTTCATAGGCCTCACGATTTTGGACCGATGAACGAGCGGTCGGAGCGGCTTCGGATAGGTAACGACTCTTATCGTCACCTTGAGCGGCCAAAAGTAATTGCGCATCCCAATCCTTAAAATTGGAACCATGCTTATCGAGTTTGCAACGGTCCATAAAAGACCGAAGCCATGAAACGTTAGTGAGAGGTGGAGCGTTGGTTGTCATTGATGATGTTGAAAATTAAACTACAATAAATGAAGGAAATAAAACAATATCATTTTAAAATTCATAATTTAAACTAAAAACTTAAACAAGTTAAGTATATTTACTTAATGATCTCTTACCCAATTAAGTAAACAATCCCGAGACCCAAACCCATACTAATCCGGGCACGGTGTAGCCGATTCAACCCGTATCGGTATAATTTGGTGGATTAACCCTTTAATCGGTTCTACCTTAGAACTCTCGGTCGACAATTTTCTAAAAATCGTCTTTAAGCCGAACTTATTGCAACTACGGTTACGAATACTTTCGTTGAGATCAACCAAATTTCAAGGTGTAATCTTATTACCCCACTTACTTAACGTGACAATTTTAGTACCCCGGTGTAGCCGAGCCTACATTCTTGTGAAGAAGGGATTCATGGGTCCGTACTTTTTGGTAAGGCTAAGTCTCAATATTTATAAGTAAGAGATCTAGTCAAATTATTATCTATCTCCGTTTAAGTGAACTAAGTCGGTGAATTATCGATAAAATAAATGACTAGGTCGACTTAATCGAAAATGCATGAGACGATATATGACGATTTGGCTATGCATGCAAACATATAAAAAGCAAAAAGAAAGCATAAAAATAAACCCTAGTATATGGCCTTCCTAGAAAAGAAATAATAAAAGTACAAATTCGGAAACCAACTCCTTTGGTCCCTTGAACTTCACGAGGCACCCACTTCGAGGTAAACACCGTCTTTGTCGGAACTCCTTTCCGAATGGCACCGTCTTCAAGGAACTCCGGAATTTACAAATATTACAACTTTTCTAGTCTACTTTATACATTATAAAATAGAAATAAATTACAATTGGGTGATACGAGATCACAAAATTACAACCGAATCGGTAACCCCTTACATTACGGGAAATACCGATTTAAAACTAAGGCCATACTAAGTAAATTACATAATTCCGAAAATTACGTAAATAAAATAATGACATTCATAATTAAAATATGCAATGCTTATGAATATATGAACAATCATGCAAATCCTAAGCCAAATCGTCCTATTTAAATATCAATAATATAAATAGTTATCGTATACCTCGGTTTATGGAATTGCGTGTCTTAACGTTTAACAACACTATGCATAATATGAATCGGAATTCATCTTTAAGTTAATCATCCTAACTCATATAGGTTTCAAAATTTAGTCTTACTCAAACTTTGAACATGACTTAACTTAACATATTTTAATATTGTTCGGTATTATTCGGTTTTACGGGAAATATAATATAAAAATCATATATGACTAATATGGGTTAAATTTTTCGGCCATTTTAACAACTATTGCAAATTTTAACGATTTTCGTCATATATCGTACGATTTTAACCTTTAAAATTATTTCTCAAGCATAAAATAAGATAAAAATCTCGAAATTTTTATACATGCTGGAAATAATATATATGACATTGTATTAAATTTTTATGGCCAAATTCCAACTTAAACTATTAAAGTCGAAATAATGTCACTAATTACCCGATTTTTACATTAAAAATCTATAATATTGCAATATTTGAGATAAATTTCTGGAAAATTCAACATATATTTTAAATATTGCATGTGACATACTCATAAAGTTTTATAGTCAAATTCATAATATAACTATTTTAACCCATTTTTATTCATCTTATTGCATTTTAACATTTAAAATTCATATCACATGTTTTATAAGTCCATAATTTACGAAAATTCATATTCATAACATAGGATATGCATGTGATAACATACTGAAAAATCTCGGCCAAAGGATGATTTTAACTATTTTTCCCAAAATAAACGATTTTTAACCATTAAAACATAATAAAACCGAGATTTAATATACCAATAACCAATATTCATGCAAAATATATTCCAAACATTCTAAAACATTTTAGAAAACAGTAGGTATTCATGCTAAATAATTTCGGCCATATCTTATATCAATCGAAATTTCAAGTTTTATTTTGTTATCCTAATAACTCCGTAAAAACGTAAACGGAAACCATGCAAACAACCTATTCCTCTGATACCAATTGAAGGGTTTTTAGTTACTCATAAACTAAATATTTAGTCATACTAACAAAATACTTAAATTAACATTTTAATTAACTTATTAAGTGATCTTATGCATGCTAATAAAATGCGGAAATTGGGAGAAAATTCGAGTCCTTACACTCGGTCCAAATGCAAGCAAGGATGATCCTCCAATGTTCAACAAGAACACCTCCTTTGTGATGCACCAAGACAACACCTTAATGAACCGAAACCTTGTAGTTGCTAGACTAAGAATCGGTTTTTCCTTAAACTATTCTAATCTCTCTAATTAGAATTATTATTTCAATACTACAAAATAGTATTTATGTATTATCTTATAATATCAATTTAGAGGATTTTATGTTGTATTATTTTCTCACCCTTAGAAAATCTAACAAGCATTAGGATTAGTAATGAATTGAGAGCATCATCTATATTTAAAAGAGTGATGCTTGGGTTGATGTGAGGCCGGGTATGGGGAGAAGCAAGAGGGAACATTTCCTCTTTTCTATGTTGCTAGGGTGGCTCTAGGTTGGTGTCTCAAGGATTATGTCTAAACATAATGATTATAGTGTGTTTAATACACTAATCACCCACACCACCATCTCCTCATATCCGTCCCATTTAATCCATAAAATGGATTTCATTTTACAATTTGTACAAAGTGTGACATCTTATATGTCACTAATTAATAAAATGTTTTAGTACATTTAGAACATATAAATATTTATCTCATAAACATTGTACATAATTAAATAAATCACATTTATTAATTAACAAGTAATTCGAAATTACAATTGTAAAATGATATTTTATCGTCAATACGATTTACAACATTTGTATTAATTTCAACCCGATTCATTCTAATAACAATATAATAATTATCGTTTTAATGTTTAACAATTGACACGTTTCAATTTTAAATATAAATCTTACAATAAGATTTAACCTCTGATTTCCCGATATACGGGTTTAAGGAATATGATCAAATCGTATCAATATACATTTGATCACTTTATCAATTAAGGGAATTGTCCTAAAGGTGTGACCTAAAGGAATCAACTGACCACCACCGTCATACGACAGTAATGTCAAACTCTAGCTAGCCAATCATTACCGATTAATGTTGGTCAGTTGACTAATATAAATCGTATCATCCCTTGCGCATTCTTGTTATGAGATTTAATTACGTGATCGCACTATTGTTGAGGACACATTTCCCAACATGGCCATGTTCTTTTGTGTCTCAACCACTTGTGTCATCAAAGCCTCTAGCTTGCTCATTTGTTGATTATTTTGTTGGGAATTTGATGATTGGCCTTGAACTTGTTGATTTTGAAAAGGTTGTTGAAATCCTTGCTGGAAGTTTTGTTGGAAATTTTGTTGGGAATTTTGTTGGGGTCTGTGAATTTGGTGTTGAAAACCGGGTGGAGGGACTTGAGCTTGCCTTTGTTGTTGTGGGACATGTTGATTTTGATGTTGTGGATTTAGCACATTAGTGCTTTTGTAGGACAAGTTTGGGTGAAACTTTGTATATTCATTGTAGGTGTTGGAGAGATTAAAGTTTTGTTTAAAACTTTGATAAGCATTCACTTGCTCAACCGTATTCCTACATTCTTGTGCAAAATGCCCCGCTCCACCACATGCGTCACACACCAAAATTTGGCTAGTAGCATTGACTTGTTCATAAGTGTGTGATGAACTTGATCCCCGATTATCAACTTGTTGTTGGAGGAGAGCTATTTGAGCTTTCAAAAGAGACACGTTTGGGTCCTCCTCCTTTGCCTTGAATGGAATGTTGCAGTGTTGGCGTATTGTGAGTCATGCACCGCCATGGATTCAATGGTAGCATGAGCAAGTTCCGTATCAATTTGGTCGAATCTCCCATGGTTAGCGGAGTCCAAAACTCGGCGTGAGTCGGCACAACAACCATTGTAGAATGTGATTGCAAGAAACCAAGGATCCAACCCATGATGAGGACATTGCCTTTGTAACTCTTTATATCTCTCTCATGCTTCAAACTAGCTTTCATTACCATTTTGACGGAACCCCGTGATTTGGCTTTTCAATTGTTGGGTCTTTTCCGGTGGAAAATATTTTTGATAAAATGCGAGAGCCAATGTTTCCCAGTTGGTGATCCCCAAAGCGGTCCTATCAAGGCTATTAATCCACAACTTGGCGTTGTCTCTCAATGAAAAAGGGAAGAGTATCTCCCTTATCTGCTCTTGTGTCACACCCGTTTGCCTAATCATCGAGCAATAATCACAAAAATTTGTGATGTGCAAATTAGGATCTTCCAATGGACCTCCACCGAATTGCTTTCTCTCAACAAGGCTAATAAAAGCCGGCTTGATCTCAAAATTTGCCGCATCAATTTGGGCAGTAGCAGTACCCCTAGGAAGCATAGCCGCGGTGGGCTTAGAATGATCGGATAAACGGACCATCTTCCTTATTGGTTGTGAATTGGAAACTTCTCCTTCCTCAAGAATTTGAAGATCTTCTAAATAAGATTTTCTCTCACTTTCAAGTTGTGCAAGAGTTGCAGCTTCAGAAATTTCCTTCAAGAAACGTTGTCGTCTACGCAAAGTTTTCTCGGGCTCGGGATCAACCGGAAGTAGTTCACCAATACGTGAGGACCTGGGCATAAGACAACAATCTAGAGAGGATTGTAAGTAACGGTCTCAAGGAACAAGTGTTCCCTAAGACAAGGAAAAACAAGATAAATTCAACTAATCACAAAGCAAGAAAACCGTGCTCCCCGGCAACGGCGCCAAAATTTGATAGGCATATCGCGTACCTAACAAAGATACCCTAGGCTTAACTAACAAATAAATGTAGATAAGGAAGTAGGGGTCGATCTCAGGGAGACGGTAGATGCAATATGACAAGCTATGGTTAGAATTCCATCAAGGTCGGTTCGATTGATTGTTTGGTTTGATGATTAGAACGATAACAAATTGAGATGTAAAACAATGATAATAAAAGATCTAGGGAAATAGGTTCACACATGTAAATTAGCAATAATTGATGTCGAATTGGGGAAACATATGATCAAAAGTTGTCTAGACTTATTAGCAATTATCTCTCGATTTTATTACTAGTCTTAGAACGATTACTAGCGGGCTCTCGCACTTACTAGGTCGCGCTACAAAACATGCTTATGCAAATTCCATTCCCGGCTTTCGATCTTAGGAAAAGAATTAACAAGATAACCAATAATTGTGATCAAGAATTAAAGGTTAACAATACATAACAAGCATGTTATAGAAACAACAAATTAATAATAATAAATCCCAATTCAACAATTATCAATTACTAATCTAACATGGCTTCCCTAAACCCTAGATTATAAAACTACTCACTAATGATAATATATGAACTAACAAAGATTGATTTGATTAAAATAAACATGATGACAATATATAAATTGGAATTAAAAAGATAATATAAAAGCATGGAAAAGAAATTACCAACTTAAGGAAATAAGAACAAGAACTTGATTATTAAGAGCAAAATAATCTTCAAATAAAACCCGGAATTAAAGCATAAAAGTTGATGATTGATAAACTAAGAACATAAAGGAAACTAGGTTTTTGTAGATTTAGGGAAATGTGTGAAAAAGCATGAATAAAATGCTCTCTAGTGATGAGTTTATATACAAAAACTAGCTAGGAAAGTGAAGAGTTGCTCAGTTGCACAATCCCCGAAAATCCGGGGATCAAACAATCCTAGGGGGCACAGCATTTGAGCCCAAGAATTTCTCAGGTATCAAACCCCAAGATTCTGGGGTTTGAACAACTCCCGGGGGCGCAAAATTTTAGGCTTATGGCTATCTCGCATCAACCCTGAGATTCTGGGGTTCGAACAGCAATTAGGGGACCTTGCAATCTCTTCTTTTCTTTACTAGTTCTCACTTTCTTGGCTCAAGTACCAACCAAATTTCATTTCTTCTTCCTCGGGAATGAGTGAATCTTCCCAAAATGCCCTTACATGGCCAAAACTCGCTCCAAGTAGCCTCGTGGTGCTCGGTGAATGCCAAAATGATAGAAAAAGGTCGCAACTTGCTCCGTTTCCTACAAAATGCAACAAAACATGCAAAACACCTACAACACGGAATTAGCTCCTAAAATCACCTCATAAAGTGCAAATTATCATGTAAAATTAAGCTAAAAGAGGGGTGAAAATCATATAAAAATAGGACACATCAACATTGCGTAAAACTTTTATGGCAAAATTCCAAATCTAACTATTGAAGTCGAAATTAGTCACTATTTATACGATTTTTACTCTAAAAATCATTAATCATGCAAAATAAGTACGAAACTCTCAAAAATTTTATAGGCACTGTATATATTGCATGTGACATCTCATAAAAGTTTAAAGTTTAGATTCGAAATATAACCTACTATACCCATTTTAACTCATATTATGACTATTTATCTCATAAAAATCATAATCCATGCATAATAACTTCATTTGTTACGAAACTTTTTATACAATATATAAAATATGCATGGGAGAACATATCAAAAAATCTCGGCCAGAAACTAAGTTTAACTATTTTTCTCATTAATTGTTGTTTAAAACCGATCTAAACATCAAAATATACAAATAAAATATAAAATGAACAATAAAAATCCATAAAATTATTTTTATGTTCTAAAACCATTTTAGAACCAGAAACTTTAATATGCAAAAATTATTTTGTGATTTATCATAATAAAACACAATATTTTCGAAATATATATATATATATATATATATATATATATATATATATATATATATATATATATATATATATATATATATCTGTGTGTGTGTGTGTGTATGTGTGTGTGTGTGTGTGTGTGTGTTAATCTAATTAACACCACAAAGCATGAATCCGATCATGCATGCAACAACCGTAACGCTCTGATACCACTTGTTAGAAATCAAATTTCGGATTTTATACTCATATCTTATATGAGTTTGTTTCTTTAAGTTTAGTCATAAAAACTTAATTAGATCTTATGCGTGCATGATGATTACATAAGATGAATGAATTTCCTTACATTGATTTTAGAAGGTTTATACTCAATAATCACCTATTATTTGAGTCTTGAAAAACCAAAACAGTCTTTGTAACGATCTATTATGAAACCGTCTCCAAAAGCTCTTATCAATGACCCGATCTCAAACTAGAACCAATTTTGTTGCCAGAAAATTTATAATAGTATAGTAGAAATAATAATAATATTAGTATATTACTCTTAATATTATTAGTATAGAAATGATTTGCAATACTAGAAAACTATTTTCTAGAGTAGATATGGAGAATGAAATGTGGTAGTGTTAAGAAAAATAAACAAGCATCAACTTAAGGTAGTAATGCATGTAGTGTGTTGTGTAATATATAAGAAGCAAAGTGAGCTTCCTTGCTTATGCATCTTGGCCGGCCAACACAAGCAACCCAAGGCCAATGCATGACTTTCTTACACTTACACAAAGCATACAATACGCCTTACACACTCTTACACCCTCTTACACACCTAATGCTAGGTTTAGTGTACAACACACATAATCACAATGTGCATCCATTATCACGGCTGAAATGGGTTTTATTATAGACCCATTTTATCTTTGTCAATTGTGTTAATTTGTAACATGTCACACATGTCCCATAACACATGAACCAATTTGTTAATTATGCAATTTTAAGTCTAAAATCCATAATTCACAATTTTATAACATTTAAATAATCCCTCTAGTAATTCGAAATTACTATCTTATAAAAATGTAATATCATAATTTTATTATAACTAATTGTAATTTTATGATCAACCGTGATCATTCACAATTTGATCGTTTCCCAAACGACCGAACAAAACCGATTAATAAAATAATTTTATTACTTTGACCACTATTATTATAATCCCATTATAATAATATTCGTGACGTAAAATCATTTCTAAATTTCCAGTCATTAATTAATTCGTTCCAATAAGATATTAATTAATTATTCCATTGAGACGGAATTCCCTAAAGATATGACCTTAAGGGATCAACTGATCACCACCATCATATGACGATAATGTCAAACTCTAAACAGCCAATCATTATCGGTAAATGTTGATCAGTCGACATTCCCAGTTGTGTTTCATTCAAATGATTTTTAATTATGTCAACACACTATTGTCGAGGACACTTTTTTTTTTTTTCGGTAAAATGTGAGTATATATTGCATAGAGGTATAAAAGTTAACAGATACAAGATGGGTCATAAAAAAACACCATATCAGGAAGCCTATAGTATCAATATTACAATCTAAGCAGACTTCTCTATTTCCTGGATTCCTTCACCACTTCAAATTATTCCTTAGCCATTGGTTTTTTGCTACTTGCTGCATTTCCCGCCTGATGTTCTGGGCGACCACTTCTAGCCTAACCAAGCGTAAGTTCACCCTTGCATCATTTCTTTGCTGCCATATATAGTAGTAATAAGCAACCAGAACCATAGCATTGAGCTTCCAAGTTTTGCCTTTCCTATCTCCTGTTAAAAGCCTTTCAATCTCAGATAAAGGTCCAAACCATGATTCAATCTCCTTGTATAATTTGATACTATACCTGCACTCACTGAACAAGTGATCAATGGTCTCTGCCTGCTGGTCACATAGACAACATTTATCATCTGAAATACAGCCCAACTTATATAGTTTATCCTTAACATTCATCCCTTTCATCATTGCCATCCATGTTATCATTGAGTGTTTAAGAACGTTCCATGAATTCCATATTACTGCAGTCCATTGTTTCTGGGGATGCTTTGTCCTCAACCATTCATACCCTTCCTTCACTGTGTACCCTTTTGGGGATCCCATCCAAATACGATTGTGATACCCTCCCTTTATGCTATTTTTGACCCTGCACACCTGCTTCCATGACCAGTTGTCACTTGTTTTTGGTTCATAGGTATGCCATTCTTTTCCTTTGAGATAAATTTGATTAATCCATCGAATCCATAGCTTGTCCGGGTTAGTGTACACCCAATTGACCAGTTTGGCAACAGCAACAACATTCCAAACAGCAACATTTTTTACCCCCAGTCCTCCTTCGTCCTTTGGTTTGGTGATGTTGTTCCAGGCTATCAGGGGAACTCGTTGGTACTCTGATGTGCTGGACCAGAAATAATTACGACAAATGGCTTCCACTCTCTTAACAATACTGCTGGGAATAAGGAATATTGATGCCCAATAATAGTGTAAGGAGTTCAGCACTGCATTGATCAGGACCAATCTGCCTGCATAGGAGAGTTTCCTAGCTCCAATACTCCTAATTCTAGCCACCATTTTCTCAAGAAGTTTATGACAATCCTGTTTATTAAGCTTGCCTGCTTTAATAGGAATCCCTAAGTATCTAAAAGGCATAGTTCCTTCAGAGAATCCAGTTACATTAATGATATCATCCTTCAGATCTTGATGCATACCATTAAAATAGACTTCGGATTTGTTGTTATTTTTCTGCAGCCCAGTTGTTTGTGAAAAGGTTGTGAAAGCTTGCATGAGCAGGAGGATAGAATGTGCATTACCTTTGCAAAATAGTAACAAATCATCTGCAAACATAAGATGAGTAAGCTTCAATTCTTTGCACATGGGATGATACTGGAAATGCCATTTGTCTGTAGCATATTTAATTGTTCTTGTTAGGTATTCCATGCATAGAGTAAAGACATGAGGGGAGATGGGCTCTCACTGCCTTAACCCTCTCTGTCCTTTGAAGTACCCAAAATTACTTCCATTCACAGTCAAGGAGAAGGTAGGAGAAGTAATACATGCCATTAGCATGCCAATGAAGTGTTGAGGAAAATTCAATGCCTTTAGCATCTGCTCTACAAATCTCCATTCTACTGTGTCATATGCCTTTTGGAGGTCAATTTTGAATAAACATCCTGCTGAGGCACTTGGCTTATCCTATAATTTTACCAAGTCTTGGCATATGAGAATATTCTCAATGATAGACCGTCCTTTAATAAATGCCCCTCGAGTGTCCTCCACAACTTCTGGTAACACTTGTGCGAGCCTATTGCAGAGTAGTTTGGATTTGATCTTATATAAGATATTGCAGCATGCTATCGGCCTTAAATGAGTAACTGCAGTAGGCCTTTCAATCTTTGGTATAAGGGTCAGATTTGTAGCATTTATCTGTTGTAGCAATTCTCCAGTGAGGAAAAATTCCTGTACAGCATGACTAATGTCCTGACCTACTATTTCCCAGGCAGATTTGAAAAACCCACTGGTGTACCCATCTGGTCCTGGGGCTTTGTCCACAGGTATAGACCACAGGGCTTCTTTGATTTCCTCCTGAGTGACCATCGAATCAAAAATTTGCCAATGTTCAGTAGTGCATATCTTCCCTTGGTCAATAATCTCCTTCCTCACATGAGTGGTATGCTTTGCAGTCCCTAACAATTGCTCATAGTAATTTAGGAAGGCCCTTTGGATGTCTGTAGTAGTGGTGCATTTCCGTCTTTGGGCTTCATGGATTTGAATGATTCTGTTCATAGTCTGTCTTTGCTTAATGCAGGAATGGAAGTAAGCAGTGTTGGCATCCCCATCTTTTAGCCAATATGATTTTGCCTTTTGCTTTAGAAAACTACATCTCTTGATCACTAGATCTTTGACTTGTTTTTGCAGATTTATCTCCTCTTCAATGAGTTGTGCATCTTGTGGCTTACTGCTCAATAAAACTTGAACAGTGTCTAACTGTTGCTCTGCTAGCTTTGCTTGTTGTTCTATGTCTACAAATCTCTCAACATTCAGCGTTTTCAGATCAGCTTTCAGTCCTTTCAATTTTTTAACAACTTGGACCATGGTGGTGCCACTGATCCATTCACTCCAATGATGGGTCACTATGCTGTGGAATGACTGAGCTAACCCCCACATATTGAAATACTTAAAGTTCTTCTTTTGCTGACTTTGTACCTCAGTAGAACTAATCACACAAGGTGTATGGTCCAGAGATCCTTCTGAATGGAAATGCGCCTTCGTGGTAGGATAGGTATCCATCCACTCTGTATTCACCAGAAATCTATCTAGTCTACTGGTTCCTGCCTCCTGTTTGTTTGTCCAGGTAAAGAAGGCGCCTGTGGCATAGATATCCTGCATGGAACAGAAATCAATGTAATCACTAAAGTCTGCCATATCCTCCTCTTTACTCTGACCTCCCATTCTTTCCTCTCTTGTAATAACAGTGTTGAAATCCCCTGAAATGGCCCAAGGTATAGTAATCTGGCTAGCAAACTGTTTCAGATGTTCCCACAGCACCTTCCTTTCAGAGCCCTCATTAAAGGCATACACCATAGTTAAGTAGAATTGCTGCTGACTGCATCTTGGTGTTACTAGCACATGGATGTACTGCTGTGCTACTTTTTTAATCTCAACCACAAACAGATTAGGCTTCCACAAAAGCCAAACCCTACCTCCATTATGCAAACTACTGTTGGTGGTGAAACTCCACCCATCCAACATGTTATTAGTTATGTTTCCTACATTATTACTATTTATTTTGGTTTCAAGAAGGCCAAAGAGACCACCCTCCTGTTTATTCATAAACTGGCTCACTAAATTTTGTTTATGTACATTATTCAATCCCCGTACATTCCAAAAACCGATATTCTTCATTGGAACAGGATGTTGTTGGCATGTTACCATTTACCTCACTAACTATTGCATTACTATCCTCCAGCATTTCCAAGAATGATTTAGTAGTAGTGCCATCTACTTCCTTTCCTGGTTGTATGAGTGGTGGGTTGTCAACCTCCTTCAATGGAGTCTTGGGCTTTGATTTTTGAATTGGTTGCCATATCTTCTGAAATTTGACAGGAGCCTTTATTGGGTTCTTCTTCCTGCAGTGAGTTGCTTCATGTCCCAGACCCTTACAATAGGTGCATAGGCTTGGCTTCCACTCATATTCAACTTTAAGACTAACCTTTGTTCCAACTTCATCCAGAAAACTCACATGTGATGGGTAACTTTGTCCTACCTTCAGTTCAACCATTGTCCTCGCATAGCCAAGACGAGTCTTGTCATTTGTAGCCTGATCAGATTTCACATATTTCCCTACTAGATTGGCAATAGTAGGTAAACATTTACCCCAAAAATCGTAGTGGTAATTCATGCAATCTTATCCAAGCAGGCACTATTTTTACATCCTCCTTCATTAGGTCTACTTCTGCACTCCATGGTTTGAGTATCATAGGCTTGTTATCAAACATATGATACCCTGCAGCAAGTACTCTGTTTTTGTCTGTCATTTCCTTGAATCGAACCAAGAATATTCCATTAGGCATGAAAGACACCTTATCAATGTTATAGTTTTTCCAGATTCTTCTTATGAAACCATCCAACACCTCCCATGGAGGATTTGCTCCTAAGATAAAGCAATAAACAAAATGTTCCCAATAATTTACTTCTTCTTTTGTATCCTCCTCTGTAAATTGAATCATTGGTTCAACCGTTTCCTCCACAATAATATCATTACTGTTTTTTGATTTTGTATTCTTACCTCGTGTGGTTACCCATGGTAATTCTCTGTCATCCTCATCATCAAAACATAATCCCGGTATTGCATTGAGTTCATGCATAGGTCTAGTACGTTGCACATCCTCCTCTTGTGGTCCATTCTGCCTCTTATTGTTTTCATTCATGGATGAGCGCTTAGGGCTAGTGGTAGGGGTCTTTTGTATTGTCTTTGTCTTTGTTTTCGATGCCGAATTCCTCGCCATGGCTGCTCAAGGAAAATCGCCTGGTTTCACCCTAGAGAGAGCATTAGGGTTTTTTAGCTAAAAGTTTGATTTTATCTTTTTGTCGAGGACACTTCCTCCAACACTTTGAGTATGACGAGTCGGTACCAAGGCAATCCAGGTGAACCACCTTGGATGGCTGTTAAAAACATTCTTAAGCACCTACGGAGGACTAAAAATTAGTTATTGACTTATGGTGGAGGCACTGAGCTTTGCGCAAACGGTTACGCAGATGCTAGCTTCCAAACGGATCGCGATGACTCAAAATCTCAGTCTGGATTCGTTTTTACTCTTAATGGCGCTGCTGTCAGTTTGAAAAGCTCCAAGCAAAGTGTTATTTCAAATTCTACTACTGAGTAAAAGGAGGTAGTGATAGACAAGATTGCGACAAATGACAACATCGCAGATCCTCTCACTAAACCATTAAGACATGATATCCCCTTTTCTTGTAACAACTCCATGATTTTCGTCTTTTGATATATATTATACTCACTTTATACCAAAAAAAAAGATAACCATGAAGGGCACGTTATTTCAATGGGAATTAAACGTGTTCCGGAGTTGTATTAATACTTTTGTGAATTTGATATTGTATCTATTTCCTATACTATTTATAACACCATCGATTTTGTTTTTATATGTTGTTTTTCATGTGGATTGTACAGACAATATTGAACACCACAAAGTGAACGGAATTACATTATATTTCTTTTGGTCCATAATCGCCTACACGATCTGATAAGTCTAGTAATTATTTTGTGACGTCGATTGATGGTGGGTTCAATAAACCATAAGTCAAGCCGTTGACTGATCGATCACAGATACGAGATTATAATGATAACTCGTAGGACAATTTAGAGACGATGCAATGGAGTCCTAAATGTTACTGAACATTCGGTCGGGTCGTGGATAGGACGTCCATCGTGTTCCTTGAATCGATTCTTTTGACTGTCGATTGTTTCTTGAGATAAACGGCAGTTTTGGGTGACTTTGATTTCTTTCTCACTACCTGACCGTAACTGGGGCTTAGCAGATTGTTTTTGAGTCATTTCATACTGTGCTTACATCTGCAAGATTCGAGTTGAAGGAAATATCCACTCCTTATCAGGTTTTAATATTTATCAGGGCCACTCGAGGAGTAGTAACTGAAATGCTTGGCCAAGCTCGAATAATGATTCGTTATCAATTGAGTTACTCTCTAGTCGGGAAAACCACTCTTGATACTGATCTCTTGTAAAATACGACCTTTGTGAATACAGATTTGCAAATTGTTTTACATTGACTGGGAGAAGTTTAATTGGATATGAGAATCGGTTACATACACTTGTACGGACAAGTGGGAGATTGTAGGAGCTAGTGTCCTCAACAGTTAGTGCGACAACACGTATAAATCTCTTAAAGGAACATAAGGTATACTTTGTATTTTAGCCAGTTGATTCACGTTTATCAATAACGGTTGGCTTGCTACAAAGTTTGACATTATTGTCATACAAATGGCGGTAATCAACTGATCCCTAAGAGTCACACCTAAATGATGGAATCTGATAGATATGATTAGATGAAAATGTAATCATATTCATACCCTATACGACTAAACGGTTAGTCAATGTAATGATGACATAATTATTTAATACTGATTAAATAATATTAGCTAAGACGAATTAAAATGTTAATTCGTAATTAAATATAAATTGTTATATTTAATTATGTGTAATGAAATTATTTAATAAAGATTAAATGATTTAATTAAATATAAAATGTTATATTTAATTAGTTGATTTTAAATATAAGATATTTATAAGATAAAACATTACACACGAGAGAGCGATATAACCGACTCTATAAAGATAGAATTTCGGTCTGAGCAATTATTAAGTTGTTCAGTTGTTGTGAAGTGTTGTAGGTAGAACCAAATACTGATTTGGGGAATCCTAGTTGATGTCTAATAGCAAGGTTGTTTGCAACTATAAATAGAAAATTCACTCTGCACTTAAAGGGCACGAGTTACACGAATACATCTCCCCTCTCTCTCTCTAGCTTTCATCTTACACAAAATTAGAGGTAATTTTGCTGTTTCTAGCTCAGGAAACGTATTTCTCAGGACATCTTGGGTGCACTGATTAGGAGGATATCTGTTTTGATATCTGATCTTAGACCTTTGCAAGGACAGAAGGTTAATTCTTAATCCCAATCTTTATATCTTGATCTTCGTTTATGACTATAAATCGTACATTATAAATTTCTTATAATCCTGCATATAAAGAATTGGAAATATATACAGATATTTTACCACACATGTTGTGTGTGGTGTGAATATATAAGAGTAAAAATGAGCTCTTTTGCTCATGCTTTGTGATGCCTGTCGTTGAGGGCACCAAAGATAAGATTTATAATTTCCTAGCTTTGACTATAGATAGCGAAAGTCAGGGTCGAACCACAGAGAGGTGGGGAATGTTTATTGTTTGAGGTTAATGTTTTAGGGTAACAATTTTGGTGGTTTGGATAAATTATTACTAAGTCTAGAATAAAAGACAATAAAACAAGAAAATAAGAATGAAATAAAACTTATAATAAAAAGGATGCTAGGATGTTCGGGTAGTAAATAGCTACGATGGTGTAAATCCTAAGTCAACATGTATTGCAGTCGCGTAAGGGGTGTAACATATCCTTTCGGTCTATGGTACCTAATAGCTCCTTTCGGCCTATGCTATTAGTTCCTAGGTCTCACAATTATTGGGTGTCAACAATAAGGGTGATTCCTAATTTCTAGGTCACATACATTTCAGTCTTAAGTAACCTAGCCGTCTTAAAGCGTAAACTAATGCCCTTCCCGTATTTCTCAATCTTGGGTAGGTCATTACTAACATCCTACAAGTCTCCTTTTAGTCTCATTGTAGGTTATTATAGTCTACGAAGAAAAACGGTCTGAAATCATACACGCGTTGGTCGACCGACCAGCTAGTCCAGTCGGCCGACCAACACCTCAGTCGACCGACCTATAATGGAGGTCGGCCGACCGAGGCGCTGCTATAGTCGGTCTCAGAATTCGCACCATCTACGTTATTTACTCCCTACATCCTAACATATGGAATTTAGCTACTCATAGAGATTGAAATAGCAATAATAACATTAATAAAAACGGAATTCATAGCAATCATTAATCTATGCATGCGATAACAATAAAGACTTTGGGATTCTAACTTAAACCGGATACTAATAATTCTAAGACAAGAACAATTGATAAACTGAAATTGAAAGAAGAATTACCGTAATATGGATTAGGGCAGAAAATAACAAGCTTTATTGATTATCGTGGAAGGATTGATGAACAATGAATAAAACTTACAAAACAATAACTTTGAAAAGAGAAAACTAAAACTAAAGATAAATTGAGAGTTTGTAATTAGATGCAGAAATAAACTAAACTACTGGATTAAGAACTGAATTGTAGCTTGATGATTAACCCTAAACATGAGATTAGCTTAAATAGGCGGAAATAAAGAGTTTCCTTATGACCTAATCACTTGAATGGACTTTTTGCGGAATTTCTGAAACTGCGCTTAGGTCGGTAGACCTAGGTATGTGGTCGGTAGACCTCCTGTCGGGCTTGATGGACTTCTGACTTTTAAGATAGCAGTCCTCAGGTCGGTAGACCAGGGTAGGAGGTCGGTAGACCTACTTTCGTGTAGGTCAGTCTTGATTTCGCCTTGGTTTGACTTTGTGGTACTTGGGTCGCGCTTTGAGTTGACTTTCCAACGTTCCTTGGCTATGAAAAATCCCGAGGGCATAAATTTGGTATAAAACCGTCTCTATTCCGCATAATTCTGCAAAAGAGCATAAAAACACGAAAGTAGACAATTGTTGGGAAATAAAGGCTAAAACATAGTAAATGAGCGACAAAATGCGTGTAAAAATAGATGTAAAACATCATAAAATAGACACGCATCAAATTCCCCAAACCAAACCTTGCTTGCCCTCAAGCAAGAAATAGACTCGATCTTAACTAATGAAACGATTTCAATCTCAGAGCGAAATTTACATGCTAGCCTAGACCATTGCCATGTATAAAATGAGATAGTATTCAAATCATGCAAACGAGTTATGGTGTCGTCAAACTTGCAAAAATAAAGACTATAGAGACTTCATACCATGGACTCTCGCGGTACGCTCGAGACACTCCATGAAGCAAAGGGTGAGTATATGTAAAAGATAGAAAGAAGTATATTGTCATGACACTCACCTAACTGCGACCCATGAAAGCATGCCTGCAATCTAACATGAACAAGAATTCTATAACTATGTATGAACACACTCATCAAGTGACTCAGGCACATGCAATTGAGGTATGAAAGATATGTGAGGTAAAAGGTAAAAAGTGGTTAAGAGGTTTTTGGACTTGTGGGGTTAGTAGCCAAGCTAGTTAAACCGGTTCCCAACAACATGTTTCACAACTTTTGATATTAAGAAAGTGCTCTTTTGTAGCACAACTCTCACATTATATATAAGAAAGGACTCCCAAATATTTTGAATGAGGTACGGGAGTGATAACATATAAAAGAAAGGGATTTCAGAACGAAATTTTGAATTTCTGATGCTGTCAATTGGTCGACCGACCTGAGGGTGTGGTCGGTCGATTGACTTCCTGTATGTTTTGATTTTTTTTTCGTTTTTCTTTTCTTTCTTTCTTTTTCTGAATTTTTCTGTTCTTTTTCTTTTCTTGCTTTCTTTCTTTCTTTTCTCTTTTTGCTCAAGATAGCATACAAACCAAGATGCCTCAAAAACAATAAACCAAAGACCACAAATACTAGCTTGGAAGGGTAGGCTAAGTATGGGATGTAATTTTGGGTAATAAAAAGGCAATTTTGGCTATGTAAGGCTTATGGGTAAATAAGAGAAAAGGGATCCTAAATGCACGTACCAAGACTCACAAAACGAGATAGTAAAACAAGTATATAACAATTCAAGTTCATGTTTATGCATATTGATGTAACATGTTCCAAGGGGAGTACTACTCACATCCTAGACAACTGGTTTAAGAATGAAACCAGGAAATAAGCTCTAAAAACTCAGAATGTATAGTAGGTTGCCAAGGTATAAGTCAAGTCTCAAGATATGCAAATAGTTTGACAAAAACTCGTAGATATGCAAAAGACTCTCATACTAAAACAAGTTGACAAGGCAAGGTAAAGGCATAAACATGTAAGATAGCAAAGATCATCCTTGAAATACTCTCGTTCCGACTCGACCTATATGCTAAAATAAACGTGATTTTTTTTGAAATTTTTGAAATTTTTCTATTTTTATTTTTTTTTATTTTGTATATGCAAGCAAAATAAAGAAAAGTACGATGCAAGATAGAAATGCAATAAACGTGTGACAAAAAAAATGCAATGGAACAATGCATGTGACACAAAACCATTCCCCAAACCAACCCGCACAATGTCCCCATTGTGCATTAGCCTAAGTAAAGGTTTCATAAAATTAAAGGAAAAAAATGCAAGAAAAGTAAAACCAAGGAAAATGGAAAGAACTCACCGGATTTTTAAGCGCATGAGAAACCTCCCCAAACCAGCGTAAGCTGGGAGGTTTCGGTGGCTAGCAGTGCCACTCCAAGTACCTGAAAAAGTCAAACAAAGAAAGACCTTTTTCGGGGATTAAACATGTTTTGGGTGATAATTAATGAATTTGCAGGTTTGAAATAGAAGAAGAAGCTGAAGCATAAAGGAAAGAAAAGGGAAAGGAACTCCCTTATGACATTTGCACGCTTCCCAAGAAAATTACGAACGGTCTGTACAGGAGAACTGGTCGGTAGACCCCTCTCTCTGGTCGACCGACCAGTTGCCAGTCAAACAGTACTTCTGGAATGCAGGGATCTGGTCGACCGACTGGTGTTGGTGGTCGGTCGACCTAGATTCCTGTACAGTAGCCTTCTTCTTCGCGAGATTAACTTGTATTAACCAAGTTAACCTTCCCCAAACCTGAAAATCATTATACATGCGCCCAAAACATGCGCCAAAATCCAGAACCAAGTCTACTTGTCCCAGCTACGCAACAAAAGCAAAATTGTTCGAAAATCTAAAGCAAGCAAACTAAAAGGTCTTAACAAAATAGAAAAATAGTTTTAAGAAAACAGAAACGAGCAAAAAGAAGAAGTCATCCGCGAAGGATGCATGGTTTCTTTGACCAAGGGCTCTGACTACAAGCTACCCCTTCAGCCATGGTGATTCGGGTAGATGAGTTTCTCTCCACCGTGTAGGTAGGTGGGTCATCATCCACAGCTCTAGCCATCCATCTCCCGGATTCGTCGACTCCCAAGTCGTGGGCCGACGCCTTCCTGGGTTTCTTCTTCTTAGGGCTCTTTTCTTCAGCCAAACGATCACTTGAGTGATCTCGTTCTCTACATCATTTGATCGAGTAAGTGGTACTACTCGATCAAGAACATCTCTCTTCCTACCGCCTATAGACTCTGTCCCTAGTGTTGCAATTTCTGGAGCATCCAAATCAGCCTCCTGAGCAAGAGATTCACCTGCGCATGTCTCAAAACACATCAAAGCCTCCGAAGGATCCTTTGTGAAGGATCCTTGCATAGAACATTCATTAATATTATTAAAAACATCAGAACTGTCAATAAATGAATCCTGCAAAAAGCAAGGTTCATCAACCGAGGTTTCAAGCGTGTCAGGGACATGTTCATTACTAACACCTACGAAAATAGGTTGGTCAGTCAAGGGGTGAATTCCTAACTCATCAGCTGTATCCAAGTCCAAGTCAGTATCATCAACGGGAAGGGAAAGGGAATCAAGTAACCTATCATACTCATCCTTAAGAATGAGTGACTCTTCAGTAACGGGTGTGATAGGATCACACTCGACAGGAATATCCGGGCTACTAATAAAGACGTCCTCATACCTCTCTGTATCTTCACTGGCTTGGATAAGGTGTTTGAGAAGCTCCTATTGCTTCTCGTAAGGTAGGTCTAAAAAATCCCATCCACACTTTCTCTCATTCTCGATCAAGGTCTTACCAGTAACTCCATCATAAAAGATACGACAAAGATAAATATATACAGATATTTTACCACACATGTTGTGTGTGGTGTGAATATATAAGAGTAAAAATGAGCTCTGTTACTCATGCTTTGTGATGCCCGTCGTTGAGGACACCAAAGATAAGATTTATAATTTCCTAGCTTTGACTATAGATAGCGAAAGTCAGGGTCGAACCACAGAGAGGTGGGGAATGTTTATTGTTTGAGGTTAATGTTTTAGGGTAACAATTTTGGTGGTTTGGATTGATTATTACTAAGTCTAGAATAAAAGACAATAAAACAAGAAAATAAGAATGAAATAAAACTTATAATAAAAAGGATGCTAGGATGTTCGGGTAGTAAATAGCTACGATGGTGTAAATCCTAAGTCAACATGTATTGCAGTCGCGTAAGGGGTGTAACATATCCTTTCGGTCTATGGTACCTAATAGCTCCTTTCGGCCTATGATATTAGTTCCTAGGTCTCACAATTATTGGGTGTCAACAATAAGGGTGATTCCTAATTTCTAGGTCACATACATTTCAGTCTTAAGTAACCTAGCCGTCTTAAAGCGTAAACCAATGCCCTTCCCGTATTTCTCAATATTGGGTAGGTCATTACTAACATCCTACAAGTCTCCTTTCAGTCTCATTGTAGGTTATTATAGTCTACGAAGAAAAATGGTCTGAAATCATACACGCGTTGGTCGACCGACCAGCTAGTCCAGTCGGCCGACCAACACCTCAGTCGACCGACCTATAATGGAGGTCGGCCGACCGAGGCGCTGCTATAGTCGGTCTCAGAATTCGCACCATCTACGTTATTTACTCCCTACATCCTAACATATGGAATTTAGCTACTCATAGAGATTGAAATAACAATAATAACATTAATAAAAACGGAATTCATAGCAATCATTAATCTATGCATGCGATAACAATAAAGGCTTTGGGATTCTAACTTAAACCGGATACTAATAATTCTAAGACAAGAACAATTGATAAACTGAAATTGAAAGAAGAATTACCGTAATATGGATTAGGGCAGAAAATAACAAGCTTTATTGATTATCGTGGAAGGATTGATGAACAATGAATAAAACTTACAAAACAATAACTTTGAAAAGAGAAAACTAAAACTAAAGATAAATTGAGAGTTTGTAATTAGATGCAGAAATAAACTAAACTACTGGATTAAGAACTGAATTGTAGCTTGATGATTAACCCTAAACATGAGATTAGCTTAAATAGGCGGAAATAAAGAGTTTCCTTATGACCTAATCACTTGAATGGGCTTTTTGCGGAATTTCTGAAACTGCGCTTAGGTCGGTAGACCTAGGTATGTGGTCGGTAGACCTCCTGTCGGGCTTGATGGACTTCTGACTTTTAAGATAGCAGTCCTCAGGTCGGTAGACCAGGGTAGGAGGTCGGTAGACCTACTTTCGTGTAGGTCAGTCTTGATTTCGCCTTGGTTTGACTTTGTGGTACTTGGGTCGCGCTTTGAGTTGACTTTCCAACGTTCCTTGGCTATGAAAAATCCCGAGGGCATAAATTTGGTATAAAACCGTCTCTATTCCGCATAATTCTGCAAAAGAGCATAAAAACACGAAAGTAGACAATTGTTGGGAAATAAAGGCTAAAACATAGTAAATGAGCGACAAAATGCGTGTAAAAATAGATGTAAAACATCATAAAATAGACACGCATTACTTTGGCCGGCCATAGTGCCTCAAAATAGAGCCAATGCATGGCTCTTACTCTTACATAAAAGCAAACAATATCTCTTACAAGATTCCTTATGTGTTAGACACAAAATCATTATGCACATGCTTGCACACAATCACCACACACACACACATCCATCTACACGGTCCAAATGGAGTTTAAATGGACTCCATTTTATTTTTGTCAATTGCATTAATTTGTATCATGTCACACATGTCTCATAACACATGAATCAATTTGTTAATTATGCAATTTTAACTCTTTAAAATTCATAATTCACAAATTCGTAACATTTAAATAATCCCTCAAGTAATTCGAAATTGCTATCTTATAAAAATGTAATATCATAATTTTAATTACAACCATTTGTAATTTTATGATTGACCTTATTTATTCTCGATTTAGTCGTTTCCCAAACAATTAAATAATACCGAGTAATAAAACAACTTTATCACTTCGACCATTATTATTATAATCCCATTATAATAATATACGTCACGCAAAATCATTTCCAATTTCTAGTTGTTCATTAATCCGTATCAAATACGATTAATTAAATATTTCATTGAGACGGAATTCCCTAAAGATATGACCTTAAGGGATCAACTGATCACCACCATCATATGATGATAATGTCAAACTCTAGACAACCAATCATTATCGATAAATGTTGATCGGTCGACTTTAAAAGAGTAACATTCCCAATTGTGTTTCGTTTAAATGAGATTTAAATACGTCAATGCGTTATTGTCGAGGACACAACCTCCAATACATACATCACGCGGACACTGAAATATATTACTTCCCTACGCCTATCGTACAGAATCGCACCTAGTACCACTTCCGGTACTTCATGTCATCTCCTTCCGTATACACAACTAAGCTCTAGTTTAACCGAACACCTCCAGCACTAGTGTCTCTCACGAAACCATACCGGTTCGAAAATGGTTAACACATGTAATACATCAAAGGGATATATATATATATATATATATATATATATATATATATATATATATATATATATATATATATATATATATATATATATATATATATATATAATGTAAACCCACAACTAGACTTTAAAAGGGACGTTCTTAAAATCAATCTGGCAAGCAAAGGCTCAAAACTAATCATGAGACCATCCAATATTTCACTAAGTCGGGTACTTGTCTATTAGGTAAGTTCACAACCTACAGCTCAACGAACAGTGACCAGTGACCAGTACTACCAACTCAATCGAGTAACCCCTGCTCGGCTGAGTCAGCCGTACTCGGTCATGTACCTCTTGCTCGGCCGAGAAAAACCCACTCGGTCAAGTTCTTCATACTCGATCGAATCACTCAAGCTCGGTCGAGTAACACACTCGGTCGAGTGCTTCATACTCGATCGAGTCATACACATCAGTCAAGCTTCGTGAAGGGGAAATCTCCCTTCACCTATCCTACACATCAAGCCACCCTATATATATGCATACTATAACAATTGCACAGCAGATAAGAGTAACCATCATCATATTTCTTATCACCATCTCATCCACATCTTTCACATGCTCATTACCGAATAGGATACACAAAATCATTCTACATCGATCATACATGTGTATACACACCTTAACCTACCCTTAGTGTCCAAGTATAAGGTTATAAGCAATTTCGGTTCTGAGACGTCTCCCAAACCTTTGCAGTAGCCTTAAAAACTTATGCCTGGGGTTCGTTTTACTTAAGACACATACTAAGTTCATTGGATGGTTTATGATTTTTAAAGGTTAAATAGTCATAAAATCAATGCGATTTTAATTAAAAACAAAAATGAGTAGTACATATAGGATATGCACGAAAATCATATTGCATGTATACTTTCTGGTCTTAAAATAGTTTTAAGTCATTTTGATGATTTATGGAATAATATTGTTCAATATTGTAATTAAAATGTTTAATTAGTGCCAAAAATCGGTTAAAAATGTTTTATTTTGGGAAAAATAGCTAAATAATGTTTCTGGCCATGAATTTTAAATATGTTCTCACATGCATTTAACATATTATGAATATATAATTTTCGAAATTATTGAAGGTTTTATGCATGGTTTATGATTTTTAAAGGTTAAATAGTCATAAAATGAGTTAAATATGGGAAAAATAGTTATATTGTGAATTTAACTATAAAATTTTTTGTAGATGTCACATGCAATATTTAAAACATATGATGAATTTTCCAGAAATTTTTCGTTAATATTGCATGAATATTGATTTTTATCGTAAAAATCGTAATATTAGTGACATATTTTAGCTTAAATAGTTTAAGTTCGAATTTGACCATAAAAATTTAATATAGTGTCATATATATTATTTCTAGCATGCATGTGAATTTTGAGCTTTTAATCTCGAATATTGCATGAGAAATGATTTTAATCGGTAAAATCGCGTAATATATGACACGAATTATTAAAATAGTAAATGTTGCTTAAATGGTCCGAAAAATTCACCCATATTAGTCATATTATGTATGATCATCAACATATTTTTATTTAGTGCCAAAAGTTTCTGAAACTTTAAGTTTTAATTTTAAAAGTTAAAATTGATATTGAGTGTTTAAGGAGTCATAATCATTACTTTATTTTCAGACCTTAAACAGTGCTTTTCAGCCTTATTTTTCTGCATTTTCAGATGCTTTGAGTGTCTAGGAAGATGTAAAAATTATATTAGTATTTTATTTCATAATTTTTGCAATAGTTTTGAATTTTTCGAAATATTATGCATTTTATACGGCTATTTTACGAAATAAATGGTGTATTTCGAAAATATTTGAGTTTTAAGGATCTGAAATTTTAGAAGATTTTCAGTATGTTCAAAATTTTGAATTTTGAATTTTCGAAATTTTTATGACTCGTTTGATTATTTTAATGCTATTTCCCGTAAAACCGATTAAAACCGAACAATATTAAAATAAGTTAAGTTAATTTTCGAAATTTGAGTAAGACTAAATTTTGAATCCTAAAATGTGTTAGGAAACTTAACTAAATCATGAATAGTGATTCATAAAGTGATTAGTGATTTTAAAATTGTTTAAATCACGTTATTCCATAAAACCGTGTTATTACGAATAACGATATTTAAAACGTGTTTAAATAGGACGATTTGGCTTAGGTTTTGCATTTTGCATAAGCATTGCATATTTAATTATTGTTTATGAATGTCATATCTTATTTACGTAATTTTGAATTATGTAATATACTTAGTATGGCCTTAGATTTTAATCGATATTACCCGTAATGTAAGGGTTTATCGATTCGGTTGTAATTTAATGTGATCTCGTATCACTTTATTTTATTGTTTTATTTTATTTTATAATGTATAAAATAGATAGAAAATTTGTAATTATTTGTAATTCCGGAGATCCTTGAAGACGGTGCCATTTCGGAAAGGAGTTCCGACCAAGACGGAGTTTGCCTTGGGATGCGTGCCGCGTGTGAAGTTCAAGGGACCAAAGGAGTTGGTTTCCGAATTTGTAATTTACTTTATTTTCTATTTTAGGAAAGGCCATACTAGGGTTTTTATTTATGCTTTTAAAGTTTTATGCTTTTATTTATGCTTATCATGTTGCATGCATAGCCAAATCGTCATTAAACTCATGCATTTCATCGATTTTATCGACCATGTCAATTAAATTATCGATAATTCACCGACTTAGTTCACTTAAAGGAGATAGATAATAAATTGACAAGATCTCTTACGTTATTTAAAAATCGAGACATAGCCTTACCAAAAAGTAAAGGAACCGCGAAGGATCTTCTTCATAAGGGAGTAGGCTCGGCTAAACCGGGGTGCAAACCTTATTACGTTGGTGAAGTGGGGTAATATGATTACTTATTCTTGAAATTTGGTTGATCTCGACGAAAGTATTCGAGCCACCGTAGTGGTAATAAGTTCGGGCTAAGATAAGAATTAGTATAATTTTATCGACCGAGAGTTCTAAAAGTAGAATCGATTAAGGGGTTAATCTACCGAATCATATTAATGAGGGATGTATCGGCTAAACCGTGCCCGAGTTAGTATGTATTTGGGTCTCGGGATCATTTACTTAATTGGGTAAGAGATCATTAAGTAGATGCTTAACTTGTTTAAAATTTACAAGTTTATTCATTAAAACGATAATTGTGTTTTAAATCCTTCATTTCATTTGTAGTTCATTTTTCGACTTTCAACCACCAATGGCAAATAACGCTCCACCACTCCCACATCACGTTTCATGGCTCCAATTTTTCATGAATCGTTGCAAGCTTAGGAAGCAAGGCACCAATTTCAAAGATTGGGAATCCCAATTACTTTTAGCTGCGGAAGGTGACAATAAGATTTGTTTCCTTACAAGAGCTGCTCCTCCTGTTCCTACTTCTCGCTCCACGATTGAGACTCGTGAGGCCTATGATGCCTATATGAAGGAGTCAAATATTCTTAGAGACATAATCATTTTCACTTTGGAGCCGGATCTCCGAGACAGAATGATTGTGTTTAGCACGGCAAATGAGATTTATACCAAGCTAAAGAATATATTTTATCAAACTCCTAGAACTTTGCTTCATGAAGTAATTTCTGCATGGTTTGACCCAAATTCGTATAAGGATCAATCTATAAGTTCTCATGTGATTAAGTCGGTTGTTCCATCTGAAGTCTTGCAAATTCAAAAGGTGCAAGCTCCTGACTATGTCATAATAGATCGAATTCTTCGCTTCCTTGATATGCCTTTACGGGCAGAGAGGGAGTTAGGACTTATTCAAAGTACCGAGAAGAATACACTTAATCTTGAGAATAGGAACAATAGGAAGCATGAAAGGAGAAACGGTAAAGGAAAGGGTAAAATGACATCCATGAACACATCATCTTCAAAAGTTGAAAATAAATGCCATTATTGCATGAAGATAGGGCATTGGAAACGGAATTGTCCAATGTATTTGGCCGACCTAAAGCTTGAAAAGTTCACTCTTTTGGTAATAATTCTTGTTTAAACTCATGTTATAAGATTAACCTTTGTATAATGATACAAGTTGTTAATATTAACCCTTTTTAATTGTTTTAAAGGGACTCCTTCCAAGATCTAGGGCAAGGAGAAAGGAAAGGAGAGCTTGAAGCTCATTCCATGGATGGCTAAGGTAGCATCCGAGATTGAAGACATTAAGAGCATGGCTCTAATTTTCATTTGATGTCTTCTTTCTTTTTGCATTTTAATTTAAGAACTTTGTATTTCTTGTACGACAAGAATCTTGTTGAAACAATGGTTGTAATAGTGGTGACTTGGTTTTCAACCCAAGTCATCCTTTTGTTCTTAATCAAACATGTTTGGTTGTTTTAAAATGCTTTTATAACATGAATTGATACGATTTTCATAAATCGTAATAAAGTACCTTGAATGATTCAATGTACGGAAGAAATGATAGGATCATTATAAAAGTAATACGACTTACTTAAAAACGAGAATTGCATCCCGTGAAATACTTCAAATTCAAACATAAGAACATCAGTTCATTATAAGATTTTCACCTTAAATGAAAGAATATGTTAAATATCTCAATACTCACATAATTCTTTATCCAATACATTGTTCACGGGCGAAAAATGCTATCCTTCTTAAATAACGGTTATTTTAAAGGATAGAGTGGGAGAAATTCTACGCCCGTAAACCAATGAAATAAACATAGGATCTTAGAGAAAGAGTCCTATAAGGAGTCCTTAAGAAGAACTCTAAAAGATTGGATAGAAGAAACTACGAGAGGACACAGAAGAAACTACGCGAGGACACAAAAGGAAATGTTCCATATGTTGTCATTAGTTCCTAGAGAGGATAAAAGGAACCGTGAGTGTTAACAGAAGGAAATCGTTTCCATGATGTTAATGTTTCTGTTTCTGTTTTATAAAGATAATAGAGGAGAAATCGTCTCCCGTTCTCATGATAATACTAAGATTCTTTCCGTGGGAAAGAAAATCAAAATGAAATGTTCAATACTAAGATTCTTTCCGTGGGAAAGAAAATCAAAATGAAATGTTCATTACGAGTTGAGAAAATGTTTGAAGTAAATCAAAATGAAATGGTCATTACGAGTTGAGAAAATGTTTGAAGTAAATCAAAATGAAATGTTCATTACGAGTTGAGAAAATGTTTGAAGTAAATCAAAATGAAATGTTCATTACGGATTGAGAAAATGTTTAAAGTGAATCAAAATGAAATGTTCATTATGAGTTGAGAAGATGTTGCCTAATCACTATGAAGATAGTGGGAGTTTTTAAACTATAAGATAGTAATGTGGAATTCAGTGGGAGAAAAGTTATTAAGGAAACGAAACCTACCATTTAGAGAGAATGGTGATTCTTTAAAAAGTAAAGAATACGAGGTTTTCAAATCTAAATGAATATATGTTAAGAACATAAATCATAAGTGAGTTTATTATATGATAATGAAACGTCACCGATCAGTTAACAAGGTTTGGATTTAAATCCGAGACATGAAAATGTTAATTCATATAACCTTGATCAAAAATGCCATAAGTTGAAATAAAGCCCTCTTTCGATATAAGTTCTCGAGGAGAACTAATGGATCGAATCTAGGTAGACTACAATATAAATTCTAGTACAATATGACTATGTTCATATGGATGACATGTCATGAGTTTTAAGAAAACAGTGGGAGCTTCCTTAAAGTAAGGAAACTCGAGTCGAGTTTAAAAGACTTGAAATGTACTTGAATAAGATCATATTATGCGAGATAATATGAGTCATAAGGAAACCGAAATTTGTAGGTTTAAAAGATGTGAAGATAGGGTATATTCACATAATAAACCATTAATACAAATTGATGTATGATCATCAAAGATTGTTTATGTGGAGCAACAATATTGTATTGTTTGTTCGCACATAACAATCACTCTTATCGTTTGAGTTATTAATATTAATATTAACTCACAATTTATACTTTGTGAAATCCAAATGGGTTGTAAGAGACAATTTGAACCCCATAAGTGAACTGGATTAACTTAGTATAGCCCATAGTCGCTTGTATGAGGTGACGTCTCGAAGCGACTACAATGTGAGGCGATTGATGGCAAGTTCAAAAGTCATAGAGTCATATGGGATGACTAGTCGATCACATCGGCAGACTGTGTAACACTCTGTTGGGCATTTAGTGACCGCTTATAGAGTTCTGGAAATTTTATAATTAGCCTGGTCGTGGCGAGAGCTACTATATTATTCACATAAGTCGATTCTTTGACTTGAGACTGTTCGCCCAAGGTGACACAGCCTCAGATTGGCTTTGATTTTAGCTCTACGATCAACCGTTAAAGGGGGTCAAATGGGCTTCTTTTGGGTCATGATGGACTGTGTTAGTCGAAAGGAACAGTAGGATAGGAATTGTCCAACCCCTTGTCAGGGTTGTCTTAAATCTCAAGGCCACCCGAGGAGAAGTTTAACTGGAAATGCGTGGCCACGCTCGGAAGGTATCTATGGTAGATAATTCCGGTCAAAGTAGTTAAATCTCCAGATCGAGAAAACCGCTCAAGATATGATCAAATGCAAGTACGACCTGGAAGACACCTTGCATTGAGTGGGAGATGACGTAATAGGACAAGAGAATTGGTGACGCACACTTGTCGAGGACAAGTGGGAGATTGTTGGGAAATGTGTCCTCAACAATAGTGCGATCACGACAGTGATTAAAATCATTGTCATAAATCTTATGAAAAGAATATGCAAGGGACGATCCAATATTGATTTAGTCAACTGACCAACATTAATCGGTAATGATTGGCTGACTAGAGTTTAACATTACTGTCGTATGACGGTGGTGGTCAGTTGATCCCTTTAGGTCACACCTATAGGACTAAGCCCTTAAACGTATATTGATTAATTGTATAGGATACAGATTGATCGATATTCTTAAAACCGTATATTGAGAAATTAGAGGATGAATCTTAAAGGTAAGATTTATAGTTGAAATTGAAATGTGTCAATTGTCAAGTATTAAACGATATTTTAGAAATATCAAAATTAGTATTATGAATGGTTCATGGTTATGACAAACGTTGTTAATATATCGTATTGACGATTATTACGATAACCATACGTTGGGACAGTAATTACGAATTACTAAAAATAATTTGTTAAATATGATTTAATTAATTAAGAAATATTGTTTATATGATAAATATATTTTAAATTAATACAATTGAATTTTGTCACATAGGATGTTACATATTATACAATTGTACAAATTACAAATTGTAAAATGGAAGTCCATTTTATAAATATATATGGCGTGTGATTGTGATTATGAGAAGGACAAAATTTGTTTAAATTATGGTCTTACAAACACAATCATAAGAGTAGTCTTGAACCTATTATTAGGTATGCATGCCTATATATTATGGTGTGTAGAGAAAGCAAATTGGATTCCTCTTTTTGGAGAAAACCTCACGCCACATTCACTACTACACCTCCCAACCCATTACATATATGTGTGTTTATCATCACATAAGATGCCAATCCTCATAGTAGTTTTCTAGAGTAAGAAAACTAAATTACCTCTAAAATATTACTTAGTTAATATTTCTAGTATACTAATATTATTATTAGTACACGGTTTTAGCCTAATTCCGTCCTCTAGTATCGGGTTCGGATATTTGGTCCGTTTAAGGTAAGGTCTTGGTGCTCACTCATTGGAGGCAAGCTTACTTGGTTGCTCTTGGAGGATCGTCCTAAGCATATTTCGGACCGGTTGTAAGAATACGATTCTCATTATTTCCGCTTTTATTTTGCATGCATAAGATCGACTAGATTAATATGAGATTAATTAGTAAAATTAGTAAGACTAATAACTTGAACTAGCTAGTATGACTACCTAAGAGTTCCAACAGTTATAGGAGAGAATTTCCATTAATTCTTGTTCTTAGGCCATTCGCACAAAGGACCTAAGGTTGTACTCTCTTCCTTTTGTTTCTGTTTTTCATCTTATGACAATATTCACATGTGTAATTTTCGTTATAATCCTGTAATTTTAAGGGTGAATACATGTTTATTCCCCACAAGTGGTATAAGAGCCAAGGCCACGAATATTTACAATTGTGTTTTTCATAAGATGTTTTAAAAATCAGGGTTTTAAAACCCGTTGATGTCTCGGCCGTGTGCCATTTAATGTGAGAAATCGATCATGTTTTTCGATTTTTGATTTGTATATTGTTGATTAATCGATATTTTTAGCAATATATAAATCTCCTGTTGGTGTTTGTTGTTGATTTACACGTAATAAATCAAGAATAAATACATGTTTTGTTTTTATTCATAACAGCGTATGTAGGATTCTACGAACGAGCGAATTTCTACTCATTCGTGGTCTTCTTCTGCTACCCGTCACTCGATCGAGCACTTTTTGGCTCGATCGAGCAGTTTTTAAAACAACCCGTCACTCGATCGAGCACTTTCTGGCTCGATCGAGCAACTTTGGATTCTATGAACGAGCGAATTACTACTCGTTGGTAGTCTGCCTCGATAACCCGTCACTCGATCGAGACTTGTTGTACTCGATCGAGTGACACTGTTCCTCGATCGATTATGTGTTATCTCGATCGAGCAGTTTTCAGGGTTTTGTTTTTCCTTTTTCTGAAAATTTGGTTTTCTGAAAAAATTTTGGGTTCGATCGAGCACCTGTTTTACTCGATCGAACGTTTTGCCTGTCAAGGTTACTCGATCGAGTACTCTAGTGACTCGATCGAGCAAACCCTGTTTCGGCAGATTTTTCGAAAATAATTTTTTTTTTATTTTCTCTTGGCCCAAGGTAATATACTATATACGGAAATAGTATATTGACTTTTGCGAAACAGTTCACACTCGTAAGATACATATTATTTTAAAACGGTTTAAAATAATGGATTATAAATATATTAAGATTTATTTGACTAAAACGGTATAATCACATAATTTTAATCTCGTAAGGCGGTTTGGCAAAATTTATTAAAAATAATAACGGTATTATGTCGCGAATGAATTTGTTTTAGTTGATGCATTTTATTTATCGTCTCGAGAATGCTGTTGAATGCCTTTATAACGTATTTAATTTTTGCGAACAGTTGTAACTTAGTGTGGCCTTAGTAGATTGTGTTACCGAAATGCTGGAACACAGTCTTGTTTGTAATTTTGAGATCTCGCATCTCTGTTTTTTGTTTTTTCCCTTGTAATTACTTTTGTATTTAAATTAGAATGTAAATAGGTTTATATTTGTAATTTAAATTAGTAATTTTGTGAAGACCAAAGACGGAGACCAGATGGTCACTCCCGCTGTAAAGACCAAGATGGAACATCAAGACAAGCTTCCCAGGTCCAACAGTGGATTCCAAGTTGTTTTAATGTTTTTTTTGGTAGGACAGGCCACACTAGGACTTTTATTTACGTTTATTGCTTTCTTTTATGCTTTCATCGATAATAGTTTGCATGATATTCCGCCTAAAACCAAACCACCTATAACATGCCTGAAAACTGACTCATGTAGAGATTACGCGTTAGTTTTCTTTGACATACAGATGTCACTTGTCATATTTAAGCCATCACTTAATTTCATTCATTCACGATAATGCTAGATTTTAGTTCACTTAAGATGGATAAATATAAGTTGATGGGGTCTTCCTCGTATAACCAAAAATTGAGATTAGTCTTTATAAATCAGACTCCCATGAATCCCTTCTTCGTCGGTAGGCATAATATGATCCCTTCTACGTCGGGTAAGTGGGAACAGATGATTTATTTTATCTCAACATTATGGTCACTAGATACTATCTAGCGACTATGATGGACTAAAAGATGAGATTTACGGAAATCTATCGACTAGGAGTTCTAACGGTAGAACTAGCCAAGCAGTTGGCTTATCAATTTACGGAAATTGAGTCTTGCGATCGTTTATATAATTCTTGAGGGAGATCAATTATATAAATGCTTGAGTCTGCGAGTTTAAATTCAATTTAAAATAGACTTAAATCACAACGACGAGTTGCTTATATCGTTTTGTTTTTATCTTCTTTTCAGTGTAGAACACGATCAAATTTAAACTACTAAATAAGAAATGGCTGGTGAAGACCCAATGCCAAGTGCCAATCTAGCACGAGAATCCTGGCTTAAAGCCTTCATGGACTCCATGAATCAGTCTACTAGACTGAGGAATGATGGGTCAAACTTCTCTGACTGGGAGGCAACATTACGGAATGCTGCCATTGCTGACGGAAAGCTCAAGTACTTGACTGAGCCTATTCCGGCACACCCAGGAACTGGGGCTAGAGCTAACGAAGTTCGCGCTCATAGCGACTTCGTCATGGAAGCGGGTGCGATAAAGAACGTACTTATCTATGAAATGGAATCCAATTTGCAAAGACGCTTCATTTCCCATGGTGCAAACAACATTTTCACCACGCTCACAAACGAATTCTCGAAAGCTCCGAGAATCATTTCATATCAGCATACCTGTCGCTTCTTTGAAGCGAAACTCCAGAAGGGCCAAGCTGTTAGCCCACATATTCTCAACATGATTAAGAATATCGAGAAACTGGAGGCCCTAAACTGCAAGATCAGTGAGAACATAATCGTTGATCGAATTCTTCATTCGCTTCATGATGGGTTCGCCCTCTTTAGGCCAACTATTACATGAACGACATGAAGAAGACTCCTCATGAGCTCCAGTCCCTTCTCGTACAGACCGAGAAGGATCTGAAATTGAGTGGGAGCGTGAAGCAGGATGTTCTCATGATCTCTAGTAAAGGCAAAGGTAAAGGAAAAGCGAAAGCTCAAGGCGACTTAGCGGTAGGTAAGCCTAAGTTCAAGAAGTCGGGATTTGCTAAGAGTGGGCCCGGTGAGTCGAGCAACTCACAGGGTAAGATAAAGAGCAAGGATACAAGCATGGAATGCCACCATTACCACAATACTGGGCATTGGAGGCGCACGTGCCCCGTGTATCGTGAGGACATTAAGGCAGGCCGCGTTACTCCCGTTGGTATGTCTTCTTCTTCTTTTATTCACATGATTGAGATTAACCATGCAAGTTACGGAACTTGGGTACTAGATACTGGTTGTGGTTCTCATCTGGGTAATCATGTGCAGGGCCTCCGAAACCAAGAGCCCCTCATAAAGGTGAGGTTGACCTGCGTGTCGGGAATGGAGCACGAGTTGCTGCAGTCTCGAGGGGAACATACGTGATCCAGCTTCCTAGTGGGTTCGAGTTATCTTTGTATAACTCTTATTATGTTCCTAGTTTATCCAAAAATATTATTTCTGTTTTTGCACTTGACAAACTTGGTTTTTCATTTGTAATAGAGAATAATAGCTGTATTTTCTCGTTACACGATATGATATATGGCAAGGCAGTTTCCATGAATGGAATTTATGTTTTAGATCAAACCACCGAAATATTACACGTGAATAACGAGAAGTTAAAGGTTGGTGACAAAGATCAAACCTACCTATGGCATTGCCGTATGGAACATATAAATGAGAAACGCGTAAAATAGCTCATACAGAATGGAGCTATCTCGGTCTTTGATTTCGAATCATATGGCACGTGTGAATCATGTCTCATCGGTAAAATGACTCGTATTTCCTTCAAAGGTGTCGGAAAGCGCGCTGCCGACCTATTAGGACTCATACATACGGATGTATGTGGCCCTATGTCGATCAACGCACAAGAAGGCTATAGGTATTTCATCACTTTCACGGATGATTTGAGTAGATGTGGCTATGTCTACTTAATGAAACATAAAAGTGAATCCTTTGACAAGTTCAAAGAATACCAGAATCGGGTACAGAACCAACTGGGTATAAAGATAAAAGCACTAAGATCCGATCGTGGTGGCGAGTATCTTTCTCACGAGTTTGATCAACACCTTAAAGACTGTGGCATCGTTCTACAATTGACTCCACCTGGAACGCCACAATTAAATGGTGTGTCCGAACGGAGAAATCGAACTATACTTGATATGGTTCGATCCATGATGAGTCACACCGTTGTGCCTGATTCATTGTGGGGCTATGCTCTTTTGTCAGCCGCTCTAATACTTAACCGAAGTCCGTCTAAAGTTGTTGACAAGACTCCATACGAGTTATGGAAGGGAGTTATCCCTAACTTGTCCTTTATTCGGGTTTGGGGCTGTGAAGCTTATGTCAAATGGAGACACGAGGATAAGCTCGGCCCGCGATCGGTCAAGACATACTTTATTGGTTATCCAAAAGAAACTTTTGGTCATTACTTCTACTCGCCCACCGAACAACGTGTTTTTGTTGCGGCTAGTGCGACGTTCTTAGAGAAAGAATTTATGGAGAACAAGTCAAGTAATAGAACCTTCGATCTATCGGAGATTCAAGAAGCAACTACCGAGCAACCATTGGAGGAAACAGTTCCTTCAACCTCGGCTGCGGTAGATATTCCTGAGGAACCTAGGAGGTCGGGAAGAGTCTCTATTCCTCCGGACAGATACATTGGTATGGTCGAGGAACATGACATAGATGACATCTTTCTCCTAGAGGGTAATGAACCCACAACCTATAAAGGTGCCATGACTAGTTCCGACTCAAAGCTATGACTAGAAGCCATGCAATCCGAGATGGACTCCATGTATGAGAAAAACGTGTGGGATCTTGTGGACCTACCTGCAAAGGTACGCCCCCTTCAATGCAAATGGATTTACAAGATAAAGCATGCCGTGGAAGGACAACAAGAAATTCACAAGGCACGACTAGTTGCTAAAGGTTTCACCTAAGTGCTAGACTTGCACTACGATGAGATTTTTGCACCCGTAGTCATGCTACGTTCCATTCGGATTATCTTAGCGATTGCCGCATTTCAGGAAGAGTTGTACATGGTACAGCCCGAGGGTTTTATTGATCCTGAACATCCTAAGAAAGTTTGCAAGCTTAAGCTTTCCATTTATGGACTTAAGCAAGCATCACGGAGTTGGAATCATCGCTTCGACCAAGTGATAAAGGAGAATGGTTTCATTCGATCAGACAAGGAACCATGTCTCTATATCAAGTCGAGTGGGAGCAAGATTTTGTTCCTAGTATTGTATGTCGATGATATACTCCTGATTGGGAATGACATATCTCTCCTATCTTCGGTTAAAGCATGGTTGAAAAACCATTTCCAGATGAAAGATCTGGGAGAGGCACAAAGAATTTTGGGCATCCGTATCTACAGGGATAGATCACGACGGATGTTGTCTCTCAGTCAGGAGTCTTATATAGATAAGATTCTGGAGAGATTCAGCATGACGAACTCCAAGAAAGGGTTCCTTCCTATGGCTACTGGGCTTCACTTGAGCAAGTCTCAAGAAGCTAAGACATTGGAAGAGAAACAGCGCATGAGTCGGATTCCTTACGCTTATAGGATCGATCATGTATGGCATGATATGCACACGTCCAGACGTTGCATATGCATTGAGTATGACAAGTCGATTCCAAGCACATCCCGGTGAACAACACAGGATGGCCGTGAAAAACATTCTTAAGTACCTACGGAGGACTAAAGATTGGGGATTGACTTATGGAGGCGACACGACGCTTTGCGCCACTGGTTACACAGATGCTAGCTTCCAAACGGATCGAGACGACTCGAAATCTCAGTCTGGATTCGTTTTTACTCTTAATTGCGCTGCTGTCATCTGGAAAAGTTCTAAACAAAGTGTTACAGCAGATTCCACAACTAAGTCCGAGTAGTATGCCGCTTCGGAAGCAGCTAAGGAAGCAATATGGATGCGTCAATTCTTACAAGGACTATCAGTAGTGCCTAGTTCGAATGACCCGATCACCGTTTATTGTGACAATAAAGGTGCCATTTTCCAAGCTAAGGAGCCTAAGTCTAGTAACAAGTCCAGACATGTACAACGGAAAGCTCATCTAATCATAGATTACGTGGAGCAAAAGGAGATATTTATTGATAAGATCGCTACGGATGACAACATAGCCGGTCCTCTCACTAAAGCATTCCGACGTGATAAGCATGAAGGGAACGTTCATTCCATGGGAATTAAACGTGTTCCTGAGTTGTAGTACTCTTTTATGAATTCATGTTATAATTCATTTTCTTGTGTACTCTATTACAACCTCATTGTTATGATATTTTATGTTTTGTTTTTCATGTGGAATTGTACGCCAATTTTGAACCCCACAAAGTGAACTGATTAACATTACATCGTTTTGGTCCTTGATTACGCACTTGAGCTAATAACTCAGGTAATCATTTTGTGACGTTGGTTGATGGTGGGTTCAACGAGCCATAAGTCAAACAGTTGACTGACCAATCACAAAGGCGAGTTATACGGATACCTCGTAGGACACCCCGTGACAACGTTATGAAGTCCTAAATGTTTTATAACATTAGGTGCCATGTCGTGGATAGGACCTCCATAGTGTTCCTTAGAGAAGATTCTTTTGACTTTCAACTGTCTCTTGAGATTAAGGCAGATTTTGGGTAACTTTGGTTTCTTTCCCACGGTCTTCCGTAACAGGGGCCAAGAGGATTTTTTTTCTGGGTTATTTCATGCTGCGCTTACATCTGCAGTATTCGAGTTGAGATAAATATCCAAACCCTTAACGGGATTTTATCATTTCTCAGGGCCACCCGAGGAGTAGTAACTGAAATGCATGGCCATGCTCGAATACAGATTCGTTTTATCAGTTAAGTTACTCTCTAGTCGGAGAAACCACTCTTGATACAGATCGATTTTAGAATACGACTTTTGCGAATACGGATTTGCAAATTGTTTTACATTGAGTGGGAGAAATTTTAAAAGGATATGAGAATCCTTTATCGCACCTACACTTGTACGGACAAGTGGGAGTTTGTTGGAGCTGGTGTCCTCCACATGTAGTGTGATAACGTCATTGCACATACACTTGTACGGACAAGTGGAAGATTGTTGGGGCTGGTGTTCTTGACAGTTAGTACAATGACTTATTAAATCTCCTAAAGGATCACAAGGGCATACTTTGGTATTTTTATCAGTTGATCCACCTTTACGAATAACGGTTGGTTTGCTAGATAAGTTTGATGTTATTGTCATACGGATGGCGGTGATCAACTGGTCCCTATACGTCACACCTATAGGACACGTTTGAGAGATGTGAAGGTATGAAAATACAGTCACATTTATGCCGAATACGACTAAACAGTTAGTCAGAGTATTGACTATTAAATTAGTCAATGAGATGTTGAGATAATTATTTATTACGGATTAAATAATGTTAGCTAATACGGATTACATGATTAATTCGTAAATTAAATATAAACGGTTATATTTAACTAAATATTGAATTCGTGTATTAACATAAGCAGTTATATTAATTGAGCTAATTATACAATATCGTAATTTTTATCAGACCATTGTTAATGTATCGACTACATTAATATCTGATAACGTGTATACGATTTATAATTAAATCCCGCGAATTATATTTTAGCTTGAGGGTCGAATCACGCAAGGGAATAGGGTAAGAGTGGAAAGCCCACTCTCACCTTTGACCTATTTCGGCCGAGTAGGTATTATAAAAGGAGAAGAACTCTGCTTTTGTCAGACTACTCTTTTACTGGTGTTTTCATATCTCATAAAATTAGGGTTTTGAGAACTGTCTTTTCCCAAAACCTAGATCTCACATCTTAAAACTCTCAAAACTCTCCCCATATTGCAAGGCAATTGGAGAACATTTCTAGCACACGCGACATCATCTTAGACGGGTTTTGGTGCAAGTTATAAGAGGGAATTTCCATTAATTCCTGTTCTTAGGCCATTCGCACAAAAGACCTAAGGTTGTACTCTCTTCCTTTTGTTTATGTTTTTCATCTTATGACAATATTCACATGTGTAATTTTCGTTATAATCCTGTAATTTTAAGGGTGAATACATGTTTATTCCCCACACGACCAACCACTGATGCCAGTCGGTCGACCACAGATGCAATTCCAGTAGCTTCTGGAAATTCTGAAAAGCCAGGAAGCGGTCGACTGACCGAGAATGCTGAACAGGCGGATTCCTTTAGGCCCGAGATGCCTGAGAACCTAAGGGAATTCCTGTTTTGGGGTGACAAGATCCCAAATTTCTTAAGGAGAGCTGCAAATGGTGAGAGCTCTACTCCTCCCTACCCGGAGCGACTACTGCCCACGAAGGAACAGGTATCCTTCGACAAATTCAAAGATGTTATTCGTTCTCTAAACGTTCAAGTACCATTTTTAGAATTAGTCCAACAAGTTCCCTCATACTTAAAGTTTATGAGACAACTTTTAACCAGAAAGCGGTCTCTAGATAAGGTAGAGTCGGTAGCACTTACTGAGGAGTCCTGTAGTTTCTTGTCCCATGTCATCGCACCTCACAAGTTAGAGGACCCAGGTAGTTTTTCTGTACCTTGCAATATAGGGACCTTCTCAGTCAAGAATGCCTTATGTGACTTAGGGGTTAGCATTAGTGTTATGCCCTTAAGTTTGGCCAAGAAATTTGGAATGACTACCTTTGCCATGACGAGTATGACAGTACAAATGGCTGACCGTACGTCGATGGAACCCATAGGGGTGTTGGAAAACATCCATGTGCGCATTGATAGATTTTTCTTCCTAGTAGAGTTTGTAGTATTAGACATCCCTGAGGATGCCCATATACCCATCATCCTAGGAAGACCTTTCTTACATACTGTGGGGGGTATCATTGACGTAGGGAGTGGGACCTTGACCTTCAAGGTCGGGAAACATTCTATTATTTTTGGGTTGTCTTATGGCAAGGACGCCATGACCCCGATCACTTGTTATGCTATCACTTCTGAAAAGAAGTATGAGGTCATCACCCAATTCCCCACATTGAAGCCTATACCAATTCTTGTTTTTAAACCTCCGCCCCAGATTGGGAGCAATATGGAGGTTACTCTTGTTTCATCTTGCGCAGGAAGCGGTTTGGGGAAGCCATTGGTCTAGGAAATCATAGTGCAAAGGGGAGGACTCGGGATCTTGAGCTATCATGAGGATGATGATCCGGATGTGGTAGATGAAGAGGACAAGAAGAGGAAAGAAGAGGAGAAAGAGAGCGATCCGTCACATATGCTTTGTGACGGAGTGGAGACGTGTTTGGCAATCAAACCAAACACGGTGGAGGCTACGCCATATAGCCAAAAGCCGTGGTCCGAGATTTTCCGCATATTCCGCGGATGAGTTCTTCAAGTTTTTGAGTTTTAAGACAATTTTCAGTTTTTGTTAAGACTTTTAGTTTTGCTTTGCGATAGTTTTAGAACAATTTTTACTTTTGTTGTATAGTTGAGACATTTAGACTTGGATTCTGGATTTTTGCGCATGTTTTGGGCGCCTTTATAATGTTTTACGGGTTTGAGAATGGTTAAGTTGGTTGATACAAGTTAACTTCGAGAAGAAGAAGGTCACTATACAAGAAACCCAATCGACCGACCTCCACAATCAGTCGGTCGACTAGGTACCTGCAACACAGCATGCACTGTAACCTGCCATCTGGTCAGCCGACCAGTTATAAGGGTCGATCGACCACTACACCTGTTGCAGCTTGTTCGTGATTGCTTTGGGAAGCGTGCAAAACACGATATGGGAGTTCCTTTCCGTATTATGTCTTTTATGCTTTTTCTTCTCTTCTCATTTTCAACCTTTAACACATCATTTAGCACCCAAAACACCATTAATCCCCAAAAAAGGTTTTTCTTCATTTATCTTTTTCAGATCCTTAGAGTGGCACTGCTGCCACCGAAACCTCCTAGCTCACGCTGGTTTCGGGAGGTTTCCATTGCGCTTAAAAATCCGGTGAGTTCTTTCACTAGTAGAAAAACATCAATTTGCGGCTCTTCATTTGAGGCGTTTTATTCAAACCGCCGCAAATAGTAATTTGATCTATGAGATTTTATTTTAAATACCCATGTTATTTGAGGCGTTTGGCAAAAAAAAGCAGCAAATACTACTATTTGAGGCGTTTGGTAAAACACGCCGCAAATACTAATATTAAAGAAACAATGAAATAAATCCTTCATTCATTTCTCATTGCCTCTTCCCGTCAAAAATACTAACCCTAAATCCCAAATTTTATTTCCTTTTTTCCTCTTTGTCTCCCTCATCATCACATACTCATACCCTCTTAATCGATGGCGTTGATAAAGGGGATTTAGAGTGAAGTTAACCCTAATTTTCTGGTATTTAGACTTCAATTAACAAAAGAGAAAGAAGCAGCGAGCTCAATTGAGGGAGTAGCGTAGATTGGAGGAGAAGGACAGGGATGAAGAAGCATTGGGGAAAAAACGAATTGAATTGAAAGCGCAAGCAAGAGCCGAGTTTAAAGCTCGGAAAGAAGTAGAGCAAAGGAGAAGGTTAGTATCAAAGGAATTTTAAACCTAGTTTTGTTGTTACACATTTAACATGCTTTCAGTGGTTTTTATCATCGTTTATGATGTCGTGTAAGAGAGGGAGCGGCGGGAAAAGAAGAAAAAACGAAGAAAGGTCGTTTTTTGGATAAACTCTGAATTTAATTTACCGCTAGTTTGCGTTTTGATTTGTTTGAGGGAAATTGAGGTTTAGGAGGCATCTGTAGTTTGCTTTATCTGCAGTAAGTTGAACCGTATTTAGTGTTTGAATTGTTTATTATTGAATAAGTGTATTGAGTTCAGGTATTTAGAAATATTTTTGTAATAGTGGCACTTGTTGAGGAAGTGATTCCTTCTTTTATCCCTTTCCTTCTGCTAGGTGATGGTGATTGTGATGGTGATGGTCATTTCACAGGAAGCTGCACCTCACTTAGTTGCAGGAGGTTCTTCAATCATTTTTATATCAACAATTGCTGCATATTCTCCTTTTCCTTGGCGGGGATGTATGGTGTTGCCAAAACTGCGCTTCTTGGCCTTACTAAGGTAATAATAATCATCCATTTTCATTGTATTAACCTGAACCTGAACAGCAAGATCGAGAGTGCAAGCATACTACGTACTTATACGACTCACTCCATGTTCGTTTTCTGGTCATATAGAGAGAATCGAGCATGGTCTACTAACGGTGTTAGACCGTCTAACAGAAGAGTTACTGAATCAAGTTAGAGTTTACATTTTAATAAGTACTCCGTAATATATGGTTGGATGTGTCATTTGATTGATACAATCGAGTTGTTGGCCTGCATATTTCACGTTTGCGACTCGCTAATCGAGGAGTTAACTGTTAATATTACGAAAAAGTAGACTTCATTGAGGAGTTGTTGTTTTAATATATGCAATCCAGAACTGTTTATGGGTAATTGTTGGAACAAAAAGACTTGTGTAGGATGGTTTTATACAAAATTATCGTAAACGAGATCTTTTAGTAACTACATTACACAAGACTAACTGTTGGAAACAGTAGCTCCTAGTGTAGTGACAATAATAAACAAGATTGTATCCTCATTCAGTCAAGTTAGAGTTTACATTTTAATATATACTCCGTAATATATGTTATTACGGAGTATATAACATATATACTCCATATATATAACATATATACTCCATGTATTAACAGTCAAGTTATGTATTAACTCCCATAGTAGATATCAGTATGAAGTATATCTTGGTGTCAAATGAACCACAGGTTTTACTTTTCATTTTTCTTGTTTTTCTTAGATTTGATTTGTCTGAGTGTCTTCTTTTATACTCGCCTATCGGTTTCACTTCTATATGATCTGTCAATTTTTCTTGTTTTTCTTAGATTTGATTTGTCTGAGTGTCTTCTTTTATACTCGCCTATCGGTTTCACTTCTATATGATCTGTCAATTAGACGGAACTTTTCAATTGAGTGTTTCTACAATCCATGTCATCTACATATGCTCTTATAGTGTTCACTGTTGTTTGATAACCTTACTTTCCTCTTTACAGCAAAATAATAGTTCCACAAATCTGATTGAAATATGCAGAAAAAAGTGCGTTGGTATCGTCACAAACTTTACTGAAATGGCACACAGTTCTATGTTTTTTCCGTGTATTTTGCATCTTCATCCCTTCCATTATTTTATCGCACGACAGACGGGTTCAGGCTATTATTTGTAATCATAGAACCCAATTAATTTTACGATTCAGAAGTTTTGTTCATGCTCTAAAATATGGATGAATAAGAAAATTGTAATAACTAGGGATGAAAAGACGGATACATTACAATTTGAAAGATGTTGAGCTGCCAAAACATCTCTGGCATCATTTTAAAGTAAAGCTGCTTGAAACATATTATTGTCACTACACTAGGAGACTTCATATAATCTCAAAACATATATACTCCATGTATTAAGAGTAAAATAGATGTTGAGCTGCCAAAACATCTCTGGCATCATTTTAAGATTGTATGTTTCACGTCTACGACAGCTTAATCCATGTATTAACAGTAAAAAAAGAAGACTTCATCTGGTCAATAGTTATTTAAACATTCAGTTGTTGTTTAATATGTGCAAATGGGAATTGTTTATGCTTAATTGTCGGTACAGCCCATACTGGAGCATGCATATAACGCTCGCTTTCCGTAATGAAGTGGGGTTGTTATATACTAATATACATATAATCTCAATTAAGATTTTGATGCAGAGGATACTCAGGAAATATAGTATTCCTTGGCCTTTCCCAAGAATCAGGATGGTGATTTGGTGCTGCTCTGTAACTCTGTAAGGTTATTATGTGGTGTGTCTTCATCTCAGACCTTCCATCAAATTATGTTTTGGGAACACTGAGTTAATGTTGTGTAACTCTGCGATCTATCTGATTGTGTGTAGTTTTGGGGACACTAAGTTAATGTTGTGGTCGTGTCATGATCATGTTTGTGTTTTCTTACAATCCCGTCTGTACAATTGATTGATTTCCTCTTGGATTTGGTTGCGAAACATTTACTAACTCATATTGCGGCGTAATGGGTGTATAGATACTTGAATAGGCCATTAAATAGGCCATCTACACACTGTTGCACATACTTCAATTATTTTGTGCTTTCCTAATGTGCTGTTTATGTTAATTCCAGTATATGCATTCACTGATTGACGATATCACTGCACGCCAGAGTGCGCTCACTTCCCTCCTGGCTCACCCCAGATCTGAATCTTGTCTTTTGGTACGTGCAACTATCAATTTTATTCAAGCAGATTGTGCATTAATTTTAGTATCAAGTTTCATTTCCACTGCTTCAATTTGAGTAATGTTAGTGTACTTCTAACACAACTGCACTTGACATTCATCTGCTGTAATTTTCAGTTCTCAGTGGGATAGCAAAATGGAAGGGACAAGTGCAACTAACGCTATGGAAGTTGAAGGAGCTGCAATTGGAACAACGATATTGAAGCCAAAATTTGCCGAAATTGTGAACTGTTTTGCTAGAAAGAAGCAGAAGAAGAGGAAGAAGCAGACGAGGTAGAGTCGTACTGTCGAGGCCACTGTTCGGAACAGGTCTATCAAATGTTACGAGAATGGAAAGCCGAACATAATGAGCCTTCTGTTTTTAGTACTTATAGTTGAGGTTTGCTTGAAACATGGGTTAATTGTTACTAAGGTTTTTGTATGCATTATTAGAATAATTACAAAACTATGTAAGATTCTCTTGTGGAAAAATATATTTGAGAGTTACTATTACATTTAAATAGTTTATTTGCATCATTTAATTTAAAAAAAAAAAAAAAAATTTTTTTTTTTTATTACCTATTTCCGGCGTTTTTGCCAAAAAACGCCTCAAATAGCTTCTCTATTTACGGCGTTTTTTCTAAAAAACGCCGCAAATAACTTCTCTATTTGAGGCGTTTTTTTCCGCCGCAAATAGCTTTTTCTATTTGCGGCCCCTTTATTTGCTGCTACACCAAAAACGCCGCAAATGACCACTTTTTTGGCGCCGCAAATAGCTATTTTTCTACTAGTGTTTCCATGTTCCCTTGGTTTTCTTTTTCGCATTTTCCTTTATTTTTACAAACTTTTGCTCATGCAAGTGCACAATGGGGACATTGTGCGTTTTGGTTTGGGAAATGGTTTTGTGTCACATGCATTGTACCATTGCATTTTTTGTCACACGTTTATTGCATTTTCGTCTTGCATTCGTTCTTTTCTTTATTTTCCTTGCATATACAAACGAAAAAAAATCCAAAAAAAAAAATTAGAAAAATTCAAAAATCTCAAAAAAAAATGCACGTTTATTTTAGCATATAGGTCGAGTCGGAACGAGAGTATTTCAATGATGATTTTGCAATTTTCACATGCCTATGCCTTTACCTTGCCTTGTTAACATGTTTTAGTATAAATGTCATATGCATATCTACGAGTTTTTGTCAAACAATTTGTGTTTCTTGAGACTTGACGTGTACCTTAGCAAACTACTATACATTCTGAGTTTTAGAGATTTATCCCTGGTTTCATTCATAACCAGTTGTTTAGGAATGTGAGTACTACTCCCATTGGAACATGTTACATCAATATGCATAAACATGAACATGAATTGCTATATACTTGTTTACTATCTTGTTTTGTGAATCTTGATACGTGCATTTGAGGTCGCTTTTCTCTTATTTACCCATAAGCCTTACATAGCCAATAATTGCCTTTTTATCCTCAAAGACTACATCCAATACTTAGCCTACCCTACCAAGCTAGTATTTGTGGTCGATGGAAATTTTTTGAGGCATTTTGGTTTGTATGTCACCTTGAGCAAAAAGAGAAAGGTGAGAAAGAAAAAGGAAAAAGAAAAGAAAAGAAAAAGAAAGAAAAACGAAAAAAAATCAAATAATACCTGCAAGGTAGTCGACCGACGTTACCACTTGGTCGGTCGACCAACTGACAGAAACAGGATCGAGTTCAATTCGTTCAGAAAAAAATCCCTTTCTTTTACATCTTATCATTCCCATACCTCATTCAAAATATTTGGGAGTCCTTTCCTTCGAATTATGTGAGATTGTTGCTACAAAATAGCATTTTATTAATGTTGGAAGTCGTGTAATTTGTTGTTGGATCTCGGTTTTACTAGCTTGGCTACTAACCCCACTAATCCACAAACGTCTTAACCTCTTCTACCTTTCACCTCACATATCCTTCATTGCCTCAATTGCATGTGTCAAGATCGCTTAATGAGTATGTTTATGCACGGTTGTAGAATTCCTTTTCATGTTGCAGGCATGTTTTCATGGGTCGAAGTTAGGTGAGTGTCTTTATAGTATTTCTTCTTTCTATCTTTTACATACACTCACCCTTTGCTTAATGTGTGATTTGAGCGACCCGCGAGAGTCCATGGTATAAAGTCTTTATAGTCGATAGATTTGCAAGTTTTGACAACTCCATAACTCGTTTGCATGATTTAATTACTTTCTCATAATTGACTTGGCATTCGTCACTACTACAAAAAGAGGCTTAAAGAACTGTTGAAATTAGCTTTAGATAACGCCTTAGAGGCGTTCTCCAAATCAGTGTTCTCTAAAGCTTAGAGAACTGTTATAAGAGGCGTTTTGTATTCACAATCATAGAGAACGGTTAAAATGAGCTTTAGAGAACACCTGATAAGCATTCTCTTTTCCTAGGAAAAGAGAACAGTTGGGTAACCCAACAGTTCTCTATTCGTCTTTTTCTTTAAAAAAAATAATAATTTTATATATAATTTACAAATGGAGAAATACTGAAAATTCAAATAAAGACGAAAAATATGAGAAAATAGTCACTTTTATTACTTCAAAGTGCCATACACCGTACCATTAATTACCATCTGAAATACCATGTATTCTGAAATACGCTTTATACAAGCTTCTAATTTACAAATGACAGATTACACAACCTAAGATAGATTAATAGTTGCACAACTTAGAGCACTAACAAGCTTAACACAAGCATATTAGGACCTTCTTTGTATTTTATTCTGATCAGCACTTCAGTTTCAATCTTCTTAGCAACATGTTCAGGTCTGACAAGAATCCCATTTATACGCATCCAAGTATGATAATATAGAGCATTGATAATCACTTCCATACGTTTCCACTTAGGGTCTGCAGCATTTCCTTTATTCATGGAATCAATAGTTGCTAGTGGTTTTTGCAGCCAGACCTCCAAACAATCCCCGATCTTGCAGCTGTAAGGACAAGTTAGGAATAAATGCTCCCTGGTTTTAGTCATGCCGTCATGCCGCCATAAGTACAAGTATCATCAGTACTACGACCAATCTTAAACAGTTTCTCCTTCAGGTTTAAGCCATCATTGAAGGTAAGCAGGTGATGAAAGAATGCTTGGGGATACTCCAGTGGTTCCATGTGAGACCAATCCAATCTCGTTAATGAGCCTATGGTACCAGCCAGTCATAAGCTCTTTTTACAGAGTATCCAAGAGGATGGGGAATCCGTATACCCAGTTTTCAGCAGTTCTTTAGTTTTGCACACGTTTTTCTAAGCCCATGGAGTAGCTGCAAGAGGATTTTAACTATCCCAGTGCTGATGCTTTATATAAATTAAGGTTAGGATTATAAGATACTCGGGACTGCAAAACCTTGACATATAAGAAGATTCACATATAATAAGATGTGAACAGTGAGCTCACACTTGTATAAATTAAAGTATGCATTAAGGTCCTAAATCTATTACCTGGTAAAGCACGATTGCTTTCTCCTCAATACTGCCCTGTGCAGGTTTGCTACCTGTTACAAAAGCAACTTTTGAGATATTGGACGTTGGTATTAATACAGTTAAATATTTTAACCTTAAGCATTTGAGATTAAAAGGGAAGGCAGCTGAAAAACGTTGAATAATGAGAGAAAAATGACTTATTCCCGACCAGAAAGCCTATAATGACTATACCTTCAAGGCTGTCTTCACGCTTAAGGGGATTGTCTAAAGCCTGATGCAAATGAAAGTTTTATGAAAATGAAATCAGACGCTCGTCCAAGTAAAAATTGTCGCATTAACAAAAAAAACATACAGATTTTACTTACCTTGTGAAGGCCAATGTCATTACTACTTCGGAGGGATATTGCCTTTTCAATCTGCGGGATTTCAGATTCGATACTATATGCCCACTCAAGTATCTCCGGGGTACTCACAAAGCGAACAAACCTATAGTATCATAGGAACGTTGACATTAGAAATAATGATTCCTAAGAACAGAAAACTTTTCGATCTCCATGTCAAGAATTACAAAAATGGTCCATAACTCATATTCACATAGATCAGTTGGATATTGTTAGAGTCATACTATAACAGTTCATAACATATTTCATGGGCAAAAGAAAACATAAAGAATAGAGAATAAAATTCTTGATCTTGTAATGAGCGGGCAAACTTTTCTTTTACAACCATCTACATCCTTATTCGAATTCAAAAATCACTGACGCATTAATGCTAGGCTAAAGGCCCAACTCCACTCATACAACATTTTTTACTGGAAAAAAAGTGTCAAAACAAGGCAATGAAATCAATTGTTCCGAAGAATCATGGCAAAAATAAAGGAACTTAAAAGCACAATGAAAACAATTCATTCTCTAACATTACCAATTTTTCAGACGGTTACAGTTTGAAGCAAAAATAGAACTGAAAATTCAGAATCAAACAAGGCATATTCGAACGTAGGTTAACAAGAAGTCAAGATTTTCGAGATAACTGTGCTAATATAGTACCAAGCTTATTAAAAAACAAGAAGAAAGAAATGAAGATTTGATGCAAACAGAGAGACGGTTATTGGTGTCGCACCCAAAATGTCTCCCAGGAAGAGGGTACATCCCTACTAACTGTAACATTTGAACCTCGTCCATTCTCAGGACTGACATACTTCTGCAAAGTCACGGACTGTAACTGCACCTTTGTTTCGTCCTACATTCAATTGACACTCACCATTTCAAAATACAGGTTTATAAACCCAAATCGTGCCAAAATAAAGGCATAATTAACTCAATCATATCTCCATTAGGAATGCCATCAAAGAGGGAAGGTTTAATCCACCCTTATTGTAATACTACGTATTTTATAGTCGGTAATCGTGTTTATTTATTGTTAGACCTATGGGTTTTGGGCTATTTTTAATAGTTCGTAATCGATAATTAAATTATCGATTGTATATTATATGCTTTAGTACGAGTCGAATATGCTTGGGAGAAATCAAAACCATGTTTTATATAGCTTTCCGGGCCTTGTTTTGCGTGCCAATTACACATCAAACACAGCCCATCTCGTATTAAGGCTGAATGATCTGACAGAACACCCTAAGTCCTTCTGTGCCGCCCAATTTAAACACCACTAAAACCCTACCTTAACCCTACTCGACATCCAATCACTCACACACTAACACTGCCTGTAACAGCCCGTATTTTCGTAATTTATATTTAAAGGGTTTTAGTTATTTTAAGTGATAAAATATATTTTTAAAGGTTTCACTGATTGTTACGGAATAAAATAATATTTTAATATTTGATGTTAATTCAATTAAAATAGCACTTTAATGATTACTGATAAGTAAATTTTAAATGTTCCGTTAAGATCCGTCTTAAGAACCTTGAGTCCTTAACACGAATATAACTTGGCAAGTAACCCGACTCAACAAAACCCGTTGTGTTATCCAAACCCGTTTCATTTTAACGGAAAGGACAAATAAACCCTACCACTTCCTTATGAATGTCGACATCTTCTTCATCTTCAAAACAAATAGAACAGTGAAACACATTTCTTAAAACCTCCATGAATAATCATCTTCTTTTGCTCATTTCTCCATCATCCGTTCATCAAATCAAGGTAATAATAACATTTTCGGAATCCTCGTCGAATTTGCAAGACATCTATCACTTTCGTTTTGCATTTTATCGACTTCGAAAATTGGGCTGTTTTGCCTAATTCCGTTTTTGCTCCGTTAACATCGTTTTTCGTGCTTGTAGGCGTGGGCTTGGACGACCCGGAAGTTGATAGCTTCGTGGTAGAGGAGGATCTTTAAGCCGGATCGCTTCAAGGTGACGATAATGAGAAACTCGGCCTTAATGTGAATATTAGCAAGTTTTGATGTATTCTTATGTTAGTTTCTGATTTTGTTAATGTTTATTGATCAAAGGACTTAGTATCATGTTTAGGATTGTGCTTATGTGATATATTCATGCTTGTGATGTTGTTGTATGTTCTTAAGTTAAATTTCAGTTTTCACAAAGTTAAGACGGATACTTTATATAATCATTTGAGGATTGTTATGGGAGTTGTTTGCTGTTAGATAAGTGGTATTGGATGATTTATAATGTTGGGTAAACATCAATTGTAGCAATGTTTGAGTTTTGGTGTCGAATTATGAAGTTTGGTAATGGCTGGAAAATCGCGTTTTCGTATCAGGCTCTCTGAGCCGGTCGACCGACCGGCCGCCGGTCGACCGGCTGGGAGCGCTTCTTTGTGTTTTTGCGATTTCTGAGAAATTTAGCTTGGGGCTGCCAGCCGGCCGACCGGCTGCCTGCAGACCGGCTGGTAGTCTCCTTGTGTTGTTTGTGTTTGCGAAAAACCATAGGAAGAAGGGGAGCCCAGCCGGCAGACCGGCCGTCTGCCAGCCGGCTGGGAGTACATGTGGGGATGGTTTACGAAATTGCGAAGGCTAGGATTATGGGTTCCCAGCCGGCCGACCGGCTGCCTGCCGACCGACTGGGAGTCCTTTGTGTTTTCTCGTTTTTAAAGGAAAGAAGGTTGAGAGGGTCACCAGCCGGCCGACCGGCTGCCTGCTGACCGGCTGGGGATCCCTGTAAGCTGTTTTTGTTTATAATCGTTCGTAACTTTCAAACGCTTAATCGGTTTTGATTGAAACTCGTTCCTTGCATCTTTGATATGTACTTGAGGTCCCCGGAGGACGGGCGACACTATATTGGGTTCGGGAATGGAGTGAGGATAGAGACCCCCCCGGTCGGGTAACCGAAAGGGAAACCGGCTCTCCCTCGTCTTAGTTCCCGGGATCAATTAAGTGTCGATTAGTGGTTTAAGAAGTTAGAACTATAGGTTAGTTTCTATCTTTGGATGTTAATGGTTAAGTTGGATGTCGCGTGATGGGATATGTGTTAAGCTCACCTCTGGACCCATTACGTGTTTTGTATGTCGCGTGACGGGATATGTGTTAAGCTCACCTCTGGACCCGTTACGTGTTTTGCTTGTGTCGTGTCAGGATATGTGTTAAGCTCACCTCTGGACCTGACACGTGATCGGTTGTCGTACACGGGATATGTGTTAAGCTCACCTCTGGACCCGTTGTGCGATAGCTGTGTATTGGGATATGTGCTAAGCTCACCTCTGGACCCGATATTTGTTTGTAGCATTGGGATATGTGTTAAGCTCACCTCTGGACCCTTTGCTTTTGGATGATTAGGGATATGTGTTAAGTTCACCTCTGGACCCTTTTCTTGAATTGTAAAGTATAGGGATATGTGTTAAGTTCACCTCTTGACCCTTTACTTGATTTGTTTGGTAGTGAGATATGTGTTAAGTTCACCTCTGGACCCATTGCCAGTGCTTATGTTATATCTGCTTGCCTAGGTTGGTACAGTGTCAGATATGCATGATGAAGTTGATGGTTATATTGTTTGAGATATAGTTTGTTCATCCAAGGCATTGGATGACTCTATGATCGGTTTCATAAATAGTTGGATTGAAAGACCCCCCGACTGGGTAACCAGTAGGGAAACCGACTCTCTTTCCTAACGGTTTATGAAGTTGGTTGAGAGCCGTGCATTAGAGTTGCATGATAGTATGAGAACAGTTGATGAGTTGTTTATGCTTCACATGTTTATATATGTTGGAGTATTCTGTATTGCTTTATGTGTTTCGTGTTGTCACAAAAAGGTGGCTAGGAGAACTCTAGTCACTCCCCACTGATTGTGGCGTACATGTTTTCATGTATGTAGGTACATGCAGGTTGGCGGGGTTCACGAGAGAGCTAGCGAGTGATGATCCTGTTGTCTGATACGTGCCCATTTTATGCATTTTATTTACTCTTTTGGCACGTATTTTCTTACACTTTCGTGACTTTTAGTTGTTTTTTCTCCCGAAACGGTTTACTTTGGCATTTCTATGTTTTATATGTAGGAATACGCGGAAGTGAGCAAAACCGAGCCTTATTTGCCTTTAAGAAGCTGTTTAGAGTACTAATATGGAGCAAAGATCCGGATGGTGCATTCGAGTATTGATATTGGGCCGAATTAAAGACCAAAAGAACGAGAAGCGGTCGACCGACCCGCAAAAGCGGTCGACCGACCGAAGCCCAGTTCACAAAAGCCCGTTCTTGCGAAAAATAAACCAACAGCGCCAGAATCGGTCGACCGACCCGTATTGCTGGTCGACCGACCAGAAGCTGTTCCGGATTTTTGTTTTGTGTTTTCTACTTTCCTAATCTTGTAATAATTCTTATTTAAGGAGACCTAGACTCTCCAATTAGAGCAAGCAAGTAATTCCATTAGAAAGAACCTCTTTATTTTTATCAAGCTTTCATCTTTATTCTTAGATTTTCCATTCAAGTTGTAAGTTCGTCACAATTAATCTTTCCTTTTTATTCAATCTTGTTATTCATCTTGTTGTTATTTCTTATTTCATGTTTACCCTTTTATTGTCATCTTTAATTATGTTCATCTCTTCGATTTTCTTAGTAATTGTTAGTTCCATAATTAAAAGTATGCATAGCTAATTCTTGTGATTGGGAATTAGGGGAACCATGATAAAGACTTGACTTTGATAAGTTTGATGATTAAATTACCAATCCCCCATTGTTGTTGGTGAACTAATCCTTAGGATTGAAAGATTACTAGGATTAGTTTAACAACAACTTTGGGATTGCCCTTGAACGAAAGTTTAGTGCTATTGTAGGAACCCTAAGACCGTAAGGATTGGGTAGAATATTGACCTAAAGGTTTATTCTTTGTTCCTAGGGATTGTGTTATTTGATTATTTTACCTTTCATTGACTTGTTTTGACCATGGGGAACCAAAGTTCCTAATCTCCTTTTTAGCTTATTTTAATTTTCTTGTTAGTTTACTACCTTAGTTGTTAGTTTAAATCTCAAATCAAAACCCCCTTTTTGGTTACTTGCAATAGACTTAAAATTCACAAACATAATTAACCTTGTCTCCTTGTGGTTCGACCCTTGACTTATCCTATCTAAGTTTAAGCTGAGGTTTTATAAATCTTATCTTTGGCACCCCTCAACGACGGGTGTCAAATTTTGGCGCCGTTGCCGGGGAGACGGTATAATTTTGTTTGTTAATTTCTAGTTTATTTTCTTGTCTTAAGGAACTTAGGTTCCTTAAGAACGTTCTTACCTTTTCTTCTAGTTTTGTTTTAGAAGACAGGTTTTTGAGAGGAAGGCTTGAGTACTCTCTTTATGGATTCTATTTATAGCTACCTACAGCCGAAGGCTAAAGATGTACCGAAGGGATTCACCTTGCCTACACCCACCACTGGCTCCTTTGAACTCCGCCCAACTCATGTCTCTTTGGTGCAACAGAGTCAATTTTCTGGTCTACCCGACGAAGATCCAATAAAGCATGTTACAACCTTCACGGATTATTGTTGCTCCATACCCCTACCTGAAGGGGTAACTAAAGACGAGGTGCTGGCAACTATGTTCTTGTTCTCATTAAAAGATGACGCGCAAGATTGGTACCGGTACCTTGACAAGACAAGTGAGGAGATTACGGATTGGACTTCCTTGGCATTGGCCTTTTACAAGAAATACTTCCCTCTTGCAAAAGCCGAGGACTTGAGAAACCAAATCCGTAACTTTCAACAGGGACCTGATGAAGGATTTTGTGAAGCATGGGATCGATTCAAGAAATTGGTCCGTTCTATCCCCCACCATAACCTTCAACAATGGGACCTGTGTAACCTTTTTTACAACGCTCTTTACGATGACTATAAGATGATTCTTGATGTGGCCGCCAATGGAAGATTCAAGAATAACACCGACCATATGAAGGGTTGGAAAACCATTGAAGACATGGCGGTGCATAGGGCTACCTTTAAGGGTTCACGTGGGAATTCAAGAAGGCTGAATGTAGAGATGAATAGAGTGATGGCTCTTGAGACAACAGTTGAAGCCCGTTTTGAAAAGCTTGAGGCAACCCAGCTAAAGCTTGAAAGTGCGAACCTAGTTACTACGGTTGACAACACGGGTGAGATTGAGAACTTAAGAGCCCTTGTTGATGTTTTAACAAAGGCAGTTATGCAGATGAGTAAGGCTCACTTTACCTCCTCAAAGGTTTTTGGAGATCACTTGAAAAACATAGCCAACCAAATGACTAGCTCTCCAGCTAGTTGTGAGGGACCCATGGAGACGCTAAACGCCATAAATCTAAGGAGTGGCCGTGTTTGTGAAGAATCAACTCAAGAGGATGATCCAGCCAAGATTCCGAACAAAGAATCTGATCCCGTCAAAAGAACAAAAGGTCGACCGACCGCTACTGTAGGTCGATCGACCGCTGTTCCTGACGTGAGATCGGATTCTGAAGAGGAGAAAAATTCGGATGTTGCAGACTCTGGTCGACCGACCACTTCTACCGGTCGGCCGACCGACGTTCCTGAGCAGAGTGCTGTTTTGACTCCGGAATCGCTGGATCCCTCCTTCATTCAAGGCCTGACCGAAATTTTACAGCTGAAAAAGCCAAAGGTTGTTGATCCTATGGCTAAAGTCACCGTTCCTTATCCTGAAAGACTGAAAAATTCAAAAGAGGATCGGAAATTTGGTAAGTTTTTGGAGATGGTGAAGAATCTTGAGGTGACCATCCCTTTCACTGACTTAATTACCCAGGTACCTTCTTATGCTAAATTCATGAAAGATATTTTAAGTCGTAAGAGGAAGTTTCAGGACGACAGTGTTGTTGCTTTTGTGGAGGAATGTTATGTTCTTTCACAAGATAATATAACACCCAAGTTAAAAGACCCAGGTAGTTTTTCCATCCCTTGTACCATAGGTAATCATGTAATAGGGAAAGCCCTTTGTGATCTAGGGGCTAGTGTCAGTGTCATACCATATTCTGTATGTGAAAGACTTGGTTTAGGTAGACTTAAAGTCACCAATATTACCCTACAGATGGCTGATAGATCAACCCAAAGACCAGTAGGGGTCTTGGAGGATGTCCCAGTAAGAGTGGGAAAGTTCTTTATTCCTGTGGATTTCGTTGTTTTAGACATTGCAGAGGATAGTCAAATACCTATTATTTTAGGTAGACCATTTTTACACACAGCTGGGGCTGTAATAGATGTAAAACGCGGGACCATTACTTTAGAGATTGGGGATGACACTATCAAGTTTAGTCTTGCCCATAAGGCAACTAATCCTACTGATGATACTTGTTGTTCCATCGATATTATAGACAGGAATGTTATCCTTAATTGGAGGGAATCCTTGACCAAGGATCCCTTAGATGATCTGACGATTTTGGATAAGTGTGCAGGTAATCCAGCTGAGGATGCTGAAAAGCTGGATTTGATAGAAGAAGAGGAAGAGGAATATGAGCTCACTGAAGAAGAGAATGAGAAGCTCATAAGCCTAGCTAATGCAAGTCTGGTAAACATGTGCTATTCTATAGATACTAATTCTGTTCAGGCAGTTGAGGTAAAAGCACCAGAGCGTAAGCCACTTCCTCCTAATCTTAAATATGTTTTCCTAGATGATACTGAACAGTACCCTGCGATTGTTAGCTCTAAACTTAGTCCTGACCAACTTTCTGCCTTAATGACTGTTCTTAAAAAGAATAGAAAAGCTCTAGGTTATTCTTTGGATGATATTAAGGGTATAAGCCCTGATGTTTGTATGCACAGAATAGATTTAGAGAAAGGGCATAAGCCTTATAGACAGGGACAGCGTAAGTTGAATCCTAAGATGCAGGATGTGGTTATGGCTGAGGTTATGAAGCTTCTTGATGCAGGTATTATCTATCCGGTTGGCAACTCTAAGTAGGTTAGCCCAGTTCAGGTGGTTCCTAAGAAGGGAGGGACCACAGTGGTTAAGAATGATAAAAATGAGTTAATACCAACTAGAGTTGTAACTGGGTGGCGGATGTGCATTGATTATAGACAGTTAAATGCCGCCACCAAGAAAGACCATTTCCCCCTTCCTTTTGTTGACCAAATGACTGAAAGACTGGCTTCTAATAAATTCTTCTGTTTTCTAGACGGTTATTCAGGTTTCTTCCAGATTCCCATCCATCCTGATGATCAGAGTAAGACTACTTTTACATGTCCACAGGGTGTTTTTGCTTATCGCAGGATGCCTTTTGGGTTATGCAATGCTCCTGCTACTTTTCAAAGGTGTATGATGGGTATCTTTTCAGACTTTATAGAAAACATTATGGAAGTATTTATGGATGATTTCTCTGTTTACGGTAATGCTTTTGATCAATGCTTAGCTAATCTTGATAAAGTCTTGCAGCGATGTATTGATGTAAACCTTGTCTTAAACTGGGAGAAGTGTCATTTTATGGTTACTGAAAGGGTAGTGTTAGGGCATCTAATTTCAGATAAAGGTATACATGTAGATAAAGCAAAGGTGCAGGTGATTGAGCAATTACCCCCTCCTATTAACGTCAAAGGGGTGAGAAGTTTCTTAGGACACGCAGGTTTTTACAGGCATTTCATTAAGGACTTCTCTAAAATTGCTAAACCACTTACACAATTGCTTCTTAAAGATGCCATCTTTGATTTTTCTGATGAGTGCCTTTCAGCTTTTAACAGGTTGAAGGAAGCTTTGATCTCAGCACCAATCATCCAGCCACCAGATTGGGATCTCCCCTTTGAGATCATGTGCGATGCTAGTGATTACGCTGTAGGTGTTGTGCTCGGTCAAAGGAAGAACAAGGCTCTTAATGCTATATACTATGCGAGCCGCACCCTGGATGAGACTCAAGTCAACTATTTCACTACTGAGAAGGAGATGCTAGCTGTCATATTTGCCTTAGAAAAATTCAGGTCATATTTAGTAGGTAATAAGGTAATTGTCTATACTGACCATACAGCCTTAAAAGGTCTTTTTCAAAAGAAGGATTCAAAGCCAAGACTTTTAAGGTGGATACTCCTTCTCCAAGAGTTTGACATTGAGATTAGGGACAAGAAAGGCGCGGAAAACGTGGTAGCTGACCACCTATCTCGCCTACAGCTGACTGATGGGGAAGATTCTTTACCTATTGATGATTCGTTTCCTGATGAGAGTTTATTTATCATTAATAGTTCAGGTTCTTATCCCCCTCCTTGGTATGCTGATTTTGCTAATTTTGCTGTTACAGGTAAAATCCCTCCTGAGTTGTCTTGGCAACAAAAGAAGAGATTTATGTTCGATGCAAAACAGTATTTTTGGGATGACCCTTATGTTTTCAAAGAATGCGGAGATGGACTTATCCGGAGATGCGTCCCCCAATGGGAGGTGAAGGACATTCTGGAAGCATGTCACTCTTCTGCATATGGTGGTCACCACGGTCCATCTAGGACCGTGGCCAAGGTATTGCAGTCTGGTTTTTATTGGCCTACTTTACATGCTGACTGTAGGAATTTTGTAGGTAATTGTGATGCCTGTCCAAGAACTGGGAATGTCTCAAAAAGACATGAGATGCCACAAGTTGGTATTTTAGAGGTAGAGATTTTTGATGTCTGGGGCATTGATTATCAAGGACCTTTTCCTAGTAGTCAAGGTAACAGGTATATTCTTGTGGCTGTTGATTATGTGTCTAAGTGGGTAGAAGCTATTGCTACTCCCCATTGTGATGCAAAGGCTATTATTAAGATGTTTAAAAAAATCATATTTCCTCATTTTGGTGTCCCTAGGGTTGTCATAAGTGATGGAGGTATGCATTTTAAGGAGAAACGCTTAGGTGACTTGTTAAATAAATTCGGTGTCCAACACCGTAGGGGTTTAGCTTATCACCCTCAGACTAGTGGTCAAGTTGAGATCTCTAATAGAGAACTCAAGGAGACCCTGGCCAAAGTAGTTTCTAAGTCTAGGAAAGATTTGAGCCTAAAACTTGATGATGTTTTATGGGCCTATAGAACCGCGTTCAAAACTCCAATAGGAATGTCACCATTCAGATTGATTTATGGTAAAACTTGTCATTTACCAGTTGAGTTAGAACGTAAGTCTTGGTGGGCTATTGTGATCTTAACTTAGACCCTAATCTTTCCCGTGAGAAACGTTTATTGCAGCTTAATGAGTTAGAAGAATTCAGGTTGTTAGCCTATGACAATGCCAGGATCTACAAGGAGAAAACAAAGCGCTGACATGACAAGAGAATCATTAGACGTGATTTTCAGGTAGGTGATAGGGTATTGCTTTTTAATGCTCGTATTCGTCTTTTTCCGTGTAAGCTGAAATCCAGGTGGAGCGGACCCTACACCATCACAGCTGTCTCAAAATTCGGATCAATCGAATTAGAAACCTCATCTGGTGAGAGGTTCAAAGTCAATGGCCAATATGTGAAGCACTTCCGAGGAGAAAATGAATTTGTCGGAAAAGTCGAAGTTTCTTACTTTGACCCTTTTTAAGATGCTCCCTAGAAGGTAAAAAGGTCGTGCGGGACCTCTTAAACCAGCGCTACACGGGAGGCAACCCGTGCTTTAGTTTAACTTTACGTTTTGTTGTTGTTCTTTTTTTTTCGTTTTATCCTTAGGTGAAAATTGAAATCTCTGCAGAAAAAGAAAAAAAAAGGGAATCCGTCAGTACAGCGGTCGACCGACCGAGTTATTAAGTCGACCGACCAAACTGACAGCTTTATTCAATTTTCCTGACAGAGTAAGTAAAAATTGCAGAGCAGTTAAAAGGACATCGGTCGACCGACCGACTTTTGTGGTCGACCGACCACGGTTTTTTTTTTTACGGTTTTATTTTTTCTGAGTCAAAGGTCATGGGTAATTTGTGTTTTGAAATGCAATAATTGCTTTCACCTCTTCACTCTACCAGCATTCCCTTTCTCTCTTAAAACCCTAGAAAAATTCACCCACCTCCATCCTTCACCAATTTACTTACTTTCTTTCAATTTCCTCATCCAAGATTTACGATGTCTAGCCGTGATCATGGTGGGAAGCGCGCCCGCACTTCGGGTACAAGCACTTCTAGAGGACGTGTCTCTAGGACGCGAGGTTTGGCGGTGCAGGACACGGATAGTTTACCAAACTATCCGCAAATCACTTTCAGCACTCCGGCCCAGAAGGCCCGATTCCTCCATCTCACCGCCTACTGCGTGGTAGTGGCAACCCGTTTCCTTTCTGTTCCAGCCTTGCATGCTTTGGGATGCCACGACGAGGTAGTATCTTTGCTCATTGGGACCGGGTTTGCAGGACTTGTCACCATGGACGAGATCACCTACCGCCTTCTCACTCTTGAGTTCTTTTCCTCCTTCACCTTTGATTTAGGGGCACTTCGCTCCGGCTATGATAATTTTTGCATCTCTTTTCGCTTGTTCAATGAAACATATGCTTTAACTTTAACTCAATTTGCTCAAATTTTAGGCTTGTCTTCTGAGGGTCTTACTGATGACCCCACGGGGTCGTATTCTGATATGTGGTCCTGTATTTCTGATTCCAGCGATGTGAAGAAGAAAAACAGTACCATCCACCTTCCCACCCCCCGTTATTTTTTGCGTCAGTTGGCCAACACTGTTTTCGGCCGCAAAGAGTCTCAAAATGTTAACAACATTGAGCTCTCCATTTTGTCTGGTTATCGTAACATCAGACGTACGGGTCAGCAGTTTTACAACACTGCTTATTTGGTCGCCTCTCATTTTGTGTCGGTGGGCGAGGGAACCTCCTTGACTACTATTGTCTGTGGTGGGCTAGTCACCCGATTAGCCCGCTCTTTTGTACCCCAGTTCCCTCGCTATGAGGATGCGGTCGACCCTCTCTCCCGGTTCATGGACATGGCTTATGTCAGGTCCGTGCGTTGGGTAAACAGGAGAGATTATTGGAAGATAGACACCTATCTCAGTGACCGCATCCCCATCACCATGGATCCCACTATGCTTCCCCTTTCTAATGTTGTAGGGGAACCCCGACCATTACTCCCGTCTTACCGCCTCCCACTTAGGGGAGGCACCGCTAGAGGCTTCAGGGCCCCTGCTCCCGGTGGCCACCATACCACATCTGGGACGGGGTACCCATCTGATTTTACTGCTCCTCCTAATGTTTATGTTCCTCCTTTTGTTGATGACAGATCTATGCTACAAATGATGGCGAGTCTTTGCAGGCAGTTCAGCCAAAAACAGCTGAACGATAGTCTTTTCCAATACCCGGTTTACAGGGAGTATGCTACACAAGGTAGGCTCCCAACCGGCCCATGGACTCACCCCACCTGGTACACACCTCTCGCAGGCGGTCGTGACCACGGTGAAGCTTCAGGCTCTGCCTCAGGAACAGAAGTAGGGTCTGAGGAGGATGGCGATGAGGAGGAAGGAGAGGAGAGCCATGAGCCGTTTTACGACTCAGAGGGCTAGGGACATGCTTAACCTTACCCTCTTTGGGGTTCGGTTTGGGGAGGTCCCCCTTGATTGGCTCGGTTTGGGGAGGTCCACATTTCCTTTGTAAGTGTTTTCCTCCCTTAGATTTCCAATTTTCCCCTCTAGATTTCCAGTTTTCCCCTTCTTCCTCCTTAGACTCTTTTTGTAGTTTTTAGTCTTTTTCCTTTTCCTTTCTTTGTTTGCTTCTTTTTCGCCTACCCCCATCCCTATGCTGTGGTTGTATGCTGATGAGCACAGTGGGGGCATTGTGCGTTTTGGTTTGGGGAGGGTGTTTGCATACTCCTTTGTGAGTATGCAATTGTTTTTGTGTCTTTTGTTTTTCCTTCCTTTAGGTGTTTTTCTTGTTTTCATCCTCTCTTGTCGCGTGTTCTTCCCTGTCGCGCATTCTTCTCTATCTTAAGTTTTTAGGTCGAGTCGGAACGGATAAATACAAGTTATGCCTCACATATCATTTATTGCTTTGCCTTGCATTTTTCAAAAATTTTCAAGCTAGTCTTTTGCATTATCTACGAGTTTTTGTTGATTTCATGCTAAATTATTAGACTTGACTCTCTTCTTGGCAAGCTACTACATATTCTAAGGATTAGAGCTTAATAAATCGGTGACATCCATGACCGATTTCATATAGGTTTGTGAGTAGTTTCTCCTCTTGAGGCATGTCACATCAATATGCATAAACATGAATTTTGTCTTCTTAATACCTGTATGCATTCGGGTTTGTGGTTTGTTGACACATGTGGTAGAGGTACCCCTTTCTCATTTTTCCCATTATCCTCACATAGCCAAATTGAATCCTTTTACCCATTTGCTACATCCTAAAAAATTGCCTACCCTAGCCGAGCTAGTAAAGTAGTGATGGGACTGTTTTTGCCATCCTTTGGTTTATGCTTCAATGATAGATTTTGACTTTGGGAGAATGATATAAAAAAAAAGAAGAAAAAAAGACACGAAAAAATTTATAATCAAAAAAGAAAAAAAAATGATGAATAAAACGAAACAGCCTGTTTTCAAGGCTGGTCGGTCGACCAGTTTTCCTGGTCGGTCGACCAGGACCATTGAATAGGTTAGTTTTCTGAAAAAAAAAAGAGAGAAAAAGAAGAAAAAAAAAAAAAAAAGAAAGGGGAGAAAGTTGGAGGAATTGTGATTTTTGATCCAAAACTTTGAGCATTGGCATGTATGAAAGAAAAAGAAAAAATAAGAAGTGATCTTATAGTATGGATAGACGGTTGTTAGCTCGGTTTAACCCCTCTTCCCATAACTTATTTTATGCCCCTTCTTACCTTTAGCCTCACAATTCCAAATTTGCCTCGGCATGTGTCATGGTTATTTAGTGTGGGAAATGCATATGTACGGTTGTAGAGATTCTATTCATGTTAGATTGCAGGCATGTTCTTACGGGTCGTAGATAGGTGAGAGTCCTTACTTTTATTTATCTTCTTATCTTTCACATATACATTTGACCCTTTTGCTTTCATGAGTGTCTCGAGCGTACCGCGAGAGTCCAATTAGAATGAGTCTTGCAAGGTTGAAATTTTAGCATGCTTTGTCTAACTCGTTTTGCTCTTGACATTATGTTTGATTATAGTTGAAGGATGCATTAAATTGGTTAGGCATAGTGTTGTGTTTGGTTGTGAAAAGTATGAAATCCGTTCCATTAGAAGTTTTATTTTCTTTTGAGTCTTAGTGCTTGCTTGAGGACAAGCAAGGTTTGGTTTGGGGAGTTTGATACGTGCCCATTTTATGCATTTTATTTACTCTTTTGGCACGTATTTTCTTACACTTTCGTGACTTTTAGTTGCTTTTTCTCCCGAAACGGTTTACTTTGGCATTTCTATGTTTTATATGTAGGAATACGCGGAAGTGAGCAAAACCGAGCCTTATTTGCCTTTAAGAAGCTGTTTAGAGTACTAATATGGAGCAAGGATCCGGATGGTGCATTCGAGTATTGATATTGGGCCGAATTAAAGACGAAAAGAACGAGAAGCGGTCGACCGTGTGGGGAATAAAGCATGTATTCACCCTAAACTTGCAGGATTATAATGAAAAATACAGTTGTGTTTATAGTCATAAGATTAAAAAGGATAAGAAAAGAAGTACAACCTTTAGTCCTTGTGCGAAAGGCCTAAGAACAGGAATTAACACAAATTCCCTCCTATAACTTGCACCCAAGACTTAGAATGAGACGTGGCCGCGTGTGCTAGAAATCCTCTCCAACTGCCTTGCAATAATATTGGGAGAGCTATTTAGGTTTTAGATGTGAGATCTGAGGTTTTGGGAGAAGAAAACTCTCAAAACCCTAATTTTTCCTTGAGATTTGTTTAAACAGTGAAACAAGAGTCCCTGACATAAGGAGAGTCCTCCTCCTTATGTAGCTCTTTTGGCCGAAATTTCCAATAGGGTAGGAGTGGGCTTTCCACTCTTACCTTATTCTAATTTGTGATTCGACCCATTTAGCTAAACTTTATTCGCGGGTTTTGTTTATAAATCGTATGCATGTTATCAGATATTAATGCAGTCGATGTATTAATAATGGTCTGATAAAATTACGATATTGTATAATTACCCAAATTAATATAACTGTTTATATTAATACGCGAATACAATATTTAATTAAATATAACCGTTTATATTTAATTTTACGAATTAATCATGCAATCCGTATTAGCTAAAATTATTTAATCCGTATTAAATAATAATCTCAACATCTTATTGACTAATTTAATAGTCAATACCTCTGACTAACTGTTTAGTCATATCCGGCATAAATGTGATTGTATTTTCATACCTTCACATCTCTCAAACGTGTCCTATAGGTGTGACGTATAGGGACCAGTTGATCACCGCCATCCGTATGACAATAACGTCAAACTTATCTAGCAAGCCAACCGTTATTGATAAACGTGGATCAACTGGTAATAATACAAAAGTATGCCCTTGTGATCCTTAAAGAGATTTAATAAGTCATTGTACTTAATTGTCAAGGACACCAGCCCCAACAATCTCCCACTTGTCCGTACAAGGGTATGTGCAATGACGTTATCACACTACATGTGGAGGACACAAGCTCCAACAAACTCCCCCTTGTCCGTACAAGTGTAGGTGCGATAACCGAATCTCATATCCTTTTAAAATTTCTCCCACCTAATGTAAGACAATTTGCAAATCCGCATTCGCAAAGGTCGTATCTCACAAGCGATCTGTATCAAGAGTGGTTTCCCCGACTAGAGAGTAACTTAACTGATAAAACGAATCTATATTCGAGCATGGCCATGCATTTCAGTTACTACTCCTCGAGTGGCCCTGAGAAATGATAAAATCCTGATAAGGGTTTGGATATTTCCCTCAACTCGAATCCTGCCGATATCGCCCAGCATGAAATAACCCAGAAAAAATCCTCTTGGCCCCTGTTACGGTGACCGTGGGAAAGAAACCAAAGTTACCCAAAATCTGTCTTAATCTCAAGAGACAGTTGAAGGTCAAAAGACTCGACTCTAAGGAACACTATGGAGGTCCTATCCACGACCAGGCACCCAATGTTATAAAACATTTAGGACTCCATAACGTTGTCACGGGGTGTCCTACGAGATATCCGTATAACTCGCCTTTGTGATTGGTCAGTCATCCACGTGACTTATGGCTCGTTGAACCCACCATCAACCAACGTCACAAAATGATTACCTGAGTTATCAGCTCAAGTGGGTAATCAAGGACCAAAACGATGTAATGTTATTCAGTTCACTTTGTGGTGTTCAAAATTGGCGTACAATTCCACATGAAAAACAAAACATTATATATCATAACAATGAGGTTGAATAGAGTACACGAGAAAATGAATTATTACATGAATTCATAAAAGAGTACTACAACTTAGGAACACATCCAATTCCCATGGAATGAATGTGCCCTTCATGCTTATCACGTGGTAATGCTTTTGTGAGAGGATCAGCTATGTTGTCATCCGTAGCGATCTTATCAATGAAAATCTCCTTTTGCTCCACGTAATCTCTGATTAGATGAGCTTTCCGTTGTACATGCCTAGCCTTGTTGCTAGACTTATGCTCCTTAGCTTGGAAGATGGCACCTTTATTATCACAATAAACGGTGATTGGGTCATTCGAACTAGGCACTACTGATAGTCCTTGTAAGAATTGACGCATCCATATTGCTTCCTTAGCTGCTTTTGAGGCGGCATAGTACTCGGACTCAGTCGTAGAATCTGCTGTAACACTCTGTTTAGAACTTTTCCAGCTGACAGCAGCACCATTAAGAGTAAAAACGAATCCAGATTGAGATTTCGAGTCATCTCGATCCGTTTGGAAGCTAGCATCTGCGTAACCCGTGGCGCAGAGCGTTGAGTCGCCTCCATAAGTCAATCCCCAATCTTTAGTCCTCCGTAGGTACTTAAGAATGTTTTTCACGGCCATCCAGTGTTGTTCACCTGGATGAGCTTGGAATCGACTAGTCATACTCAATGCATATGCAACGTCTGGACGTGTGCATATCATGGCATACATGATCGATCCTATTGCCGAAGCATAAGGAATCCGACTCATGCGCTCTTTCTCTTTCAATGACTTAGCTTCTTGAGTCTTGCTCAAGTGAAGCCCAGGAGTCATAGGAAGGAACCCCTTCTTGGAGTTGGTCATGCTGAATCTCTCTAGAATCTTATCTATATAAGACTCCTGACTGAGAGACAACATCCGTCGTGATCTATCCCTGTAGATACGGATGCCCAAAATTCTTTGTGCCTCTCCCAGATCTTTCATCTGGAAATGGTTTTTCAACCATGCTTTAACCAAATATAGGAGAGGTATGTCATTCCCAATCAAGAGTATGTCGTCGACATACAGTACTAGGAATACAATCTTGCTCCCAATCGACTTGATATAGAGACATGGTTCCTCGACTGATCGAATGAATCCATTCTCTTTTATCACTTGGTCGAAGCGATGATTCCAACTCCGCGATGCTTGCTTAAGTCCATAGATGGAACGCTTAAGCTTGCAAACTTTCTTAGGATGTGCTGGATCGATAAAACCCTCGGGTTGTACCATGTACAACTCTTCCTCCAAATAACCGTTAAAGAAGGCGATTTTAACGTCCATTTGCCATATTTCATTGTCATGAAATGTGGCGATCGCTAAGATAATCCGAATGGAACGTAGCATGACTACGGGTGCAAAGATCTCATCATAGTGCAAGCCTGGCACTTGAGTGAAACCTTTAGCAACTAGTCTAGCCTTGTGGATATCTTGTTGTCCTTCCACGGCATGCTTTATCTTGTAAAGCCATTTGCATTGAAGGGGACGTACCTTTGCAGGTAGGTCCACAAGATCCCACACGTTGTTCTCATACATGGAGTCCATCTCGGATTGCATGGCTTCTAGCCATAGCTTTGAGTCAGAACTAGTCATGGCACCTTTATAGGTTGTGGGTTCATTACCCTCTAGGAGTAAGACGTCATCTGTATCATGTTCCTCGACCATACCAATGTATCTGTCCGGAGGAATAGAGACTCTTCCCGACCTCCTAGGTTCCTCAGGAATATCTACCGCAGCCTCGGTTGAAGGAACTGTTTCCTCCAATGGTTGCTCGGCAGTTGGTTCTTGAACCTCCGATAACTCGAAGGTTCTATTACTCGACTTGTTCGCGAGAAATTCTTTCTCTAAGAACGTCGCACTAGCCGCAACAAAAACACGTTGTTCGGTTGGCGAGTAGAAGTAATGACCAAAAGTTCCCTTTGGATAACCTATAAAGTATGTCTTGACCGATCGCGGGCCGAGCTTATCCTCGTGTCTCCACTTGACATAAGCCTCGCAGCCCCAAACCCGAATAAAGGACAAGTTAGGGACCGTTCCCTTCCATAATTCGTATGGAGTCTTGTCAACAGCTTTAGACGGACTTCGGTTAAGTATTAGAGCGGCCGACAAAAGAGCATAGCCCCACAATGAATCAGGCACGACGGTGTGACTCATCATGGATCGAACCATATCGAGTAGAGTTCGATTTCTCCGTTCGGACACACCATTTAATTGTGGTGTTCCAGGTGGAGTCAACTGTAGCACGATGCCACAGTCTTTAAGGTGTTGATCAAACTCGTGTGAAAGATACTCACCACCACGATCCGAACGTAGTGCTTTAATCTTTCTTCCCAGCTGGTTCTATACCCAATTCTGGTATTCTTTGAACTTGTCAAAGGATTCACTTTTATGTTTCATCAAGTAGACATAGCCATATCTACTCAAATCATCCGTGAAAGTGATGAAATACCTATAGCCTTCTCGTGCGTTGATCGACATAGGGCCACATACGTCCGTATGTATGAGTCCTAATAGGTCGGCAGCGCGCATTCCAACACCTTTGAAGGAAATATGAGTCATTTTGCCGATGAGACATGATTCACACGTGCCATATGATTCGAAATCAAAGGGCGAGATAGCTCCGTTCTGTATGAGCTGTTTTATGCGTTTCTCATTTATGTGTCCCATACGACAATGCCATAAGTAAGTTTGATCTTTGTCACCTACCTTTAATCTTTTATTATTCACATGTAATATCTCGGTGGTTTGATCTAAAACATAAATTCCATTCATGGAAACTGCCTTCCCATAAATCATATTGTGTAAGGAGAAAATACAGCTATTATTCTCTATTACAAATGAAAAGCCGAGTTTGTCAAGCGCAGAAACTGAAATAATGTTTTTGGACAAACTAGGAACATAATAACAGTTATATAAAAATAACTCGAATCCACTTGGAAGCTGGATCACGTATGTTCCCTTCGAGACTGCAGCAACGCGTGCTCCATTCCCGACACGCAGGTCAACCTCACCCTTGATTAGGGGTTCTTGGTTTCGGAGGCCCTGCACATGATTACATAGATGAGAACCACAACCAGTATCAAGTACCCAAGTTCCGCAACTTGCGTGGTTAATCTCAATCATGTGAATAAAAGAAGAAGAAGACATACCAACAGGAGTAACGCGGCCTGCTTTAATGTCCTCCCGATACACGGGGCAGGAGCGCCTCCAATGCCCAGTCTTGTGGCAATGGTGACATTCCATGCTAGTATCCTTGCTCTTTGTCTTGCCCTGTGAGTTGCTTGACTCACCTGGCCCACTCGTAGTAAATCCTGGTTTCTTGAACCTGGGCTTACCTACTGCTAGGTCGCCCTGAGCTTTAGCCTTCCCTTTACCCTTTCCCTTACTGGAGATCATGAGAACATCCTGCTTCATGCTCCCACTTAATTTCAGATCCTTCTCAGTCTGTACGAGAAGGGAGTGGAGCTCATGAGGAGTCTTCTTCATGTCGTTCATGTAGTAGTTGGCCCTAAAGAGGGCGAACCCATCATGAAGCAAGTGAAGCATACGATCAATGATTATGTTCTCACTGATCTTGCAGTTAAGGGTCTCCAGTTTCTCGATATTCTCAATCATGTTGAGAATATGTGGGCTAACAGCTTGGCCCTTCTGGAATTTCGCCTCAAAGAAGCGACAGGTATGCTCATAAGAAACGATTCTCGGAGCTTTGGAGAATTCGTTAGAGAGCGTGGTGAAACTCTTGTTTGCACCATGGGATATGAAGCGTCTTTGCAAATTTGATTCCATTGCATAGATGAGTACGTTCTTTATCGCACCTGCTTCCATGACGAAGTCGCTATGAGCGCGAACCTCGTTAGCTCTAGCTCCAGCTCCTGGGTGTGGCGGAATGGGCTCAGTTAAGTACTTGAGCTTTCCATCAGCAATGGCAGCATTCCGTAGTGCTGCCTCCCAGTCAGAGAAGTTTGACCCATCATTCCTTAGTCTTGTGGACTGATTCATGGAGTCCATGAAGGCTTTTAGCCAGGATTCACGTGCTAGCTTGGCACTTGGCATTGGGTCTTCACCAGCCATTAAGTTATACAGCAGTTTAATTGAACGTGTTCTAGACCGAAAAGAAGATAAAACAAAACCATATAAGCAACTCATTGTTGTGATTTAAGTCTATATTAAATTGAATTTAAACTCGTAGACTCATGCATTTACATAATTGATCTCCCTCAAGAATTATATAAATGATCCCAAGACTCAATTTCCGTATATTGATAAGCCCACAGTTTGGCTAATTCCAATCGTTGGAACTCTTGGTCGATAGATTTCTGTATATCCTATCTATTAGTCCATCTCAGTCACTAGATAGTATCGAGTGACCATGATGTTGAGATAAAATAAATCATCTGTTCCCACTTACCCGACGTAGAAGGGGTCATATTATGCCTACCGACGAAGAAGGGATTCATGGGAGGCTGATTTATAAAGACTAATCTCAATTTTTGGTTATACGAGGAAGACCCCATCAACTTTTATTTATCCATATTTAAGTGAACTAAAAAACTAGCATTTGCGTGAATGAATTAAATAAAGTGATGGCTTTGCAAATGACATGTGACATCTGTATTGTCACAGAAAACTAACGCGTAACCTCTACATGAGTCAGTTTTCAGGCATGATATAGGTGGTTTGGTTTAGGCGGAATATGATGCAAGCTATTATCGATGAATGCATAAAAAATAAATGCAATAAACGTAAATAAAAAGTCCTAGTGTGGCCTATCCTACCAAAATAAACATAAAACAACTTGGAATCCACCGTTGGACCCTAGAAGCTTGTCTTGATGTTCCATCTTGGTCCATGCAGCGGGAGTGAGCATCCGGTCTCCGTCTTGTCTTTGGTCTTCACAGAATTACTAATTTAAATTACAAAAGTAGTCCTAGATACATTCTAATTTAAATACAAAAGTAATTACATGGCAAAAACCCAAAACGGAGATTCAAGATCTCAAGATTACAAACAAGACTATGTCCCATCATTACGGTGACACAATCTTCTAAGGCCACACTAAGTTACAACCGTTTGTAAAATTAAATACGTTATTGAAAGCATTCATTAGACATTCAACAAGACGATAAATAAAATGCAACAACTAAATTAAAATTCATACATGACATAATACTGTTATTATGATTAACAAATTTTACCAAACCACCTTATGGGATTAAAATTATGTGATTATACCGTTTTAATCACCCAATTTTAATAAATTTATAATCCTATTATTTTAAACCGTTTTAAAATAATATGTATCAAACGAGGGTGAACCGTTTCACAAAATTAATAATATACTATTTCCGTATATAGTATATTACTAAAGGCCATGTGAAAATAAAACATGTTATTTTCGGAAAATAAAAAAAAACGAGTCTGTTACAGGGGTGGTCTACCGACCCAAAAAACAGGTCTACCGACCACCTCACGAAAAAAAATAATTTTTTTTTTTTTTTTTTTTTTTTTTTAAGCAGAATGGTCGACCGACCCGAAAAACAGGTCGACCGACCACAAAACACGAAACCGAGTTTCTGAACACGATTTCTCACAAAAGATAAACTGTCGAAACAGAAAAACACGCAGGAGGCGGTCGACCGACCGCAACGGGGGGTCGATCGACCGACTTAGCGGCAGAAGACGATTTTTCAGGTTTTAAAACTTACGAAAAACACAAAGGTAAAATTTTCATGGCCTGGCTCTGATACCACTTGTGGGGAATAAAGCATGTATTCACCCTAAACTTGCAGGATTATAATGAAAAATACAGTTGTGTTTATAGTCATAAGATTAAAAAGGATAAGAAAAGAAGTACAACCTTTAGTCCTTGTGCGAAAGGCCTAAGAACAGGAATTAACACAAATTCCCTCCTATAACTTGCACCCAAGACTTAGAATGAGACGTGGCCGCGTGTGCTGGAAATCCTCTCCAACTGCCTTGCAATATTGGGAGAGCTATTTAGGTTTTAGATGTGAGATCTGAGGTTTTGGGAGAAGAAAACTCTCAAAACCCTAATTTTTCCTTGAGATTTGTTTAAACAGTGAAACAAGAGTCCCTGACATAAGGAGAGTCCTCCTCCTTATGTAGCTCTTTTGGCCGAAATTTCCAATAGGGTAGGAGTGGGCTTTCCACTCTTACCTTATTCTAATTTGTGATTCGACCCATTTAGCTAAACTTTATTCGCGGGTTTTGTTTATAAATCGTATGCATGTTATCAGATATTAATGCAGTCGATGAATTAATAATGGTCTGATAAAATTACGATATTGTATAATTACCCAAATTAATATAACTGTTTATATTAATACGCGAATACAATATTTAATTAAATATAACCGTTTATATTTAATTTTACGAATTAATCATGCAATCCGTATTAGCTAAAATTATTTAATCCGTATTAAATAATAATCTCAACATCTTATTGACTAATTTAATAGTCAATACCTCTGACTAACTGTTTAGTCATATCCGGCATAAATGTGATTGTATTTTCATACCTTCACATCTCTCAAACGTGTCCTATAGGTGTGACGTATAGGGACCAGTTGATCACCGCCATCCGTATGACAATAACGTCAAACTTATCTAGCAAGCCAACCGTTATTGATAAACGTGGATCAACTGGTAATAATACAAAAGTATGCCCTTGTGATCCTTAAAGAGATTTAATAAGTCATTGTACTTAATTGTCAAGGACACCAGCCCCAACAATCTCCCACTTGTCCGTACAAGGGTATGTGCAATGACGTTATCACACTACATGTGGAGGACACAAGCTCCAACAGACCGACCCGCAAAAGCGGTCGACCGACCGAAGCCCAGTTCACAAAAGCCCGTTCTTGCGAAAAATAAACCAACGGCGCCAGAATCGGTCGACCGACCCGTATTGCTGGTCGACCGACCAGAAGCTGTTCCGGATTTTTGTTTTGTGTTTTCTACTTTCCTAATCTTGTAATAATTCTTATTTAAGGAGACCTAGACTCTCCAATTAGAGCAAGCAAGTAATTCCATTAGAAAGAACCTCTTTATTTTTATCAAGCTTTCATCTTTATTCTTATATTTTCCATTCAAGTTGTAAGTTCGTCACAATTAATCTTTCCTTTTTATTCAATCTTGTTATTCATCTTGTTGTTATTTCTTATTTCATGTTTACCCTTTTATTGTCATCTTTAATTATGTTCATCTCTTCGATTTTCTTAGTAATTGTTAGTTCCATAATTAAAAGTATGCATAGCTAATTCTTGTGATTGGGAATTAGGGGAACCATGATAAAGACTTGACTTTGATAAGTTTGATGATTAAATTACCAATCCCCCATTGTTGTTGGTGAACTAATCCTTAGGATTGAAAGATTACTATGATTAGTTTAACAACAACTTTGGGATTGCCCTTGAACGAAAGTTTAGTGCTTTTGTAGGAACCCTAAGACCGTAAGGATTGGGTAGAATATTGACCTAAAGGTTTATTCTTTGTTCCTTGGGATTGTGTTATTTGATTATTTTACCTTTCATTGACTTGTTTTGACCATGGGGAACCAAAGTTCCTAATCTCCTTTTTATCTTATTTTAATTTTCTTGTTAGTTTACTACCTTAGTTGTTAGTTTAAATCTCAAATCAAAACCCCCTTTTTGGTTACTTGCAATAGACTTAAAATTCACAAACATAATTAACCTTGTCTGCTTGTGGTTCGACCCTTGACTTATCCTATCTAAGTTTAAGCTGAGGTTTTATAAATCTTATCTTTGGCACCCCTCAACGACGGGTGTCATTGTCATCATATGACTTACACATATATCGAGTAGCTAGACTCTTAGTTTCTTTTGATACAGTTTTGTTGGTGCATGTAGGGATGTTCCATCCCAGGCTGTTGTACATATTTGGTTTTGATACTTAGAACTGTTACTTATCTATTTTGTTTTATTTCAGTTTCAGTTTCCGTTTCAGTTAATTCTTCTCGCATGTTGTTTATCTTTAAAAAGTTTTAATTCTGCTGCATTTTTAGTACTTTTGTATGTTTATATTTCCGCTTTCCCGAGGGGTTTTACACTACCGCCATAGTAGAGGGTAACACGAAGACTTTCACGGTGGGATTAAGGTAGTCTAAGACTGTTCGTTTACACGGCGAATGACGTATGAACACCACAGCACCTTTTTCGCTACTTTATCCTTTCGTTTTCAATTCGAGATTTCATATAGTTAATATACGATTTTGGTACTGATTTGTGTGTTTTGCTAGTCTAGGGTGTATGTTAGTCGTAGAGTGACCCTTGTTGAGTTGTCGTTGACCATCGTTGACCACCGCTAGGGGCTGTTTTGTCGTCTCTTCAAATGCACTAGTAGGTTGTCAGATCAGAGGCTGTAAACGTGTGGTTTGGTCTTTGAAATCGCGTCTAAATCTGTTGTTGTTTTGCCCAAGTGTTAAGGTCTTTGTATAGGTGTTAGTCATGGTGTTAGGGTGGTTGTAGTCACGGTGGGTCTTGGTGGTCCGTGTCGTTTTTATAGGGGAGTTCGTTGGGTATGCTGTATAGGAAACAGGTAACAGTGGGTGGTACAGGGAGTTGTATGCAGTGGTTTGGTGACGGTGGTGGCTATCAGCGGTCATTGACCTCCTTCCTGGAACCACCGTGGCTCAGAGGCGAGCCTGGTGGTGCCAGAAAGGAAGTCAGGGGTTGCAAGGGGGCGTGGTGTTGGTGTTTGTCACGGCAGTCAGGGGTGAAAAATGGTTGGTAAGGCTGTTTGGTTCATGGTGTTTGTAATGGCTGCGTGTGAATTGTTTCCTTCTTTGTGTTTTACGTTATTAGCATGATTGGTATGAAATTTAATGACAATATTTCTAATATTAACAAGTGTAGTATTAATATAGTATATTATAATTATTCCTATTATTATGATGATTGTGAATAATTAGTCTAGTGATTATTATGGATACTGTTTTATGATTCATGTTTTTGGGTTAAGCTTACTAAATATGATAAGTATGTATGGCCTTTGTCAATTATTTTATTGGTAATAGTGTATGGAGATACCCTAGGTTAGTAGTGATAAATTATATGCTATATTTAGAAGTCGATATCTAGTAAGTTTATATATAGCAAGTACATGTCAAGTGAGCTTATAAATATATTAGTTCCGGATAGTTGGTTGTATGAATAGAATTTAATATTAAGTAATGTTTTTAGGAGCTTATAAATATATTAGTTCCGGGTGACTTCTATTCGCAGACTTGCTATTCCAGGTAGGTTACACTGGTGTTTTACTCTGTATTAAGTTACGTATGGATGTGCATTGCCTCTTGACTGCAAGTATGAAATCTGAGCATGATAGTTTATGGTTATTTATTTTGTGTTGCATTCATAATCATGGCATATGCATTGGATACTGAGAAAGGTGTGGATCAGATATTGTTCTGATGTAAAGCCCAGGGTGGTTCTGCAGACCAGGCCTGGTGTCTTATCAGCTTTTGAGCTGGTGTTCGGCGACGGCCGATTATAGTCTGTCGAGAGGTTTGGTATGGCTGGGTGTTACGGGTTGAGAATAAGAATGAGATTGAGCTCGAGCATGACATAAGCAATTGCATATTCCTGTTTGTTGCATTACTTATTATTGTGTTATCCTACTCAACCGCGAGGTTGATAGTGTATTCATGTTCACCTACAATGATCCGGAATGTGGAGTAGATTTTTCAGGTCAGAGACAGGTGGACTAGGACCGGGCATGGAGGAGAGACATGGACTAGACCTACCTAGCTATTAGATCACTTAGTTTTTTCTTAGTTGAACACTTATTTATATGAAGTTGTTTTGAAAGTCTTTTTGGATTACGCCTTGTAACAATTTTCAGTTTAATCATTTATATTAAGTACTGTGTATCTTTCATTGTGAATATCTACTACCCTGGTTTATTCAGGATGGTAACAGTCCTAATTACTCTGGAAGTCCTAGTTCAGGCTCCTAGGTAAATAGGGGTGTTACAAAGTGGTATCAGAGCGAACGATCCTCAGGCCTAAACCAAAATGAAAATAATGAACATAGGAGTGTCTAAATAACATGAACCCCATGCTAGTAACTGTTAGGAGCCCCTAGGAGTTGGGATGAGTTAGGGGCCCCTTCAAACCAAGTCAATGGCCATTTCAGTCTAACCTGGTTACCTTGAGAGTTGAAGAGTGTGGGTAGTTTTGGAATGACCCAAGGCAGATATATATAACTATATACGCATAGTGTACTAACATTTCAGCGCCAAAGGAATGAGGTAATTTATGATGTGAAAGATGGATGAGTATATATATATATACTGTGAAGCATGAAAGTGATGTTATGTGATGAATGACATGTATATACTGTTATTTCCGAGCATTGACAATATAAGTGTTATATATGAACTTTGAATATGATATTGCGTTATGTGATGAAAGCATAAGGTTATGTGATCCCTAAGCCCTTAGGTAGATTTATGATATGATGAAGAGTATATTTGACAACATGCTATTAAGTACATACTAGAATTTGCAAGCTAGGAAGACATAAGATGGATAGTATAAGACTTAGGATGCTTATAATTTTGTCAATTTTGTAGTAAAATGCCTTCCAGAAGAGAACCTAACGCAGCCAACATCACTCAAGAAGAGCTGGATCGCCTGCTGGCCATGAATGCTGCACTTTTAGCAAGAATTGGGGCAAATACTCGATCGGATGCCACCAAGATGAGCAATAATATCTCTAGGCATAACCCCACCAAGTACGATGGGGAAGAAGCACCCAGTTTGCTTGCGGAGTGGTGCCGAGAGTTCGAGAGTATCTTCGAACTGCTGTCTGTACCAGAATCAATGAAGGTGGACCAAGATGTATTCTATCTGAAGGGTACAGCTAGGTTATGGTGGAATAACAATAAAGAGGAGATCAAGGCAGCTGCAGGAGAGATTGGGTCAGAATATGTACGCTGGGAAGAGTTCAAGGGGATTTTATCCTCTAAGTTCGTGCCAGAGCAAGTGAAAGGGAAGCTGAGAGCTGAGTTCGATTCTTTCAAGATGACCGAAGGGATGACTGTGGAGGCATATCACAGTAAGTTTATGCAGCTGGTAGAGAATGTAGCTGACTTGGGCTACACAACGGAGATGTTAGAAGCTAGGTTTGAGAAAGGGCTGACCATTGATATCAAGAGAAGTATGCTGGCAACTAAGCCCACGGCTGTGGAAGATATATATGAGAGGGCTGGACAGGCAGAAAGACTCGCTGACATGATTATGGAAGAGGAGAAGACCAAGGGTGACAAGAGGAAAGCAGAATCTGGGGCCGAAAGCTCAGGGAATAAGAAGCCAAATAACCAGTATCGGTCATTTTTCTCCAACAGTGCACCTGGAGGAAATGGCAATCGAGGGGGAAGACGATCTACATCTGGGGCAAGTAGTGCGACCCTTACATGCTTCAAATGTGGAAAGGCTGGGCACAAACAAATCAATTGCTGGTCGGGTACTAAGAGTGTTGGGAACAATTATAATAAGAGCAATCAGAGTGGTGGCTTTAGGACTCCGAATGCGAGCTACTCAGGCAACAACAGATCCGGAGGTAACAGCTACCATCGGAACTTCAGCAACTACACTAATCAAAACCGCTACCAAGGAAATCAGAGTAGTGGTCATGGTAATTTCCAGAAGACTCTGGCACAGGCTAGCACTCAGAGTGGAGCAGGATCTGTGAACCAGAGTGGGGCTAAGAAAAGTGGGGCTTTATTCATGATGGGCAGGGAGGCTGCGGAGGAGGATGCACATGTTGTTACTGGTACATTTCTAGTACATTCCTTTCCTACTTTCGTTTTATTTGATTCTGGTGCATCGCATTCTTTCATATCTGCGGAGCATGCTAGGGCTATAGGACTCGATGTATATAATAGTATAGCTGATTTTGTAACCATACCATCTGGGGAGTCCATAGCTTGTAATAGAGTTTACACTAATGTAATGATCCAAGTAGGAGCTGTGAGTTTTGAGTCGAACTTGATAGAGTTTCCTTTGGGTGGCTTTGAGGTGATACTGGGGATGGATTGGCTGAAACAGTATAAAGCCTACATTGATTATTACCAAGGGAAGATTACCTTGAGAGGACCGAAGGGAGTGAGAGTATCCTACAAGGGATATTCTGTGAAGCCTAAGCTGAAGCTGATATCTATCAATGCGCTGAAGACTTGCCTGGAGAGGGGTGATGAGATGCTGTTGTGTCATGTGAGGGATTTGACTGCAGAGAAACCCCAAGCCAGTGAGATCGATGTAGTAAGAGATTTTGAAGACGTGTTCCCAGAAGAAATTCCTGGGTTACCGCCAAAGAGAGACTTAGATTTTGGCATTGATCTGAAACCTGGGACTGAGCCAATTTCTAAAGCACCTTATCGCATGGGACCTAAGGAATTGGAGGAATTGAGGAAGCAGATGGATGAGCTAGCAAGCAAGGGATACGTAAGACCAAGTGTGTCACCATGGGGAGCGCCAGTATTGTTTGTAAAGAAGAAGGATGGCACCATGAGGCTATGTGTGGATTATAGGGAGCTCAATAATGTGACGATCAAGAATCGGTATCCTTTACCTCGCATCGATGATCTTTTTGATCATTTGAGTGGGGCTGGTGTGTTTTCCAAGATTGATTTGAGGTCAGGATATCTTCAGCTGAGAATCAAAGATGCAGATATATATATTCACAAGACTGCGTTTAGATCGAGGTATGGGCATTATGAATTCGTGGTGATGCCATTTGGTTTGACTAATGCACCTGCTGTTTTCATGGATTTAATGAAAAGAGTGTTTAGTCCTTATCTGGACCAGTTCGTGGTGTTGTTTATCGATGACATCTCGGTGTATTCGAAGAATAGAGAAGAGCATGCTAAACATTTGAGCTTGGTGTTACAGACCTTGAGGGATTATCAATTGTATGCCAAGTTGAGTAAGTGCGAATTTTGGCTCGAGAAAGTTGATTTTCTAGGCATGTGGTGTCTAAAGAGGGTGTGTCTGTCGACCCTAGCAAGATTGAGGCCGTATCGAAATGGGAGCGACCGAGGAATGTGGCCGATATTCGTAGTTTCTTGGGACAGGCTGGTTATTACAGGAGGTTCGTGAAAGATTTTTCAAAGATAGCCAAACCGATGACTTCGTTGATGCGGAAAGAGAATAGATTCGTCTGGGATGAGAGCTGTGAGAAGGCATTTCTAGACCTGAAGGAGCGTCTTACTACAGCTGCTATCCTTGCATTACCAGAAGGAAGTGAAAATTTCGAAGTCTATACAGATGCTTCTAAGAAGGGTCTGGGATGTGTGTTGATGCAGAATGGAAGGGTGATCGCGTATGCTTCTAGACAACTGAAACCATATGAGGAGAATTACCCGACGCATGATTTGGAACTGGGGGCAGTAGTCTTTGCACTTAAGTTTTGGCGACACTATCTTTATGGGGCTACATTTAAAGTGTATTCTGATCATAAGAGCCTGAAGTACATCTATACTCAGAGGGAACTAAACATGCGCCAGCGGAGATGGATCGAGCTTATTGGAGATTATGATATGGAGATTTTGTATAAAGAAGGAAAGGCTAATGTGGTGGCTGATGCATTGAGTAGAAAGTTCGTTCATGCTTTATGCACAACTATGTCCAGACTTAGTATGTATCGTGAGTTGGGCCTGATGGGAATTGCTGTGATTAGGAAGGGTGAGACCCTGGGAGATTTGACGATCGAGGCTGAGTTATATTCCGAGATTCGAGAAAGACAGAAGAGTGATCCTAGAATTCAGAAGTGGCGTGAGGCAGTGAGCAAAGCTAGTGAAGCAGAGCCCTATTCTAAGTTCGAGGTTCACAAGGATGATAGTTTGAGGTTCGATGGGAGATGGTGTGTGCCTGAAGATGAGGAGTTAAAGAGAAATATTATGATGGAAGCTCATGCTACACCTTATTCCGTCCACCCTGGAGGGGATAAGTTGTACAAGGATCTGAAGAAAGCTTTTTGGTGGCCAAGGATGAAGCAAGAGGTAGCTGGGTTTGTTTCTCGTTGCTTAGTATGTCAGAAGGTCAAAGGGGAGCATAAAAGGCCGTAAGGGAAGTTGCAACCTCTGGAAGTACCTGAGTGGAAGTGGGAAAGCATATCTATGGTATTCATTGTACGCTTACCGAGGACTTCGAGGGGAAATGACATGATTTGGGTGATTGGTGATAGACTGACTAAGTCAGCCCATTTCATTCTGATGAAAAAGACTTGGAGTAAAGCTAAATTGGCAAAAGCTTACATCAAGTATGTGGTGAAGTTGCATGGTGTACCAAAGGACATTGTATCCGATCGTGATTCCAGGTTTATTTCCAACTTCTGGCAAGAGTTACAGACTTTGATGGGAACAACTTTGAAGATGAGTACCGCATTTCATCCAGCGACAGATGGTCAGACTGAGAGGACTATCCAAACACTGGAGGATATGCTGAGGGCTTGTGTGCTAGAGTTCGGGGGATCTTGGGAAGACAGAATTGACTTGATAGAGTTTTCATATAACAACAGTTATCATGCTAGTATTGGGATGGCTCCTTTTGAGTCATTGTATGGGAGGAAGTGTAGGAGTCCAGTTTGCTGGGATGATCGAGCTGACACAGTGACTTTGGGACCCGAGATGATTCAGGAGATGATAGCACAGGTCCAGGTGATCCGTCAGAAGATGAGAGTTGCCCAAGATAGACAGAAGAGTTATGTTGATCTAAAGCGGAGTGACATCACATTCGAGGCTGGCGAAAAAGTGTTACTGAAAGTGTCACCCATGAGAGGGGTAATGAGGTTTGGTAAGAGGGGCAAGTTGAGCCAGAAGTTCATTGGGCCATTTGAGATTTTGGAGCGAGTTGGTGAGGTAGCTTATCGATTAGCTCTACCTCCAGCCTTGTCCAGAGTGCATAACGTGTTTCATGTTTTGCAACTCAGGAGATATATCAGTGATCCTTCGCATATCCTTGATCATGAGGTTATTGAGGTTGATGAACAGTTAACCTATGAGGAGACACCCAAGGAGATCCTTGACAAGAAGGTGAGGAAAACCAGGAATGGGGAGACCGCACTCGTGAAAGTTTTGTGGACTAATCACAACGTCGAGGAGGCTACTTGGGAGACTGAGGTTTCAATGAGGGACAAGTACCCGGATCTCTTTACTTAAGGTATGTTACGAGGACGTAACTTTCTTTTTAGGAGGGTAGAATGTGACATTTCGTGTTAAAGCGTCTTTATATAATTTTTGAAGTGTTACATCCTACTTTATTGCATGCTTAGTGACCGGTTGTTAGCCCCGGGATGATGAACTTCCGGACGAAGTTCAAATTAAGGAGGGAAGACTGTAATACTACGTATTTTATAGTAGGTAATCGTGTTTGTTTATTGTTAGACCTATAGGTTTTGTGCTATTTTTAATAGTTCGTAATCGATAATTAAATTATCGATTGTATATTATATGCTTTAGTACGAGTCGAATATGCTTGGGAGAAATCAAAACCATGTTTTATATAGCTTTCTGGGCCTTGTTTTGCGTGCCAATTACACATCAAACATAGCCCATCTCGTATTAAGGCTGAATGATCTGACAGAACACCCTAAGTCCTTCTCTGCCGCCCTATTTAAACACCACTAAAACCCTAACTTAACCCTACTCGACATCCAATCACTCACACACTAACACTGCCGCCATAGCAGAGGATAACACGAAGGCTTTCACGGTGGGATTAAGGTAGTCTAAGGCTGTTCGTTTACACGGCGAAGGAGGTATGAACACCACAACACCTTTTTCGCTACTTTATCCTTTCGTTTTCAATTCGAGATTTCATATAGTTAGTATACGATTTTGGTTCTGATCTGTGTGTTTTACTAGTCTAGGGTGTATGTTAGTCGTAGGGTGACCCTTGTTGAGTTGTCGTTGACCATCGTTGACCACCGGTAGGGGCTGTTTTGTCGTCTGTTCAAATGCACTAGTAGGTTGTCAGATCAGAGGCTGTAAACGTGTGGTTTGGTCTTTGAATTCGAGTCTAAATCTGTTGTTGTTTTGCCCAAGTGTTAAGGTCTTTGTATAGGTGTTAGTCATGGTGTTAGGGTGGTCGTAGTCACGGTGGGTCTTGGTGGTCCGTGTCGTTTTTATAGGGGAGTTGGTTGGGTATGCTGTATAGGAAACAGGTAACAGTGGGTGGTACAGGGAGTTGTATGCGGTGGTTTGGTGACGGTGATGGCTGTCAGCGGTCACTGACCTCCTTCCTGGAACCACCGTGGCTCAGAGGCCAGCCTGGTGGTGCCAGAAAGGAAGTCAGGGGTTGCAAGGGGGCGTGGTGTTGGTGTTTGTCACGGCAGTCAGGCGTAAAAAATGGTTGGTAAGGCTGTTTGGTTCACGGTGTTTGTAATGGCTACGTGTGAATTGTTTCCTTCTTTGTGTTTTACGTTATTAGCATGATTGGTATGAAATTTAATGACAATATTTCTTACCATATTAACAAGTGTAGTATTAATATAGTATATTATAATTATTCTTATTATTATGATAATTGTTAATAATTAGTCTAGTGATTATTATGGATACTGTTTTATGATTCATGTTTTTGGGTTAAGCTTACTAAATATGATAAGTATGTATGATCTTTGTCAATTATTTTATTGGTAATAGTGTATGGAGATACCCTAGGTTAGTAGTGATAAATTATATGCTATATTTAGAAGTCGATATCTAGTAAGTTTATATATAGCAAGTACATGTCAAGTGAGCTTAAAAATATATTAGTTCCGGGTAGTTGGTTGTATGAATAGAATTTAATATTAAGTAATGTTTTTAGGAACTGAATTTGAAGTGGAATATTTCTAGACGGTGACTTCTATTCGCAGACTTGCTATTCCAGGTAGGTTACACTGGTGTTTTACTCTGTATTAAGTTACGTATGGATGTGCATTGGCTCTTGAATGCAAGTATGAAATCTGAGCATGATAGTTTATGGTTATTTATTTTGTGTTGCATTCATAATCATGGCATATGCATTGGATACTGAGAAATATGTGGATCAGATATTGTTCTGATGTAAAGCCCAGGGTGGTTCTACAGACCAAGCCTGGTGTCTTATCAGCTTTTGAGCTGGTGTTCGGCGACGACCGATTATAGTCTGCTGGGAGGTTCGGTATGGCTGGGTGTTACGGGTTGAGAATGAGAATGAGATTGAGCTCGAGCATGACATAAGCATTTGCATATTCCTGTTTGTTGCATTACTTATTATTGTGTTATCCTACTCAACCGCGAGGTTGAGAGTGTATTCGTGTTCACCTACAATGATCCGAAATGGGGAGTAGATTTTTCAGGTCAGAGACAGGTGGACTAGGACTGGGCATGGAGGAGAGACATGGACTAGACCTACCTAGCTATTAGATCACTTAGTTTTTTCTTAGTTGAACACTTATTTATATGAAGTTGTTTTGAAAGTGTTTTTGGATTACGCCTTGTAACAATTTTCAGTTTAATCATTTATATTAAGTATTGTGTATCTTTCACTGTGAATATCTACTACCCTGGTTTATTCAGGATGGTAACAGTCTTATTTACTCTGAAAGTCCTAGTTCAGGCTCCTAGGTAAATGGGGGTGTTACACTTATATCACGCACTTAATAAGTTAAGCTAATAAAATCCCCAATATCATATGAACCCTAACTGAGATCGATAATAATCAATAATACTCATCTTCATTTTTCTTTTTATCATTATTAAGACCACAAAGCTTACTATCAACAACATCAACATTGAACAACCATTTGGTGGGAATATCATAAAAATTAAATGCTAAACTGAATCGAAAGCTGAAAAAAAAAAATTAACTATAAAGGGAACTTGTGGTGGCTATGTAGTTCAAGGCTATCGAGAGGCAATATTGGTTCGAGCATCCAGCGGCTGAGAGGCGATGAGACGGAGACTTGTGGCTGGTGTGACAATATAATTTAGGGATCCCTGAATTTCGAAAGAGATGGCGAAGACTCGTGGCTGTAATTTTTTAATTTTCACCTACTTTAGAGTTTAGAGTAGATGGTTGGTTTTAATTTTATTATTTTTGTAGGTTTGTTTAATTGATTTATGTTAGACGAGAGAAGGAAAGTTAAATTTATGAGTTTTCTCTTATTATTTTAATTTTTATTATTTTAAAGATAGAGAACGGTTAATATCAAAGTCGTTCTCTATTTTTATTTTTACACAACGTTTACTAAGAAAAGCGTTCTCTTTTTTTCTGAAGAACGGTTATTTAACTTGAGCGTTCTCTATCATGTGTTACTTATTCTGTTTTTTGTAGTAGTGGGTTTAGGCTAACATGTAAATTTCGCTCTGAGATTGAAATCGTTCCAATAGTTTAAGATCGAGTCTAATTCTTGCTTGAGGGCAAGCAAGGTTTGGTTTGGGGAATTTCATGCGTGTCTATTTTATGATGTTTTACATCTATTTTTACACGCATTTTATAGCTCATTTACGATGTTTTAGCCTTTATTTCCCAACAATTGTCTACTTTCGTATTTTTATGCTTTTTTGTAGATTTATACGGAAAAGAGGCGATTTTAAGCCAAATACTACCCTCGGGATTTTTGCATGACCAAAAGAGTTAGGGAATGAGGAGAAAAAACACCCGATGCGCAAACCGAGGACCACAAGACCAACTTGAGAAGATTTGAGAACCGACACTCAGGAAAATCGGTCGACCGACCGACTACCTTGGTCGGTCGACTAGAGTAGCTGATGACTTAAGTTCAGATTTCCAAATTCGAAAACAGAAGACCTGTTGGGCCCGATAACCGGTCGACCGACCAACTACCCTGGTCGGTCGACCACAGCGCAGACTTCAGAAAAATCGCAAAAGCCCGTGAACGCATTAGGTCAAAGGAGAAGCTCTTTTGTTTTTTCTTATTTAAGCTTAATCTGTCATTAGCTTTAGCATCCAGTTTTGACCATCAAGTTTCAGTAGCTAATCCCTTAGTATAGTTCTACAATATCAATAAAGTTTCTGCATTCTTTAGTTTTAAGCATTGTTCTTAGTTCGTTATTCAAACAATCGTTCCACGCAATTCAATAAGGTTTTCCGTTCTCCCCTAATTTCTTTACTTGGTAATTCTCCTTTAATTTCAGTTTCTTATTGTTATTTCTTATAGAATTACTAGTATCCGGTTAGTGTAGAATCCCGAAACCTTGTTGTCAATCGCATGTTATTCGCATTGTTTGCTATGAATTCGTTTTCTATAATCATTGTTACTGTTCTTGTTATTTCTATGAGTAGCTAAACCCCTATGTTAGGATGTAGGTGATTAATTGCGTAGATGGTATAATTTCATAACCGACATGTAGCAGACTCTGGTCGACCGACTGGCTTAACTGGTCGGTCGACTGGAGTAGTCGGTCGATCGACTGAAATAGTTGGTCGATCGACCGACCTCGCGTATGTTTTCAGACTGTTTATTTCGTTAATTATAACACCCTATAATGAGACTGGAAGGAGACTTATAGGATGTTAGTAATGACTTACCCAAGATTGAAAGATACGGGAAGGGCATTGGTTAACGTTTTAAGACGGCTAGGTTACTAAGACTGAAAGGTATGTGACCTAGACTTTAGGAATCACCCTTATTGTTGACACCCAATATTTGTGAGACCTAAGAACTAATAGCATAGGCCGAAAGGAGCTATTAGGTAACATAGACCGAGAGGATTTGTTACACCCCTTACGCGACTGCAATACATGTTGACTTAGATTTTATACCGTCATAGCTTTTATGATCCGAATCATCCTAAAATCCTTTTTATCATTGTTTTATTCATATCTTTATTTTCGTTCATCTTGCCTTTGATTTATTAGACTCAGCAATAATCAATCTTTAAACCCCCAATTTGTTACCTTAAAACATTAATATAGAACAATAAACATTCCCCACTTCCTTGTGGTTCGACCCTTGACTTTCACTATCTAGTTTAAGCTGAGGTTTATAAATCTTATCTTTGGCACCCTCAACGACGGGTGTCACCATAGATAGGTTTGATCTTTGTCACCAACCTTAGCTTTCTTATTATTCACATGTAATATTTCTGTGGTTTGGTCTAATATGTATATACCATTCATGAATTTATCAGATATAATGTTTTTAGACAAACAGGGTACATAGTAACAATTTTTTTTTTTGGTAAAATGTGAGTATGTATTAGATATCAAGGAACGTCTCAAATATACAAGATGGTTAGGGGTTCGAGTCCCCTTAAGTACATAAAGCCCATTTAAAAATCAAAACTCAAAACTGTTCAAAACTGTGTAACAGACTATCATCTTCTTCAATGCAATCCCAGCATGTCTTGCCAATTTGTTTATCCTGGATCTCTCACGAGTTCAGCTGTCATACTCACACGTTTCCTTGCAGAAATTTCAATAAAGGCAGCTACTTTCTCTGGCCTTAGCAATATCAATTCAGTACGAGCCTTATTTCTATGGTACCAAATGGTATACCTGTAGGCAGCCATAATCGTAGTTAAGGCCTTCCATTGGATGTTGTCAGATTTAGTACTCAGTAGATCAGAAGTACTAGATAAGGGTCTGCCTAGCCATCCCCTAACAATTTCCAGAACTTTGCAACTAAAAACACACTCTGTGAACAGGTGTTCAGTAGTTTCAGGAAGAAGACCACAGATGCAGCATAGATTATCAAGACAATACCCATAGCTATATAGTTTTGTCTTAGTGTTCAGCCCCTCTTGCATAATTAGCTAGGAAATGATGGAGTGCTTTGGCCAATTCAACTTGTTCCATATCAGAGAAACCCGATCTGGTTTAGGATAGGAAGCAGTAAGCCATTCATAGCTTTGTTTAATAGTATATTCTGTCTGCCCCAAGTCCCATCTGTTGTTAGTATATCCAGTTGTTTGTTTTTCCTTGACTTTGCAGATATTCTTCCAAGTCCAAGGAGCATCTGTAGGAGGAGTATAGGTATGCCAATCCCTGTCCTTCAGGTAAATGTTGCTTATCCATTTAATCCAAAGCCTGTCTGATTTTGTGTAAATCCAGTCTACCAATTTTCCCACCATGGCCAGGTTCTAGTGTTCAGCCTTTTTTATCCTCAAACCCCCTTCATCTTTTGGTAGAGTGACTCTATCCCAACCTACCAGAGGAACTCTATAGTACTCTACAGATCCTCCCCAGAGAAAGTTCCTGCATATCCCCTCTATTCTCCTTATCACCCCAGTAGGAATCACAAACATAGATCCGCAATAGTTGTACAAAGTATTAAGAACTGAATTAATGAGCACTATTTTGCCTGCATATGATAGCTTCTTGGCCCCAAGTCCTCTAATTCTAGCCACCATCTTTTTCGTCAAGCTATTGCATTCCTGTTTACTCAACTTTCCAGGTTGTATAGGGACCCCTATATACTTGAATGGAAACTGACCCTCCTGGAATCCTGTGACATTGAGTATATCAAGCCTCAAGTCCTCATTCATGCCATTAAAGAAATTTTATGATTTGGTAGAGTTCATACATAGGCCAGACACTTTAGAGAATGAGGAGAAGGCCCTCATAAGGAGTAGGATAGAAGCTGCATCTCCTTTGCTAAACATTAGTAGATCATCTGCAAACATAAGATGTGTAAGCTTGAGGCTTTTGCATAGGGGGTGATAATGGAAAGGCCATCTTGAAGTAGCAAATTCAATGAGTCTAGTGAGGTAGTCCATGCACATGGTGAAGATGAAAGGACATATAGGGCCCCCTTGTCTTAGACCTCTCATACCCTTAAAATAGCCAAAGTTATCCCCATTAAGGACCAGAGTGAAGGAGGGAGTTTTGATACAAGCCATGACAAGAGCAGTGAAATCGCTTGGGAAATTGAAAGCATGAAACAATTGTTCTACAAAATCCCATTCTACTGTATCATAGGCTTTTTGCAAGTCTATCTTCAAGAGGCGTCTAGGAGAGGCATTTTTCCTACTGTACATGTATACTATGTCTTGGCATATGAGGACATTTTCAATTATAGATCTTCCCTTGATAAAAGCCCCTTGATTATCATGTATAATATCAGGAAGAACCAAAGCTAGCCTATTGCACAAAAGCTTGGATATCAACTTATAAAGCATATTACAACAAGCAATAGGCCTGAAGTGCTTCACAGTAGATGGTCTGTCACATTTTGGGATGAGAGTACTGTTAGTAGCATTGATTTGATGAAGAATATGACCAGTCTGAAAGAAATCATCAATGGCCTCATAAACCTCCCTTCTAATAATCTCCCAGGCATCCCTGAACGAGCCACTGGTATACCCATCTGGTCCAGGGGCTTTGCCAATAGGTATGGAAAACACCACAGACTTCAGGTCTGCATATGTAATGGGCTTGTTTAGAATTTCTATGTGGTCTGCAGAGCATTTACTACCATAGGCCATCACAGCAGGTCTTACCATATCAGTGTCCTTCCTGCAGCCCAGAAGGTCTTTGTTGTACTGAAGAAATGCATTCTGAATGCTATCACATGTGCTACACATTATGCCCATTTGATCCTGAATCTGAGTGACCTTGTTTTTTAGGCATCTTTTCCTGATAGCATTATGGAAGTAGGCTGTGTTATGATCTCCTTCCTCTAACCATTGCTTTTTTTATTTCCGTTGTAAAAAGCTATCTCTTGCTTTGGTAAGCCCTTTGAGTTCAGTAAGTAATTTGACTTTTGCCTGGATGTGACGAGAATTATGAACATCTGAGGCTATCAGTTGCTGGATTTCATGTAGCTCATTTGCAGTCTGTATGATCAGATTTTCAATATCAGAAAAGCCAGATCTGTTCAGCTCCTTTAATTTGCTTTTAAGTCCCGTAAGTTTTTAGACAGCACAAAACATCGTGGTGCCCTCAATGAGGCTCTCTGAAGAGTCTATTGATATAATATACTCAAGAAGGGGGGGGGGGGTTGAATTGAGTATGCCTTCTTTTTTTAAATCTTCTTCGATGTGTGTATGGTTGTATGATGATCTTCGAGTAAAACAAGTAATAAGAAGAGACACAATATTTTTGAAGTGGTTCAGTCTCACACTTTGAGACCTACGTCCACTATTCTCGATTAATAAAATTAGTACCAACTCTGGATTACAATTTTATCAACCCTACTCGTGCAACTTTGATGTTAGTCGCAACTCTATCTAGATACCGTTAAATATCTAGCTATGACAAATACCGTTAAATATTTGCCTTACAATGAGTACCGCTAAATACTCGTTCTATCTTACGTTAATAAGATAAAGTCTTCGAAGTTTCTTGATGTCACAATCTTGAATGAATAAGATCAATGCTTGAGCACTTGAATCTTGAATCGGATATGACAATGAAAAGCTCGAATATTGAAGTAGATGATCGGCGGTTTTTCTCTCTTGATTTTCGTGAATATGTGTATGTGTATTTCGTGTATCTTAATGTGTCATAGGTAGTCCATTTATATAGAATATATATCTAGGTAATTCAAACCCTAGATGATTTAGGAATATTACTTAAACTAGAATACTAGTCTTTTAGTAATACTACCTTAAATCTAATCTTAATATATTTAGGAAAGATTTAATAATATACTATAAGTATTATATAAGGAATCAATTTTCCTAATTCATGTTTAGGAAAGATTTTTATATAATAAACAAATAGTATCTTTAATAAAACAACTTCCTAAACCATGTCAAAGATAATAAAATATATTATCACAATATAATCTTAGTTTGTTTAGGATATTAAATAAATACATGATATTTACTTAATTTACATCCCATACGAATTATGGTAATCGTGACATGATACACGCTTCCCAAGGTCGCATCAAACCGTATCTAGATTATATTATTTGACAATTAAGATCATATAAAAATCCTTAGTTTATTTAGTAATAAATAATTATCTCATAAGAAAATTATTTATTCCTATTTAACCAAAAGATATTTTATATAATCCTATTAAGATTAATAATTCCATATTAAAAATAGAATACCAATTACACATTAATTGTACATGACTATATTTGGAAACAAAAATCGTTTCAACCAAACACATATATTCCGACCATTTCTTCATAATATAGAGTTATAGCTATGAGCTATAACTTGAATCAATCTTGTACTAAAGCTATAGTTGATAAATATAACTTTAGTTCTTTTTAGGCGCACTTGTGATCTTCTATCAATCTTCGACTTAGCCAATTTATTGACTAAAATACTTGAGTCTTTTATACTTGATTGATTAGATCTTGTTACTAATATTCTGTACACTTAGCACACGATTATACGTACGAGTATATAATATATACATAGCTAGACTTGTCATTATCAAAACATAGACATATATAATTAATATATATATTTGAATATATGGTTCAACAAATTCCCCCTTTTTGATGATGGCAAGTCTCTCTTAGATTTTGTGTCTAAGTGTATGTTCCCCGTCAATATAATAATGGTCATTCATAGCAAAGAGTCACTTAGGGTTTCTATCTTCTATCTACCCCATATCCTTTAAGGATCCTAAGAGACAATGAATTACGACAAGGAGCAAGCTTAGGCAAATTCTAATCTAAGTCGCATTTTTTCCCCTCTTGACATCATTGAAAAGATGAGAACAAAGACATAAAACGACTAGAATAATATACGGCGAAACATAAGTAAGCATGTAAAATGAGTCAAAAGATACGAACATAGAAAATATCACACAAACACATACGAAATGTAAAAATATACACAACCGATCGAAGTATACAGTGCTAATGGGCCGAAATATGAACAAGAGTGTTTTTAAGAAAATTGGGCCTGGCTAAGGTTAAGGCAGAATGGGCCAATGCAAAAGATAACAAGGATTTGGGCCATAACAAAACAAAAGATAAAGTTTGGGCCAAGGTAGGATTAGGAAATCTGAGGGAGGCAAAATGGATCAATGGCCTCGGATTTCAATGGGCCAAGCTAGGAATTGGGCCACAAAATAGACCAAGAGTTTTATAAGTCCACCACCGGACTTAAGCAAAACAACAACAAAACAACTTCAGACTTGAATTCGAAAACGGATAATGAAGGATTAAGAGCGAGAGCTGGAGGTAGGTGACTTAGCATACGGGTTGACATAGTCGGGTCTGGAGCGGAACTCAAGAGAAGTCAACCTATCCAAGCAACTACTTACGTTCCTTCCCTGAGCATTAAGAGCGAGCTCGAAATTTAGAACCTTGAGCGAGAGTGCCTTGACGGCCTCAAGTGCTTGTGAAGCATCCTCTCGCAATAAACTATGAACGCGCACCATTGCACCGCCTTGAGATGTGAGAAAAGAGAGGCGATCACTCATAGCAAACAACTCCGAGCACACCACCGACACCTCCGAGCCAAACTTAACAAGATGCTTATCTACTTTCTCCATCCACACCCTCACATCATCTTCGAAACCACAACCTCTCTTCGCACTACTACCCCCTACCTCATCCTTTTCTTTCTTAATTTCACACAAACCAAGAAGTTGGTCCATCTTGGCTTCAAGACCCGCGAAAGATGGTGACGGATTCGGATTTGGTCCCTCCTCAACCGTTTTCCCAAAAGATAAATCTCCTCCATTGAACATGATCCCCATTAATTTGAGTAACTTATCACACATTCGGTCAAGAGGCTTAACACCAAAGCTACAATCATCCACAGCACCCTTTTTCAACAAGATTTCGGATACCCACATTCCATAAGGAATGTCGAGTGTCGAACTTGTCTTTTCTTTGATTAAAACCGAGGAAGTTTGACAATTTTTCGAACACAACAAGAAGGCAAGATTAATTTTGTTTCCTTCTAACCAATGAAATAATACGATAGCTTCGATACTTGACAACTTGTCACGACCACCTCTCCTAGGTAGAATCGTGTTCCAAAGATAGTTAACAAACAACTTCAATTTGGGTGAGAACGAATTTGTGAGAAGTGGAGAGATTTCAGTGGCATTTGGATCAAAATATTGTTTAATCATCATCTTTTGTTCTTTTGTCACTACCCCCCATTCCTTACGGGTATCAATATCTATCCCCCTTGGATCAAGATGAAAAATCTCACATATATCCCCTAAGGACACCTCGACATCCCTACCATTAACCACGGCTTTCATCCCGGACTCAGTTGGTTTCACAGAGGCAAAGAACTGAAGTAATTCAATTGGAAATATTAACCCCGAAAAATTAATAATATTCTCCCACCCCTGAAACTCTAAAAATTTCTTATAGAAAAGCAGGGACTTAGATCCGTCTACCCAAGATGTCGAGTAAAACCTACCCGCATGAATGGAATAAGGAAGGAGACGGTCAATAAGCATACCTTCGTGCTTAGTCATGCGAACTCGCTCGAGACCCTCCTTAGTAGCTTCGACGGAATACTCTTTAAACAGAGGACGGGGGTTCTTGAAATCGAGTTCTTGCATGTCGTCGGAAACAGAGGATGCAACTCGGTTTAGCTTGCGACGTTTTCCGTTGTCTGGGGTTGGACCGGCGGTGGCAATGGGTGTCGGAGATGGTGGTGGTGAAAGGGTTGGTGAAGGTGGAGAGGGTTTCTTTTGTTGGGAGCGAGTGGCGCGTGAGGGTGGCATTGTGGTAGTGAAAATGGTGGTTTGAGTTGAATTTTTGGTGGAGGTTTGATGAATTTTAATGGTGATGGAGGTTTGAAGTTTGTGGAATTTATGGAGTTTGTAGTTGGGGACGGTAAGGAGGTAAGTAATGGAGGTAAGTTGTGGTAAGTTTGAGGGAGTTGAGGTAATAATTATGGTTAGGTAAAGTCAAAGGCTAGGGTCTAGGTTGGGGTACGTGGCAAATGGTTGTGGGGCTGGTTTGAGAGGTACGTGGCACATGGTGGGGTAAGAACACACGGTTTGTGTGTTAAATATGATAAGTTATGATTTTTCCTTTTATTTTGTTAACTTTGTTAATATATATTTGTGTATTATTTTGTATGTAATATATGTAATACGTATATATGCGGTAAATTATAATATGTGACGTACTATTATTTTGAAATCGGTTGTGCACACATTCATATGTGAATTATATAATATAAATATGATCACAAAATTTATCATCGAATACATATATACACATGCAGCGGAGTATACGGACACAGTCATATAATCTCATCTAAACCGTAGTCAATCATTGGGTTATTTTTGCTTTTAAGATATGATTAGGTGCCACCGATTAAACCAATTTCCAATCGCAAAGTCTCAAAGCGTTCTCTAGCCAATGGTTTAGTGAAGATATCTGCCCATTGTTTTTCCGTACTACAAAATTCCAATTTTATATTTTTCTTTTCAACATGGTCTCTAGGAAAGTGGTGTCTAATTTCAATATGTTTAGTTCTCGAGTGTTGGGCTGGGTTTTTAGATATAATAATAGCACTCGTATTATCACATAAGATAGGTACACATCCAACATCAATACCATAATCATGTAACTGTTGCTTTAACCATAAAAGTTGAGAACATACCAGTGCGACTGCAATATATTCTGCTTCAGCAGTTGAGAGGGCGACAGAATTTTGTTTCTTGGATCCCCAAGATATAATACAAGGACCTACAAAAGTAGCATGTCCGGAGGTACTTTTTCTGTCTAAGGAACATCCTGCATAATCCGCATCTGAATATCCTACTAGGTTAAAGTTACAGTACATAGGATACCATAGATATAATTTTGAGGTTCCGATTAGGTATCTTAATATTCTTTTAACTGCAATCATGTGTGATTCTTTTGGTGCAGATTGGAATCTCGCACAAACGCAGACACTAAACATTATATCTGGACGACTTGCTGTAAGATAAAGAAGTGAGCCGATCATACCTCGGTAAGTTGTTTCATCTACAGACTTACCATCTTCATCTTTGGTTAACTTCTTATCTGTGACCATTGGGGTAGGCATTGCATGAGAGGTTTCCATTCCGAATTTCTTTGGCAACTCCTTGACGTATTTTTGTTGATGAACCTTGATTCCTTCTTCAGTTTGTTGTATTTGAAGTCCAAGGAAGAACTTTAGTTCTCCCATCATACTCATCTCCAACTCAGAGGTCATCAACTAAGAGAAGTACTTGCACAACTTTTTATTAGTTGAGCCAAAAATAATATCGTCAACATAGATCTGAACGACAAGTAGATCTGAGTTTTCGCTTTTAAGAAATAGAGTTTTATCCACAGCTCCTCTCTTGAATCCACTTTCCAATAGGAACTTTGATAATCTGTCGTACCATGCCCTAGGTGCTTGTTTCAGGCCATAGAGAGCTTTGTCCAATTTGAATACATGATCTTTGAGTTTGCTGTCAGGAAATCCAGGAGGTTGTTCAACAAATACTTCCTCTTGGAGATAGCCATTAAGAAAGGCAGTCTTAACGTCCATCTGAAAAAGCTTCATTCCCTTGTGTGCTGCAAATGCAATGAGTAGTCTTATTGCCTCAAGACGAGCAACATGAGCAAAGGTTTCGTCATAATCGATCCCTTCCTGTTGGTTGTATCCTTGAACCACTAGTCTGGCCTTATTTCGCACAATGACTCTAGTGTTATCCAGTTTGTTTCTGAATACCCATCTAGTTCCAATGACAGTTCTATCCTTAGGTCGAGGAACAAGATGCCAAACTTTGTTTCTTTCAAATTGTTGGAGTTCTTCTTGCATGGCAATTAGACAGTCTGGTTCTGCGAGAGCTTCCTTGATATTTGAAGGTTCAATAGTGGAGATAAAGGAGTAGAATGAGCAGAAGTTATTAAGCTCCTTCGAGTTTGAACTCCATCTGTCAGGCTTCCTATGACATTGTCCAAGGGATGAGAGCCTTTGTATCTCCAGTTCCTTGATTGATTATTAGCATTACCTGAACTTGACTCGGGATCTTGACTTGTTCCCCCTGAATCCAAACATGGGTTTATAGTTGGGTCAGGTATAACTCTGGCCTCTTCCCTTTGGTTTTGATTCAATGTTACAGCTTCATTAGCTGTAACTCTGGGTTCCAAGTCATTGGTTTGAGAGTTATCTACAGTATCATCAACTGTAGCTTCATCTCTCGCACCATTTTCTCCCAAGTTGAGTTCATCATTAGTTCCTTGAGGTTCTCCTTCTTCAATTTCCATTTCAGGAGGATCTTCCCTTGATAACCTGAAATCAGGTTCGTCTAGGTTTTCCTCTATATCCTGTAATGGCTTATCGAAGACATTATTTTCATCAAAGATAACATGAATACTTTCCTCTATGCATAAGGTACGTTTGTTAAAAACTTTGTAGGCTTTACTATGATCTGAATAACCTATAAAGATTGCTTCATCACTTCTAGGGTCGAATTTGCTTAATCTGTTTTTACCATTGTTATGAACAAAGCATTTACTACCAAAGCATCTTAAATGAGATATGTTTGGTTTACGACCTCGAAGAAGTTCATAAGGTGTCTTTTTAAGAATAGGTCTAATCATAGCGCGGTTATGAATATAACAAGCTGTACTAATAGCCTCAGCCCAAAAGTTTCTAGGTAGGCCACTACAAAGAAGCATTGTTCTAGCCATGTCTTCTAGGTTTCTGTTCATTCGTTCTACGACTCCATTTTGTTGTGGGGTTCTAGGGGCCGAGAAGTTATGTCCAACACCATTGGTTTTACAGAACTCAATAAAGCCATGATTGTCGAACTCGGTTCCATGGTCAGTACGGATTGTTACTAGGTTTGATTTATATTTGTTTTGGACAAGTTTCATGAGACTAACAAACTCATCGAATGTTTGGTCTTTAGAATGGAGAAAGATTGGCCAAACAAATCTAGAGTAATCATCAACTAGAACGAAAACGTACCTGGAACCACCTCTGCTTCTTACCTTCATAGGGCCACATAGATCCATGTGTATTAGTTCAAGAGCTTGTTCTGTGCTTACCATTCTTTTTGGCTTAAAGGATGATCTGACGTGTCTACATTGTGCACATATGTCACACATCTTTTCTTGATCAAATTTGATCTTTGGAAGACCTTCGACCAAGTCCCATCTTTTCAGCTTAATAGGTGAGCTAATATGACCAAATCTCTTGTGCCATAGACATGGATCATCTAACGTAACTTTCATGCATGATAGAGAGTCAGTAGGTACAACATTTAAATCAATCATATAAACATTTTTCATCCTGTGACCTTCAAGTATCACTTTACTGGTGCCTTTTAAGATTATACGACATATATCTGAATGAAAAACCACTCTGTTTCCTTTGTCACATAATTGAGATATACTGATAAGATTGTGTTTGAGACCACTTACAAGGTATACATCATTTATAATATGAGAAGATGAAATACCTATCTTACCAATTCCGATGATCTTTCCCTTTTTGTTATCACCAAATGTGACTTTACCTCCATCAAAGGGTTTTAGGGTTTGGAATAAATTTACGTCGCCTGTCATATGTCTTGAGCATCCACTGTCGAGATACCATAGGTTATTTTCCTTAGCGATAAACTGCACGAATAATTTTAAAGACAGGATTTAGGTACCCAAGCATACTTGGGTCCTTTTTTGTTAGTAATCACAAATACGTCTTCCTTTTTAACCCAAACTTGTCTGACATAGGTCCTTTTATATTGGTAGTAGTTGGGTTTTGATGTTTTTGTGTAAGTCTTAGTTTGAACTCTAGGTGACCAATTTTTATGTGTTGTTCGTTGAGGAATTTGTTTGGTTCTATTTTTCTTTTCTTCATAGTCAAATGTCATGTCGTAGAACCATCTGTGATCAATGTTTCTTTCCTCAATTTCGTTATCATCACTATCAGAGACAGAAATAGTGTCGTTTGGAATTCCTAAGGATTTGACAAACTTTACTCCGGTTTTAAAATCTTGTGCGTGTTTTACACAGTTTTCTCGGAGGTGTCCAGTATGGCCACAATAAGTGCATATCAAATACTCAGGAAGGTCGGCATATTTTCTTCTTCTAAAGTCTCTGTCTGTTGGGTTTTGTTTACATTTTGAGTGATCCCTTCTTCCATAGCACTCGTGACCTAATCCCATTTTCATGTTGTTGTCGGATTGTTCAGTTAGGAAGTTTTGAACGTTAGTGCTTCCTTCCCATTTATCGTGAACTTTCCGAGCATGAAGAAGGAGGTCCTTTAAGGAGTCTATTTCTTTTTTTACATTCACTATGGTTAGTGTTACTAGACTCTTTTAAGTTTTGAATGTCTTTATGATAGTCGGACACAATTTTGGCATGTTCCTTCTTGACTTTAGATAGATTGAATTCTAGATCCATAATCTTGCTTTCGAGGATCTCAACTTCTTCTAGATGAGTCACATCTTCGACCATAATCGAAGATTTGGACTTTAGAAGCTCATTAGCCTTTCTTAAATCTGAAGTTATAGCTTCATTAGCTATAACTTTAGATTGAAGCTCTTTGATGTTGAGTTTCAGTTTTGAGGTTATAGCTTCATTAGCTATAACTTTAGACTCAAGAACCTTTTTCTCAGACATAACTGTTTCCAACTTAGCATTTGCTTCAATGCTTATATTGGATTTTAGTTTCTTAGCTTTGGCTTTCAGAAGTTGATTTTCCTCAGCAATATCGAGGATCTGTTCCTTCAATTCATCTAATTCAAGACTTTGTTCATGACATTGGTCTAGGGTTTCCTCAAAATATTTAATTAACATAGCCTTAGATAGATTTTTAACTTGACTTTTGAGTTGAAGAAAATTTACCTCTTCGTCGTCGTCGTTTGAGTCGGATTCTCCAAGGAGACACATATTAGATGCATCATCTTCATCATTGTCGTTTGAGAATAGATCTAGGCTGACGTTGCTTAGGCACAGGTGTGCTACCTCTTCTTCTTCGGAGTCCTCGTCATCCTCAGATTCTAATTCTCCCCAGCAAGATGCAAGCATTACTTTCTTAAACTCTGTTTTGGTGTTTTCTCTTTTTGACTTGTCTTTGATTTTGTCCCAGCTTGGACAGTCTTTGATCATATGATCTTGTTGACCACACTTAAAACATCCCTTTTTAAAGAATGTTTGTTTGGAGTCAGTTTTCTTTTTGTCGAACGTTTTGTTGTTAGGGTTTTAGTATCTACCCTTGAACACTGCCTTTTTGAAGCGTTTTGCGAATAGATTTGTTTCATCCTCAAGTTCTTCTTCGCTTATTTCGCTTGTGGAGGCTTGTAAAGCGACACCCTTCCCTTTGGGGTCGCCATCATCCTTATTTAGCATGATCTCATGAGCCATCAGAGATCCAATAAGTTCTTGGTAGGTGATCTGAGATAGATCTCTTGCTTCTTCTATAGCAGTGACCTTTGGTTGCCATTTTTTGGTGAGACTCCTGAGAATCTTTCGAATGATATCCTCAGAATCGATCTTTCTACCAAGTTTCCGCAGTTCATTAAAAATACAAGAAAATCGTGCAGACGTGCTATCAATAGATTCATTCTTTTCCATATTGAAAAGTTCACATCTTTGAATAAGCAAATCTATACGATGTTTCCTGACTGCGGATGTTCCTTCGTAGGCAAGTTCGAGACTATCCCATATTTCCTTAGCGGAACTACAAGATGAGAATCTATCAAATTCTGAGGTTATCATACTATTCTGCAGGAGGCTCATAGCCTTAGAATTTTTTTCTGCAATTTTGTAGTCACTTTCCACATAATCGCTTTCCATCTTTAAATAGGTTGTTCCATTTGCGGCGGCGACCAAGATCTTCTTTGGTCCGGTTTGGATGATCTTCCAACATTCCCAATCACATCCCTTGATGTAATGAGTCATCATATTCTTCCATAGACTGTAGTTTTTGCCATCGAAGATAGGGCACTTGAGATGCTTGGAATCCATTGTTGAAAGAGTATATAATATAGAATCAATAGAAGGATCAAAACTCACGCGGCTAGGCGATCAAGAGCACGAGGCTCTGATACCAATTGAAGAGTCTATTGATATAATATACTCAAGAAGGGGGGGGGGGGGTTGAATTGAGTATGCCTTCTTTTTTTAAATCTTCTTCGATGTGTGTATGGTTGTATGATGATCTTCGAGTAAAACAAGTAATATGAAGAGACACAATATTTTTGAAGTGGTTCAGTCTCACACTTTGAGACCTACGTCCACTATTCTCGATTAATAAAATTAGTACCAACTCTGGATTACAATTTTATCAACCCTACTCGTGCAACTTTGATGTTAGTCGCAACTCTATCTAGATACCGTTAAATATCTAGCTCTGACAAATACCATTAAATATTTGCCTTACAATGAGTACCGCTAAATACTCGTTCTATCTTACGTTAATAAGATAAAGTCTTCGAAGTTTCTTGATGTCACAATCTTGAATGAATAAGATCAGTGCTTGAGCACTTGAATCTTGAATCGGATATGACAATGAAAAGCTCGAATATTGAAGTAGATGATCGGCGGTTTTTCTCTCTTGATTTTCGTGAATATGTGTATGTGTATTTCGTGTATCTTAATGTGTCATAGGTAGTCTATTTATATAGAATATATATCTAGGTAATTCAAACCCTAGATGATTTAGGAATATTACTTAAACTAGAATACTAGTCTTTTAGTAATACTACCTTAAATCTAATCGTAATATATTTAGGAAAGATTTAATAATATACTATAAGTATTATATAAGGAATCAATTTTCCTAATTCATGTTTAGGAAAGATTTTTATATAATAAACAAATAGTATCTTTATTAAAATAACTTCCTAAACCATGTCAAAGATAATAAAATATATTATCACAATATAATCTTAGTTTGTTTAGGATATTAAATAAATACATGATATTTACTTAATTTAAATCCCATACGAATTATGGTAATCGTGACATGATACACGCTTCCCAAGGTCGCATCAAACCGTATCTAGATTATATTATTTGACAATTAAGATCATATAAAAATCCTTAGTTTATTTAGTAATAAATAATTATCTCATAAGAAAATTATTTATTCCTATTTAACCAAAAGATATTTTATATAATCCTATTAAGATTAATAATTCCATATTAAAAATAGAATACCAATTACACATTAATTGTACATGACTATATTTGGAAACAAAAATCGTTTCAACCAAACACATATATTCCGACCATTTCTTCATAATATAGAGTTATAGCTATGAGCTATAACTTGAATCAATCTTGTACTAAAGCTATAGTTGATAAATATAACTTCAGTTCTTTTTAGGCGCGCTTGTGATCTTCTATCAATCTTCGACTTAGCCAATTTATTGACTAAAATACTTGAGTCTTTTATACTTGATTGATTAGATCTTGTTACTAATATTCTGTACACTTAGCACACGATTATACGTACGAGTATATAATATATACATAGCTAGACTTGTCATTATCAAAACATAGACATATATACTTAATATATATATTTGAATATATGGTTCAACACTCTCCCACCCCTCCTTCACTATGGGCATAAAAGCAGATGCTCCACTCCACATATTGAAGTATTTAAAACTTCGTGCCTTCTCTCTTGCAAAATGTTTATTACTAATGACACAAGGGGTGTGATCCAACAGGCCTTCTGGATGAAAATGTCCCACCATCTCAGGGAAGTGCCTAGTCCATTCATGATTGATAAGAAATCTGTCTAGCCTACTGTATTTCATGTGGTCTACATCTTGCTTGTTTGTCCATGTGTAAAAGGCTCCAGTGGCATTAGTATCAGTCATTCCACACATATCCAAACAGATAATGACATCCTCCATATCCTCCTGTTTAGTCTGGCCTCTCACCCTCTCATCTGGATGGATGAGAGTGTTAAAATCACCTACAAGTGCCCATGGGCCTAGGCACTGGGCAGCATAATGTTCAAGTGCACCCCAAACAGGCTTCCTATCTTTCCCCTCATTAAAAGCATATATCATTGTAAGAAAGAACTGTTTCTCAGAAGCTTTGATAGTAATTCTAGTATGTATGAACTGGGATTGACAGTCCAGAATGTCCACATCATACAAGCTTGGTTGCCATACAGAAACTCTGGCTCACTTGTTTTTTGAATGCAGTTATAGTGCCAGACTTCTACAGTTGCTGCAGACTTGGACAGGAATCAGATACCCAACTGTGGATATACGAAATTGGTGCTTGGCAAGGAGAGGGTCCAAGGTCAGGAGAGGGGTGATATATGGGTTGTTAAATGCTACTATATATCAAGTGTGGAACCAAAGGAACAAGGCAAGGGTTGAGCAAACGTTGCTTAGGCCTCATATCGTACCCAAGATGCTACAAGAAGACTTTAAGTTTCGTATAGCCAAATGTTGTAAAGGTCGTATCTCTAATAGGGATCGAACCTGGATAGATAGAATGCTCATACAATCTGTTAATGTACTTCATTGCTTGAAGGTTTAAGCCTTCTAACTCTTTGGTATTTTTAATATATTTTTACATTATACCAAAAAAAAGCTTGGTTGCCATAAGAGCCATACTCTACCTCCCTTGTGAGTATGACAGTTAGTTGTGATACTCCAACTATCAAACAAATTATAGGCTATATTACTCACATTATCACCACTTATTTTAGTCTCTAATAAACCAAAAAGATCAATATGTTGCTTATTTATAAAACTTTTAACTTCTTTCTGCTTATTTACATTGTTCAACCCTCGAACATTCCAAAAACCAATATTATTCATTAATAACCTGTTCGGAAGGAGGGTTACCAGCTTGCACACTACCATTCTGCTCTTGTTCAATTTCGTCAAGGTCAATAACTGGTTCTATGTCACTGTCCTCATTCTTATCTTCTGGTATATTCTGTTTTTCTATCCCTGCTGCATTCATTTGGGAAGTGGAGGCTGTTGCAGCAATTCTAGGCAGTAATGCAGGAAACTCAGTATCAGACAAGGTAGGGGTTGGTTTCCAAATTTTCTTGTTGATTGGAACAACCTTTTTTCCTGGTTGCAGCCTTCTACATGACATCATCTCATGCCCCATTCCTTTGCATTTCAGACAAATAATGGGCTTTCATTCATACTCCACCTTGACTTCAAGCACTGCACCCTTTTCATCTTTGAATTTAATTGCAGGTGGGAGTTTTTTCCCCACAGTAAGTTCAACCATTGTTCTGGCATATCCCAACCTTGTTTTGGTCTCTGTTGCTAGGTCAGACTTGACATAAGGACCAACTAAGTTAGCTATTGTTGGTAAGCATTTACCCCAGAATTTGAGGGATAACCCATGAAGTCTGATCCATGATGGCACTATTTTCACATCCTCCTTTAGGAGATCCATATTCTGTTGCCATGATTTTACTATTATGGGCTTGTTGTCAAACATATGGTAGCCTGCATTTAGAACAACTTCTTTGCCTTTCATATCATTAAATCTGACTAGCAATGTGCCATTAGGGAGGAATGATATCTTATCAATGCCATGTTTTTTCCATATACGATGGACATATCCTTCTAATACCTCCCATGGAGGATTAGCTTTTAACACAAAGCAATACACAGCCTGACTCCAATACTCTATCTCATCCTGGATATCATCAGTCGTAAATTGGATCAATTCCTCCTCTGGTTCAGAAGGAGGGATTGGTTCCTCGATAGGTACAATAGTAGTGCTTTCTTTCATTGTATTACACTTACCTCAATTGGTAACCCATGGTATATTAGCAGAAGGGTCCTCTTCATCTGCATACGACAACCCTGGGATCCCATTGAGTTCATGCATTGGTTTCTTATGTAACACATCGTCCTCTGTAGGACATGTCTGTCCTCCACTTTTATGGCCTGTGGAACTCTTTTTTGGTGCAGAATGATGCTGTGAAGCTGTAGAATGTGATTTTGGGGATGAAGATTGCTTATTACTGGATTTAGTCATGGAATTCTGAGCCATAATGCGGGGGAAATCATGCTGAAAAGGTGTCTGCAAGTCGCATGTTCAATCGCCTCTCATTAGGGTTTCTTTTTAGTAGTAATCTACATAGTAACAATTATTTAAATACAATTCAAACCCACTAGGGAGTTTGATTACATATGTCCCTATCGAGACTGCAACAACTCTTGCTCCATTCCCAACTCGCAGGTCTACATCTCCTTTAACGAGAGGTCTGATGTTTCTTAGGCCCTGCAAATGATTACACAGATGAGAACCACAACCTGTATCAAATACCCAAGTTCCAAAACTTGCATGGTTAATCTCAATCATATGAATAGAAGCAGACATACCAATAGGAGTGACACGGCCTCCCTTGATGTCAGCATGATACGTGGGGCAGTTTCTCCTCCAATGCCCAATCTTGTGACAATGGTGGCATTCAACCTCACTGCCCTTGCTCTTTGTCTTACCTTGTGAGCTACTAGTCTCACCAGGTCCACTCTTAGTCATTGGCCTCTTGGTCCTTTTATACTAAGGTTTCCCAACACTTAGGTCACCATGAGCTTTGCCCTTGCCCTTTCCCTTGTCAGTAATCATGAGAACATCCTGCTTCCTGCTCCCGCTCATATTCAAGTCCTTCTCGGTCTGTACGAGAAGTGAGTGGAGCTCATGAGGACTTTCCTCATGTCATTCATGTAGTAGTTTGCCCTGAATAAAATGAACCCCTCATATAGTGAATGAAGGATGCGGTCAATGACTATGCTCTCATTGATCTTGCAGTCAAGTGCAACCAGTTTCTCAACATTCTCAATCATATTGAGAATGTGATGGCTAACTGCTTGGCCTTTCTGGAGTTTCGCCTCAAAGAAGCGACAGGTGTGCTCATACGTAATGATTCTCGGTGCCTTTGAGAACTCGTTCGTAAGGGTGGTGAAAATCTTGTTCGCACCCTGGGCAATGAAGCGTCTCTGCAAATTGGTTTGCATTGAAAATATGAGAACGTTCTTTAACGCGCCCGTTTCAATCACGAAATCACTATACGCGAGTGACACGTTAGCTCGTGCATTGGGACCTGGGTTAGGCGGTATGGTTCAGTCAAGTACTTGAGCTTACCGTCAGCTATGGTAGCATTCCGTAGTGCTGCCTCCTAGTACGCAAAGTCGGACCCATCATTTTTCAGTCGTATGGGCGGGCTCATGTGGTCCATGAAAGATTTGAGCCAAGACTCGCGCCCGAGTGTGGCACTTGGCATTGGGTCATCGTTATGGCCAACCATTTTGTTACAAGCAGTTTATTAAAAATAAATATTCTACACTGCGAAAGAAGGAAAAATATAATGAGCATAATCATCGAAATGAATGAGTTTAATGCAAAAACAATTTTATGCGAAGACTTAAGCATTTATACAATCGACCTCCCTCAAGAAGTATATAAATAATCCCAAGACTCAATTATCTTTAAATTGATAAGCCAACCATTTGGCTAATTCTATCTTTAGTCCATCATAATCCCGAGAAACTCTTCGGACTATAATGCTGAGTTCAAATAGGTCAACACATGCTACTTACCCAACGTAAAAGGGGTCATATGGAGAGTAAGGTCCTATATGTCTACCGATGAAGAAGTGATTCATAGCAGTTTGACCTACAAAAACTAGTCTCAATTTTGTTTTAGAGGAAGATCCCATCAACTTAATTTTAATTCCTTTTAAGTGAACAAATATCTAGCATGCAAAGTGAATAAATCGAGGTGATGGCTTATAATTATGACATCTTTATGTCTATGAAAACTAACATGCATACTATATGAATCAATTTTCATACAACTTTAGGTGGTTTGGTTAGGCGGAAACTGTTGGGAAATGTGTTGATGCGTGTCTATTTTATGATGTTTTACATCTATTTTAACACACATTTTAGCGCTCATTTACTATGTTTTAGCCTTTATTTCCCAACAATTGTCTACATTCGTATTTTTATGCTCTTTTGCAGAATTATGCGGAAAAGAGGCGATTTTACACCAAATTTCTACCCTCGGGATTTTTGCATAACCAAGGAACGAGGACAAGTCAACTCAAAGCGCGAACCAAGACCAAAGGGTGAATTTTAGGTGATAATCAAGGCTGACGTACAGGAAAGTTGGTCGACCGACCGGCTACCTTGGTCGGTCGACCAAAACACCTGATCATCTCAACCTAGAATTCAAATTTCAAAGACTGAAGTCCACCAGGCCCGATAACCGGTCGACCGACCGACTACCCTGGTCGGTCGACCAAGTCGCAGTTTCAGAACCTCCGCAAAGGCCCATTCGCGTGATTAGGTCATTAGAAAGCTTAAGTTTGTCGCCTACTTAAGCTAATTTCGTGATTAGCGATTATGTATAGAGCGTTTATCAAAGACAAGTTGTTAGTTTACAATAATCATCTTTTAATTTTCTGTTTACTTTTTCTAGTCTTAGCCTTATTCCTAGTAACATTCAATCTTTCCGCACGGATTCAATAAAAGCTTGTTCTTTTCTGCCCTAATCCATATTTCGGTAATTCATCTTTCGATTTCAGTTTATTAATTGTTATTGTCATAGAATTACTAGTATCCGGTTTAGTTTAGAATCCCAAAGCCTTTGTTGTTATCATATGTTTAGATTAATGTTCATCATGAATTCTGTTTTATTTAATGTTATCGTTATTATCGTTGTTAATATGTTTAGGAGTAGCTAATTGCATATGTTAAGATGTAGGGAGTAAATAGCGTAGATGGTATAACACTCGAGACCGCCAGTAGCAGACTTCTGGTCGGCCGACCAGCTTAACTGGTCGGTCGACTGAGGTGTTGGTCGGCCGACTGGACTAGCTGGTCGGTCGACTGACTCGCGCATGTTTTCAGTTCTGTTTTGCTTCGTCGACTATAATACCCTATAATGAGACCGAAAGGAGACTTATAGGATTTTAGTAATGACTTACCCAAGGTTGAAAGATACTGGAAGGGCATTGGTTGACGGTTTAAGACGGATAGGTTACTTAAGACTGAAGGGTATGTGACCTAGAAATTAGGAATCACCCTTATTGTTGACACCCAATATTCGTGAGACCTAGGTGTTGGAGGAAGTGTCCTCGACAATAGTGTGTTGACGAAATTAAAACTCATTTGAATGAGACACAACTGGGAGTGTTACTCTTTTAAAGTCGACTGATCAACATTTATCGATAATGATTGGCTGTCTAGAGTTTGACATTATCGTCATATGATGGTGGTGATCAGTTGATCCCTTAAGGTCATATCTTTAGGGAATTCCGTCTCAATGGAATAATTAATTAATATTGTATTGGATACAAATTAATTAATAACTGGAAATTTTGGAAATAATTTTATATGACGAATATTTTTATAATGGGATTATAATAATAATAAAAGTCAAAGTAATAAAATTGTTTTATTACTCGGTTTTATTTATTCGTTTAGGAAACGATTAAATTGAGAATGAACACGGTTGATCATAAAATTACAAAGAGTTGTAATTAAATTATGACATTACATTTTTGTACAATAATAATTTCGAAATTATTAGTGTAATTATATAAATGTAATAAATTTGTAAATTATGAATTTTAATAGTTAAAATTGCACAATTAACAAATTGGGTCATGTGTTATGGAACATATGTGACATGTTACAAATTAACACAATTGACAAAAATAAAATGGGTCCATTTTGAACCACATTTCAGCCGTGTAAGTGTAGTGTATGTGATAGTTGTGTGTGTAAGTGTATAAGATGGTTGAGTGTAGAATGCAAAAGTGATTTTGTAAGGAATCTTGCTAGCTTTTGTGTAAGAGCTAGAAGAGCATGCATTGGCCTTATAAGGCTCTTGTTGGCCGGCCAAATGCACTCAAATGAGAGCATGTATTGCTCTATATAAGACATACATACACACTTCACTAAATGGTTGGTTGTGAGTTTGATGCATGATCATTTCCACACAACACTACAACATCATTCTACCTATATTTCTAGTAAAAGAGTTTTCCTAAGAAAATATATTATTTCCATTACTAATAATATTAAGTGTAATATTATTAATATTTCTAGTATACTAATACTAATTTTCTAGTAACAAAATTAGTAATAGTTTGAGATCGGGTCCTTGATACGCACCTTTAGGAGACGATTTTTGTTAGATCGTTTAAGGGTTTTTTCGGTGGCTTGAAGACTCAAGTAATAGGTGATTATTGAGTATAAACCTTCTAAAACCAATGTAAGGACTATCTCATCTTATGATATCATCTTGCATGCATAAGATCCATTTAAGTTTTATGACTAAACTTAAAGAAACAAAACTCACATTAGTTTTGAGTATAAAATATGGAACCTAGTTTCCAACAATTGGTATCAGAGCATTACGGTTGTTGCATGCATGATCGGATTCATGTTTTATGTTAAAATCGGTTTAACATACATTTCGAAAATTTCGAAATTATTGTGTTTATTATGATAAATCACAAAATAATTTTGCATGTTAAAGTTTCTGTTTCTAAAATGGTTTTAGGACATAAAAATAATTTTATGGATTTTTATTGTTCATTTTTATATTTATTTGTATATTTTGTAGTTTAAATCGGTTTTAAACAACAATTAATGGGAAAAATAGCTAAAAATAGTTTCTGGCCGAGATTTTTTGATATGTTCTCACATGCATATTTAATATATTGTATATGATTTTTCGTAAGAAATGGAGTTAATATGCATGGATTATGAATTTTATGAGATAAATAGTCATAATATGAGTAAAAATGGGTATATAAGGTTATATTTCGAATTTGACCTTAAAAATTTTATGAGAAGTCACATGCAATATATAAAGTTCCTGTATGAATTTTCGAAATTATTGGAATTATTTTGCATGATTAATGATTTTTATAGTAAAAATCGGATTAATAGTGACTTAAATTCGACTTTAATAGTTATAGTTGGAATTTTGCCATAAAAACTTTACACAATGTCACATGCAATATTTACATTATGTATGTAAGTTTTGGGAATTTATTCCCAAGTGATGCATGATTTATGATTTTAATGGTTAAAATCGGATAAATAGTGACTTATTGTGTTAAAAATAGTTAATCTTAATATTATGGCATGAAATTTTACCCATAGATGTCTTATGTGATAGGAACATCAGATCTAAAAGTTAGATATCAAAAAGTTTCTGTTTTTATGATTATTAATTTTTAATGAGTTAATTAGCTAATAATCGTAATTTATGAGTCGGAAAATAAAATTTCGAGTATGGTCTGTAATTTTTGGTCACTTTCAGATTCTAATATGTATTTTAGGATGACTAAAAATTTATGGCAATTTATTTCAAGTTTTTATGATTTAAATCGGATTTTTAACCATGAAAACGGCTTATTATACGATTTATTTATGAAATAAGCCATAAATAATTGCAAAAGATCATTTTAATAATTTCTGAAATTTTAGAAAATTTCCAGAAAGTTTAAAATTTTTGAATTTTAAATTTCGAATTTTATTGACTCATTTGGCCACATTTTGTTTATTTTTCCCGAAAATACAAGTAATTTATGAACAATAATGCAAAATCAAGTTAAATCATGATCAAATATTAGTAGAGACTAAACATTGATTCCTAAAGTAAGTTAGGATGATTAACTTGGACATAAATGAGATTTATGTAATTTTGGATGATTTTAATAGTTAAAATCGCGCATATCCGTAAAAACCGTAAACAAATATGAGATATTTGCTCCCATAAGGCGATTTGGCATTAAAAATTGAGCATGTGCATACATATTTTATTTATTGCAATTTATTTAATATGAATGTCATATTTTGAATGTTATTTATATAATTTGGAATTATGTAATTTTTCTTAGTATGGCCTTAGTTTTAATCAATATTACCCGTAATGAAAGGGAATATTGATTCGGTTGTAATTTATGTGATCTCTTATCACGGGTTTGTAATTTAATTTAAATTTTCAGTTTTACAATAGAATAGTTGTATTATTTTATTGTAATCCCGGAGATCCAAAAGACGGTGCCATACGAAAAGGAGTTCCGACAAGACGGTGTTTTCTTGGATGGCGTGCCAATGAAGTTCAAGGGACCAAGGAGTTGGTTTCCGAATTTGTAATAGTTAATTAGTTTTTACTATTACTAGCAAGGCCATACTAGGATTTTATTGCTTTATTGCTTTTACTTTTGCATTTTAATATGTTTGCATGCATAGCCAAATCGCCATAAACATGCATATTAGTTTAAATCGTTAAAAACGACCGTGTCAATTATAATTATCGAGTTCACCAATTTAATTCGCTTAAAGGAGATAGATAATAAATTGACAAGACCTCTATATTAAACAAAACAATTGAGAATTAGCCTTACCAAATAGTAGAACCCATGAGCTTCTATTTCGTGGGGTGGTGCTAGTCCAGTGGGCAGTACGAACCCCATTACGTAGGATAAGTGGGGCGATGGGGTGGATTCAGTCCAGTGGGCGGATCGCATCCCGATGCATTTGAAATTTGGTTTGTACTCAACGGAAGTGTAGAGGACCAGTGGTCAATGTGTTCCGGGCTAAGATGAATAAATAATGATTTGTCATCAACCAAGAGTTCTATGGTAGAACCGGTTTATTTTAACCCACCAAACCATATTGTTGGGTCGGAGTTCCAGTGGTTCACGATTTCGGTGGTATGGGTTTGGGTCTTGGAATCATCTATAAAATTGGATAGAGGTCATTTTATAGATGCTTTGACTTGTTAAAATATTTACAAGTTGAATCAAAATGATGAATGTTTGTTTTTTCCTAAATTTGTTGTTTTATAATTGTTCATTTTTACTCCTATATAATATCATTCGATTGTAACCAATATCTCCGCTAAACATCTTATACTATATCGACAAATAGAATCTCTTTCTCCTCACTTAAAACCGTGTCTTTGGTGATGAACAAAGTCCATAGGAATTACTCTATTCCATAGAATTTGATAGGAAGGTCCTATGCAAACATAAGATTAACATCTTAAAATTCCTATTAAACCATTATGATTTCTTATAAAGAAACTTAAATAGAAGTGATTTTAGTCAAAAAAGGTGTTGATTAAATCTTCTATTCATACATGGTTCTAAAGTCTTATTGCTCAATTTAATAACTTATCGTCTAAAACTTAAGGGTTAAGAACATGACGAAGTTAATATAAATTGGTAAATTGAATTGAGAAAATCATTATAACCAATATCACCTCACTTCATAGATATTAACTCCTATGAGGAATTAATTTGGAATTAATTGAAGAAAAGGTCTTCTTCAATAATAAATTCTTAAAGTGAGTGGGAGCTATGGGAAGACCAAATTTTCTTAAGTAGTTAAGAATAGAACGAGGTTGAGAGAAAATCGTGTAAGACACGAAGTTAGAAACTACTCCAAATTGTAAAGTCTAAGGATGTTGGAAGTATGACTCCAACATATTTCTTAGGTAATACTTATGACATTGAGTTTTCATTCAACATTATTTGTATATAAGTGCAAATTGGTGAATCATGTTGGTAATTCCATTTTCATGTGATTGAAGTAGGAATGACAAAACCCGCTAATCTAAATGGGAATTTAGAGGAGGATGTGTTAATAACACGATCCGAGGGTTCTTGTAAATCCTATCGTCCTAACGTGAAGAAAATCGCATGACAATTTGAATGATAAACGTAAATGGAACTAAAGTAGTTGCCACTTCATCTAATATGACATTTACATGTCATATTATGCTTAACCAAGTTTTGGATTTAGAGTAATACACAAATAATAGTTATTATGTACAATTATCTCTAAATATAATTTGAGTTTTGCATAAAAGGTAAAAGTTTTACCATTACGCAATTGAAACAAATGTTGTACTCAATGTTACCTTGAATTGGTTCATGGTTAAGCCATACGAATCAAGGTAATTATATTCCAAAACTAAGGTGGAAATGTCATATGTACCCTAAAACTCTAGTTGGTGCCCCAAAATTTTTCCATCATTACTCGATTGAAAGTCGCATTTGAGGTTAGGAATCTCATGGGTTATGCGAATCTTGCATTCAAAGCAAGTCATTCACCCTATAAACACTTTAAGGTGTGTAGGTGAGTGAAATTTCAAATCTTGAAAGATATTTTAATTCTTCGACTGAGGAAATTAATGCGCAAGAAATTCACGTTGAGAATGTTGTGCATTGGCTCAAGAAGATGTTCTTGGAATTAGATAATGATCTAATTAAGCCTAGTAATTTACACCAAATAGATTATGCTAAAGTATCACAAGTTTACTTTCGTAAGCACATTTATAAAATGCGCGGAAAAGTAATATTGAATCATATGAGATATGATTAAATCTTTACAATTGAGTGGGAGTTACTTTCTATTCCGATTTTGTCGAGCATTTATTTTTACGCTATGTCATAAAGCATGGGCATACAAGTCATATGAGATATGAATAGGCAAGGTGCCTAAGTTGTAGCCTATTTCGAATGACAATTTTTCCTATATGATCATGAGAACAAAAGGTTTGTGGCTCGTGATGCTGTCTATAAAGAAAGGAGGATTATTTCTTTTAGACAGAGTGGGAGAAATTATTATAGAGCCACAATTTCAGTATGATGCAATAGGAAAATGTTCTTCCTAGTTGAGATAAGTAGAAATTTCATTCGAAAATTAAGTTGACAAGTGTAATGTTGTCTTCTTAGTGCAACAAACTTGTAACTTGTATAAATGCTTTATTTAGTTTCGACTCTACCTGAATCCGAAATAGCTCAGTTGATTGGTGGAAAGGGTTTCGCACGCAACAACGGATCTATACTAAAATCGGATCAAATAATGTTGTTGGATTTTAAAATCATCTACGATGAGCTTTTGAAAATCACAACTATCCTAAGAAAGGATGACAAGAGTTAAAATTAGATAAATTGGTGGCAAAGAGTTTTCCACGCAATAACATGGCTTCGAGTTCAAATACTTGGACATGTTGGATTTTAAAAGTCATCGTGTATGAGCTTGGTAAAATCGCAACTATCCTAAAAGGGAAATGTCAAAAGGTTGAAATTCTTTATTTTGATCATGTGATAAGCATTTTCTTGAAAGTCAAGAAGTTATGTTTATACATGAAGTTTAGTGGGAGTAAAGTTATGTCTCTAGTCTTACATGAATGTGACATGTTGATCATTATAAATGATAAAGATCATTATGAATGATAAAGACTTGTAAAAGGAATAAATACATCACTAGGATATCCTATTAATGGATATTAGCGTATAAGTACATATTCTTATGTCGATAAGAATAAGGGTAAGTTCAAATGTTTTGAACTATAGAAATTGAATCCACATGCTTCCATTGCAGGATCAATTCTTTACGCTAAGATGTATTACCATTATCAAACTTCGTATGCTTGGAGTATGACGAAATGTTACAAATCGAATTTGGAGAGAAATCTCTATGTGTAGCCATATAGTTCATCAAACACTACTGATTAAGTACTAAAAGGATGAAGCTAAATGTTTGGATATTTCATTGGTTTAAATGTGCAAAGAGTTGCACAATACCATGTTCAGAACACATATGGATGGTTAGAGAACCATTTTTGACTACAATCATAAAGGAAGAAATCTGTTAGAATTATTCTAAACAGTAGAACAATGAAGGTATTCAACAAATATGAATACACTTATATCTATGAGATATAATAGAGGGAAGAGTCTCTCAGATGAATTATTCTAGACAGTAGAACAATGAAGGTATTCAACAAATATGAGTACACTTATATCTATGAGATATAATAGAGAGAAGAGTCTCTCAGATACTGTGAAAACAGTGGGAGCTATTCTATTGTAAGAAAGCTTATGTCTAGATACGGATCAAGACACGTACTCGTAAGGTTAGCATAATGAGATTATGCATAACCAAGGGAAATTATAGTAAGGTTACGTGAAGCACAAAAGTTGTTAAGGCTTACTAACCAAAGGCCCTCTTATAGGCTTAACATGATAAATCATGTCATTTCAATTGAGTTGAGATGTAATACTATACAAGTATGAATTATAGATTATGTAGTAATTGATATGGCATCAATTTTACATATGTGATAATGCATTCATCATTTGAGTTATTTATAACTCACGAAAGGTCAAGTAAAATTCAAATGGGATGGTAAGACCATATTGAACCCCATTAAAGTGAATTGAATTATCATGACCTCGCCCCTAGTTGCTTAAGTGAGGTGACATCTCAATGCAACCGGATGTGTGATGCGATTGATGGCGAGTTCAATTGCCATAGAGTCATACGAGATGACTAATCGATCACCTAGGCATAGACATGTTAAGATACATTTGCCGGGCTAATGACCGCTGATAGAGCTCTGGCGTACTCTTATTGAAAGACTGCCTGGTCGTGGCGGGAGCATCTATCGTGTTTCACATGAGTCAGTTCTTGGACTAATGACTGTTCTCTGAGGTGGCATAGTTTTCAGATTAACTTTGATTTATGTCCTAACACCTTCGTAACTGGGGTTTATAAGGACATATTTTGGGTTATGATGGGCTGTGGCTAGCCGGAAGGAATAAGTCGATTAGGAATTGTCCACCCCTTGTCAGGGTTGAGAAATATCTCTAGGCCACTCGAGGAGAATAATAACTAGAAATGCGTGGCCACGCTCGGAAGGTATCTATGGTAGATAATTCCGGTCAGTAGTTATAACTCCAGATCGAGACAAACCACTCTAGATTTTAATCAATTGCCGGCACGACCTGAGAGGACGCCATGCATTGAGTGGGAGATAGTAATAGGGCAAGAGAATTGGTAACACACACTTGTCTCGGACAAGTGGGAGATTGTTGGAGGAAGTGTCCTCGACAATAGTGTGTTGACGAAATTAAAACTCATTTGAATGAGACACAACTGGGAGTGTTACTCTTTTAAAGTCGACTGATCAACATTTATCGATAATGATTGGCTGTCTAGAGTTTGACATTATCGTCATATGATGGTGGTGATCAGTTGATCCCTTAAGGTCATATCTTTAGGGAATTCCGTCTCAATGGAATAATTAATTAATATTGTATTGGATACAAATTAATTAATAACTGGAAATTTTGGAAATAATTTTATATGACGAATATTTTTATAATGGGATTATAATAATAATAAAAGTCAAAGTAATAAAATTGTTTTATTACTCGGTTTTATTTATTCGTTTAGGAAACGATTAAATTGAGAATGAACACGGTTGATCATAAAATTACAAAGAGTTGTAATTAAATTATGACATTACATTTTTGTACAATAATAATTTCGAAATTATTAGTGTAATTATATAAATGTAATAAATTTGTAAATTATGAATTTTAATAGTTAAAATTGCACAATTAACAAATTGGGTCATGTGTTATGGAACATATGTGACATGTTACAAATTAACACAATTGACAAAAATAAAATGGGTCCATTTTGAACCACATTTCAGCCGTGTAAGTGTAGTGTATGTGATAGTTGTGTGTGTAAGTGTATAAGATGGTTGAGTGTAGAATGCAAAAGTGATTTTGTAAGGAATCTTGCTAGCTTTTGTGTAAGAGCTAGAAGAGCATGCATTGGCCTTATAAGGCTCTTGTTGGCCGGCCAAATGCACTCAAATGAGAGCATGTATTGCTCTATATAAGACATACATACACACTTCACTAAATGGTTGGTTGTGAGTTTGATGCATGATCATTTCCACACAACACTACAACATCATTCTACCTATATTTCTAGTAAAAGAGTTTTCCTAAGAAAATATATTATTTCCATTACTAATAATATTAAGTGTAATATTATTAATATTTCTAGTATACTAATACTAATTTTCTAGTAACAAAATTAGTAATAGTTTGAGATCGGGTCCTTGATACGCACCTTTAGGAGACGATTTTTGTTAGATCGTTTAAGGGTTTTTTCGGTGGCTTGAAGACTCAAGTAATAGGTGATTATTGAGTATAAACCTTCTAAAACCAATGTAAGGACTATCTCATCTTATGATATCATCTTGCATGCATAAGATCCATTTAAGTTTTATGACTAAACTTAAAGAAACAAAACTCACATTAGTTTTGAGTATAAAATATGGAACCTAGTTTCCAACACTAGGAACTAATAGCATAGGCCGAAAGGAGCTATTAGGTACCATAGACCGAAAGGATATGTTACACGTACCCCTTACGCGATTGCAATACATGTTGACTTAGAATTTATACCATCATAGCTCTTTATTACCCGAACATCCTAGCATCCGTCTTACTATAGTTTATCTTTCATCTTATTTTCTTGTTTTATTACTGTCTTTATTTTTAGACTTAGTGACAACCTACAATCAAACCCCCAACTTGTTACCTTAAAACATAGACCTAAAACAATAAACATTCCCACCTCCTTGTGGTTCGACCCTTGACTTACACTATCTAGTCTTAAGCCGAGGTTTTATAAATCTTATCTTGGCACCCCTCAAAGACGGGTGTCTAATTTTGGCGACGTTGCCGGGGAGGTGACGCCAGTGTTTTTTGTTTTTGTTTTGTGTCTAAGGAATTTTGGCGACGTTGCCGGAGAACTCCTAGCACTTGATCTTGAGCTTGAGAGGACTCTTAGAGCAAGGAAAAAGCGATTTCTAGAGAGTAGGGAAGGAGGTTCACCAACTTCCCTATTTCAAGAAGACATCTTTGATCAACCATCATCACCACCATCACCACAAAATAACCCACATACACCAAATCAACCACAATCACCTCGCAATCCACCTACACCAAAAACACCAACAAATACCTACTTCCAAACCTTTGAAGAAGAGGAAGAAAAGATGGACGAAGAAGCAAGCATCACCAGTCACTCCTTGCCACAGGTGAAGGACCTTTACAAAGGGTTCACTCTACCTGCGGGCACGGAGAAACCATTCGAGGCAAAACCGTCCTACATCTCCATGGTGGAGAGGAATCAATTTGGGGGCGCGATCAATGAGGATGCAGCCAAGCATATAGAAATCTTCACAGATTATATATGCTCCATTGCACCCCCAGATGGAGTGACGCAAGATCAAATCAAAGAGACTATGTTCATCTTTTCCCTCCGAGACTCGGTGAGGGAGTGGTACCGAGATTTAGACTGCACTGCTGCGGGAGTGACCGACTTGAACACATTAGCCTTGGCCTTCTATCGGAAATACTATTCCGCAGCCATGACTAATGCCTTGAGGGCGCAGATTACTAGCTTCAAACAAGGATCTTCGGAAGACTTCAGTGAGGCTTGGACTAGGTTCAAGAGACTCGTTCGATCCATACCCCATCATGGATTTGAACAGTGGTTTCTATGTAACCAGTTCTACATTGGCCTCTATGACGATAACCGGGCCTACTTGGATGTTGCAGCCAATGGGAGATTCTAAGAGAGTTCGGGAGAGACTAAAAGGTCTCAAGTTAATAGAGGATGTCGCAGTACATCTTGCAGAACACGGGACTTCCCGTGGTAACCAAATGAAGGCTGAATCTAATGTCGCGGCTATCGAGGCCTTAATGGCCAAATTGGATAAGCTTGAGGTTAACAGTGGTAAGTTCGAGATTGGGAGTGGGAGTAAGGGTGGCATGTACCAAGTGAATGTCGTTTCTGACGGACCATTTATTTGTGAGAGATGCGGTGGAGAGGGGCATGTTTCAAAATTTTGCACTTCATCAAACGAGACATGCGCGGCTTTTCAACACTACCGCGGAAACAATTTCTATGACCCAAATAGCAACAATGTCCACCCCCACATGAGATGGACAAGCCAAAACGTCCTTAACCCACAACACCAACAACAAAACCAAAATCAAGCCTACATCCCTCTGCACAAACAAAACTATCAAAAACCACCTTTTGTCCCTCAACCACCTTCAAACCCACCACCCAATACGAATGCTCTAATCCAAAACCTTATTGTGTTGGTCCAGAAGGAATCACAGGCACGAGAGGCGGGCATGAAAATGTTAGGGTCCAAAATTGCTCTAATTGCGAGCAAGAACGATATAAGGGTCCCGGGTCAACTTCCGACCAAAAAGGACCAAGAGAAGGAGACTCTTAATATCATATCACTGCGAAGTGGGGCAAAGATTGGAGGTGGCACAGCTGGTGGGAAAGGAAAGGAGAAAGAGCAGAATCCGGGTAGCAGTGATTCTGGTCGACCGACCACTTATGCCAGTCGGTCGACCACTGAGCAGGTTCCAGTAGCTTCTGGAGAACAGGAAGTCGGTCGACCGACTGAGGAGCATGGTCGACCGACCAAAGATGCTGAGCAGGAAGTTCCGTTTAGACCAGAGATGCCTAATAATCTAAGGCAATTCCTCTTCCGAGGTGACAAGACCCCAAACTTCCTGAAAAGAGCCGGAGATGTTAAAAGTTCCGCCCCTCCTTATCCGGAGAGACTCCTACCAACTAAGGAACAGGTATCCTTTGATAAATTTAAAGACTTTATTCATTCATTAAATGTGCAAGTACCGTTTTTAGAGTTAGTTCAACAGGTTCCCTCTTATCTAAAGTTCATGAGGCAGCTTCTAACCCGGAAGCTGTCTCTAGATAAAGTAGAGTCTGTAGCCCTAACCGAGGAGTCTTCAGGTTTCTTGTCCCCCGTCATAGAACACCATAAATTAGAGGACCCAGGAAGCTTTTATGTACCATGTTACATAGGAACCTTCCCAGTTAAGAAGGCTCTATGTGACTTGGGGGCGAGCATTAGTGTTATGCCCCTAAGTGTAGCCTTAAAGCTAGGGATGACCTCTTTTGCAATGACTAGCATGACGGTCCAAATGGCTGACTGTACCTCTATGGAACCCATAGAGATGTTGGAAAACATCCCTGTGCGCATTGACATGTTTTTCTTGAGGATGCCCATATACCTATCATCTTAGGGAGACCATTCCTACACACTGCGGGAGCCATAATCGACGTAGGTAGTGGGACCTTAACTTTTAAAGTAGGGAAGCATTCTATCATCTTTGGTCTTTCCTATAGGAAGAAGGATGCCATGACCCCCATCGCATGTAATGCTATCACTTCTGAAAAGAAGTATGAGGTCATCACCACTTCTCCTATTTTAATCCCTACACCCATACTTGTTTTTACACCTCCGCCCCAGATTGGGAGCAATATGGAGGACGTGCTTGTTTCACCTATCGCAGGAAATGGTTTGGGGAAGCCCTTGGTCAAGGAGGTAGTTGTGCAAAGAGGAGGGCTCGGGATCCTAAGCTACAAAGAGGATGATGATCCATATTTGGTGGATGAGGAGGACAACAAGAGAAGGAGAGAAGAGGCAAAAGAGAAGAGTCCGTCACATATGCTTTGTGACGGAGAGAGACGTGTTTGGCAATTCGAACAAACACGGTGGAGACTACGGCATATAGCCAAAAGTCGTGGTCTGAGATTTTCCGCATCTTTAGCGGATGAGTTTTTCAAACTTTTGTGTTTAAGACAATTTTCTGTTTTGTTGAGACTATTTAGTTTTTGCTTGCTTTCGTTTCTAGAACAATTTTTGTTTTTGTTGAATAGTTAAGACAATTAGACTTAGTTCTGGATTTTTGCGCATGTTTTGGGCGCGTATATAATGTTTTTCAGGTTTGGGAAGATTAACTTGGTTGATACGAGTTAATTTCGAAGAAAAGGAGGGCAATGTACAGGAATGTCAGTTGACCGACCAGCACCATCAGTCGGTCGACCAGATTCCTGCAGATCAGAAGAAACTGTAGTCTGCAGTCTGGTTGGTCGACTAGAGAGGACGGTCGGTCGACCATTTCGCCTGTGCAGACTGTCCGTGATTTTCTTGGGAAGCGTGCAAATGTCATAAGGGAGTTCCTTTCCCTTTCCCCTCCTTTATGCTTCTACCTTTTCTTCTTCTATTCAAACCTTCAATACATTATTCATAACCCAAAACGTGTTTAATCCCCGAAAAAGGTCTTTCTTTGTTTGACTTTTTCAGGTACTTGGAGTGGCACTGCCGGCCACCGAAACCTCCTAGCTCACCCTGGTTTGGGGAGGTTTCTCATGCGCTTAAAACTCCGGTGAGTTCTTTCCATTTTCCCTTGGTTTTACTTCCTTGCATTTTTAATTTTATGAAACCTTTACTTAGCCTAATGCACAATGGGGACATTGTGCGGGTTGGTTTGGGGAATGGTTTTGTGTCACATGCATTGTTCCATTGCATTTTTGTCACACGTTTACTGCATTTGTCTTGCATCGTTTCTTTTATTTTTTCCTTGCATATACAAAAAAAAAAAAAAATTTAGAAAAATCTCAAAAATTTCAAAAAAATGCACGTTTATTTTAGCATATAGGTCGAGTCGGAATGAGAGTATTTTAATGATGATCTTTGCTATCCTACATGTTTTTGCCTTTGCCTTGCCTTGTCAACTTGTTTTTAGTATAAGAGTCTTTTGCATATCTACGAGTTTTTGTCAAACTATTTGTATATCTTGAGACTTGACTTATACCTTGGCAATCTACTTTACATTCTAAGTTTAAGAGCTTATTTCCTGGTTTATTCTTAAACCAGTTGTCTAGGATGTGAGTAGTACTCCCCTTGGAACATGTTACATCAATATGCATAAACATGAACTTGAATTGCTATATACTTGTTTACTATCTCGTTTTGTGAGCCTTGATACGTGCATTTGGGATCCCTTTTCACTTATTTACCCAATAGCCCTACATAGCCAAAATTACCTTTCTATCCCCCAAAACTACATCCTATACTTAGCCTACCCTTCCAAGCTAGAATTTGTGGTCATTGGATTATTTTTTTGAGGCATCTTGGTTTGTACGCTTTCTTGAGCAAAAAGAGGAAAGAAAGAAAGAAAGAAAAGAAAGAGAACAGAAAGAGAACAGAAAAAGAAAGAAAAAGAAAGAAAGAAAAACGAAAAATCAAACGAAACCTGCATGTCAGTCGACCGACCGCCCCCGTTGGTCGGTCGACCAACTGACAGGATCAGAATTCAAAATTCGTTCTGAAAATTCCTTTCTTTTACATGTTATCACTCCCGCACTTCATTCAAAATATTTGGGAGCCCTTTCTTTTATATAATGTGAGAGTTGTGCTACAAAAGAGCACCTTCTTAATGTCAAAGGTCGTGAAATATGTTGTTGGGAACCGGTTTTACTAGCTTGGCTACTAACCCCACAAGTCCAAAAACATATTAACCTCTTTTACCCTTCACCTCGCATATCTTTCATTACCTCATTTGCATGTATCCGAGTCACTTAATGAGTATGTTTATACATGGTTGTAGAATTGTTTTCCATGTTATATTGCAGGCATGCTTTCATGGGTCGTAGTTAGGTGAGTGTCTTAACAATATACTTCTTTCTATCTTTTACATATACTCACCCTTTGCCTCATGTGTGTCTCGAGCGTACCGCGAGAGTCCATGGTATAAAGTCTCTATAGTCTTTATTTTTGCAAGTTTGACAACCCCATAACTCGTTTGCATGATTTGAATGCTATCTCATTTTGTTACTTGACATTGGTTTAGGCTTACATGTAAATTTCGCTCTGAGATTGAAATCGTTCCATTAGTTTAAGATCGAGTCTAATTCTTGCTTGAGGGCAAGCAAGGTTTGGTTTGGGGAATTTGATGCGTGTCTATTTTATGATGTTTTACATCTATTTTAACACGCATTTTGTTAGGATTAATTATCTCATAATCTAAAGATTTTAGTCATACTAAACAAAATTTTAATTAACATTTTAATTAACTTACTTTTAGATCTTATGCATGCTAAAACTTATGCGGAAATAGAAAGATTTGAACCCTTACTCACGGTCCAAATAATGCTAGGATGATCCTCCAAAGTATTCAACAAGAACACCTCCTCTATGATGCACCCAAGACACCCTTAACAAACTGAAACTTGAACAAGCTAGAGCAAGGAACGGTTTTCCTTAAACAAATTCTAATCTTTATTTAGAATTATATAAACACTAATATAACTTATTATTATTAGTATTATTATTATCCTATAATAATATTTAGAGGTTTTTCTGTGATTTTCTTACTCTAGAAAATTAAGCACATAGATGGAATGAATTTTAAGATGTGAACAATTCACATATTATGGGGTTGCTTGGGGTGCAGGGTTGGTTGCATGGGGAAGGGGAGATGGGAGCTCTTTTAGCTTACCCATGAACTAGGGTGCCTCTAGGTACCACCCTAATTGATTAAAGTTAAGCACACTTTAATCATCATGTTGGGTTAATTTAATAACACACAACATATCCCTAACCCTTTACAAAACCGGTGCAAACATACTTAAAATGGACCTCATTTTATAATTTTGTCAATTTTACAATTGTATGTTATGTGACATACAATATGTCACAATGTTATAAAATACAATTGTTTAAATTTAAAACATACATATTTATCAAATAAATATTATTTATAAATTAAATAAATCACATTTATCAAGTTGACAAGTAACTCGTAATTACCAATATAAAATGGTCATTTACAATAATCGTCAACACGATGTACAACTTTTGTAATAAATATAACCCGATTCATTCTAATTACGATATTATAAAATATCGTTCATTGTTTAATAATTGATACATTTCAATTATAAACATAAATCTTACAATAAGATTTAACCTCTGATTTCTCGGTATACGAGTTTAAGGAATATGATCAAATCGTATCAATATACATTTGATCACTTTATCAATTAAGGGAATTGTCCTATAGGTGTGACCTAAAGGGATCAACTGATCACCACCGTCATACGACAGTAATGTCAAACTCTAGCTAGCCAATCATTACCGATTAATGTTGGTCAGTTGACTAATATAATTCGTATCATCCCTTGCGCATTCTTGTCATGAGATTTAATAATGTGATCGCACTATTGTTGAGGACACATTTCCCAACAATTTCCCACTTGTCCTCGACAAGTGTGCGTCACCAATTCTCTTGTCCTATTACAATCTCTCACTCAATGCAAGATGTGTCTCTGAGGTCGTACTTGCATTCAATCATATCATGAGTGGTTTCCTCGATCTGGAGAATAACTGTTTGACCGGAATTATCTACCATAGATACCTTCCGAGCGTGGCCACGCATTTTCAGTTAACTTCTCCTCGAGTGACCTTGAGATTTGAACAACCCTGACAAGGGGTGGACAATTTCTATCGTACTACTTCCTTCAACTAGTCACAGTCAGTCATAACCCAAAGCAATCCCATTTGACTCCAGTTACGAAAAGTCGTAGAGAATGGATCAAGATTATGCCAAAACTGCACCATCTTGGGAGAGTAGTTTTTAGTCTAAGAATTGACTCATAAGAATACTATAGCAGCTATCGCCACGACTCGGCTATTATAAAATTTCCAGAACTCTATATGCGGTCACTCTGCTCGACAGAGTGTCTCTTGCAGTCTGCCTCTGTGATCGATTAGTCATCACATATGACTATATGGCACTTGAACTTGCCATCAGTCGCCTCACATTCCAGTCGCTTTGAGATGTCACCTCATATAAGCGGACATGGGCTATACTAACTCAATCTAGTTCACTTCATGGGGTTCAAAATTGTCTCTTACAACCCATTTGGATTTTGACAAAGTATCTTTTATTGTGAGTTAATTGTAACTCAAATGACATTGTCATGCAAAAACAGTCAATACTATTTCATTGCATTTGATGCACGATCATCTATTTGTATTAGTGTTTTGCGAATAAACCTTTTATTCATGATTGCAAAACTTACAAATTTTGGTCTCCTTCTAATTCATATTATCTCGCATATTATGATCTTATTTGAGTACATATCTAGAACTCTTTCTAGATTTTGAGTTTCCTTTCCTGAGGGAAGCTCCCACTGTTATCTTATAACTCGTGACGTATTGATATACTAGAGGGATTAAAGACTCACTCGAAATTATCTAGTCACTCATGTACTGAAATCTATATTGTAGTTATTTATGATTTCATCACTCCAATTATTTTCAATCATCTTGGCTATTTGATCAAGGCTTTATTCATCAATATGAATAACATATTTAACCACTTTGATTTCTAAAGGGCCACCTTTTATTATCAATATAATAAACCTTCCCGTAAAGCTCCATCATCTTATGATATAAGGTATTTAGTTCATCTAGAATTGAGAACCTCTTATTCTTTACACTTTAAAGAATCACCCATTCTCTCTTAATGGTAGGTTCAATTTTCTAATGAATATCGCTCCCACTAAAATCAACATCACTCCTTTTATGTATAAGAGCAATGGTTGTTTGCATGCATAATCGGTGTTGTTTTTCCGAGTTATCGTAACTTAAATAAAACTATGAATTTTGATTTATATGATAAGTCACTCGAAATTTTTGCATGTATTAAAATCTGGTCCTAAAATGTTTTTAGGTTATTTAGATAATTTATGGAATTTAAATTGTTCATTTAAATAATTTTTAGTCATTTTAATCGTTTTAATTGTTGAAATCGGAAAAATGGACTAAAAATAGTTAGGAAACGTTTCTGGCCATGAATTTTTAATATGATGCCACATGCATATTTTACAAATGGTATGTAAAATTTCGTATAAAATGGAGTTGTATAGCATGCATTACGAATTTTATATGATAAATAGCGTAATATTGACATTCCGGTTAAAATTAATAATGTTGTCGAAATAAGTTCGAAAACTTTAACCATAAAATTGGACATTATGATTATTAAAGTAATTTTTCAGAATGTTCAAGTTTTTCGAAATTCAAATTTTGAATTATGGTAATATAATTTGAATTTTTCATAACAGTTATAATATTATAAAGGCCAAAATGAACAAATTAATTAATTTTGAATTAATTATTGTCGAGATTAGTATGGACTAATTTTGAATCTTAAAATGTTTTAGGAAAGTTGAATTTAACGTAAATACGATTTATGTTTTAAATTAAGGCATTTAAAAGTTAAATTGCGAATTCCATAAAACCGGAATAGTTGTAACTAATAAATTGTATTAGGGCGATTTGGCATTAAAATGAACATATTATTTTTTCCTTTGATGCTTTATATTATTTATGAATGTCATATTTTTGGTTATATAATTTTGAAATTATGTAATTTCTTAGTATGGCCATAGTTTTAATCGGTATTTCCCGTAATATAAGCGGTTATCGATTTGATTGTAATTTAATGTGATTCCGTATCACTTTATTTTGTTGTTTTATTTTATAATGTATAAAATAGATAGAAAATTTGTAATCTTTTGTAATTCTGGAGATTCCTTGAAGACGGTGTCATTTCGGAAAAGGAGTTCCGACCAAGACGGAGTTTGCCTTGGGATGCGTGCCGCGTGTGAAGTTCAAGGGACCAAGGAGTTGGTTTCCGAATTTGTAATTTACATTATTTTATATTTTAGGACAGGCCATACTAGGAGCTTTATTATGTTTAGCATTTATTTTATATGTTGCATGCATTGCCAAATCGCCATCAACCTAAACATGCATATCGAGTTTCGAGTCCCACTCCGTGTCAATCAATTTATCGATAATTCACCGACTTAGTTCACTTAAAGGAGATAGATAATAAAATGACAAGATCTCTTACGATATTCAAAAATTGAGACGTAGCCTTACCAAAAAGTAAAGAACCCGCGAAGGATCTTCTTCATAAGGGAGTAGGCTCGGCTAAACCGGGGTGCAAACCTTATTACGTTGGTGAAGTGGGGTAATATGATTACATTCTCGAAATTTGGTTGATCTCGACGAAGGTATTCGAGCCACCGTAGTGGTAATAAGTTCGGGCTAAGATAAGAATTAATGTAATTTTATCGACCGAGAGTTCTAAAAGTAGAATCGATTAAAGAGTTAATCCACTGAGTCATATTAATGAGGGATGTATCGGCTAAACCGTGCCCGAGTTAGTATGTATTTGGGTCTCGTGATCATTTACTTAATTGGGTAAGAGATCATTACGTAGATGTTTTGCTTGTTAAAACAAGTGAATAAATTAAAATGATAAACGTTAATATTTTCCTGTATCTTCCGTTTTGTAGTTATTGAGACCGCAATGGATTTTTCAAACCCCATAACACCTATTACTATTGATTCTTGTCATAATGTATTTGACGATATTTGCACCCGCAACAACCTTGATACTTCTAGAGAAATTCATTTCGTAACGGGTCCGGATGGCAATGTGAATTTTGTATCTTCCTTCCCACCTCCTAAAGGACCATTACTTGATACTGTAATACCCCGTATCTTCACAATTCACTTATGTTAATTGTCTTATTATGGTGTTTTACATTTTTGAGTCTATATAAGCATGTGATGTATGTTGGAGTTGTAAGCACGGTGATATATGTGTGTGGTTGAACTTCGGGACGAAGTTCATTTTAAGGGCGGAAGATTGTAATATTTCGTATTTTATTTTAATAATTAATAGTTATATCGACGTGTTGTTGGTCTTTTGAACGTTTATATTCGATAATTATTTATCGAATACGTGTTTTATAATAATTATGTTGACGGGCGATAGTATTCGAACGTTTATATTTGATAATTAATTTATCGAATGCGTGTTTTATATTTTATATATTATTGGTGTAACGACGGGTTGAGTACTAGTATATTTTATATCGAGTTGTAAGTACACGTTTGGGCCTCGAAGTGCGTGCTATAAGGTCAGCCCAACACGACTTTATACCCAACCACACAAAAACACCTCAAACCCTTCTACGTGAAACAAAAATAACAGCCCTATACTCTACCCTAACCCTATCAACACCTATCAGACCCTCACACGCCTCCTGCCGTCACATCAAAGACTATGAAAGAGGGTTCACAAGGTGGTTCAGGGTGGCCTAGGGTGGTTCGTTGGGCAAGGGAAATAGGTATGCTCATCGCGATCTGCTGTTTTTCTGTTCTTTTCTTTCGTTTTGATTCAACAAAAGCAGTCGTGTAATGTGTTTATAGTTTATGGTATTGTCATATCTTTAACCTATGATATTAGTAGTTGTGTATTGACCATAGTTGGGACGTTGTTGACCATCGTAGGACCACCCACAGAGGCTGCTTTGTAGTCTGCCGCGAATCACGTTTCTGGGCATGCGTTTTCAGGGGAGTATTAGTTCAACTTTCTGACTATGTGTAATAGGTGGGTTAGGGTATCTTTGTCGTCTGTTAGTCAAGGATTAGCGTGGTGGTTCTCGTGGTGTTTCGTGGTGGACCATGGCGGTGCTAGGGTGGTTGTTGTCGGGGTGTTTGTCGCACAGGAAAACAGGGGTACGTTAGGGGTGTCGAGTTCAGGTGGGTTCTTTTTGGGTTGGTTAGTGATGTCAAAGGTCAGCGGCTTCGCCCCTGAAACCACCATGGCTCAGAGGCCAGCCTGGTGGCGTCATGGGTGCGGTCAGGGGGTACAGTTGGTGGTGGTTCTTTTGATTGTCGGGTTGTGCGGTCACGGTAAAAGGAGGAGTGCAGTCCGTGTTTTGGCGTTGGTTTAAGGCTGTGGTTGGTTCCTCTTTTGCTATGTTTTGTCGTGGGTTAAGGTTAATATTATTATTATTATTATTATTATTATTATTATTATTATTATTATTATTATTATTATTATTATTATTATTATTAGTTTTAATAATAGTTTTATTATTATTTGTAATTGTTATTATTATTATTGTTATTATTATTATTATTATTATTATTATTATTATGATTATTATTATTATTATGGTTATTAGTATTACTAGTATTGTTTTATTATTTTATCTTTTATTTGTGTTGGTCTTGTTCGTATTGATTAAAGTTGTGAGTCGGGAATTATTTAAGTCATGGAAGTTTCTATATTTGGAAAGCTTCTCTATTTGGAAAGCTTCTATATTTGGAAAGTTCTATTTTTGCAAACTTTCCACTTATGGAAGGCTTCTATTTATAGTAAATGTGGTTTGTTAAGGGGTTCGGGAAGTTTATTAATTCATTACGAATACGTGTCTAGGTAGCGGTTTTCGCGTGGAACATTTCTAGCGATCTTTGGATTGTCTGCACTTCTGCTATTCGAGGTAGGGGAAATACTGATAAATATTGATGTGTAATCTGTTCTTATTTGATATTAAGCATGTTTGTTACATAATATCATGTGATTGTTATATTGTGCTGTTTATATCATTCTGTGATTGGTGTGGAGATAAAGGGTCTGTGATTGGTGCGAAGATAAAGGGTATGTGATTGGTGCGGAGATAAAGGGTCTATGATTGGTGCGGAGATAAAGGGTCTTGTGATTGGTGCGGAGATAAAGGGTCTGTGATTGGTGTGGAGAATTATGGGTCTTATGATTCGGAGTGGAGAAGTTCGACTTTCTATTTATAGTAATGTGGTTTGTTTACAGTTTTTCCTCTACTCAACCTCGTGGTTGACCCTGTGTATTCGGGATCACCTGTGCTGAACCAATTATTGGGGAGCAGATTGACAGGTGGCTGAGCCTTGGGAAGCTATGGGAAGAGAGAGCTTGGATTTGGACCGGACTAGAGTCTTGATCATAACAGTCGTTTGTCATGAGTTGTATTTTCTTTCACAAGACAGTTTTGAGTCGGTTGTATAAACTTGCTTATGAGTTAACATTAATAATTAAAGTATTGTTTGTCTTTCCTTTGTATCTACTGCCTCGGGAAACCGAGATGGTAACACTCTTATTTACCTGGGGAGTCCTAGTACAGGCCCTTAAATAAATGGGGGTGTTTTTTTTTTTTTGGTAAAATGTGAGTAAATATTATATATCAAAAAAAACCGTAGCAAGATATACAAGAGGTGAGGGGTTCGAATCCCTCTAAGTGAAGATCAAAAAGCAACACAATAAAAGAATGACTAAGCAAGCCATTCTAACTAAGACCATAACAACAAACAGAAAAGACAGAAAAAGCCATAGCCAGATCATATCCTCTTCTTCAGTCAATACCCAGCATTTCTCTCCAATTTGTGAAGGGGTGTTACAGATACGGCTTATATTGATGAGCTAAATCAAGAATTGGATGCCTTGTATTTGAAGGAAAGGGCTTATGATAAAGCTAGTGGGAGCTCTAGCAAGAAGAGTCTTGCAAAGAAGAAAAGGAAGGGAAAGAAATCACAAAAGGGCCGATGTCACTATTGTTGTGATATGGGCCATTGGAGAGAAATTGTCCGATTTATTTACGGCATATTCAAGAAGGTCTTGTTATACCGTTAGGTAATTCTCTTTCCGAGAATTATGTTATTGAAATTAATTATACTTCTAACTCAACTAGGGTATTGGATACCGGTTGTGGTTCTCACTTTTGTAATCGTGTCCAGGGTATAAGAGGAGCCGAGAAGATTGACAAGGGCGAGATGGATCTCCGACTTGGAAATGGAGCTCGGGTAGCGGCCACTTCAAGAGGGACTTGCACTCTAGCCTTGCCAAGGGGATTTGAGATACATTTAAATAGTTGTTATTATGTACCGACGCTTTCTAAAAACATTATCTCCGTTGCAATGTTAGACATTGAAGGTTATAGTTTTTCCATTAAAAACAATTGTATTATTTCTAAGAATGACATGGTTATTGGCCATGCTACTTCTATTAATGGAATTTATGTTTTAGAAACTTCAAGTTCATCTCGTGATGTCTATAACATAGAGTCTAAAAGAGTAAAAACAAGTGAACCAAATGAATCCTTTTATAGGCATTGTCGACTTGGTCATATAAACGAAAATCGCATTAAAAGATTAGTAAAGACTAATATTATCAAACCATTTGATTATGAATCATATGGTGTGTGCGAAGCTTGTCTCCTAGGTAAAATGACTCGAAATCCATTTAGTAGTAAAGGAATAAGAGCAAATGATTTACTTGGACTCATACATACCGATGCATGTGGTCCATTAACGATCACCGCTAGGGGAAATTATGACTACTTCATCACCTTCACGGATGATTTGAGTAGATATGGGTATATCTACTTAATGAAATATAAAAGTGAAGCTTTTATGAAATTCAAGGAATTTCAAAATGAGGTAGAAAACCAACTTGACAAGAAAATTAAAGCACTACAATCGGATCGTGGTGGCGAATATCTTAGTGGTGAATTTGATTCACACTTAAAAGATTGTTGTATTTTATTACAACTCACACCTCCTGGAACACCACAACTTAATGGCGTGGCTGAAAGGAGAAATCGAACTTTATTAGATATGGTTCGATCTATGATGAGTCAAACAGATATACCAGATTCATTTTGGGGATTTGCTATCCTCACAGCCATCAAGTCGTTGAATGTTAGTCCAACGAAAGCGACCGAAAAGACTCCATATGAGATGTGGAGAGGAAAGGTTCCTTCATTATCCTATATGAAGATATGGGGATGTAAGGCTTATGTCAAGGTAAAGACCGATGACAAATTAGCTCCGAGATCCGAAAAATGCACTTTTATTGGTTATCCGACCACCTCACGTGACTATTACTTCTATAAACCTCAAGATAACAAAGTGTTTGTGTCTATAGAGGCTGTCTTTCTAGAAAAAGAGTTTGTTTCTAGAAGACAGAGTGGGAGAAATTTTGAACTTGATGAAATCCATAAAGTTCAAGAGCCACAAACTGAAGTAGAGACGAACAAAAATGTTCCTTCTTCGTCTACTTCGGTACCTATTCAACCTAGGAGGTCGAGTAGAGTTCCACATCAACCTGATAGGTATGTTGGACTAATTGAGGGAGATGGTAGTCTCGATGTATTACTTTTAGAAAGTGATGAGCCTACCACTTATAAAGCTGCATTCTCTAGTCACGACTCCGCAAAATGGCAAGAGGCCATGAAATCCGAGATGGATTCTATGTTTCAAAATCAATTATGGGACTTGGTTGACTTGACTGAAGATATGAGACCTCTTCAGTGCAAGTGGATCTTCAAAGTGAAGAATGGCATAGAAGGGCATGATGATGTCTATAAAGCTAGGCTAGTGGCTAAAGGGTTTACCCAAGTTCAAGGTCTTCATTATGATGAAACCTTTGCTCCAGTTTCTATGCTTAGATCCATAAGGATTATGTTAGCGATTGTCGCATTTCATGATTATGAAGTGTGGGAAATGGATGTCAAAACCGCCTTCTTAAATGGGTATTTAAAGGAGAATGTGTATATGATACAACCTGAAGGTTTTGTGGATCCTGAAAATCCTAGCAAGGTATGCAAGCTTAAGAGATCCATTGATGGTCTTAAGCAAGCATCCAGGAGTTGGAATAATCGTTTCAATGAAGTTATAAAAGAAAATGGTTTCGCTCGAAGTGTCGAGGAACCATGTTTATATACTAAATTCAATGGGAGCAAGTTTGTATTCCTAATATTGTATGTGGATGACATACTACTTATTGGAAATGACGTTCCTATGCTATCCTCTGTTAAAGGATGGTTGGGGAGTCATTTTCAAATCAAGGATTTAGGAAATGCACAACGCATATTAGGTATCCCGATCTATAGAGATAGATCCAAAAGGATATTGGCACTAAGTCAAGAATCTTATATTGATAAGGTTCTTCGACGATTCAGCATGGGAAATTCTAAGAGAGGATTTCTTCCCATGGGTAGTGGTATTGTCTTGAGTAAATCTCAATCTCCCACGGAGCCCAAAGATGTTGAACGCATGAAAGAGATTCATTATGCTTCCGCAATTGGATCTATCATGTATGCCATGGTATGCACTCGTCCAGATGTCTCGCATGCTTTGAGCATGACTAGCAAATATCAAGCTAATCCAGGTGAAGGTCACTGGATTGCTGTAAAGAACATCCTTAAGTACTTAAGAAGAAATAAGGATTCATTTCTGGTGTTTGGAGGGGAAGATGAGCTATGTGTAAAGGGTTACATAGATGCAAGCTTCCAAACGGATAGAGACGATATGAAATCCCAGGCTGGATACGTCTTTATCCTGAATGGTGGAGCCATCAGTTGGAAGATTTTCAAAGAACCAGTTGTTGCGGATTCTTCAACAGAAGCAGAGTAAGTTGCAGCATGTGAAGCTGCAAAAGAGGCAGTTTAGATTAGGCAATTTCTTGAGGGAGAAGAATATCATTTTGGCCTTTAATGAGAGGTCTAATGCTTCTTAGGCCCTGCAAATGATTACACAGATGAGAACCACAACCTGTATAAAATACCCAAGTTCCAAAACTTGCATGGTTAATCTCAATCATATGAATAGAAGCAAACATACCAACAGGAGTGACACGGCCTGCCTTGATGTTAGCATGATACGTGGGGAAGTTTCTCCTCTAATGCCCAATCTTGTGACAATGGTGGCATTCAACCTCACTGCCCTTGCTCTTTGTCTGACCTTGTGAGCTACTAGTCTCACCAGGTCCACTCTTAGTCATTGGCCTCTTGGTCCTTTTATACTAAGGTTTCCCAACACTTAGGTCACCATGAGCTTTGCCCTTGCTCTTTCCCTTGTCAGTAATCATGAGAACATCCTGCTTCCTGCTCCCACTCATATTCAGGTCCTTCTCGGTCTGTACAAGAAGTGAGTGGAGCTCATGAATAATTTTCCTCATGTCATTCATGTAGTAGCTTGCCCTGAATAGGGCGAACCCCTCATATAGTGAATGAAGGATGCGGTCAATGACTATGCTCTCATTGATCTTACAGTCAACTGCCTCCAGTTTTTCAACATTCTCAATCATATTGAGAATGTGAGGGCTAACAGCTTGGCCTCTCTGGAGTTTCGCCTCAAAGAAACGACAGGTGTGCTCATATGTAATGATTCTCGGTGCCTTTGAGAACTCGTTCGTAAGGGTGGTGAAAATCTTGTTCGCACCTTGGGCAATGAAGCGTCTCTGCAAATTGGTTTCCATTGCAAATATGAGAACGTTCTTTAACGCGCCCGCTTCCATCACGAAATCACTATACGCGAGTGACATGTTAGCTCGTGCATTGGGGCCTAGGTTAGGCGGTATGGGCTCAGTCAAGTACTTGAGCTTACCGTCAGCTATGGTAGCATTCCGTAGTGTTGCCTCCTAGTCCGCAAACTTGGACCCATCATTTTTCAGTCGTGTGGGCGGGCTCATGTGGTCCATGAAAGATTTAAGCCAAGACAAGCGCCCGAGTGTGGCACTTGGCATTGGGTCATCGTTATGGCCAGCCATTTTGTTACAAGCAGTTTATTAAAAATAAATACTCTACGCTGCGAAAGAAGGAAAAATATAATGAGCATAATCATCGAAATGAATGAGTCTAATGCAAAAACAATTTTATGCGAAGACTCACTACTACAAAAAACGTAATAGACATCAGTCAATAGACATCAGATATTTAAAAAAAACTGATGTATAAATATAGACATCAGATATTTAAAAATAACAGATGTCTATAAATTTGAATATACATCGGTGTTTGAAAAAACCGATGTCTATCAAACTTACCTTTTAAAGAACATCAGATATTAAAACACTGATGTATATTGTATATGAGTATTTAGTATTTGCTTCTCAAAACAAATACACGCAGCAGGTTTCTCAATTTCTCATGTAATCTGCAAAACTCCTCCACTGCTGCTCTCACTCATTCCTCCAACCAACGCGCCATCGTTGCTCCATCGCCACCACCATCATCACTGCTCGCTTAAATCGTATTCTCCTCCTATAGGTACTTGTCTTCTCCTCCAACCCGTATTTATTTTAATCTAGGGTTTCAATTTTTCAGTTTCTTAATTTCAATTTTTCAATGTTTTCGGTTCATTGCTATGGTTCTCTAGTTTCACTTCTAAAGTTCTCTAACTTCATATCGATTTTTCAATTTATATTTCATTTCATTATTTTCTGATTGAATTTGTGTATTGGTTCAAAAATTGATTTTCATTGTGCAATTAGGGTTAGTCAACTCTAATTGACAGACCAAGAAATTTAGGTGAAAGTATGTTTACAAAGCAATTTGTATGTACGGAATTGAAGTTTGTAGGTAGTGAATGATACTGCTTTAGTTAGAGAAAGTTTCCGTTAGGTAGCAAGTTTACTAGTAGTGCAAAATTTATGTAAAATAGTTATTTGAAGGATTCATACGGGTAGAATTGAAGTTAGTAGGTAATGGTCATCGTCTTGTAAATGTGTTCAAATGTGTTTGTTTCCAAAAGAGTAGTATACATTTAACAAATATGTTTTGAATTATGGGGATGATGATAGATTGGATCATAGGTATAGGAAGCAACAACAGGTGACAGGTCAAGGTCATCAGCAGCAGATGATGGGGCAAAAGCAACAAACTGGGGGTGATTTGTCGTCTCCTGTTCAATTTATAGGTATTCGTATTTTCTTTTCGCAGTTCAATTGTGAATCTGTGATGTGGGAATTATTGTTGTTGTTTTTACTAATCGTAATTTGTTGGCATTCATCATAATTTTTGATAGGCTCGACTTCCCTTTCATCTCGTGTGTAGAGAATTTAGCATCCGAGGGAAAGCATACTGAGTGGGAGACTTATTTTACAAAATTGAGTTTGGATCCAAAATCCGTCAAGGATTCTCCTTTAAATCGTATGTTTCTCATTCCAACCCGTGTTTATTTAAATTTCGGATTTCAATTTTTCAGTTCTTTATTTTAATTTCGGATTTCAATTTTTCAGTTAGTATGGTGTTGATGGTGCTGACTGCATGCAATACTAGCACTACTATACATACCCTTGGATTTGTCATTTAAAGGTATATTCATTCACTTTTTCACTTACTATTTCAGTCGCGGATTTTGAAATAACAAATCTAGGGTTTGCGATGTTTGTTTGGGAGAGTTATATTTTCTCCGTTCTTATCATTTGTTTACCTATTCGGACTGACAAGAGAACATGTTAGGAAAGAATTGGCCTTCATGCATTGTTGTAGCATAATATGACTCTCAGACTCTAAGTCTGTAACAGTCTATTTCAGACTTTCATCTGTGTTTATGCAGTATCTGATTGCTGTTTAATAGGCGATAATATTAGTGATGATTCCTGCAAAAAGTCATGTCTTCTGATAATGGGTTTTCATTAACAGATTATTTATTTCATTTTTCTTCAAGGTATTTTGCCATTATAGAAACTTTTTGAGGTGCTGATGTTGCCTGAATTTTGTATTAGATCTCCTTTCTACATGGCACTGACAGTGATACTAGTTGCGTTGCCATAGACGAGTGTCATTGAAATACTAGGGTTATGCCTTCGTTGTTGTAATATCAGTTTCACTGTCTGGATTTGAGCTAAATAGCCGACTGATTATGGTCTTGTTCTTTTGGCATTGCATTGTTGCAGGTACAGCTGACAGGAATTTGATCGCATGAGGGTCGAGATGTTTGTTGAACAGAACATGTTCTTAGAAATACTGTCGCGACATACATCAAAAAGGTTTTAAATATTTGGAAATTGAAACTATCAGTCTCATCCTATTCAAGGGGGTCCTCTGAACTCGACTGGTAAAAAATTCGAAATAAAGTTGGAGTTAATTTGACTTACATTTTTAAGCAAAGAGCTAGAAGCGGTGGCAGTGGTGACAGTAACACCGGAAAGAATGTCGAGGGATGCAACCATTGGTACTACTGAACTACTACAAATCATCATTTTATTCCCACAATTCCAAGGTCTTTTTTCCTCCTTTTTTTCTCAAGTTGTCATTTGGTGTATGATTGATGCTACTACATTTTCTGTCCCATTATTGATTATTCTGTGATGACTTTCGATTTATTGTTTGGCTTTAGAATGTGTTAGAGCAAAGCAAAGTTCTCTATAAATTGTTAAGTACTCCTTCTAGTCATTCTAAAACCAAATGTAAACAAATGACCGCCACTAAAAGAACCTACCTTATATTTTGTAGCTGAAAGTTTATATATTTGTCACATTGTTGATTATTCTAGTTAGCAACCTATGTGTCTGCAACAAAGATGTAAGGTTGCGTACACCCTCCAACGTCCTAATATTGATATAGATTAGTTTCAAGCTCAGGTCGTCGACAACCTTACTTAGTTATGACATGGTCCGAAATAAACCAAATGGAAGGGGGAGGATATGTCGTGTAAGTTAATGTTGTTAATTTATGTTTATTAAGTTTCTGATACAGTAACCATAACATAACACCATGAAAATCTGTTATTATTACCATTTATTATGTTATTATTATTATTATTATTAGTAGTAGTAGTAGTAGTAATAGTATTCGAACTTAAGGATGGAGCCATTGGTAATTGTTAGCTATACAGTACTTACCAGCCCCACCCCAGGCCTGCCATTATCAATGAAACCATTTTTCAGTAGTTCCCTAATCTGCCAGATCTTGCGCCATTCCTAACTACTGTGTGGTGTCTGATGTCTGTGATTGTGCAGAGTGCAAAGGTGTTGTTCTGGTGCTAGTGTAGTAGTGCACTATGCTGGTTGTACAGGTCCGTATTGAGCAGCGTAGTTGCAGTAGGAGCTGGTTGTGGTATGCTGGTTTGATGAGTATGATCTGTAGGTGCTCTAGTTTGTAGTTGCTGGTTTTATTTGAAGACTGTCATCAGTGGTGGCAATACAATATTTATTTTTGTTGTGTAAATGCAGTAGCAGTATAGGCTAGCAGTTACATTGATGTAGCAGTGTAGGCTAGCAGTTACCGTGATGTAGTAGTGCGTACCTAATGTTAGTAATGTATTGACCATTGATGTATTTGGTGACTAATGATTTTGAATACTTGTGATTTTTGCGTAATTGAATTGATTGATTAAACAGGCCTATTAAACTTTTTTTTTAAAAACACAAAAAGAAACAATATGCATCAGATTTTTCAAAAACCTGATGTCTAACAGAGGCAATAGACATCAGTCTTTAGTAGAACACTGATGTATATCTTACGAATAGACATCAGATAAAATACAACTGATGTCTAATAGAGGCAATAGACATCGGTTTTTAGTGGAACACCGATGCGTATCTTTTGAATAGACATCAGATAAAATACAACTGATGTTTATTCTAAAAATAGACATCGGATTTAAATCTGATGTATATGTACAAAAGAATATACATGTGTGGACTATGCATCAGTTGTAAATCTGATGCATATTGATGAAAATATCCGATGTCTATTACGTTTTTTGTAGTAGTGACTTAAGCATTTATACAATCGACCTCCCTCAAGAAGTATATAAATGATCCCAAGACTCAATTATCTTTAAATTGATAAGCCAACCATTTGGCTAATTCTATCTTTAGTCCATCATAATCACGAGAAACTCTTCGGACTATAATGCTGAGTTCAAATAGGTCAACACATGCTACTTACCCAACGTAAAAGGGGTCATATGGAGAGTAAGGTCCTATATGCCTACCGATGAAGAAGCGATTCATAGCAGTTTGACCTACAAAAACTAGTCTTAATTTTGTTTTAGAGGAAGATCTCATCAACTTAATTTTAATTCCTTTTAAGGGAACAAATATATAGCATGCAAAGTGAATAAATCGAGGTGATGGCTTATAATTATGACATCTTTATGTCTATGAAAACTAACATACATACTATATGAATCAATTTTCATACAACTTTAGGTGGTTTGGTTAGGCGGAAATTGTTGGGAAATGTGTCCTCAACAATAGTGCGATCACGTCAGTGAATATCAATCATTGATAAATCTGCAATAAGAATACTCATGGGATGATTCTTTTCATATAGTCGACTGTTCAACATTAATCGGTAATGATTGGCTTGCTAGAGTTTGACATTACTGTCGTATGACGGTGGTGATCAGTTGACCCCTTTAGGTCACACCTTTAGGACAGCTCTATTAATGCAAAGTGATATGACTGTATATTGATACGAGTCATGTCGATCCTAGTTTATATTTCGTGTAAGGAGTAAATTTATAATACGATTATAAATAATAAAGTTTTAGTGAATGAATTGTCATTACTGAAATTAATATGTTTTTGAAACATTATTTTATAGAATGAATTAATTCATATTGGAAATGTTTTAATATAATTAAATAATAAAGATAATTATCGGATTATTATTTTTATAAGAATTAAAGTTTAATTTAGTTAAACTTATAAAATGTATTAATGTTCATTTTTATAATGATAAAAATGAACCCTAGTGTTTGTGTTTGGACCGTGTGATATAAGGTCACACTACACATTATACATTTGTGTTTTAATAACATTTTATATGATAAAATTAAAATAAAACATTTTAATATTCTAATTGTGCATGTGATGCCAAGTGGTGGTGGTTTGGTGCCCATGCATAGGGCACCCTAACAAACCGGACACTATTATAGAGAAGAGAAAAAGATTGGTTTCTCTAGTCTATTCCATTCATTCTTGCATGCAAAAACTTTGAGAAAATTGAGAATAAGAATTCTCATTGTTCTCTTAGTTTGGTCGTGTACTCCTTCCACAAGAACAATCAATATTGTTTTTATATTTAGATTATTATAAGATAATAATAATTAGCTAGGTTTTTGTGTGAGGATTCTAGCAAAATCAAACACAAAATTAGTAGAGTGTGTCTTGGTGTTAACTCATTGGAGGTCTTGTAATTTGGAGACGTAGGAAGATCATCTGTGATTATTAGCTCAAGATCAAACAAAGTAGGTGACTTTGTTTGTGCCCATATTAACCGAAACCATAAACAATGTAAGGAAAATATTACTTCTCTTGTTTTCGGGTATTTTGTTATGCATGCAATAAGATCTTTATTATATGAGATAATAATTAGTATGACTAAAATTATTTTTGAGTTTAAGAAACCCTTCAGAAACATGATGCAATGTCTAAACATGTGATGTCATGAAACATGAACTGAATAAAAACGAATAACAACGAGAAAAACCCTAGTGTGGCCTATCTACCAAAATAAAAACAAAGTACAATTTTGGAATCCAATCATAATTGGACCCTAAAAGCTTGTCTCGATGTTCCATCTTGGTCCATGAAGCGGGAGTGAGCATCCTTGATCTCCGTCTTTCTCTTCTCATAATGTCTTTGAAATTACATAATAAACCTATTTACATTCTAATTTCTAACATTATAATAAAGAATACAAACGGGAGATACGAGATCTCATAAATACATCATCACGATTATGTTTCCTTCATTACGAAAACATAATCAACTAATGCCACACTAAGTAATTACAAATTACAACCCATTGCAAAATACGTAAAATATTCATTCATCATAATATGCATCAAAAAAAAAACATCAACTTATAAATAATACATTCTTGACATAATTCCATAATTATGTTGTAAAATTTATCCAAACCACCTTTAATATGATTAAATTATGTGAAAATTCCTTAATCACTCACAAAATTCAAATCATACATAATCCATATTTAATCCAAATTATCATATAATATGAATTAATTCAACATTATTTTAAACCGTTAAAATAAATAGGTATCGATTAATATTGTGAACCATTTTACAATAATAACATGTTATCATTATAACTTATGGCCAAAAAATAAAAATAAAAATAAAAAAATAAAAAAATAAAAACAGGCCCTTGTCCGTGACAAAAAAAAACTTTTTTCTTATTTTATGTAACAAATCGGCCAAAAACAAAACAAAAACAAATTGAACATTTTAATTCATCTTTATACATATATATTCATGGCAAAAACATGTTCTATATTTAATCCTTATTAAACATCAATTCAAAACTAGATTCACAATTTAACATTTAAAGTATAAATCTAAATTAAAATTAAATCGATTATCATAATATCCGAGTTAACATAATTATTTTGAATTACATCAAATATAATCTATATATATATATATATATATATATATATATATATATATATATATATATATATATATATATATATATATATATATATATATATATATATGTATATATATACATATACAGAATTGGGATCTTATGAGAACCACCAATATAATGAGAACCATGAGAACTCTACCTTACAGACTTTTAAAAAAAAATTAATGACATATTTGGATTCGGCATGGAATTTTATGGCTAGAAAACATATTTCTTGGTCTAGAAAATATATACTAGTGACGGAAATCAAGTGGAGATACGTTTTATTAATTTTCATGCACCTATTACCGATTTTTACGTATCTATCATATTTCATGCACCTAAAACTCGTTTTAATGCACATAGAGCCTATTATTTCATGCACCTAGTTATCATTTTCACGCATGTAAAAAATTTCATGCACGTAGTGGTTGTTTTCGTGCATTTATAGCCGTTTTGGTATGCCTAATTGTATTTTTGTACACTAAGTATATATTTTGTTAATAATATCAATTTTTTTTGTTCAATGATACTAAAGTGTGTATTTGAATAAGTTAAAATAATAGTAAATGATCCATCGAAACTTTCGAAGCGAGATATGGTGGAGATTTAGTGAGGGTTCTCATGGTTCTCATTATAAGGGTGGTTCTCACCGTATCCCGACCCTATATATATATATATATATATATATATATATATATATATATATATATATATATATATATATATATATATATATTAATTATGTATTAGATAAATATTAATTAGTTAGATACAACTAATTGTATCCTAACCAAAAAAAACCGTTATTTCATTTATTATTATAAAATAATATAATAATACAATATATATAAGTATTTTAGGAGAACATAATTAATTATCGTATAATTAATAAATTTTAATATCGTATATTAAAATTTTATGTCATTTATAAATGGGTTAATTGATATGAATAATACAAACTATACCCTCCCTTCTTATATTAATCTATACTATATTTTAATTCAAAATAATCTGAACTATACACTCGTTTAACTTATACTGAACTCTTACAATTTCTGACCGGTGACAATAGGTAATCTAAAAGGTTAAATTGATGTGGGCCTCATTCTTCATCTTCTTCCTCCGTGTTCTATTCTCAACCCAGAATTGCACCTTGTTCAATTTTTCATCTTCACCTTAAATTTCAAATAAAAAATAATATTTTCTCCTATATCAAATCGTATCATCTTTCTAAATTAACAAAAATACCCAAATTTGTAGCCAAAAGGAACCCCAATATTTGCACTCTTTCTAACCCAGAAAAACTAGGGTTTATTCAACTAAAATGGATTTTTCAATTGAATCTCAAAGTAAATAAATACCAAATAAAAACTCAACAAATACCAACAAATATGAACAGCCTATTGTTCTTCATTTTCTCCGTCATCTTCTTCCTAACTAATATTAAATCTGTAACAATATATTCAATTCTTAAAAAAAAGAAAAAATGAGGGAAATGAATCAAGATTTATTCGACCCGAGAACCAAGCTTGAACCCGAATACGAGGGTGTTTTGGCTGAGATCTCATGGTTGGCTAGCTAAATGGCTATGAGGATTAGTGATTTAGTTTTACGGCAACATTATAATCGGCTAATCGCTACATGGGTGTTTGAAGTCGGAGACGACGTCAAAGGTAATGAAGTTGCACCGTTGCGTTCGGGTTATGGCGGTACTGTGGGAAGAGTGATAAAGAGGAATGATGCATGATAGTGGAGAGCTGTGATTTTGGAGACAGGAGGATGAAGATGATGAAAGCTTTCTGATCACGTTGCTTTAATGATTTAAGTTTTTTTTTGTGTAAATGTGACTTGATTAATAGGTAGCCGGTTACCCGGTTTATTGTGAGAAAAATGAGTGCATAGGTCAGATTATTCTTAGTTAAAGTATAGTATGGATTATTATGAGAATGGGAGCCATAGTTCAGATTATTCCCGTCAATTAACCCTTTATAAATATCGTATATTTATAACTTGTATTTTAAATATAACATTTTATATTTAAATTATGAATTAACATTTAATTCATATCTCCTAATATTATTTAATCTTATTAAATAATCGCATGATTATTACATTTGACTAACCTTTTAGTCGACTAACCTTTTTGTCATTTAAGGCATCAATATAATTATATTTTCATATAATCACATCTCTCAAACACATCCTCTATGTGTGACCTTTAGGGACCAGTTGATCACCGTCATCTATATGACAATAACGTCAAACTTCTAGCAAGCCAACCGTTATCGATAAACGTTAATCAACTGATTATCATACTAAGTATACCATGTGAACCTGTAAGATATTTATATTATTATCACACTAATAACTGTGGAGGACACTGGCTCCAACACCTCCTCTCAAGCCAGCAAGCGAAACTCATCTGTGAACCTGAGACTCTGCTCACCATTACATGGATCATCACAGTAAAACAACAACAAGTGTCAGCAACTGAATAATAAGACGAATACGATGCTGAAGTACAACACATACACTGTTCACACTATCATTGTTAACTCTAATACACAACATCCTTGGTGGCCGTTAGCCCCACACCAATTCCCCCACTTACAGCAGCAAGGGCTACCTAGACCATTAATGTGCACATCCTCTCCGTCGCGGGTCCCATGAAGAGCGATTATAAGAGTCAGATTCGTTCCCCGCAATGGTCCTACACATTACCTTTTCAATCTCAATAATCATACATCATACAGTGATAACAGTAATAAGACAGTATCATCACAATCATCATCATACAGAAACTGAGTAGGGAAACCCTACCTGGCACACGTAATAAAGGTCATCGCGCGACTCCAACATGGTATGAACGATCTCCTATTATAGACTCTACCCGTTAATAAGATTGTACGAACGCTAACAGGTTAACCAAACAAAGGTGAGACACTTACCGGAACTCGTTGTACAGTTGGTAAGAATTAGGTCTCGCATTGGATAGCCCCAAAGGTGAGGTGTTTGGCGTTCATGCAAGTTTGGGAAAGAGAAGGTGGCAGATTGAGAGGATTTCTTTTTGTCCTTGGGTTGCAGAAATGAGAGGGCGCCCCAAGTATGAATGGGGTTTTTATTGAGTCTCGACGCGGAAATAAAACCATTGGAACCAGGAACTCGGTTGAGTACAGCACACTCGGCCGAGTAGGCTTCACTCGGTCGAGTACTGTACACTCAACCAAGTAGGTCTTACTCAGTCGAGTACAGCACAATCGACCGAGTAGATCTCACTCGGTCGAGTACGATCCACTCGACCGAGCCCACTCAGTCAGTTTATCTTACTAAGGTTTCCCTTCTTACATCATAGGTCAATCTTTAGTCGACAGTTTATAGCCCTTGGTCCAACTATTGAGTCTTTAAACCCGGGTGTTACATATAGTAACTTTAACATGTGAAACAAGTATAAACAACCAAGGTTATAGTAACTTTAACTATAACATAAGTAATAGATGCGAGGTTATACCAACCTCGACTATAAATTCCATATATAGCTTGAGGTTATAGCAACTGATGCGTGTCTATTTTATGATGTTTTACATCTATTTTTACACGCATTTTGTCGCTCATTTACTACGTTTTAGCCTTTATTTCCCAACAATTGTCTACTTTCGTATTTTTATGCTTTTTTGCAGAATTATGCTGAAAAAGGACGATTCTATAACAAATTTATGCCCTCGGGATTTTTACATAATCAAGGAACGATGGAAAGTCAACTCAAAGCGCGAGCCAAGTACCACAAAGTCAAACCAAGGCGAAATCAAGACTGACCTACAGGAAAGTAGGTCAACCGACCTCCTACCCTGGTCTACCGACCTGAGGACTGCTATCTTAAAAGTCAGAAGTCCACCAAGCCCGACAGGAGGTCTACCGACCACATACCTAGGTCTACCGACCTCAGCGCAGTTTCAGAATTTCCGCAAAAAGCCCGTGAACGCATTAGGTCAAAGGGGAATCGCTTCTAATTCTCTTATTTAAGCTTAAGTCGTGTTTAGGGTTATTCATTCAATACTGAATAAAGCTACAATTCAGTTCTTAATCAGGTTCTAATCCAGAAAGTTTATTCTTCAGTACCATCTAGTTTTTTAGTTTTAATCTTTCAATTATCATCACAATACTTGTTCTTTAGTTTTATTTATTGTAATCATCAATCTTTCTACGGGATTCAATAAATTTTATTCTTTTCTACCTTAATCCTTATTTCCGGTAATTATCTTCTTAATTTCAGTTTCATTATTGTTATTTTGTTAGGATTGCTTACATCCGGTTTATGTTAGAATCCCAAAGCCTTTATTGTTATTGCATGCTTAGAATAATGATTGCCATGAATTCCGTTTTTATTAATGTTTTTATTGTTATTTCAGTATACATGAGTAGCTAATTACATATGTTAGGATGTAGGGAGTAATATGCGTAGATGGTGTAGTTCCCGAAACCGACTGTAGCAGCGCCTTGGTCGGCCGACCTGCCTAACGGGTCGGTCGACTGAGGTGGTGGTGGGCCGACTGGATTAGCTGGTCGGTCGACCCGCTCGCGTATTTTTTCTGTTTCGTTTTATTTCATAGACTATAATAACCTACAAAGAGACTGAAAGGAGACTTGTAGGATGTTAGTAATGACCTACCCAAGATTGAGAGATATGGGAAGGGCATTGGTTTACGTTTTAAGACGGCTAGGTTACTTAAGACTGAAAGGTATGTGACCTAGAATTTAGGAATCACCCTTATTATTGACACCCAATAATTGTGAGACCTAGGGACTAATAGCATATGCCGAAAGGAGCTATTAGGTATCAAAGATCGAAAGGATATGTTACACCCCTTACGCGACTGCAATACATGTTGACTTAGGATTTACACCATCGTAGCTATTTACTACCCGAACATCCTAGCATCCTTTTTACTATAGTTTTATTCTCATTTATATTTACTTGTTTTATTTTATATTTAATTCTAGACGTAGTGACAATCAATTCAAACCCCCATTTTTGTTACCCTAAAACATTGACATCAAACAATAAAAATTCCCCACCTCTCTGTTGTTCGACCCTGACTTTCGCTATTTATAGTTAAAGTTTAGGAATTATAAATTTTATCTTTGATACCCTCAACGACGGGCATCAGTAACCTCAGCCAAACCTTGACATGAACTTAAGGTTATACTAGCACCAACCATAACCTTGAGTCATACCTCAGGTTTACGTTAGTCTCAGCTATAAGTTTAACTCGTATTTCATAGTTATATTAAGTTCACCTATAACCTTGATTTATACTTTCAAGGTTATACCTCTTTCAGCTATAACTTTGAGTCGTGCTCAAGGTTTTACCTCTTCAGCCATAACTTTGAGTCATATCTCAAGGTTATACCTCTTCCGCCATAACTTTGAGTAGTACTCAAGGTTGTATTAGTTCCAGCTATAACATTGAATCATATTTTTAAGGTTACACATACTTCAACTATAACTCTGGGCAATACTTATGGCCTTTAGCCTAGCCGCCTCTAGGGTTTCCCTCGCGAACCGTACTTGCGCACACGGCACCCATAACGACTATAAACGCATTATGCTTCACAATTAAAATAATAAAACATACATAAATATGAAACATAATTAATTCGACAATAAATAATCAAACATGTACTAACACTACAACAAATCCCTTACCTTCCCGACGCTTTATGGTTGACGCTTTTAAAAGCGTAGACCCATTTTTACCATATAGACAATTTTAATAAAAAAATAATAGTTTTTAATTAAAAAACCGCTTAACCCTCGCAAGGCCAGTAGTCCCCAAAACATTGATTTTTCCTGATTTTTCCCAAAATATTGATTTTTCCCCAAAACAAAACTAACTGATTCATCTTCTTCCCAATTTCTTCCCCAAATATCTCATTTGAAAACCTAATTCATCTATTGATCTACGGAGTAGTTGTAATACCTCGAATTTTATTATGATATTTATTGTTTAAATTGACGTATTGATCGTATTTGAACATTTGTATTCGATAATTAATTTGTCGAATATGTTATACCTCACCTTTTTTAGTATGACTCGGGTTGTGATATTATAAGTTAACCCGAGACTTAATATTATAAATTCGTTATTAGGTTATGATCGTGTTGTACCAATCCCTATCGTAAGTGTATCGACTAAGCAAATATAATGTTACGTGTTATTTTTATACATCGCGTGGGGTTGGTTCGTAGTAATTAAGACGAAGATCGTATGGAAATGGGTCAAGTTCCACGTCCTTTTAACCGGCCCAAAACCTATTTCATTTTTACGTGGTTCATAACCCCCGACCCCCAACTTCAAAACCCTAAACCAGTCCATCATCCTTTCATCAACCTGTGACGGCTGCGTGAGAACGGAAGAGGGAGGGAGTCACGGTGGTGGTCAAGGGCGGTGTCAGGGACACGTTACGCTATCTCAGGCAAGGTCAAGGTAACGGTTTTCGCGTGGAACATTTCTAGCGAGATTGTGTTTGACTGCGCTTCTGCAAAATTGAGATTGACAGGTGCTTGAGACTATGGGAGCTAAGGGAAGGGAGAGCTTGGATCCGGACCAGCCTAGAGTCTAGATCACCATAGTTGTCTTTTCAGGAGTTGTACTTTAGTTTCACAAGACAGTTTTATAGTTGGTTGTATGAACTTGTTGTTGAGCTTAACTTTTATTAATTAAAGTACTGTTTATCTTTCCTTTGTATCTACTGCCTCGGGAAACCGAGATGGTAACACCCTTATTTATCTGAGGAGTCCTAGTACAGGCCCTTAAATAAATGGGAGTGTTACAAAGTGGTATCAGAGCGAACGATCCTCAGGCCTAAACCGAGATGAATAATAATGAACGTAGGAAGAGTCTAATAAAATAAACCCCGAGATGAAACTGATAGGAGCCCCAAAAATGAACGGGATGAGTTAGGGGCCCCTCACACCAAACCTGGGCCCTTTCTGTTCTCTCTCGGGAACCCAATGAGAGTAATTGAAGAGTGGGGTAGATTATATAGTGATCTAGTTATCTTGTACTAACGTTCTTGCAGGAGAAGGAATGAGGTAAGTTATGATGTGAAATATGGTTGGTAATATATACTACGAATCATGAGATTAATGTTGAATGTTGATCAAGATATACTATTTCTGGTATTGAGAACAAGAGTTTTAAATATGAGCTTTACTTGTATATGGTGATATGCATGCGGCTATATGATCCTTGAACCGTTAGGTAGAGATATAGTATAATGATATGTGTAATGAGTTGATGAGCTATAGATACCTAAAAGGGTAGATGTGGGAGAGATATGATCATGATTGATTGGAATGGTTAGTAGAGCCAACTATGCTATGTCATTATAGGATGTGGAACCAAGTTAAGTCTTATGGGTAAAGCTAGTAGACCGAACCGGATGTCGTGCCCGTTGATAATTGTCTGTTACTATTCTATGTGTGTATACACTTCTTATTTGCATGCCTTATACTTTGCAAGAGTTTACACTAGGCAAATGTGATCGGAATTTGAGATTTATGATTGTTATTATTTTACTAATTGCTTTAGCAATCCATGTCTAGTGAAATGCGGAATGTGTTACCCCAAGCCATGAGTACTCTAGGGTTATGTGTTGCATAGATCGTACTTAAAGTATATATGGCGATTTCTTTTGACACCCAATTAGTTTAGTAAAGAGTCATGTTTCTATAAGTGGCACCATGGTGATTCTGGTATATATTTACATACTATTATGTTGTGACTGTTACAATAGTAGGAACTAATGCATTGTTCATACATGTGTAACTATTGAATTATTTCGTGATGCTATTTCTCAAATTCGCAATCTTACCGTCTGGTAGATGACAATTTCGGTTGAAATAATGAAGTTAATTTGGTACAATGTGATTCCAACGCTTCGAATGACATGTCAACATGTTTTTGGAAAAATAATGGTTATATTTAAATGTAATAGTGGGAAGTGCTTTTAAGGAACACAAATTTTGATTAATTTTCAGAATGTTACTTTGCTTGCGAGAGCTGCCATTTAAAATGTGTTCTCCATATATGTACGAAAATTTTATGTATGATAATCTTCTGAATTAGCTTTCCAATGTTTTTGAGTTCATGTTAAAACAACCTATGTTCTGAGTGAAAGAAATCATTTAAAAACCTGGTGATTGTTATGCATAAATTCAACTCTACTGTTCAGGATATGTGTTCGTGTTTTCAAAAGATATGCCATGTAAAATCGTACCGAGCCACTATTTAATTGTGAATTTTGCAAATTGCTGAATTTTCTGTTGAATTGCTGTAAAGTTCTTGTCCAGACCGATTGAGTTGTAAAAAGATTGTATTAAATAATTTCCTCTGTTTAGCTTATTTCCCATATTTTCTAAAAACTATAATCGCACGCACGTTAGTTAAGCGGTTATTTGATTATGATTTTTGTAAGTTGTTGCATAATGTTTAATTGGTGAATTGTGAGATATGTAAATTCATATAAAAGTTTAGTCAAATGTGGATTATGTGATGTGATTCCGTGATATCCTGATATAGCATTAGTAACATGCATAGTAGGCATATGATATGAATATGAACCTTATTATATGATAACGTCATCATGCTTGTTTCTATATAAAATAGTTTCAATTATACCAACGTTCCTACTTTCTAGTGATATGACCCCAAAATAATGATGTGATATTCGTGTGTGATGTTAATACCATGTTTATCAAATGAAATTTAACTAGTAAGCTTATTAGCACGATGTCATGAGTAAAAGTTATGTAACAATGTGTTTGTTATACGTAATTGTGACTATTTGAACAATGTGAATCTTGTTGATGTTCTTTCGAATATTGATGGTATATCCTTGTCTAGTCTCTGCGATAACAATCTTTATAACTTTTCATGTATACTGTTATGCCATAAGTGAGATGCATAATGATATGTATAAAATATGATCACGATGTATTGGAATTATTAATTGGTTGACATATGAAATATGAATTACTAGTCTTGTGAATCCGTTTACTTTTATCGTTAAAAAAACTTTCATAATTCATGAGCGACAAGAACAACGTCTTAGTAAAGAAGAGTCAGAATGTCCCCGTGTAGCCTTGTTTCGATCTGTAGCTTGTTGCCTTTTGATTTGTATTTATAAATGAGTTGTCACAAATTATTACTTCAATGTTTCAAAAGTTTCAACATGCTTTCAAAGTGATGATTATCCATGATAATGCTTGACGTTTTGGAAATCATAGTGATCGTTGCAGCATGACGAATTATGTAGCTACATGTTGATGAAAACTTGCCCGAATGTTTAATTGTTGCGCAGTGTATAAAACCTTTATTTTGCAAGTCATATATTTTAATAGTTTCATGATAAAGGATGTAATGCGAGTGGACGGGAAATGTACCTACGTGATTTTGTTAACTTATCGATATCTAAGAATGTTAAACGCTCTTGTAAGTCTATGATTTGTGTATATTTTGTGAAACATGTCAATGCTTCGTGTGTAATTACATTCATTAAATTTTGCTCTATGTCTTTTCCTAAAATATGATTTTGCTTTTATGATATGATTATGAGCATGAAACGTTTTAATTTGTCAATTATGAACTATGAGCTTCTTGATTGTTTACATCGTGGTAACTCCCTTAGCTCTGTGTTAAAATTTTAAGGGTATGTAAGTGTAGCTACTCTGACTTTGTTTTACTGCATAACACGGTTTTACCGATCCTAATACTCTTATTATTGATGGAGGTTATATGTTTTCATAATAATTGATATGAGTTTCTTACGAGTGCTTATTAGAGTTGAATATTAGTAATTGTTATTCTTTTTTTCTAGTTAATATTTTCTGTTCATAAGATAATTCTTTTGTTTGTGAGACGGGTTGAGTTGTGATTTGGGATGGGTAAAGTTTTGGTAATTGATTATTTTGTGTTATGTATAATAATTCTGTATTAGATTCGTCTGGTATAGTGTACAAGTTCTTGTTTCATGAACTGTGGAATTGTAAGTGTACATACAAACGTGTCGATGAAATTGGTTAAGATACGTACTTTGTCATGTCAATTAGCTGATGGGATAGAGTTTGATGGGATAGAGTTTCTCGTGAGCGTAGAACAAAGACCATGATTGATTTTGTACTGATATTGAGTTTGCAGTTCAGTGTCTTATCGAGTTGTCGCATTCTTTGACCTTGACTCGTGGGTCAGTAGCTTGGAGTTTTACTCTCTAAGTGTTGAGCAGTTCCTTTCATGGAACATTTGACAGTAGTGATATTGGAATCGAGATGAGAAATGGTTAATAGCATTAGGATATGAGTTGTTAGGCCGTTGTGTCACGCTGTGTTTACGGTCAAGGGTGGCACTGGTTATTGAGTTATATTCTGAGTTGAAATCGATATTGAGATGGAATTATTGGTTTGCGGTTTTATTCCGCCAGTTCACTCACCCCTTGTCCCTGGTCTTAGTTTTCGACGATGATGAGGATACAATACTTTGTTACTTGGAGTAAGATTTTATGAGATAGAGTAATGAGTAAGTCGGGGTAAGGAGATGGAAATTTTATAATGAGGTTACAGGGACGTAACCATGTTTTAAGGAGGATAAGATTATATTTGGTGTGTTGTAATTGTTGGAATATACTTAATAATCTTTATTACTTCTGTTATTCTAATTATTTCTTCTATGCACTACATTGTGATTCGTTAAGTGTCATGCCCTTTTGGCGATGTGTTAAACTTTGGGGACAAAGTTTCTTAAGGGGGATGGAATGTAATATTTCACGCTATGAAGCTTATATAAGTTCTACTTGTGTCCTTTTTGTCCTAGTTTGAGTTTCTTTTCTTTACGGGCAGCGAACTTCGGGACGTAGTTCATTTTAAGGAGGAAAGACTGTAATACCCCGTATTTTCGTAGTTCGTAAAGATAAATTGTTTTATAATTTATCGAGACGAGGTATAATAATATTTTATTCGATACGTATGTGCTAATTGTTATTATATTTATTTTGGGTATGAGGTGTATGTGGGCGTATTAGACGTATGCGTGATATATGTTTGAGTATGAGTACGACAATATAAGTTTAGGGTTGAACTTCGGGACGAAGTTCATTTTAAGGGGAGAAGACTGTAATACCTCGAATTTTATTATGATATTTATTGTTTAAATTGACGTATTGATCGTATTTGAACATCCATTTGTATTCCATAATTAATTTATCGAATATGTTAAACCTCACCTTTTTGAGTATGACTCGGGTTGTGATATTATAAGTTAACCCGAGACTTAATAGTATAAATTCGTCATTATGTTATGATCGTGTTGTACCAATCCCTATCGTAAGTGTATCGACTAAGCAAATATAATGTTACGTGTTATTTTTATACATCGCGTGGGGTTGGTTCGTAGTAATTAAGACGAAGATCGTATGGAAATGGGTCAAGTTCCACGTCCTTTTAACCGGCCCAAAACTTTATAAACCACGACAAAACCTATTTCATTTTTACGTGGTTCATAACCCTCGACCCCCAACTTCAAAACCCTAAACCAGTCTATCATCCTTTCATCAACCTGTGACGGCTGCGTGAGAACGGAAGAGGGAGGGAGTCACGGTGGTGGTCAAGGGCGGTGTCAGGGACACGTTACGCTATCTCAGGCAAGGTCAAGGTAACGGTTTTCGCGTGGAACATTTCTAGCGAGATTGTGTTTGACTGCGCTTCTGCAAAATTGAGATTGACAGGTGCTTGAGACTATGGGAGCTAAGGGAAGGGAGAGCTTGGATCCGGACCAGCCTAGAGTCTAGATCACCATAGTTTTCTTTTCAGGAGTTGTACTTTAGTTTCACAAGACAGTTTTATAGTTGGTTGTATAAACTTGTTGTTGAGCTTAACTTTTATTAATTAAAGTACTGTTTATCTTTCCTTTGTATCTACTGCCTCGGGAAACCGAGATGGTAACACCCTTATTTATCTGAGGAGTCCTAGTACAGGCCCTTAAATAAATGGGGGTGTTACAGTAGTTTTCGCCCCAAAAATCATAATTAACTAATTAGCCAAAACCTAATTCATTTACTATTCGGTTGTCGCACTGTACGTCTCTTGCAATTGGTCATCACATAAATCGATCACCACCGTCATCAACTAAATAGGTATGTAATCAATCAATTTCTTACTTTCGATTGTTGTTTCGCATCGTATCATCGTAGGTCTTTGTATACGGTTCATCATCTATGATGCCTTTTCTTCTTGATTCTGTCTCTAGATACAAATGTATGCAGAGGAAATCCTAATCCACTAATCCTCACTGACATCTTAACGTTTAGGCTTTTGTTCCCATGGTTGACATTCCGAATAGCCTTGAGTTTAAGTTTCGTTGTTCTCGAATGCTAATGATACTCTCGTCTTCATTGTAGATGTAATACCCCGTATTTTAGCCTCGGTCAACGGCAGTCAAACCGTGTTTTATACAAGTATTTAAAAAGGAATGTTTATAAATTATTTTACATAAACTGTTATTATTTTATAAATCGTATTTCTACGATTATTTCGTATTTCATAATCATTTTTATTTTTGACGATTATTTCATAAAATGACGTTTCTTTCGTATTTCTTTAATTCTTAATGATATATTTATAACTAAATATATTTCTTGTTTTTATATTTTTTTCTCGTCTGTACTTAAACTCAATTATTTATTTATATATATATATATTTATTTATTTGTATATTTATTTATTTATATATTTATTTATTTATTTATTTAAGTCATAATTATATTTAAATCATAATCTTTGTATATTCTTATGTATGTGCTTGCTAATGTTATTTACGAGTCGGGAACGGGATGTAGGTAATAGGATGCTTCGATATGCGTGTTTGACTATGGATGATTGAGCATGGACTTGGGTTAGACTATAACCCTTATGCGTGAAACAAAACAACAAAACATCAGCCTTAATCCATCGACACTCTACACAACAAATCTAACCCTAATCAACCCTATTCCATCGACTAACCAAAAACCCTACTCACCCCTACATCTCGCCTGCCTCCTTACAGCCTCTATACCCTAAACTTTGCTATGGTCTACCGTGAGGATTGAAGAGAACAAAGGAGAAAGATATTAATGCAAAAACAACCTTCACCGTTCTCGTTCCCACCTTACACGACTGTAAGTTGTATACCCGTTTTCTTCTAATTTTCTGACCATCGTCCTAATGTTCTATAGTCGTGAGTAATCTTTGTAGTATAGGTAACACGTTTATCGTCTTTAAGTCACCATAGGATCACCGTAATTGTTAAAACAAAGATCAGAAAGTGACTACAGTAACTTGTAATATTGCTCTGTTTCTGCGTGTTCAATTTGTGTTGTGATTGTTGTTTTTTTTCTTTCATGAATTGAGTCAATTCGTGTCGTGGGTGTGAGTGTTAGTAGTGGTGTATTAGTAGGTGATGTTGGTGGTGGTAAGAAGGTGTGTGGATGGCCGGAGGAGGCTGATTGAGAGCCTGCTCAAAGTTGCTGAACATGGGTTATGTAGTGTACGTAGTGGGTTTGGGGGCGGTTCTTTAGGAGAGTGAGTGGTGTCGAAGGTGGGTGCTTGACACCAGGGGGTTGTGGGTGACATGAGGTGTCCAGGGAGGCGTTTGGTTGCGGCGACGGTGGTGTTAACAGGCGGTTAAAAGTGGCGGGTTTGCAGAGGGGGAAAAAACACGGGTGCAAGAGCGGGTTTTTCGCTGTTTGTGACCAGTGAGTTTTGTACGGGTTTCGAGGGTTGTTGGGGTTGAGTCAGGGGTAGAGATGAGTGCCAGTGGGTGCACCATAGCACGGTGGTGGCAACCACCGTGTTGTGGCGGTGGTTCGGGTGTCGATAAGAGGTCGAAGGGGTTGTGAAAATAGGCTGTCAAGAGGGTTGTGGCGTCGTGGTACTATTTGAGTATCTGAGTTGTTGGGCTGTAGCATTTTTGTTTACGTTTATTCTAATGTTCTATTATTATATTATTATTATCAACATCACCATTATTAGTATTATGTTATATCATTGAATGTACGTATGGTTTTGTCCATATTATTATTATTATTATTATTATTATTATTATTATTATTATTATTATTATTATTATTATTATTATTATTTCTTGGTTGTTAATAATATTATTATTATTATGATTATTATTATTAGTATTAGAATTAGTAATGATTATTAAAGTTGTTAAGTAATTTTTATACAAGGATGTGACGATTATCAATAGTTCGATTATATTTCCATGTTCGGTTATTTAATTGAAGTAGTCCTTTTAATACGGTCTCGTTATGCGTAATATATTATTTAAGTAATTAATTTGAATAATTGATATATTATATTAGTTGCGTAATTTTTTTGACTAATTAATTAATTCGATTTAAGTGGACGGATAATAATTGTTTACGTAATTATATTAGTGAGTAATTATGAATATTATATTGTTAGGTGACGGTTTTGAAGTGGCATAATTCTGTTTACGTGTTGGCTTGCTATTGGGCTATATTGCTATCCAGGTAGGGTACACTAGCACTATACTCTATGATGTGTTACGAATGGATGTTGGATCGTGTGTTATGGATATGGAGCATGATTTATATGAGAATGATATTGATTGAATTGGGTTTTAATTATTATTAGTGGCATGTGCATTGCATTATTTAATAGCGTGATTGATTAAGAGTATTGTTGCATTCATGAGCATGGCATATGCATTGGTTACTGAGAAAATTATGGATCAGATATTGTTCTGATATAAAGCCCAGGGTGGTTCTGCAGACCAGACCTGGTGTCTTATCAGCTATTGAGCTGGTGTTCGGCGACGGCCGATTATAGTCTGCCGGGAGGTTCGGTATGGCTAGGTGTTACGGGTTTGAGATTGAGATTGTGATTGAGCTCGAGCATATCATGGCATTTGCATATCATATTTGTTGCATTATCTATTTTGTGTTATCCTACTCAACCGCGAGGTTGACAGTGTATTCGTGTACACCTACGATGATCCGGAATGGGGAGTAAATTCTACAGGTCAGAGACAGATGGACTAGGAGCTTGGGAAAGGAGAGAGACATGGCTTGGACCTACTTAGAATTAGATCACATACTTAGATGTTATCAGTTGTACTTTATTCCTTGCGTAATAGTTGTAATATCAAAAGTTTTAATTTAATCAGTTTTTATATAAAGTACTTTGGTTTGTTTTACTTTGTTATTCACTACCTCGGACATTCCGAGATGGTAACAACTCTATTTATTTCAGAATGTCTTGCTAAAGGCTCTTAAATAAATGGGGGTGTTACAAAGTGGTATCAGAGCGAACGATCCTCAGGCCTAAACCAAATGAATAATAATGAACATAGGAAGAGTCAAATAAAATGAACCCAGGCTAATAACTGTTAGGAGCCCCCGGATTGGGATGAGTTAGGGGCCCCCTCAAACCAAGCCACTGGCCCTTTCAGTAAGTCTAACCTGGTCACCTTTGAGAGATGTAGAGAGTGGGTGGTATAGAATAAAGGAAAAGACCCAATTTATATTGTACTAACATTTCCGCAGGAAAGGAACGAGGTAAGTTATAATGTGAAATATCGTTGGTAATGTGTATTGTGAAACATGAGGTTGATATCGAATGTTAATTGAGATATATGATTTCAAGTATTGAGAACATGTAAATTGGAATATGACTTTGAAATATAAGCTTGACTTGTATGCTGATTGATCTGAATGATTGAATTGAAATTTTCAGATAATGGATGTATATTTATTGAACAATAATTTGGAGTGATATGATCATATGATTTTGGTGTTTCGAAATGTCTATATGATATTTGGTTACTAAATGACTATCGCAATCAAAAATGTAATATATTGTTTGATATTTGAATAAGAATGATCAGATTTATATGTTATATTAATCCATGTCTGGTGATATGCAATGCGGCTATATGATCCCTGAACCCTTAGGTGGAGATATAGTATAATGATATGTGTAATGGGTTGCAGATAAGTAGCACATTAGTGACTTCTAGGATATATTTACGTACTTAAATAAGTTGTGATTGTTACGGTGGTATAAACTAATGCTTTGTCTATACATACATGATTATTGAGTTACTTAGTTGATTTTATTTTCGGTTTCGTAATCTTTACCGTTTTCTAGATGGCAATTACATGTTATATGGTGCAATGTGATTTCTATGCTTCAAATGATATGTCAACATGTTTTGGAGGAAGAATGGTTATGTGATAATGTGAAGTAATTTTAAAGGAACCAAAATTTTTAATAAATTCCATAATGTTACCTTGTTTGTACGGGATGTCATTTAAAATGCGTTCTCTACATGAATGTGAAATTTTATGTGTGATAACCTTCTGATTTAGCTTTCCAATTCTTTTGATTTCATGTTAAAACGACTTATATTTTAAGAGAAATAAATATTGTAGTTGACAGAGGTCAGATTGTTACTTCACAATTCTGTTTTGACTCATGTTTTTGCAAAAGGAGTCATTTAAAACGTGTTTATTGTTTATGCATGATTCCAACTCCACTGTTTAGAATATTCATTCACGTTTTCAAAATGATAAGCCACGTAAAATCTTAACGAGCCTTTATTTAATAGTAATTTTTGCAAGTTGCCCAATTTTCTGTCTTATTGCTGAAAAGTTTCTGTCCAGACCAACCGAGTTGTAAAAAAAAAAAAAAAAAAATTGTTATAAATAATCTCCTTAAGTATTGCATTTGATTATTTTTCCTATGATTAGTGAATTCATTATATTTCTCAAAAACTATAATGGCTCACAAAATGGATGGACGGTTATTTAATTATGATTTTTGGAAGTTGCTGCGTGATGTATGATTGTTGAAATGATAAAGTTTTAAAGATTAAAGTTTAATCAAATATAGGTTATGTGATGTAACCATGTAATATTCTGATATGACATAAGTGACATGAACAATACGCATATGATATGAATATGAAACTTACTATATAATAATATAATCTTAATTATTTTGGTGAGTTTTACATAAAGTTAGCTTCATTCATCCCGACGCTATTGTTATGCTACAAGGTGAACTACGTGTTGTTATGTTTAAATCTGATTACTATATATTGAATTAATAACATGGTTGACATGTGAATTATAAGAATGCTAGATTTGTTTTCGATCTTTAACTTGTAAAATCGTCAGTGATTCGTGTTTATAAATTTTCATTAAATACAACTTCATCGTTTTAAAAGTTTTAAAAAAAAAAAATTGTTTTCAAGGTGATAATCCATGATAAAGCTGATGTTTGATGATTATGATAATTATTTTGCAACATGACAAAGTCTGTAGCTACATGTTGATGAAATTTTGCCTGAATATGAAATTATTCCACATTATATAGAACTCTTATCTTGCAAATTATACTAGTTTTATGAAAAATGATTTAGTGTGAGTAGATGGGAAATGTACCTACGTGATTTTAATTTATTTATACCTAGAAATGCTAAGCTATCTTAATAGTCTAGGATTGATGTCTATCTCGTAAAATATGTCTTTGCTCCGTGTTTAATTACATTTTGCCTAATGTCAATTTCTCTTATGTGCATAAACAAGAGTTTTGCCTCCATAATTTGAAGTATGAGCATGAAATGTTTTAATTTGGCAAGTGTGAACCATGAGTTAACTGATTGTCTACCTCGATGTAAATGTGTTAATTTTATGTCAGGATTTCAAGGGTATAGATGTTGGTTACCTTGATTTTATTTTATTGCGTAGCATGAAATTGACAAATATGTTTTGTTGTTTTAAAAGTCGGATGCTAGTTCCCAGTATAAAGCACTTAACTTATCAGATGACTTTTGACTGTTGATTCGGTGATCTTCTTGAGCGATGAATGTGGAATTTTATAATGGGGTTACGGGGACGTAACCATGTTTTAAGGAGGATAAGATTGTAAAATCTAGATGGTTTACGATTTGACTAAGTGGTATGTTATGTTTGGCTGACTGAGATTGACCATGCATGGAGTCTGCTATTTTAATTTGTTATATTTTGGTCAATGTTGCGGTTCTTTAAGTGTCACATACTTTTGCGTATGTTAAACTTTGGGGTCAAAGTTTCTTAAGGGAGATATAATGTAACACTTCGCTTTTTAGAGCTTATGTATATGTACTACTTGCGTTTGTCGTATGCTTGTGGGGTGAGCCTGTTATCGTTACGGGGTGGCGAACTTCGGGACGAAGTTCATTTTAAGGAGGGAAGACTGTAATACCCCGTATTTTAGCCTCGGTCAACGGTAGTCAAACCGTGTTTTATACAAGTATTTAAAAAGGAATGTTTATAAAGCATTTTACATAAACTGTTATTATTTTATAAATCGTATTTCTACAATTATTTCGTATTTCATAATCATTTTTATTTTTGACGATTTTTTCATAAAATGACGTTTCTTTCGTATTTCTTTAATTCTTAATGATATATTTATAACTAAATATATTTCTTGTTTTTATATTTATTTCTCGTCTGTACTTAAACTCAATTATTTATTTATATATATATATTTATTTATTTGTATATTTATTTATTTATATATTTATTTATAAATTTATTTAAGTCATAATTATATTTAAATCATAATCTTTGTATATTCTTATGTATGTGCTTGCTAATTTTATTTACGAGTCGGGAACGGGACGTAGGTAATAGGATGCTTCGATATGCGTGTTTGACTATGGATGATTGGGCTTGGACTTGGGTTAGACTATAACCCTTATGCGTGAAACAAAACAACAAAACATCAGCCTTAATCCATCGACACTCTACACAACAAATCTAACCCTAATCAACCCTATTCCATCGACTAACCAAAAACCCTACTCACCCCTACATCTCGCCTGCCTCCTTACAGCCTCTATACCCTAAACTTTGCTATGGTCTACCGTGAGGATTGAAGAGAACAAAGGAGAAAGAGATTAACGCAAAAACAACCTTCACCGTTATCGTTCCCACCTTACACGACTGTAAGTTGTATACCCGTTTTCTTCTAATTTTCAGACCATCGTCCTAATGTTCTATAGTCGTGAGTAATCTTTGTAGTATAGGTAACACGTTTATCATCTTTAAGTCACCATAGGATCACCGTAATTGTTAAAACAAAGATCAGAAAGTGACTACAGTAACTCGTAATATTGCTCTGTTTCTGCGTGTTCAATTTGTGTTGTGATTGTTGTTTTTTTTTTCGTTCATGAATTGAGTCAATTCGTGTCGTGGGTATGAGTGTTAGTAGTGGTGTATTAGTAGGTGATGTTGGTGGTGGTAAGAAGGTGTGTGGATGGCCGGAGGAGGCTGATTGAGAGCCTGCTCAAAGTTGCTGAACATGGGTTATGTAGTGTACGTAGAGGGTTTGGGGGCGGTTCTTTAGGAGAGTGAGTGGTGTCGAAGGTGGGTGCTTGGCACCAGGGGGTTGTGGGTGACATGAGTTGTCCAGGGAGGCGTTTGGTTGCGGCGAAGGTGGTGTTAATAGGCGGTTAAAAGTGGCGGGTTTGCCGAGGGGGAAAAAACACGGGTGCAAGAGCGGGTTTTTCGCTGTTTGGGACCAGTGAGTTTTGTACGGGTTCCGAGGGTTGTTGGGGTTGAGTCAGGGGTAGAGATGAGTGCCAGTGGGTGCACCATAGCACGGTGGTGGCAACCACCGTGTTGTGGCGGTGGTTCGAGTGTCGATAAGAGGTCGAAGGGGTTGTGAAAATAGGCTGTCTAGAGGGCTGTGGCGTCGTGGTACTATTTGAGTATCTGAGTTGTTGGGCTGTAGCATTTTTGTTTACGTTTGTTCTAATGTTCTATTATTATATTATTATTATCAATATCACCATTATTAGTATTATGTTATATCATTGAATGTACGTATGGTTTTGTCCATATTATTATTATTATTATTATTATTTCTTGGTTGTTAATAATATTATTATTATTATGATTATTATTATTAGTATTAGAATTAGTAATGATTATTAAAGTTGTTAAGTAATTTTTATACAAGGATGTGACGATTATCAATAGTTCGATTATATTTCCATGTTCGGTTATTTAATTGAAGTAGTCATTTTGATACGGTCTCGTTATGCGTAATATATTATTTAAGTAATTAATTTGAATAATTGATATATTATATTAGTTGCGTAATTGTTTTGACTAATTAATTAATTCGATTTAAGTGGACGGATAATAATTGTTTACGTAATTATATTAGTGAGTAATTATGAATATTATATTGTTAGGTGACGGTTTTGAAGTGGCATAATTCTGTTTACGTGTTGGCTTGCTATTGGGCTATATTGCTATCCAGGTAGGGTACACTAGCACTATACTCTATGATGTGTTACGAATGGATGTTGGATCGTGTGTTATGGATGTGGAGCATGATTTATATGAGAATGATATTGATTGAATTGGGTTTTAATTATTATTAGTGGCATGTGCATTGCATTATTTAATAGCGTGATTGATTAAGAGTATTGTTGCATTCATGAGCATGGCATATGCATTGGTTACTGAGAAAATTATGGATCAGATATTGTTCTGATATAAAGCCCAGGGTGGTTCTGCAGACCAGACCTGGTGTCTTATCAGCTATTGAGCTGGTGTTCGGCGACGGCCGATTATAGTCTGCCGGGAGGTTCGGTATGGCTGGGTGTTACGGGTTTGAGATTGAGATTGTGATTGAGCTCGAGCATATCATGGCATTTGCATATCATATTTGTTGCATTATCTATTTTGTGTTATCCTACTCAACCGCGAGGTTGAGAGTGTATTCGTGTACACCTACGATGATCCGGAATGGGGAGTAAATTCTACAGGTCAGAGACAGATGGACTAGGAGCTTGGGAAAGGAGAGAGACATGGCTTGGACCTACTTAGAATTAGATCACATACTTAGATGTTATCAGTTGTACTTTATTCCTTGCGTAATAGTTGTAATATCAAAAGTTTTAATTTAATCAGTTTTTATATAAAGTACTTTGGTTTGTTTTACTTTGTTATTCACTACCTCGGACATTCCGAGATGGTAACAACTCTATTTATTTCAGAATGTCTTGCTAAAGGCTCTTAAATAAATGGGGGTGTTACAAAGTGGTATCAGAGCGAACGATCCTCAGGCCTAAACCAAATGAATAATAATGAACATGGGAAGAGTCAAATAAAATGAACCCAGGCTAATAACTGTTAGGAGCCCCCGGATTGGGATGAGTTAGGGGCCCCCTCAAACCAAGCCACTGGCCCTTTCAGTAAGTCTAACCTGGTCACCTTTGAGAGATGTAGAGAGTGGGTGGTATAGAATAAAGGAAAAGACCCAATTTATATTGTACTAACATTTCCGCAGGAAAGGAACGAGGTAAGTTATAATGTGAAATATCGTTGGTAATGTGTATTGTGAAACATGAGGTTGATATCGAATGTTAATTGAGATATATGATTTCAAGTATTGAGAACATGTAAATTGGAATATGACTTTGAAATATAAGCTTGACTTGTATGCTGATTGATCTGAATGATTGAATTGAAATTTTCAGATAATGGATGTATATTTATTGAACAATAATTTGGAGTGATATGATCATATGATTTTGGTGTTTCGAAATGTCTATATGATATTTGGTTACTAAATGACTATCGCAATCAAAAATGTAATATATTGTTTGATATTTGAATAAGAATGATCAGATTTATATGTTATATTAATCCATGTCTGGTGATATGCAATGCGGCTATATGATCCCTGAACCCTTAGGTGGAGATATAGTATAATGATATGTGTAATGGGTTGCAGATAAGTAGCACATTAGTGACTTCTAGGATATATTTACGTACTTAAATAAGTTGTGATTGTTACGGTGGTATAAACTAATGCTTTGTCTATACATACATGATTATTGAGTTACTTAGTTGATTTTATTTTCGGTTTCGTAATCTTTACCGTTTTCTAGATGGCAATTACATGTTATATGGTGCAATGTGATTTCTATGCTTCAAATGATATGTCAACATGTTTTGGAGGAAGAATGGTTATGTGATAATGTGAAGTAATTTTAAAGGAACCAAAATTTTTAATAAATTCCATAATGTTACCTTGTTTGTACGGGATGTCATTTAAAATGCGTTCTCTACATGAATGTGAAATTTTATGTGTGATAACCTTCTGATTTAGCTTTCCAATTCTTTTGATTTCATGTTAAAACGACTTATATTTTAAGAGAAATAAATATTGTAGTTGACAGAGGTCAGATTGTTACTTCACAATTCTGTTTTGACTCATGTTTTTGCAAAAGGAGTCATTTAAAACGTGTTTATTGTTTATGCATGATTCCAACTCCACTGTTTAGAATATTCATTCACGTTTTCAAAATGATAAGCCACGTAAAATCTTAACGAGCCTTTATTTAATAGTAATTTTTGCAAGTTGCCCAATTTTCTGTCTTATTGCTGAAAAGTTTCTGTCCAGACCAACCGAGTTGTAAAAAAAAAAAAAAAAAAATTGTTATAAATAATCTCCTTAAGTATTGCATTTGATTATTTTTCCTATGATTAGTGAATTCATTATATTTCTCAAAAACTATAATGGCTCACAAAATGGATGGACGGTTATTTAATTATGATTTTTGGAAGTTGCTGCGTGATGTATGATTGTTGAAATGATAAAGTTTTAAAGATTAAAGTTTAATCAAATATAGGTTATGTGATGTAACCATGTAATATTCTGATATGACATAAGTGACATGAACAATACGCATATGATATGAATATGAAACTTACTATATAATAATATAATCTTAATTATTTTGGTGAGTTTTACATAAAGTTAGCTTCATTCATCCCGACGCTATTGTTATGCTACAAGGTGAACTACGTGTTGTTATGTTTAAATCTGATTACTATATATTGAATTAATAACATGGTTGACATGTGAATTATAAGAATGCTAGATTTGTTTTCGATCTTTAACTTGTAAAATCGTCAGTGATTCGTGTTTATAAATTGTCATTAAATACAACTTCATCGTTTTAAAAGTTTAAAAAAAAAAAAAAATTGTTTTCAAGGTGATAATCCATGATAAAGCTGATGTTTGATGATTATGATAATTATTTTGCAACATGACAAAGTCTGTAGCTACATGTTGATGAAATTTTGCCTGAATATGAAATTATTCCACATTATATAGAACTCTTATCTTGCAAATTATACTAGTTTTATGAAAAATGATTTAGTGTGAGTAGATGGGAAATGTACCTACGTGATTTTAATTTATTTATACCTAGAAATGCTAAGCTATCTTAATAGTCTAGGATTGATGTCTATCTCGTAAAATATGTCTTTGCTCCGTGTTTAATTACATTTTGCCTAATGTCAATTTCTCTTATGTGCATAAACAAGAGTTTTGCCTCCATAATTTGAAGTATGAGCATGAAATGTTTTAATTTGGCAAGTGTGAACCATGAGTTAACTGATTGTCTACCTCGATGTAAATGTGTTAATTTTATGTCAGGATTTCAAGCGTATAGATGTTGGTTACCTTGATTTTATTTTATTGCGTAGCATGAAATTGACAAATATGTTTTGTTGTTTTAAAAGTCGGATGCTAGTTCCCAGTATAAAGCACTTAACTTATCAGATGACTTTTGACTGTTGATTCGGTGATCTTCTTGAGCGATGAATGTGGAATTTTATAATGGGGTTACGGGGACGTAACCATGTTTTAAGGAGGATAAGATTGTAAAATCTAGATGGTTTACGATTTGACTAAGTGGTATGTTATGTTTGGCTGACTGAGATTGACCATGCATGGAGTCTGCTATTTTAATTTGTTATATTTTGGTCAATGTTGCGGTTCTTTAAGTGTCACATACTTTTGCGTATGTTAAACTTTGGGGTCAAAGTTTCTTAAGGGAGATATAATGTAACACTTCGCTTTTTAGAGCTTATGTATATGTACTACTTGCGTTTGTCGTATGCTTGTGGGGTAAGCCTGTTATCGTTACGGGGTGGCGAACTTCGGGACGAAGTTCATTTTAAGGAGGGAAGACTGTAATACCCCGTATTTTAGCCTCGGTCAACGGTAGTCAAACCGTGTTTTATATAAGTATTTAAAAAGGAATGTTTATAAAGCATTTTACATAAACTGTTATTATTTTATAAATCGTATTTCTACAATTATTTCGTATTTCATAATCATTTTTATTTTTGACGATTTTTTCATAAAATGACGTTTCTTTCGTATTTCTTTAATTCTTAATGATATATTTATAACTAAATATATTTCTTGTTTTTATATTTATTTCTCGTCTGTACTTAAACTCAATTATTTATTTATATATATATATTTATTTATTTGTATATTTATTTATTTATATATTTATTTATAAATTTATTTAAGTCATAATTATATTTAAATCATAATCTTTGTATATTCTTATGTATGTGCTTGCTAATTTTATTTACGAGTCGGGAACGGGACGTAGGTAATAGGATGCTTCGATATGCGTGTTTGACTATGGATGATTGGGCTTGGACTTGGGTTAGACTATAACCCTTATGCGTGAAACAAAACAACAAAACATCAGCCTTAATCCATCGACACTCTACACAAAAATCTAACCCTAATCAACCCTATTCCATCGACTAACCAAAAACCCTACTCACCCCTACATCTCGCCTGCCTCCTTACAGCCTCTATACCCTAAACTTTGCTATGGTCTACCGTGAGGATTGAAGAGAACAAAGGAGAAAGAGATTAACGCAAAAACAACCTTCACCGTTATCGTTCCCACCTTACACGACTGTAAGTTGTATACCCGTTTTCTTCTAATTTTCAGACCATCGTCCTAATTTTCTATAGTCGTGAGTAATCTTTGTAGTATAGGTAACACGTTTATCATCTTTAAGTCACCATAGGATCACCGTAATTGTTAAAACAAAGATCAGAAAGTGACTACAGTAACTCGTAATATTGCTCTGTTTCTGCGTGTTCAATTTGTGTTGTGATTGTTGTTTTTTTTTTCGTTCATGAATTGAGTCAATTCGTGTCGTGGGTATGAGTGTTAGTAGTGGTGTATTAGTAGGTGATGTTGGTGGTGGTAAGAAGGTGTGTGGATGGCCGGAGGAGGCTGATTGAGAGCCTGCTCAAAGTTGCTGAACATGGGTTATGTAGTGTACGTAGAGGGTTTGGGGGCGGTTCTTTAGGAGAGTGAGTGGTGTCGAAGGTGGGTGCTTGGCACCAGGGGGTTGTGGGTGACATGAGTTGTCCAGGGAGGCGTTTGGTTGCGGCGAAGGTGGTGTTAATAGGCGGTTAAAAGTGGCGGGTTTGCCGAGGGGGAAAAAACACGGGTGCAAGAGCGGGTTTTTCGCTGTTTGGGACCAGTGAGTTTTGTACGGGTTCCGAGGGTTGTTGGGGTTGAGTCAGGGGTAGAGATGAGTGCCAGTGGGTGCACCATAGCACGGTGGTGGCAACCACCGTGTTGTGGCGGTGGTTCGAGTGTCGATAAGAGGTCGAAGGGGTTGTGAAAATAGGCTGTCTAGAGGGCTGTGGCGTCGTGGTACTATTTGAGTATCTGAGTTGTTGGGCTGTAGCATTTTTGTTTACGTTTGTTCTAATGTTCTATTATTATATTATTATTATCAATATCACCATTATTAGTATTATGTTATATCATTGAATGTACGTATGGTTTTGTCCATATTATTATTATTATTATTATTATTTCTTGGTTGTTAATAATATTATTATTATTATGATTATTATTATTAGTATTAGAATTAGTAATGATTATTAAAGTTGTTAAGTAATTTTTATACAAGGATGTGACGATTATCAATAGTTCGATTATATTTCCATGTTCGGTTATTTAATTGAAGTAGTCATTTTGATACGGTCTCGTTATGCGTAATATATTATTTAAGTAATTAATTTGAATAATTGATATATTATATTAGTTGCGTAATTGTTTTGACTAATTAATTAATTCGATTTAAGTGGACGGATAATAATTGTTTACGTAATTATATTAGTGAGTAATTATGAATATTATATTGTTAGGTGACGGTTTTGAAGTGGCATAATTCTGTTTACGTGTTGGCTTGCTATTGGGCTATATTGCTATCCAGGTAGGGTACACTAGCACTATACTCTATGATGTGTTACGAATGGATGTTGGATCGTGTGTTATGGATGTGGAGCATGATTTATATGAGAATGATATTGATTGAATTGGGTTTTAATTATTATTAGTGGCATGTGCATTGCATTATTTAATAGCGTGATTGATTAAGAGTATTGTTGCATTCATGAGCATGGCATATGCATTGGTTACTGAGAAAATTATGGATCAGATATTGTTCTGATATAAAGCCCAGGGTGGTTCTGCAGACCAGACCTGGTGTCTTATCAGCTATTGAGCTGGTGTTCGGCGACGGCCGATTATAGTCTGCCGGGAGGTTCGGTATGGCTGGGTGTTACGGGTTTGAGATTGAGATTGTGATTGAGCTCGAGCATATCATGGCATTTGCATATCATATTTGTTGCATTATCTATTTTGTGTTATCCTACTCAACCGCGAGGTTGACAGTGTATTCGTGTACACCTACGATGATCCGGAATGGGGAGTAAATTCTACAGGTCAGAGACAGATGGACTAGGAGCTTGGGAAAGGAGAGAGACATGGCTTGGACCTACTTAGAATTAGATCACATACTTAGATGTTATCAGTTGTACTTTATTCCTTGCGTAATAGTTGTAATATCAAAAGTTTTAATTTAATCAGTTTTTATATAAAGTACTTTGGTTTGTTTTACTTTGTTATTCACTACCTCGGACATTCCGAGATGGTAACAACTCTATTTATTTCAGAATGTCTTGCTAAAGGCTCTTAAATAAATGGGGGTGTTACAGTAGATGTGGTCTTGAGTTGAAGTATGGTGATATTCACGTGATTGGAAACTGAAATTCCTGTACTTCTCCTCTATGGATGTAAATATTTTGTGAGCCCCGAACATCTGCACCTGCCTTCTATGTTTGATATTAAGAACGATGTCGAATTCTAGTAGTCAGGTTTATAATTGAAACTGAGATACAATATTAAACTTTCATTACCATAGATAAGTCGTAGTCGGCGTTCACTAATTCACCCAAATACCCGTATTCATTATTCATGAGATGAAAATTTACTTAATTCAAAAAATTCATTTCTGTATCATTCAAGAATATATGATTGTACTGTAAATTGTATGATTGTAATGTAAATTGCATATTCATTATTCATGATATTCACACTCTATCTGGGCTCAAATATATTGACTACGTGTGTGTACTGTAGATAATTGCATGCTTTCTATTTGTCTCATGTAAATCGCAAGTAGCTATTAGGGTAATACCCTTTGGATTAATGTCGTTAAGGGTTTTAAATTTGAGATAAGTTCTCAGTTGAATAAAGTTAGTAATGTCGAAAATGGCAACAACTCCGATTCTCAAATTAGTGACTGTGATTCTGAATAGAGGTAACTAACAAAAACGTTCTTAACATACTATTGTTTTTGTAACATTTTGACAATTATTTAGTTGTTTGATCGTCTCAGAAACTTGGAGGTATTAAATTCTATCGATGCTCGGTCTTCTCCAAGTCATGTTGATCATATTAAGGAAAGTTTTGTGGAACTGCTTAAGAAATTGTGACTCTTTTGTTTTAAATTTAGAAATTATGGAAATTTTTATGGCTACTGATTAGGTTTAATTGGTCCATTGAAGTGTGATATTTACATTACTTATCCTGATTTTTGTAGTGCTGGGGATTTTATTTTTGTGGTTTTATTGGGGCTTCTTACAAGTGAACAAGGTATTGGGTTGTTTCTTCATCCACTCTAGTCTACACTACATTTGCAGATGTAGCCTATTCATAAGGGTGTTCTAGAGAGTCGTGTACAGAGATGAGGCGAACAAAATCATAACTATTGATTGAAACACCCTAAAAAATAAAAAGATAACTAATGATCGGGACGGAGGGAGTAGTTTACAAGCTTATAAATCCAAACTATTGGGAAGAAATTCTCTTCTTTGTTTCATTAAGGCATTAACATGTACAGATTGTTGTTCATTTCATAATTGTTGGTAGGCATGTAATCAATCCGTCAAATTCTGAGCTCACTTAAGTTCGGGAGTAATATACTGTAAATAGGATTCAAGATCAACTTAAAGCTTGAGATCGGCTTGCAATATTTTTTATGAGCTTGAGCTTAGTGCAGGTACATATTAATATTTTTATCTCATTTTGCCCTTGGATTGCAGATAAATGTAGAGCAAGTCTACAATCATTTATTCTTTAATGATGCAGCTTAGTTCAGCTGGCATTACCGAATTTAAATATAAAAACCCAGTAATCGAGTTTACAAATATACTATATTGAACCCCAGACGAGCGATTTGGTTTAAGGATGGTTGATCTAACCCAAACCACGCATCAGTGTGGTTGCTGTGGTTATAGCTTTATAGAATTGTTTTGAGTTTTGACCTCATTATTTGTATCACTCTTCAACCCTCGATAATTTGGCAGCGAGTCATTGTTTTTTTTTGGTTAAATGTAAGTTGTATATATCAAAAACTGAGGTCTCGTGTACAAGGATGTTTATAGGCTACATCAATTACAAGTAATGTTGTTGCCTAAGCCATTCTAAATCATGCTGCTTGTACTTGTCTCTAGCTTTTTTCCTGACTCGTGCTCGCTCGTACATCCTCAATCACCCTCTGAGCTATGCTTCTAGGTAGATTGAGGAGCTGCTCCTGTCTGCTTTGATTTCGTTTGTACCAGGTGTGGTACATAACACTGAGCACCAGAGCTGAGGCAACAGCATTCTGCAAACCTGTTCCTGCACTTTTTTGACACCAGAGAATGGGGTTTTGTGCTGGAATAGCAACCCCCTGCAACAGAAAAATATCATGCAGTATGGCCCTACTAAACTGACATTCAAAGAAGATGTGAGCAGCTGTTTCATCCATTTGGCCACTTAAATAGCAAGTAGAAGGCACCTTCATCCCATAAGAGATCAATTTGTCATTTGTTCTAAGAGCTCCATGAGAGTATAGCCAAGCCAAGAACTGGTGTTTAGGAGCTCCCAGTTGCTGCCAGACGACTGCATCCCAGTGAACCAGAGGATGTTGTCCTCTAAGCCATTTATAAGCACCTGCTGCAGTATATCCAGAAGGCTGCACTGCCCAAACACCGGCAGTATACCCTGCCAGCAGCATCTCCTTCACTCTACATATCCTCCTCCAGACCCAGCTTGAGTGGTTAATAGGTTTATAATTCAGCCAGTCCTGCCCTTTGAGGTAATTTGTCTTTACCCACTACACCCAAATAGAATCCTTCTCACTAGCCACCCAATCCACTAGACCTACCATAGCCACATTCTGCATTTCCAGGTCTTTAATCCCCAAGCCACCTTAAGTTTTTGGTCTACAAAGAATCTCCCATGCCACCATAGGGGGTCTATGATATTAAGGACTGTTATCCCATAGAAAATTCCTACAGGTTGACTCAATTTTGCCAATGACGCTTTTTGGCAGCACAAACATGGATGCCCAGTAAGAATGCAATGTAGTAAGGACTGTTGGGGCTGGTGTCCTTGACAGTTAGTACAATGACTTATTAAATCTCTTAAAGGATCACAAGGGCATACTTTGGTATTATCAGTTGATCCACGTTTATCAATAACGGTTGGCTTGCTAGATAAGTTTGACGTTATTGTCATACGGATGGCGGTGATCAACTGGTCCCTATACGTCACACCTATAGGACACGTTTGAGAGATGTGAAGGTATGAAAATACAGTCACATTTATGCCGGATATGACTAAACAGTTAGTCAGAGGTATTGACTATTAAATTAGTCAATGAGATGTTGAGATTATTATTTAATACGGATTAAATAATTTTAGCTAATACGGATTACATGATTAATTCGTAAATTATATATAAACAGTTATATTTAATTAAATATTGAATTCTTGTATTAATATAAGCAGTTATATTAATTTAGCTAATTATACAATATCGTAATTTTTATCAGACCATTATTAATGTATCGACTACATTAATATCTAATAACGTGTATACAATTAATAATTAAATCCCGCGAATCATATTTTAGCTTTAGGGTCGAATCACGCAAAGAGGATAAGGTAAGAGTGGAAAGCCCACTCTCACCCTTTAACCCTAATTTCGGCCGTGTAGAGTATTACAAAAGGAGAGGGACTCTCCTTTTGTCAGGTTGATCATTCTACTGACTAATATTACCGATCTCAAGGAAATTAGGTTTTGAGAATTGTCTTTTCCCAAAACCTAGATCTCACATCTAAAAACCTCAAAAAACTCTCCCCATATTGCAAGGCAATTGGAGAGCATTTCTAGCACACGCGGTATCATCTCAGACAAAGTCTTGGGTGCAAGTTATAGGAGGAAATTTACTTTAATTCCTGTTCTTAGGCCATTCGCGCAAGGACCTAAGGTTGTAATTCGATTTCATGTTTTTCTATCTTATGACCATAATTACATTTGTAGTTTTTCGTTATAATCCTGCAATTTTAGGGTGAATACATGTTTATTCCCAACAAGTGGTATTAGAGCCAAGGCCACGAAAACTTTACAATTGTGTTTTTCATAAGTTTTAAAACTGAAAATTCTTCATCTCGCACTTGTGTCTCGGCCGTGTGCCAATTTTGAGGAAAATCGATCATGTTTTTCGGTTTTTAATTGCATATTGTTAATTAATCGATATTTTTAACAGTATGTAAGTTTTGTTGTTGTTTATTGTTGATTTACACGATTAAAATCAATGATAAACACATGTTTTTGGTTTTAAACAGTTCGTAGCATTATTCTGCTATCCGTCACTCGATCGAGCATCTTTTTGGCTCGATCGAACAGTTTTTCAGAAACCAGTCCCTCGATCGAGCACTTTGTGACTCGATCGAGTACTTTGGATTCTACGAACGAGCGCATTTCTACTCGTTCGTAGTGTGCTTCGTTAACCCGTCACTCGATCGAGACGTGCTGTACTCGATCGAGTGACTCTGTTCATCGATCAATGATGTTTTAAATTCGATCGAACAGTTTTCAGGGTATTTTAATTTTTCTGAAAATTTTGGTTTCCTTAAATTTTAGGGGTTCGATCAAGTACCTGTTTTACTCAATCGAGTAAAACCCAGTCTGTCAAGGTTACTCGATCGAGTACTTTAGTGACTCGATCGAGCAAACCCTGTACTGGCATATTTTTCCGAAAATAATTTTTATTTTATTTTCTCATGGCCAATAGTAATATACTATATACGGAAATAGTATATTAACTTTTGTGAAACGGTTCACACTCGTAAGATACATGTTATTTTATAATGGTTTAAAATAATGGGTTGTAATTATATTAGATTTATGTGACTAAAACGGTATAATCACATAATTTTAATCTCGTAAGGTGGTTTGGTAAAATTTATTAAACATAATAACGGTATTATGTCATGAATGAATTTAATTTTAGTTGATGCATTTTATTTATCGTCTTGTGAATGTTATTAAATGTTTTTATAACGTATTTAATTTTGCAAACGGTTGTAACTTAGTGTGGCCTTAGAAGATTGTGTTACCGTAATGATGGAACACGGTCTTGTTTGTAATTTTGAGATCTTGTATCTCCGTTTTGGGTTTTGCCATGTAATTACTTTTGTATTTAAATTAGAATGTAAATAGGTTTACTTTTGTAATTTAAATTAGCAATTTTGTGAAGACCAAAGACGGAGACCGGATGCTCACTCCCGTTGCAAAGACCAAGATGGAACATGAAGACAAGCTTCTAGGGTCCAACGGTGGATTCCAAAGTTGTTTTATGTTTATTTTGGTAGGATAGGCCACACTAGGACTTTTTATTTACGTTTATTGCATTTCTTTTATGCTTTCATCGATAATAGCTTGCATCATATTCCACCTAAAACCAAACCACCTATATATAACATGCCTGAAAACTGACTCATGTAGAGGTTACGCGTTTGTTTTCGGAGACATACAGATGTCACGTGTCACATGCAAAGCCATCACTTTATTTCATTCATTCACGATTATGCTAGATTTTAGTTCACTTAAAATGAATAAATACAAGTTGATGGGGTCTTCCTCGTATAACCAAAAATTGAGAAAAAGTCTTTATAAATCAGACTCCCATGAATCCCTTCTTCGTCGGTAGGCATAATATGACCCCTTCTACGTTATGAATCCCTTCTTCGTCGGTAGGCATAATATGACCCCTTCTACGTTGGGTAAGTGGGAACAGATGATTTATTTTATCTCAACATTGTGGTCACTAGATACTATCTAGCGACTATGATGGACTAAAAGATGAGATTTACGGAAATCTATCGACCAAGAGTTCCAACGGTGGAACTAGCCAAGCTGTGGACTTATCAATTTACGGAAATTGAGTCTTGGGATCGTTTATATAATTCTTGAGGGAGATCAATTATATAAATGCATGAGTCTACGAGTTTAAATTCAATTTAAAATAGACTTAAATCACAACGATGAGTTGCTTATATGGTTCTGTCTTATCTTCTTTTCAGTGTAGAACAGGATCAAATTAATACTGCTAAATAAAAAATGGCTGGTGAAGACCCAATGTCAAGTGCCAAGCTAGCATGAGAATCGTGGCTTAAAGCCTTCATGGACTCCATGAATCAGTCTGCTAGACTGAGGAATGATGGGTCAAACTTCTCTGACTGTGAGGCAGCATTACGGAATGCTGCCATTGCTGACGGAAAGCTCAAGTACTTGACTGAGCCTATTCTGGCACACCCAGGAACTGGAGCTAGAGCTAACGAAGTTCGCGCTCATAGCGACTTCGTCATGGAAGCGGGTGCGATAAAGAACGTACTCATCTATGCAATGGAATCCAATTTGCAAAGACGCTTCATCTCCCATGGTGCAAACAAGATTTTCACCACGCTCACTAACGAATTCTCGAAAGCTCCGAGAATCGTTTCTTATGAGCATACATGTCGCTTCTTTGAAGCGAAACTCCAGAAGGGCCAAGCTGTTAGCCCACAAATTCTCAACATGATTGAGAATATCTAGAAACTGGAGGCCCTAAACTGCAAGATCAGTGAGAACATTATCGTTGATCGAATGCTTCATTCGCTTCATGATGGGTTCGCCCTCTTTAGGGCCAACTATTACATGAACGACATGAAGAAGACTCCTCATGAGCTCCACTCCCTTCTCGTACAAACCGAGAAGGATCTGAAATTAAGTGGGCGCGTGAAGCAGGATGTTCTCATGATCTCCAGTAAGGGTAAAGGTAAAGGGAAAGCTAAAGCTCAAGGCGACCTAGCAGTAGGTAAGCCTAAGTTCAAGAAGTCAGGATTTGCTAAGAGTGGGCCCGGTGAGTCGAGCAACTCATAGGGTAAGACAAAGAGCAAGGATACAAGCATGGAATGCCACCATTGCCACAAGACTGGGCATTGAAGACGCACGTGCCTCGTGTATCATGCGGACATTAAGGCGGGCCGCGTTATTCATGTTGGTATGTCTTCTTCTTCTATTCACGTGATTAAGATTAACCATGCAAGTTACGAAACTTGGTTACTAGATACCGGTTGTGGTTATCATTTGTGTAATCATGTGCAGGGCCTCCGAAACCAAAACCCCCTTATAAAGGGTGAGGTTGACCTGTGTGTCGGGAATGGAGCACGAGTTGCTGCAGTCTCGAGGGGAACATACGTGATCCAGCTTCCAAGTGGATTCGAGTTATCTTTGTATAACTGTTATTATGCTCCTAGTTTATCCAAAAATATTATTTCTGTTTCCGCACTTGACAAACTCGGTTTTTCATTTGTAATAGAGAATAATAGCTGTATTTTCTCATTACACAATATGATATATGGCAAGGCAGTTTCCATGAATGGAATTTATGTTTTAGATCAAACCACCGAAATATTACACGTGAATAACAAGAGATTAAAGGTTGGTGACAAAGATCAAACTTACCTATGGCACTGCCGTATGGGACATATAAATGAGAAACGCGTAAAACAGCTCATACAGAACGGAGCTATCTCGGCCTTTGATTTCGAATCATATGGCACGTGTGAATCATGTCTCATCGGTAAGATGACTCGTATTTCCTTTTAAAGGTGTTGGAATGCGCACTGCCGGCCTATTAGGACTCATACATACGGATGTATGTGGCCCTATGTCGATCAACGCACGAGAAGGCTATAGGTATTTCATCACTTTCACGGATGATTTGAGTAGATATGGCTATGTCTACTTAATGAAACATAAAAGTGAATCCTTTGACAAGTTCAAAGAATACCAGAATCGGGTACAGAACCAACTGGGAAGAAAGATTAAAGCACTACGATCTGATCGTGGTGGCGAGTATCTCTCTCACGAGTTTGATCAACACCTTAAAGACTGTGGCATCGTTCTGCAGTTGACTCCACCTGGAACACCACAATTAAATGGTGTGTCCGAACGGAGAAATCGAACTCTACTTGATATGGTTTGATCCATGATGAGTCACACCGTTGTGCCTGATTCATTGTGGGGCTATGCTCTTTTGTCAGCCGCTCTAATACTTAACCGAAGTCCGTCTAAAGCTATTGACAAGACTCCATACGAGTTATGGAAGGGAACGGTCCCCAACTTGTCCTTTATTCGGGTTTGAGGCTGCGAGGCTTATGTCAAGTGGAGACACGAGGATAAGCTCGGCCCGCGATCGGTCAAGACATACTTTATAGGCTATCCAAAAGGGACTTTTGGTCATTACTTCTACTCGCCAACCGAACAATGTGTTTTTGTTGCGGCTAGTGCGACGTTCTTAGAGAAAGAATTTCTCGAGAACAAGTCGAGTAATAGAACCTTCGATTTATCGAAGATTCAAGAACCAACTACCGAGCAACCATTGGAGGAAGCAGTTCCTTCAACCTCGGCTGCGGTAGATATTCCTGAGGAACCTAGGTGGTCGGGAAGAGTCTTTATTCCTCCGGACAGATACATTGGTATGGTCGAGGAACATGACATAGATGACATCTTACTCCTAGAGGGTAATGAACCCACAACCTATAAAGGTGCCATGACTAGTTCTGACTCAAAGCTATGGCTAGATGCCATGCAATCCGAGATGGACTCCATGTATGAGAACAACGTGTGGGATCTTGTGGACCTACCTGCAAAGGTACGCCCCCTGCAATGCAAATGGCTTTACAAGATAAAGCATGTCGTGGAAGGACAACAAGCCATTCACAAGGCACGACTAATTGCTAAAGGTTTCACCCAAGTGCCAGGTTTGAACTACGATGAGATCTTTGCACCCGTAGTTTTGCTACGTTCCATTCGGATTATCTTAGCGATCACCGCATTCCATGACTATGAAATCTGGCAAATGGACGTTAAAACCGCCTTCTTAAACGGTTATTTGGAGGAAGAGTTGTACATGGTACAGCCCGAGGGTTTTATTGATCCTGAATATCCTAAGAAGGTTTGCAAGCTTAAGCGTTCCATCTATGGACTTAAGCAAGCATCACGGAGTTGGAATCATCGCTTCGACCAAGTGATAAAAGAGAATGGGTTCATTCGCTCAGTCGAGGAACCATGTCTCTATATCAAGTCGAGTGGGAGCAAGATTGTCTTCCTAGTACTGTATGTCGATGACATACTCTTGATTGGGAATGACATACCTCTCCTATCTTCGGTTAAAGCATGGTTGAAAAACCATTTCCAGATGAAAGATCTGGGAGAGGCACGGAGAATTTTGGGCATCCGTATCTATAGGGATAGATCACGACGGATGTTGTCTCTCAGTCAAGAGTCTTATATATATAAGTTCCTAGAGAGATTCAGCATGACGAACTCCAAGAAAGGGTTCCTTCCTATGGCTACTGGGCTTCACTTGAGCAAGTCTCAAGAAGCTAAGACATTGGAAGAGAAAGAGCGCATGAGTCTGATTCCTTATGCCTCGGCTATAGGATCGATCATGTATGCCATGATATGCACACGTCCAGACGTTGCATATGCATTGAGTATGACGAGTCGATTCCAAGCTCATCCAGGTGAACAACACTGGATGGCCGTGAAAAACATTCTTAAGTACCTACGGAAGACTAAAGATTGGGGATTGACTTATGGAGGCGACTCGACGCTCTGCGCCACTGGTTACGCAGATGCTAGCTTCCAAACAGATCGAGACGACTCGAAATCTCAGTATGGATTCGTTTTTACTCTTAATGGCGCTACTATCAACTGGAAAAGTTCTAAACAAAGTGTTACAGCAGATTCTACAACTGAGTCCGAGTACTATGCCGCTTCGGAAGCAGCTAAGGAAGCAATATGGATGCGTCAATTCTTACAAGGACTATCAGTATTGCCTAGTTCGAATGACCCGATCACCATTTATTGTGACAATAAAGGTGCCATCTTCCAAGCTAAGGAGCATAAGTCTAGCAATAAAGCTAGACATGTACAACGGAAAGCTCATCTAATCAGAGATTACGTGGAGCAAAAAGAGATATTTATTGATAAGATCGCTACGGATGACAACATAGTTGGTCCTCTCACTAAAGCATTACCACGAGATAAGCATCAAGGGCACATTCATTCCATGGAAATTAAATGTGTTCCTAAGTTGTAGTACTCTTTTATGAATACATGTAATTCATTTTCTTGTGTACTCTATTACAACCTCATCGTTATGATATTTTATGTTTTGTTTTTCATGTGGAATTGCACGCCAATTTTGAACACCACAAAGTGAACTGATTAACATTACATCGTTTATTAGTCCTTGATTACCCACTTGAGCTGATAACTCAGGTAATTAATTTGTGACGTTAGTTGATGGTGGGTTCAACGGGCCATAAGTCAAACAGTTGACTGACCAATCACAAAGGCGAGTTATACGGATATCTCGTAGGACACCCCGTGACAACGTTATAGAGTCCTAAATGTTTTATAACATTGGGTGCCAGGTCGTGGATAGGACCTCCATAGTGTTCCTTAGAGTCGAGTCTTTTGACTTTCAACTGTTTCTTGAGATTAAGGCAGATTTTGGGTAACTTTGGTTTCTTTCCCACGGTCTTCCGTAACAGGGGCCAAGAAGTTTTTTTTTGGGTTATTTCATGCTGCGCTTACATCTGCAGGATTCGAGTTGAGGGAAATATCCAAACCCTTATCAGGATTTTATCATTTCTCAGGGCCACTCGAGGAGTAGTGACTGAAATGCATGGCCATGCTCGAATACATATTCGTTTTATCAGTTAAGTTACTCTCTAGTCGGGGAAACCACTCTTGATACAGATCGATTGTAAGATACGACCTTTGCGAATACGGATTTGCAAATTGTCTTACATTGAGTGGGAGAAATTTTAAAAGGATATGAGAATCGGTTATCGCACCTACACTTGTACGGACAAGTGGGATTTTGTTGGAGCTTGTGTCCTCCACATGTAGTGTGATAACGTCATTGCACATACCCTTGTACGGACAAGTGGGAGATTGGTAGGGCTGGTGTCCTTGACAGTTAGTACAATGACTTATTAAATCACTTAAAGGATCACAAGGGCATACTTTGGTATTATCAGTTGATCCACGTTTATCAATAACGGTTGGCTTGCTAGATAAGTTTGACGTTATTGTCATACGGATGGCGGTGATCAACAGGTCCCTATACGTCACACCTATAGGACACGTTTAAGAGATGTGAAGGTATGAAAATACAGTCACATTTATGCCGGATATGACTAAACAATTAGTCAGAGGTATTGACTATTAAATTAGTCAATGAGATGTTGAGATTATTATTTAATACGGATTAAATAGTTTTAGCTAATACGGATTACATGATTAATTCGTAAATTATATATAAACAGTTATATTTAATTAAATATTGAATTCGTGTATTAATATAAGCAGTTATATTAATTTAGCTAATCATACAATATCGTAATTTTTATCAGACCATTATTAATGTATCGACTACATTAATATCTGATAACGTGTATACGATTTATAATTAAATCCCGCGAATCATATTATAGCTTTAGGGTCGAATCACGCAAAGAGGATAAGGTAAGAGTGGAAAGCCCACTCTCACCCTCTAACCCTAATTTCGGCCGTGTAGAGTATTACAAAAGGAGAGGTCAGGTTGATCATTCTACTGACTAATATTACTGATCTCAAGAAAATTAGGTTTTGAGAACTGTCTTTTCCCAAAACCTAGATCTCACATCTAAAAACCTCACAAAACTCTCCCCATATTGCAAGGCAATTGGAGAGCATTTCTAACACACGCGATATCGTCTCAGATAAAGTCTTGGGTGCAAGTTATTGGAGGGATGTCCTTTAATTCCTGTTCTTAGGCCATTCGCGCAAGGACCTAAGGTTGTAATTCTATTTGATGTTTTTCTATCTTATGACCATAATCACATTTGTAGTTTTTCTTTATAATCCTGCTATTTTAGGGTGAATACATGTTTATTCCCAACAAGGACTGCCTTGACTAGAACAAGTCTGCCTGCATACAAGAATTTCCTGGCTCCATACCCATTCAATCTAGCACATATTTTATCTACTAGACATTCACAATCCTTTTTTCTGCAGTCTGGTAGTCTGGATAGGCATACCCAGGTATCTAAAAGGCAGTACACCTTCAGTGAAACCAGAGACAGCAAGGATGTCATGCTTCAGATCATCTGGAACCCCACCAAAATAAGCATTAGACTTATTTGGGCTCATCTTCAGCCCTGTTGCCTGAGAGAATGTTGTAAACGCCTGTAGAAGAAGCATCGTTGATGTGGCATCTCCTTTGCAGAACAAGAGAACATCATCTGCAAACATTAAATTGGCCAGTTGCATCTCTTTACAAAGTGGGTGATACTTGAAAGCATTATTGGAGGCTGCATATTTTATAGTCCTTGTCAAGTACTCCATACATAGAGTGAACAAAAGGGGAGATAGGGGGTCCCCTTGTCCGGAGTCCTCTCTTGCATGGAAAAAAACCAAACATTTCCCCATTCACTGTGATGGAATAACTAGCTGTAGTGATGCATTCCATTATCATTTTAATGAAGGTGTCTGGAAATAGCAGCATATGAAGCATATTCTCTATAAACTCACATTCCACTGTATCATAGGCATTTTGTAGATCAATCTTGAACATGCATTTAGGAGATGTATTAGGTCTTTCATATAGCCTAACTTGATCCTGACATATCAAAATATTCTCCTGAATGTTTCGAGCCTGGATGAAAGCACCTTGATTAAGATTCACCAACTTGGGTAAGATCACAGCTAGTCTTGCACATATCAGTTTTGATATGATTTTATATATGACATTGCAACAGGCTATGGGTCGAAACTGGAACACAGTTGTAGGCCTCTCACCTTTTGGTATCAAGGTGAGATTTGTAGCATTAATTTGTTTGAGCATTCTCTTTGACTGAAAAAAATCTGTCACTGCTGCAACCACATCCTCACCTATTTCCGACCAAGCAGTTTTGAAGAAATGACTATTGTATCCATCTGGTCCTGGGGATTTCTCATCAGAGATGCTAAAAAGGGCATATTTGACCTCCTTTCCAGTAATATGAACCAGAAGAGCTGCACCCATCTCCTCTCCTCAGTGCATTTGCAGCCTTGTTCAATAATTCTTACATGAGGAGGAGTAGTTGATTGCCTAGTACCAAGCAGCTGCTGGTAATAAGTCAGGAAGGCTCCCTGGATAGTTTCAGGGGAGTCACATAGCACTCCATGTTGATCCTCAATGAGAGCTATCAAATTCTCACTCCTCCTTTTTTTGAGAATCCCATGGAAGTATGCTGTATTGTCATCCCCCTCTGCAATCCATCTTTGTTTGGTCTTCTGGGCTAAAAAGCTGGCTTTTGCCTCAGCCAGAATTCTGTACTCTTCTGCTAGCTGAGCCTCCTCCATCATGTCTTCTTGATTGGTTGGATTTAGGCCCAGTCTCATTTGTACCTCCATCAACTGTTGCTGCTTAAGATCAGTCTTGCTTTCTATTTCATTGAACTGCTCTTTATTCAATTCCTTAAGCTCTGGTTTTAACTTCTTCAGATTATGCACCAGCTTGTACATAGCAGTCCCTGAATTATGCCGCTCCCAAGAGGTCCTTATAGTAGGTATAAACCTGGCTGACCTACCCCACATATTGAAGTATTTAAAACTTCTTTTATGCGTGCATTCCAGTTTATTAGACACAATGCATGGTGTATGTTCATACAGCCCTTCGGGCATGTAGTGAGCCATCATGTCAGGCATGTTATCAAACCAAGTTTTGTTAGCCATAAATCTATCCAACCTGCTGTAAATCCTCTCATTGGGAACTTTTTTATTGTTCCATGTATAGAAAGAACATTTGCTATGTATGTCAACCATCCCACAATCATTAACACAACTCCTGAATTGAGAAATCTCACTAGATGAGGCATTTCCACCAGTCCTCTCATTTGCTGCCAAAACACAGTTGAAATCACCACTCATAGCCCATGGTCCATTCACCATAGTAGCCAGCCTCCTTAAATGAGTCCACAAAGGCTGTCTATCAGCAGCTCCATTAAAAGCATATACCATGGTTAGGTAAAAGGAGTGTCTTTGTTGCAACGATTCCACTTTCATATGAATATATTGCGCATTGTACTCTATAAAATGAACTCTATACAAATCAGGTTTCCATAGGATCCATACCCTTCCTCCAGCATGATAGCCATTGTTAGTGGAGATACACCAGGATTTGAAAGATTGTATAGCTTTTTGCATCTTTTTAGCTTTTATCTTCGTTGCAACGAGTCATTGTTACACCCTCTATTTAATACCATTGTTCAAATGTGCATCTAGGATTGGGATTGATATGAATGTTGGAAATTAGAAAACCTTGTTTTTGAGTTTTGTAAATGTAGATGTCATGCCTAATTATCAATATTTTGCCATGCTTTATCCCGTTAAGCTGAACCTTTTATTTTTGGTTTCTTTTCTATCTAGTATGCTTTGAACTTGGATTAGTTCGATATCGCCCAACAATTGAGAAAAAAGCTCACTGGAGTCATGCTACTGTGATAGGGCTTGGGTTCAGAAATGATGGTCTCGCACTTCAATTATTTGCAGTGATTTTGTCTTCTAGCGATCATGCGTATTTACCTGATAAAGTGAGTTCGACAGTCTCGTAACAAACGGCACTCATTCTTCATAAGCATTGATTGAGAAGTGATTATACATATCTTAATATAGGCTCATTAGTCATGAGACCTATACAGGATGATTATTCATCATTCATGGACATTGATTGAGAAGGGACATTTTCTGTAATGCTTAAAATTCTTCATGGTTGTGACTAATTCTTGTGATATTCAGGGGAAGTGACTTTTCAAACCACTACCTCTCAAATCCTTGAAAAAGTTTAGAATTTTACTTTTCAAATTAAGTTGTGACGGTGATTATATCAATTAGCTATTATGTTGAAACTCATCATCAGTATAAGGACCTCATCTTTGAAAAAAAAGGTCCAATTGCTGAGTTATTTTACCATTCTTGTTCTAATTTTGCTGTTTATTTTCTCTTTTTTTGCAGGTTGTCAATGATGATGGGGCAGTACCCTTGGCTAAGCTTCCACCGATGAGTGTTTTTCTGTCATTCCACCATGTTTTAGATATAATCAGTTTTCTTCATTTGTCATCTGCTTTTCTGTTGCTGATTGCTTCCATCTTTGTTTAAATAATCTTTCCCTCTAGTTTTCGTTTAGCATTTCAAAGTTCTATTATCCAGTCAGGGGTCGAATGTCGTGATTCTTTCGCCGAAGGTTACCCTTTTTAGTTGGATACTAATTTTTTGCTTGCTTGTTTGGCAACCATGAGCCGTCATTTTGTATACAAACAGGTTGTTTTCTTGACCAAAACTATACTAGCTACTGCCTTGTGGAATCAATGCGGCTTGTTTGGCACTTGTTGATGCAGGGATCCCTGTCAAACATCTTAAAATCTAGCTGGTACTAAGGACTCCCTCCTATCTTCTTCCGTTAACTATTTATTTATATTTCAATACGAAACTTATATGAGAACTTCTTACACGTTACACCAACTCACTAAGGGTTATAGCCTCTAATGCGTAATACACAAGGATTTGACTTCATCTCACATGATCTCACATGTGATAATGTCTAGAACAGACTCACAACTCAAGTCATGAAGTTGCAGCTCAAGAGCATCTAAATGATCTTCAAGAGACATATTATATTCTCTTTCAAACTAAGAAAATCTATTCTAATTTATGGTTTACTCTGTTGATGTGCATTGTTTTGTTTTCTACAGTTTCCATATGTTGTTGTTTGACTAAAGCAGGAGAACTTATACTAGATCCACCTAAATTAGAGGAGCAGGTACTTAGTTTCTATTAAAACTTAATCCGTATATGATTTATGGGACGAGCTGGTATGCGTTGTAATAGCTAGGAATTACAGAGACATAATTGTACATTGCTACTCATCAATATAAGGTGCCCATCTTTGAAAAGAAAGTTCCAATTGCTGAGTTATTTTACCATTATTGTTCTAATTTTTCTATTTATTTTCTCTTTTTTTGTAGGTTGTCAATGATGACTGGGCAGTATCCTTGCCTAAGCTTCCACCTATGAGTGTTTTTTCTGTCACTCCACCTATTATTGTCCTTTTACGAGGTTGTGTTATTCGAATTGAGGTTCGTGTTTCCTTGTGATTATCTCCAGATTATTTTTTTCCTTGTCATGTTGCTTCTAGATTAAATGCACATTAATAAAGAGATAATTTCAATTTTTCATGCATAGAAGTTATTCACCTGTCGGATCATCTGTTTGGACTTTACAGTAATATTGAATTGTACTGTATACGGGAACTAGATAAATTCAAATAAGATGGTAGATGGGATAATATCATTGTTGAGTTAATAACTTTTATTCCTAAGGCTATCAGGACATGTTTATGTGACCGTACAAATGTTTTATTGAAATTTGAACTTGTATTGTAGAATGTAGATCAAGCCAATTTCCAAATTGATTCGACTTGGTAGTGGTACTCATTAATAACGTGTTTTATCCATATTTGCATTTAGATATCGGACTCGACAAATGGTGGTGGTTGACACCCGTCGTTGAGGGGTGCCAAAGATAAGATTTATAAAACCTCGGCTTAAGACTAGATAGCGTAAGTCAAGGGTCGAACCACAAAGAGGTGGGGAGTGTTTATTGTTAAGGTCAATGTTTTTAGGGTAACAAATTGGGGGTTTATATTGATTGTCACTAAGTCTAGAAATAAATATAACGATAAAACAAGAAAGTAAGGATGAGATAAAACTTATAATAAAAGAGATGCTACAATGTTCGGGTAGTAAATAGATATGATGGTGTAAATCCTAAGTCAACATGTATTGCAGTCGCGTAAGGGGTGTAACATATCCTTTCGGTCTATGGTACCTAATAGCTCCTTTCGGCCTATGCTATTAGTTCCTAGGTCTCACAATTATTGGGTGTCAACAATAAAGGTGATTCCTAATTTCTAGGTCACATACCTTTTAATCTTAAGTAACCTAGCCGTCTTAAAGCGTAAACCAATGCCCTTCCCGTATCTTTCAATCTTGGGTAGGTCATTACTAACATCCTACAAGTCTCCTTTCAGTCTCATTGTAGGTTATTATTGTCGACGAAATAAAACAGAACTGAAAACATACGCAGTTTGGTCGACTGACCAGATACTCCGGTCGACCGACTAAACACCTAGGTCGACCGACCAGTTAAGCCGGCCGGCCGACCTAAGCCTGCTACAGGCAGTCTCGGGTTTCGCACCATCTACACATATTACTCCTTACATCCTAACATATGCAATTAGCTACTCATAGATATAGAAATAACAACAATAACATTGATAAAAACAAAATTCATCGTGAACATTATTCCAAGCATGCGATAACAATAAAGGCTTTGGGATTCTAACTTAAACCGGATGCAAGCAATTCTAACAAAATAACAATAATGAAACTGAAATTAAAAAGAGAATTACCGGAAATAAGGATTAAGGCAGAAAAGAACGAGTTTTATTGAATCCCGTGGAAAGATTAATGAACAATGAACAAAACTTAAAGAAAAGTGTTTGAAATACTAAGGAAAATAACTATTGTATGCTAATAAAACTCTCTGTAAAACTGAATAATACTAGATGGTACTGAATGTGAATAATAGATGATTAACCCTAATCCCCAGATTAGCTTAAGTAGGCGGAAATAATAAGCTTCCTAATGACCTAATCACGCGATTGGGCTTTTGCGGAAGTTTCTGAGTCTGCGCTCTGGTCGACCGACCAGGTGATGAGGTCGGTCGACCTATTGTCGGGCTTTGTGGACTTCTGACTTCAAGATAGCAGGTCCTCTGGTCGACCGACCTAGGTAGCAGGTCGGCCGACCCACTTTCATGTACGTCAGTCTTGATTTCGCCTTGGTTTGACTTTGTGGTACTTGGTTCGCGACTTGAGTTGACTTCTCCTCATTCCTTGGCCATGCAAAAATCCCGAGGGTAGAAATTTGGTATAAAATCGTCTCTTTTCCGCATAATTCTGCAAAAGAGCATAAAAATACGAAAGTAGACAATTGTTGGGAAATAAAGGCTAAAACATAGTTAATGAGCGACAAAATGCGTGTAAAAATAGATGTAAAACATCATAAAATAGACACGCATCAAATTCCCCAAACCAAACCTTGCTTGCCCTCAAGCAAGAAATAGACTCGATCTTAAACTAATGGAACGATTTCAATCTCAGAGCGAAATTTACATGTAAGCCTAAACCAATGCCATGTATAAAATGAGATAGTATTCAAATCATGCAAACGAGTTATGGTGTTGTCAAACTTGCAAAAATAGAAACTATAGAAACTTTATACCATGGACTCTTGCTGTACGCTCGAGACACACATGAGGCAAACGGTGAGTATATGTAAAAGATAGAAAGAAGTATATTGTAAAGACGCTCACCTAACTTCAACCCATGAAAACATGCATGCAATCTAACATGAACAAGAATTCTACAACTATGTATAAACATACTCATTAAGCGACTCGGATATATGCAATTGAGGTAATGAAAGATATGTGAGGTGAAAGGTAAAAAGTGGTTAAGATGTTTTTGGACTTGTGGGGTTAGTAGCCAAGCTAGTAAAACCGGTTCCCAACAATATATTTCACGACTTTTGATATTAACAAGGTGCTCTTTTGTAGCACAATTCTCACATTATGTATAAGAAAGGACTCCCAAATATTTTGAATGAATTACGGGAGTGATAACATGTGAAAGAAAGGGATTTTTGAACGAATTTTGAATTCTGACCCTGTCAATTGGTCGACCGACCAAAGGGTGCGGTCGGTCGACCGACTTTCCTGTACTTTTGAGTTTTTTTTTTCGTTTTTCTTTCTTTCTTTTTCTGAATTTTCCTGTTCTTTTTCTTTTCTTTCTTTCTTTCCTTCTTTCCTCTTTTTGCTCAAGATAGCATACAAAACAAGATGCCTCAAAAAATAGACCAATGACCACAAATACTAGCTTGGAAGGGTAGGCTAAGTATGGGATGTAGTTTTTTGGGGGATAAAAAGGCAATTTTGGCTATGTAAGGCTTATGGGTAAATAAGAGAAAAGGGATCCCGAATGCACGTATCAAGACTCACAAAACGAGATAGTAAACAAGTATATAGCAATTCAAGTTCATGTTTATGCATATTGATGTAACATGTTCCAAGGGGAGAACTACTCACATCCTAGACAACTGGTTTAAAAATGAAACCAGGAAATAAGCTCTGAAACTTAGAATGTATAGTAGGTTGCCAACGTATACGTCAAGTCTCAAGATATACAAATTGACAAAAACTCGTAGATATGCAAAAGACTCTCATACTAAAACAAGTTGAAAAGGCAAGGCAAAGGCATAAACAAGTAAGATAGCAAAGATCATCCTTGAAATACTCTCGTTCCGACTCGACCTATATGCTAAATTAAACGTGCATTTTTTTTGAAATTTTTGAAATTTTTCGAATTTTTTTTTGGATTTTGTATATGCAACGAAAATAAAGAAAAGAACGATGCAAGATAGAAATGCAATAAACGTGTGACGAAAATGCAATGGAACAATGCATGTGACACGAAACCATTCCCCAAACCAACCCGCACAATGTCCCCATTGTGCATTAGCCTAAGCAAAGGTTTCAGAAATTTAAGAAAAAATGCAAGAAAGTAAAACCAAGGCAAATGGCCGGAAAAAACTCACCGGATTTTTAAGCGCATGAGAAACCTCCCCAATGAGCTAGGAGGTTTCGGTGTCCAGCAGTGCCACTCCAAGTACCTGAAAAGGTCAAACAAAGAAAGACCTTTTTCAGGGATTAAACATGTTTTGGGTGATAAATAATGAATTTGAAGGTTTGAAATGGAAGAAGAAGAAGCAGAAGTATAAAGGATAAAATAAGGAAAGGACTTCCCTATTATGTTTGCACGCTTCCCGAAATATCCTGAGTCGTCTGCACAGGAGGACTGGTCGGTAGACCTCTCTCCCTGGTCGACCGACCAATTGCCAGTCTTACAGTACTTCTGGATTGCAGGGGTCTGGTCGACCGATTGATGGTGGTGGTCGGTCGACCCATATTCCTGTACAGTATCCTTCTTCTTTGCGAGATTAACTTGTATTAACCAAGTTAATCTTCCCCAAACCTGAAAATTATCATACATGCGCCCAAAACATGCGCAAGAATCCAGAACCAAATCGAATTGTCTTGACTACGCAACAAAAGAAAAATTATCCTAAAAACTTAAAGCAAAACAAATGAAAAAGTCTTAACAAAACGGAAAATTGTCTTTAAGAAACTGAAAACTTGAACAACTATCCGCTAAAGATGCGGAAAATCTCAGACCACGGCTTTTGGCTATATGCCGTAGTCTCCACCGTGTTTGTATGGATGGCCAAACACGTCTCCTCTCCATCGCAAAGCATATGCGACGGACCCTTCTCTTTCTCTTCTTTTCTTCTTCTTTTGTCCTCCTCATCCACTAAATCTGGTTCATCATCCTCTTTGTAGCTTAGGATCCCTAGTCCACCTCTTTGCACGATGACCTCCTTCACCAAGGGCTTCCCCAAACCAATTCCTGCATTAGGCAAAATAGAAGCATCCTCCATATTGCTCCCAATCTGGGACGGAGGTGTAAAAACAGGTATAGGTGTAGCTATCAAAGTAGGAGAAGTGGTGATGACCTTATACTTCTTTTCAGAAGCAATAGCATTACAAGTGATAGGGGTCATAGCATCTTTCTTCCTATAAGAAAGACCAAAGATGATAGAATGCTTCCCTACCTTAAAAGTCAAGGTCCCACTACCTACATCAATTATAGCTCCCGCGGTGTGTAGGAAAGGTCTCCCTAGTATGATAGGTATATGGGCATCCTCAGGGATGTCCAAAACTACGAAGTCAACTGGGAAGAAGAACCTGTCAATGCGCACAGGGATGTTTCCCAACACCCATATGGGTTCCATGGAGGTATGGTCGGCCATTTGGACCGTCATGCTAGTCATGGCAAAGGTGGTCATTCCTAGTTTCAAGGCCACGCTTAAGGGCATAACACTTATGCTAGCCCCCAAATCACATAGAGCCTTTTTTACTGGAAAGGTCCCAATGTTACAAGGTACAGAAAAGCTCCCAGGGTCCTCTAACTTATGAGGGGCAATAACATGGGAAAGAAAACTGGAGGACTCTTCGGTAAGTACTACCGAATCTACCTTATCTAGAGACCGCTTCCGGGTTAGGAGTTGTCTTATGAACTTAAGATAGGAGGGAACCTGTTGAACTAACTTTAAAAACGGTACTTGTACATTTAATGAACGAATAACGTCTTTAAACTTATCAAAGGATACCTGTTCCTTAGTTGGTAGGAGTCGCTCCGGATAAGGAGGGGTGGCACTTTCAGCTTTTTCAGTCCTCCTCAAAAATTTGGGGGTCTTGTCACCCCTGAATAGGAAGTCTCTTAGGTTGTCAGGCATTTCTGGCCTAAAAGAATCCTTCTGTTTAGCGTCAGCGGTCGGTCGACCTTGCTCCTCGGTCGGTCGACCTGATTCCTGTACTCCAGTAGCTTCTGGAAACTGCTCCGTGGTCGACCGACTGGGTATAGTGGTCGGTCGACCAGAGTCACTGTTATCCGTGTTCTGCTGTTTCTCTTTTTCTGCTCCACCAGCTTTGCTACCACCAACTTTAGCCCCACTCCGCAGCGAGATGATGTTAAGAGTCTTATTCTTTTGGTCCGTCTTGGTCAGAAGTTGACCCGGAGCCCTAGTATCGTTCTTGCTCGCAATTAGAGCAATTTGGGACTCTAACATCTTCATGCCCGCCTCTTGTGCCTGTGACTCCTTCTGAACTAACCCAATGAGGTTTTGGATGAGAGCATCCGTATTGGGTGGTGGGTTAGAAGGTGGTTGAGGTACGAAAGGTGGTTTTTGATAGTTTTGTTTATGTGGAGGGATATAGGCTTGATTTTGTGGTGGTTGTTGGTGTTGTGGGTTGAGGACATTTTGGCTTGTCCATCTCATGTGGGGGTGGACATTGTTGCTATTAGGGTCATAGAAATTATTTCCGCGGTAATGTTGAAAGGTCGCGCATGTCTCATTTGATGAAGTATAGAATTTGGAAATATGCCCCTTTCCATCGCATCTCTCACAAATGAATGGTCCGTCATGAACGGCGTTCACTTGGTACATACCACCCTTACTCTCACTCCCTATCTCGAACTTCCCACTATTAACCTCCAACTTATCTAGTTTGGCCATCAAGGCCTCAATAGCTGCAACATTGGATTCAGCCTTCATTTGGTTACCACGGGAAGTCCCGTGTTCAGCATGATGTACAGCAACATCCTCTATAATCTTGAGACCCTTAGTCTCTCCCGAGTTCTCTTGGAACCTCCCATTGGCCGCAGCATCTAAGTAGGCCCGGTTATCGTCATAGAGGCCATTGTAGAACTGGTTGCATAGAAACCATTGTTCAAATCCATGATGGAGTATGGATCGAACGAGTCTCTTGAACCTAGTCCAAGCCTCGTTGAAGTCTTCCGAAGCTCCTTGTTTAAAGCTGGTAATTTGTGCCCTCAAGGCATTAGTCTTGGCCGCGGAATAGTATTTCCTATAGAAGGCCAAGGCTAATGTGTTCCAGTCGGTCACTCCCGCAGCAGTGCGGTCTAAGTCACGATACCACTCCCTCGCCGAGTCTCGGAGGGAAAAGATGAACATGGTCTCCTTGATTTGATCATGCGTCACTCCGTCTGGGGGTGCTATGGAGCATATGTAATCTGTGAAGATTTCAATATGCTTAGCTGCATCTTCATTGGCCGCGCCCCCAAATTGGTTCCTCTCCACCATGGAGATATAGGAAGGCTTGGCCTCAAATGGCTTCCCCGTGCCCGCAGGTAAAGTGAACCCTTTGTATAGGTCCTTCACCTGTGGCAATGAGTGACTGGCTATGCTTGCTTCTTCAGCCATCTTTTCGTCCTCTTCTTCAAAGGATCGGAAGTAGGTATTTGTAGGTGTTTTTGGTGTGGGTAGATAATGAGGTGAGTTTGGTTGTGATTGTGGTGTTTTTGGTGTAGGTGGGTTGTTTTGTGGTGATGGTGGTGATGATGGTTGATCAAAAATATCCTCTTGGAATAAGGAAGATGGAGAACCTCCTTCCCTACTCTCTAAAAACTGCTTTCTTCTTTCTCTAATAGTCCTTTCAAGCTCGAGGTCTAGTGGTAGGAGTTCTCCTTGAACTGACCTGCGCATAAGATGGAAATTACAAGAAAAAAGTAAGAAAGGTTTAAGGAACAAAGTTCCTTAAACACACAAAAAAAATAAAAACAAAAACAATAAGCAATAAACACTGGCGTCACCTCCCCGGCAACGGCGCCAAAATTTGACACCCGTCATTGAGGGGTACCAAAGATAGGATTTATAAAACCTCGGCTTAAGACTAGATAGCGTAAGTCGAGGGTCGAACCACAGAGAGGTGGGGAGTGTTTATTGTTAAGGTCAATGTTTTTAGGGTAACAAATTGGGGGTTTAGATTGATTGTCACTAAGTCTAGAAATAAATAGAACGATAAAACAAGAAAGTAAGGATGAGATAAAACTTATAATAAAAGAGATGCTAGGATGTTCGGGTAGTAAATAGCTATGATGGTGTAAATCCTAAGTCAACATGTATTGCAGTCGCGTAAGGGGTGTAACATATCCTTTCGGTCTATGGTACCTAATAACTCCTTTCGGCCTATGCTATTAGTTCCTAGGTCTCACAATTATTGGGTGTCAACAATAAGGGTGATTCCTAATTTCTAGGTCACATAGCTAGCCGTCTTAAAGCGTAAACCAATGCCCTTCCCGTATCTTTCAATCTTGGGTAGGTCATTACTAACATCCTACAAGTCTCCTTTCAGTCTCATTGTAGATTATTATAGTTGACGAAATAAAACAGACTGAAAACATACGCTGTTTGGTCGACCGACCAGCTACTCCGGTCGACCGACTAAACACCTAGGTCGACCGACCAGTTAAGCCGGTCGGCCGACCTAAGCCTGCTACAGGCAGTCTCGGGTTTCACGCCATCTACACATATTACTCCCTACATCCTAACATATGCAATTAGCTACTCATAGATATAGAAATAACAAAAATAACATTGAAGAAAACAGAATTCATGGTGAACATTATTCCAAGCATGCGATAACAATAAAGGCTTTGGGATTCTAACTTAAACCGGATGCAAGCAATTCTAACAAAATAACAATAATGAAACTGAAATTAAGAAGAGAATTACCGGAAATAAGGATTAAGGCAGAAAAGAACGAGTTTTATTGAATCCCGTGGAAAGATTAATGAACAATGAACAAAACTTAAAGAAAAGTGTGAAAAAAAACTAAGGAAAATAACTATTGTATGCTAATAAAACTCTCTGTAAAACTGAATAAAACTAGATGGTATTGAATGTGAATAATAGATGATTAACCCTAATCCCCAGATTAGCTTAAGTAGGCGGAAATAATAAGCTTCCTAATGACCTAATCACGCGATTGGGCTTTTGCGGAAGTTTCTGAGTCTGCGCTCTGGTCGACCGACCAGGTGATGAGGTCGGTCAACCTATTGTCGGGCTTTGTGGACTTCTGACTTCAAGATAGCAGGTCCTCTGGTCGACCGACCTAGGTAGCAGGTCAGCCGACCCACTTTCCTGTACGTCAGTCTTGATTTCGCCTTGGTTTGACTTTGTGGTACTTGGTTCACGACTTGAGTTGACTTCTCCTCGTTCCTTGGTCATGCAAAAATCCCGAGGGTAGAAATTTGGTATAAAATCGTCTCTTTTCCGCATAATTCTGCAAAAGAGCATAAAAATACGAAAGTAGACAATTGTTGGGAAATAAAGGCTAAAACATAGTAAATGAGCGACAAAATGCGTGTAAAAATAGATGTAAAACATCATTAAATAGACACGCATCAGTGGTGCATCGAGATGAGAGGAGCAAACAAATCTGGAATTCACTTTTTTCGGAGTAGTTTAGCTAGTCGTACCTTTTGTCGTAGATTATTTATTCTTTCGGGATATTTTATTATTTTCGGGTGGAAAAATTTCTATTGTTCGGATGAACTAAACAATTACAATAGTTATGTTGAGCTTTGAAAATATGTAATTTGATAATGCAATTTTAATTTTATGCTATATGATTTTGTTTTGGTATATCTTATTGTCATATTAATTCATAATTTTGTTTCTCGTACTCTATATAACTATTAATTAATTCAATCGCGTATTAAGAAATAAAAGTCGTAGCTTTATGTAGTGTCTTTTTTCAATAATGGAAAAGCGTCGAGAAGTTAAGAGTTTTGACGCAAAAAAGAGTCGAGAAAGACTGACACCTAAAGGCGTCGCGGCTCATGACACCAAAAAGCGTCGCCAAGGTCGACACAAAAAAGCGTCGAAAAATCCTGACGCACCAAATCCTGACGCTTTATGAAGCGTCGAGGAAGAAAATGTCGACGCTTTAAAGCGTCGTAACCAAAAAAGCGTCGAAAACGGGCGGGATGTGTTGTAGTGTAATCATAAAAATAATCATTAAATCATATTAATCACATCAATTAGCATAAACATAATTAAAAGAGGAAACACCTAGTTACCCTTTTAGCAATTAATGAAAACATTCATAAAGGATACGACCAACAAAGCCTTGTCTCCAACACGTGTCACTAACCCCAAAAATCAACTTTAAAAGAAAGCGATAATCCAAATCCTTATGATAGAAATTGTACCAAGCAATCACTCTTTCTAAAACGCCAAAGGGAATGACATCTTCTTCTTTACCCACAAACACAAGAGACCTAAAACGTAGGTCTAAAGGTCCATACAAATAATTCCCAATAAAAAAATTTGAATATAATATATTGTAAAGGTAAGAGCCAAGATTGTGAAAATATAATTTATGTATGAGTTTTGAAGAATAAAAGATATTCAACAATGAAGTTAAAGGAAGAAAGAAGAACAAAAGAGAGAAAAGAAGGAGAAGACGTGCGGCCGAAACTCACGCACAAAAATCAAATGACCTTGTTGTTTGTTAGGTTAAATTCTATTTATAAGGAGATCAACTAATGGGCTTTGAGTCCATTAGCTCATACAATTGATTATTTGATAACAAATTAGATTTACTGATCTGGAACACATGGACAACACCTAAGCATGTGTTTGTGAATTGGATGTATCACCATGAGGGGCTGTCTACTAAGGACAAGCTGATGAGATATTGTATAACACAGGAAGATCACTGTTGCATATGTTGGACTGCTACTGAACTGCCTACACACTTGTTTTTTGAGTGTCCTTACAGTAAGAGGATTATACTACATATTCAGGGATGGCCTAAAATGCACATACCAAGTACACAAGTTACAGCATGGAGAATGAGAAGGAGAGGGTCCAAGCTTAAGAGAGGGGTGCTCAATGGCATATTGAATGCAATAGTCTATCACATTTGGATACAAAGGAACAAAGCTAGAGTGGAATACAAACTGATGAGACCAGAAGTGGTATTCAAAAATATTCATGCAGAAATAAGACCTAGAATTCAGAACAGATGTAAAGGGCATATCCCTAGCAGGGATAAGTCCTGGATAGATAGCTTGATGATGTAATGAGGCTTTGTAAGGAAGGTTTACAGCTTCTGACATTCTGATCTTATAATATATTTTTTACTTTTCACCAAAAAAAAATAGATTAGATATTATTAAAACGCAAGGAGAGCTTATAAAGAAAAGTACTTATTAAATTAAGATAATCAATTATTGCACAGACGTTTTAACCCATTCAAAAGTAGATCAAAACGAGGAAGAACAAAAATAGAAAACGGAAGTTATAAATATATTTCCAAAATCCATTAATAAACCTCGAACTAAGTAATTAAATAAAATACTTTTATAATAAAATACGGGGTGTTACAACAGGTCAACATTTATCAGTAATGAGTGATTTTCAATAGTTTGACATTACTGTCATGTGATGGTGATGATCAGTTGATCTTTTTAGGTCACACCTATAAGACATGCCCTAATCTATTAAGTTAATAATTTGTATAAGATATGAATTGATTAATTCCTTAAATTTGCACAAGATAAATTAAGAGGTTTTTGCGTCTCGTTATAATTCGATTATGCGAGATTCAATTTGATTAAAATAAATGTTATTCTTTAAAGTCGATAAATGTTATCACAATAAAAGATTATCGGTTAATGATAATTACAATCGAGTTGTAGATTATATTGACTAAATATGATTTATTAAATAATTAATACCTAAATGTTAGGTATTAATTATTTATTGAAATATTTTATTTGAATTGTTTAAATACATATTTTAATATAACATCACAATTCCATGTGATATGTCACAAATTGGGACATTACACAAATGACAATTTTAAGTGTAATATGGATCTCATGTAAGACATGGAGCCGTGCTTATGGGTGGCTTTATGATTTTGGTCTAATTAAGAATTAGACAAAATCATTATGGTTGAGCATGCCTACACCTAGCCCTTAATACTTAGATGTTTTGAGAAGAGAAAAAGAGAAAGGCCTCTCTTCCCCTTGCCCTTGAACCGTGCAAAGCAAAGGAAGAATAGAGGTCCTCTCTTGTCTCTTCTTATTTATTCACTCATGCAACCATTTTACACTTTATACCTCTTATGCAAAATAAAATTAGTGAGTTGCTTATCTCTCTAAAATTTCCGTCCATATATATAATACTAGTGTAGTATTTTGTGAAAAATATATATATTTAAGGACATTACTACTATCACATATTAAGAATATTATAGTAGTAGATTGGGTATTATCTTGGGTGCAAACTAGAGTTGATCATGTCCGGGCTAGCCCGTCCGGCCCGCTATTTGAGCGGGCTTGGTCACAGAAAATATTAAAATAAATGGTTAATGGACAGAGAAAACTTGGCCCGCTAAATTAATGAGCAGGTATGGACTAAGTAAAAATGTTCGTGGACAACCCGCTAGGCCCGCTAAAGCTCAAAATAATGTAATTTTTACTTTCTATATATTATTTACTAAATTAATTATCTATTAATTCCATGTAGTAATCCCATACCCAAATAAATTAATAACGAAAAATAATAATAAAATGAGAAATCCACCCATAAACTTACTCGTTTTTGACTTTTTTGCCCTTTTTGTTATGCTTATGAGACCAATATCAGTATAACACACTTTCTTATCGCATAAATATTTTCTATACTGGGATTTTTGAGATACTTATACATCATTTTTAAGTTCGTGACTCTAATGTTTAAAAGCCCGACAGCCCATGGGCAGGCCCACCAACGTATAAGGGACGGGTACAAACAACTTCAACAAACATGTTTTAGCGGACACGGACATAAAAAAATTTACCCGCCGGACACTTTTTCTTAAGGTGGCCCGGCCCGTGTCCGGCCCAAGCCCGCAAACGATCACCTCTAGTGCAAACTAAGGAGGATTCATTCACTTGTAGTCTTGGTTCATCCCTTCCATTAATAGCTCAAGATCGGTTTTGGAAGGAGTCCAAACCGTGCCCTAATATACCGAAAATCTCAATTTCGATTTCTTGTGTACTTTGCACGCATAACATCTATTTTGTTTATGACTAAACTAAATAATATACTCATATATGATATGAGTTTAAGAGTGTGTTTGGATAACAAAAATGGAGGGAAAATGAGTGGAGGGGAAATGAGAGAAGAGAAAGGGAGGAGAGGGAAGGGGAGGGCAAATGAAATATGGGTGTTTGAATATAATTTCGTTCCAAATCTCTCCTAATGTGGAGAGATTTTGATTTGTCTCGGAGGAGAGAAAATGGATCCCTCCAAATGGATCCCTTACTCTCCCTCCCTATCTTTTCCTTCCAAAACCCTCAATCGAAACACACCTTAAATCTTAAAATATGATTTTCAATCACATGCCACTTGTAATTTTAATGCATATTTAACAATTAAATATAATTACATATCAAATAAATTACAATTAACAAATTTACTAACAATTCTTAATTACACGAATGTAAAATAAGTCATCTTAAATTTAGTTAGTATAACTCACAATATTTTGTAATTATAATTAACTTATCACCACCTCTTGATGTTGCGTGGACTTGGAAGAGAATATGCAAGGTAAAAGATCTACTGGCTACACTGGCATACGACTTTACTGCCAGTCAGGTGCAGTACTCAATAGGTAAGGTGTATGGTCTTCTGAAACCAGTAGCACCTCAGCAACAATGGACAGCTCTGATCTGGAATGCCTGGACTATACCCAAGCATCTGTTTGTGAATTGGATGTACTATCATGAAGGTCTAAACACGAAGGACAAGTGGCTGAAGTATGGAGTAGCACAAGATGATTTGTGTTGCATTTGTGGGACTGAAACTGAACAGCCTGCCCATTTGTTCTTTGAATGTGCCTATAGCAAGATGATCATATCACATATTCAGGTGTGGAATAAGCTGAGAATTCCAAGCAACCAATTGACTGAATAGAGAATCTGCAGGCGAGGCTCGAAGCTTAAGAGAGGGGTGATTAATAGCATTCTGAATCCAACAGTGTACCATATCTGGATACAGCGGAACAAGGCTCGAGTGGAATATAGACTTCTGAAACCAGAGGTTGTTTTTAAACATATACAGGATGAGATGAGAATTCGTATTAGAGGAAGATGTAAAGGATTTATTCCTATAAGGGATAAATCTTGGATTGACGGCTTGATGATGTAATGGCTTTGTAAGGAGGTTTCCTCCAAAACTCGTTTACTTAATATATTTTTTACCTTTCACCAAAAAAAAAATTAACTTATCATTCTTATTTCGCATGTTTCATAACTATCAATTAATTTTTAGTAATATTATGTTTTAATTACTAAATCAAATCTTTTTTTTGGTGTAAATGTGAGTATATTATATATCAAGAAATATTGGTACAAAAGGTGCAGACCATTATCTAGAGACAGCAAGTCTCAGAAATAAATCAGAAATTATAAGACTACAACCATTGGGTTTGGATTCTATCAAATTTCTGCCCTGCAGTAGATGTTATTCAGTGTTTAATTTCAGCTTCAATCCTGGCACCTAGCCTCTCCGGTTTTAGTAAGGTTCCATTATGCCACGCATTATTCCTCTATTGCCATATATAATAGTGGTAAGCATTGATGAGCACAGCAAACCACTTCCATTGAACAGTCTGAGATGCTACATTAATCATTTGATGAACAGAAGGCATGTCCTTCCGCACCCAAGTTGCAATGTTATCTCGAACTTTACAACTGTATATGCAGTTGTTGAAGATATGATCTATGGATTCTGTTGAAGCTTGACACATTGTACATAGATCATCAGTACATCAACCAAGATTGTAATACCTCGTGTTTTAGTCTCGGTCAGCGACAGTCAAACCATACTTGCCATGTAACATTTCGTGTTTTGAAGCCTATATAAGTGCTACTTGTGATTGTTTCATGCTTGTTATATGTTCATTGCTGTTATGTGGGGGGGGGGGGGGGCGAACTTCGGGACGAAGTTCATTTTAAGGAGGGAAGACTGTAATACCCTGTGTTTTCGTCTCGGTCAACGACAGTCAAACCATACTTTATGCAAGTATTTCAAATGGAATGTTTATAAAGTATTTTACGTAAACTATTGCTATTTTATAAATCGTATTTTACGATTAATTCATATTTCATAATCATTTTTATATTTGATGATTATTTCATAAAATGACATTTCATTCGTATTTTCTTTATTTCGATAATATATTTTTAATTAAATATATTTCATATATTATATTATTTCTAATTTATGCTTGTTTTATTATTTACGTCATAATTATATTTAAATCCTAATTTAAGAGAGTTGTGAGATGGTTGTTTCAGGAAGTCTACTGGTGTCGAGGCCTGGTGCCTGCCACCAGGGGGTTGTAGGTAGTGTGGGGTGTCGAGGTTAGTGGTTGGTTGTGGTTATAGTGGTGTAAAGGGTAGTTAAGGGGGTGTTTACGAGACGGGCAGGAATACGGTTTCAACGGGTGTGGTTGTGACCAAGGGTTTTGGGACTGGTTTTGAGGGCTGTTAGCGTGGTTTCAAGGGACGTGGTCGGTGTCAGTGGGTGCGCCATAGTGCAGGGGTGACAGCCGTCGTGTTTTGGTGGTGGTTCAGGTACGGTCAGGGTGGTCAAGAGGGCTGAGTTCAGGGGCTGTTGGTCACGGCTTTTTGGGGCTGACTAATGTTACGTTTTTTTTAATGTTGGTATTTCTTGTTGTTGTTTCCTTGTCCACATGTTAGTGTTAGTGTTAGTGTTAGTATTATTATTATTATTATTATTATTATTATTATTATTATTATTATTATTATTATTATTATTATTATCATTATTATTATTATTATTATTATTAATAGTAATTGTTGTTATTATTGTTATTATGATTATTAATATTTTTATTAGTATTATTGGTATTATTATTATTAGTTATTTTGATGTTCTTAGTAATTTAATTAGTTTTAATTAGTTGAGTTCCTTAATTTATTTTGTGACGGTACTTTATTATATTATTCAAGTTAATTAGCTAGTATTGTTAATTAATTGTTATTATAATTATTCGAGGTATGTCTAGAGTGATTTGTTAACGGTTATATATGTTCGTATAATCGTGTGTAAGACGAAGTTTATAATTATAATTGATCAAGTAGTTAATTTATAAATTGTTACCTATGAGACAAGTATGACAGTTAATGAGCATGACAATATTTAATAAGTTGTAATTACATACTTGCCGGTGATACACTGTATTCGATATTTGGTCATTTGTTAGTGGCTTGACGGGTTCAATCGTAATAAATGAACCTAATTATTTATCGGTAGTAATTGTATGGTGGGTAATTGTTATTTGTTAATTGTTAAAGGTAACGGTGTTGTGGAAGATATCTGTCTTTACGTGTTCGGGGATACTCATTGGAGTAGCTTGCTACCAGGTAGGAGACACTAACCTTATACTCTATGATGTGTTATGAATGGATGTGGTATTGTGTGTTATGGATGCCGAATATGATTTATATGAGAATTATATGGGTTGGATTGACTGTGGATTATTGGTAATGGCATGAGCATTTCATTATTTGATAGTATGATTGAATAATTATATCGTTGCATTCATGAGCATAGCATATGCATTGGTTACTGAGAAAGTTATGGTCAGATATTGTTCTGATATAAAGCCCAGGGTGGTTCTGCAGACCAGGCCTGGTGTCTTATCAGCTATTGAGCTGGTGTTCGGTGACGGCCGATTATAGTCTGCCGGGAGGTTCGGTATGGCTTGGTGTTTCGGGTATGAGATTGATAATGAGAATGAGATTGAGATTGAGCTCGAGCATATCATGGCATTTGCATATCATTTAACAGTTGCATTATAATTATTATTGTAACACCCCCAGAGTACGAGAGGAAAGGTGTCCCACATCGGTAGAATGTGAGGCTTGTGATATGTTTATAATAGCTTCCACCCACCACTTAGTAACAAGGCCTTGTGCTTTTGGGCTTAAGTGAGGACAAACAATGGCCCCAAAAGTATGCACCCATCTTATTGGGTTTGTGTTACGATGGTGGCGGGTCGGGTTGTTAAAAATGGTATCAGAGCGACCCTGCGACCGTGTGGTAAGCCTGTGGTCGGGAGTACCCGGGTCACACACCTAGCGGGGGAGGATTTTGGCCCTGGTTGTGATCAAGTTTGAGGCACAACGAGGACGTTGTGTTCTTTAAGTGGGGGAGTTTGTAACACCCCAAGAGTATGAGAGGAAAGGTGTCCCACATCGGTAGAATGTGAGGCTTGTGATATATTTATAATAGCTTCCACCCACCACTTAGTAACAAAGCCTTGTGCTTTTGGGCTTAAGTGAGGACAAACAATGGGCCCAAAAGTATGCACCCATCTTATTGGGTTTGTGTTACGACGGTGGTGGGTCGGGTTGTTACAAATCTTTGTAACACCCCCATTTATTTAAGAGCCTTGAGCAAGGCATTCTCAAATAAATAGAGTTGTTACCATCTCGTAATGTCCGAGGTAGTGAATAACAAAGTAAAACAAACCAAAGTACTTTATATAAAAACTGATTAAATTAAAACTTTTGATATTACAACTATTACGCAAGGAATAAAGTACAACTGATAACATTTAAGTATGTGATCTAACTCTAAGTAGGTCCAAGCCATGTCTCTCTCCTTGCCCAAGCTCCTAGTCCATATGTCTCTGACCTGTAGAATCTACTCCCCATTCTGGATCATCGTAGGATAACACAAAAATAGATATTTAGACAAATATGATATGCAAATACCATGATATGCTCGAGCTCAATCACAATCTCAATCTCAAACCCGTAACACCCAGCCATACCGAACCTCCCGGCAGACTATCATCGGCCGTCGCCGAACACCAGCTCAAAAGCTGATAAGACACCAGGCCTGGTCTGCAGAACCACCCTGGGCTTTATATCAGAACACTATCTGATTCACAACTTTCTCAGTAACCAATGCATATGCATGCTTATGAATATGATAACAAAATAACCAATCATTAATCCTCATGTTTATAAAATCATACTTGCAACCATCACATTCAATTACCACATCCAATCACAACACGTCACCGTAGAAGTATAAGTGTATCCTACCTGGATAGCAATATAATCCAATAGCAAGCCAGCAAGTAAACTGAATTATGCCACGTCAACATCGTCACCTAACAATTATAATATACTTAATCACTAACTAATACAATTATGCAACTAATATAATATATCCAATATTCAAATTAATGATTTAAATAATATATCACGCATAACGAGGTCGTATTTAAACATGACTACTTCAATTAACGTAACCAATCCGACCTTAATACTTTTATAATTAATACCAATTGAATAAACGAACATGGAAAATATAGTAGGACCATTAATAAACGTCACATCCATGTATAATAAAATTCACTTAACACTTTAATAATTAAAAGTATGAGAAATATTGTTATTAATAATAACCATATTATTACTAATAATAATAATAATAATAACATCAATATTACCAATAATACTAGCATATAATATCAATAATAATAATATGATAATATTAATGTTAATAATAGTAATGATAATACACAATCAAAACAACACCAACATGTTGTAGCAAGGACAAGTTAAACGCAACAACCAGCCCTTGACAGCCCCCGTCACCCTCCAAAGCAGCCCCAAAAGACACCCCTTCAGCCACCTGCATCACCACCGACCCACGGTGGTTGCAACCACCGCCCCACGACGTATCCATTGGCACCACCCACAACCCCTGACTCGTCCCCGACAACCCTCGATACCAGTCACAAACACCCTACCAGAAACCGACATGTACAGCCCTTTCCCCGCACTTGTCTCACCCCCTTCTATAACCAGCCCCTACTACTTTCTAACACCGCCATAACCACACCAGTCACCACCCTAGATACCTCACACCACCCTCGACCCCCCGGTGAAAACTCCAGCCATTGACACCATCTCAAACGCCTGGAACAGCCGCTCAAAAACTTCTGCCCCAATCCGCGAACAGCAGCAGTCCGTACTACCGCTGCAGACCACCCAAAACGAATGTCACTATAACACCACCACGACACACCATAAACCACCATATCAACCACCACCCAAGCACCCCGACTACCACCAATACAAGTACCTTAACACCCATAACAGCCATGACCAGAAACTAAATCGAATTAAGGCTTAAACAACACCTGCTCGTGACTCTGTTTCGAAACAATAAAAAAAACGTGATTTGAACAGGCGACAAAAACGGCCGTGACTAGTGGTCCTACGCGGTCAAAGGTGGCACGACTATGGTCAAGACACATCTTCTAACATCATAGATCATTAATATACGGGAAATCAAAACCAAAACTATGATTAAGAATTGAAAATCACGAATTGAAACTAACCAGAAAACTGGAAAACAGAGAGAAGGCTGTGTGTACTCACTTTCAGACGCAAAACGAACCACCAACGACAACCTTAAACCACCGTGTAACCCCTCTTCCCTGTTCCCTGATGTGGCGGCAGTGAGTTTATGTGGAGGTATGAGGCGTTGTAGGGTTAGGGTTAGGTTTTCGAGACCCTTCTATGTAGAGAGGCAGATAGAAATTGTGAGGTTGTGTGTGTGTGTGGACTGTTGTGTCGAGTTGGGCTAGTACAACCTTGACACGCAGCTTGAGGCCCAAGTGATACTCTAGCACGCATTCCTAGACCTTATAGCACGATTAGAACGAGACTCGACAACTAATTACCCGCACTCAACGCTTCATTCATAACGTATAAACACTTAACCGATATCTAAACAATTAAATACTAATAACATATCAAACATCAATAATAAATATTAAAATAAAATAGCATAAAGATATATAAAAATTATGATTTAATATGATTATGACTTGAAAAAATAAATAAATAAATAAATATATAAATAACTAACTAACTAATATATAAATAAATAATGGAATTTAAGTATAGACGAGAAATAAATATAAAAACAAGAAATATATTTAATTATAAATATACCCTTAAGAATTAAAGAAATACGAATGAAACGTCATTTTATGAAATAATCATCAAATATAAAAATGATTATGAAATACGAAATAATCTTAGAAATACGATTTATAAAATAATAACAGTTTATGTAAAATACTTTATAAACATTCCCTTTGAAATACTTGTATAAAACACGGTTTGACTGTCGTTGACCGAGGCTAAAATACGAGGTATTACAATTATGTTATCCTACTCAACCGCGAGGTTGACAGTGTATTCGTGTACACCTACAATGATCCGGAATGGGGAGTAGATTCTATAGGTCAGAGACAGATGGATTAGGAGCTTGGGCATGGAGAGAGACATAGCTTGGACCTACTTAGAATTAGATCACATATTTAGATGTTATCAGTTGTACTTTTATTCTTTGCGTAGTAGTTGTAATGTCAAAAGTTTAAATTTAATCAGTTTTTATATAAAGTACCTTGGTTTGTTTACTTTGTTATTCACTACCTCGGACATTTTGAGATGGTAACCACTCCATTTATTTGAGAATGTCTTGCTAAAGGCTCTTAAATAAATAGGGGTGTTACAAAGTGGTATCAGAGCAAACAATCCTCAGGCCTAAACCAAACGAATACTAATGAACGTAGGAAGAGTCTAATAAAATAAATCCCAGGCTAGTAACTGTTAAGAGCCCCAGGATTGGGATGAGTTAGGGGCCCCCTCAAACCAAGTCACTGGCCCTTTCAGTCTAACCTGGTAACCCTTGAGTGATGCAGAGAGTGGGTAGTAACAAAATAAAGGATCAGACCGTCAGTTTTGCAGGGGAGGAATGAGGTAAGCTATGATGTGAAATATGGTTGGTGATCTGTATTGTGAAGCATGATAATGATATTGAATGTTGGTTGAGATAATTGATTTCCAAGTATTGAGAATATGAGTATGAGTATATGAGTTGAAATATGAGTTTGACTTGTATGGTGATATGCATGCGGCTATATGATCCCTGGACCCTTAGGTAGAAATGTAGTATAATGATATGTGTAATGAGTTGCTGATAAGTAACACCTTAGTGATTTCTAGGACATATTTACGTACTTAAATAAGTTGTGATTGTTATGGTAGTAAAAACTAATGCATTGTCTATACATACATGATTATTGAGCTACTTAGTTGATTTTATTTTCGGTTTCGCAATCTTTATCGCTTTCTAGATGGCAATTACAGTTTGAGATGATGAATAAATGTTAATATGGTGCATTGTGATTTTAATGTTTCAAATGATATGCCAACATGTTTTGGAAGAAGAATGAGTATATTTAAATGTGATAATGTGAAGTGATTTTAAGGAACCAAAATTGTAATAAAATTTTTAGAATGTTACCTTATTTGTACGGGCTGCCTGTAACAGCCCGTATTTTTATAAAACATATTTTAAGGGTTTTAATTATTTTAAAGTAATAAAATAATATTTTAATAATTTATCGGGAAGTATTTTAATAAATAGTAAGATCCGTCTTAAGAACCTTAAGTCCTTAAGACGAATACAACTTGGCAACTTAAGAACTCATCTTAAAACCCGTTCATTTCCGACCCGTTTTCATTTAAACGGAAAGGACAACCCTTAAACCCCTTAAACTCCTATATGTCGACATAACCCTCCATTCCAAGAATAAGAACACTGTAATAATATTTCTCCATAAACTCTCTTAAACCTCCATCTTCTTCTCCATTTTTCTTCATCATCCGTTCACCGAATCAAGGTAATAAATACATTTTCGGAATCTTCATCGAATTTGCAAGCCATCTATCACTTCCGTTTTCCGTTTCCTTCAATTCGAAATTTGGCCTGTTTTGGGTAATTCGAATTTTAGCCTCCTAAACCCGTTTTGCTTGTTGTAGGTGAAGACTTAAAAGATCCTAAGAAGGTTAGTGGCAAGATTGAAGAAGAGATTGGAGCTTAAACGCTAAAAAGGTGACGATTACGAGTAACTCGGCCTTTTTGTTAAAATAGCAAGTTTTGTTGTGTTCTTGTTATTGTTTCTGATTTTTGTTTGAGGTTGATGATTAATGGACTTAGTAACATGTTAGGAATGTTCTTACTTGATGAATTCATGCTTGGATTATGTTTCATTTGCTTAATCATTCATTTTCATAAATTTCATGTTTGCGACGGATACATGTAATAATCGTTTGAGGATTGTTTTGTGGTTTAATTGCTGATAGATAGTGTTATTGGGTGATTTGTGATATTGGGTAAACTTCATATGTTGCGATTCTTAAAGTTTGGTATCGATTTAATGAAGTTTTGATTTGGCTGGAAAATAGGATTTTGGAAGTCAGGCTCTTTGAGCTGGTCGACCGACCGGCCGCCGGTCGACCGGCTGGGGATGCTTTTAGTCGTTTTTGCGAATTTTGAAATGCGTAGGATTAGGATGCCCAACCGGCAGACCGGCCGCCTGCCAGCCGGCTGGGAGTACATTGTAGGTGTTTTGCGAAATTTGAGAATATAGGCTTAGGATGCCAGCCGGTAGGCCGGCTGCCTGCCAACCGGCTGGTAGCCTCTTTTGTGGGATTTACGTAAAGTGTAGGGGATTGGGTTCCCAGCCGGTAGGCCGGCTGCCTGCCGACCGGCTGGGAGTCCTTTGTGGTTGTTTTTGTTTTCAAGAAAGAGGAAGGCTGAGATGGGTTACCAGCCGGTAGGCCGGCTGCCTGCCGACCGGCTGGGGACCCCTGTTGCTTGCCTTTAATTCGTAATTCGTTTGTAACTTTTAAACGGTTGATCGGTTTTGATTGAAACTCGTTCCTTGTATCTTTGATATGTATATGAGGTCCCCGGAGGATGGGCGACACTATATTGGGTTCGGGAATGGAGTGAGGATAGAGACCCCCCGGTCGGGTAACCGAAAGGGAAACCGGCTCTCCCTCGTCTTAGTTCCGGGGATCAATTAAGTGTTGTTTAGTAGTTTAAGAAGTTAGAACTATAGGTTAGTTTCTACCTTTGGATGTTAATGGTTGAGTTGTATGTCGCGTGATGGGATATGTGTTAAGTTCACCTCTGGACCCATTACGTGTTTTGTATGTCGCGTGGTGGGATATGTGTTAAGTTCACCTCTGGACCCATTACGTGTTTTGCTTGTGGCGTGTTAGGATATGTGTTAAGTTCACCTCTGGACCTGACACGTGATCGGTTGTCGTACACGGGATATGTGTTATGTTCACCTCTGGACCCGTTGTGCGATAGCTGTGTATTGGGATATGTGTTAAGTTCACCTCTGGACCCAATACTTGTTTGTAGCATTGGGATATGTGTTAAGTTCACCTCTGGACCCTTTGCTTGTGGATGTATGTTGGGATATGTGTTAAGTTCACATCTGGACCCGACATTTGTTTGTAGTGGGATATGTGTTAAGTTCACCTCTGGATCCATTACCGTGTTATGTATAGGGATATGTGTTAAGTTCACCTCTGGACCCTTTATTTAAATTGTATGTATCGGGATATGTGTTAAGTTCACCTCTGGACCCTTTACTTGAATTGCATGTTGGGATATGTGTTAAGTTCACCTCTGGACCCGACATTGTTTGGTAGTGGGATATGTGTTAAGTTCACCTCTGGACCCATTGCTAGTGTTTATTGATGTTTTATATCTGCTTGCCTTGAGATTGGTACAGTGTCAGATATGCATGATGGAGTTGATGATTATAATACTTGAGTTATAGTTTGTTCATCCAAGGTATTGGATGACTCTTTGATCGGTTTCATAAATAGTTGGACTAAAAGACCCCCCCCGACTGGGTAACCAGTAGGGAAACCGGCTCTCCTTCCAAACGGTTTATGAAGTTGGTTGAGAGCCGTGCTTTAGTGATTGCATGATAGTTGATGATCAGTTATTGAGATATTGTTGTACTTCACATGTTTATATATGTTGGAGTATTCTGTTTGCTTTACTTGTTACGTGTCGTTACAAAAGGTGGCTAGGAGAACTCTAGTCACTCCCCACTGATTGTGGCGTACATGTTTTCATGTATGTAGGTACATGCAGGTTGGACGGGGTTCACTTGAGAGCTAGCGAGTGATGATCCTTATCATCTTTTGACTTACACTTCATCGATTAGCTAGACTCTTAGTTTTGTTACAGTTCATGTTTTGTGCCTGTAGGGATGTTCCATCCCAGGCTTTGTATATATTTGGTTTTCGTACTTAGAACTGTTATACTTATCTATTTTGTTTATATCAGTTTCAGTTTACGTTTCAGTTTTAATTCACCTCGCATGATGTTTATGTTTAAAAAGTTTTAAATTCCGCTGCATTTTTAGTACTTTGTATGTTTATATTTCCGCTTTCGCGAGGGGTTTTACACTGCCATTTAAAATGTGTTCGATATATGAGTATGAAAATTTTATGTATGATAACCTTCTGAGTTAGCTTCCCAATGCTTTTAGTCTCATGTGTATACGAGTTATATTTTGCGAGAAAGAAATATTTTAGTCGACAGTGGTCAGATTGTTATTGCACAGTTCTGTTTTGACTCATGGTTTTGAAAAAGAAATCATTTACAACGTGTTTACTGTTTATGCATAATTTCAACTCCACTGTTTATAATATTCATTCACGTTTTCAAAGTGTTAAGCCACGAAAAATCTTAATGAGTCGTTATTTAATAGTGATTTTGCAAGTTGGCCAAAGTTCCGGTCTAAGTGTTGTAAAGCTTTTGTTCAGACCAACTAAGTTGTAAAATTTGTTATAAATAATTTCCTTAAGCTTTGCAATTGATTCTTTTTACTATGATTAGTTAATTCCTTATATTTTTTTTCTTTCAAAAAAACCTATAATAGCTCGCATATAGCTAAGCGGTTATTTAATTAGGAGTTTTGGAAGTTGCAACATGATGTTTGTTATTGAAATTGTAAGTTATTTGAGTTTTCAATTTAAAGTCTAATCAAATATGAATTCTGTAATCTAACCATGTAATATCCTGATATGGCATTAGTAGCATGAACAGGACATATGATATGAATATGAACTTTATTATATGATAGTATAACCTTACTTATTTTTTTGGGTGAGTTTTATATAAAGTTAGTTTTATTTATACCGACGCTATTGTTATGCCACAAGGCGAATTACGTATTGTTATGTTTAAATCTGATCACAATGTATTGAATTAGTAATTTGTTTGACATGTGAATTATGGGAGTGCTAGTCTTGCTTTCGATCTGTAGCTTGTAAAATCGTCAGTTGATTCGTGTTTATAAATTGCCATTAATTACAACTTCATTGTCTGAAAGTTTCAAAATGTTTTCAAGGTGATAATCCATGATAAAGCTGATGTTTGATAATTATGGTAATTGTTTTGCAACATGACAAGATCTGTAGCTACGTGTTTATGAAATTATGCTTGAATATGAAATTGTTCCGTAAGATATAAACCTCTTATTTCGCAAGTCATATTTACTAGTTTTATGATAAATGATGTAATGTGAGTGGATGAGAAGTGTACCTAAGTGATTTTAACTCATTTATATCTAGTAATGCTAAGTTATCTTGCTAGTTTAAGATTGGAGTATATCTCGTGAAATAAGTCAATGCTCCATGTTTAGTTACATTGGTTAAGTTTTGCTTTATGCCTTTTCTAGAATATGATTTTGCTTCTATAATATGATCATGAGAACGAAATGTTTTAATTTGTCAATCATGAGCTATGAGTTAACCGATTGTCTACATTGATGTGAATATGTTAAGTTTGTGTTAAAAATCTAAGGGTATATAGATACTAGTTACCTTGATTTTCGTTTCACTGCATAGCATGAAATTGACAGTCGGATGCTAGTTGTAGTTACCTTATCAAATGATTTGTGACTGTTGTTTCGGTGATCTTCTTGAGCATTAAATGTGGAATTTTATAATGGGGTTACGGGGACGTAACCATGTTTTAAGGAGGATTGGATTGTAAAATCTTAATGATTTATGATATGGCTAGCTGTTATGACATGGAAAATTGGTAAGTCGTGGTTGTTCGAATATACTAGATCATCCTGATTACTTTTGTTATGCATTATATTGTGATTCTTGAAGTGTCTTTTAACTTAGTTTTGCGTTAAACTTTGGGGATAAAGTTTTCTTAACGTGGGTAGCATGTAACATTTCGTGTTTTGAAGCCTATATAAGTGCTACTTGTGATTGTTTCATGCTTGTTATATGTTCATTGCTGTTATGGGGTGGGGGGTGGGGGGGCGAACTTTGGGACGAAGTTCATTTTAAGGAGGGAAGACTGTAATACCCCGTGTTTTAGTCTCGGTCAATGATGAGCTCCATTTTGGTCATCATTTCCTTTACATTTTCTTTGTTTTCGGTCACGATTCGACCTCGATTTGCGTGCCTTTAGATGTTTTTACGTCCGTTGCCTCATATATTCCTATCCTGTCTAATTTTTGTAGGCATTACGGCGGGGGCGAAGAAATGAGAGAAATCGAGACGAATTTGGAGCGTTTTATGAAGATTTGTGAAGGAATGATGAAAAAGCCTTCCCAGGCCTTACCAGCCGGTCCCTAACCGGCGGCCGGTGAGCCGGTTGGGGAGCTTAGACTTGTGTTTTTGACGAAAAGTGAAGAATTGTTCCAGTGCTCAATTTCAGCCTCCCAGCCGGTTCCCAGCCGGCAGCCGGTAGGCCGGCTGGGGACCATGTCATGCCTTAACCATTTTTGAAGAAACGAAGAAAATGCAGATTGTTGAAAAAGAGGTCCCAGCCGGTGGACAACCGGCAGCCGGTCCACCGGCTGGAAGGACCTGTGCTTGTCAAAAATGAAGAAGGAAATCAGATTGAAGGAAAAAGCCTCCCAGCCGGTGCCAGACCGGCAGCCGGCCGGTCGGCTGAGGAGTGTGCTTGTTTGAAGAAATTTTCCAGAAGTCGACATTTGGTGTCCCAGCCGGACCACCACCGGCAGCCGGTCGACCGGCTGGGAAGCATTTTTCAGATTTTCGCGCACTATATAAACCCGCGCTTAGTCTTTCATTTACACACTTCTTTATTACGTTACTTTGCACACTTTTCTAGGGTTTCTACTGTTTTGAATACTTAACACTTAGACTCAAAAACACTAAAAAATACTTTAATCTTATTTAGATCTTTACTTAATCTTTCATTATTAGTTAATCTCTCTAGAGGATTCTCCTTGAGTTTGTTTTGAAGCAATTGTAGAGGTTTTATTTTGGGTTGTATTTTGGGAGATTTGAAAGAATCTTTCATCTTGTCATCCAAGCTACTTCATTTCCCTTAGTTAAAGGTATAATCTTCTTCATCTTTACTTTATGTTTGCATTTCCTTTAAGTTTTGCTTGTTCAATTGTTTACTCTTACTTAATCCATCATGTTTAGCATTTCCTCATCATTTGTTTACATATTTATGTTAGCCATGTGTGAGTAGTTCCCCTACTAGGGTTAGGGGTGTGCTTTGGTTTGTTGGTAGCTATGAATCTTGTTTAGGGTTAATATTTGGTTCTCTTCTTTGCTAGGTTTTCATTTATGCATGTTACATGTTTGATGAAATGTCTCAACGACGGTTGGACATGATTCTCATTGTTGTTGGCCTTTGATGATAGTCTAGGGCTTTCATGGACATGTATGTATGTTAGGTTGGCCTTATTTGTAGCGAAAGCTAGGATAGGGATCGACTTTAGGTGAGTCAAATCGATAGACGAGACAAACCTAGGCCTAGTATAGTGGAGACCTTAGATTCCCTTGCATGATTCGTTACCAACCTACCTTAGTACCCCCGACACCTTAGTATCTTTTATTCATCGATTTCATCTCGACACTTTTGCTTTAATTTATCTTTAGTAGTTGTTAATCAATCACAAACTTATTACCCAACTCGAGCTCGAACTAGAACTTAAATATACAACTTCCCCACCGTCTTTTGGGTTCGACCCTAAATTATACTACTTAATTTGGGAGTTTATAAATTGTTTTTGGTGCCGGAATCGACGACAAAATCCGACCATCAAAATGGCGCCGTTGCCGGGGACGGTGTTTAGAAGTTGTGTAGTTTTAGTTTTAGTCTAGAGTTAGTTGAACTTGTTTTGTTTTGATCAAAGATTTGGTAGTTAATTGTAGAGTGCTTGTTTTATTGCTCAGCCTAGTGTTTAACAAGCACTAGGACGACTAATTTGTTTGCTAAGTTTTATGCCTAGGGGTGACTCTAACTCTTTGTTGTCATCTTCCGAACCGGAGAGGCTCTTTCGGGCCTTCAGGAGGAAGACCATTGCAAGGGTAAGAATTGCATCCCAAGCATCTACTAGCCAAAACAACCCCTCTTCATCCGAACCACCAAGTCCCAATCAAAGCAATCCTAGCCCAACATCCGAAAGTTTTGACAATCCGTTTTATCAATCACCACCACAATCACCACACTTTCCAAACAACCATCCAATTCACATAATGGCCGCTCTTCGTGATCATAACCGGCCCAATCACAATGACACCACCAATCCAATCAACTTCGGGGTCCTTGTCCCTCAAAATTTCGAAATACACCCTTCGCAAATGAGTTCAATCGAAAAGAATGCCTTTAGCGGGGCTTCCCACGAAGATGCTCATGGGCACTTGAGAAAGTTCAAGGGTAAAGTCGCAATGATAAAGAAAACCGGAGTACCCGAGGAGACACTAAGGCTTATGCTTTTCCCCTATTCCTTAACCGACAAGGCCGATAGGTGGCTAAATGTCCATGCTCCAAATACATTCACCACATGGGACGACTTGGCAACGGCTTTCCTTGCCAAGTACTACCCATCCTCCAAGACCGCGATGCTCCGGAATGAGATAACTCAGTTTCAACAAGACGAGGGAGAATCTTTGGGAGAAGCTTGGGATAGATACCAAGATTTGCTAGACAAGTGCCCACACCACGGGATACCACCTTGGTACACAACCCAAACTTTTTTTCAAACTCTTCTCTCCCGGACTAAAGAAATGGTTAATGCATCGGCGGGTGGTAGCTTTGACCACTTGCCACATGAGGAAGGAACGGAACTCATCAAGAAGATTGTTGATTCGGAGGAAAACTATGGTACTAGGGGGAATGTCTTGAGGAAGAGTAGTAAGTACCCTAGTGAGCACCTTTCCAATGCTAAGGCAAACGAAGAAACCAATGCCAAGTTGGACATGTTAACCAAGAAATTGGAAGAATTGACAAAGGGCTCCACTAGCAAAGAAACCAAGAGCAATGTCCCGGGGATGTACCAAGTAAATAGTGTTGCCACATGTGATTTATGCGGAGGAAATGGGCACACATTTGAAGTTTGTGCAAACAACTCAATTGAGGGAAGTGGAAGTGAGGAAGAATTGTATGCTTTTCAAGCATTCAACAATCCTAGAAACCAAAATACTTTCAACCCCAATTCAAACTACTATCACCAAGGGATTAGAGGTAGTCCTTATATGAGTTACAAGAGCACCAATGTGTTGAATCCTCATCAAATTCAACAACCTCAAGTGCAAAACCCCCCCGGTTTTCAACCAAGGGGTGGAAACTTCAACCCAAGGAACAATTTCAACAACAATAATTTCTACCAAGGCAACCAATCTAATCAAGCCAATCAAGGCTTTCAACAAGGTTTCAATGATCCAAACTTCAACCCCAATTTCCAAAACAACCAAAATCCACAAAATTTCAATCCAAATTTCAACAACAACCCAAACTACAACCAACACCAAAACCAAAGCTTGAATCCACCACCATTTCAAAACAACCCCAATCAAAATCAAACCAACTACAACCACAACCCACAAAATCCCAACAACCCAAATTACAATCAAAATTTCAACCAAAACTTTCCACCAAACAATCAAGGCCAAAACTTCAACAATCAAGTTCCGAAGGGCAACTCTCAAGGTGGGGGTGCAAGGAATGATTATGGATTCCCCTTGCCCCTCACCAATGAACCTCACCAAGATACTAGTGATTCCCAAGTGGGTGAGTTATTGAAGCTTGTCAAGAACATGCAAGCAACTCACACCCAAGAGATGGCTAATTTGAAGAGTGCCAACCAAAGGGAGATACGGGAAATGGAGGCTCGAGTTGCCTCTCAAGCTCTAGCCAATCCACAAAGGCCACCGGGCGGCTTCCTTGCCCAAGGTCAAAGTTCCAAAGATGCATCACACAATCACCAAGCACATGCGGTGATTTTGAGAAGTGGAACGGAGCTAGATGACCCGTACAAAGACTACAACTATGGTGAAGAGGAGCCTATCTTGGAACTTGTGAAAGACAAAGGAAAAGAAGTTGATGGTGGTAATTCAAGGGATGATGACTTTTATGTGGAGGACCTCCCTGTTGGGAAATGTGTCCTCAACAATAGTGCGATCACGACAGTGATAAAAATCATTGTCATAAATCTTATGAAAAGAATATGCAAGGGACGATCCAATATTGATTTAGTCAACTGACCAACATTAATCGGTAATGATTGGCTGACTAGAGTTTAACATTACTGTCGTATGACGGTGGTGGTCAGTTGATCCCTTTAGGTCACACCTTTAGGACTAACCCCTTAATCGTATATTGATTAATTGTATAGGATACAGATTGATCGATATTATTAAAACCGTATGTTGAGAAATTAGAGGTTGAATCTTAAGGTAAGATTTATATTTGAAATTGAAAAGTGTCAATTGTCAAATATTAATCGATATTTAAGAAATATCGAAAATTAGTATAAAGAATGGTTTATGGTTATGACAAATGTTGTTAGTACATCGTATCGACGATTATTACGATAACCATATGTTGAGACAATGATTTCGAATCAACTCAATGATTTGTTAAATATGATTTTATTAATTTAGAAATATTATTTACATGGTAAATTTATATTTTAAATTAATACAATTGTTATGTCACATATGATGTTACATAAATTATACAAATTATAAAACGTAAAATAAAAGAGTATTTTACGTTTATATGTACCGGTTGTGGTGGTAATGTTTTATGGGTTTTAAATAAGGATTAATTACCCTAAAGACACATTAAGTTATTAGACTTAAAACCTAAGGTGTAGTGCAAGACACAAGTTGACTCTTTCACTAACCTAGGCCTTGTGTCCCACGGCCAAACCCACCCAACCATCCCATTCTATAAATATGTTGTTAGACACATATTAAAAAGCTAATGAAAAACCTAATATCTTTCTAGTGTGAGAAAGTTTCTAATAAAACCTCTATAATATTATCTTCATAATATTTTCGATAATACTATTGTTAGTATTAGTATACGGTTTTGACCTAAATCCGACTCCTAGCTCGGGTTCGGTTTCGGGTTCGATTTAAGGGTAGGTCTTGGTGCGCACTCATTGGAGGCAAGCTTACTTGGTTGCTCTTGGAGGATCGTCCTTAGCATATTTCGGACCGGTTGTAAGAATACGATTCTCATTATTTCCGCTTTTATTTTGCATGCATAAGACTAAAACGTTTAAACTATATTAATATGAGATTAATAAGTATATTAGCATGTCTAATAACAAGTAATTAGCTAGTATGACTACCTAGTGAAACCAACAATTGGTATCAGAGCCATAAGGTTGTTTGCATGCAACTCGATTTTATACGTTTTTGCGAGAAAATACGATTTTAATTAAAAACGAAAATGAGTAGTACATATAGGATATGCACGAAAATCATATTGCATGTATATATTTCTGGTCTTAAAATAGTTTTAAGTCATTTTGATGATTTATGGAATAATATTGTTCATTATGGTAATTAAAATGTTTAATTAGTGCCAAAAATCGGTTAAAAATGTTTTTATTTGGGAAAAATAGCTAAATAATGTTTCTGGCCATGAATTTTAAATATGTTCTCACATGCATTTAACATATTATGAATATATAATTTTCGAAATTATTGAAGGTTTTATGCATGGTTTATGATTTTTAATGGTTAAAAGGTCATAAAATGAGTTAAATATGGGATAAATAGTTATATTATGAATTTAACTATGAAAATTTTTGTACATGTCACATGCAATATTTAAATCATATGATGAATTTTCAGAAAATTTTTCGTTAATATTGCATGAATATTGATTTTTATCGTAAAAATCGTAATATTAGTGACATATTTTAGCTTAAATAGTTTAAGTTCGAATTTGACCATAAAAATTTAATATAGTGTCACATATATTATTTCTAGCATGCATGTGAATTTTGAGCTTTAAATCTCGAATATTGCATGAGAAATGATTTTAATCGGTAAAATCGCGTAATATATGACACGAATTATTAAAAATAGTAAATGTTGCTTAAATGGTCCGAAAAATTCACCCATATTAGTCATATTATGTATGATCATCAACATATTTTTAATTAGTGCCAAAAGTTTCTGAAACTTTAAGTTTTAATTTTAAAAGTTAAAATTGATGTTGAGTGTTTAAGGAGTCATAATCATTACTTTATTTTCAGACCTTAAACAGTGTTTTTCAGCCTTATTTTTCTGCATTTTCAGATGCTTTGAGTGTCTAGGAAGATGTAAAAATTATATTAGTATTTTATTTCATAATTTTTGCAATAGTTTTGAATTTTTCGAAATATTATGCATATAATACGGCTATTTTACGAAATAAATGGTGTATTTCGAAAATATTTGAGTTTTAAGGATCTGAAATTTTAGAAAATTTTCAGTATGTTCAAAATTTTGAATTTTGAATTTTCGAATTTTTATGACTCGTTTGATTATTTTAATGCTATTTCCCGTAAAACCGATTAAAACCGAACAATATTAAAATAAAAGTTAAGTTATTTCGAAATTTGAGTAAGACTAAATTTTGAATCCTAAAATGTGTTAGGAAACTTAACTATATCATGAATAGTGATTCATAGAGTGATTAGTGATTTTAAAATTGTTTAAATCACGTTATTCCATAAAACCGTGTTATTACGAATAACGATATTTAAAATGTGTTTAAATAGGACGATTTGGCTTAGGTTTTGCATATTACATAAGCATTGCATATTTAATTATTGCTTATGAATGTCATATTCTATTTACGTAATTTTGAATTATGTAATTTACTTAGTATGGCCTTAGATTTTAATCGATATTTCCCGTAATGTAAGGGTTTATCGATTCGGTTGTAATTTAATGTGATCTCGTATCACTTTATTTTATTGTTTTATTTTATTTTATAATGTATAAAATAGATAGAAAATTTGTAATTATTTGTAATTCCGGAGATCCTTGAAGACGGTGCCATTTCGGAAAGGAGTTCCGACCAAGACGGAGTTTGCCTTGGGATGCGTGCCGCGTGTGAAGTTCAAGGGACCAAAGGAGTTGGTTTCCGAATTTGTATTTTACATTTAAATTTTCTATTTTAGGAAAGGCCATACTAGGGTTTTATTTATGCTTTTATTTATGCTTATCATGTTGCATGCATAGCCAAATCGTCATTCATATATCATGCATTTCATCGATGTTATCGACCGTGTCAATTAAATTTATCGATAATTCACCGACTTAGTTCACTTAAAGGAGATAGATAATAAATTGACAAGATCTCTTACGTTATTTAAAAATCGAGACATAGCCATACCAAAAAGTAAAGAACCCGCGAAGGATCTTCTTCATAAGGGAGTAGGCTCGGCTAAACCGGGGTACAAACCTTATTACGTTGGTGAAGTGGGGTAATATGATTACGTTTTTCTTGAAATTTGGTCGATCTCGACGAAGGTATTCGAGCCACCGTAGTGGTAATAAGTTCGGACTAAGATAAGAATTAGTGTAATTTTATCGACCGAGAGTTCTAAAAGTAGAATCGATTAAGGGGTTAATCTACCGAGTCATATTAATGAGGGATGTATCGGCTAAACCGTGCCCAAGTTAGTATGTATTTGGGTCTCGGGATCATTTACTTAATTGGGTAAGAGATCATTAAGTAGATGCTTAACTTGTTTATAATTTACAAGTTTAATTATTAAAACGATAATTGTGTTTTAATTCCTTTATATTTTATTGTAGTACAATTTCGACTTTCAATCAATGGCAAATAACGCTCCATCACTCCCACAACACGACTCGTTGCTCCAATCTTTCATGAATCGTTGCAAGCTTAGGAAGCAAGGCACTAATTTCAATGATTGGGAATCCCAATTACTTCTTGCTGCGGAAGGTGACAATAAGATTTGTTTCCTTACAAGAACCGCTCCTCCTATTCCTACTGCTCACTCCACGATTGAGATTCGTGAGGCCTATAAGGCCTATATGAAGGAGTCAAATATTCTTAGAGACATAATCATTTTCACTTTGGAGCCGGATCTCCGAGACAGAATGATTATGTTTAGCACGGCAAATGAGATTTACACCAAGCTTAAGAATATGTTTTATCGAACTCCAAGAACTTTGCTTGATGAAGTAATTTCTGCTTGTTTTGATCCTAATTCTTATAAGGATCAACTTTCAAATTCTCATGTGATTAAGTCGGTTGATTCATCCGAAATCTTGCGAACTAAATGCTTGCGAGCTCGTGAATCTGTTATAGTAAATCAATTTCTTCGCGCCCTTAAAAAGCATTCGCGGGAAAGGAGGGATTTTGGACTTATTCGAAGTCCTAAGAAGAACTCACTTAATCTTGAGAATAAGAGCAATAGGAAGCAAGAAAAGGGAAATGGTAAAGGAAAAGGGAAAATGTCATCCTTGACCACATCATCTTCAAAGGTTGAAAATAAATGCCATTATTGCATGAAAATAGGGCATTGGAAACGGAATTGTCCAATGTATTTGGCCGACCTAAAGCTTGAAAAGTTCACTCTTTTGGTAATAATTCTTGTTTAAATTCATGTTATAACATTAACTTTTGTATAGTGATGCAAGTTGTTAATGCTAACCCTTTTAAATTGTTTTAAAGGGACTCCATCCAAAAACTATGGCAAGGAGAAAGGAAAGGAGAGCTTAAAGCTCATTCCATGAATGGCTAAGGTAGCATCCGAGATTGAAGACATGAAGAGCATGGCTCTTATTTTCACTTGATGTCTTCTTTCTTTTTGCATTTTAATTTAAGAACTTGGTATTTCTTGTACGACAAGAATCTTGTTGAAACAATGGTTGAAATAGTGGTGACTTGGTTTTCAACCCAAATCATCCTTTTGTTCTTAATCAAACATGTTTGGTTGTTTTAAAATGCTATTATAACATGAATTGATACGATTTTCATAAATCGTAATAAAGTACCTTGAATGATTCAATGTACGGAAGAAATGATAGGATCATTATAAAAGTAATACGACTTACTTAAAAACGAGAATTGCATCCCGTGAAATACTTCAAATTCAAACATAAGAACATCAGTTCATTATAAGATTTTCACCTTAAATGAAAGAATATGTTAATGTCTCAAATACTCACATAATTCTTTATCCAATACATTGTTGACGGGCGAAAATGCTATCCTTCCTAAAATACAGGTTATTTTAGAGGATAGAGTGGGAGAAATTCTACGCCCGTAAACCAATGAAATAAACATAGGATCTTAGAGAAGAGTTCTATGAGGAGTCCTTGAGAAGAACTCTAAGAAATTGGATAGAAGAAACTACGAGAGGACACAGAAGAAACTACGCGAGGACACAAAAGGAAAATGTTCCATATGTTGTCAAAAGTTCCTAGAGAGGACAAAGGGAACCGCGAGTGTTAACGGAAGGAAATCATTTCCATGATGTTAATGTTTCTGTTTTATAAAGATAATAGAGGAGAAATCGTCTCCCGTTCTCATGATAATACTAAGATTCTTTCCGTGGGAAAGAAAATGAGAATGAAATGTTCATTACGAGTTGAGAAAATGTTTGAAGTAAATCAAAATGAAATGTTCATTATGAGTTGAGAAGATGTTTGAAGATGTTACCTAATCACTATGAAATCAGTGGGAGTTATTAAACTATAAGATAGTAATACAAAATTCAGTGGGAGAAAAGTTATTAAGAAAACGAAACCTACCATTTAGAGAGAATGGTGATTCTTTAAAGGTTAAAGAATATAAGGTTTTCAATTCTAAATGAGTATATGTTAAGAACATAAATCATAAGTGAGTTTATTATAAGATAATGAAACGTCACTGATCAGTTAACAAGGTTTGGATTTGAATCCGAGATATGAATATGTTGATTCATATAACCTTGATCAAAATGCCATAAGTTGAAATAAAGTCCTATTTCGATATAAGTTTCTCGAGGAGAACTAAGAGATCGAATCTAGGATTAACTACGATATGAATTCTGGTACAATATGACTATGTTCATGAGGATAACATGTCATGAGTTTTAAGAAAACAGTGGGAGCTTCCTTAAAGTAAGGAGACTCGAGTCGAGTGTGAGAGACTTGAAGTGTACTTGAATAAGATCGTATTATACGAGATAATATGAGTTAAAAAGGAAACCGAAATTTGTAGGTTAAAGGATGTGAAGATAAGGTATATTCACATAGCAAACCATTAATACAAATTGATGTGTGATCATCAAAGATTGTTTATGTGGAGCAACAATATCGTATTGTTTGTTCGCACATAACAATCACTCTTATCGTTTGAGTTATTATTATTAATATTAACTCACAATTTATACTTTGTGAAATCCAAATGGGTTGTAAGAGACAATTTGAACCCCATAAGTGAACTGGATTAACTTAGTATAGCCCATAGTCGCTTGCATGAGGTGACGTCTCGAAGCGGCTACAATGTGAGGCGATTGATGGCAAGTTCAAATGTCATAGAGTCATATGGGATGACTAGTCGATCACATCGGCAGACTGTGTAACACTCTGTTGGGCATATAGTGACCGCTTATAGAGTTCTGGAAATTTTATAATTAGCCCGGTCGTGGCGAGAGCTACTATATTATTCACATAAGTCGATTCTTAGACTTGAGACTGTTCGCCCAAGGTGGCACAGTTCAGATTGACTTTGATTTTAGCTCTACGATCATCCGTTAAAGGGGTCAAATGGGCTTCTTTTGGGTCATGATGGACTGTGTTAGTCGAAGGGAACAGTAGGATAGGAATTGTCCAACCCCTTGTCAGGGTTGTCTTAAATCTCAGGGCCACTCGAGGAGAAGTTTAACTGGAAATGCGTGGCCACGCTCGGAAGGTATCTATGGTAGATAATTCCGGTCAAAGCAGTTAAATCTCCAGATCGAGAAAACCGCTCAAGATATGATCAAATGCAAGTACGACCTGGAAGACACCTTGCATTGAGTGGGAGATGACGTAATAGGACAAGAGAATTGGTGACGCACACTTGTCGAGGACAAGTGGGAGATTGTTGGGAAATGTGTCCTCAACAATAGTGCGATCACGACAGTGATAAAAATCATTGTCATAAATCTTATGAAAAGAATATGCAAGGGACGATCCAATATTGATTTAGTCAACTGACCAACATTAATCGGTAATGATTGGCTGACTAGAGTTTAACATTACTGTCGTATGACGGTGGTGGTCAGTTGATCCCTTTAGGTCACACCTTTAGGACTAACCCCTTAATCGTATATTGATTAATTGTATAGGATACAGATTGATCGATATTATTAAAACCGTATGTTGAGAAATTAGAGGTTGAATCTTAAGGTAAGATTTATATTTGAAATTGAAAAGTGTCAATTGTCAAATATTAATCGATATTTAAGAAATATCGAAAATTAGTATAAAGAATGGTTTATGGTTATGACAAATGTTGTTAGTACATCGTATCGACGATTATTACGATAACCATATGTTGAGACAATGATTTCGAATCAACTCAATGATTTGTTAAATATGATTTTATTAATTTAGAAATATTATTTACATGGTAAATTTATATTTTAAATTAATACAATTGTTATGTCACATATGATGTTACATAAATTATACAAATTATAAAACGTAAAATAAAAGAGTATTTTACGTTTATATGTACCGGTTGTGGTGGTAATGTTTTATGGGTTTTAAATAAGGATTAATTACCCTAAAGACACATTAAGTTATTAGACTTAAAACCTAAGGTGTAGTGCAAGACACAAGTTGACTCTTTCACTAACCTAGGCCTTGTGTCCCACGGCCAAACCCACCCAACCATCCCATTCTATAAATATGTTGTTAGACACATATTAAAAAGCTAATGAAAAACCTAATATCTTTCTAGTGTGAGAAAGTTTCTAATAAAACCTCTATAATATTATCTTCATAATATTTTCGATAATACTATTGTTAGTATTAGTATACGGTTTTGACCTAAATCCGACTCCTAGCTCGGGTTCGGTTTCGGGTTCGATTTAAGGGTAGGTCTTGGTGCGCACTCATTGGAGGCAAGCTTACTTGGTTGCTCTTGGAGGATCGTCCTTAGCATATTTCGGACCGGTTGTAAGAATACGATTCTCATTATTTCCGCTTTTATTTTGCATGCATAAGACTAAAACGTTTAAACTATATTAATATGAGATTAATAAGTATATTAGCATGTCTAATAACAAGTAATTAGCTAGTATGACTACCTAGTGAAACCAACACTCCCTTATGAGGAGAAAGAAGATGAAGTTATCTTGGAGGAGGTGGATGCTAGACAAGAGGAGTTGGTTCCAAAACCAACTAATAAGGTAACAAGCAAACCAACACCCACCAAGGTACTATCTAACCCTCAACCAACTAGCTTGCCTTATCCTTCAAGGGCTTTGAAGGGAAAGGAAAACCTCAAGTTCACAATTTTTTGTAAAATAATTGAAAAACTTGAAGTGACTCTTCCCTTTACGGAGGTGATATTGAATATGTCAACTTACTCCAAATTTTTAAAAGAAATCTTGTCGGGCAAGAGAACCTTGGGTGACCAAGAAGTAATGGCTATGAGGGAGGAGTGTAGTGCACTTCTCCTCCAAAAGGAGCCAAAGAAACTTGGTGACCCGGGGAGTTTCTCTATCCCTTGCATAGTTGGTGGCATTCCAATCTCTCGTGCCCTTTGTGATTTAGGAGCTAGTGTAAGTGTACTTCCTTTGAAAGTTGCAAAAAGAATTGGCTTGAATGATTTAGTTCCTACAAGTATCACCCTCCAATTGGCGGATAGGTCCGTCAAGCGCCCTTTGGGAGTGCTTGAGGATGTACCCGTCAAGGTGGGTAAGCATTTGATTCCCGCCGATTTTGTCGTCCTTGATATTCCGGAGGATAGCCACACTCCCATCATCCTTGGTAGGCCTTTTTTGGCTACCGGAGGCGTCTTGATAGACGTTAAGAATGGGCAGCTTACCTTTAGAGTTGGGAATGACAAAATTGAGTTTAATCTACCTACTATGATGAAAGGTCCAAAGCATGATGAGGCATTTACATTGGACATTGTGGAGCAAGTGGTAAGGGAGATGGTAGAGATGGAAGAAGAGGAGGAAGGCCACATGGAACAATTATGTGGCATCACAACTAGTGAAGACAAGGAAATGGATGAGAACATTGAGCTAGAAGATGAGGAAGTTGAGAAGGTGGAGGGAATGCTCCCTCCAAAGGTACAACTCAAAACCCTTCCTCCCTCCCTCAAGTATGCCTTTCTTGGGGAGGGAGAGGCTTACCCGGTGATCATCAATGCCAACCTCAATGAGCAACAAGAATCCAAACTCATTTCAACTTTAAAGGATCATAGGAGCTCATTGGGGTATAGCCTTGATGACATCAAGGGGCTAAGCCCGAACCTTTGCATGCATAGAATAATTCTAGAGGAAGGGAGTCGACCTAGAGTGGAAGGTCAAAGGAGATTGAATCTGAAAATGGCGGATGTAGTGAAGAGTGAAGTCCTTAAATTGCTTGAGGCCGGAATTATATATGAGATCACGGATAGCCGGTGGGTGAGCCCCGTCCATGTTGTCCCCAAGAAGGGGGGTGTAACTTTGGTTACACAAGAGGATGGGACTCTCCTACCGACTCGTCCGGTGACGGGGTGGAGGATGTGTATCGATTACCGTAAGTTGAACGCGGCCACTCTCAAAGACCATTTCCCAATCCCCTTCATTGATCAAATGCTAGAGAGGCTTGCGGGGCATTCGTACTATTGTTTTCTTGACGGTTATTCCGGGTTTTTTCAAATACCCATTCACCCGGAAGACCAAGAGAAAACAACTTTTACATGCCCCCAAGGTGTGTATGCTTTTCGGCGGATGCCATTCGGGTTGTGTAATGCACCCGGCACCTTTCAAAGGTGCATGATGGCCATCTTTGCCGATTTCCTTGAGAAATCTATGGAGGTTTTTATGGACGATTTTAGTGTTCATGGTGATTCATTTGACCTAGGGCTTTCTAATCTTGTAAATGTGTTGAAAAGATGTGAGGAGCACAATCTTGTCCTAAATTGGGAGAAATGCCATTTCATGGTAGAGGAGGGGATTGTGCTCGGTCACATAGTGTCCAAGAGGGGCATAGAAGTTGATGGTGCAAAAGTGGCGGTCATTGAGAACTTGTCACCCCCCACCAATGTGAAAGGGGTGAGGAGTTTTCTTGGACATGCCGGCTTTTACCGGCGTTTTATCAAAGATTTTTCCAAAATTGCCAAACCATTGACTTCTCTTCTTCTCAAGGATGCTCCCTTTTTGTTTACTAATGATTGTCTTGAAGCCTTTGCTAGGATCAAAGAAGCACTTGTGACGGCTCCTATTATTCGTGCTCCGGATTGGGGATTGCCTTTTGAGATTATGTGTGACGCATCCGACTACGCGGTAGGAGCGGTCCTAGGTCAAGTTGTGGATAGGAAACACCACGTGATATACTATTCAAGCAAGACTCTTGATTCAACTCAAGCGAAGTATTCCACGACCGAAAAGGAGATGTTGGCAATCGTGCATGCCATTGAGAAGTTTAGGCAATATCTCATGGGATCTAAAGTGGTGGTGTACTCCGATCACACCGCTTTGAGGCAATTAATGTTGAAGAAAGATGCCAAGCCAAGACTCTTGAGATGGGTTCTTTTACTCCAAGAATTTGATCTAGAGATAAGAGACAAGTCGGGGTCGGAGAATGTGGTTGCGGACCACTTGTCTAGATTGACTTTTGAGGATCATGGTTTGCATGATAGAGATGGCCCAATCAATGAATGGTTGCGTGAGGATAGTTTGATGGCAATAGGCAATAAGTTGCCTTGGTTTGCGGATATTGCCAATTATCTTGTTAATGGCTTTATCCCGGAGGAGTTGGAAGCAAGAGAAAGGAGAAAGTTGAAGGTTGATGCTAAGAGATATTTTTGGGATGATCCCTACCTTTTCAAGAAGTGTGGGGATGGGCTCTTGAGGAGATGTGTATCAAAGGAAGAGGGGCTCGAAATTGTTGATAGGCTTCACAACTCCGCCTATGGAGGGCACTTGGCGGCTTCACGGACTATAGCCAAGGTTCTTCAAGGAGGGTTCTTTTGGCCTTCAATGTTCAAAGACATTCACGATGTTGTTAGATCTTGTGATGCTTGTCAAAGGTCGGGCAACATCGGTAAAAGGAATGAGATGCCCCTAAAAACCATCTTGGAGATTGAGTTGTTTGATTGTTGGGGGATTGACTTCATGGGACCTTTCCCCAATTCATGCGGGAATGAGTACATCTTAGTAGCCGTGGATTATGTCTCGAAATGGATTGAGGCGGTTGCCTCCCCCACCAATGACTCCAAGGTAGTGGTAAAGCTCTTCAAGACCATCATCTTTCCCCGTTTTGGTGTACCCCGAATAGTGATAAGTGACGGAGGTTCTCACTTCCGGAAACATACATTCAAAGCCCTCCTAGCCTCCTATGGAGTGACCCACAAGGTAGCACTTGCCTACCATCCTCAAACTAGTGGGCAAGTGGAGGTTTCAAATCGTCAAGTCAAGGCTATTCTAGAGAAGGTGGTGCAAAAGAACCGGAAAGATTGGTCCCAAAAATTGAATGATGTGCTATGGGCTTTGAGGACGGCCTACAAAACTCCTATAGGAATGACTCCCTACAAGCTTGTGTACGGGAAAGCATGCCACCTCCCGGTGGAGCTTGAGCACAAGGCTTGGTGGGCCTTGAAGGAGATGAACTTCAATTTAGACATTGCCGGGGAGAAAAGGTTCTTTCAAATGAGTGAGCTTTAGGAGCTTAGATATGAAGCTTATGAGAGTTCAAAACTCTATAAGGAGCAAACGAAGAAGTGGCATGATGCCAAGCTAGTGAAGAAGAATGTGAGCATAGGAGACCTTGTTCTCCTCTTCAATTCAAGAGTCAAAAACTTTCCGGGGAAGCTTAGCTCACGATGGTCCGGGCCCTTCAAAGTGATGGATATTTCACCTCATGGGGCCTTTGAACTTTGGAGTGAAGGCGGTGGCACCTTCAAAGTCAACGGGCATCGGATTAAGCGCTATTATCAAGGAGACTCCAAAGGCACCGTCGAAGTTGTTGACCTCGGGGACCCACTCCCCGAGGAGGATTGATTTCAAGGAAGTTTGATCATGAAAGGTTTGGTGGAGTCACTCAATAACCACCGGTTGTAAGTATTAGTTCCCTTTAGTTCATCTAGTTTTCATGTTAGTTTCTTTGTTAGTTCGGTTTTTAGTTTAATTTTTAGATTGCATAAGATATTTGGATATGTTTGTTGCTTGTTTGTGGATAATTCATGAGTGTAGTCGGAGGAATATTGGCAAAACCGTTGTAGGCAAAGTTGATTTTTATGTTCAAATTAAATTATTTCTCGAAATTGTGTACAGGTACTCCCAGCCGGTCCACCGGCCGACGGTACCCTACCGGCTGGGAGGCCCTGGACACATTTCTGTTTTTGATAGTTTATTTGGGCAGATTTCAGATTTTGCATCCCCAGCCTGTACCAAACCGGCAGCCGGTCAACCGGCTGAGAAGACGAGTACTTATTCAAAAATCGAAATTCAAGAGGAAGTGATTCCCAGCCGGTAGGCCGGCAGCCGGTCCACCGGCTGAGAATCATGTGATGTGTGAACCCAAGTGAAGAAAAAACAAGGAGAAGGAATCCCCAGCCGGTCGGCCGGCAGCCGGTCTGCCGGCTGGGAGTTTAGTGAAGCCATTGAAGAAAAAGAAGACGAAGAAAGCATCCCCAGCCGGTCGGCCGGCAGCCGGTCCGCCGGCTGGGAGTTTTTGTGAGTGAATAAAGAAGAGGAAGCGAAGGTGAAGGAAGTTGAGTCGGCCTCTGAGCCGGTCGGCCGGCAGCCGGTCCGCCGGCTCAGAATCGTATCCCCTTATAAAAATTCGAAAAAGTGGAAAAAAACCCAAACCCTCACCCCCAGCCGGTCGACAGGCGGCCGGTCCCCTACCGGCTGGGAAGCATCTGTCGCGAATTTTTTAAAACACAAACCTCCTTCATTTTTCCTCATTTCTTCTTCATTTCTTCATCCCTCTTCCTTATTTCCTTCACTCCTCTTCATCCCTAACCTTCAAAAACCCCAACAAACTTCACCAAACCCTCTCAAATCAAAACCCCCTTTACTCCCTCATCACCTCTCCTTCAATTAACCATGTTGGGAAGAACAGAAAGGCGATCCAAATCAAGGCACGACCCTTCGGTTGAGCAAGAGTTCGAAAATGTAATGGGGAGTGGCAACATTGGCCCGGATCCTTGCTTTCCCGGTCTCACCTTTGCCTCAATCCAACAAAAAGGTAATTTCACATATTTTAAGAATCGCCCCCTTCACCCAACTAGGTTTATTGATAGAGCCGGATTGAGAGAATTAGGGATTGAGAAAATAACAGCGGCTCTTTTTGAGGGTTTAGGTATGAAAACCTTGTATGAGACAAAACCGGTTCACACATCTCCCCGGTTAACTTGAGAATTTTTGAGTTCTTTGGTTGTGACTAAGAACCGAACTTTGGGGAAAGTTGCATTTTTAGAGTTCCGATTGATGAATAAGGAACATCGTCTCACCTTAGATGAATTTGCTTTGATTTTTGGGCTAGACGGAAAATTAGCCATTAAGCCTCCGGAGGGCTTTGATACAGAGCTTATCTGGACAGCCATCACCGGTCTTGTAAGTGATAGAAGCAGAAAGAAACCGGCTAATAGGGTGCATTTGGCACCGATTAGAATTTGGCATAGGTTCATGGGGTGGAACGTTTTCTCTAGGGATGAGCCGCACAACTTCACTACTACAGAGCTTGAGATACTTGGTTGTTACTTGGTTGGTGGCCCGAAATTGAACATTGCTCACCATATGGCCCTTCACTTGAGTAGGTTGGCATCCCAACCTCAGCTTACTACCCCCATTTGTGTTGGGGGGATGGTCACCTTGATTGCCAACAACCGTTGTCAGAGGCACTTCACGGTCGACTTCATTCAGGGCGAGAATGTACTATCTAGCCGATACTTGCAGGATGCTTTGGGGTGGGTACGGTATAACCCCAGTGATCGCAAAGAGTATTGGCAGATTCGGGTTGACAACAAGTTCAAGAATTCAGTCCCTTTGCCAAACACCGAGTTGATGAAAGTTGTGCCGGGGAAGACCTCTTACCTCCTTGATATCGAGGCGGACCCCGAGGACCTCCCACCAGACCAGCGTGCCCCTAGAGTTTACACCAGAGATAGAGTCGGTGCCACTCCTACCGACCTCCAGTTTGAGGCTTTTCAGCAGCCCTCAATTTCCATGTCCCAGTTTCAGAGTGGTCCCTCATACTTCCAGGGATCCACCTCCGCCTCCGGTCCATCTTCTTTCTCATGCCCCCCAGAGCTTATTGATTTCATGGCCCGAGTTGACTTGGGCATGAAGAGTGCAGCAGATCTAGCGGACCAGCGCCAAGCCATAGCCGATGAGCGGCATAGGGATTTGACCTATAGGCTTGATTACCTTTACCATGATCAAGCTTATGGGTCATTTCCGAGTTATGATCGGTCCGTCCGTGAGGGTTATCATCATCCGGATGGTGGTCGCCTATCATACTACATGCCTCCTGATAGGGGTTATGTGCCTCCTGAGGGTCGTTTTTACGGGGAGATTAACGTCGCCCCGGGTTATTTTTCAAACCCGATCTTTCCCCCCAACTTTCGGGGAAATGAGGATTCGGGCCCTCCGAGGCATTCATCCTTCCATGGCGGGTATGGTGATGCGGGAGATAGTGGATCACATGCCTCCCCCTTCCGCGATTTCGTGAACAACCCTAGCGACTTCATGTTCGTTGATGGAGGCAATGGGAATGATGATGATGATGAAAACGGTGATGGTATTGAAGATGATGGTGATGAAGATGATGATGCTCAGTGACCACCTTTGGAGGTGGTAGGTGGTTATGACTTTGCTCCCATTGAAAAATCCAAAGCAAGTAACTCCCTTAATCCAAATTTCGATTTAGTTCGCATTTCCTTTATAGCGTGCATTTAGCTTAGTTAGTTTAGTTTACTTAGTTAGTCTTAGTTTCCTTTTCATGTTTTCACATCATTAGTTTAGATGCATATAGTTGCATTCATTTAGATGCATTAGATTTATATTTTTGTATCATATTGTCACATATAGATTGCATACATGTAGTTTAGAGCATTTAGTTTGCTTTTAGTCTAGTATTTAGTTTTTCTTTTCTTTTGTTTACCTTTGTTTTTAATGCCTTCTTAAAAATCAAAAATCCAAAAAAATTGAAAAACCAAAAACCTTTCAAAAATATGTTCTTTATTTTCCGGTTTTCCTCCTCACACTATGCATATAAATAAGTGTGGGGAGGAAGAACCGTTTATTTCAAAAAAAATACAAAAACAAGTTTTTATTTTCTCAAAAATTTCAAAAAAGCCAAAAACATGTTGTTTTCGTTCTTTTACTTCATTTCCCCCTTTGCACTTTATTACATTGAGGACAATGTAAATCTTAAGTGTGGGGAGGGAAAATATCCACCTTGTGAATATTTGATTGCTTTTGTAAGTATGAAAAACTTCAAAAATACCAAAAAAATCGAAAAATTTGAAAAATTCAAAAACATGCTTTTACCTTATTAGTGTAGAATTGTATATACTTGTGTTTGCTTTCTCTCCTTTCGCATAGGTAACACTCGCTTGAGCACCGCTTTGGATCTTGAAGATACCACGGTATGATCGTTCCAACCTCTATTTCACTCTCATTTTCATTCTTTTGTTGCAAATGAGGAGGATGGGCTTGTATTTGGAGGATGTGGAGTACATTGTGGAGATCGTGTGTGGCTTGTGTGCTTTTGTGCTGTTAGGAGATGCATTAGCTTTGTTTGGCATGTAGTTTGATAGTTTCACTTGCATTATAACATGTCTATATTAGTTGCATTCATGGCATATAGTTGCATTTAGGATAATGGTTTGAAAATGCCTAATTGAGAACTTTGACAAAATCGTTTAGGCCGTTGCAAATAATTCTTCTACTTATGACTTTGTCTTTTAGAATGATTTTTAAAAAACACCCTAAGTCATGCTTTTCTAGTATCTTTCTGACCATGGTCCAATACCAAGTCAAGGGTTTGCATGTGAGTCACCTTGTCCACCCCCGTGATGTGAAGTGGTTTTGATTATCTTGTCTTGGTGACCTTGTTCGACTTGACGGTTTGGCAACCCAAAAATAACTTTCATGAATAAATTTGGAATGCTCTTGTCAATGATCATAAGAAGTGGAGATGTTTTGGAAAAAAAAAAGAGAGAAGAGAAACCTCAAGTGAAAAAGGAAAAGAAAAGAAAATGGTTGATGAAAAAGAATAAGAACATGTTGTTTTGGTGGAGGCGTACCACTTCGATGTGCTTTGGAGGGTAGCCATTGAGTTGGCTTCCCACTTGGTTGTGAATTCGACCGCCCAAAGACAGAGTGATTGTCACCCCGATAAGCTATTGTCTAGAGGTTAACCGGTTGCCTAATAAGCGATTGGCGAAAGCAAAGGACATTAGCACGCGTGGGACAAACCCCATCCTAACTCATGGCATGAAAAAGAGATGAAAAAAAAGTTGAATGAGGTCAAATTTTGATTGTCATCCACCATTTTGTATTGATTTGAGCATTTCATTCCAAAAAAAATCAATTTTGCCTTGCCGTTTTGTCGATCTTGGGACGACCCATGACCTTTACTTTGTGAAGAATCTAGACTTGTTGTATCTTTTGCCTTTAGCATTGCGGGGATCATCATTCCATTCCATCCGATCGCCCTTGACAAAAGCATTTGGATAACGGTTATGAAGGTAGCCTAGTTTAGCATGATTTGGCGGTGTTTTGTTGTCATCCTTCTTGCCTTAGTGACTTGTAGAATTAATATTTGTAAGGGAGTTTACGATTTTGAATTTGTTCCCTTTTAGTGGTTTTCCGCCGCTTGAATGAGGCAAGCGGTTTTCTTTCTTTTCCGATGCATGTTGCTTGTCTATACGTGTTTTGTTTTTACTTATTGGCATCAAAAGTTTTGTAGCAAGACCTTACTTGCCTTGCAATAGGGCATTCTCCCTCACGAATGTCAAATTGTGAGTTGAAAGGGCTACGGGTGCAGCTCAACCCGATTCGGCTTATAGATAGATTAGTTGGTTTGTTTCTTTGTTTTTAATAAGGGTTATATAGTTACTTGATCTCTTTCTCGAGGACGAGTAAGGTTTAAGTGTGGGGAATTCTGATGAGCTCCATTTTGGTCATCATTTCCTTTACATTTTCTTTGTTTTCGGTCACGATTCGACCTCGATTTGCGTGCCATTAGATGTTTTTACGTCCGTTGCCTCGTATATTCCTATCCTGTCTAATTTTTGTAGGCATTACGGCGGGGGCGAAGAAATGAGAGAAATCGAGACGAATTTGGAGCGTTTTATGAAGATTTGTGAAGGAATGATGAAAAAGCCTTCCCAGGCCTTACCAGCCGGTCCCCAACCGGCGGCCGGTGAGCCGGCTGGGGAGCTTAGACTTGTGTTTTTGACGAAAAGTGAAGAATTGTTCCAGTGCTCAATTTCAGCCTCCCAGCCGGTTCCCAGCCGGCAGCCGGTAGGCCGGCTGGGGACCATGTCATGCCTTAACCATTTTTGAAGAAACGAAGAAAATGCAGATTGTTGAAAAAGAGGTCCCAGCCGGTGGACAACCGGCAGCCGGTCCACCGGCTGGAAGGACCTGTGCTTGTCAAAAATGAAGAAGGAAATCAGATTGAAGGAAAAAGCCTCCCAGCCGGTGCCAGACCGGCAGCCGGCCGGTCGGCTGAGGAGTGTGCTTGTTTGAAGAAATTTTCCAGAAGTCGATATTTGGTGTCCCAGCCGGTCCACCACCGGCAGCTGGTCGACCGGCTGGGAAGCATTTTTCAGATTTTCGCGCACTATATAAACCCGCGCTTAGTCTTTCATTTACACACTTCTTTATTACGTTACTTTGCACACTTTTCTAGGGTTTCTACTGTTTTGAATACTTAACACTTAGACTCAAAAACACTAAAAAATACTTTAATCTTATTTAGATCTTTACTTAATCTTTCATTATTAGTTAATCTCTCTAGAGGATTCTCCTTGAGTTTGTTTTGAAGCAATTGTAGAGGTTTTATTTTGGGTTGTATTTTGGGAGATTTGAAAGAATCTTTCATCTTGTCATCCAAGCTACTTCATTTCCCTTAGTTAATGGTATAATCTTCTTCATCTTTACTTTATCTTTGCATTTCCTTTAAGTTTTGCTTGTTCAATTGTTTACTCTTACTTAATCCATCATGTTTAGCATTTCCTCATCATTTGTTTACATATTTATGTTAGCCATGTGTGAGTAGTTCCCCTACTAGGGTTAGGGGTGTGCTTTGGTTTGTTGGTAGCTATGAATCTTGTTTAGGGTTAATATTTGGTTCTCTTCTTTGCTAGGTTTTCATTTATGCATGTTACATGTTTGATGAAATGTCTCAACGACGGTTGGACATGATTCTCATTGTTGTTGGCCTTTGATGATAGTCTAGGGCTTTCATGGACATGTATGTATGTTAGGTTGGCCTTATTTGTAGCGAAAGCTAGGATAGGGATCGACTTTAGGTGAGTCAAATCGATAGACGAGACAAACCTAGGCCTAGTATAGTGGAGACCTTAGATTCCCTTGCATGATTCGTTACCAACCTACCTTAGTACCCCCGACACCTTAGTATCTTTTATTCATCGATTTCATCTCGACACTTTTGCTTTAATTTATCTTTAGTAGTTGTTAATCAATCACAAACTTATTACCCAACTCGAGCTCGAACTAGAACTTAAATATACAACTTCCCCACCGTCTTTTGGGTTCGACCCTAAATTATACTACTTAATTTGGGAGTTTATAAATTGTTTTTGGTGCCGGAATCGACGACAAAATCCGACCATCAGTCAACGACAGTCAAACCATACTTTATGCAAGTATTTCAAATGGAATGTTTATAAAGTATTTTACGTAAACTATTGCTATTTTATAAATCGTATTTTACGATTAATTCGTATTTCATAATCATTTTTATATTTCATGATTATTTCATAAAATGACATTTCATTCGTATTTTCTTTATTTCGATAATATATTTTTAATTAAATATATTTCATATTTTATATTTATTTCTAATTTATGCTTGTTTTATTATTTACGTCATAATTATATTTAAATCCTAATTTTGTATATTTTTATGTTAGTTCTAATAAAAATATATATTCTTATAAATAATTTAATTAATATTTATTAATACAAAATTACTTAATTTATTTGGTATAAATAATTTATACGTACTCGTTTATTTTAAGTTACGAGCTGAGAGCGGGATATTACCTCGGTATTTGTGTTGGACTGGGTTTGATGGGTTTGGACTCGGGTGAGGGCATCAACCCATCGACTTTCCACCTAGTGTAAAACCTAAACAACCTAATCCCATACACCCTTATCGTCATACACATAAACAACAATTACAAACCCTACTAGTAAACCCTAGCTCTTATCTGCCTCCATAGGCTCGTCTGCCGCGTACAACCTAGTGACTGCTGTGAGGCCGTGGGTTGAATAAGAGAACGAGGGGGAGAGAACACAACAACAACAACCCTCACTATCACCGTTCTTAACCTTGCACTACACCAAGTTCGTAAGTAATTCATAGTACTTTCTGATGTTGTAACATCTGAGTATTAAGGTCTTATGTAGTGTTGGTAGTATGTATAACATGTTTATGGTCCTTAGACCTGTTGGGAATAGTGTCCTCAACAATAGTGCGATCATGTCAGTAAATACAAGTACTGATAAATCTACAATAAGAATACTCATGGGATGATCCTTATCATATAGTCGACTGATCAACATTAATCGGTAATGATTGGCTTACTAGAGTTTAACATTACTGTCGTATGACGGTGGTGATCAGTCGATCCCTTTAGGTCACACCTTTAGGACAACTCTAATAATAAAGAAAACGATATGGTCGTATGTGATTCGATTCATATCAATCCTAGTTTATATATACATCGAGCTTGGTATATATATTTATAATACGATTATAAATTGTAAATTTTAGTGAATGATATGTCATTACTAAAATTAGTATGTTTATGAAACATTATTTAAGAATGAATTAATTTATATTAGAAATGTTTTAATATAAAATCTAATGATAATAATGGGATTATTATTTCATGATAATTAAGTTTAAATTAGTTAAACTTATTATGTACATTTTATATATGATGAAATGAACATGGTAGTATGTTTGGACCGTGTGATGGTCTATCACACTTGAACTACATTGTACATTATTATCTTATATTTGAATTTTATATGATAAAATTATTTTAATCAAATGTAGGAATATTATGACATGTGGTGTTTTGGTGCCCATGCATAGGGCACCTCAACCTAACCGTCCAAACACACACTCAAATGAGTGTGTTGTGTACTCCATCTTATGACTCATTCTTACAATACACATAAGCAAGTTTTAGAGAGAAGAGACTCTCCTTCTCCTTGTTTTCTTAGCCGTGTATCACCAAGCCAAAAATAGAACAATTTATATTGTTCATTCATCAATATTATTATAAGATAATAATAGTAATAACTAGGTTATTTGTGTGAGATTCTAGTAAAATCAAACATAGATATTATTAGAGTGTGTCTTGGTGTTAACTCATTGGAGGTCTTCTACTTTGGGGACTAGGAGGATCATCCTTTGATATAAGCTCAAGAACAATCAAAGAAGGAGTTTTTGATTGTGCCCATTTAGCCGAAAATTCAAGCAATGTAAGGAATATTTATTCTTCATATGTTTTGGCTATCATCTAGTTATGCATGCAATAAGATCTATGAGATTATGAATTAAAATTAGTATGACTAAAATCATAATAAGAGTTTAAGAAACCCAACAATTGGTATCAGAGCTAATGGTTGTTTGCATGCATAATCGGTATTGTTTTTCCGAGTTATTGTAACTTAAATAAAACTACTTATTTCGACTTATATGATAAATCACTCGAAAGGTTTTGCATGTATATATATCCGGTCCTAAAAATTGTTTTTAGGCTATATTGTTAATTTGTGGAATTTAAAGTTGTTCATTTAAATAATTTTTTAGTAATTTTAAACGATTTAATTGTTAAAATCGGAAAATTAGACTAAAAATAGATGAAAAACGTTTCTGGCCATGATCTTCATAAATTATGTCACATGCATATTTTACAAATAGTGTGTAAAATTTCGTACAATATAGATTTGTATTGCATGCATTACGATTTATATGATAAATGTAGTAATATTGACATGTTGGTTAAAAATTAATTAATTGTCGAAACTAGTTCGAATATTTTAACCATGAAATTTTGACATTGTGATTATTAAAGTAATTTTCAGAATGTTAAAGTTTTTCGAAATTCAGATTTTAATTATTGTAATTTAATTTGAATTTTTCATGTTGATTATGAAATTATTAAGGCCAAAAATTGAACACATAAATTAATTTTGAATTAATTTGCCTATATTAGTGTAGACTAATTTTAATCCTAAAATGTGTTAGGAAAGTTAATTTTGATGTAAATGTGATTTACATTGAAGTTTATGGCATGTTTAAAGGTTAAATCGTAAATTCCATAAAACCGGATAAGTTAAGACTAATAATATGTATTAGGGCGATTTGGCGTTAAAATGAACATATTTAATTTTGATGCATTATATTATTTTGTATGAATGTCATTATTTTGTTATATAATTTTGAATTATGTAATTTACTTAGTATGGCCTTAGATTTTAATCGATATTTCCCGTAATGTAAGGGTTTATCGATTCGGTTGTAATTTAATGTGATTTCGTATCACTTTATTTTATTGTTTTATTTTATAATGTATAAAATAGATAGAAAATTGTAATTATTTGTAATTTCGGAAATTCTTGAAGTTGGTGCCATTTCGGGAAGGAGTTCCGACCAAGACGAAGTTTGCCTTGGGATGCATGCCGCGTGTGAAGTTCAAGGGACCAAAGGAGTTGGTTTCCGAATTTGTAATTTACATTTATTTTCTATCTTAGAAAAGGCCATACTAGGAATTTAAATATGTTTTGCTTTTATTTTATATGTTGCATGCATTGCCAAATCGCCATCAACTTAACATGCATATCGAGTTTCGAGTCCCACTCCGTGTCAATCAATTTATCCATAATTCACCGAATTAGTTCACTTAAAGGAGATAGATAATAAATTGACAAGATCTCTTACGACATTTTAAAATTGAGACATAGCCATACCAAAAAGTAAAGAACCCGCGAAGGATCTTCTTCATAAGGGAGTAGGCTCGGCTAAACCGGGGTGCAAACCTTATTACGTTGGTGAAGTGGGGTAATATGATTACGTTCTAGAAATTTGGTCGATCTCAACGAAAGTATTCGAGCCACCGTAGTGGTAATAAGTTCGGGCTAAGATAAGAATTAATGTAATTTTATCGACCGGGAGTTCTAAAAGTAGAATCGATTAAGGAGTTAATCCACCGAGTCATATTAATGAGGGATGTATCGGCTAAACCGTGCCCAAGTTAGTATGTATTTGGGTCTCGGGATCATTTACTTGATTGGGTAAGAGATCATTGAGTAAATGTTTTACTTGTTTACACAAGTGAATAAATCAAAATGATAAACGTTAATATTTTCCTTTATTTTCGTTTTGTAGTAATTGAGACCACAATGGATCCATCGAACCCTACTACACCCATCACCATTGACTCTTGTCACAATGTATTTGACGAAATTTGCACCCGAAATAACTTTGATACTACTAGAGAAATTCATTTCGGAACGGGTCCGGATGGCAATGTGAACTTTGTCACTTCTCTCCCATATCCCAAGGGACCTTTACTTGACACGGCTTATATTGATGAGCTAAATCGAGAGTTGGATGCCTTGTATCTAAAAGAAAGAGCTTATGATAAAGCTAGTGGGAGCTCTAGCAAGAAAGGTCTTGCAAAGAAGAGAAGGAAGCGAAAGAAATCACAAAAGGGTCGATGTCACTATTGTTGTGATATGGGCCATTGGAGGAGGAATTGTCCAATTTATTTACGGCACATTCAAGAGGGTCTTGTAATTCCGTTAGGTAATTCTTTATCCGAAATTTATGTTATTGACATTAATTATACTTCTAATTCAACTTGGGTATTGGATACCGGTTGTGGTTCTCACCTTTGTAATCGTGTACAGGGTTTAAGAGGAGCCGAGAAGATTGACAAGGGAGAGATGGATCTCCGACTTGGAAATGGAGCTCGGGTAGCGGCCACTTCAAAAGGGACATGCACTCTTGCCTTACCAAGCGGATTTGAGCTACATTTGAATAATTGTTATTATGTACCATCGCTTTCTAAAAACATTATTTCCGTAGCAATGTTAGACATTGAAGGTTATTGTTTTTCCATTAAGAACAATCGTTGTATTATCTCTAAGAATGACATGATTGTTGGTCATGCCACTTCTATTAATGGAATATATGTTTTGGAAACTGCGACTTCATTCCGTGATGTTTATAACATAGAATCTAAAAGAGCAAAAACAAGTGAACCAAATGAATCATTTTATTGGCATTGTCGACTTGGTCATATAAACGAAAATCGCATTAAAAGATTAGTGAAGACTAACATTATCAAACCATTTGATTATGAATCATATGGTACATGCGAAGCTTGCCTCCTAGGAAAAATGACTCGAAATCCTTTTAGTGGTAAAAGAACAAGAGCAAGTGATTTACTAGGACTCATTCATACCGATGTATGTGGTCCATTAACGATCACCGCTAGGGGAAACTATGACTACTTCATCACATTCACAGATGATTTAAGTAGATATGGGCATGTCTACTTAATGAAATTTAAGAGTGAAGCCTTCATGAAATTCAAGAAATTTCAAAATGAGGTAGAAAACCAACTTGACAAGAAGATTAAAGCCCTTCGATCAGATCGAGGTGGTGAGTATCTTAGTGGTGAATTTGATTCACACTTAAAAGATAATGGTATATTATTAGAACTCTCACCTCCTGGAACACCACAACTTAATGGTGTGGCTGAAAGGAGAAATCGAACTTTACTAGATATGGTTCGGTCCATGATGAGCCTAACTGATTTACCAGATTCATTTTGGGGATTTGCAATTCTCACCGCCATCAAATCGTTGAACGTTAGTCCAACAAAAGTGACCGATAAGACTCCATATGAGATGTGGAGAGGAAAGGTTCCTTCATTATCCTATATGAAGATATGGGGTTGTGAGGCTTACGTCAAGGTAAAGACCGATGACAAATTAGCTCTGAGATCCGAAAAATGCACTTTCATTGGTTATCCAACCACCTCACGTGGATATTACTTCTATAAACCTCGAGATAACAAAGTGTTTGTATCTATAGAGGCTGTCTTTCTAGAGAAAGAATTTGTTTCTAGAAAACAAAGTGGAAGAAATTTTGAACTTCGTGAAATCAATGAAGTCCAAGATCCACAAACTGAAGTAGAGATGAACGAAAATGTTCCCTCTTCATCTACTTCGGTACCTATTCAACCTAGGAGGTCGAGTAGAATTCCACATCAACCTGATAGGTATGTTGGATTAATTGAGGGAGATGGTAGTCTTGATGTTTTACTTTTGGAAAGTGACGAACCTACCACTTATAAAGCTGCAATCTCTAGTCCCGACTCCGCAAAATGGCAAGAGGCCATGAAATCCGAAATGGATTCTATGTATCAAAATCAAGTATGGGACTTGGTTGACTTGACTAAAGGCGTGCGACCTCTTCAGTGCAAGTGGATCTTCAAAGTGAAGAATGGCATAGAAGGACATGATGATGTCTACAAGGCTAGGCTAGTAGCTAAAGGGTTTACCCAAGTGCAAGGTCTCCATTATGATGAGACCTTTGCTCCAGTTGCTATGCTTAGATCCATTAGGATTATGTTAGCGATCGCCGCATTTCATGATTATGAAATATGGCAAATGGACGTCAAAACCGCCTTCTTGAATGGGTATTTAAAGGAGGATGTGTATATGATACAACCTGAAGGTTTTGAGGATCTCAAAAATCGTGACAAAGTTTGCAAACTTAAGAAATCCATCTATGGTCTTAAGCAAGCATCCAGGAGTTGGAATCATCGTTTTAATGAGGTTATAAAAGAAAATGGTTTCGCTCGAAGTGTCGAGGAACCATGTTTATATACCAAATTCAGTGGGAGCAAAGTTGTGTTCCTAATACTGTATGTAGATGACATACTACTTATTGGAAATGATATTCCAATGTTATCCTCTGTGAAAGGATGGTTGGGAAGTCATTTCCAAATGAAGGATTTAGGAAATGCACAACGCATACTAGGTATCCGGATCTATAGAGATAGACCTAAAAGGATATTGGCACTAAGTCAAGAATCTTATATCGATAAGATACTTCGACGATTCAGCATGAAGAACTCCAAGAGAGGATTTATTCCTATGGGAAGTGGGATAATTTTGAGTAAATCTCAATGTCCCACTGAACCCGAGCATGTTGAACGCATGAAAGAGATTCCTTATGCTTCTGCAGTTGGATCCATCATGTACGCTATGGTATGCACTCGTCCAGATATCTCACATGCTTTAAGCATGACTAGTAGATATCAAGCAAATCCAGGTGAAGGTCACTGGATTGCTGTTAAGAATATCCTTAAATACTTGAGAAGGACTATGGATTCATTTTTGGTGTTTGGTGGGGAGGATGAGCTGAGTGTAAAGGGTTACACAGATGCTAGCTTCCAAACGGATAGAGACGACATGAAATCCCAGGCTGGATACGTCTTTATCCTTAATGGTGGTGCCGTTAGTTGGAAGAGCTATAAAGAGCCAGTGGTTGCGGATTCTACAACGGAAGCAGAGTACATTGCAGCAAGTGAAGCTGCAAAAGAAGCAGTATGGATTAGGCAATTTCTTGAGGGACTAAGAGTAGTTCCCGAGGCCGAAAATCCTATCACCCTCTATTGTGATAATAGTAGTGCTGTTTTTCAAGCTAAAGAACCGAAGTCTAGCAATAGATCGAAGCATGTACAAAGAAAATATCATGTGATTAGAGATTTTCTAGATAGAAAGGAAATTGTGATATGTAAGGTTGGGACAGAAGAAAATGTTGCTGATCCTTTAACCAAAGCATTATCGCAAGCTAAGCATGATGCTCATGTTTTATCTATGGGTTTAAGGCGTATGCCGAACATGTACTAGGTTATGTGATATGAAATACAAGTTTTATTGTTCATATATGATAACCGCGTTTATTATTTAAAAGTTTTTATGTTTTTACATTAAAACTTCATATTTATATACTTTGTCGTATCTAGATGGGTTGTGGAGACAATTTGAACCCCATTAAGTGAACCAGATAGACTTAGTATAGCCCCTAGTTGCTTACATGAGGTGACGTCTCGAAGCTACTAGAATGTGAGGCGATTGATGGCAAGTTCAAATGCCATAGAGTCATAAGGTATGACTAGTCGATCACATAGGCAGACTGCATGAGGCACTTTGTCGGGCATATCGTGACCGCTTATAGAGTTCTGGAAATTTTATAATTAGCCTAGTCGTGGCGAGAGCTACTATATGTATTCTTGCTAGTCAATTCTTTGACTTGAGACTGTTCGCCCGAGGTGACATAGTTTTCAGAGTGACTTTGATTTTAGCTCTACGATCAACCGTTAAAGGGGGTCAAATGGGCTTCTTTTGGGTCATAATGGACTATGCCAGTCAAAGGGAACAGTAGGATAGGAATTGTCCAACCCCTTGTCAGGGTTGTCTTAAATCTCAAGGCCACTCGAGGAGAAGTTTAACTGGAAATGCGTGGCCACGCTCGGAAGGTATCTATGGTAGATAATTCTGGTCAAAACAGTTAAATCTCCGGATCGAGAAAAACTACTCAAGATATGATAAAATGCAAGTACGACCTGCGAGACACCTTGCATTGAGTGGGAGATGACGTAATAGGACAAGAGAATTGGTGACGCACACTTGTCGAGGACAAGTGGGAGATTGTTGGGAATAGTGTCCTCAACAATAGTGCGATCATGTCAGTAAATACAAGTACTGATAAATCTACAATAAGAATACTCATGGGATGATCCTTATCATATAGTCGACTGATCAACATTAATCGGTAATGATTGGCTTACTAGAGTTTAACATTACTGTCGTATGACGGTGGTGATCAGTCGATCCCTTTAGGTCACACCTTTAGGACAACTCTAATAATAAAGAAAACGATATGGTCGTATGTGATTCGATTCATATCAATCCTAGTTTATATATACATCGAGCTTGGTATATATATTTATAATACGATTATAAATTGTAAATTTTAGTGAATGATATGTCATTACTAAAATTAGTATGTTTATGAAACATTATTTAAGAATGAATTAATTTATATTAGAAATGTTTTAATATAAAATCTAATGATAATAATGGGATTATTATTTCATGATAATTAAGTTTAAATTAGTTAAACTTATTATGTACATTTTATATATGATGAAATGAACATGGTAGTATGTTTGGACCGTGTGATGGTCTATCACACTTGAACTACATTGTACATTATTATCTTATATTTGAATTTTATATGATAAAATTATTTTAATCAAATGTAGGAATATTATGACATGTGGTGTTTTGGTGCCCATGCATAGGGCACCTCAACCTAACCGTCCAAACACACACTCAAATGAGTGTGTTGTGTACTCCATCTTATGACTCATTCTTACAATACACATAAGCAAGTTTTAGAGAGAAGAGACTCTCCTTCTCCTTGTTTTCTTAGCCGTGTATCACCAAGCCAAAAATAGAACAATTTATATTGTTCATTCATCAATATTATTATAAGATAATAATAGTAATAACTAGGTTATTTGTGTGAGATTCTAGTAAAATCAAACATAGATATTATTAGAGTGTGTCTTGGTGTTAACTCATTGGAGGTCTTCTACTTTGGGGACTAGGAGGATCATCCTTTGATATAAGCTCAAGAACAATCAAAGAAGGAGTTTTTGATTGTGCCCATTTAGCCGAAAATTCAAGCAATGTAAGGAATATTTATTCTTCATATGTTTTGGCTATCATCTAGTTATGCATGCAATAAGATCTATGAGATTATGAATTAAAATTAGTATGACTAAAATCATAATAAGAGTTTAAGAAACCCAACAATTGGTATCAGAGCTAATGGTTGTTTGCATGCATAATCGGTATTGTTTTTCCGAGTTATTGTAACTTAAATAAAACTACTTATTTCGACTTATATGATAAATCACTCGAAAGGTTTTGCATGTATATATATCCGGTCCTAAAAATTGTTTTTAGGCTATATTGTTAATTTGTGGAATTTAAAGTTGTTCATTTAAATAATTTTTTAGTAATTTTAAACGATTTAATTGTTAAAATCGGAAAATTAGACTAAAAATAGATGAAAAAAGTTTCTGGCCATGATCTTCATAAATTATGTCACATGCATATTTTACAAATAGTGTGTAAAATTTCGTACAATATAGATTTGTATTGCATGCATTACGATTTATATGATAAATGTAGTAATATTGACATGTTGGTTAAAAATTAATTAATTGTCGAAACTAGTTCGAATATTTTAACCATGAAATTTTGACATTGTGATTATTAAAGTAATTTTCAGAATGTTAAAGTTTTTCGAAATTCAGATTTTAATTATTGTAATTTAATTTGAATTTTTCATGTTGATTATGAAATTATTAAGGCCAAAAATTGAACACATAAATTAATTTTGAATTAATTTGCCTATATTAGTGTAGACTAATTTTAATCCTAAAATGTGTTAGGAAAGTTAATTTTGATGTAAATGTGATTTACATTGAAGTTTATGGCATGTTTAAAGGTTAAATCGTAAATTCCATAAAACCGGATAAGTTAAGACTAATAATATGTATTAGGGCGATTTGGCGTTAAAATGAACATATTTAATTTTGATGCATTATATTATTTTGTATGAATGTCATTATTTTGTTATATAATTTTGAATTATGTAATTTACTTAGTATGGCCTTAGATTTTAATCGATATTTCCCGTAATGTAAGGGTTTATCGATTCGGTTGTAATTTAATGTGATTTCGTATCACTTTATTTTATTGTTTTATTTTATAATGTATAAAATAGATAGAAAATTGTAATTATTTGTAATTTCGGAAATTCTTGAAGTTGGTGCCATTTCGGGAAGGAGTTCCGACCAAGACGAAGTTTGCCTTGGGATGCATGCCGCGTGTGAAGTTCAAGGGACCAAAGGAGTTGGTTTCCGAATTTGTAATTTACATTTATTTTCTATCTTAGAAAAGGCCATACTAGGAATTTAAATATGTTTTGCTTTTATTTTATATGTTGCATGCATTGCCAAATCGCCATCAACTTAACATGCATATCGAGTTTCGAGTCCCACTCCGTGTCAATCAATTTATCCATAATTCACCGAATTAGTTCACTTAAAGGAGATAGATAATAAATTGACAAGATCTCTTACGACATTTTAAAATTGAGACATAGCCATACCAAAAAGTAAAGAACCCGCGAAGGATCTTCTTCATAAGGGAGTAGGCTCGGCTAAACCGGGGTGCAAACCTTATTACGTTGGTGAAGTGGGGTAATATGATTACGTTCTAGAAATTTGGTCGATCTCAACGAAAGTATTCGAGCCACCGTAGTGGTAATAAGTTCGGGCTAAGATAAGAATTAATGTAATTTTATCGACCGGGAGTTCTAAAAGTAGAATCGATTAAGGAGTTAATCCACCGAGTCATATTAATGAGGGATGTATCGGCTAAACCGTGCCCAAGTTAGTATGTATTTGGGTCTCGGGATCATTTACTTGATTGGGTAAGAGATCATTGAGTAAATCTTTTACTTGTTTACACAAGTGAATAAATCAAAATGATAAACGTTAATATTTTCCTTTATTTTCGTTTTGTAGTAATTGAGACCACAATGGATCCATCGAACCCTACTACACCCATCACCATTGACTCTTGTCACAATGTATTTGACGAAATTTGCACCCGAAATAACTTTGATACTACTAGAGAAATTCATTTCGGAACGGGTCCGGATGGCAATGTGAACTTTGTCACTTCTCTCCCATATCCCAAGGGACCTTTACTTGACACGGCTTATATTGATGAGCTAAATCGAGAGTTGGATGCCTTGTATCTAAAAGAAAGAGCTTATGATAAAGCTAGTGGGAGCTCTAGCAAGAAAGGTCTTGCAAAGAAGAGAAGGAAGCGAAAGAAATCACAAAAGGGTCGATGTCACTATTGTTGTGATATGGGCCATTGGAGGAGGAATTGTCCAATTTATTTACGGCACATTCAAGAGGGTCTTGTAATTCCGTTAGGTAATTCTTTATCCGAAATTTATGTTATTGACATTAATTATACTTCTAATTCAACTTGGGTATTGGATACCGGTTGTGGTTCTCACCTTTGTAATCGTGTACAGGGTTTAAGAGGAGCCGAGAAGATTGACAAGGGAGAGATGGATCTCCGACTTGGAAATGGAGCTCGGGTAGCGGCCACTTCAAAAGGGACATGCACTCTTGCCTTACCAAGCGGATTTGAGCTACATTTGAATAATTGTTATTATGTACCATCGCTTTCTAAAAACATTATTTCCGTAGCAATGTTAGACATTGAAGGTTATTGTTTTTCCATTAAGAACAATCGTTGTATTATCTCTAAGAATGACATGATTGTTGGTCATGCCACTTCTATTAATGGAATATATGTTTTGGAAACTGCGACTTCATTCCGTGATGTTTATAACATAGAATCTAAAAGAGCAAAAACAAGTGAACCAAATGAATCATTTTATTGGCATTGTCGACTTGGTCATATAAACGAAAATCGCATTAAAAGATTAGTGAAGACTAACATTATCAAACCATTTGATTATGAATCATATGGTACATGCGAAGCTTGCCTCCTAGGAAAAATGACTCGAAATCCTTTTAGTGGTAAAAGAACAAGAGCAAGTGATTTACTAGGACTCATTCATACCGATGTATGTGAGACGGTTGTTTCAGGAAGTCTACTGGTGTCGAGGCCTGGTGCCTGGCACCAGGGGGTTGTAGGTAGTGTGGGGTGTCGAGGTTAGTGGTTGGTTGTAGTTATAGTGGTGTTAAAGGGTAGTTAAGGGGGTGTTTACGAGAGGGGCAGGAATACGGTTTCAACGGGTGTGGTTGTGACCAAGGGTTTTGGGACTGGTTTTGAGGGCTGTTAGAGTGGTTTCAAGGGTCGTGGTCGGTGTCAGTGGGTGCGCCATAGTGCAGGGGTGACAGCCACCGTGTTTTGGTGGTTGTTCAGGAATGGTCAGGGTGGTCGAGAGGGCTGAGTTCAGGGGTTGTTGGTCACGACTTTTTGGGGCTGACTAATGTTACGTTTTTTTTAATGTTGGTATTTGTTGTTGTTGTTTTCTTGTGCACGTGTTAGTGTTATTATTATTATTATTATTATTATTATTATTATTATTATTATTATTATTATTATTATTATTATTATTATTATTAATTGTTGTTATTATTGTTATTATGATTATTAATATTTTTATTAGTATTATTGGTATCATTATTACTATAAAAGAAGAATGTAAAACTGCATACGTGGCGCGCTAATATTCCACCGTTCACTCTTTCGCTCACTCACATTCATTCTCACAGAAATCAGTTTCGTAGACCAATGAGAACCCTCAATTTATGCCAAGTCATATATTTTTATGTATTATAATATTATTATTATTATTATAATCATTCCAAGATTCCCTAAATATTATCTCGAGATTCCCTAAATATTATAATATTATTATTTTTATTAATTAATATTTCAACCATATAATTATTTAGATTTCTCTTTTTTACTTTATTTATCTTTTATTCTCTCTTTCCTAACTCTTATTTTATCTCAATTAATCTTTTTCACCCTTATATCTTTTTCTATTCTATTACTAAGACCTCCTTTTATTGGAAAGTTATAAGTTTACATTTTTTTAATTATATTTTACGTTTTTCAAGTTATACGTCAAACTTTTAATGTCAACATGTTCTTATCATATGTTATAGATATTCTTTTTTATTTTCCTTTAAAGTATTTACATATACACCACATATATTATTAGTATATCTAACAACTTTAATTGATCATTTCCCGTCAAAATTAAAATTGAACAACCCGTGAATTTTCACGGGTGTTACGCTAGTTATTATTATTAGTTATGTTGATGTTCTTAGTAATTTAATTAGTTTTAATTAGTTGAGTTGCTTAATTTATTTTGTGACGGTACTTTATTATATTATTCAAGTTAATTAGCTAGTATTGTTAATTAATTGTTGTTATTATAATTATTCGAGGTTATGTCTAGAGTGATTTGTTAACGGTTATATATGTTCGTATAATCGTGTGTAAGACGAAGTTTATAATTATAATTAATCAAGTAGTTAATTTATAAATTGTTACCTATGAGACAAGTATGACAGTTAATGAGCATGACGATATTTAATAAGTTGTAATTACATACTTACGGGTGATACACTGTATTCGATATTTGGTCATTTGTTAGTGGCTTGACGGGTTTAATCGTAATAAATGAACCTAATTATTTATCGGTAGTAATTGTATGGTGGGTAATTGTTATTTGTTAATTGTTAAAGGTAACGGTGTTGTGGAAGATATCTGTCTTTACGTGCTCGGGATACTCATTGGAGTAGCTTGCTACCAGGTAGGATACACGGACCTTATACTCTATGATGTGTTATGAATGGATGTGGTATTGTGTGTTATGGATGCCGAATATGATTTATATGAGAATTATATGGGTTGGAGTGACTGTGGATTATTGGTAATGGCATGAGCATTTCATTATTTGATAGTATGATTGAATAATTATATCGTTGCATTCATGAGCATAGCATATGCATGTTGGGGCTGGTGTCCTTGACAATTAAGTACAATGACTTATTAAACCTCTTTAAGGATCACAAGGGCATACTTCAGTATTATTACCAGTTGATCCACGTTTATCAATAACGGTTGGCTTGCTAGATAAGTTTGACGTTATTGTCATACGGATGGCGGTGGTCAACTGGTCCCTATACGTCACACCTATAGGACACGTTTGAGAGATGTGAAGGTATGAAAATACAGTCACATTTTGCCGGATATGACTAAACGGTTAGTCAGAGGTATTGACTATTAAATTAGTCAATAAGATGTTGAGATTATTATTTAATACGGATTAAATAAATTTAGCTAATACGGATTACATGATTAATTCGTAAATTAAATATGAACGGTTATATTTAATTAAATATTGTATTCGCGTATTAATATAAACAGTTATATTAATTTGGGTAATTATACAATATCTTATTTTGTCAGACCATTATTAATATATCGACTGTATTAATATCTGATAACATGTTACGATTTATAATTAAAAATACCGCGAACAACTTAAAGCTAATTGGGTCGAATCACGAACCAGAATAAGGTAAGAGTGGAAAGCCCACCCTTAACCTACTTAGGGTATTTCGGCCGTATGGTCTATATAAGGAGGAGGACTCTCCTTATGTAGACCACACTTGTTGCACTGATTAATATAATCTCAAGGTAAAATTAGGGTTTTGAGAGCTTTCTTCTCCCAAAACCTCAGATCTCACATCTAAAACCTAAATAGCTCTCCCAATATTGCAAGGCAGTTGGAGAGGATTTCTAGCACACGCGGCCTCGTCTCATTCTAAGTCTTGGGTGCAAGTTATAGGAGGGAATTTGTGTTAATTCCTGTTCTTAGGCCTTTTGCGCGAGGACTAAAGGTTGTACTTCTTTTCTTATGCCTTTTTATCTTATGACGATTTTCACGACTGTAATTTTCATTATAATCCTGCAATTAAAGGGCGAATACACGTTTTATTCCCCACAAGTGGTATCAGAGCCTTAGGCCATGAAAATTTTACAATTGTGTCTTTCATAGGATTTAAAATTTATAAAAACCGTACAATCTGCCTAGGCACTCGATCGAGTACCTGTTGCACTCGATCGAGTGCCCTCGTACCAGGCCCCGTGCGTGAGTTTTTCTTTTTTTGTGAGAAATCGATCTTGTTTTCGATTATAATTTGCATATTGTTAATTAATCGATATTTTTAGCAATATGTGAATCTTTTGTTGTTGTTTATTTATGATTTACACGTTTTAAATCCAAGTTATAAACTCGTTTTAGATTTAAAGTGCAGCGATTGCGTTTTAAAGAGTCACTCGATCGAGCCCCTGCTGCACTCGATCGAGTGACACTGGCACTCGATCGAGTGCCTCTGCTGCTCGGTCAAGTGCTCTTGTTTCGGGCTCCCTTTTCGAAAATAACTTGTTTTCTTATTTTCACATGGCTTAAAATAATATACTGTATACGGAAATAGTATATTATTTAGTGAAACGGTTCACCCTCGTTTGATACATATTATTTTTAAAACAGTTTAAAACAATGGATTATATGTTTATTAAAATTGGTGATTAAAACGGTATAGTCACTTAATTTTAATCTTAAAAGGTGGTTTGGTATAAATTTATTAATCATAATAACAGTATTATGTCATGTATAAATTTTATTTAGTTGATGCATTTTATTTATCGTCTTGTGAATGCCTTGAATGCTTTCAATAACGTATTTAATTTTTGCAAACGGTTGTAACTTAGTGTGGCCTTAGAAGATTGTGTCACCGTAATGAAGGGACACGATCTTGCTTGTAATTTTGAGATCTTGTATCTCCGTTTTGGGTTTTTGCCATGTAATTACTTTTGTATTTAAATTAGAATGTATCTAGGACTACTTTTGTAATTTAAATTAGTAATTTTGTGAAGACCAAAGAGAAGACGGAGACCGGATGCTCACTCCCGCTGCAAGGACCAAGATGGAACATCAAGACAAGCTTCTAGGGTCCAACAGTGGATTCCAAGTTGTTTTATGTTTATTTTGGTAGGATAGGCCACACTAGGACTTTTATTTACATTTATTGCATTTATCTTTATGCTTTCATCGATAATAGCTTGCATCATATTCCGCCTAAAAACTAAACCACCTATATCATGCCTGAAAACTGACTCATGTAGAGGTCACGCGTTAGTTTTCTGTGACAATACAGATGTCACATGTCAATTGCAAAGCCATCACTTTATTTAATTCATTCACGCAAATGCTAGTTTTTAGTTCACTTAAATATGGATAAATAAAAGTTGATGGGGTCTTCCTCGTATAACCAAAAATTGAGATTAGTCTTTATAAATCAGCCTCCCATGAATCCCTTCTTCGTCGGTAGGCATAATATGACCCCTTCTACGTCGGGTAAGTGGGAACAGATGATTTATTTTATCTCAACATCATGGTCACTCGATAATATCTAGTGACTGAGATGGACTAATAGATAGGATATACGGAAATCTATCGACCAAGAGTTCCAACGATTGGAATTAGCCAAACTGTGGGCTTATCAATATACGGAAATTGAGTCTTGAGATCGTTTATATAATTCTTGAGGGAGATCAATTATATAAATGCATGAGTCTACGAGTTTAAATTAAATTTAAATATAGACTTAAATCACAACAATAAGTTGCTTATATGGTTTTGTTTTATCTTCTTTTTCAGTGTAGAACACGTTCATTAAAACTGTTGTATAACTTTAATGGCTGGTGAAGACCCAATGCCAAGTGCCAAGCTAGCACGTGAATCCTGGCTAAAGGCCTTCATGGACTCCATGAATCAGTCTACTAGACTGAGGAATGATGGGTCAAACTTCTCTGACTGGGAGGCAGCACTACGGAATGCTGCCATTGCTGACGGAAAGCTTAAGTATTTAACTGAGCCAATTCCGGCACACCCAGGAACTGGAGCTAGAGCTAACGATGTTCGCGCTCATAGCGACTTCGTCATGGAAGAGGGTGCGATAAAGAACGTACTCATCTATGCAATGGAATCCAATTTGCAAAGACGCTTCATAACCCATGGTGCAAACAAGATTTTCACCACGCTCACTAACGAATTCTCAAAGGCTCCGAGAATCGTTTCTTATGAGCATACCTGTCGCTTCTTTGAGGCGAAACTCCAGAAGGGCCAAGCTGTTAGCCCACATATTCTTCACATGATTGAGAATATCGAGAAACTGGAGGCCCTAAACTGCAAGATCAGTGAGAACATAATCGTTGATCGAATGCTTCATTCACTTCATGATGGGTTCGCCCTCTTTAGGGCCAACTATTACATGAATGACATGAAGAAGACTCCTCATGAGCTCCACTCCCTTCTCGTACAGACTGAGAAGGATCTGAAATTAAGTGGGAGCGTGAAGCAAGATGTTCTCATGATCTCCAGTAAGGGTAAGGGTAAGGGTAAGGCTAAAGCTCAGGGCGACCTAGCAGTAGGTATGCCCAGGTTCAAGAAACCAGGATTTGCTAAGAGTGGGCCAGGTGAGTCGAGCAACTCACAGGGCAAGATAAAGAGCAAGGATACAAGCATGGAATGTCACCATTGCCACAAGACTGGGCATTGGAGGCGCTCATGCCCCGTGTATCGCGAGGACATTAAAGTAGGCCGTGTTACTCCTGTTGGTATGTCTTCTTCTTCTTTTATTCACATGATTGAGATTAACCACGCAAGTTGCGGAACTTGGGTACTTGATACTGGTTGTGGTTCTCATCTATGTAATCATGTGCAGGGCCTCCGAAACCAAGAACCCCTAATCAAGGGTGAGGTGGACCTACGAGTCGGGAATGGAGCACGCGTTGCTGCAGTCTCGAAGGGAACATACTGTTGGGAAATGTGTCCTCAACAATAAGTGCGATCACATAATTAAATCTCATAACAAGAATGCGCAAGGGATGATACGAATTATTAGTCAACTGACCAACATTAATCGGTAATGATTGGCTAGCTAGAGTTTGACATTACTGTCGTATGACGGTGATGGTCAGTTGATCCCTTTAGGTCACACCTTTAGGACAATTATTCCCTTAATTGATAAAGTGATCAAATGTATATTGATACGATTTGATCATATTCCTTAAACTCGTATATCGAGAAATTAGAGGTTAAATCTTAATGTAAGATTTATGTTTAAAGTTGAAACGTGTCAATTGTTAAACATTAAACGATATTTTATTATATCGTTGTTAGAATGAATTGGGTTGAAATTAATACAAAGGTTGTAAATCGTATTGACGATAAATGATCATTTTATATTTGTAATTTCGAAATTACATGTCAAATTAATAAATATGATTTATTTAATTTAAATGGTATTTATATGAGATAAATATGCATTTTAAGTTATAACAATTGTCATTATAGTGTAACACTTTAGATGTCACACTTATACAATTGTTTAAAGACAAAGATAAAATGGACTACATTTTAAGTAGTAGTACCGGTTTTACATGGGGATGATTAAGGGTGTTTAATTGTGTTTTAAAAGTTAAAGACACAATAATTACCTAGCATTAAACCTAATGCTTAGACTAACACACCTAGATCATTGATAAATCAAAAAGGGTTTTCTCTTTTATCCTTCCCCATGCCCTAGCCGGCTACCTACACCCATACCCACTAATATTAGTTTAACTAGCTTAAATTAATTATGTGTGTGATATATATAAGATAAGTATCATTCATTCTATTCTTCGACTTCCCTAGCCGAAATTCTACACAAGTAAGGAGAGCTTGTTCACCTCAAAACTTATTATAAGATAATAAAATTATACTAAAAGTAGTATTCATATACTATTCTAATAAGAGTGATTAGAATAAGTTTAAGGAGAAAACCGATTTCTTGTCTAGCACTAATAAGGGTTCGGTTCTTAAGGGCTTGTCTTGGTGCATCCGGAGGAGGTATTCTAATTTGGGTACTCGGAGGATCATCCTAGCATATTCTTGGACCGTGTGTAAGGGTTCATTTTCTCCTCTTTCCGCATATAGTAGCATGCATAAGATCTAATAAACGAGTTTATTATTTTTGTTAATTAAAAGTTAATTAAAGGTTTTGTTAGTATGACTATATTAGTTTATGAGCAACTAGTTAAACCTTACAATTGGTATCAGAGCAAAAGGGTTGTTTGCATGCTTTCCGTTTCGTTTTTACGGAGTTATTAGATAACAAAATAAAACTTGATAATTTTCGTTTTGATATATGATATGCACAAAATAATTTTGGCATGATACCTACTGTTTTCTAATATGATTTAGAATATTTGGAATAAATTTTGCATGAATATTGATCATTGGTATTTTAATCTCGGTTTTTAATACGTTTTAATGGTTAAAAATGATTAATTTTGGAAAAAATAGTTAAAATTAACTTCTGGCCGAGATTTTTCAGTATGATATCACATGTATTTTCTATAATATGAATATGAATTTTCGTAAATTATGGACCTTTAAATCGTGTGATATGAATTTTAATGGTTAAAATGCAATAAGATGAATATAAATGGGTTAAAATAGTTATCTTATGAATTTGACTATAAAAATTTATGAGGATGTCACATGCAATATTTAAAATTTATGTTGAATTTTCCAAAAATTTATCTCAAATATTGCAATATTATAGATTTTTAATGTAAAAATCGGGTAATTAGTGACATTATTTCGACTTTAATAGTTTAAGTTGGAATTTGGCCATAAACATTTAATACGATGTCATATATATTATTTACAGCATGTATAAAATTTTCGAGAATTTTATCTTATTTTATGCTTGAGAAATAATTTTAAAGGTTAAAATCGTACGATATATGACGTAAATCGTTAAAATTTGCAAATGTTGTTAAAAATGGCCGAAAATGTAACCCATATTAGTCATATGTGATATGTTCATCATGAAAATATTCTTGGGTGCCTAAAGTTTCAGATTTGATTTGCATTGATTTAATTTTGTTTTGTTAAAAGTAGCATTTAAAATTAAATAAAAAGGAGGCATGCTTTAAAATTTCGGCTATGGGGCAATGTGCCATTTAATTTTCTGTCCATCTTGTGTTCTTAAAATGTTTTGGAAGGTATAAAAATATTATTAGTATTTAATTAGCATTTATGAAGTTAATTATTGAATTTTCCGACTTAAATTGCTCGTTTTACGTGTTATTTTCGAAATAATAATAAAACCGTGTAAAATACTAATATTTTAACTTTCTGAAAATTTTAAGAACATTCTGGATTTTTCAAAATTTGAATTTTGAATTTTCGAAATTTTAATGTCTCTTTTTGATTTTATATTATTTTTCCCGAAAAACCGAGTAATACCGATCAATATTAATATATATTAAGTTAATTCATGTTCAAAGTTTGAGTAAGACTAAATTTTGAATCCTATAAGAGTTGGGATGATTAACTTAAGAATGAAAACCGTTTCATTTAAATGCATAGTGTTGTTAAACGTTAAAACACGCGATTCCATAAACCGAGGTTTACGATAACTATTTAATTAAGTGTTTTAAATAGGACGATTTGGCTTAGGGTTTGCATGTTAATTCATATTTATATAAGCATTGCATATTTTATATTATGAATGTCATGATTTTATTTACGTAATTTTGGGAATTATGTAATTTACTTAGTATGGCCTAGTTTTAAATCGGTATTTCCCGTAATGTAAGGGGTTACCGATTCGGTTGTAATTTTGTGATCTCGTATCACCCAATTGTAATTTATTTCTATTTTATAATGTATAAAGTAGACTAGAAAAGTTGTAATATTTGTAAAATCCGGAGTTCCTTGAAGACGGTGCCATTCGGAAAGGAGTTCCGATCAAGACGGTGTTTACCTCGAAGTGCGTGCCGCGTGAAGTTCAAGGGACCAAAGGAGTTGGTTTCCGAATTTGTACTTTGTTATTTCTTTTCTAGGAAAGGCCATACTAGGGTTGATTTATGCTTTTATTTTGCTTTTATATGTTTGCATGCATAGCCAAATCGTCATACATCGTATCATGCATTTTTCGATTTAATCGACCTAGTCATCTATTTTATCGATAATTCACCTACTTAGTTCACTTAAACGGAGATAGATAATAATTTGACTAGATCTCTTACATATAAATATTGAGACTTAGCCTTACCAAAGAGTACGGACCCATGAATCCCTTATTCACAAGGACGTAGGCTCGGCTACACCGGGGTACTAAAATTGTCACGTTGGGTAAGTGGGGTAATAAGATTACACCTTGAAATTTGGTTGATCTCAACGAAAGTATTCGTAACCGTAGTTGCAATAAGTTCGGGCTAAAGATAATTTTAAGAAAATTGCCGACCGAGAGTTCTAAGAGTAGAACCGATTAAAGAGTTAATCCACCAAATTATACCGATACGGGTTGAATCGGCTACACCGTGCCCGGATTAGTATGGGTTTGGGTCTCGGGATTGTTTACTTAATTGGGTAAGAGATCATTAAGTAAATACATAACTAAACTTATTAAAGTTTCTAGTTTAAAATTATGAATTTTAAAATGATGTTGTTTTCCTTTTATTATTGTAGTTTAATTTTCAACATCGACTATGGCAACCAACGCTCCACCTCTCACTAACGTATCATGGCTTCGATCCTTTATGGATCGTTGCAAACTCGATAAGCATGGTTCCAATTTTAAGGATTGGGATGCGCAATTGCTTTTGGCCGCTCAAGGTGACGATAAGAGTCGTTACCTATCCGAAGCCGCTCCTCCCACTCCGACCGCTCGTTCATCGGTCCAAACTCGTGAGGCCTATGAAGCCTACATGAAAGAGTCCTCCGCTCTTAAAAATGTGCTCATCTTCTCCATGGAGCCGGATCTCCAAAGGAGTATGATTAAGTTGACCACATCATATGAGATATACACCAAGCTTGCGACCATGTTTTCGCAAACTCCTAGGGTGATTCAATATGAGGCGGCTTCCGCCTTCTTTGACATAACTTTCAAGGAAGGGCAAAAGATAAGCCCTCATGTGCTCAAACTAGTTGAGCTCGCGGAGACTCTCAAAGCTCAAGATGTTGATGTTCCCGACTCTCTTATCATTGACCGAGTTCTTCACTCGCTCAATAAGGTTAAGGCGTATGCTCAATTCCGGGTGAATTTCAATATGCGAAACCAAGAGACCTCGTTAGACGAGTTGCATAAGATGCTAGTCCAAGCCGAAAGGGACATGGGACTTCATGAAAGTTCCACCAAGGATGTTTTAAACATCGAAAAGAAAGGGAAAACGAGCTTCAAGAGGAATGCCTCGAAAGGCAAGGGCAAGAAAACGTTCAAGCCCAAAGCGACCAAAGAAAAGACCTTTTCGAAAGGCGCTTCCACCTCGTCTTCTAAAGAGCAAGACAAGTGCCATTATTGCACGAGGATCGGTCATTGGAAGCGAAATTGCCCCAAATACTTAAGTGATCTCAAAAATGGGAAGGCAACCGCCGTAGGTAATAATTCTCGCGTATAATTCATGTCGTTTATCAACTTATGTATAATGATACAAATGTGTTGATATTTACCCTTTTTAATTGTTTTAAAGGGCCACCCCCGAATAATGATAAGGGCAAGGAGAAGGAAGCTTGAGGTTCCTTACATGGATGGCTACGGTAGCATCTAATTGATCGAAGACTTGAAGAGCTAGGCTCTAACTTTCATATCGTCTTCTTTCATATTTTGCATTTATTTAAAGAACAATTTAATTTTCTTGTAAGACAAGGATTAAAATCCTAAAACAATGGTTGTATTTTGGATATTAGTGACTTGGTTTTCAACCCAAGTCACAACTTTTGTTCTTAATCAATGTTTTGATTTCTCAAATAAATTGCATACCTTAAACATGAATAATAGTGATTTAATCACGCAATAAACATTGATACGATCAAGTATAAGATAATCAAAGAGTTGATTAAAACGGAGAACTACACCCCATGAGATAGATTCAATCAAAATGAGACTATATCAGTTCATTATAAGATTTTCATTTTAAGTGAAAATGAGAATGTATTCATCACACCTATCAAACTTCAAACATTCAGAAACATTGGTTAATCGAAATAGCTATCCTTAAACGAATAAAGGTTATTGTTAGAAGGATAGAGTGGGAGAAAATATTTCGCTCGCAAACCAATGATGAAAATAAAGGAAGGATCTTAGAGAAGATTCTTACTTGGGAGTCTTAAGAAGAACCCTAAGTGATTTGAAGAAACTACGGGAGGACACTCGAAGAAAGATTCTTTGTGTTCATTGTTTCATAGAGAGGAAACAAAGAGCCCTAAGTGATTTGAAGAAACTACGGGAGGACACTCAAAGAAAAGTTCTTTGTGTTCATTGTTTCATAGAGAGGAAACTTGAAACCCCGTATGAAATCATCGGTAGGAAAACGGTTCCTATGTAGTTATAAAAAAAAAAAAATTATCATGTCATTTTCGTCTCGAGGAAACGAAGACATGATAAGAAGGTAATGAATGATTGAATGGAAACAGGTCACTATAGGGATAGTGATAGTGATAATGATTCAAGTAATAGTTTAACATGCGAGAAATGAAAGGTTCATTTAAGATATCGAGAGATATTGATTTTAGTGGGAGCGATTTTCATTAAAAGAATTAAGCCTACCATTTAGAGAGGATGGGTGATTCTTTAAGGTGTAAAGAATAAGAGGTTTTCAATTCTAGATGATCAAATACTTTATATCATAAGATGATGGAGCTTACGGGAAGGTTTATTATATGGATAATAAAAGGTCGCCCACTAGAAAATAGAATGGTTGGATACTTTATTCATAACGATGAATGAAACCATTATCAAAATAGCCAAGATGTTTGAAAATTGTAAGAGTGATGAAATCACTAATAAACTACAATATAGATTTCAGTACATAAGTGACTGTAGAGAGTGATTTTAATCCCTCCAGTATATTGATACGTCACAAATTATAAGATAACAGTGAGAGCTTTCCTTCGGAAAGGAAACTCAAAATCTAGAAAGAGTTCTAGATATGTACTCAAATAGAATCATATTATACGGGATAATATGAGAATAAAGGAGACCAAAAGTTGTAAGTTTTGATATCATGAATAAACGTTATTCGCATGAATAAAGGTTATTCGCAAAACACTAATACAAACAGATGATTGTGCATCAAAATGCAAATGTAATAGTGTTGACTATTGTTGCATGACAACATCATTTGAGTTATGATTAACTCAAGATAAAAGATACTTTGTCAGAATCCAAATGGGTTGTATGAGACAATATTGAACCCCATAAGTGAACTGGATTGACTTAGTATGGTCCCTAGCCGCTTATATGAGGTGACGTCTCAAAGCGACTAGAGTGTGAGGCGATTGATGGCAAGTTCAAGTGCCATAGAGTCATATGTGATGACTAGTCGATCACATAGGCAGACTGTAAGAGACACTCTGTCGGGCAATGTGACCGCTTATAGAGTTCTGGAAATTTTATAGCCGGGTCGTGGCGAGAGCTGCTATAGTATTCTTGTGAGTCAATTCTTTGACTAAAGACTACTCTCCCAAGATGGTACAGTTTAGGCATAACTTTGATCCATTCTCTACGACTTTTCGTAACTGGAGTCAAATGGGATTGTTTTGGGTTGTGACTAACTGTGACTAGTTGAAGGAAGTAGTGCGATAGAAATTGTCCACCCCTTGTCAGGGTTGTTCAAATCTCAGGGCCACTCGAGGAGAAGTTAACTGGAAATGCGTGGCCACGCTCGGAAGGTATCTATGGTAGATAATTCCGGTCAGACAGTTATTCATCAGATCGAGGAAACCACTCATGATATGATCGAATGCAAGTACGACCTCAGAGAGACATCTTGCATTGAGTGGGAGATTGTAATAGGACAAGAGAATTGGTGACGCACACTTGTCGAGGACAAGTGGGAGATTGTTGGGAAATGTGTCCTCAACAATAAGTGCGATCACATAATTAAATCTCATAACAAGAATGCGCAAGGGATGATACGAATTATTAGTCAACTGACCAACATTAATCGGTAATGATTGGCTAGCTAGAGTTTGACATTACTGTCGTATGACGGTGATGGTCAGTTGATCCCTTTAGGTCACACCTTTAGGACAATTATTCCCTTAATTGATAAAGTGATCAAATGTATATTGATACGATTTGATCATATTCCTTAAACTCGTATATCGAGAAATTAGAGGTTAAATCTTAATGTAAGATTTATGTTTAAAGTTGAAACGTGTCAATTGTTAAACATTAAACGATATTTTATTATATCGTTGTTAGAATGAATTGGGTTGAAATTAATACAAAGGTTGTAAATCGTATTGACGATAAATGATCATTTTATATTTGTAATTTCGAAATTACATGTCAAATTAATAAATATGATTTATTTAATTTAAATGGTATTTATATGAGATAAATATGCATTTTAAGTTATAACAATTGTCATTATAGTGTAACACTTTAGATGTCACACTTATACAATTGTTTAAAGACAAAGATAAAATGGACTACATTTTAAGTAGTAGTACCGGTTTTACATGGGGATGATTAAGGGTGTTTAATTGTGTTTTAAAAGTTAAAGACACAATAATTACCTAGCATTAAACCTAATGCTTAGACTAACACACCTAGATCATTGATAAATCAAAAAGGGTTTTCTCTTTTATCCTTCCCCATGCCCTAGCCGGCTACCTACACCCATACCCACTAATATTAGTTTAACTAGCTTAAATTAATTATGTGTGTGATATATATAAGATAAGTATCATTCATTCTATTCTTCGACTTCCCTAGCCGAAATTCTACACAAGTAAGGAGAGCTTGTTCACCTCAAAACTTATTATAAGATAATAAAATTATACTAAAAGTAGTATTCATATACTATTCTAATAAGAGTGATTAGAATAAGTTTAAGGAGAAAACCGATTTCTTGTCTAGCACTAATAAGGGTTCGGTTCTTAAGGGCTTGTCTTGGTGCATCCGGAGGAGGTATTCTAATTTGGGTACTCGGAGGATCATCCTAGCATATTCTTGGACCGTGTGTAAGGGTTCATTTTCTCCTCTTTCCGCATATAGTAGCATGCATAAGATCTAATAAACGAGTTTATTATTTTTGTTAATTAAAAGTTAGTTAAAGGTTTTGTTAGTATGACTATATTAGTTTATGAGCAACTAGTTAAACCTTACACATACGTGATCCAGCTTCCAAGTGGATTCGAGTTATTTTTATATAACTGTTATTATGTTCCTAGTTTGTCCAAAAACATTATTTCAGTTTCTGCACTTGACAAACTCGGCTTTTCATTTGTAATAGAGAATAATAGCTGTATTTGCTCCTTACACAATATGATTTATGGCAAGGCAGTTTCCATGAATGGAATTTATGTTTTAGATCAAACTACCGAGATATTACATGTGAATAATAAAAGATTAAAGGTAGGTGACAAAGATCAAACTTACTTATGGCATTGTCGTATGGGACACATAAATGAGAAACGCGTAAAACAGCTCATACAGAATGGAGCTATATCGCCCTTTGATTTCGAATCATATGGCACGTGTGAATCATGTCTCATCGGCAAGATGACTCGTATTTCCTTCAAAGGTGTTGGAATGCGCGCTGCCGACCTATTAGGACTCATACATACGGACGTATGTGGCCCTATGTCGATCAACGCACGAGAAGGCTATAGGTATTTCATCACTTTCACGGACGATTTAAGTAGATATGGCTATGTCTATTTAATGAAGCATAAAAGTGAATCCTTTGACAAGTTCAAAGAATACCAGAATCGGGTACAGAACCAGCTGGGTAGAAAGATTAAAGCACTACGTTCAGATCGTGGTGGTGAGTATCTTTCACATGAGTTTGATCAACACCTTAAAGACTGTGGGATCGTGCTACAGTTAACTCCACCTGGAACACCACAATTAAATGGTGTGTCCGAACGGAGAAATCGAACTTTACTTGATATGGTTCGATCCATGATGAGTCACACCGTTGTGCCTGATTCATTATGGGGCTATGCTCTTTTGTCGGCCGCTCTAATACTTAACCGAAGTCCGTCTAAAGCTGTTGACAAGACTCCATACGAATTATGGAAGGGATCGGTCCCTAACTTGTCCTTTATTCGGGTTTGGGGCTGCGAGGCTTATGTCAAGTGGAGACACGAGGATAAGCTCGGCCCGCGATCGGTCAAAACATACTTTATAGGCTATCCAAAGGGAACTTTTGGTCATTACTTCTACTCGCCTACCGAACAACGTGTTTTTGTTGCGGCTAGTGCGACGTTCTTAGAGAAAGAATTTCTCGAGAACAAGTCGAGTAATAGAACCTTCGAGTTATCGGAGGTTCAAGAACCAACTACCGAGCAACCATTGGAGGAAACAGTTCCTTCAACCGAGGCTGCGGTAGATATCCCTGAGGAACCTAGGAGGTCGGGAAGAGTCTCTATTCCACCGGACAGATACATTGGTATGGTCGAGGAACACGATACAAATGACGTCTTACTCCTAGAGGGTAATGAACCCAAAACCTATAAAGGTGCCATGACTAGTTCTGACTCAAAGCTATGGCTAGAAGCCATGCAATCCGAGATGGACTCCATGTATGAGAACAACGTGTGGGATCTTGTGGACCTACCTGCAAAGGTACGTCCACTTCAATGCAAATGGCTTTACAAGATAAAGCATGCCGTGGAAGGACAACAAGATATCCACAAGGCTAGACTAGTTGCTAAAGGTTTCACTCAAGTGCCAGGCTTGCACTACGATGAGATCTTTGCACCCGTAGTCATGCTACGTTCCATTCGGATTATCTTAGCGATCGCCGCATTTCATGACTATGAAATATGGCAAATGGACGTTAAAACCGCCTTCTTAAACGGTTATTTGGAGGAAGAGTTGTACATGGTACAACCTGAGGGTTTTATCGATCCAGTACATCCTAAGAAAGTTTGCAAGCTTAAGCGTTCCATCTATGGACTTAAGCAAGCATCGCGGAGTTGGAATCATCGCTTCGACCAAGTGATAAAAGAGAATGGGTTCATTCGATCAGTCGAGGAACCATGTCTCTATATCAAGTCGAGTGGGAGCAAGATTGTATTCCTAGTACTGTATGTCGATGACATACTCTTGATTGGGAATGACATACCTCTCTTATCTTCGGTTAAAGCATGGTTGAAAAACCACTTCCAGATGAAAGATCTGGGAGAGGCACAAAGAATTTTGGGCATCCGTATCTACAGGGATAGATCACGACGGATGTTGTCTCTCAGTCAGGAGTCTTATATAGAGAAGATTCTGGAGAGATTCAGCATGACGAACTCCAAGAAGGGGTTCCTTCCTATGACTCCTGGGCTTCACTTGAGCAAGACTCAAGAAGCTAAGTCATTGGAAGAGAAAGAGCGCATGAGTCGGATTCCTTATGCTTCGGCAATAGGATCGATCATGTATGCCATGATATGCACACGTCCTGACGTTGCATATGCATTGAGTATGACAAGTCGATTCCAAGCTCATCCAGGTGAACAACACTGGATGGCCGTGAAAAACATTCTTAAGTACCTACGGAGGACTAAAGATTGGGGATTGACTTACGGAGGCAACTCGACGCTCTGCGCCACGGGTTACGCAGATGCTAGCTTCCAAACGGATCGAGATGACTCGAAATCTCAGTCTGGATTCGTTTTTACTCTTAATGGCGCTGCTGTCAGCTGGAAAAGTTCTAAACAGAGTGTTACAGCAGATTCTACGACTAAATCCGAGTACTATGCCGCACTATGCCGCCTCGGAAGCAGCTAAGGAAGCAATATGGATGCGTCAATTCTTACAAGGACTCTCGGTAGTGCCTAGTTCGAATGACCCAATCACCGTTTATTGTGACAATAGCGGTGCCATCTTCCAAGCTAAGGAGCATAAGTCTAGCAGCAAGGCTAGACATGTACAACGGAAAGCTCATCTAATCAGAGATTACGTGGAGCAGAAGGAGATATTCATTGATAAGATAGCTACGGATGACAACATAGCTGATCCTCTCACAAAAGCATTACCACGTGATAAGCATGAAGGGCACATTCATTCCATGGGAATTGGATGTGTTCCTAAGTTGTAGTACTCTTTTATGAATTCATGTAATAATTCATTTTCTCGTGTACTCTATTCAACCTTATTGTTATGATATATAATGTTTTGTTTCTCATGTGGAATTGTACGCCAATTTTGAACACCACAAAGTGAACTGATTAACATTACATCGTTTTGGTCCTTGATTACCCACTTGAGCTGATAACTCAGGTAATCATTTTGTGACGTTGGTTGATGGTGGGTTCAACGAGCCATAAGTCACGCGGCTGACTGACCAATCACAAAGACGAGTTATACGGATATCTCGTAGGACACCCCGTGACATCGTTATGGAGTCCTAAATGTTTTATAACATTGGGTGCCAGGTCGTGGATAGGACCTCCATAGTGTTCCTTAGAGTCGAGTCTTTTGACCTTCAACTGTTTCTTGAGATTAAGGCAGATTTTGGGTAACTTTGGTTTCTTTCCCACGGTCACCGTAACAGGGGCCAAGAGGATTTTTTCTGGGTTATTTCATGCTGGGCGATATCGGCAGGATTCGAGTTGAGGGAAATATCCAAACCCTTATCAGGATTTTATCATTTCTCAGGGCCACTCGAGGAGTAGTAACTGAAATGCATGGCCATGCTCGAATACAGATTCGTTTTATCAGTTAAGTTACTCTCTAGTCGGGGAAACCACTCTTGATACAGATCGCTTGTGAGATACGACCTTTGCGAATGCGGATTTGCAAATTGTCTTACATTGAGTGGGAGAAATTTTAAAAGGATATGAGATTCGGTTATCGCACCTACACTTGTACGGACAAGTGGGAGTTTGTTGGAGATTGTGTCCTCCACATGTAGTGTGATAACGTCATTGCACATACCCTTGTACGGACAAGTGGGAGATTGTTGGGGCTGGTGTCCTTGACAATTAAGTACAATGACTTATTAAACCTCTTTAAGGATCACAAGGGCATACTTCAGTATTATTACCAGTTGATCCACGTTTATCAATAACGGTTGGCTTGTTAGATAAGTTTGACGTTATTGTCATACGGATGGCGGTGGTCAACTGGTCCCTATACGTCACACCTATAGGACACGTTTGAGAGATGTGAAGGTATGAAAATACAGTCACATTTTGCCGGATATGACTAAACGGTTAGTTAGAGGTATTGACTATTAAATTAGTCAATAAGATGTTGAGATTATTATTTAATACGGATTAAATAAATTTAGCTAATACGGATTACATGATTAATTCGTAAATTAAATATGAACGGTTATATTTAATTAAATATTGTATTCCCGTATTAATATAAACAGTTATATTAATTTGGGTAATTATACAATATCGTATTTTGTCAGACCATTATTAATATATCGACTGTATTAATATCTGATAACATGTTACGATTTATAATTAAAAATACCGCGAACAACTTAAAGCTAATTGGGTCGAATCACGAACCAGAATAAGGTAAGAGTGGAAAGCCCACCCTTACCCTACTTAGGGTATTTCGGCCGTATGGTCTATATAAGGAGGAGGACTCTCCTTATGTAGACCACACTTGTTGCACTGATTAATATAATCTCAAGGTAAAATTAGGGTTTTGAGAGCTTTCTTCTCCCAAAACCTCAGATCTCACATCTAAAACCTAAATAGCTCTCCCAATATTGCAAGGCAGTTGGAGAGGATTTCTAGCACACGCGGCCTCGTCTCATTCTAAGTCTTGGGTGCAAGTTATAGGAGGGAATTTGTGTTAATTCCTGTTCTTAGGCCTTTTGCGCGAGGACTAAAGGTTGTACTTCTTTTCTTATGCCTTTTTATCTTATGACGATTTTCACGACTGTAATTTTCATTATAATCCTGCAATTAAAGGGCGAATACACGTTTTATTCCCCACAATGCATTGGTTACTGAGAAAGTTATGGTCAGATATTGTTCTGATATAAAGCCCAGGGTGGTTCTGCAGACTAGACCTGGTGTCTTATCAGCTATTGAGCTGGTGTTCGGTGACGACCGATTATAGTCTGCCGGGAGGTTCGGTATAGCTTGGTGTTTCGGGTATAAGATTGGGAATGGGAATGAGATTGAGATTGAGCTCGAGCATATCATGACATTTGCATATCATTCAGTGTATTCGTGTACACCTACAATGAGCCGGAATGAGGAGTAGATTCTACAGGTCAGAGACAGATGGATTAGGAGCTTGGGCATGGAGAGAGACATAGCTTGGACCTACTTAGAATTAGATCACATATTTAGATGTTATCAGTTGTACTTTTATTCTTTGCGTAGTAATTGTAATATCAAAAGTTTAAATTTAATCAGTTTTTATATAAAGTACCTTGGTTTGTTTACTTTGTTATTCACTACCTCGGATATTCCGAGATGGTAACAACTCCATTTATTTGATAATGTCTTGCTAAAGGCTCTTAAATAAATGGGGTTGTTACAAAGATGATGCAGTTTCTGTTTGGTATTCAGAGCAGCATGGCCAGCAAGCCAAGTAGTGATGGAGTGTTTGAGAATATTCCATGAGTTCCATACAAGAGCATACCAAGAAAAAGCAGGTCTAGGTGTTAACCTAAACTTAAGATAGGGAGTCGGCTTATTTTAGAGTTATGTTCTTTAGGGTGTGTTCGACCAAGTAAGTAGCAAGAGCTTGTTAGGACCGTCCCATGATTGATAGAAACTTGAGAGAGCCCATCCTTGGCTAATTACGGTTTCAAATAAATTAATCAATAATGTTTGTAACAAAGTGTCCCCTTGACCCTAAATCATTGGATTCATATATTTGAAGTCTAAATGGCAAGATTGATTGTAAGTTTATTGATTCGTGGGTAGCAATTTTATTTAAAAAATACGTAAGAAGGTTAAAATTTAGGTTAAAATTGATCGCAAAATAGAGTTTAGTTAGTATGATGGGAGGGGAAGAATGATAGTATAAGTTAAGTGAGTTATTAGAGACAAATAATTGAAGGGATATGAGTAGACATAGTTGGCGTGGATGATGATAGAGGCAGAAGAAGAAGAAGAAGCAGCCGCTTAACTTCAATGGCACGCCTCTCTCGCCTTTTCTTGACCCTTACTCAATCTCACCCACCTTCTTTCTTCCTCTCCACTCTTCTTCTTCTTCTTCCTCTAACTTGTCTTCTCAACTGAAACCACAAACAAAACAAAGCAAAACAAAACAAATATCAAATCTTTTGCTTCTTTCTTTCCCCCTCCCCCCTTTCTCACCACTACACACCATTTTTAAAACACGAGTGAAACGGAAGGATTTAAAATAAGCCAAAATTCAGCTTCTATCCTTATTCCAGACGACGGCATCGTCGATGGCTACAGAGCCGCCGCAGTCGCCGGTCACGCTGGCTGCACCGCCTCCTCCTTCGCCGGCGATGCTTCTGCCGCCGCCGCCAAATGTCGCCACTGCCACCTCGCTTGCTCCCGGCTTCCGATTTCACCCCACTGATCAGGAGCTCGTAAGTTATTACCTCAAACGCAAAATTTGTGCCAAACCCATTCGCTTTGACGCCATTTCCGAAACCGACATCTATAAGTCCGAACCTTGGGACCTTCCTGGTCAGTAACCTTTCTCCCTCTCTCATATTTTTTTTTTAGAGTGGATGGACTGGCCAGTAATTCCACACTCCTTGTCGCATGTTAATTGTTTTTGGCAGTCCAATTGGCTTTGTCAGCAAAAAGAGTAGACCAAGTACAATTTTTTATTGCGATACAATAGAATTGAATGGTTTTGTTCGTCTGGCTTGTTAGTTTTCCTGGCTGACAATTTGCTGCCTTTTCGTTGAATTGAAATGTTTTTTTTCCAAGCTGTTAGACAAGTACTACTAATCGGTCTACATGCGTATACGTCTTTAGTTTAAAACGGATTAGATAGTACCCCATTTAGATTGATGGGATAAGCTTTTGGCTAACCATATCTTGCATTTGTCCCGTCTATATTTTTGTCCCGTTTTAAACGAGAATTTGTGACTCTTGTTTGGACGACTAGTACTTATGTTTGTTTTGTGTAATTATGTCCATGATTGTTTATGTTGTGAATTAGTTTTAAAAAATTGAGTTATCTTTCGTATTTTTTTAGCTTTAAAACATGAATTCCAGTGATGCTTTCTGCTGCACCGGAAGCTTATGTGTTGTACTCCAGTTGTTGCATTCTTGAGCGTCAATTAGTTCTTCATTTGTTCTGTTTCCTTGCCATTCGTCGCAGCTTTGTCTAAGCTGAAGAGCAGAGACAATGAATGGTACTTTTTTGGTGTGCAAGATAGAAAGTACGTCAATGGTTCCAGAGTAAATCGGGCTACAGGAAAAGGGTATTGGAAGGCCACAGGAAATGATCGTCCCATCGTACATAACCTTCGAACAGTTGGTATGAAGAAGACCCTTGTTTTTTATAGTGGACGTGCCCCGTGCGGCAAGCGCACTAATTGGGTCATGCATGAATATCGATTGACTGACGAAGAGCTGGCCAAAAGTGGTGTTGCAATGGTAAGATACGGAAGCTCATTTCTTAGTGTTTTATTTCATGTACGAGTGACCTGTTAGTTGCAGTCAGTTGCGAGCATTTTCGTTGTTTCAAATAGAGGGAATACATAAGACGTAGCTTTGAAAAGCCACTATAGGTTATGAAACGTCTGGAGCATTGTTTTTGGTGGCGAGTGTCTAATTGCCTTTATTACTCCGCTCCACTTCGTTGAGGTAGGTACCATAAGTATCCAGAATTCCATAATGTTGGTAGTGGTGTTCTCCCTTCATGCTCCTTGGTCTAATAGGAGGTTCAAGTTGTCTCTTCAGTTGTTTTTTGTAAAATTGATCCATGCCCCCCCCCCCCCCCCCCCCCCCCCAAATGATTTCTGAAATTGCATTTTTGGCCAGCTCTGGTGGGTCATCTTGAAAAGGGCTTTGTAAGTTTTACTCCGTTGCTTTTATGTTTTCAAGTAGTAGTAGTATTAATAGTAGTAGTAGTAGTAGTAGTAGTACTAATCAGTTGATTGAGTTGGTAATTATGAACGCAGTTTGTACCAAGTCTTTTAGTGGTGTAGCAATGTTATTGTTGAGTCTTATTGTCTTCATAGTTCTAAAGTTTCAAGTATTAGCATTAAGAAAGTATTAATATCACGCAATTTCAGTTGGTAGAGATATTTGCCATATTGAAATTTATATCAGCCTTATGTGATAGTATTAATGACTTAAGTACTTTTCAATTTCGTTTTGATAGGACGCATATTTGTTGTGCAAAATTTTGAAGAAAAGTGGTCCAGGGTTCAAGCCTGGGGAGCAATATGGGCCATTTGTTGAGGAAGAGTGGGACAAGAATGAGATAGGCCTAGTCCCCGGAGAAGAGGGTGATGATGATGCTGCAGGTAATGATGACGCACGCGTTGAGGTGAGCTCAGTTTGGGTTATAACTTTGTGGATTGTGGTTATTTACACTGTTAACCAGTAGAAATATTGTGTTTGTAACATTACATAGCTAGGTAGCATGTGTGTTATCATGCTGAGACTAATCCTACCAAATTAAATTTTCCTTACACCCTCAAAAAAAGGAGCTTTATTATATCATCTAGTCATATGGACATAAATATCTGCACTTTTCTACTTGCCTGCTTTTCTCTTCCCCCACGCCCTTGCTACATTTTCTATTTGGTGAAGTCACAGATTCATATCATAATAAAAAGCCTCTCTCTTTTGTAATCTGTTGGTGCACTTCGTCTAAATTCAGGCTAAATTTTTTTAATTATCTGCCTTACATATTGCTGCTGATGGTCATTAACATGTTTAATTAACCTGATTATTCTATATGAGTTCATTTTTTATCATCTGCCTTACCTTGTTCAGAAATTCTGTTTTTGAGGAAAACATGGGTTTAGACCTCATTAATGATGACCAGGTTTTTGACTAAGTCATTGCATTAAGTTTGTTGAGGCTTTTGAATACCACTGCTAAACGATGTCATACCATAACATATCTTTAGAAGTCACCTACATGTATAACATCTATTTTAGAGTTGGAAGTAGTTGGATTATAGGAGTTCATTATGCATCTGATGGTAAGGTAATTAGGTTTGCTGAAATCAGTTGCCATTTTCTTGCTAATAATGTTTTTTATGTTCACCTACTTTGAAGTCTTCTACTCTTCGATCTCTTAGTAGTTAACCGGTTGGAAAAAGGTTATTGTGAGGTGCCGGAGATGAAAATTGGCAAATAAAAAAAATTTAGTTTTCAGACAACTGAATTTTGCTTGTCTGAATTTTTTTTGGAATTGTAATCATGGTTCTAAAAGATATTCACGTCAGCCGTTCCCAAATCATTTTGAGATTAAGGCTCTGATGTTGTTGGAATGTAATCATGGTATACTCAGTGGGTATATCTGTCTATCTGAGTGAAGTGGTGGATTTATTTTACACGAACCTTTATTTATTGTACCCGATAATTTATTCACATTCTATAGATAATTATTCATGGGTCCATTAGTCTATTTTGTCCATCGGGGGTATGGCTATGGCTTACGGGTTGTCACGAGATGTTCTTGCTATCTGAGGGGCATCACTGAAAGTAATGTCTGTAATTTAGTTCAAGCGAGGATGACTTTTATCTCGTGATTTTTTATTTATTGTTTTGCACATTGCTTAATCATATTAGATTTCACGGAAATTAAGGAAATTTTCTAAAGCTGTGAAGGAAATTGAACGGACAAATACTGACGTACAATGTTTGTATTTCCTTTCTATTTCATCCAATTAGTTGGTCACCAACTGTAATCTCGATTGATCAAAGCCGCAGCCGATGTGTCACCTCCCGTTTGTTATGTTCTTACTTTGTCCCTTCTAACATGATAATTCCGACAATCTGGCGATCCTAAAGGAATGTGGTGTGTCTTGCATGTTATGGGAAACCCTATTATTCCGATTTGATTGGCGATGTGACTTATGTCAACTTTGACAATTAATTTCTCTAAATATATGTAAAGATCCATTGTAAAAAATTTCACTTGTTAATTAAAACCTTTGTTCTCATAATGTGGGTGAGAACGATATGATGTTTCTTGGGATTAGAGAATATATAGCACTGGAGAGGAGATTGTGTTGGGAAAAAGTACATGTGAAGGATGGGGTTTGATTCTTAGTTTTATTATTATGATTGTCTTATTATTAGATTTGGTTGTTTTTTTTATTTAGTCATTTGTTTTAAAATCATTTTTGGGTTTACTTTAAAATTTTAGACCCTTTTTTTACTCTATTATCCTTTTATTATGATTCTCAATATTTAATTTCTTCTTCTGTTGAGTTCTTTTGCCTTTTATTTACACATGTTTTTATTTATTTATTGTTACAATTCATTTCTGTTTTACTACAACAACAACAACATCAGAGCCTTAGTCCCAAAATGTTTTGGGGTCGGCTGACATGAATCATCCCTTGGAACCGTCATGAGTGAACTCTTATTTCTGTTTTACTATTTAAAAATATTGAAATGAATTTATTCCTTACACCTAAATCTCTTTAAAACGGAGAAAAGGAGGTTTCACAATTTATGACTTTCATAGCTTTATGTTTTAATCAACTGGGCATTGAGGGTTTCAAGGGATGACTCGTGACCGCAGGACTCGAGTTATTTTGGATTAAGGCTTGAATGTTGTTGTTATTGTAGTTTGGTAACTATTGTATATTTATATATCCTCATATGAGATTGTCTCAAACAAGATTATCATGAGAATCAGGAGAGATGAGACCTGCTGATCTAATGTGGTAGATATCCATTTATTTCAGTTTGTTAACAAGTTTTTGGATAGACGGGTATGCTTTTATAGGTTTATTAGTTAAAGGCACAGTAAAATAGCATGGGGCTGTCTCTCAAGCTTTTTAGTATTGTATATAATGAGAATATATTGGTCAAAATTATCAAGGGACCACCAACTCTGCTGAATTGTTCAGTCCTTCATACTGAGAATCCATGAAATTGCCGATGTAGCTCATTGCTTAATTTTTCACCCTGGTCCTTATCATTTTTTTCTCAGTTTTCATCTCCAATCAAGTCTACTGCTGTATCATCAATTGTTCATAGTAAAGTTGCTATAGCTAATCATCAGATGTTTTTATTGACTTTTAACTTCCTTATTCAAGTTAACAATGTCTCATTGTGAAAATTAACCCGTACAAAACTCGAGGAAAAAATGTGCCTGTAACACTGGCAACTTCTTGTAGGTCAGTATCTTGAAAGAACATGGGTGTTAAGATACATACAATTTGCACTGGTTTGCTGCTAATAAATCTGGGGACAATACTAGATAATTCAAGATTCTGATTTGATGTGGTGAGTCCAAGACTTTTGTTTCCATAGGAAGAGATAGATATGTTTCTTGTTTGTTTATTATAAACCTCCAATCCTTCATAGATGTTCAGTCTTAAAAACCTGATGTGAGTGCTGGTTTGTTATCGGATTCCTAATTGTGGGTGAAGGTTGTGGGATGACGTTGCTGAATTCTAAGGATGAAATGAAGGTGATGTCAATTAATGCATAGGAGAATCAGAGGAACTCCTGGTTAGTATGTATCTGAATCTAGTCAGTGAGATCAAAGTTATTGTTTCCACTATTGAGAAGGACTCTCAAGAAGAATAAACAACTTCAAAAAGTGGCTGTGTTGTTAAGGGTAATGCAATTGTTAAGATCTTCATAAATTGAAATAGATATCTATAAATAAGTGGTTTTTGTTGTTCCCAGAACAGAATACCAGCTCTAATGGAACTACTTCCCTGCATTTTCAGCAGTGAATTTGTATTGTGAAAAGAGCAGGATCACTATTATAGTTCTTGTCTAGTCGCCTCTGAAGGTGACATGATCTGTCTGTCATATAGCCCAAGTTGTGGCCAGGAGGCTGTAGGAAGCACAAAGGCCATACGGTCCGTTTTGTTTTTTCATAGTTGATAGAAGTATATCCCTAGTTTAGCACTGCACAGTATATATAGAAGGTACTTTTTAGTTAACTCTTACTGCGTAATAGATTTTAAATTGACAACCCATTATTTTTCACGTTTCTCATCCTTCTATTTGATTTAAGAAGTGTTTTGAAACTGCAAAACTAATCAAGATAACTGGGTTATGTCATGAAATGTGTATTTTAATCAAAATTTACCTTTGTTTTTTTTCTTTAATTCACACATATTGAGACCCTCATTTCTCTCTTTAATGTCTCTCAAAATATATGAATAAATTTTATGAAATGTATAATTATATGAAAGATCTTTTCATAAAAATTTAGCGGTATGATTTATAAGCTAATATATTTATTGTGAATATTAAAGTTAGACCCACCTCGTAATCCGAAACTGTCATTTAAAAAAATGGGAGTAATTTTTTTTATCAAAATGGATATTGGTGTTGGGGGAAGGGGAAGATCAAAACACAACAGATATAGTCGTTGAGGTGATTGAAAGTGGTATGAATGTTATGTTTTGGGAATTAGTGAGATAGGGCGGTCTGGCGGAGGAGAGGGTAGTGTGGAGAAAAAGAATTCATGTTGAAGACTTTGCTTGAGTTATAAATATTAATCTTTTTTCATTTTACTATTTTGTTTTCTTATTTTTTATAAATGACTTGTACTCTCTTTGTGTTTTACAAACTCATTTTGCCGCTTTAATTCCAGTTTTCAATCAAGTCCTCTTTTTTGCTTTATTTCAATCAAGGGGTTGAGAATTTCTTGTTATCATTCAATGGTGATTGTCTCTTGTGTGGTGACAGTTTATTGTGCTTTTCGTCTTCCCTCTCTAACTGTCTCTACTGTTAAGATCGTACTAGAGATCTCATGTCTATGTTTGACATTTTGACTGTATCTTGGTCAGTTATTCCAGAGAATGGTGGTTGTTGGACTGTTTGATTAGTGTAATCCTCCCTCCATTCATATCCACATTACCCATTTCCTTTTTGTACACTATTTACAAATCAACATTCGGTATCAATTTTCTCCTAATACGTAACAGCAAATATATTCATGCGGGATCTTGTTTGATTCGTTTTCACGAGTACATTGAAAATATCTAACTTTTATAATTTTTGCGAATACGTAGCTAAAGATATTTAGCACGTAAAACGTGCGTTGGCAAACGTGAAAAAGCAAATGTGTAAAGTGGATATGAATGGAGGGAGTATGTCAATGCAAGTGAACTCGACGGTAAATTAATGTCAAAACTGTTCTTTGTGAATACTTGAGTGTTGCCGATTTCAATTTTTTTATAGCTGTTGTATTAGCAGACTATGCAGAACTTTAAGTTGGGGCTTTGCCTCCACCTGCTATTTGTGGAAAACTGCTCTGGACTTTGCATGTATATTCTTCTTGGGTGGAAGATGATGTAAAAGTTCATTGAAAGAATTATGGTTACCGATTTCACTCAGGTAGCCTGTATATTCTTGCATTGTTCACGTGTTTATTATTATCAGTCGAATTTCTTGTCGAATTTGTGAATAGTTGAGTGTTACTGACTTTACATTTTGTATAGTCCTATTAGCACACTTCGCAGGATTGTAAGCAATACTGCTCTTGAGTCTTGACTTTGCACGTCTATTCTTCTTGGGTGGAAGGATGATGTAAAATTTCAGTGAAATCATGGTTACCGATTTCACTCGGGCAGGTACCCTGTGAATCGCGCATTGAGTCATGTGCGTTTATTAGGTCAGTTGAATTTGTTATCGAATTTCTGAATCGGTTTGCCCGAAATTCCCCTCCCTTCACCCTCCTTTCCCTTTCTCATATGCTATCCAACAATGTGTAGTTGGGTTTTTTGATGTTTCATTTCTGCCGAGGTAGTTCCCTACCCTGTTTGTTGAAGTTGCTCTTTTCCTAGATTCTAGAGGAAGTGTGGTGAAAATAGGCCTTGTGGGATTGTTGACCCGTTTAATTACTTGTTTCAGGATTTTATGCAGTCCATTAACAATTCCGAATCTGCCCCAGTTGCAAGTTGTGGGCTGTCGATGGAAGTTCAAGAGATTCCACCTCTGTGCAAGTTAGAGAGGGGAGAGGAAGGTCCAGTACCTTGCACAGTTGATCCAGAGCCATTGTCGCTTGGGCCAAACAAACGTTTAAGGCAAAGCGAGCCTGACACTTGTCATTCGAATGCCTCAGAGATATCAACCATGAGAACCCAAGGACCGTGCTCATCGTCGACGGGGACAACAAATTTTTCATCTGCCCTGCTAGAGTGGCCATTGTTGGAAGGTGTGGAGCTCAAGGAGCGTCCCTCTCCTCCCCCAGCTAATGTGATTGACATCAATGTTCCGCCAAGCTACTTGAAACTCTTTGAAGAGCTGCGTAATGAAATCTATAGGACTTCGATCGAGAAGGAATCTTTGAAGATCGAACTAATGAGTGCGAGGACGATGATTAACATTCTCCAGACAAAAATCGATCATCTAACTAAGGAAAATGAGGACGTAAAGCAAAGCAACCCGCGAGATGAGTAGCTTGTTTTGCAATATGCGTTTGTAATTGAAGGACTTGCGTCTTGTAGCTGCATATTACGGATGAGTTGGTTTGCAGTCATTATGAATATTTGACTTGATCACATTGTAGTTTTAGCATTAGACGCTGTAACTGTTGTGCGAAATGTTGTAACTTTTCAAGAATTTGTTGCTGTTAGTTTATGTCACGGCTCTCTTTGGTGCTCTTCATGGCTTTGTCATGTCTATCTCCTGTCATTGATGCTCATATAACGCTACTTCTAAAATGTAAAGATTAAGATAATTAAATTATTCGAGTCGACCCGAGCGGAGCCTTTATAAATAAATAACCTAGATCAGGTGGAAGAACGTTAAGAAGCCATTAGCTACATATGCCTTGTTCTTTCTGGTTTTAGAACTCAGCCAGACTGAATGAAAATAAATAAATTATTAATAATGATCTATTCCATTTGTCTCCTATTAGCCATCCAAATGTTTGAAACTATGTGCTTGAATATAACATGCACCTCTTAGCAAAATATTTGAACATTTCAATTATCGACATTCATCTTTGAGGATGACGGTTGAAATGACGTTTGGTCAGCTGAAGAGAAGGTGAAAGGTGTTAAAAAATATGCAGAAATGACAACGAAATATCAAATGCCAATTATTGTTTCCGCTTTTACACTTCATAATTTCATTCAGATGCATAAACTTGGTATACCGGCTATACAACATCAAAGTACTCAAGGAAGAACAAATTCAAACATGGATGATAGAGAACGGAAGAAACTCATGACAAAGTTTGAAAAAAAATTGCAGAAAAAATAGAGTGCTATTGGTGTCCGTAATGACCACGTGATACGGAAGTCAATAAGGAAGCCACATAGATGATGTATTTTGTGTTAATGATATCTATATTTTCAAGATTATGATTTTTGCTTGTGTTCACAAATATTAGTTTTTGAATGTTATCAAATTTTACTTGATGCGTGTCGATCTACACCAAAAATAGTAAAGCTAAGTCTACTAACTAATAACTACTGGAAGTAGGGTCGAATCCCACAGGGAGGTAAAGTCTAAAGGTACGTTAGTCTATTGGTCACAAAATTGGGGTTTTATAAATGTTTGTCTAAACTACGAGTTGATTAAAAGAGAGATTAACATGATGGGAAAGATGACAAAATCACCCTTTACTAGAAAGGGTGAAAGAGCTAGTGATCTCTCTGGCCTCATACATACAGATATATGTGGACCTATGCGTACTGGTGCTAGGGGTGGATACGGTTACTTCATAACATCCACTGACGATCTAAGTAGATATGGTTATGTCTATTTGATGCGTCACAAGTCTGAATCTTTTGAAAAGTTCAAGGAATATCAGAATGAAGTTCAAAACCAACTTGGCAAGACAATAAAAGCACTTCGATCTGATCGAGGTGGTGAATACTTGAGCTAAGAGTTTGATAATCATTTGAAGGGTTGTGGAATTCTTTCACAAACTGACTCCACCTGGCACACCTCAATGGAATGGTGTATCTGAAAGGAGAAATCGAACATTATTGCATATGTTTCGATCGATAATGAGTGAGGCTGATCTTCCTATTAGCTTTTGGGGTTTTGCTTTTCAAACTGCAGCTCTCACACTTAATCGGACACCGTCTAAAGCTGTGGAATAAAAGACATCATATGAGATATGGAGAGGAAGAGTTCCAAATTTATCTTTTCTAAAGATTTGGGGTTGTGAAGCTTATGTGAAACGTCTTCTTTCAGATAAGCTTGCACCCAAGTCTGACAAACGTTTCTTTGTAGGTTATCCTAAAGAAACAAAGGGCTATTACTTCTATAATAAAACCGAGAACAAAGTGGTTGTGGCTCGGAATGCTTTCTTCCTAGAAAGGGACTTCCTTTCTAAAAGAAGGAGTGGGAGTAAAATTGAACTTAATGAAGTTAAGGAGCCACAAGATGTTTGATGCGTGCATATTATATATACTTTTCAGTACCTTTTTGGCACACATTTCTATGTTTTATAGGTGGTTTTATATCACTTTATGCCTCGAACACGCTACTTTGTGCTTTTTTTGTTATTTTGTAGGAATAAGCGCGAAATGAGAACCGAGCCAAAGTTATCCCAAGTACTCTCTCTTAGAAGATGGAAGTTGGAATAGGCCTTACAAGCATTGAAAAGCGCTTATCGTCCAAGTGAAAAGCTACTTGAGGTGCACACAATGGAGAAAGGAAGCTAAGCAAGCAAGGAAGAACTTCAATTTGATAGTACCTACTTTGAAGAGCCATATCTCAAGTTCTAAAACAGATAATCAGGTGATTCCAATTGGAGATGAAATCTTGTCCTCTTAGCTTTCCAACGCCACCCAAAATGCTTTATTTTCACGAGTAACGAAGAAATGACAATCGTTTGAAATACAGTGCGCAGTGTAGGAGATACGCGCTGAGAAGTACCCGATCGAGTACTATTTCTACTCGACCGAGGAGTTTTCAGAAGAAAAGTGCTCGATTGAGTCATTGCCAGAAGAAAATTGCTCGATTGAGTCATTGCTTTACTCGATCGAGGGGATTTTGGAAATTTTTGCTCGATCGAGTGAAATTGGAACTCGATCGAGCACTTCACTTATGGGCCTCGGTTTGTCGTTGTACTTTAGGTTAGAAATTAGAGATAGCTTGATCTTTCTTATAAAAGGGTTCGACTATCACACATCGCACATACATCACTTGGCTATTCTTCTTTCCCTTCTACAGTTCCACAAACTTTTAGATTTAGCTTTCTTCTTTCTTTCTTGCTTGCCTCGGATTCTGGTTTAATCTATAATCTTTCTTCCCTTTTAATTTAATTTCTTTTGTTTTATTTCTTGTTTCTCTTATTCTTTACTACTCTTAATTAGTTTATATCATGTCTTTTTATACATCCGTGACAATGGTTAGTATAGTCCCCAAATCCATGCGTAGCTAATTTTCCTAGTATGTTAGGATGAGGGAAATCGCGGTAATAATGTTGTAGGATTCACATGTTAGTCTTTTCTGCGACGAGGTTTGTTTATAAGCAATTTAATCATAAAACTTGTTAATTGAATGCATGCATGAGACCGGTTTATTTAGTAAAACTCCGCCTGGATCGAAAGATTGGTAGAATAGGCTTGCTTAGAACAATCGATATAACCTTCCTGGATCGAAATATTGGTTGGGGAGTCTAGGGCGATTTGAGACCGAAAGGAGATAATTATTACATACCCACCTTATCAAAGAATTGACTGACCTAGTATTTTCGCATGACATGAACTACCGCGGTGACCCGATTCCTGACATACTCCCCTTTTCCTGTTAGACCTATATTTTTCTCTCGCCTTTTTACTCTCTTTTAATCCTCTTATTAGTTTAGAAAAACCAAACAAACAAACCCCCATTTTGGTTACTTGGCAGACTTACTTAGCTTATAGGATTCCTTTCTCCCTGTGGATACGATACCCGACTGCCTCTACTACATTTAGCTGGAACCAGTTGGTTTATTTTTGATAGGGTTGCGACAGTCGTGTCAATGTTCCCATGTCTACTGAAAGTCAGGAAGAACAAGAATTATCTATAACATCCGATGTTTTTCAAAATGTTGAAGAGACTGAAGATATGGTTCCAGCTCTACGAAGGTCAAGTAGGGAAATCTGTCAGCTAGATCAATTAAATTTACTCGTGACTGATGGAAATGGAATTCTCCTTTTGGAAAGTGATGAACCAAGTACCTACAAACAAGCTTTAACATGTCCGGATTCCAGAAAGAGGCTTGAAGCCATGAAATCTAAAATGGACTCCATGTATGAAAATCAAGTTTGGAATCTGGTTGATTTGCCTGATGGCGCAAGAGCTATTAAGAACAAATGAGTTTTTAAAATAAAAACTGACATGGATGGAAACCCTAGCGTTTTCAAAGAAAGACTGGTTGCTAAAGGATTCACTCAAGTACAAGGAGTTGACTATGATGAAACAAACCCTAGCGTTTTCAAAGCAAGACTGGTTGCTAAAGGATTCACTCAAGTACAAGGAGTTGACTATGATGAAACCTTTTCACCAGTAGTAATGCTTAAGTCCATAAGGATTCTCCTCGCCATTGCGCCATTTTATGACTATGAAGTGTGGCAGATGAACGTCAAAACCGCTTTCCTTAATGGGATTTGGAAGAGGATGTGTATATGACACAACCTGAAGGTTTTGAGGATCCCAAGCAAGTTGGGAAGGTATGCAAGCTCAAGAAGTCCATTTAAGGGCTTAAACAGGCATCTAGGAGCTGGAACTTACGTTTAAATCAAGTAGTCAAAAAGTTTGGCTTAATTAGAAACCAGGATGAGTATTGTGTATATAAGAAACTCAGTGGGAGTAAAGTAGTGTTCTTGATCTTGTATGTGGATGACATACTACTCATTGGGAATGATATACCTATGCTAGAGTCTGCCAAGACTTGGCTGGGAAAGAATTTCTCAATGAAAGATCTAGGTGAGGCACAATACATATTGGGAATCAAGATCTATAGGAATAGATCTATGAGGATGATTGGGCTTAGCCAATGTACTTATATTGATAAGGTACTAAGTAGGATTTTCTTCCCATGTCTCATGGTATTACGCGTTGCAAGAAATAGTGCCCAAAGCCTGATGAGCAAAAGCATATGGCTAATATTCCATATGCTTTTGCGATAGGTTCTATTATGTATGCCATGATATGTACTAGGCCGGATGTCTCTTATGCATTGAGTGCATCAAGTAGATATCAGTCCAATCCAAGAGAAGCACATTGGACAGCAGTTAAGAATATTCTCAAGTACCTTAATCGGACTAAGGATCACTTCTTAGTTTATGGTGGAGATGATGAGCTTAATGTAAAGGGTTACACTGATGCTAGTTTCCAGACATACAAGGATGATTGCAGATCACAATCAAGTTATGTCTTTTGTCTGAACGGAGGAGCAGTGAGTTGGAAGAGTTCCAAGCAAGACACCACAGCTGATTCTACAACAGAAGCTGAGTACATTGCAGCTGCAAAAGCTGCAAAAGAGGCTGTTTGGATTAGGAAGTTCATTGCTGAGCTTGGTCTGGTCCCTAGTATTGCTAGTGCATTGGATCTCTATTGTGACAACAATAGAGCCATTGCTCAAGTAAAAGAGCAAAGGTCACACAACAAATCTAGACACGTACTCAAAAAATATCATGTCATTCGAGAATTCGCTGAAAGAGGTGATATTCGGATTTGCAAAGTCCACACCGATGCAAATGTTGCAGATCCACTTACTAAACCCCTTGCGCGAGTCAAGCATGATGGTCATACAGTCGCAATATGAATTAAGCACATTGGTGAATGGTGCTAACTTATGTTGTTTTAATTTATGTTATGACATAATTGTAAAACTGTTATGATTCATCGAATAAATTTTATTTTGTTCAGTCTTGGTTTAATTGAATAAAAGTCCAAAATAATCTCCATTTCAGTATAGGCAATCAAATAAGATTTGATTATTGAAACCCTATTCATAAAATTGAATAGTAGATTAATTTTCCCCTTATCACATCATTAAGTTGGGACATTAATGATATTCAAGTGATAGTATACAAAGTAGATTGATGATCAAGTTTCATAGATCATAAGATATTGGATATCTCTATCTATTGTGTGGGTATGTATTGTTGAATATGTACTGGGCAGACCCGTAGTGGGAGTTCTTTAGGTTTTTTCAATCTGACATAAGAACTTTCATTAATACTCTGGAATAATTCCTCGACCTGAGTTCATTATTGTGTCTCATGTGAGAATTGATGTATTTTGACGCTGTTAAACGTCCACCGTAGAAGGGGATCATAAAGGCAATACTCAGATCATTATAAATTGCATGGAGAAATGTAGTTGGACAAGATGGGATTGTCCTCCCCTTGATTTTCAAAGGGATTGTTGTCTCTAGGCCACTCTAGAAGTTGGAACTGTAAAATGCATGACCGTGCTCAAATGAATTAATGGTTAATCATTTGTCTTTAACGGTCTAGCTCAGATTCGAGAAACATGTTTAGGCTTTATAATGATGACGTCGGACTTACCTTATGTCTCAACGAGACATTAAGTGACAAAGGAATTCTAAATTATACACTTGTCAGACAAGTGGGAGATTGTTTGGAATGTCCGAACAACTACACAATTTATTGTGAGAAACTGTCGGTTAAATTTAGGTGATTGTAATGTCTTGCTAGAGACCAATTATGATCTGTAAATTAATATGTTAATTTACTACTATATTAAACTGACCCTATTAGGTCACACAAGTTAGTGATAATTGATATGTGTCGAGATAATTATGTGGAATAACTAATTATTATATTTGATATATATTAGTAGTATAATTATAACATCATATGGTATGATATTATATGAATATAGTTATGAATGAAACAAATAAGAATGATTTGGAACATAACATTTGCTTGCCTTAATTGAGGAAATGATCAGATCCCTTTCCTTATGTGGTTGAATGAGATAAAAGGTGTATATTAGATCACCTTATTCTCTCTGACTAAAAGTACGTTAAACTGAATTGAAGAAAAAAGGTGTTTTTCTTTCTTTTCTCTTTGAACAAAACACCACAATAAAATCTCACACAAAAGGTATTAGACTAGCATCTATTCTCAATCATCACTACGTGGACTATCGATAGAGGTTCTATCTCAAGACGGAGCCACAATAACAATTGTATTTGTACAATTTGTTATTGATTCATACTTTTGCAATATTACGATCTTTATTTTCTAATAAGAAACAAAGTAGTTTGTTTATTCCGCCTTATTAGATCTATTTTTACTTCACATTATTGTTAATTTCATAGTAGGATATCAAAACCATCTTCATGAATTTGATTCTAGAAGAAGAAGTGTATTTGACACATTTAGAGGGTTTTATAGATCCTTACAATCTTAAGGTTGTATCTAACTTAAGAAGAAATCTTAAGAGAGCATCATGGAGTTGGATTGATTGGTTGATCGTACTATAAAACATTTCTCAAGATGTTGAGGAATTATGTTTATACATGAAGTTTAGTGGGAGTTTGTGTTGGTTTTAACTAGTTGCTCATAAACTAATTTAGTCATACTAACAAAACCCTTTAATTAACTTTTAATTAACATATTTATAAACTCGTTTATAAGATCTTATGCATGCTATTATATGCGGAAAGAGGAGAAAATGAACCCTTACACACGGTCCAATAATATGCTAGGATGATCCTCCGAGTACCCAAATTAGAATACCTCCTCCGGATGCACCAAGACAATCCCTCAATAAACCGAACCCTAATGCGTGCTAGACTAGGAATCGGATTTTCCTTAATAATTCTAATCACTCTTATTAGAATGTAATTTTGATACTACAAATAGTATAAGTTATTATCTTTATAATAAGTTTTGAGGTTGTAAAATTTCTCTCTTCTTGTGTGTATATTTCGGCCAAAAGGAAGAAGAAAAGAAGATTAGAATGAGTATGACATATATCTCATATATATATCAATCATGCTTTCAATAAGATAATCATATTTTCATAAGCATGCTTATGGGGGAGAGGGTAGCCGGCTTAGGGAGTCTCAATAGGAGACATCTTCTCTTCTCAAGGCATATAGGGTGGTTACTAGGTTAGTGTTTTCAAGACAACACATTAATCATAATGATTAAGGGTGTATTTAACAATTAAAACACCTCACACCCACCTTCACCATAACCGGCTACTTAGTCCATAAAATGGACTTATTTTTACAATTTTGTCAATTGTATAAATTGTATAAAATGTGACATCTGTATGTCACATGGCAATATAATATAATTATTTTATCATGAAATAAACATATAAATATTTATCGTATAAATATTATAATCAAATAAATCCTATTTATTAATTGACAAGTAATTCAAAATTACAATTGTAAAATGATTATTTATAATTATCGTCAATACGATTTACAACCTTTGTAATAATTATAACCCAATTCATTCTAATAACGATATAATAAAATATCGTTCAATGTTTAACAATTGACACGTTTCAATTTTAAACACAAATCTTACATTAAGATTTAACCTCTAATTTCTCGATACACGAGTTTAAGGAATATGATCAAATCGTATCAATATACATTTGATCACTTTATCAATTAAGGGAATTGTCCTAAAGGTGTGACCTAAAGGGATCAACTGACCACCACCGTCATACGACAGTAATGTCAAACTCTAGCTAGCCAATCATTACCGATTAATGTTGGTCAGTTGACTAATAATTCGTATCATCCCTTGCGCATTCTCGTTATGAGATTTAATTACGTGATCGCACTATTGTTGAGGACACATTTCCCAACAATCTCCCACTTGTCCTCGACAAGTGTGCGTCACCAATTCTCTTGTCCTATTACAATCTCCCACTCAATGCAAGATGTCTCTCTAAGGTCGTACTTGCATTCGATCATATCAAGAGTGGTTTCCTCGATCTGGAGAATAACTGTCTGACCGGAATTATCTACCATAGATACCTTCCGAGCGTGGCCACGCATTTCCAGTTAATTACTCCTCGAGTGGCCCTGAGATTTGAACAACCCTGACAAGGGGTGGACAATTTCTATCGCACTACTTCCTTCAACTAGTCACAGTCAGTCACAACCCAAAACAATCCCATTTGACTCCAGTTACGAAAAGTCGTAGAGAATGGATCAAAGTTATGCCTAAGCTGTACCATCTTGGGAGAGTAGTCTTTAGTCTAAGAATTGACTCACAAGAATACTATAGCAGCTCTCGCCACGACCCGGCTATAAAATTTCCAGAACTCTATAAGCGGTCACATTGCCCGATAGAGTGTCTCTTACAGTCTGCCTATGTGATCGACTAGTCATCACATATGACTCTATGGCACTTGAACTTGCCATCAATCGCCTCACACTCTAGTCGCTTGGAGACGTCACCTCATGTAAGCGGCTAGGGGCCATACTAAGTCAATCCAGTTCACTTATGGGGTTCAATATTGTCTCATACAACCCATTTGGACTCTGACAAAGTATCTTTCATTTTCGAGTTAATCATAACTCAAATGATGTTGTCATGCAACAATAGTCAACACTATTACATTGCATTTTGATGCACAATCATCTATTTTTATTAGTGTTTTGGGTATCCTTTGTTTTCATATTATCCCGTATAATATGATTCTATTTGAGTACATATCTAGAACTCTTTCTAGATTTTGAGTTTCCTTTCCGGAGGAAAGCTCCCACTGTTATCTTATAACTTGTGACGTATCGATATACAGTCACTTATGTACTGAAAACTTTATTGTAGTCTATTTATGATTTCATCATTCTAATAATTTTCACTCATCTTGGCTATTTAGATAATGGTTTCATTCATCGTTATGAATAATGTATCCAACCATTCTAATTTTTGGTGGGCGACCTTTTATTATCCATATAATAAACCTTCCCGTAAGCTCCATCATCTTGTGATATAAAGTATTTGATCATCTAGAATTTCAAACCTCTTATTCTTTACACCTTAAAGAATCACCCATTCTCTCTAAATGGTAGGTTTCAATTCTTTTAATGAAAATCGCTCCCACTAAAATCAACATCTCTCGATATCTTAAATGAACTTTCATTTCTCGCACGTTTAACTATTACTTGAATCATTATCACTATCACTATCCCTATAGTGATCTGTTTCCATTCAATCAATTATTACCTTCTTATCATGTCTTCGTTTCCTTAAGACGAAAATGACATGATAATTTCTTTATAACTACATTGAGAGGATTGAGATGATTTCTTCTCTTTTATCTTATAAACTTAGAAAACGGGGTTTCAAGTTTCCTCTCTATGAAACAATGAACACAAAGAACCTTTCTTCGAGTGTCCTCCCGTAGTTTCTTCAGTGTCCTCTCGTAGTTTCTTCAAATCATTTAGGGCTCTTCTTAAGACTCCCAAGTAAGGAATCTTCTCTAAGATCCTTCCTTTATTTTCATCATTGGTTTGCGAGCGAAATATTTTCTCCCACTCTATCCTTCTAACAATAACCTTTATTCGTTTAAGGATAGCTATTTCGATTAACCAATGTATCTGAATGTTTGAAGTTTGATAGGTGTGATGAATACATTCTCATTTTCACTTAAAATGAAAATCTTATAATGAAATGATATAGTCTCATTTTGATTGAATCTATCTCATGGGGTGTAGTTCTCCGTTTTAATCAACTCTTTGATTCTCTTATACTTGATCGTATCAATATAAATCACTATCATTCATGTTTAAACAAGGTATGCAATTTATTTGAGAAATCAAAACATTGATTAAGAACAAAAGTAGTGACTCGGGTTGAAAACCAAGTCACTAATATCCAAAATTACAACCATTGTTTTAGGATTTTAATCCTTGTCTTACAAGAAAATTAAATTGTTCCATAAATAAATGCAAAATATGAAAGAAGACGATATGAAAATTAGAGCCTAGCCCTTCAAGTCTTCGATCAATTTGATGCTACCGGAGCCATCCAAGTAAGGAACCTCAAGCTTCCTTCTCCTTGCCCTTATCATTATTCGGGGGTGGCCCTTTAAAACAATTAAAAAGGGTAAATATCAACACATTTGTATCACTATACATAAGTTGATAAACGACATGAATTATACGCGAGAATTATTACCTACGGCGGTTGCCTTCCCATTTTTGAGATCGCTTAAGTACTTGGGGCAATTTCTCTTCCAATGACCGATCCTCGTGCAATAATGGCACTTGTCTTGCTCTTTAGAAGACGAGGTGGAAGCGCCTTTCGAAAAGGTCTTTTCTTTGGTCGCCTTGGGCTTGAACGTTTTCTTGCCCTTGCCTTTAGAGGCATTTCTCTTGAAGCTCGTTTTCCCTTTCTTTTCGATGTTTAAAACATCCTTGGTGGAACTTTCATGAAGTCCGATGTCCCTTTCGGCTTGGACTAGCATCTTATGCAACTTGTCTAACGAGGTCTCTTGGTTTCGCATATTGAAATTCACCCGGAATTGAGCATACGCCTTAACCTTATTGAGCGAGTGAAGAACTCGGTCAATGATAAGAGAGTCGGGAACATCAACATCTTGAGCTTTTAGAGTCTCCGCGAGCTCAACTAGTTTGAGCACATGAGGGCTTATCTTTTGCCCTTCCTTGAAAGTAATGTCAAAGAAGGCGGAAGCCGCCTCATATTGAATTACCCTTGGAGTTTGCGAAAACATGGTCGCAAGCTTGGTGTATATCTCATACGATGTGGTCAACTTAATCATACTCCTTTGGAGATCCGGTTCCATGGAGAAGATGAGCACATTTTTAAGAGCGGAGGACTCTTTCATGTAGGCGTCATAGGCCTCACGAGTTTGGACCGACGAACGAGCGGTCGGAGCGGGAGGAGCGGCTTCGGATAGGTAACGACTCTTATCGTCAACTAGAGCGGCCAAAAGCAATTGCGCATCCCAATCCTTAAAATTGGAACCATGCTTATCGAGTTTACAACGATCCATAAAGGATCGAAGCCATGATACGTTAGTGAGAGGTGGAGCGTTGGTTGCCATAGTCGATGTTGAAAATTAAACTACAATAATAAAAGGAAAAACAACATCATTTTAAATTCATAATTTTTAAACTAGAAACTTTAACAAGTTTAGTTATGTATTTACTTAATGATCTCTTACCCAATTAAGTAAACAATCCCGAGACCCAAACCCATACTAATCCGGGCACGGTGTAGCCGATTCAACCCGTATTGGTATAATTTGGTGGATTAACTCTTTAATCGGTTCTACTCTTAGAACTCTCGGTCGACAATTTTCTTAAAATTATCTTTAGCCCGAACTTATTGCAACTACGGTTACGAATACTTTCGTTGAGATCAACCAAATTTCAAGGTGTAATCTTATTACCCCACTTACCCAACGTGACAATTTTAGTACCCCGGTGTAGCCGAGCCTACGTTTTTGTGAAGAAGGGATTTATGGGTCCGTACTCTTTGGTAAGGCTAAGTCTCAATATTTATATGTAAGAGATCTAGTCAAATTATTATTTATCTCCGTTTAAGTGAACTAAGTCGGTGAATTATCGATAAAATAAAAGACTAGGTCGACTAGGTCGAAACATGCATGATACGATGTATGACGATTTGGCTATGCATGCAAACATATAAAAGCAAAATAAAAGCATAAATAAACCCTAGTATGGCCTTTCCTAGAAAAGAAATAATAAAAGTACAAATTCGGAAACCAACTCCTTTGGTCCCTTGAACTTCACGCGGCACGCACTTCGAGGTAAACACCGTCTTGATCGGAACTCCTTTCCGAATGGCACCGTCTTCAAGGAACTCCGGATTTTACAAATATTACAACTTTTCTAGTCTACTTTATACATTATAAAATAGAAATAAATTACAATTGGGTGATACGAGATCACAAAATTACAACCGAATCGGTAACCCCTTACATTACGGGAAATACCGATTTAAAAACTAAGGCCATACTAAGTAAATTACATAATTCCCAAAATTACGTAAATAAAATCATGACATTCATAATATAAAATATGCAATGCTTATATAAATATGAATTAACATGCAAACCCTAAGCCAAATCGTCCTATTTAAAACACTTATTTAAATAGTTATCGTAAACCTTGGTTTATGGAATCGCGTGTTTTAACGTTTAACAACACTATGCATTAAATGAAACGGTTTTCATCCTTAAGTTAATCATCCTAACTCTTATAGGTTTCAAAATTTAGTCTTACTCAAACTTTGAACATGACTTAACTTAATATATATCAATATTGATCGGTATTACTCGGTTTTTCGGGAAAAATAATATAAAATTCAAAAGAGTCATAAAAATTTCGAAAATTCAAAATTCAAATTTTGAAAAATCCATAATGTTCTTAAAATTTTCAGAATGTTAAAATGTTAGTATTAATACGGTTTTAACATTATTTCGAAAATAACACGTAAAACGAGCATTTTAAGTCGGAAAATTCAATAATTAACTTCATAAATGCAAATTAAATACTAATAATATTTTTATACCTTCCAAAACATTTTAAGAACACAAGATGGACAGAAAATTAAATGGCACATTGCCCCATAGCCGAAATAATTGCATGACTCTTTTAATTAATTTTAAATGTAACATTTTTATCAAATTAAAATTAAATCAAATCAAATCAAATCTGAAACTTTTGGCTCCCAAGAATATTTTCATGATGAACATATCACATATGACTAATATGGGTTACATTTTCGGCCATTTTTAACAACATTTGCAAATTTTAACGTTTTACGTCATATATCGTACGATTTTAACCTTTAAAATTATTTCTCAAGCATAAAATAAGATAAAATTCTCGAAAATTTTATACATGCTGGAAATAATATATATGACATCGTGTTAAATTTTTATGGCCAAATTCCAACTTAAACTATTAAAGTCGAAATAATGTCACTAATTACCCGATTTTTACATTAAAAATCTATAATATTGCAATATTTGAGATAAATTTCTGGAAAATTCAACATAAATTTTAAATATTGCATGTGACATCCTCATAAAGTTTTATAGTCAAATTCATAATATAACTATTTTAACCCATTTTTATTCATCTTATTGCATTTTAACCATTAAAATTCATATCACACGATTTAAAGGTCCGTAATTTACGAAAATTCATATTCATATTATAGAAAATACATGTGATATCATACTGAAAAATCTCGGCCAGAAGCTTATTTTAACTATTTTTCCCAAAATAAACATTTTTAACCATTAAAAACATATTAAAACCGAGATATTACATACCAATAATCAATATTCATGCAAAAATTATTCCAAACATTCTAAATCATATTAGAAAACAGTAGGTATCATGCTAAATTAATTTCGTGCATATCATATATCAAAACGAAAATTATCAAGTTTTATTTTGTTATCCTAATAACTCCGTAAAAACGAAAACGGAAAGCATGCAAACAACCTATTGCTCTGATACCAATTGTTGGTTTTAACTAGTTGCTCATAAACTAATTTAGTCATACTAACAAAACCCTTTAATTAACTTTTAATTAACATATTTATAAACTCGTTTATAAGATCTTATGCATGCTATTATATGCGGAAAGAGGAGAAAATGAACCCTTACACACGGTCCAATAATATGCTAGGATGATCCTCCGAGTACCCAAATTAGAATACCTCCTCCGGATGCACCAAGACAATCCCTCAATAAACCGAACCCTAATGCGTGCTAGACTAGGAATCGGATTTTCCTTAATAATTCTAATCACTCTTATTAGAATGTAATTTTGATACTACAAATAGTATAAGTTATTATCTTTATAATAAGTTTTGAGGTTGTAAAATTTCTCTCTTCTTGTGTGTATATTTCGGCCAAAAGGAAGAAGAAAAGAAGATTAGAATGAGTATGACATATATCTCATATATATATCAATCATGCTTTCAATAAGATAATCATATTTTCATAAGCATGCTTATGGGGGAGAGGGTAGCCGGCTTAGGGAGTCTCAATAGGAGACATCTTCTCTTCTCAAGGCATATAGGGTGGTTACTAGGTTAGTGTTTTCAAGACAACACATTAATCATAATGATTAAGGGTGTATTTAACAATTAAAACACCTCACACCCACCTTCACCATAACCGGCTACTTAGTCCATAAAATGGACTTATTTTTACAATTTTGTCAATTGTATAAATTGTATAAAATGTGACATCTATATGTCACATGGCAATACAATATAATTATTTTATCATGAAATAAACATATAAATATTTATCGTATAAATATTATAATCAAATAAATCCTATTTATTAATTGACAAGTAATTCAAAATTACAATTGTAAAATGATTATTTATAATTATCGTCAATACGATTTACAACCTTTGTAATAATTATAACCCAATTCATTCTAATAACGATATAATAAAATATCGTTCAATGTTTAACAATTGACACGTTTCAATTTTAAACACAAATCTTACATTAAGATTTAACCTCTAATTTCTCGATACACGAGTTTAAGGAATATGATCAAATCGTATCAATATACATTTGATCACTTTATCAATTAAGGGAATTGTCCTAAAGGTGTGACCTAAAGGGATCAACTGACCACCACCGTCATACGACAGTAATGTCAAACTCTAGCTAGCCAATCATTACCGATTAATATTGGTCAGTTGACTAATAATTCGTATCATCCCTTGCGCATTCTCGTTATGAGATTTAATTACGTGATCGCACTATTGTTGAGGACACATTTCCCAACAGTTTGGTGGTCTTATGAGTCTTTATATAGTTGGTATATAAATCATTTGGAATGATGAAAGACTTAGGAGAATATTAATACATCTTAAAATATCAATATTTATTAAATAAATCAAGGAGGGATATAGGCGCTTTATCTGAAGTCTTATGTAGATGAGATTCTTGACTAGTTCAAACAAGTTGAACTCATTAGAATGGATTCCAATTGCTTCCACTGTCGGATTAATTTTATACGCTATGATGTACTATTGTCTTAACAATTCATATACTTTGAGTATTGCGAGTTGTTATTACTCAAAGTTAAGTGAGGGCCACTTAATAGTCAAATGAGTTATCATTTAGTACTTGAGAAGAACTAAGAAAATGAAACTAAGTGTTTTGATATTTTGATATTTATAATTCATGTAAGGAGTTAAATGAATGTTTGTTGTGGTTTGTGTAAAAGATACACCAAACACCATCCTTCAAAACATATAGGGATTGTTTGAAATCTTATATTAGCTATGAGGAGTTGATCTGCTGGAATAGTTCCAACTAGTCATACATTGCGGATTTTACAACGGAAATTGAGTACTTCATAACATTCGGTGTTGCGATAGGAAGTAGCTTTGATTTGGCAATAATGCAAGTACTAGTAATAGCTCGTGCAACCACATATCCTATCATGATATACTGTGAAAACAGTGGGAGCTATCTTCGAGGCAAGGGTGCCATAGTCTAGAGTTAAGTGTAGACATGTCCTTAATTAAGTTACATGTGATTTCAGTCTTGTGAAACAATGAGAAATAGCAATTGTTGGTTTGATCAAATGAGGTGTCATTGATTTTAAACTAAGGCCTTATTGAAGGCTAAATATGATAGTCACGTCGTTTCAATGTGATTGAAATATGGTAATTGAATTGCTGTAGATTATATGATGTGTAATAATATGATAACGTATCATTTTTTACATATATGATAATATCATTTATCGTTTGAGTTTTTCAAAACTCTTATATATTCAGTGCTAACTGGATATTTGTTATACTTTGTTTTTATCCAAATAGGTTGTAATGACAATGTCGAGTCCTATTAAATGAACTGGATTAACATTGTATATTGTCCATAGTTACTTAATGAAGTGACACCTCTTAGTAACTAGATTGTAAGGCGACGATGGATGACGAGTTCGACCGTCTTATGGCCATAGGGATGGCTGATCGATTACATAAGCACAATGTAGAGACATTTTGTCGGACAATGACCATTCATAGAGTCCTTTATGTTGCATGGTCGTGGTGAGGACTTCTATTTATTCCTTCGAGTCGATTCTTTTGACTGACGACTATTTGTCTAAGTTGGTACAGTTTCCCGTGGCTTTGGTTTTTGCTCTACGTCGTGTCGTAACAAGAGGCTAATGGGCATCTTCTTGGTAATTGTGATCTGTATCAACTAGGAAAATAGGTCAACGAGATTGCCCTTCTATGTCAATATATAAATATATCTCTAGGCCACTCGAGGAGAGGTGACTGGAAATGCTTGGCCACGCTCAGATAAGATCTAAAGTATAGATTATCCGGTCAGACAGTCATTTTCCTGATCGAGAAACCCACTTTATGATGTGATCACGTGCAAGAACGACCTGAAAGAGCTCTTGTATTGAGCGAGAGATTATTATATTGGGCAAAAGAATCGGTTATGCACACTTGTGTCAGACAAGTGGGAGATTATTGGAGTAATGTCCTCCACTTTCCATAAAGCTCTCAGAAGTAGGTACAAGCAGAATACTATCATTCAAATTGAGAACAAGCAAGGACTACAGTGTACAAACAAAGATAGTATCCAAGATGCTTTCTTGGAATTCTATCAAGATTTATTGGGTAGTCAAGCTCCCACAGAAGATGTGCAAATGTCAGTTTTGCTTCAAGGTGCTCTATGTACAGAAAACCATGGTGACATCCTGAATACTACTGTCACTAAGAAGGAGATCAAGGACATTGTCTTCTCAATCCCACCTGATAAAGCCCCAGGGCCTGATGGCTACACCAGTGGGTTCTTCAGGGATGCATGGGATGTGGTGGGGGATGATCTTTGTAAGGCTGTTCTGGATTTCTTCAGGGATGGAAAATTACTCACTCAAATCAATGCTACTACTCTTACTCTCATCCCTAAAACAGATAGACCTACTTCTGTAGGCCAATTTAGACCAATAGCTTGTTGCAATATGGTATACAAGGTTATTTCAAAGGTTTTATGCAATAGACTGTCACTTGTCCTCCCAGATATAGTTCAAGAAAACCAGGGGGCTTTTATAAAAGGAAGGTCTATCATAGAGAATGTACTCATTTGTCAAGATATCATACATCTCTATGGTAGAAAAGCAGCATCTCCCAGATGCCTGTTTAAAATTTACCTTCAAAAGGCCTATGACACTGTGGAGTGGGCCTTTCTAGAGAAGCTTTTGCAAGGTTTGAAGTTCCCAACACATTTCATTAAATTGGTAATGCAGTGTGTGACCACTACTGCTTACACACTTTCTTTGAATGGGAGTAACTTTGGGTACTTCAAGGGGAGAAGGGGACTTAGACAAGGGGATCCCATCTCACCTCTCCTTTTTACCCTCTGTATGGACTACCTCTCAAGACTTATCAAGTTTGCAACAGTGAAATGGCCTTTCCAGTATCATCCCTTATGCAAGAAACTGAAATTGACTCACCTAATGTTTGCAGATGACCTTCTTATGTTTTGCAAAGGGAATCCTAACTCCATTTGGCTTCTCATGAGAGCTTTCTCATCCTTTTCAAATGCTTCAGGTCTTAAGTTGAATAATGCCAAATCTGAAATGTTCTTTAATGGAATGTCTGAAGAACTAAAGCTGGGTATCAGGCAGGCTACTGGGTTCAAAGAGGGGACATTCCCTTTCAAATACTTGGGAGTACCAATCAAACCAGGAAAGTTATCTAAAGCAGAATGCTATTCTTTGACAGAGAAAATGGTTTCAAGAATAAGAGGAATGGGGGCACGCAAACTATCCTATGCTGGAAGAGTAACCTTAATTAATTCAGTCCTTCATAGACTCCACAATTATTGGGCTCAAATGTTCATCCTTCCCAAGAGTGTGCTAAATCGAATTTCTGCTATCTGCAGGAATTTCCTTTGGGCAAGTAATTCTGAATATCAAAGGGTACCTATGGTAGCTTGGGAAAGAGTCACTTTACCAAAGGATGAAGGGGGCTTAGGGATTAAGAACACTGAAATATGGAATATAGCCTCAGTTGGGAAGCTTGTGAACTGGGTTTACACAAAGGCAGACAGACTTTGGATAAAATGGATAAGTGATGTTTATCTTAAAAATCAGGAATGGGATGATTATGTACCTGCAAATGATGCTCCCTGGGTCTAGAAAACAATCTGTAAAGCAAAGAATAAGTTAAGAGATGGATATTCTGCAAATATATGGACTGCCAGTCCTCAAGGGTATACGATTAAAAGTGGATATACCTGGCTTTCCCCAAGCCAGCCACAACAGATCTGGTCCAAGCTCATCTGGAATCAGTACAACATACCCAAACATGCTATGATAACTTGGCTACGACTGTAAGGAGGAATGAACACCAAACAAAAATTATTCAGAATTGGATGTTGCCTTGATGATCTGTGCTTGCTATGCCAATCTAACACAGAAACTATAGATCACCTGTTTGAAGAATGCCCTTATTCTCTTAGAATTCAGATGTTGCTACAGAATTCGTATGGAATCAGCTTCCCCAGAGTAGCCAACTACAACTATGATTCCAGGAAGTCCTTCAGATGGAAAGTAATCACAGCCATGTTTAATGCCTTTCATTACCATGTGTGGATCCAGAGGAATGATGCTCGACTAATTAACAGTATCCAGAGACCAGAATTGGTGTTCAAGAGGATTTTGGTTGAAATGCAGAATCGTATGAAGAGAAATCTCGAGAGTGAAAATGATGATGATAGAAATTGGTTTAATAATTGCAATCAACTTATGTAATGCTTGTTTGGGGTCTTGAACCCGGAACCTCCATGTAATTATTACTTATTTATATATTACACTCACATTTCACCAAAAAAAATATATATATATATATATATTTGTCAGTTAGTCAACGTAAATCGGTAATGATGGTCTGACTAGAGTTTGAGATTACTGTCGTGTGACGGGGTGACCAGGTGATCCCTTCAGGTCAGACCTATAGGATGATGCCCAAATGGAAAAACATAATTATTTTTATGAGATGCGAATTATTTATATCCTTGTATATAGTGACTTTTAATTAAGTCAAGTGAATATTTTATTTGATGACGAGTTACGAACCCGGGCCAAGCTGATTTATTATTTAATTATCTGATAATTAATTAATTAATGATAAGTGGAATAAATAATTAATAGTTAATTATTTAAGTTTATACGACATGCATGTATGTTTTGAGGCGAAGGTGTATGAAATATCATATATTTCATAATGAGATTAATCGTATTAATGTCATAAGGAAAAAATTATATCAAAATTAACTTTAATAAGAATGCAACAACAGTAGATAAATCGATATAAGAAGGTAAGAAATAACCTTGGGTCTTTTGCTTTTGGCCTTAAAACAACCTAGTATAATAGATTTCAAGGCAGAAATCCTCCTACCAATTGCACCCAAGATGATCCAAGAATTAGCCTCTCTCTCACACGTTTTTTTTCGTTTGTGACCATCTAGTGCCTCGCAAAAATGTGTGTGCTAGGGTTGAGATAAAGACCTTATATATTGGTTTTTTTTTATATTTGATTAAACTTTTATTTTATTTTATTTTTTTTTTTATTTTTTTGACAATGGGTAAAAAAGTTTACATCATAGCCTCTTGAGCCAAATTGTGAGCTAAAACATTAAGAGACCTAGGAATAAAAGAAAGACTGAGACAATGGAAGAAAGGAAAAGAGCTTTGCAGTCTTCAATAACACCTTGTATGTGTCGATTGATCTTAGTTAAACCTGCAAAAGATAAGATGAGTTCTAGGCAATCTGAAGAGACCCTAAGATGAAGGATACCGGCATTTCTAGCCCGTTCAAGGACCTCTTTAACCCCGAGAGCTTCCGCTTGAATTGCAGATTCGGCTTTGCACCTTCGATTAAAAGTTTGGCAAATGTTTCCTTCAGGATCGTAATTGACATATCCAATCGCCGCCTCCATATTGGTTTTCCAACTCGCATCTACCTTCACGTGATGCCCCACACACGAGGCCTCCGGGTTAATAATATGAAGTGGGAAAACATTGCGTAACCTTAGGGACAAGTCTCTATCTGGATCCCCCATCTCAGAGGAGTCTTCAGTAGCACCCCTCACCGTGGAAGATTTTTTCAACTCCGCAAGCTTAAGGTCAGCGGCGTCCTTGTTGACTTGTTTAAAAAAGATCTCAATCGGAATGTCACCCTTGTTAAAGATCCGCGCATTTCTGGCAGTCCAGATATGCCACAAAATGACCACAAATAATCTAGTGCCCTCCTCATCCTTTAACACCTTCATAAAATAATCAATCCACCCCATGATCCAATCTGCACCGTGAATGTGAGATGTGCCACCAATCCTGATTCCCAATGGAGATCCAGCCCAGATACGAGCAGCGAAGTCACAGTCCCGGAAGAGATGAGCTAAGGATTCCTCACGATTCTGGTAACCCACACAAAAGGCGCAACCCGCATTTCCTCCCAGTCTCCGTTTAGTGAATTCTTCTCCCACCGGGAGGGTGTTAGAGATAATTTTCCAGACAAAAACTTTCAGTTGATTTGAAATGGGCAAGGACCACAGAGAACGTTTGCAGAAACGTTTTCCCAGAGGTCCAATCCTGTTTTTATCCCGATTTGAGAATTTTCTAACCATCATCTCCTCGTAGAAAACCCCATATCCGCTCTTAACAATATACTGACCATGGTAGTTGAACGGCCAGTAAACCGTATCCAACTTCTCCGACCGACAGATTGGCATGACAAGAATCCGGTTACCCCAAGAATGTTCAAATAAGAGCCGAATGGTAGGTTCAATCCATTGGTTTTGATCATTGATAAGATGTTTAACCTGATATGAACCAAAAGGAGAAAACTCAATTCCAAGGATATCAGGGCTAGGTTCCGGGCAATCCCCATTCACCCACTTATTAGACCAAACGTTTAAAGAGGACTTCAATCCAGGTTTCCAACCCAACCTGGATCTAATAGCCTCAATACCCTCCAGCACACTTCGGGCGCCCCATGACAAAGCTTGACCCCTACGGGGCACAAAGTCCGGATTCACAGAGTTGGCACCATAGAATTTCATTCTAAAGGATCGACCAAAAAGTGAGTTTTCACCAGAAATAATTCTCCAGCCATTTTTTGCAAGGAGAGCTCTATTAAGACATCCCACATCACGAATACCAAGGCCACCTTCACTCTTCGTAAGGCTTAAGAATCTATTGCTACACCAGTGGATTTTCCGACTCAACTTACATCCAGCCCACCAAAAATGTGACAAAAGAGAGTTCATCTTTTTAGCCACACTTACCGGAATTTTGAAGACCGATAGAAAATAATTTGAGAGATTTGATAGGAGAGAAGATATTAGAGACAGTCTACCCGCTGGTGATAAGAAAATGCCATTCCACGAAGTGATTCTCTTCGAAATACATTCAGAAACCGATTGGAAAATGCCCATTTTAGCTTGCTGGAACTCCATGGGTAAGCCCAGATACTTGCCAAAGCCATGTGAGTTTCTAATCCGGAGAACGCGCAAGGTGTTCTGAATGACGGACAGAGTGGTGTTAGGGCTAAAGATAATACCTGATTTTCCTTCATTGAGCCTCTGTCCCGAGGCACAACAGTACTTATCCAGACAGTTCCTTAGTATTCCAACCGCCCCCGGCTTGTTCTCAAAGAAGAAAACAGAATCATCAGCAAAAAGAAGGCTTGGTATAGGTTCAGCCCCCCTACACATACGCAATCCCTGAAAACCTCCTTCCTGTTGGCAATCATGGAGCATTCCAGAGAGTACTTCTGAGCACATAATAAATAAGAAAGGAGAGAGCGGATCTCCCTTTCGCAATCCACATTTAGGAGTAAAGGGGCGCTGGGGCACACCATTGATCAGAATTTCATACGAAACAGAAGTGACGCACATTATAATAAGGGAACGAAATTTCACTGGAAAGCCATACTTACTCATAACCGCCTCCAAGAAATCCCACCGTATACTATCATAGGCCTTACTCATATCAGCTTTGAAAGCACAAAGTCCATACCAGCCCGATCTATGGTGGTTGACCTTATGGATAAGTTCATGAGCAAGAAGGATGTTGTCACTAATGTTTCGACCTTTTATAAAAGCTCCTTGAGATTCACTAACAAGGTTTTCCATAACCTTGCCCAAGCGATTAGCAATGCATTTAGAAATAATTCTCATGACAACATTGCATAGACTAATCGGGCGGTAATCTGAGACAGATTCCGGGTTCTCAACTTTGGGGATGAGGGTAATAAAGGTTTTGTTCAGTTCCCTCAACACTCGTCCCGAGTTAAGAACCGACAAAACAGCATCAGTCACATCTTTTTTAACAAGGCCTCAAAATCTATGGAAAAAGATAGCAGGAATACCATCCGGTCCAGGAGACTTGTAGGGACCCATTTGAAAAACCGCTCTTCGAACCTCCTTAGCAGTGAAGGGTCGTGAAAGCCTATCCGATTCATCCTCCGAGAGACGATTCTTTAGATAGCAAGTCGCGTGAGTAGGGGTTTCCAACTCCGGGTTGTGCGCATCATCTTGAGAACCATTGAAAATATCTCCGAACATCTTCTGAAACACATTCCCCACCGCCTCCGTACCGAAAACCCAATTCCCATCATGGTCTTTAACCCCATGTAAGAAGTTTCTTCCAGCGCACCCCCGAACCCAGTTGAAGAAAAATTTAGTACAGGCATACCCTTCTGCTAACCATTTAATTTTCGCCTTTTGTTTCCAAGATGTCGCCATTGCAGACGCAAAGGATTTCAGATCTTCATGAACACTGTCATAAGCTTCCCCCCATCACCGCTGATGGCACGATCTATTACTTCAATAAGATGATCATCAAATTGTTTCCACCTCTCTCTCCAATCCTTAGATTTAGAAAGAGTCCATCCTCTAACATTCTTCTTGATCAAGTCAAGCTTTCTGGTAAGTTGAAACGCTGGTGAACCCTGGAACGACGAATTCCAGTTCTGGACAATGCACTGTTTACATTCCTCATGTTCCAGAGACCAGGCTTCAAGTTTGTAGGGTCTTCTATCCCTAGGCGGATTAAGGAGAGTCAAGTTCACCTCAATGGGAGCATGATCAGAGAATTGGATTGGGTAGTGCAAAATACCCATATCCGGAAAGGAAAAGAGCCAGTTTCTTGACCCCAGAGCTCGATCAAGTCTTTCATATATCCTCCTATTTCCTTTCCGATTATTGCACCACGTAAATTTCGGGGCTTTGAAAGGGATGTCGATTAGATCGTTCCTTAGTTTCCAATCCGTAAAATCTCTGGCCCCCACAATCGGCCCCTTCTTGAAGCTTAACTTATCACATTCAAATTCCACTTGATTAAAGTCCCCGACAATCAGAAACGGTTCATCCCACACCTCGAACCACGATTCAAGCTGAGAGAAGATCTCCATACGGGAAGCCGTATACGGGGCCCCGTAAAACAGAATCAAGTACCATGGCAAACCATTCTATTTCCGAACATACAAAATGATAAAATGATTACAAGAAAACACCACCGTCATACGGGCACACTTTTGCCACCCTACCCAAAGCCCCCCCGACCGTCTTTCCGCTTCAACAAAATGTGATTCGACAAAACCGAATGCACGAAAAGCATGAAAGAGCGACATATTACTACTGCCACTACATCTAGTTTCACTTAGAAAAACGAAATCATAAAAACTACTACTAAGGACCGCTTTTAACTTTTGGATTGTAGGGGCAAGCGGGTTATTGAGACCCCTACAATTCCAAACCATGCCCTTCATGGCTCCTTAGGAGGTTGTGATGGCCCAACCTCCTGAAAGCCCTTGTAGTTGTCATAGTCATTGACTGATGGAGATGAAGACGGACTTGAAACTTCCTGCATATCATCCTCAACAAAAACTCTGAAGCCACTCCCCCGTGCTCCTCTCCTCTGAATCCCATCACCAGAGCAGACCTTCTTTTTCATATGGCTTAGAAAGTCTTTAGCATTCTCCATTGACTTTGTCGCTTCCTCAGGAACAGTAGTAAATCCTTCCTGGGTACTACACTTACGCTTTCTCGTTTCACCCACAGCAGCCCTCATTTCTGAATTATCCACAGAAAGAGGGTCCCATCCAACAATCCCCTTGGTCCGTCAGAGAGACTAGTAGATCCTAATTTTCCACGAAAACTTGATTTGGACTTGGAGCCCCCTTCAGGGAAGAGGAAAGAATCATGGTTGCATTTCTGTTTTTTCAATCCGTGCACCATAACAGCATTGCCTTTATCCACAGCCCCCACGTTTCCAGTATTACAAACAGATTTCTTGTTAAAGGTTACATTGAGATTTGCAGTTCCTATCTCCAATTCCAGCCCCTTACGACTAATACCCACGGATGTCAGGTCCATGGGTTCCTTACCTTTGTTTTTTTCCAGAAATGGCACCTTGGGCCTTTTCTACCTCTTGGTCACCATCAAGCCCCTTAGGAAGAGATCCCTGCCCAAGTTCCGGTAAACCCAGCTCCAGTTTGAGTCCTGGGCTCAAATTACGATTATCCACAGAAGGATTCTTCTTAAATCCAGACTCAGAAGAGGAGATTAAATTTTCCACCCATTGGTGGAGAGGAAACTCCTGGGTAGAATCCGCCGTAGACATGGATTGCCCGGAGGAGTTGGAGGATTCTGACATATCTGAGTCAGAGCTCGAGTCTGAGGAAATTAGGATAGGTGCCATGTCATTCCCGACTCCTCCTACTTGATCAAAGCCCCCCCCCCCCCCCACCTGCAAATCCTCCCCAGGGGCTTCTTCAACTCCAAAGTTCCGTATGTTATCCACAGAGACATCATCAACAACATTAACAGGAATACTAGAATTGGCATGGTTCGACTCACCTTGGTTGATACGTTGTACGGAGCCATCATCCCTATGATACACAATAGGGATTCCCCCAGGGGGAGGAACGAAAGTCTGGTTAAAGCCTCTTTGTTCGTTTTCAATCTGAATCCAAGACAGATTGTGCTCCACCCTGCTCAGAATCCCAGCCTGGATCCTCTCATCTCTATCCAAAATACCAATGTCTAAAGGGTAGCCCTGTAGAATTGGAGTACGGATACCACTTTGATGTTGTTGCTGTCGATGAGATTGTTGTTGTTGATTGTTTTGTTGTTGTTGTTGGACGTCCTGATGCCCCTCTTGAACTTGTTCCATATCCATAGGAGTTGCCTCCTCCTCAGCACTATGGAATTCCTCTTCCTGGTCTTCATCTATCCAGCCACCATAACCAGGAGGGAGATTAGAAGTCCCTTCAGGATTATTATGGCCGCCCCTTCTTACACCCCCACCTACTGGTCTTGTTCCTGCAGCATTTTGATTCCCACCCATCAAACCCCCATTAAGTAAAACAGCTCCCGCGAAAGGTTGATTTGTCACAGTGAACTTCATGCCAGGTAAAACCCTACCCCCAGGAGTAATACCAACTCCAAAATCAACAACCCTCTCAGGGCCATCCACCGAGTGTTCTGGCTCAATACTATGCCCCCTTCTGCAAAGTCTTACCCTCGAGTCCACATAGTCAGTAGTTGAAGGAGTGGCCCGCAGGTCAAGGTTAAACATGGTGTGTGTTCCAGTGGCTTGGAACACAACAAAACCTTTGGCCATAGATTTATCCAACATCCCATGTATACTGGATAGGATGGATACTAAGCTTTCTTTGCATTGGCCTCCAGTATGACCAATTCTTCCACACCGAATGCAATACTTGAAGATTTCTTCGTAACGGAACTGAACCCATAACAGTTGACCCTGATCTAGAGCAATGAAAAAACCTGGCATGAGAGGTTCATTGAGATTCACACTGATTTTGAGCCTCAAGTACTCGTTCTCCGGCACAATGTTGAAGTCTTCCAATCTATACCAGTGGCTCAAGAGCTTCCCAGCCACATTTGCTACATGCAAATTCATATATTCAAAAGGGAGTCCACAAATGCGGACCCATAAATTTGCTTGAGGAAATCTGATAGTCCGCGGCACTGAGTTTGGAAACCAACGTTCGAAAACCATAACCGCTCCATCAAAGGCGCAGTAAGTCCTTAACAGTAAGTTCTCCTTGTCTTCCTCATTCTCACAATGGAGAACAAAAATCTCCCCCATACGAAAACAAATAACCCTACCCCTAGTGTGCCACTTAGTTCTTATCACATAATTGATTTTCACGGCATCAAAAAGACGATAATCCACTAAGAATCCAAGTACACAGCAACCCCAAAATTCCTGTGACTTTCCAAGCTCAGCCGGGTCCACATTAATAACGCTACCCGACCTGGTAAAGCGCCAAAGGTTTGCATGCACTGGGTTGAAAGGATTAAAGGTAGGTTCATCAGGAATCTGGGGTTGAGCTTGATTTTGGTTTTCATTGCTGTCATTTTGGTGGTGTTGATTGTCTTGATCTTGATGATCCATGTTTTGTTTGATAAAGAGATTAAGGTTATGGGCAGAGTCGAAAAAATTAGGTTTAAAAGGAGAAGAAGGTTTACGACAGTTTGAAGGAGATGAAGATTTATGATGGTTGAGATTGTGGATGTGATTATGGTGAACCCCCATAACTGCCTTAAATAGTAGAATACTCCGGGGAGTCTAAACGTCACTGACCTCCTTTCCCAAGCCTAGCGCCACCCTACAAGCAAATTAATTGGGAGGAAAAAAGAGGAAGGTGGCGCACGCTAGCTCTCCACCAATCCATCTTCACTGTAAAAAAGACAAAAGGGAATAAGAATAAAAGAAGGAGTTATGAGGGATACAAAAGATCCTTTACCAATGAGAGAGACGCAAACTCAATGATGAATTAAAAAACAATGATGAGCTGAAGTTTGGAGGAACAAAGTCAGAAGATCAAAAATCAGAAAAAGACATGATAAAAGATATGACAGAAAAAACTGAAGATGTAAGAGAAAAGACGAAAAGCGAAAAACGAAAGAAAGCTCTCCAGGGAGAGAAATGCTCTATTTTTTAGAGAGAGAAGGATCGATTTTTAATACTTCCTCGTCAAATTGTAACTTTGTAAGGCGATCTTATTAAACTTTTATATTGAAAACTTACATAACTTACAATTTCAACAATCATACATCACGCTGCAACTTCCAAAAATCATAAGTAAATAACCGCTTAGCTATTTTGTGAGCTATTATAGTTTTTAGAAAATATAAGTAATTAACTAATCATAGAAAGAGAATCACATGCATATCTTAAGGGAATTATTTATAACAATTTTTACAACACGGTTGGTCTGGATAGAAACTTTACAGCAATTAGACAGAAAATTGGGCAACTTGCAAAAAGCACTATAAAATAAGGACTCATTAAGATTTTATATGGCTTATCATTTTGAAAACGTAAATGAATAATCTAAACAGTGGAGAAGCATGGATCAAAACAGAACTGTGCAGTAACAATCTGACCACTGTCGACTAAAATATTTATTTCTCTCAAGCTATAACTCGTATCAACATGAACCCAGAAGCATTGGAAAGCTAACTCATAAGGTTATCATATATAAAATTTTCGTATTCATATATGGAACACATTTTAAATGGAAGCTAGTACGAATAAGATAATATTCTGGAAGTTTATCAAAATTTTAGTTTCAAAAAAAAATTACTTCATATCATCACATTTAAATACAATCATTCTTCTTCCAAAACATGTTGACATATCATTTGGAGCATTGAAATCATATTGCACCATATTAACATGTATTCGTTTTTTCAAACTGAGAATGCCTTCTAGAAAACGATAAAGATTGTGAAACTGAAAAATAGAATCATCCAAATAATTCAATAGTCATGTATGTATAAATAAATAAATTAATTTCTACCATCGTAACACTCATAACTTATTTAAGTACGTAAATATAAACGAGAAATCACTAAGGTTTCCCTTATTGATTATTACCCTTATAACTAAATCAAACTTGTATAGATGGACATAGAAATTGGCATGTAACTTTTATGTATGATCCACGTAACACATAACTACAAGATTCGTGGTTTCGGGCAATACATTCCGCTTATTACTAGACAGGGATTACTAAAGGAATTAGTAAAATACTAACAATCATAATGTTAGGTTTAACTAGTTGCTCATAAACTAATTTAGTCATACTAACAAAACCCTTTAATTAACTTTTAATTAACAAAAATAATAAACTTGTTTATTAGATCTTATGCATGCTTAAAATGCGGAATAGGGAGAAATCGAACCCTTACACACGGTCCAAGAATATGCTAGGATGATCCTCCGAGTACCCAAATTAGAATACCTCCTCCGGATGCACCAAGACAATCCCTTAAGAACCGAACCCTTATTAGTGCTAGACAAGAAATCGGTTTTCTCCTTAAACTTATTCTAATCACTCTTATTAGAATAATATATGAATACTACTCTTAGTATAATTTTTATTATCTTATAATAAGTATTAGAGGTTGAATAAATCTCTCTTGCTTTTGTGAGTATATTTCGGCCAAAAAGGAGAGAAGAGAACTAGAATGAGTATGACATATATCTCATTTATATATCAATCATGCTTTCAATAAGATAATCATATTATCTTAAGCATGCTTATGGGGGAGAGGGTAGCCGGCTTAGGGAGTCTCAATAGGAGACATCTTCTCTTCTCAAGGCATTTAGGGTGGTTAATAGGTTGGTGTCTCAAGAACAATGTCTCAAGCAATGATTAAGGAGCAATTAACACACTAATTAACCACACAACCATCACCATTTAGCCGTGCCATATAGTCCATAATATGGACTTTATTTTACAATTTGTCAAATGTATAATTGTATAAAGTGTGACATCTTATATGTCATTTAGATATAAAATACTTTAGTACATTTGAAACATGTAAATATTTATCCCATAAATATTATACATAATTAAATAAATCATATTTATTCAATTAACATGTAATTCGAAATTACCATTGTAAAATAATATTTTATCGTCAATACGATTTACAACCTTTGTATTAATTTCAACCCAATTCATTCTAATTACGATATCTTAAAATATCGTTTAATGTTTAACAATTGACACGTTTCAATTTTAAACATAAATCTTACATTAAGATTTAACCTCTAATTTCTCGATACACGAGTTTAAGGAATATGATCAAATCGTATCAATATACATTTGATCACTTTATTAATTAAGGGAATTGTCCTAAAGGTGTGACCTAAAGAGATCAACTGACCACCACCGTCATACGACAGTAATGTCAAACTCTAGCTAGCCAATCATTACCGATTAATGTTGGTCAGTTGACTAATAATTTGTATCATCCCTTGCGCATTCTTGTTATGAGATTTAATTACGTGATCGCACTATTGTTGAGGACACATTTCCCAACAATCTCCCACTTGTCCTCGACAAGTGTGCATCACCAATTCTCTTGTCCTATTACAATCTCCCACTCAATGCAAGATGTCTCTCTAAGGTCGTACTTGCATTCGATCTTATCATGAGTGGTTTCCTCGATCTGGAGAATAACTGTCTGACCGGAATTATCTACCATAGATACCTTCCGAGCGTGGCCACGCATTTTCAGTTAACTTCTCCTCGAGTGGCCTTGAGATTTGAACAACCCTGACAAGGGGTGGACAATTTCTATCGCACTACTTCCTTTGACTAGTCACAGTTAGTCACAACCCAAAACAATCCCATTTGACTCCAGTTACGGAAAGTCGTAGAGAATGGATCAAAGTTATGCCTAAACTGTACTATCTTGGGAGAGTAGTCTTTAGTCAAAGAATTGACTCACAAGAATACTATAGCAGCTCTCGCCACGACCCGGCTATAAAAATTTCCAGAACTCTATAAGCGGTCACATTGCCCGACAGAGTGTCTCTTACAGTCTGCCTATGTGATCGACTAGTCATCACATATGACTCTATGGCACTTGAACTTGCCATCAATCGCCTCACACTCTAGTCGCTTCGAGATGTCACCTCATGTAAGCGGCTAGGGGCTATACTAAGTCAATCCAGTTCACTTATTGGATTCAATATTGTCTCATACAACCCATTTGGATTCTGACAAAGTATCTTTTACTTTGAGTTAATAATAACTCAAATGATGTTGTCATGCAACAATAGTCAACACTATTACATTGCATTTTGATGCACAATCATCTGTTTGTATTAGTGTTTTGCGAATAACCTTTATTTATGCGAATAACGTTTATTCATGATTGCAAAACTTACAACTTTTGGTCTCCTTTATTCTCATATTATCCCGTATAATATGATTCCATTTGAGTACATATCTAGAACTCTTTCTAGATTTTGAGTTTCCTTTCCGGAGGAAAGCTCCCACTGTTATCTTATAACTTGTGACGTATCAATATACTGGAGGGATTAAAATCACTCTCTACAGTCACTTATGTACTGAAATCTATATTGTAGTTTATTTATGATTTCATCATTCTTTATAATTTTCACTCATCTTGGCTATTTGATAATGGTTTCATTCATCATTATGAACAATGTATCCAACCATTCTAACTTCTAGTGGGCGACCTTTTATTATCCATATAATAAACCTTCCCATAAAGCTCCATCATCTTATGATATAAAGTATTTGATCATTTAGAATTTCTAACCTCTTATTCTTTACACATTAAAGAATCACCCATTCTCTCTAAATGGTAGGCTTAATTCTTTTAATGAAAATCGCTCCCACTAAAAACAATATCTCTCGATATCTTAAATGAACCTTTCATTTCTCGCATGTTAAACTATTACTTGAATCATTATCACTATCACTATCCCTATAGTGATCTGTTTCCATTCAATCATTCATTACCTTCTTATCATGTCTTCGTTTCCTCGAGACGAAAATGACATGATGATTTCTTTATAACTACATAGGAACCGTTTTCCTACCGATGATTTCATACGGGGTTTCAAGTTTCCTCTCTACGAAACAATGAACACAAAGAACCTTTCTTCGAGTACGAAACAATGAACACAAAGAACCTTTCTTCGAGTGTCCTCCCGTAGTTTCTTCAAATCACTTAGGGCTCTTCTTAAGACTCCCAAGTAAGAATCTTCTCTAAGATCCTTCCTTTATTTACATCATTGGTTTGTGAGCGAAATATTTTCTCCCACTCTATCCTTCAAACAATAACCTTTACTTGTTTAAGGATAGTTATTTTGATTAACCAATGTATTTGAATGTTTGAAGTTTGATAGGTGTGATGAATACATTCTCATTTTCACTTAAAATGAAAATCTTATAATGAACTGATATAGTCTCATTTTGATTGAATCTATCTCATGGGGTGTAGTTCTCCGCTTTAATCAACTCTTGATCGTATCAATATTTATTGCGTGATTGAATCACTATCATTCATGTTTAAACAAGGCATGCATTTGTTTGAGAAATCAAAACATTGATTAAGAACAAAAGTAGTGACTCGGGTTGAAAACCAAGTCACTAATATCCAAAATTACAACCATTGTTTTAGGATTTTAATCCTTGTCTTACAAGAAAATTAAATTGTTCCATAAATGCAAAATATGAAAGAAGACGATATGAAAATTAGAGCCTAGCTCTTCAAGTCTTCGATCAATTGGATGCTACCGGAGCCATCCAAGTAAGGAACCTCAAGCTTCCTTCTCCTTGCCCTTATCATTATTCGGGGGTGGCCCTTTAAAACAATTAAAAAGGGTAAATATCAACACATTTGTATCACTATACATAAGTTGATAAATGACATGAATTATATGCGAGAATTATTACCTACGGCGGTTGCCTTCCCATTTTTGAGATCGCTTAAGTATTTGGGGCAATTTCTCTTCCAATGACCGATCCTCGTGCAATAATGGCACTTGTCTTGCTCTTTAGAAGACGAGGTGGAAGCGCCTTTCGAAAAGGACTTTTCTTTGGTCGCTTTGGGCTTGAACGTTTTCTTGCCCTTGCCTTTCGAGGCATTTCTTTTGAAGCTCGTTTTCCCTTTCTTTTCGATGTTTAAAACATCCTTGGTGGAACTTTCATGAAGTCCCATGTCCCTTTCGGCTTGGACTAGCATCTTATGCAACTCGTCTAACGAGGTCTCTTGGTTTCGCATATTGAAATTCACCCGGAATTGAGCATACGCCTTAACCTTATTGAGCGAGTGAAGAACTCGGTCAATGATAAGAGAGTCGGGAACATCAACATCTTGAGCTTTTAGAGTCTCCGCGAGCTCAACTAGTTTGAGCACATGAGGGCTTATCTTTTGCCCTTCCTTGAAAGTTATGTCAAAGAAGGCGGAAGCCGCCTCATATTGAATCACCCTAGGAGTTTGCGAAAACATGGTCGCAAGCTTGGTGTATATCTCATACGATGTGGTCAACTTAATCATACTCCTTTGGAGATCCGGCTCCATGGAGAAGATGAGCACATTTTTAAGAGCGGAGGACTCTTTCATGTAGGCTTCATAGGCCTCACGAGTTCCGACCGCGGAACGAGCGGTTGGAGCGGGAGGAGCGGCTTCGGATAGGTAACGACTCTTATCGTCACCTTGAGCGGCCAAAAGCAATTGCGCATCCCAATCCTTAAAATTGGAACCATGCTTATCGAGTTTACAACGATCCATAAAGGATCGAAGCCATGATACGTTAGTGAGAGGTGGAGCGTTGGTTGCCATAGTCGATGTTGAAAATTAAACTACAACAATAAAAGGAAAAACAACATCATTTTAAATTCATAATTTTAAACTAGAAACTTTAACAAGTTTAGTTATGTATTTACTTAATGATCTCTTACCCAATTAAGTAAACAATCCCGAGACCCAAACCCATACTAATCCGGGCACGGTGTAGCCGATTCAACCCGTATCGGTATAATTTGGTGGATTAACCCTTTAATCGGTTCTACTCTTAGAACTCTCGGTCGACAATTTTCTTAAAATTATCTTTAGCCCGAACTTATTGCAACTACGGTTACGAATACTTTCGTTGAGATCAACCAAATTTCAAGGTGTAATCTTATTACCCCACTTACCCAACGTGACAATTTTAGTACCCCGGTGTAGCCGAGCCTACGTCCTTGTGAATAAGGGATTCATGGGTCCGTACTCTTTGGTAAGGCTAAGTCTCAATATTTATATGTAAGAGATCTAGTCAAATTATTATCTATCTCCGTTTAAGTGAACTAAGTCGGTGAATTATCGATAAAATAGATGACTAGGTCGATTAAATCGAAAAATGTATGATACGATGTATGACGATTTGGCTATGCATGCAAACATATAAAAGCAAAATAAAAGCATAAATCAACCCTAGTATGGCCTTTCCTAGAAAAGAAATAACAAAGTACAAATTCGGAAACCAACTCCTTTGGTCCCTTGAACTTCACGCGGCACGCACTTCGAGGTAAACACCGTCTTGATCGGAACTCCTTTCCGAATGGCACCGTCTTCAAGGAACTCCGGATTTTACAAATATTACAACTTTTCTAGTCTACTTTATACATTATAAAATAGAAATAAATTACAATTGGGTGATGCGAGATCACAAAATTACAACCGAATCGGTAACCCCTTACATTACGGGAAATACCGATTTAAAAACTAGGGCCATACTAAGTAAATTTCATAATTCCCAAAATTACGTAAAAATAAATCATGACATTCATAATATAAAATATGCAATGCTTATATAAATATGAATTAACATGGAAATCCTAAGCCAAATCGTCCTATTTAAAACACTTATTTAAATAGTTATCGTAAACCTTGGTTTATGGAATCGCGTGTTTTAACGGTTAACAACACTATGCATTAAATGAAACGGTTTTCATCCTTAAGTTAATCATCCTAACTCTTATAGGTTTCAAAATTTAGTCTTACTCAAACTTTGAACATGAATTAACTTAATATATTTTAATATTGATCGGTATTACTCGGTTTTTCGGGAAAAATAATATAAAATTCAAAAGAGTCATAAAAATTTCGAAAATTCAAAATTCAAATTTTGAAAAAATCCAGAATGTTCTTAAAATTTTCAGAAAGTTAAAATATTAGTATTTTATGCGGTTTTATTATTATTTCGAAAATAACATGTAAAACGAGCATTTTAAGTCGGAAAATTCAATAATTAACTTCATAAATGCAAATTAAATACTAATAATATTTTTTATACCTTCCAAAACAATTTAAGAACACAAGATGGACAGAAAATTAAATGGCACATTGCCCCATAGCCGAAATTTTAAAGCATGCCTCCTTTTTAATTTAATTTTAAATGCTACTTTTAACAAATCAAAATTAAATCAATACAAATCAAATCTGAAACTTTAGGCTCCCAAGAATATTTTCATGATGAACATATCACATATGACTAATATGGGTTACATTTTCGGCCATTTTTAACAACATTTGCAAATTTTAACGATTTACGTCATATATCGTACGATTTTAACCTTTAAAATTATTTCTCAAGCATAAAATAAGATAAAATTCTCGAAAATTTTATACATGCTGGAAATAATATATATGACATCGTGTTAAATTTTTATGGCCAAATTCCAACTTAAACTATTAAAGTCGAAATAATGTCACTAATTACACGATTTTTACATTAAAAATCTATAATATTGCAATATTTAAGATAAATTTCTGAAAATTCAACATAAATTTTAAATATTGCATGTGACATCCTCATAAATTTTTATAGTCAAATTCATAATATAACTATTTTAACCCATTTTTATTCATCTTATTGCATTTTAACACTTAAAATTCATATCACACGATTTAAAGGTCCATAATTTACGAAAATTCATATTCATATTATAGAAAATACATGTGATATCATACTGAAAAATCTCGGCCAGAAGCTTATTTTAACTATTTTTCCCAAAATTAATCATTTTTAACCATTAAAACGTATTAAAAACCGAAATTAAAATACCAATGATCAATATTCATGCAAAAATTATTCCAAATATTCTAAATCATATTAGAAAACAGTAGGTATCATGCTAAATTAATTTCGTGCATATCATATATCAAAACGAAAATTATCAAGTTTTATTTTGTTATCCTAATAACTCCGTAAAAACGAAACGGAAAGCATGCAAACAACCCTTTTGCTCTGATACCAATTGTTAGGTTTAACTAGTTGCTCATAAACTAATTTAGTCATACTAACAAAACCCTTTAATTAACTTTTAATTAACAAAAATAATAAACTTGTTTATTAGATCTTATGCATGCTTAAAATGCGGAATAGGGAGAAATCGAACCCTTACACACGGTCCAAGAATATGCTAGGATGATCCTCCGAGTACCCAAATTAGAATACCTCCTCCGGATGCACCAAGACAATCCCTTAAGAACCGAACCCTTATTAGTGCTAGACAAGAAATCGGTTTTCTCCTTAAACTTATTCTAATCACTCTTATTAGAATAATATATGAATACTACTCTTAGTATAATTTTTATTATCTTATAATAAGTATTAGAGGTTGAATAAATCTCTCTTGCTTTTGTGAGTATATTTCGGCCAAAAAGGAGAGAAGAGAACTAGAATGAGTATGACATATATCTCATTTATATATCAATCATGCTTTCAATAAGATAATCATATTATCTTAAGCATGCTTATGGGGGAGAGGGTAGCCGGCTTAGGGAGTCTCAATAGGAGACATCTTCTCTTCTCAAGGCATTTAGGGTGGTTAATAGGTTGGTGTCTCAAGAACAATGTCTCAAGCAATGATTAAGGAGCAATTAACACACTAATTAACCACACAACCATCACCATTTAGCCGTGCCATATAGTCCATAATATGGACTTTATTTTACAATTTGTCAAATGTATAATTGTATAAAGTGTGACATCTTATATGTCATTTAGATATAAAATACTTTAGTACATTTGAAACATGTAAATATTTATCCCATAAATATTATACATAATTAAATAAATCATATTTATTCAATTAACATGTAATTCGAAATTACCATTGTAAAATAATATTTTATCGTCAATACGATTTACAACCTTTGTATTAATTTCAACCCAATTCATTCTAATTACGATATCTTAAAATATCGTTTAATGTTTAACAATTGACACGTTTCAATTTTAAACATAAATCTTACATTAAGATTTAACCTCTAATTTCTCGATACACGAGTTTAAGGAATATGATCAAATCGTATCAATATACATTTGATCACTTTATTAATTAAGGGAATTGTCCTAAAGGTGTGACCTAAAGGGATCAACTGACCACCACCGTCATACGACAGTAATGTCAAACTCTAGCTAGCCAATCATTACCGATTAATGTTGGTCAGTTGACTAATAATTTGTATCATCCCTTGCGCATTCTTGTTATGAGATTTAATTACGTGATCGCACTATTGTTGAGGACACATTTCCCAACACATAAATCTCAAAATTCGATTACATTTGACTAGTAAGTCAAATAGTAAACTCTTGCAAAGAAAAAAACATTCAAATAAGAAGTGTATACGCACTTAGAATAGCAACAAAACAATTATCAACGGACACGACATCCGATTCGGTGTACCAGCTTTACACATAAGACTTAACTTGCTGATTCCGCATTCTGTAACAACATAGCCTGGTTGGCTCTACTAACTATTCCAGTCAATCATGGTCATATCTTTCCTACATCTAACCTCTTAGGTAGCTATAGCTTATGGTGCATCTGTCATCAAATCATTATCCTATATTTCTACCTAAGGGTTCAGGGATCATAAAGCCGCATGCATATCATCATATAGTTCATAATTCACAACTCATGCCATCCATACACTGAAATTTTCACCCAATTATTCAAATATTTCAACATGCCAATGTCAACCACATTCTTTCATTGCACATCATTAACCATGTACCACATCATTACTTACCTTATTCCGCTCCTGCAAAACTGTTAGTACAATATAGGCAAGGTCTGATCCTTTACTTTGTTACTACCCACTCTCTGCATCACTCAAGGGTTACCGGGTTAGACTGAAAGGGCCAGTGGCTTGGTTTGAGGGGCCCTCTAACTCATCCCAATCCTGGGGCTCCTAACAATTACTAGCCTGGGGTTCATTTTATTTGACTCTTCCTATGTTCATTATTTTTCATTTGGTTTAGGCCTGAGGATCGTTCTCTCTGATACCACTTTGTAACACCCCCATTTATCTAAGAGCCTTTAGCAAGACCTTCATAAATAAATAGGACTGTTACCATCTCGGAATGTCCGAGGTAGTGTGTAACAAAGTAAAACAACCAAAGTACTTTATATAAAACTGATAAAATTTAAACCTTGGTTATTACAATTACTGCTCAACGGAAAAGAAAAATACAACTGATGCCTTCTCTAGGTGTGATATAATTCTAAGTCGGTCCAAAGTCTGCATCTCACATTCCTGCGTCAGCTCCTAGCTCATCTGTCTCTTTCCTGTAAAGTCTACTCCCCATTCCGGATCATCGTAGGTGTCACACGAATACACTGTCAACCTCGCGGTCGAGTAGGATAACACAAAATCATAATGCAACAAATATGATATGCAAATGCGATGATATGATCGAGCTCAATCTCAATCTCATTCTCAATCTCAATATCATTCTCAATCTCAATATCATTCTCAATCTCAATATCATTCTCAATCTCAAACCCGTGACTCCCACCAATACCGAACCTCCCGGCAGAGTATAATTGTAACAGCCCGTATTTTCGTAAAATCTAATTTAAACATTTAAAATTTTTTTATGTAATAAAATAATATTTTAATAATTTATATCGAAAGATTTTAATTTAATAAGTAAGATCCGTCTTAAGAACCTCAAGTCCTTAAGACGAATACAAACTTGGCAAGGTTAAGTTCCCGACTTAAATATCCGTTCTAATTTCCTAACCTGTTTCATAATACGGAAAGGACGACCCACTTGTACCCTACTTAAATCATATGTCGACATAACTCCTTCCTCAAGAATTCATTTTACAGTAACTTAGTTTCTTCACAAAACCTCCATTTTATTCATCTCTTTTTGAGAAATTCTTCATCATCCGTCCATCGATATGAGGTAACGATAACATTTTCGGAATCCTCATTCAATTTCCAAGCCATCTATCACTTTAGTTTTCCATTTCTTTCACTTCGAAAAATCTGTCCATTTTGGTAAGGAATCGTTTCTGTCCTAAATTCCGTTTTCTTTGTTTGTAGGAGTGGGCTTAGACGATCCGGAGGTCGATAGCTACTTGGTTGAGGAGGATCTTTAGCCGGAAAAGCTTGCAAGGTGACGATAATGAGATAACTCGGCCTTTATGTGTATATTAGCACTTTTGTTGTGTTTCACCTTAAAGTTTCTGATTTTGTTCAAAGGATCATGTTTATTGAACTTAGAAGTATGCCTAGGATTGTCCTTATGTGAGAAATCCATGCCTCATGATGTTGTTATATGTTCATATGCCATTTTCAGTTTTCTCAAAGTTAAGACGGATACATTGAAATGATCGTTTGAGGATTGTTATGGGACTTATGTGCTGATAGATTAGTAGTATTTGGTGTTTGTTAATGTTAAGTAAACATCACATGAATCGATTTGTAAGTTTTGGTGTTGAATGAATTAGTTTTGAGGAAGGCTGAAATCGCGATTTTTCGTATCAGGCTCTCTGAGCCGGTCGACCGACCGGCCGCCGGTCGACCTGCTGGGAGTGCTATTTCGTGTTTTATGAGTTTTGAGATTTTTGGCTTAAGACTGCCTGCCGGCCGACCGGCTGCCTGCCGACCGACTGGCAGTCTCTTGTGTGTTGTATTTTGCGAAAAACCTTAAGTAGATAGGGATCCCAGCCGGCAGACCGGCCGCCTGCCAGCCGGCTGGGAGTGCATTTGGGATTTGGGTTACGAAACTTGCGAAGGCTAGGGAATAGGGTTCCCAGCCTGCCGACCGGCTGGGAGTCCATGTGTTGTTTTGTGCAAAAGTGAAAGGGAAGGCTGAGAGGTCACCAGCCGGCTGACCGGCTGCCTGCCGACCGGCTGGGGACCCTTGTAGGCTATTTTGAGTTTTGTAATTTAATCGTAACTTTCAAATGGTTAATCGGTTTTGGTTGAAACTCGTTTCGTATATCCGTGACATGTATTTGAGGTCCCCGGAGGATGGGCAACATTATATTGGGTTTGGGAATGGAGTAAGGATGGAGAACCCCCGGTCGGGAAACCGAAAGGGAAACCGGCTCTTCCTCATCTTAGTTCCTGGGGTCAATTAAGTGTTGATTAGAAGTTAAAGGTAGAACTTTAGAAGAGTTCATAGACTTGGATGATATTGTTTTGATGCGTATTAAGTTATGCCTTAAGCTGGCCTCTGAACTTAATACGTAGATTGTTTGTCGTGTATGGGAACATGCGTTGAGTTTTCGCCTCTGAGTTCCATACATGTCTGTTTGTCGTGTCTGGGACATGCGTTGAGTTTTCGCCTCTGAGTCGAGACATGTATGTGTGATCGCGTCAGGACATGCCTTAAGCTGGCCTCTGAGTCTGACGAGTAGAGCAACTGCACGACGGGGCAGTCAGGTTGTCATACCTTACCCGGAGTGCAGGTGTTTGGTGCTAGAACATGCGTTGAGTTTTCGTCTTTGAGATTAGTACCTTGTGATGTAGTAGGGGAACATGCGTTGAGTTTTAGCCTCTGAGTTCCTTACTTGTGATAGTGAATTGAATGCTAGAACATGCGTTGAGTTTTCGCCTCTGAGTCTAGTGTTCTGTAATAGCCGGTCCATGCGTTGAGTTTTCGCCTCTGAGTCCTCGTTTGATATTGTGAACTTGGTATCTAGGTTATGCGTTAAGATGTCGCCTCTGAACCTTTATACTTGCTGAATGTTTGGTAATTAGGTTATGTCTTAAGTTGACCGATGAACCTCTTTGCTTGATGTTATATCTGCTTGCCTTAGAGATTGGTACAGTGTCAGATATGCATGTTGAAGTTAATGGTTATGTTGCTTGAGTTGTGGTTTGATTATCCAAGGCATTGGATGACTCTTAGTTCGGTTTCATAAATAGTTGGATTGAAAGACCCCCCCGACTGGGCAACCAGTAGGGAAACCGGCTCTCCTTCCTAACGGTTTATGAAGTTGGCTGAGAGCCGTGCACTAGAGTCTGTATGATAGTAAGAGATCAGATGATGAGATATTTATGCTTCACATGTTGATATGTGTTGGAGTATCCTGTATTGTTTTATGTGTTTCGTGTTGTCACAAAAGGTGGCTAGGAGAACTCTAGTCACTCCCCACTGATTGTGGCGTACATGTTTTCATGTATGTAGGTACATGCTGGTTGGAGATGGGTTCACGAGAGGGCTAGCGAGTGATGATCCTGCTGTCATCATATGACTTACCTTATATCGCCTAGCTAGACTCTTAGACTTTCATACTTTCGTTTTGGTGCCTGTAGGGATGTTCCATCCCAGGCTGATGTACATATTTGTTTTTGATACTTAGAACTGCTACTTATCTATTTGGGTTTTATTTCAGTTTCAGCTTCTGTTCAGTTTAAGACTTCTCGCATGTTGTTTACTTTAAAAAGTTTTAATTCCGCTGCATTTTTGGTACTTTTTTATGTTTATATTTTCGCTTTCGCGAGGGGTTTTACAGTTGGTATCAGAGCATTATTGCTCCCGACGCACTCATGTGACCCCCAACCTTAACTTGACCAAATAAACAAATAATGAAAGAGAGATGGGTAGATCTAAGGACTTATTTTGTAGTCTATTTGTGATTGCTAATTGCTAAGCTAATACTTGTTTTCTCTTTTTAAGGATGGTGAGACCTAGGGCTGCTGATAACATTGTGCTGCAAGCAATTCAGCATTTGCTTGAGACTCAGAGACAGCAAGCAGGGAATGTTCCACCTCCTCCACCGCCAGGCAACGGGGCGAATCGTCCTGGTAGTTTCTCATGGATAGCTTCGCAGATGTCCCGTAGCCACGTGAAGACATATGGTGGCGAGGTTGATCCGGTAGCTCTTACCGAGTGGTTCAGAGAGATGGAAAAGAGATTCACTATGTATTCGGTGGGTAGAGAGGATAGAGTGCGGCTAGCCACTCACTTTCTTACCCTTGAGGCCGATAGGTGGTGGGCGTTGACAGGACCTACTTTCACTCTTGATCCTTTGTTCGATTGGGATGCTTTTAAGGATAAGCTCGAGACGAGGTTCTATCCTAAAGAGCTCAGATCACAGCGACTCAAAGAATTCATGGATTTAAAGCAAGGCAAGATGTCAGTTCAGAAGTTCACAGACCGTTTCAACCAGCTTGCTCACTTCGCATCGAGATTTGTCAGAGATGAGGCCGAGAGAGTCTACTTTTACCGTGGCAAGCTAGGGCCACGCATCGAGAGCATGGTTCGTCGTGACTCGACTTCTTTTGTGGAGGTATATGATGATGCTATTTGGGCCGAGGGTTCTATTCGTGCCATAGATGCTGAGACCCATGCCGCTACTTCTAGTGTGACTCCTCACCAGAGATCAGTGTACCAGGGGAAGAGACCATTTGTTCCTTCTACTTCTTCGCCTTCTTCTCAGAAGAAGCGTTTTGAGAGGTTCTCTGCTCCGGTTGCTAAGACCACATTTCACACCGACACTGCTTCTACTGTTTGCCGCCGTTGTGGTAAACCGCTTCATCCAGGGTTTGATTGTTTCAAAAATGCCTATAAGTGTTATACTTGTAATGTATGTGGGCATAGGTCCTTTGATTGTCCTGAGAAGGATACTGTTCTTGGCAAGGCTGCCACTGCTGCTGCAGCGACCAGAGGAGGAAAGCCGAAGGGGAAGATCTTCGTGATGACTAGGGCTGAGGCAGAGGCTCATCCAGATATTGTTGCCGATATCTTTTCTGTTCTTGGCGCTGAGTGCCTTATTTTGTTCGATACTGGAGCTTCTTTATCATTTATATCGACTCAGTTCGCCGACCGTCTAGCTCTTGAGTCTTCATTGGTTGAGGAGACTTCTATTTCCTTACCTTCTGGAGACGTGTTTTCCTGCTTTTCGTCCCATAGGGATGTTCCTATTATTATTGGTCAAGCCACTTTGCCAGCGGACTTACTGAGATTTCCTCTCGAGGAGTTTGACATTATCCTCGGTATGGATTGGTTATCGCGATACCATGCTCGTTTCGAGTGTCGCGACCAGAAAATCTGCTTGAGGAGTTCTTCAGGAGTTCGTGTTTCCTATAAGGGAACTCGCCCTAAAAAGGGTGTCCGAGTGATTTCTTCGATGAAAGCTTCCCATCTTCTTAGGAAGGGTTGCCAAGCCTTCCTGTGTGTTGTTACAGCTGCTAAGCCATCTCTACCGAAGCTTGAGGATGTAGCCATTGTTCGTGAGTATCCAGATGTTTTCCCAGATGACTTGCCAGGGATACCGCCAGAGAGAGATGTGGAGTTTACCATAGAGCTTGTTCCGGGTACCGGACCGATTTCCAAAGCTCCTTACCGTATGGCTCCGCCAGAGTTGAAAGAGTTGAAGCAGCAATTGGAAGAGATGATCGAGAAAGGTTTCATTAGACCTAGTGCTTCTCCGTGGGGTGCCCCCGTTTTGTTCGTTAAGAAGAAAGATGGTTCCATGAGACTTTGCATTGACTATAGAGAGCTGAACCGAGTGACCGTGAAGAACATATATCCTTTGCCTAGGATAGATGACTTGTTTGATCAGTTGAGAGGTGCTTCGAGGTTTTCTAAGATTGATCTTCGATCGGGTTATCATCAGATTCCAGTGAGAGAGGCTGATATTGCGAAGACTGCTTTTCGTACCAGATATGGGCATTTTGAGTTCGTGGTCATGCCTTTTGGGTTGACTAATGCACCTACTATCTTCATGGATCAGATGAACCGTACCTTCAGTGAGTATCTTGACACTTGTGTTGTGGTGTTTATCGATGACATTCTCATTTATTCGAAGACCGATGAGGAACATGCTGAGCATCTTCGATCGATTCTTGGGATATTGCGTCGACAGAAGTGGTTCGCGAAGTTCTCTAAGTGTGAGTTTTGGCTATCTAAGGTTGCATTTCTTGGACATGTGATATCTAGTGAGGGAGTTATGGTTGATCCCGCGAAGATTGAGGCCGTAGTTGATTGGGAGAGTCCCAAAGATGTTGGTGAGATCCGTAGTTTCCTTGGATTGGCTGGTTATTATCGTAGATTTGTTGAAGATTTCTCCAGATTAGCTCGCCCGATGACTCAGTTATTGAAGAAGGAAGCTAAGTTTGTTTGGACCGACAAGTGTGAGAGTTCTTTCCAGGAGTTGAAGACCAAATTGACTTCCGCCCCCGTGTTAGCTTTGCCAGAGATCGGAGTTGACTTCGATGTTTATTGTGATGCTTCGATGTTAGGGCTAGGATGTGTACTGATGCAAAGTGGGAAGGTGATAGCCTATTCATCTAGACAGTTGAGAGTTCATGAGGTGAACTATCCGACACATGATTTGGAGTTGGCTGCAGTCGTTCATGCTTTGAAGATGTGGCGACATTACCTGATTGGATCCCATTGCCGTATTTTCACAGATCACAAGAGTCTTAAGTACATCTTTACCTAGAAAGACCTTAACATGAGACAGAGACGTTGGCTAGAGTTGGTGAAAGATTACGACATCGAGTTGTTATATCATGAGGGAAAAGCCAATGTGGTTGCAGATGCGCTTAGCCGCAAGACTTCTCACTCGATGAGTGCCATGAGAGTATTGCCCGATGAGTTGTGTTCCGAGTTCCGGAAGCTGAGGTTAGAGATGGTGGGTAGTGGTTTCGATTGGTTAGCTGCTATGACTGCCGAGCCGTCTTTATATTGGGAGATTCGCCAGAGTTTACCTTCAGATGCCGATTTCAAGAAGTTCGAGGCTAAGATTTCGAGTGGTGTTGCACCTGACTTGGTGATTGATACTGATGGTTTCCTTAGGTTCCGTGGTAGGATGTATGTTCCAGATGTGCCAGATCTGAGGAAGAGGGTTCTTGATGAGGCTCATTTGTCACCGTATTCAGTTCATCCGGGTAGAGAAAAGATGCACAAGGACTTAGGACTTATCTTTTGGTGACCCGGGATGAAGAAGGACATTCTGGATTATGTTAGTAGGTGCTTGACTTGTCAACAAGTCAAGATAGAGCATAGGAGGCCTGGTGGTTTGCTACAGCCGCTTCCCGTTCCTCAGTGGAAGTGGGAGTGTATATCTATTGACTTCGTTACAGCATTGCCTAAGACAGTTGGAGGCAAAGATGCGATTTGGGTTATTGTGGATCGTCTAACTAAGTGTGCCAGATTCGTGCCGATCAGAGAGACGTGGGACATGGATCGTTTAGCTAGGGCTTATATTGCTGAGATAATCCGCTATCATGGCGTCCCGAGGGAGATAGTTTCAGATCGAGATCCGAGATTTTGTTCCAGGTTCTGGAAGGCTTTGCAGGAGGCTATCGGTAGCCGTTTGTTGATGAGCACCGCATTTCATGTCGCGACTGATGGTCAGTCCGAGAGGACTATACAGACTGATTTGCTCCGCGCTTGTGCCTTTGATTTTCAGAGTTCTTGGGAGCAGTGTTTGCCGTTGGTAGAGTTTTCTTACAACAACAGTTATCATGCTTCCATCGGTATGGCTCCGTACGAGGCTCTTTATGGTAGGAAGTGCCGTAGTCCGATTTGTTGGGACCAGGCTAGTGACGTTCGTGACCTAGGACCGGACCAGTTAGCTGCTACTATCGATCTGGTCCAGCTTATCAGAGGTAGGATGAAGGCCGCACAGGATCGGCAGAAATCCTATGCTGATGTTCGCCGTAGACCCTTAGAGTTTGAGGTGGGTGACCGAGTCTTCTTGAGAGTTTCTCCGATGAAGGGTGTTAAGAGGTTTGGAGTTAAGGGCAAGTTGAGTCCTAAGTATATTGGACCTTTTGAGATCGTGAAGAGGATTGGTGCTGCTGCTTACTGTTTGGACTTGCCTCCTGGTTTGGGCAAGGTTCATAGCGTTTTTCATGTTTCCCAGCTCCGTAAGTATGTTAGTGACCCGAGTCATGTTCTGCCTAGAGAGATCGAGAACTTGGAGCCGAATCTTGCTTTCGAGGAGCGTCCCGTGAAGATCCTAGACCGTCAGGATAGGAAGCTTAGGAGCAAGGTGGTGCCGCTGGTGAAGATCCTTTGGCGTTGCGGTGATGTTGAGGAGCAGACATGGGAGACTGAGGCATCGATGCGTATCGCGCATCCTTCCCTTTTCGATTGAGGTATAGTTAGTTAGAAGTTATCTTCGTTCGAGTTTCGAGGACGAAACTTTTTGAAGTTGGGGTGATTGTAACAGCCCGTATTTTCGTAAAATCTAATTTAAACATTTAAATTTTTTTTATGTAATAAAATAATATTTTAATAATTTATATCGAAAGATTTTAATTTAATAAGTAAGATCCGTCTTAAGAACCTCAAGTCCTTAAGACGAATACAAACTTTGCAAGGTTAAGTTCCCGACTTAAATATCCGTTCTAATTTCCTAACCCGTTTCATAATACGGAAAGGACGACCCACTTGTACCCTACTTAAATCATATGTCGACATAACTCCTTCCTCAAGAATTCATTTTACAGTAACTTAGTTTCTTCACAAAACCTCCATTTTATTCATCTCTTTTTGAGAAATTCTTCATCATCCGTCCATCGATTTGAGGTAACGATAACATTTTCGGAATCCTCATTCAATTTCCAAGCCATCTATCACTTTAGTTTTCCATTTCTTTCACTTCGAAAAATCTGTCCATTTTGGTAAGGAATCGTTTCTGTCCTAAATTCCGTTTTCTTTGTTTGTAGGAGTGGGCTTAGACGATCCGGAGGTCGATAGCTACTTGGTTGAGGAGGATCTTTAGCCGGAAAAGCTTCCAAGGTGACGATAATGAGATAACTCGGCCTTTATGTGTATATTAGCACTTTTGTTGTGTTTCACCTTAAAGTTTCTGGTTTTGTTCAAAGGATCATGTTTATTGAACTTAGAAGCATGCCTAGGATTGTCCTTATGTGAGAAATACATGCCTCATGATGTTGTTATATGTTCATATGCCATTTTCAGTTTTCTCAAAGTTAAGACGGATACATTGAAATGATCGTTTGAGGATTGTTATGGGACTTATGTGCTGATAGATTAGTAGTATTTGGTGTTTGTTAATGTTGAGTAAACATCACATGAATCGATTTGTAAGTTTTGGTGTTGAATGATTTAGTTTTGAGGAAGGCTGAAATCGCGATTTTTCGTATCAGGCTCTCTGAGCCGGTCGACCGACCGGCCGCCGGTCGACCGGCTGGGAGTGCTATTTCGTGTTTTATGAGTTTTGAGATTTTTGGCTTAAGACTGCCAGCCGGTCGACCGGCTGCCTGCCGACCGGCTGGTAGTCTCTTGTGTGTTGTATTTTGCGAAAAACCTTAAGTAGAAAGGGATCCCAGCCGGCAGACCGGCCGCCTGCCAGCCGGCTGGGAGTGCATTTGGGATTTGGGTTACGAAACTTGCGAAGGCTAGGGAATAGGGTTCCCAGCCGGCCGACCGGCTGCCTGCCGACCGGCTGGGAGTCCATGTGTTGTTTTGTGCAAAAGTGAAAGGGAAGGCTGAGAGGTCACCAGCCGGCCGACCGGCTGGGGACCCCTGTAGGCTATTTTGAGTTTTGTAATTTAATCGTAACTTTCAAATGGTTAATCGGTTTTGGTTGAAACTCGTTTCGTATATCCGTGACATGTATTTGAGGTCCCCGGAGGATGGGCTACATTATATTGGGTTCGGGAATGGAGTAAGGATAGAGACCCCCCGGTCGGGTAACCGAAAGGGAAACCGGCTCTCCCTCATCTTAGTTCCCGGGGTCAATTAAGTGTTGATTAGAAGTTAAAGGTAGAACTTTAGAAGAGTTCATAGACTTGGATGATATTGTTTTGATGCGTATTAAGTTATGCCTTAAGCTGGCCTCTGAAGTTAATACGTAGATTGTTTGTCGTGTATGGGAACATGCGTTGAGTTTTCGTCTCTGAGTTCCATACATGTCTGTTTGTCGTGTCTGGGACATGCGTTGAGTTTTCGCCTCTGAGTCCAGACATGTATGTGTGATCGCGTCAGGACATGCCTTAAGCTGGCCTCTGAGTCTGACGAGTAGAGCAACTGCACGACGGGGCAGTCAGGTTGTCATACCTTACCCGGAGTGCAGGTGTTTGGTGCTAGAACATGCGTTGAGTTTTCGTCTTTGAGATTAGTACCTTGTGATGTAGTAGGGGAACATGCGTTGAGTTTTAGCCTCTGAGTTCCTTACTTGTGATAGTGAATTGAATGCTAGAACATGCGTTGAGTTTTCGCCTCTGAGTCTAGTGTTCTGTAATAGCCGGTCCATGCGTTGAGTTTTCGCCTCTGAGTCCTCGTTTGATATTGTGAACTTGGTATCTAGGTTATGCGTTAAGATGTCGCCTCTGAACCTTTATACTTGCTGAATGTTTGGTAATTAGGTTATATCTTAAGTTGACCGATGAACCTCTTTGCTTGATGTTATATCTGCTTGCCTTAGAGATTGGTACAGTGTCAGATATGCATGTTGAAGTTAATGGTTATGTTGCTTGAGTTGTGGTTTGATCATCCAAGGCATTGGATGACTCTTAGTTCGGTTTCATAAATAGTTGGATTGAAAGACCCCCCGACTGGGCAACCAGTAGGGAAACCGGCTCTCCTTCCTAACGGTTTATGAAGTTGGTTGAGAGCCGTGCACTAGAGTCTGTATGATAGTAAGAGATCAGATGATGAGATATTTATGCTTCACATGTTGATATGTGTTGGAGTATCCTGTATTGTTTTATGTGTTTCGTGTTGTCACAAAAGGTGGCTAGGAGAACTCTAGTCACTCCCCACTGATTGTGGCGTACATGTTTTCTGTATGTAGGTACATGCTGGTTGGAGATGGGTTCACGAGAGGGCTAGCGAGTGATGATCCTGCTGTCATCATATGCCTTACCTTATATCGCCTAGCTAGACTCTTAGACTTTCATACTTTCGTTTTGGTGCCTGTAGGGTTGTTCCATCCCAGGCTGATGTACATATTTGTTTTTGATACTTAGAACTGCTACTTATCTATTTGGGTTTTATTTCAGTTTCAGCTTCTGTTCAGTTTAAGACTTCTCGCATGTTGTTTACTTTAAAAAGTTTTAATTCCGCTGCATTTTTGGTACTTTTGTATGTTTATATTTTCGCTTTCGCGAGGGGTTTTACAATAATCGGTCGTCGCCAAACAACAGCATAACAGCTGAGGTCACCAGGTCTAGTCCTGCAGAACTAGCCTGGGCCCAATAATATATCATCATCTCGAATCCGTATCCAATGCATATGCCATGCTCATGAATGCAACGATATAATTATTCAATCATGCTATAAAATAATGAAATGCTCATGCCATTACCAATAATCCACAATCAATCCAACCAACATCATTCTCATATCAACCATACTCAGCATCAATAACACACAATACATAAAGTATAAGGTCAATGTATCCTACCTGGATAGCAATATAATCCGATAGTAAGCCAGCAAGTAAACAAAATTGCGTCACTTCAAAATCGTCACCTAACAAATTTAATATACGTAATTACTAACTAATACAACTACGTAACAAATATAATTTACCACTTATTCAAATTAACGATTTAAATCATATATTACGCATAACGAGACCGTATAAAACATGGCTACTTCACTTAGCTTACAACTTGTCCTTTATACTTTTATAACCAACTTCAATTAAATAACCGAACGTAGAAAACGAACTATTGATAACCGTCACATTCTTGTATAATAATAAAATTACTTAACAACTTAATAATTAAATATTATGAGCAAAATTACTAAAAATAATGAACATGCTATTATTAATAATAATGATAATAACAATATCAACCCCAATATAATAACATATAAACATAATGTCATAATAATAATAATAATAATAATAATAATAATAATAATAATAATAATAATAATAATAATAATACACCAACAGTGCAATCATACGAGTAATGCTAATATAATAATACATAGTGCAATGGGGTTTCATATTTGTAACATATCACGTATTAATGGCCCCCGACCAAACAGACCCACGACACAACACCCTTGACAGCCCCCAAACACTCTTCGACACCCACAACCACCACCAGTCGATCTAACCTCTTACCTGTACTATAGACCATGGCCATAAGTTACACACCTAGGCTACTCCCTAAAACCACCACTTACGCCACCACAACCCGCTCAAATAGCCTGAACACAACCCGTATACTCTGTTTCCAACGCCACCCGTGTTTCCCCTCTCTGTAAACGTGACTCCAGCCACCAACACCGCTACCCTAACCACCACCTGACACCACCCTCGACATCACTCACCTTCCACGAGTCCGTGGTGGAAACCACCAGGCCTCGACACCACCCAAAACGCCTAAAATAACCGCGCAAACATGCTGAATCATACACGCCATGTCCCTGTATTTCCTCCGGCGGCGACCACACAAACCAACGACAACCACCAGCCACGACACCTACCCAGAACCACCCCAGCCCGACTAACCTAACCTCATCAACCACCAACCCTCTCATGGCCTCTACCTCTAGAAAATCTCGTCTTAAGCATCACGAATCCTCCACGTTTTTCTCCCTGCCGCCACTACGACGGTGGTTCTCCTATCACATCCACCATCCCACGACGACCCCCATCAACCTTAGTCACGGTCTAGGTCAGTTCATGGTCTCATTGGTCGGATATTCGGTGATTACGCAATTATATCAGTAAGACGGTTGCATATAATAAGACGATAAACGAATTACACCATAAACCAATATATAAATCGTACCTTGATGACTAACATATAAAATAAATGAAAAATAATTTGAAGAAGAGGAAGCAGAGGGTCACGTAGCAGAAACACGGAGAGTACGCGGTGAGCAAGGAGGTGAGAACGAGAAACGCACGATATGACTTGGGTTAAACCCTAAACGTGTGTAGTTAAATGCATAGATGGGTTTATGTATGTATTTAACAAAATATTCAATGGATACCTGCAACTAAATATCGTAAGACTCGTAGTCATAATATTAACCACGTTATATAAATATATTATATTGTTACATGATAATAATACTAGCATAACATTTAGTTCAGTAAAACGGGCTTATAAAATAATGTCAATAACGATAATAGAAATAATAGTAATAACCATATAAATATTAAAATATTAGCAATTACGTAGGAATATATAAAATAAGATTTAAATATAATTACGACTTAAAGAAAATAGGAATTAAGTATAAATGAGGACTAAATATAAAATAGGGAATATATTTAATTATAAATATATTATTAAAATTAAAGAAATACGAATGAAATGCCATTTTATGAAATAATCATCAAATATAAAATAATTGTGAAATACGAAATAAACGTAGAAATACGATTTATAAAATAATAACAGTTTACGTAAATTACTTTATAAACATCCTCTTTGAATACGTGTATAAACCCGGGTTTGACTGCCGTTGACCGAGGCTAATATACGGGGTATTACAGATTTAGATTGTAGTCGCACTAACTGTGGAGGACACATGCTCTAATAATCTCCCACTTGTCCGACAAGTGTGTATATATGTGCGATTACCGATTCTCATATCCACAAAATCTCCCACTCAATATAAGACTATTTGCAAAGTCGCGTTTCGCAGGGTCGTATCTCACAAGTGATCTGTATCGAGAGTGGTTTCCATGACTAGAGAGTAACAATACTGATAAACGAATGTATCTACCATAGATAGCATCCGAGCATGGCCAAGCATTTTAGTCACTACTCCTCGAATGGCCCTGAGATATAAATAAACCTGATAAAGGCTGGATATTTTCCTTAACTCGAATCTTGCCGATGAAAACACATTATGAAATGACCCAGAAAAAGTCTACTCAGCCCCAGCTACGGAATGACCCCGAGACAGATACAAAAGTCACCCAAAACTGCCTTTATCTCAAGAAACAGTCGACAGTCAAAAGAATCGACTCTAGGAACACGATGGACGTGCTATCCATGACCCGACTCTAATGTCTGTACATTTAGGACTCCATTTATTGGTCACGGTGTCCTACTGATCCAAATATGGATTGGCTTCGATCTCGTTGCTATGATTAGGAATCGAAGGGGCGACTTGTGGTAGCCATATTATCTTGATTTATCGTATGGCTAGTATATTGTCTAATAACGATTCAATGGATTCTACAATCTTGGCCCAACGAGATAATAGTAAAGATCGTCACAAGACAATTGTCGGCTAGGCTAAGGTGGACGAACCACCTAGGGGGTGGTTGGACCACGACGTGGTGTTTGGGCTCGGCGTCCAAGGGCCGTGTGGGTGTTCGGTCATTTCAAGAATCGAGAACTCCAAATAGGTTTTGGAGTATATTTAATTTCTATGTTATTTTTATAAGTTTGTTATTTCTTAGGTAGTTACAAGTTAGTTAAGTTTGTTACTAGTTTGTTAGGTGATTACTAAAGTTGTTGCAACTAGTTTGTTATTTGGTTGTTACAAAATTAGTTATTGCCTAGTTAGTTAGTCTAAGGTTGTTAAGATTAGTTTATTTAGTTATTTAACAACCTAGATTTAGTTTCTATTTTTATAAGGATTAAGTTTGATCCAATTAGATAGATTTTAGGACTCCCATTCTAAGTCAGATTTCGAGTTATTTAACTCGTGTGGGAGGTATGTTTTGGACGTGTGACTCTTATATAAATAGGGCACATCGTCTTCTTTATTTTTCATACAATTCAAGATTAATAAAAATTCAAGTTTTCTTTTATAAGTGTTGCTTATAAGATCCGGATTCATCGCTTGTTGATCCAAGCCGTTGATATTTGTCGCGTTTCAAGTATTAACAAGAATTACAAACTATAGATCTAGGGAGTAATTCACCATTGTTTGAACTATAGGTCTAGGGCAAAAAAATATCCTTCTACCTTGGGGATTCACCTCAAGACCGTCACAACTACAATAAAAACCACCACCATCGACGGACCATCACCACCAACGACGCCTACCACCATCCATATCATCGTTCATATTCGTTCAAGATTCAACCAAGATCGTTCCATACATACACCTGAATTACTGTTTTCATTAAAGATTGTTCTTTAAGTTTCAAGAAGCTTCCGCGGACGATTTCTTTGCTAAGAATTCGTATCACCTACGAGGTATAATGTAGCTCACATATGTGATTGGTTAAGTCAATAGTTTGACCTTATACCGAATTGAACCTACCATCAACCACCTCACAATATAACCACTTGAGTTATCATCTCATAATAGTGATTATTGGACATAACATATATAATGTATTTTAGTTCACTTTGTGTTGTTCAATATTTTCGTACAATCCACATGAAACACAAAATATAAATTCGATGAATTTTATTAATATAAATGAAATAGATGCATGTCCAATCCATAAATAACTAATACAATACAACTCAGGAACACATTTTTATCCCCATTGAGATTATGTGCCCTTCATGTTTATTTTAGGATAATGCTTTAGTGAGAGGGTCCACAATGCTACTAATTGTTTGGAACTCTTCCAACTCACTGTCGCACCATTTAGAGTGAAAATGAATCCAGATTGGGATTTCGAATCATCCCGATCTGTCTGGAAACTAGCATCTGTGTAACCCTTAGCGCAAAGCTCAGTGTTTCCTCTGTATACCAAGACCCAATCTTAAGTCCTTTGTAAGTACTTAAGAATGTTATTTACGGCTATCCAGTGACTTCCACCTGGAGTACGCTGGTATCGACTCGTCATACTAAGTGCATATGCAACGTCTGGACGTGTGCACATCATAACATACACGATCGATCCTACTGCAGATGCATAAGGAATACGACTCATGCGCTATATCTCTTCTGATGTTTTAGGGGAATGAGTCTTACTTAAATGCACCCCATGAACCATCGAAAGGTACCCCTTCTTGGACTTGGTCATGCCGAACATGTCAAGAATCTTATCAATATAAGACTCCTGACTTAATGCTAACATCCTTTTAGATCTATCTCTATAGATCCGGGTGCCAAGAGTCTTCTGTGCCTCACCCAGATCCTTCATCTGGAAATGGTTCTATAACCATACTTTAACCGAAGAGAGCATGAGAATGTCGTTTCCAATCAAGAGTATGTCATCTACATACAAAATTAGGAATGCAATTTTACTCCCACTTGACTTGATATATAAACATGGTTCATGATGCGTGTCTATTATATGATGTTTTACACCTCATTTCACACGCATTTTAGAGCTCATGTGTGTAGTTTAGGCTACTATTTCCTCTATTTCGTCTACTTTCGTATTTTGGTGCATTATTGCAGTTTAATGCGAAAATGAGTAGATATTGAGCTAAATCCATCCCCGAGTGCTTAGCATAGAATTTGACATGATCTACCGTCTGCTATACACTAGCTACTGCTGCACACATAAGCTACTGCCCTCTTCATTCTGTCCCCCCATCATTGCTAGTCTGTACTACTTGCAACTCTACCCTACTGTTATACACTACTACACTATGCTGCTGGTTTCTGCACGACATTTCCCCCATTTCTGATGTATACACTCACTACCATGGACTGCACATCGTACTCATGGACGAACTATTCTAGTCTGATGCTCTACATCTATGGGTTTAATGATTTGTAGTGGCTGGTCTGATACTACTTGCTGCTGTACCATGTATATTTCCTCCTACTACTATACTGTTGCCCCCTGCCTTTGCTAGTCTACTATTATGCATACTGCTGCTATACTGCTTCTGCCCTCTCTATACCACTGCACTACTGCACTGCATCTGTTACGCACACTGAACATACTGCACTCTGCCGCTACTGCTCTATGCTACCACCGCTGTTGCTGCGTGTTGCTGCCACTGCACCCACTCCTATGAACTGTTATGACACTTGCACACCGTAGACTACACTACTGCACCTCTACCTATCACTACAGACCTGATGTCCTACTGCTACTGACTACATCCCTGCTGGTCTATTTACATCAGGACACCCCTCCCCTCCTACTCACTTATGTTGTTGTCACACCCCTCCCCCTATACTCACTTATGTTGTTGTCTTTTCTAGCTAATTAGTCTGTTGTTGGGGGCTGTTTGTAACACCCCCATTTACCTAGGAGCCTGAAATAGGACTTCCAGGGTAAATAAGACTGTTACCATCCTGGAAAACCCAGGGTAAGAGATAATCATAGTGAAAGATAAACAGTACTTTAAGTTATTTAACCAAGAGTCGAAACTAAACTGTTACATGCATAGCCAAAAACCAAAACTCAACATAAGAAAATTACAAACGAGCTATTACAAGCTAGGTGATCTATAACTAGGTGAGTCTGATCCAAGTTTCTCTCCTCCAAGCCCATATCCTAGTCCGTCTGTCTTTGCCCTGAAAGATCTACTCCCCATTCCGGATCATCGTAGGTGAACACGAATACACTGTCAACCTCGCGGTTGAGTAGGATAACACAATAACAGAATACAATATAAATGATATGCAATGCTATAATATGCTCGAGCCCAATCTCAATCTCATTCTCATTCTCATTTTTCATTCTCAAACCCGTAACACCCAGCCATACCGAACCTCCCGGCAGATTATACTCGGCCGTCGCCGAACACCAGCATAACAACTGAGGTCACCAGGTCTAGTCCTGCAGAACTAGCCTGAGGCCAATAATATCTCATCAATAATATCTCAAATCCGTATCCAATGCATATGCCATGCTTATGAATGCAATATAAAAATGTCAACCACTATATATATTATTCTCATAATAATCACACTTGCATCCATAACATACAATATACACATCCATTCAAAGTACATCATAGAATATGGTACCAGTGTATCCTACCTGAAATAGCAGTCTGTAATCAAGCAATCACCGCCTAGTAATATTCCTCCTCGAACTCAGTTCCTATAAATATTACTTATATTAATTTCTACTCATTCAATCACATCACCAAGACTACTTGACCATGTTCATAATTTTATACTCATAACACATCACAACCACATACTTGTAAACATGCTCACATACATATCAATTATTATTAACCACATATAACCTTTCTAATTATAAGCTTACTATTTACATACTTACTAAATATAGAGTATAACAACCACCACTATTACTAACTCAATAACCACAACAATGCGACTAATTAAGGATCATCACAAACTGTTAAACATGGTTAGTAATACTATTAACATAATCAACATACAACATAACCATAACTAATAACAACATATTCCTTCTACTAACACTAACAATATTAATGTTAGACAAAACTTACTAATAATACTTACAATATTATTATCACTATCACCATACAATTATAATCATAAAAATAATAATTATTACCAAAATACTCAAATATTAGAATTTACAACTTAAGGTAAATAATAAATTATTCATAGTAATAATAATAACAATAATAATAATAATAATAATAATAATAATAATAATAATAATAATAATAATGATAATGGCCATGATTAACAAAAGAATAGGAACCAATAGGAAATTAGTCAACCAATGCCAAACATTACGCATCACCAAAACGAAATTCGAAAACTAAACCCGCAGCCACCGCTTAAACCTTAAACAACACGTAACCTATAGCCCTGTCAACCACCGCCTGCACAACCAACAGCAACCCCTGACCTCCTCGCCGGCACCACCAGGCTCGCCTCTGAGCCACGGTGGCTCCAGGGAGGGGCTCAGTGGTCGCCGACTAACACCACCGGCACCAAACCCTTGCTACAAACCCAGCAAAACCACAACAGACCCCGAATTTCACGATATACGACACCAAACGAAACCCACTACCATTACAGACACAACCACCCTCAACCACCGTGACAACCACCATTCGACTCCCTTGACTGCAACCAGTAAATTACACCAATTACCCACAATCGACATGATCTGGATCTTATTCGAACCCATATGCAAACGTTCATGCTCAAACAATAATCTGAAACGAATTTAAACACTGACTCTGACATGGTGGTTTAACCACCACGTACGGCGGTCATGGGGACCAACGGTGACACAACACTGACCCAAACATGACTAGTGAACCTCATAGATTAAAACTAAACAAAGACCAGATCATAAAAACATGATTATATACACAAAACACGAATTGAAACTGCACAGGAAAACTGGAAAAACAGAGGGATAGAGCGTGTACCATATTTCAGACGCCAATCGAGCCACCATGGACCACCCTAAACCACCAACTGATTCCTCCTCCTTGAACTATGATGTGACGGCAGTGAGTTTGTGTGTGAGAGGGAGACGTAGTAGGGTTAGGGTTAGGTTTAGGAGAGGGGTTTATATGGGTGGCTGAGCTAGAATTTGTTGGTTTTTACTTTAGTTGAACGTGTAAGGTTTTGTGTCGAGTTGGGCTTTTCAGCCTTTGGCACGCATCTCGATGCCCGTATGACATCCATAACCATATCGATAACTAATTACCCACTCCCGACACTTACTTACAACGTATAAAATATAAAACATTAACTCGATTAATCAAACAAACGATCGATTATTAGCAACACGTCAAAGTAATAAAGTAATAAATAAATAAATAAAATTAAAACGTAATAAAACACGGAGTATTACACTGTTCATCGCTTGTCTTCTGATTTTGCAGCCACATAGCGTAGTGTGTATGCCTAATGTTAGTAAGGTTAGTAATGTATGACTTGAGTGTGGTATGGTTGTATGCCTAGAGTACATTCACGCGAATTGGCTTGCTACATGGATTTCCATTGGTGTAACAACTAAGTATGAATTCTTAGGTTAATTGCATTTAAGTTGTATGGTTTAGTTAATTAGTTTAGTTGTAAGAGTTTTAATTAATTGTTTTACGAGTAATATCGTTTAGCTAGTTAAGTACTTCCGAAATCGTATTTAGGTAATAATCATGGTTGGAAATTGATATCTTATAGATGAATATAGATGCTTAGATTAAAATGGTATATCTTAGTTAGGTAAGTAATTGTTTGGTGGTTAGTTACTCGTCTAAAATTAGAATTTTTAGGTGTCCGTTATAATTATCATCGGACTAAGATATTTTAATATATAACAGTCGTTTAGAAATAACTTAATCGGATTTGGTCTTTTTCTTATACTTGCATGTGTGTTTGAGGTCCCCGAGGTTCGGGCGACACTATATTGTGTTCGCGAATGGAGAGAGGATAGAGACCCCCCGGTCGGGTAACCGACTCTCCCACAACTTAGTTCCTGGGGTCAATTAGGTGTTGATTAGAGGTCAGTAAAGTTAGGACTAAGGATTTGGTTGTAGTACATATCGGAATATGTCTGAGTTGGGACCGATAGAGTACGATATGTACTGATGATTGATGCGTTTCAAGTTATGATCTGAGTTGGGATCCTCTAACTTGACATGTGAGTGTCTGAGTTGGGACTACTGTTCTACCGTGAGTTTGTATGACCGTAGTGGGTCGGGTCTGAGTAGGGATCCGATTTCATTACGAAGGGTAATGGCCACGACTGAGTTGGGTCAATGAACCATTATTAGCTGAGTGGTATCCATCCGTGCCTGAGTTGGGGTTCACGGGTGTATGCTTGCTGGTTTGGGTACCAAGTCTAACCTGAGCTGGGGTGTGACTTGGACACTGCTGGTTTGCATCTGCTTGCCTGGGTTGGGGTACAGTGTTAGATGTTGCTGATTGATTGTGTTAGATAGAGTGTATTGATTTTAGAACTGTTCATCCAAGGCATTGGGTGACTCTTAGTCTAGTTTCGTAAATGGTTTGGATTAAAAGACCCCCCGGCCGGGCAACCGGAAGGGAAACCGACTCTCCTTCCAAATAGTTTCCGAAGTTGGTTGAGAGCCTTTGCATAGTATTGCATGATTGATATGAGATTGAGATATTGATATATATATATATATATATATATATATATATATATATATATATATATATATATACTTCGCATGTTATAAATGTTGGAGTATGTTGGATGCCTTATGTGTTATGTGTTATTGACAATAGGTGGCTATGAGAACTCTAGTCACTCCCCACTGATTGTGGCGTACATGTTTTCATGTATGTAGGTACGTGACAGGTTGCTGGAGGGTTACTGAGGCTAGCGAGCGATGATCCTATCATCGATGACTTACCCGTTATCGTGTAGCTAGACCTAGAAGTTTTTGGTTTTATACTTGAGTGCCTGTAGGGATGTGCCATCCCAGGCTGTTTGTATTTATTACTTTCAGTACTTAGACAGTTATACTTATCTATGCTTTGGTTTTTATCAGTTGTACAGTTTTAGTTCTAATCCACCTCGTTTATCTGCATGTTAAAGTTTAAATTCCGCGTAAATTTTGGCATGTTTGTATGTTTTATTTTCCGCTGCGACGACGGGTTTTACAGGAATATTATCTCTTCCGAACATTACTCTGTTAAAGGCTTCATTCTCAATTTCTACACGAGATTTGGAATTAGAAGGGTTCATGAGAGTTCCTGTATCAATACTTGCATCTACATCAATCTACACAAAAATAAAATATAGTAGTAAGTAAGGCCGGATAACGACTAGGTAATATTCGAGCGCTTATTTCTTTGGTGTCACCTAAGGTCTTTTGGGGGTTTGAGTCTTATCTCAACTCAAATTATATTAGATATAGTCAGTATCCAACCCCAGCCTTGTTGAACGCAAAAGAAAAAGGTGTAAAACAGCCCGTAATATAGTAGTTCCAAGAAATCCTTTGTCATCGTGTCTTTTACAAATGTTCCATCTTTCGTACGATGAGTTTGCTTGAAAATCTCCAAAACACTTGCTTCTCTTTTGTTCTTTTATTCCTGTTGGCCAATCAACATTTAATTAAAAACTATAGCATAAAAAAATGGATTAATTGATAGAAATACTCCGAACTATAAGTGAACTACTGTAACAACCTGACCCACCACGGTCATAACACATACCCAATAAGTACAAGGCCTTGTTACTAAGTGGTGGGTGAAAGTTATTATAAACATATCACAAGCCTCACATTCTACCGATGTGGGACAACTTTCATCTCATACTCTTGGGGGTGTTACAAACTCCCCCACTTAAAGAACACAACGTCCTCGTTGTGCCTCAAACGTGACCACAACCAGGGCCAGAATCCTCTCCCGCTAGGTGTGTGACCCGGGTACTCCCGACCACAGACTCACCACACGGTCGCAGGGTCGCTCTGATACAATTTGTAACAACCTGACCCACCACGGTCGTAACACATACCCAATAAGTACAAGGCCTTGTTACTAAGTGGTGGGTGAAAGTTATTATAAACATATCACAAGCCTCACATTCTACCGATGTGGGACAACTTTCATCTCATACTCTTGGGGTGTTACAACTACTCAAAATACTCTAAACTTTATTTTAACTACTAATATAACCAACTAAAGCCCACATTTGCTTTGAATAGAATTTGTTGTTTTGTTAAGTTATTGTAGTATGTTTTAATGGTGTGATTAGGTGAATAGATTAACAGAGAATCAAAAAGAGAAAGACGAGTTAAAGAAGGGTAATAAATTTATTCACTTATTTAGCAGGTAACAAGTCATATATTATAATAAAAGAGAATGAGAGCATTAGTTGGTTATATTAGTAGTTAAAATAGAGTTTGGAATATTTTGAGCAGGACACCCATAATTCAGAGTATTCTTATAAATTAATCCTAAAAAAAATTCAACTTTAATATACACGAGAAGTTTATTAAAAGATGGAAACTATACAAAATTAGCTCGTATGTTAGCATAGCTAGCAGGGCCCGTTGTATGCATATGAGTTTGATTCGCACGTGCTTCTTTTCCGCATTCAGACAATATAACAAATCTTACCCCAAAACCTACTAGAGTTTGTTGAATGAGTGCAGCAAGGGCAATCATCATAGCCTATTGTACTCCATCCCGATAGCATGGCATACGCAGGTAAATCATTAATAGTGCTATGTAAAGATGCTCGTAATTTAAATTCTTTCCCCTCGTAAGCATCAAAAGCATCAACACCATTCCATAATAATTCTAACTCATAAAGTAGTGGCTGTAAAAACACATCGATATCAATACCAGGACTGGATTTTCCAGGAATTATGCATGACAATATAAATGATGATGGTTTCATGCACAACCAAGGTGGCAAGTTGTAGGGTATTAGAATAACAGACCATGTGTTGTATGTAGTATTCATCAAACGATATGGATTAAACCCATCAGTAGCTAATGCTAACCTAACACTGCGAGGATCAGATGCAAATTCAGGATAACGCGAATCAACTTGTTCCCAAGCTAAAGCATCAGCCGGGTGTCTTAATTTTCCATGTTTTACACGATCCTTATGATGCCATCTCATGTCTTCTGCTGTTTTTGGTGAGTTGTATATTCTTTGAAGCCTAGGAATAAGGGGGAAATATCTCATCACCTTAGCTCCTTCACCTTTTTTTATTTTGCCATTGTTTGTTTTCCATCTTGATGTGTGGCAATTATGACACTCCTTCTTTTCGGAAAATTCCCCCCAATACAGCATATAGTTAAATGGACATACATGAATTTTTTCATATCCAAGGCCTAAGTTATTGATTAACTTTTTTCCTTCGTGATAAGATGAAGGGAAGTCTCTAATTTGGGGAAATGCTTTGAGTAGTAGTTCAACTAATGTATCAAATGAATCATTAGACCAATGAAACATACACTTAATATGAAACAAGCGCAAAATGAAGGACAATTTTGAAAAAGCTGGACATCCTTCATAAAGTTCTTCATTTGCGGCCTCAAACAATCTTTTATACTTTGCCTCTTCCTCTATGTTGTATACTTTTGGAGGAGTATGAGATTCATCATGATCTTAATCATCATAATAACTATATCCCATAGATACATCAGGAAGATCATTATTTTTTGTGTGTGAGTTAGGAAGTTCTTCATTAACCCCATTATAAAATTGCGAAATGTTACCTAAATTAGCTGCATCCAACAGGCCACTAATATCGTCATGACCTACAAATGACCCTTTACTAGTGCTACCAACATCAATACCGCGTATATGATCAAGAACATCCCCTTTACCATGCCAAATCCAATTTGTATACTTTTGATAAAAGTCTTTGAACAAAATATGCCCCTCTACTTCACTAAGAGGCAACCAATAACATAATTTGCAACTTTTACAAGGACATTTTGTTTTCCTTCTACAAGACTTTCTTTAGCTATTGCAATAAATTTCAAACAACCATCTATGTAGTTGGAATGGTCATTTGGCAATGTAATCCGACTAGTATCCATGTCTACACAAAAAAAACACATCCATGTTGATTAAACATATATAGCATAGTGTCTTACTATAGAAAAAACATTGCAATAATAGCATTACGGTAGCAGTAGCTATGACAGAAATAACAACATCTATACGCAACAAATGATACCACAACAACAACTTAGAACAACTAACCAACAACAGTAAAATTGAAGCAGCCACAAATCGTCCATGTTCAGATAACAACAACGCAGAGACAGTAGCAATAACTGCAGTAAAACAACACTATAACCAGCACTTCTGATAAAACAACACAATAACAACAGTATGTTCATGTTCAGATTAAAACAAATCGCTCTGTTTTCAAATATAACAAGCACTTCTGATAATTGAAGGAAAAAACGATAAATTAGAGGAGAACATACAAGTAAAATTGAAGCAGCCCAAACTCCGAACAAGTAATTGAAATAACATACAAGTAATTGGAAAATCAAACAACCGGTGGCCATTGTCGTTGATCAATTCGGGATAAGTAATTGAAATTAACAATAGATATAAACAACAGAATGAACATCAGCAATAAACAAAACAATAGATATAAACAACAAGTAATTGAAATTAACATCAACAATAACAACAAGTAATTGAAATTAAAAAGCAATAGATAGAAACAAGTAATTGAAATTAACACAACTAATTAAATAAGGAAGAAAGAAAGCAATAAAAACATCAGCAATAATATACAAGTAATTAGAAATTAACACAACTAATTAAATATGGAAGAAAGAATTACAATTGGCTTGAACGAGAATTACAAAATGAACATACCTATAAACACAGAATGAACGGAAAATTGATAGGATTGAGCGAGTATTTGGAAGAATTGCAATTGAGAATCGGAAAATTGAATGAGAATTTTGGCGTGAAAGATGAAGATTGGCGTAAAAGCAATGGAACAGTATGTAGTAGCAGCACCAGGTATGTGAAATTAGGGTGAATGAAAGATGAAAATTGGCGGTGAAACGTGTGTAATTAGTGGGCCTTTGAATTGTATGTGACGGTTGTTAACAAAAATAGAAGTTGGAGGGTTATTTATATCCGACGCTTTATAAAAGCATCAATACAAAAGTGTCATTAACGTAAGGGATTTGTTGTAGTGCTGGTTTCTCTGGTCGGTCAACTGAGTTGATTGGTCGATCGACCGGAGAACCTGGTCGATCGACTGATTTCGCGTCTAATCAGTTTTGTTTTATCCCGTTAAATGCAATATCTTTCAATGAGACCAAAAGGAGATTTGTTAGATGCTTAGTAATGACCAACCCATATATCAAAAGACAGGGAAGGGCATTAGTTAACGGCTTAAACGTTTAAGTTACTTACGATCGAAAGAATTTTGACTTAGGCTTTAGGAATCACTAATCGTGTTGACACCTAGTATTAGTGAGACCAAGGGACTAGTAGCATAGACCGAAACGAGCTACTAGTTAACCTGGACCGAAAGGACTCATTATACCCATCTTACGTGACTGTAATACATGTTTACCTAGACCGTTTGCCATCATAGCTATAGTGACCCGAACATCCTAGCATCTCTTTTATCATTTTTTCTTACATCTTATCTTTTTACAGCGCTGTTTATTTTACTTGTCTTAGTTTTAAACCAAATCAAAACACCCCCTTTATTGTTACGTTATAGATTAAAAATTAGCAAACAGAATTGACCTTGTCTCTCTGTGGTTCTGTTGAACCATATATTCAAATATATATATATAGTATATATGTTTATGTTTTGATAATGACAAGTCTAGTTATTTATATATTATATACTCGTATGTATGATCGTGTGCTAAGTGTACAGAACATTAGTAACAAGATCTAATCAATCAAGTATAAAAGATTCAAGCATATTAGTCAATGAATTGACTAAGTCGAAGATTGATAGAAGATCACAAGCGCGCATAATAAGCTAAAGTTATATTCATCAACTATAGCTTTAGTACAAGATTGATCCTAGTTATAGCCCGTAGCTATAACTCTATATCATGGAGAAATGATCGGAATATATATGTGTTTGAGTTGAAACAATTGTTTCTATATTAGTGTCGTGTAGAATTAGTGTTTAATTGGTATTCTATTTTAATAAATAGAATTGTTAATCTTAATAGGATTATATAAAATATCCTTAAGTTAAATAAGGAATAAGTAATTGTCTTATGAGATAATTATTTATTACTAAAATAAACTAAGGATTTTTATATGATTTTAATTGTCAAAAATATATAATCTAAATATAGTATGTTTCGACTTTGGAAAACGTGTAATATGACACGATTGCCATAAGTCGTGTAAGGATTACTTAAATAAATATTATGTATTTATTTAATGTCCTAAACAAACTAAGATTATATTATGGTAATATATTTTATTATCTTTGACATGGTTTAGGAAGTTGATTTAATAAGGATACTAATTGTTTATTATATAAAGATCTTTCCTAAATATGAATTAGGAAATTGATTCCTTATATAATACATATAGTATATTATTATATCTTTCCTAAATATATTAAGATTAGATTTAAGGTAGTATTACTAAAAGACTAGTATTCTAGTTTTAAGTAATATTCCTAAATCATCTAGGGTTTGAAATACCTAGATACATATTCTATATAAATAGACTACCTATGACACATTAATCGACACGACATACACACACAATATACACGCAAATCAAGAAAGAAAAACCGCCGTTCATATTCTTCAAGTTCGAGCTTTTCATTGTCATATCCGATTCAAGATTCAAGTGCTCAAGCATTGATCTTATTCATTCAAGATTGTGACACCAAGAAAACATTGAAGACTTTATCTTATTAACGTAAGATAGAACGAGTATTTAGCGGTACTCATTGTAAGACAAATATTTAACGGTATTTGTCGTAGCTAGATATTTAACAGTATCTAGATTAGAGTTGTGACTAACATCAAAGTCGCACGAGTAGGGTTGATAAAATTGTAATCCAGAGTTGGTACTAATTTTATTAATCGAGAATAGTGGACGTAGGTCTCAAAGTGTGAGACTGAACCACTTCAAAAATATTGTGTCTCTCTTTATTATTTGCTCTACTCGAAGATCTTCATACATCTATACACACATCGAAGAAGATTTAAAAAGAAGGCATACTCAATTCAACCCCCCCTTCTTGAGTATATTATATCTATAGACTCTTCAGGTTCGTATTTTGGTGCATTATTGCAGTTTAATGCAGTTTGGTGCATTATTGCAGTTTAATGCGGAAATGAGTAGATATTGAGCTAAATCCGTCTCCGAGTGCTTAGCATAGTGTTTTGGTGCATTATTGTAGTTCAGAGCTCATATGTGTAGTTTAGGATTCTTAAGGAATGAACTTGGCGCGCGTTTCAAGGCCTGAAGATAGCATAAGCAAGGGTGCATACCGTTTACAAGCTTCAACAAGGAAAGAATCGCTTCACGATATTGCAACCTATTTCAAGTAGCTATATCTTGAGTTCTAGAGATGATAATAGAGTGATTCCAATTGGAGGTGAAAGCTTAACCTCTTAGCTTTCCAACGCCGCGAGAATCGCTTTATTCTGTTAAGTAACGAAGAACTGGTAGCTGTTTTAAGATCGACGTGCGCTGTAGAATTTATCAGAATGCATTACTGCATCCCGATATTTGGTCGATCGACTGGGCAGTATGGTCGATTGACCGAGGCACCTGTTGCCATATTTCAGAAATTGAAATTTAAATATCAGAAGCTTCTCTGGGCCCGACAGTTGGTCGGTCAACCACCTCACCTGTGACGGAAAAATTAAAAGACGTGTTAAAGCTCATTAAGCGTGATTAGGTTTTGAGAAGACATCGACAGAGTACTATAAAAGCCTAATCACTGCCTCTATATCATTGATCCAGCTTTATTATCAACTTTACTTAACTTTAATCAAATTCTTTAGTTTTAATAATGTTCATTCCTGTTCTTACTTTCCTCCTTATTGTTACGGTAATTCTTATTTCTTAATTTTAGTTTAATTACAGTTTTCATAGATTAGTACCGGATAGTTAGAATCCCATACCGTTGTTCTTATTGTTTATTTCTTTACTCCTCTTAATCATGTTGTTTGTTGTTTTCATCGTTATAGCTTTTGTTTTCATCAATAATATGAGTAGCTAGACCCCTTATGTTAGGATGTAGGCGATTTATAGCGTAGATGGCATAGTTTAGGGCAACCCGTAACAGTACTTGGTCGACCGACTAGTTTCTTTGGTTGGTCGACTGAGTTGATTGGTCGATCGACCGAAGAACCTGGTCGATCGACTGATTTCGCGTCTGATCAGTTTTGTTTTATCCTGTTAAATGCAATATCTTTCAATGAGACCAAAAGTAGATTTGTTAGATGCTTAGTAATGACCAACCCATAGATCGAAGGACAGGGAAGGGCATTAGTTAACGGCTTAAACGTTTAAGTTACTTACGATCGAAAGATTTGTGACTTAGGCTTTAGGAATCGCTAATCGTGTTGACACCTAGTATTAGTGAGATCTAGGGACTAATAGCATAGACCGAAAGGAGCTACTAGTTAACCTGGACTGAAAGGACTCGTTATACCCATCTTACGCGACTGTAATACATGTTTACCTAGACCGTTTGCCATCATAGCTATAGTGACCCGAACATCCTAGCATTTCTTTTATCATTTTTTCTTACATCTTATCTTTTTACAGCGCTGTTTATTTTACTTGTCTTAGTTTTAAACCAAATGAAAACACCCCCTTTATTGTTACGTTATAGATTAAAAATTAGCAAACAGAATTAACTTTGTCTCTCTGTGGTTCGACCCTTACTATCGCAATCTATTGTTTTAGTTTGGTTTTATAAATCTTATCTTTGACACCCACAACGGTGTGTATCAGTTCACCTTGTCAAAGCGATGATTCCAACTCCTTGAAGCTTGCTTAAGTCCGTAAATGGAACGCTTAAGCTTGCAAACTTTCTTAGGATTTTTAGGATCGATAAAACATTCGGGTTATATCATATACAATTCCTCTTCCAAATAACCGTTTAAGAAAGCGGTTTTTACATCCATTTGCCATATCTCATAGTCATGAAATGCAGCAATCGCTAAGATCATCCGGATAGATCTGAGAAATGATGACAGGTGCAAATATCTCATCATAGTGCAACCCTTGCGCTTGAGTGAAACTTTTGGCAACAAGTTGCGCTTTGTAGGTATCGGGTTATCCATCTATTGAATGCTTTATCTTATAAAGTCACTTGCACTGAAGAGGTCTTACCTTATTAGGTAAGTCAACCAAATCTCATACATCATTCTCGTACATGGAATCTATCTTGAACTGCATGGCTTTAAGCTATAGCTTTGACGCCGAAAATTATTGACCCTACGACCAGCGTTGCGGTCCCATATCCGGAGCTTTTGGAGAATGTCTAGTTGAAGCGTCAGTTGGGTAAATTCTTGGAGATCGTCAAAGGCCTTGAGCTTGGGAGAAAATTGGAGGACCATGCTGTAACTTATGTTGCTTCAGGTCATGGCAAATAGGGCATAAGAGATCTTGGTGATACTAGTGAGACGGAATTTGAGCAAGTTGCTGAGCGAGATAGGCCGGGCAAAGTAAAGAAGCGTGTCATAGCTTATGCGACATCAGATACCCTTCCTCCGACTAGGCCTGTTGTCTGGAAGCCTAAAGTAGCGGTCCATACTGCTGAAAGGACCTCTTTTAGTCAAGTGCCCTACTTTGGGGTATCCTGCTGTTGAGCCGTAGTGCTAGTCAAGTGTTCTATTTCGGTTTCTGTTGGACTACTTATTGTTTTTGCTTTTAGACTTAGACTCTTTTTGCTTTCGTTGTTTTGTTTTAAGACTATTGACTTGGTACTCTTGGGTATTGCGCAAGTTTTGGGCGCGTTAATTGTGTTTTACAGGTTTGGTGTAAGATTCACTCAATCCGTTGAGTTAATTAAAAGAAGAAAAAACGAGCTCTGTTACAGAAAGTGTGGTCGACCGACCATATGCACCAGTCAGTCGACCGATGGCTGCATTCCAGTAGCTTCTGATTATTGAGCAATGGTCGATCGACCACCACTGCTGCTACTGCCTATCTCTGTTACCTCATGGAGCGTGCACGGAATTTCAGGGAGTGTTTCTTTCTGTCCTTTCCTTATCGCACTTATTTCTCTTTTATTTCCATTCCTTGTAATCCTCATTTACCACCCAATTGAGTTTAATCTCCGGAAAAGGTTTCGTCTTGTGTCTTTTTCAGGCCTATAAGGCAGCACTGCTAGCTACCGAAACCTCCTAGCTCACGCTGGTTAGGGGAGGTTTCCGTTCGCGCAAATCACTATGCGATTTATACTCCCGCACTTCATTAATATCATTTGGGAGTCGTCTTCAACAAAAATTTGTGAGATTTGTGCCTCAAGGTAGCACCATGTTCATTAATATTGAGTTCGAAAGTGATGAGAAATCGTTGTTTGGATTTCGTTGTTTGCTAGCTTGGCTCTTAAAATCCACATATCCAAACCAATTTTAGCCTTTATTACCCATTACCTTACATATCCTTACTTTTCCTCAGCACATGTGTCATGGTCATTAGATTGGTATGTATATGCACGGTTATAGAGATTGTTTTCATGTTAGACTGCAAGCATGTTCTCATAGGTCGAAGGTAGGTGAGCGTCATTACAAAATTACTTCTTTCTATCTTTTACATACAATCACCCTTGCTTATTGTGTGATTTGAGCGACCCGTGAGAGTCCATTTTGATGAGTCTTTATGGTTGATAGATTAACATGTTTTGACAACTCAATAACTCGTTTGCATGATTCATATTAATAGTTGATTGTTGACTTTGCATTAAATTGGTTTAGGCTTTACAGTTGTATTTCGCTCTGAGGTTGAAATCGTTCCATTAGTTTAAGGTCGAGTCTAGTTCTTGCTTGAGGACAAGCAAGGGTTTGGTTTGGGGAAGTTTGATGCGTGTCTATTATATGATGTTTTACACCTCATTTCACAAGCATTTCAGAGCTCATATGTGTAGTTTAGTCTACTATTTCCCCTATTTCGTCTACTTTCGTATTTTGGTGCATTATTGCAGTTTAATGCGGAAATGAGTAGATATTGAGCTAAATCCGTCTCCGAGTGCTTAGCATAGTGTTTTGGTGCATTATTGTAGTTCAGAGCTCATATGTGTAGTTTAGGATTCTTAAGGAATGAACTTGGCGCGCGTTTCAAGGCCTGAAGATAGCATAAGCAAGGGTGCATACCGTTTACAAGCTTCAACAAGGAAAGAATCGCTTCACGATATTGCAACCTATTTCAAGTAGCTATATCTTGAGTTCTAGAGATGATAATAGAGTGATTCCAATTGGAGGTGAAAGCTTATCCTCTTAGCTTTCCAACGCCGCGAGAATCGCTTTATTCTGTTAAGTAACGAAGAACTGGTAGCTGTTTTAAGATCGACGTGCGCTGTAGAATTTATCAGAATGCATTACTGCATCCCGATATTTGGTCGATCGACTGGGCAGTATGGTCGATTGACCGAGGCACCTGTTGCCATATTTCAGAAATTGAAATTTAAATATCAGAAGCTTCTCTGGGCCCGACAGTTGGTCGGTCAACCACCTCACCTGTGACGGTAAAATTAAAAGACGTGTTAAAGCTCATTAAGCGTGATTAGGTTTTGAGAAGACATCGACAGAGTACTATAAAAGCCTAATCACTGCCTCTGTATCATTGATCCAGCTTTATTATCAACTTTACTTAACTTTAATCAAATTCTTTAGTTTTAATCTAGTTTTAGAATTAGTTTACAGAAAATTCTGTTCCACTCAATATTTCAATAATGTTCATTCCTGTTCTTACTTTCCTCCTTATTGTTACGGTAATTCTTATTTCTTAATTTTAGTTTAATTACAGTTTTCATAGATTAGTACCGGATAGTTAGAATACCATATCGTTGTTCTTATTGTTTATTTCTTTACTCCTCTTAATCATGTTGTTTGTTGTTTTCATCGTTATAGCTTTTGTTTTCATCAATAATATGAGTAGCTAGACCCCTTATGTTAGGATGTAGGCGATTTATAGCGTAGATGGCGTAGTTTAGGGCAACCCGTAACAGTACTTGGTCGACCGACTAGTTTCTTTGGTTGGTCGACTGAGTTGATTGGTCGATCGACCGAAGAACCTGGTCGATCGACTGATTTCGCGTCTGATCAGTTTTGTTTTATCCTGTTAAATGCAATATCTTTCAATGAGACCAAAAGTAGATTTGTTAGATGCTTAGTAATGACCAACCCATAGATCGAAGGACAGGGAAGGGCATTAGTTAACGGCTTAAACGTTTAAGTTACTTACGATCGAAAGATTTGTGACTTAGGCTTTAGGAATCGCTAATCGTGTTGACACCTAGTATTAGTGAGATCTAGGGACTAGTAGCATAGACCGAAAGGAGCTACTAGTTAACCTGGACTGAAAGGACTCGTTATACCCATCTTACGCGACTGTAATACATGTTTACCTAGACCGTTTGCCATCATAGCTATAGTGACCCGAACATCCTAGCATTTCTTTTATCATATTTTCTTACATCTTATCTTTTTACAGCGCTGTTTATTTTACTTGTCTTAGTTTTAAACCAAATGAAAACACCCCCTTTATTGTTACGTTATAGATTAAAAATTAGCAAACAGAATTAACTTTGTCTCTCTGTGGTTCGACCCTTACTATCGCAATCTATTGTTTTAGTTTGGTTTTATAAATCTTATCTTTGACACCCACAACGGTGGGTATCAGTTCACCTTGTCAAAGCGATGATTCCAACTCCTTGAAGCTTGCTTAAGTCCGTAAATGGAACGCTTAAGCTTGCAAACTTTCTTAGGATTTTTAGGATCGATAAAACATTCGGGTTATATCATATACAATTCCTCTTCCAAATAACCGTTTAAGAAAGAGGTTTTTACATCCATTTGCCATATCTCATAGTCATGAAATGCAGCAATCGCTAAGATCATCCGGATAGATCTGAGAAATGATGACAGGTGCAAATATCTCATCATAGTGCAACCCTTGCGCTTGAGTGAAACTTTTGGCAACAAGTTGCGCTTTGTAGGTATCGGGTTATCCATCTATTGAATGCTTTATCTTATAAAGTCACTTGCACTGAAGAGGTCTTACCTTATTAGGTAAGTCAACCAAATCTCATACATCATTCTCGTACATGGTCTATCTCGAACTGCATGGCTTTAATCCATAGCTTTGAGTCAGAACAGGTCATAGCACCTTTGTAGGTAGCAGGTTCATTACTTTCCAAGAGTAATATGTCTTCTCTACCTGTCTCCTTGACCATACCAATGTATCGGTCTGGAGGGTGAGAGGCTCTACCCGTCCTTCTAGGCTCCTGAGGAATAGAAACCGTAAGAGAGGTGAAGGGAACAACTACCTCTATCACTTGCTCGGTTATTGGTTCTTGGACTTCAGATAAATTGAAAGTTCTAGTACTTTGTTTGTTCGAGAGAAACTCTTTCTCCAAGAATTTCGCACTTGCCGCAACAAAAACTAGGTGTTCGGTGGGCGAATAAAAGTAGTGACCAAATATTCCTTTCGGATAACCTAAAAAGTAAGTCTTGACCGATCGCGGGCCTAGCTTGTTTTCGTGTCGCCACTTAACATTAGCTTCACAACCCCAAACCCGAATAAAGGATAAGTTCAAAACCTTACATTTTTATATCTCACATGGGGTCGTGTTTATAGCTTTAGTCGGACTTCGGTTTAGTATTAAAGCTGCTGATTGAAGAGCATATCCCCATAATGAATCTGGTAAAACCGTGTGACTCATAATGGATCGAACCATATCCAACAAGGTTTGATTTCTCCGTTCGGATATACCATTCAATTGCGGTGTTCCAGGTGGAGTTAACTGTGATACAATGCCATAGTCTTTTAAGTATTGATCAAACTCAGTCGAAAGGTATTTGTTGGGAAATGTGTCCTCAATAATAGTGTGATCACGTAATTAAATCTCATGACAAGAATGCGCAAGGGATGATACGAATTATATTAGTCAACTGACCAACATTAATCGGTAATGATTGGCTAGCTAGAGTTTGACATTACTGTCGTACGACGGTGGTGGTCAGTTGATCCCTTTAGGTCACACCTATAGGACAATTCCCTTAATTGACATAATGATCAAGTGTATATTGATACGATTTGATCATGTTCCTTAAACTCGTATATCGAGAAATCAGAGGTTAAATCTTATTGTAAGATTTGTGTTTATTGATGGAAAACCAAGGTAGTCATACTTGTTTACCATAATAATCTAGTCTTACTAATTATTTACATTTTTAATTAATCTCATATTAATTTATACTCAAGATCTTATGCATGCAATAACAATAGTGGAAATAAAGAGAATCGTATTCTTACAACCGGTCCGAAATATTGCTAGGACGATCCTCCAAAAGCAACCAAGTAAGCTTGCCTCCAATGAGTGAACACCAAGACTTTACCTTAAACGGACCAATAACCGAACCCGAAACTAGAGGACGGAATTAGGCTAAAACCGTGTACTAATAATAATGTTATTAGTATACTAAGAAAATATTATCTAAATAATATATGAGAGGTTATGTTTTATTTTCTCACACACTAGAAAATAAGCTTGAACAACAACTAGTAAAAATGAACTAGGTAATCACATATATATAGAGAATATGTGATGCATGGGTTGGGTGGGATGGTGTGTGTCGTGTGAATTGAGCATGTGTAAGGGATTTTAATTCCTTCTTATGCACTTAAGCACAAGGTAAGGTCATATCACAATATGACATAATCATTACAATTATAAGATAAAATATCATATATAAAATTATCATATATTGTCAATCTTACACGGCACACTAAGTCGTAATATGGACCTTCATATTACGATTTATAATTTGTACAATTTAACTAATTACGTAACATCTTATGTGACATAATAATTGTATTAATTTAAAATATAAATTTATCATATAAATAATATTTCTAAATTAATTAAATCACATTTAACAAATCATTAAGTAATTCGAAATTACTGTCCCAACATATGGTTATCGTAATAATCGTCGATACGATATATTAACAACGTTTGTTATACCCATGAACCGTTCATTATACTAATCTTGATATTTCTAAAATATCGTTTAATATTTGACAATTGACACAATTCAATTTCAAATATAAATCTTACTTTAAGATTCAACCTCTGAATTCTTAATATACGGTTTTAAGAATATCGATCAATCTGTATCCTATACAATTAATCAATATACGTTTAAGGGGTTAGTCCTATAGGTGTTACCTAAAGGGATCAACTGACCACCACCGTCATACGACAGTAATGTTAAACTCTAGTCAGCCAATCATTACCGATTAATGTTGGTCAGTTGACTAAATCAATAACGGATCGTCCCTTGCATATTCTTTTCATAAGATTTATGACAATGATTTTTATCACTCTCGTGATCACACTATTGTTGAGGACACATTTTCCAACAATCTCCCACTTGTCCTCGACAAGTGTGCGTCACCAATTCTCTTGTCCTATTACGTCATCTCCCACTCAATGCAAGGTGTCTTCCAGGTCGTACTTGCATTTGATCATATCTTGAGCGGTTTTTCTCGATCTGGAGATTTAACTGCTTTGACCGAAATTATCTACGTAGATACCTTCCGAGCGTGGCCACGCATTTCCAGTTAAACTTCTCCTCGAGTGGCCTTGAGATTTAAGACAACCCTGACTAGAGCTGATCATGTCCGGGTTAGCCCGTCCAGTCCGGCCCGTTCGGCCCGCTATTTGAGCGGGCTTGGTCACGGAAAATATTAAAAAAAATGGTTAATGGACAAGGAAAACTCGGCCCGCTAAATTAATGGGCGGGTATGGACTAAGTAAAAATATTCGTGGACAACCCGCTAGGCCCGCTAAAGCTCATCATGTAATTTTTACTTTATATATATTATTTACTAAACTAATTAACTATTAAGTCCATGTAGAAATGTCATACCCAAATAAATTAATAACGAAAAATAATAATGAAATGAGAAATCCACCCATAAACTTACTCGTTTTTTACTTTTTTTTTTGCCCTTTTTGTTATGCTTATGAAACCAATATAAGCATAACATTTTTTTGTCGCATAAATATTTTTTATATTGGGATTTTTGAGATATTTAAACATTATTTTTAAGTTCGTGACTCTTATGTTTTAAAGCCCGGCGGCCCATGGACAGGCCCGCCAACTTATAACGGACGGGTACGGACAACTTCAACAAACTCGTTTTAGCGGGCACGGACATAAAAAATTGGCCCGCCGGACACTTTTTCTCAAGGTGGCCCGGCCCGTGTTCGACCCAAGCCCGCAAACGATCACCTCTAACCCTGACAAGGGGTTGGACAATTCCTATCCTACTGTTCCCTTCGACTAACACAGTCCATCATGACCCAAAAGAAGCCCATTTGACCCCCTTTAACGGTTGATCGTAGAGCTAAAATCAAAGTCAATCTGAGGCTGCATCACCTTGGGCGAACAGTCTCAAGTCAAAGAATCGACTTATGTGAATAATATAGTAGCTCTCGCCACGACCAGGCTAATTATAAAATTTCCAGAACTCTATAAGCGGTCACTAAATGCCCGACAGAGTGTTACACAGTCTGCCTATGTGATCGACTAGTCATCCCATATGACTCTATGACATTTGAACTTGCCATCAATCGCCTCACATTCTAGTTGCTTCGAGACGTCACCTCATACAAGCGACTATGGGCTATACTAAGTTAATCCAGTTCACTTTACGGGGTTCAAATTGTCTCTTACAACCCATTTGGATTTCACAAAGTATAAATTGTGAGTTAATATTAATAATAATAATAACTCAAACGATAAGAGTGATTGTTATGTGCGAACAAACAATACGATATTGTTGTTCCACATAAACAATCTTTGATGATCATACATCAATTTGTATTAATGGTTAGTTATGTGAATATACCCTATCTTCGATCACATCGTTTAAACCTACAAATTCCGGTTTCCTTATGACTCATATCAACTGGCACAATATGATCTTATTCAAGTACATTTTAAGTCTTTATACTCGACTCGAGTCTCCTTACTTTAAGGAAGCTCCCACTGTTTTGTTAAAACTCATGACATGTTATCCTCATGAACATAGTCATATTGTACTAGAATTCATATCGTAGTTAACCTAGATTCGATCTCTTAGTTCTCCTCGAGAAACTTATATCGAAATAGGGCTTTATTTCAACTTATGGCATTTTGATCAAGGTTATATGAATTAACATTTTCATATCTCGGATTCAAATCCAAACCTTGTTAACTGATCGGTGACGTTTCATTATCATATAATAAACTCACTTATGATTTATGTTCTCAACATACATTCATCTAGAAATTGAAAACCTCATATTCTTTACTTTTTAAAGAATCGCCATTCTCTCTAAATGGTAGGTTTCGTTTCCTTAATAACTTTTCTCCCACTGAATTTCACATTACTATCTTTATAGTTAATAACTCCCACTGATTAGGTAATATCTTCAAACATTTTCTCAACTCATAATGAACATTTCATTTTGATTTACTTCAAACATTTTCTCAACTCATAATGAACATTTCATTTTGATTTACTTCAAACATTTTCTCAACTCGCTATGAACATTTCATTTTTCATTTTCCTTCCCACGAGAACGGGAGATGATTTCTCCTCTATTATCTTCATAAAACATAAACATTAACATCATGGAAACGATTTCCTTCCGTTAACACTCGCGGTTCCCTTTGTCCTCTCTGGGAACTAATGACAACATATGGAACATTTCCTTTTTGTGTCCTCGCGTAGTTTCTTCTGTGTCCTCTCGTAGTTTCTTCTATCCAATCTCTTAGAGTTCTTCTCAAGGACTCTTCATAGGACTCTTCTCTAAGATCCTATGTTTATTTCATTGGTTTGCGGGCGTAGAATTTCTCCCACTCTATCCTTTAAAATAACCGTTATTTAAGAAAGATAGCATTTTCGCCCGTCAACAATGTATTGGATAAAGAATTATGTGAGTAGTGAGACATTAGTAAAATCATTCATTTAAGGTGAAAATCTTATAATGAACTAATGTTCTTATGTTTGAATTTGAAGTATTTCATGGGATGCAATTCTCGTTTTTAAGTAAGTCGTACTACTTTTATAATGATCCTATCATATTACTCATGTTATTTATCATAAGAGCATTTTAAAACAACCAAACATGTTTGATTAAGAACAAAAGGATGACTTGGGTTGAAAACCAAGTCACCACTATTACAACCATTGTTTCAATAAGATTCTTGTCGTACAAGAAATATAAAGTTCTTAAATTAAAATGCAAAAGGAAAGAAGACATCAAATGAAAATTAGAGCCATGATCTTCATGTTTTCAATCTCGGATGCTACCTTAGCCATCCATGGAAGGAACTTCAAGTTTCCTTCTCCTTCTCCTTGCCTTTGTCTTTGGTAGGAGCCCCTTTAAAACAATTTATAAACGGGTGAGAATCAATAACTTGTATCAATATACAAAAACTGATTAAATAACATGATTTAGACGAGAATTTATACCTACTGCAAGAACCCTTCCGGTTTTGAGGTCATGGAGATACTTCGGGCAATTCCGCTTCCAATGCCCCATCTTAGTGCAATAATGGCACTTGTCTTCAACCTTTGATGACGACGAAGAAGAAGCACCTTTCGTAAAAGTCTTCTCCTTAGGAGATGTGGGTTTGAAAGCTTTAACATTTTTACCCTTGTTGGCCTTGCGCTTAAACTTCCTCTTGCTTTTTGTATCGATATTAAGTACATGCTTTGTGGAACTCTCATTAAGTCCCATATCCCTCTCTGCTTGGACCAACATCTTATGTAACTCGTCCAAGGAGGTTATTTGATTACGCATGTTATAGTTTACCCGAAACTGAACATACGATTTCACTTTGTTGAGGGAGTGAAGGATTTTGTCAATAATAAGCGAGTCGGGAACATTCACCCCTTGCAACTTCAAGGTTTCGGCTAGCTCAACCATTTTGAGCACATGAGGACTAACTCTTTGACCTTCCTTTAAGGTCAAATCAAAGAATGCGGAGGCCGCCTCATATTGGATTACCCTAGGAGCTTGCGAAAACATGGTCGCAATCTTAGTGTAAATCTCATTAGCCGTGGCTAGCTTAATCATTCTTCTTTGGATATCCGGCTCCATCGAAAATATAAATACGTTCTTCAAAGCATGTGACTCTTTCATGTAGGCCTCATAGGCCTCACGAGTCGCTTCCGATGAACGAGCACCGGGAGTGGGAGGAGCGGCAATGGTAAGATAACGAGTCTTATCGTCGGCTTCCGCGGCCAACACCAATTGGGCGTCCCAATCTTTAAAATTGGCGCCATGTTTCTCAAGCTTGCAACGATCCATAAAAGATCGAAGCCATGAAACGTGATGTGGGAGTGGTGGAGCGTTATTTGCCATTGATGATTGAAAGTCGAAATTGAACTACAATAAAATAAAGGAATTAAAACACAATTATCGTTTTAATAAATAAACTTGTAAATTTTTAAACAAGTTAAACATCTACTTAATGATCTCTTACCCAATTAAGTAAATGATCCCGAGACCCAAATACATACTAACTCGGGCACGGTTTAGCCGATACATCCCTCATTAATATGACTCGGTAGATTAACCCCTTAATCGATTCTACCTTTAGAACTCTCGGTCGATAAAATTACACTAATTCTTATCTTAGCCCGAACTTATTACCACTACGGTGGCTCGAATACCTTCGTCGAGATCAACCAAATTTCGAGAATAAGTAATCATATTACCCCACTTCACCAACGTAATAAGGTTTGCACCCCGGTTTAGCCGAGCCTACTCCCTTATGAAGAAGATCCTTCGCGGGTTCTTTACTTTTTGGTAAGGCTATGTCTCGATTTTTGAATAACGTAAGAGATCTTGTCAATTTATTATCTATTTCCTTTAAGTGAACTAAGTCGGTGAATTATCGATAATTTAATTGACGCGGTCGATAAAATCGATGAAATGCATGAGTTTGAATGACGATTTGGCTATGCATGCAAACATAATAAGAATAAAAACTTAAAAGCATAAATAAAACCCTAGTATGGCCTTTCCTAAAATAGAAAATAAAGTAAATTACAAATTCGGAAACCAACTCCTTTGGTCCCTTGAACTTCACACGCGGCACGCATCCCAAGGTAAACTCCGTCTTGGTCGGAACTCCTTTCCGAAATGGCACCGTCTTCAAGGATCTCCGGAATTACAAATAATTACAAAATTTTCTATCTATTTTATACATTATAAAATAAAACATTAAAATAAAGTGATACAAGATCACATTAAATTACAACCGAATCGATAAATCCTTACATTACGGGAAATATCGATTAAAATCTAAGGCCATACTAAGTAAATTACATAATTCCAAAATTACGTAAATAAAATATGACATTCATAAACAATAATTAAATATGCAATGCTTATGTAAAACGCAAAACCTAAGCCAAATCGTCCTATTTAAACACGTTTTAAATATCGTTATTCGTAATAACACGGTTTTATGGAATAACGTGATTTAAACAATTTTAAAATCACTAATCACTCTATGAATCACTATTCATGATTTAGTTAAGTTTCCTAACACATTTTAGGATTCAAAATTTAGTCTTACTCAATTTCGAAATAACTTAACTTTTATTTAATATTGTTCGGTTTTAGTCGGTTTTACGGGAAATAGCATTAAAATAATCAAACGAGTCATAAAAATTTCGAAAATTCAAAATTCAAAATTTTGAATATACTGAAAATTTCTTAAAATTTCAGATCCTTAAAACCTAAATATTTTCGAAATATACTTATTTATTTCGTAAAATTGCCGTGTACATGCAAAATAATTCGAAAAAATCAAAACTTCTTCAAAAATTATGAAATAAAATACCAATATAATTTTTACATCTTCCTAGACACTCAAAGTGACTGAAAAATGCTGGAAAAACAGATGCACACTGATTTAGAGCTGAAAAGTAATGATTATGACTCCTTAAACACTCAATTTCAACTTTAACTCTTTAAAATTAAAAATAAAGTTTCAGAAACTTTTGGCACTAAATAAAAATATGTTGATGATCATACATAATATGACTAATATGGGTGAATTTTTCGGACCATTTAAGTAACTTTTACTATTTTTAATAATTCGTGTCATATATTACGCGATTTTACCGATTAAAATCATTTCTCATGCAATATTCGAGATTAATAGCTCAAATTTCACATGCATGCTAGAAATAATATATGTGACACTATATTAAATTTTTATGGTCAAATTCGAACTTAAACTATTTAAGCTAAATTATGTCACTAATATTACGATTTTTACGATAAAATCAATATTCATGCAATATTAAAGAAAAATTTCTGGAAAATTCATCATATATTTTAAATATTGCATGTGACATCTACAAAAATTTTATAGTTAAATTCATAATATAACTATTTATCCCATATTTAACTCATTTTATGACTATTTAACCATTAAAAATCATAAACCATGCATAAAACCTTCAATAATTTCGAAAATTACATATTCATAATATGTTAAATGCATGTGAGAACATATTTAAAATTCATGGCCAGAAACATTATTTAGCTATTTTTCCCAAATAAAAACATTTTTAACCGATTTTTGGCACTAATTAAACATTTTAATTGCAATGATGAACAATATTATTCCATAAATCATCAAAATGACTTAAAACTATTTTAAGACCAGAAAGTATACATGCAATATGATTTTCGTGCATATCCTATATGTACTAACCATTTTCGTTTTTAATTAAAATCGCATTTTCTCGCAAAAACGTATAAAATCGAGTTGCATTCAAGCAACCGAATGCTCTGATACCACTTGATGGAAAACCAAGGTAGTCATACTTGTTTACCATAATAATCTAGTCTTACTAATTATTTATATTTTAATTAATCTCATATTAATTTATACTCAAGATCTTATGCATGCAATAACAATAGAGGAAATAAAGAGAATCGTATTCTTACAACCGGTCCGAAATATTGCTAGGACGATCCTCCAAAAGCAACCAAGTAAGCTTGCCTCCAATGAGTGAACACCAAGACCTTACCTTAAACGGACCAAATAACCGAACCCGAAACTAGAGGACGGAATTAGGCTAAAACCGTGTACTAATAATAATGTTATTAGTATACTAAGAAAATATTATCTAAATAATATATGAGAGGTTATGTTTTATTTTCTCACACACTAGAAAATAAGCTTGAACAACAACTAGTAAAAATGAACTAGGTAATCACATATATATAGAGAATATGTGATGCATGGATTGGGTGGGATGGTGTGTGTCGTGTGAATTGAGCATGTGTAAGGGATTTTAATTCCTTCTTATGCACTTAAGCACAAGGTAAGGTCATATCACAATATGACATAATCATTACAATTATAAGATAAAATATCATATATAAATTTATCATATATTGTCAATCTTACACGGCACACTAAGTCGTAATATGGACCTTCATATTACGATTTATAATTTGTACAATTTAACTAATTACGTAATATCTTATGTGACATAATAATTTTATTAATTTAAAATATAAATTTATCATATAAATAATATTTCTAAATTAATTAAATCACATTTAACAAATCATTAAGTAATTCGAAATTACTGTCCCAACATATGGTTATCGTAATAATCGTCGATACGATATATTAACAACGTTTGTTATAACCATGAACCGTTCATTATACTAATCTTGATATTTCTAAAATATCATTTAATATTTGACAATTGACACAATTCAATTTCAAATATAAATCTTACTTTAAGATTCAACCTCTGAATTCTTAATATACGGTTTTAAGAATATCGATCAATCTGTATCCTATACAATTAATCAATATACGTTTAAGGGGTTAGTCCTATAGGTGTGACCTAAAGGGATTAACTGACCACCACCGTCATACGACAGTAATGTTAAACTCTAGTCAGCCAATCATTACCGATTAATGTTGGTCAGTTGACTAAATCAATATCGGATCGTCCCTTGCATATTCTTTTCATAAGATTTATGACAATGATTTTTATCACTGTCGTGATCGCACTATTGTTGAGGACACATTTCCCAACATTTATAATTGAAACGTGTCAATTATTAAACAATGAACGATATTTTATAATATCATGATTGGAATGAATCGGGTTATAATTATTACAAAAGTTGTAGATCGTATTGACGATTATTATGAATGGCCATTTTACATGTTAGTAATTTCGAATTACTTATCAAATGGATAAATGTGATTTATTAATTTATGAATAATATTTACTTGATAAATATGTATGATTAAATTAAACAATTGTTATTTTATAATATTGTGACATATTATATGTCACATAACATACAATTGTAAAGTTGATAAAATTGTAAAATAAGGTCCATTTTAAGTGAGCATGTGCCGGTTTTGTGGTTGTGTTTAGGGTTATTTTGTGTTAATTACACTCTTAATTACACTAGAACATAATCATTAAAGGGTTTATTGGAAACTCTACCTATGGTCACCCTAAGAAGCATGGGTAAGACAAATTGTTCCCCTTTGCTTCTTTCTTTGCCGGCCACCCCAATGCCTAGGCAACCATCATATAACTTGTGTTTGACACAATAGAATTCATTCTAATCTTCTTGAAATTTTTCTAAGTGTGAGAAAAACAAACAAAATCCTCTAGAAATTATTATAAGATAATAACAATACTAATTATATAATAGATATAACATTAGTATACTAAGTTCGAATTAGAGGTTATTACATATTAAGGAAAATCCGATTCTTGTACTAGCATACTCAAGGTTTCGGATCTTTTAAGGGGTGTCTTGGTTCATCACTAAGGAGGTGTTCTGGTTGAATACTTGGAAGATCATCCTTGCTTTTATTTGGACCGTGTGTAAGGGTTCGAATCTCTTTTATTCCGCATTTCCATTAGCATGCATAAGATCTAAAACATGATAATTAAAATGTTAATTAATAGATTTTATTTAGTATGACTAAAATAATTAGTTTATGAGATAACTAAACCTAACAATTGGTATCAGAGCAACAAGGTTGTTTGCATGGTTTCCGTTTAATTTTTACGGAGTTATTAGAATAACAAAATAAAATTTGATATTTCATTTCGTATATGATATGGCCGAAATAATTTATGCATGAATACCTACTGATTCTAAAATGTTTTTAGGATATTTGGAATATATTTTGCATATATATTTTTTATAGGTATGTTAATCTCGGTTTTATTAGTTTTTAATGGTTAAAAATTGTTTATTTTGGGAAAAATAGTTAAAATCATCTTTTGGCCGAGATTTTTCAGTATGTTTTCACATGTATATCCTATGATATGAATATGAAGTTTCGTAAATTATGGAGTTAAAATACATGGTTTATGAATTTTAAATGTTAAAATGCCATAAAATGAATAAAAATGGGTTTGTATTGTTATATTTTGAATTTGACTATAAAAATTTTTGAGTATGTCACATGTAATATTTAAAATGTATGCTAAATTGTCCAGAAATTTATCTCATATATTGCATTATTATAGATTTTTAATGTAAAAATCGGGTAATTAGTGACATTATTTCGACTTTAATAGTTAAAGTTGGAATTTGGCCATAATAATTTAACACGATGTCATATATATTATTTCCAGCATGTATAAAAATTTCGAGATTTTTATTTAATTTTATGCTTGAGAAATAATTTTAATGGTTAAAATTGTACGATATATGACGTAAATCGTTAAAAATAGCAATAGTTGTTGAAATGGCCGAAACATTTGACCCATAATAGTCATATTTGATATGTTCTTCTCCATATTTTTCTTGGGAGCCAAAAGTTTCTGTTTTTATTTAATTTTTATTTGTTAAAAGTTACATTTAAAATTGAATAATAAGAGTCATATTATTTAAAATTTGGCTAATTGGGCAGTGTGGCATTTATTTTTCTGTCCATTTCATGTTCTTAAAGTATTTTGGAAAGTGTAAAAATATTATTAGTATTTTATTTGCATTTATGGAGCTAATTATTTAATTTTCCGACTTAAAATGCTCGTTTTACGTATTATTTTCGAAATAAATATTAAAACCGTATAAATACTAATATTTTTAATGTTCTGAAATTTTAAGAACATTCTAGAATTTTCAAAATTTGAATTTTGAAATTTTCGAAATTTTTACGACTCTTTTTGAATTTAATATTATTTTTCTCGTAAAACCGAGTAATACCGAACAATATTATAATATTAAGTTAAGTCATGTTCAAAGTTTGAGTAAGGGTAAATTTTGAAACCTAAATGAGTTGGGATGATTAACTTAAAAGTGAATTCCGATTCACATAATGCATAGTGTTGTTAATCGTTAAAACACGCAATTCCATAAAACCGAGGTATACGATAACTATTTATATAAATGATATTTAAATAGGACGATTTGGCTTAGGGTTTGCATGTTAGTTCATATTCATAAGCATTGCATATTTTTATTATGATTGTCATGATTTTATTTACGTAATTTTGGATTATGTAATTTACTTAGTATGGCCTTAGTTTTTTAAATCGATATTTCCCGTAATGTGAGGAGTTACCGATAGTGCGATCACGTAATTAAATCTCATGACAAGAATGCGCAAGGGATGATACGAATTATATTAGTCAACTGACCAACATTAATCGGTAATGATTGGCTAGCTAGAGTTTGACATTACTGTCGTACGACGGTGGTGGTCAGTTGATCCCTTTAGGTCACACCTATAGGACAATTCCCTTAATTGACATAATGATCAAGTGTATATTGATACGATTTGATCATATTCCTTAAACTCGTATATCGAGAAATCAGAGGTTAAATCTTATTGTAAGATTTGTGTTTATAATTGCAACGTGTCAATTATTAAACAATGAACGATATTTTATAATATCATGATTGGAATGAATCGGGTTATAATTATTACAAAAGTTGTAGATCGTATTGACGATTATTATGAATGGCCATTTTACATGTTAGTAATTTCGAATTACTTATCAACTGGATAAATGTGATTTATTAATTTATGAATAATATTTACTTGATAAATATGTATGATTAAATTAAACAATTGTTATTTTATAATATTGTAACATACAATTGTAAAGTTGATAAAATTGTAAAATAAGGTCCATTTTAAGTGAGCATGTGCCGGTTTTGTGGTTGTGTTTTAAGGGTTGTTTTGTGTTAATTACACTCTTAATTACACTAGAACATAATCATTAAAGGGTTTATTGGAAACTCTACCTATGACCACCCTAAGAAGCATGGGTAAGACAAATTGTTCCCCTTTGCTTCTTTCTTTGGCCGGCCACCCCAATGCCTAGGCAACCATCATATAACTTGTGTTTGACACAATAGAATTCATTCTAATCTTCTTGAAATTTTTCTAAGTGTGAGAAAAACAAACAAAATCCTCTAGAAATTATTATAAGATAATAACAATACTAATTATATAATAGATATAACATTAGTATACTAAGTTCGAATTAGAGCTTATTACATATTAAGGAAAATCCGATTCTTGTACTAGCATACTCAAGGTTTCAGATGTTTTAAGGGGTGTCTTGGTGCATCACTAAGGAGGTGTTCTTGTTGAATACATGGAAGATCATCCTTGCTTTTATTTGGACCGTGTCTAAGGGTTCGAATCTCTTTTATTCCGCATTTCCATTAGCATGCATAAGATCTAAAACATGATAATTAAAATGTTAATTAATAGATTTTATTTAGTATGACTAAAATAATTAGTTTATGAGATAACTAAACCTAACAGTATTCGCCACCACAGTCTGAAGGAAGTGCTTTTATCTTTCTATTCAATTGGTTCTCAACCTTGTTCTGGAATACCTTGAACTTTTCGAAGGATTCACTTTCCTGTTTCGTTAGGTATGTTGGGGCTGGTGTCCTTGACAATTAAGTACAATGACTTATTAAATCTCTTTAAGGATCACAAGGGCATACTTTTGTATTATTACCAGTTGATCCACGTTTATCAATAACGGTTGGCTTGCTAGATAAGTTTGACGTTATTGTCATACGGATGGCGGTGATCAACTGGTCCCTATACGTCACACCTATAGGACACGTTTGAGAGATGTGAAGGTATGAAAATACAGTCACATTTTGCCGGATAAGACTAAACAGTTAGTCAGAGGTATTGACTATTAAATTAGTCAATAAGATGTTGAGATTATTATTTAATACGGATTAAATAATTTTAGCTAATACGGATTACATGTTTAATTCGTAAATTAAATATAAACGGTTATATATTTAATTAAATATTGTATTCGCGAATTAATATAAACAGTTATATTAATTTGGGTAATTATACAATATCGTATTTTGTCAGACCATTATTAATATATCGACTGTATTGATATCTGATAACATGTTACGATTTATAATTAAAATCCCGCGAATAACTTATAGCTAAATGGGTCGAATCATGAATTAGAATAAGGTAAGAGTGGAAAGCCCACCCTTACCCTATTCAAATATTTCGGCCAAGTGTAGTATATAAGGAGGAGACTTCTCCTTATGTAAAACACTGTTGTTGCACTAATTTACTGATAATCACATCTCAAGGAAAATTAGGGTTTTGAGAGCATTCTTCTCCCAAAACCTCAGATCTCACATCTAAAACCTAAATAGCTCTCCCAATATTGCAAGGCAGTTGGAGAGGATTTCTAGCACACGCGGCCACGTCTCATTCTAAGTCTTGGGTGCAAGTTATAGGAGGGAATTTGTGTTAATTCCTGTTCTTAGGCCTTTCGCACAAGGACCAAAGGTTGATTTCTTTTTCATGCTTTTTATTAACTTATGACTATAATCACTATTGTATGTTTCATTATAATCCTGCAAGTTTGGGGCGCATACATGCTTTATTCCCCACAAGTGGTCTCAGAGCCAGGCCATGAAAATTTTACCTTTGTGTTTTTCGTAAGTTTTAAAACCTGAAAAATCGTCTTCTGCCGCTAAGTCGGTCGATCGACCCCCCGTTGCGGTCGGTCGACCGCCTCCTGCGTGTTTTTCTGTTTCGACAGTTTATCTTTTGTGAGAAATCGTGTTCAGAAACTCGGTTTCGTGTTTTGTGGTCGGTCGACCTGTTTTTCGGGTCGGTCGACAATGGTCTGCTTTAAAAAAAAAAAAAAAAAAAAAAAAAAAAAAAAAAAATTTCGTCAGGTGGTCGGTAGACCTGTTTTTTGGGTCGGTAGACCACCCCTGTAACAGAATCGTTTTTTTTTTATTTCCGAAAATAACATGTTTTATTTTCACATGGCCTTTAGTAATATACTATATACGGAAATAGTATATTATTAATTTTGTGAAACGGTTCACCCTCGTTTGATACATATTATTTTAAAACGGTTTAAAATAATAGGATTATAAACTTATTAAAATTAAAGTGGTTAAAACGGTATAATCACATAATTTTAATCCTAAAAGGTGGTTTGGTAAAAATTTGTTAATCATAATAACAGTATTATGTCATGTATGAATTTTAATTTAGTTGATGCATTTTATTTATCGTTTTGTTGAATGCCTTGTGAATGCTTTCAATAACGTATTTAATTTTTGCAAACGGTTGTAACTTAGTGTGGCCTTAGAAGATTGTGTCACCGTAATGATGGGACACAATCTTGCTTGTAATTTTGAGATCTTGAATCTCCGTTTTGGGTTTTTGCCATGTAATTACTTTTGTATTTAAATTAGAATGTATCTAGGACTACTTTTGTAATTTAAATTAGTAATTTTGTGAAGACCAAAGACAAGACGGAGACCGGATGCTCACTCCCGCTGCAAGGACCAAGATGGAACATCAAGACAAGCTTCTAGGGTCCAACGGTGGATTCCAAGTTGTTTTATGTTTATTTTGGTAGGATAGGCCACACTAGGACTTTTTATTTACGTTTATTGCTTTCATTTTATGCTTTCATCGATAATAGCTTGCATCATATTCCGCCTAAAACCAAACCACCTATATCATGCCTGAAAACTGACTCATGTAGAGGTTACGCGTTAGTTTTCTGTGACAATACAGATGTCACATGTCAATTGCAAAGCCATCACTTTATTTAATCCATTCACGCATTTGCTAGATATTAGTTCACTTAATATGAATAAATAAAAGTTGATGGGGTCTTCCTCGTATAACCAAAAATTGAGACTAGTCTTTATAAATCAGCCTCCCATGAATCCCTTCTTCGTCGGTAGGCATAATATGACCCCTTCTACGTCGGGTAAGTGGGAACAGATGATTTATTTTATCTCAACATCATGGTCACTCGATACTATCTAGTGACTGAGATGGACTAAAGATAGGATTTACTGAAATCTATCGACCAAGAGTTCCAACGATTGGAATTAGCCAAACTGTGGGCTTATCAATATACGGAAATTGAGTCTTGGGATCGTTTATATAATTCTTGAGGGAGATCAATTATATAAATGCATGAGTCTACGAGTTTAAATTCAATTTAATATAGACTTAAATCACAACAATGAGTTGCTTATATGGTCTTGTTTTATCTTCTTTTCAGTCTAGAACACGTTCAATTAAACTGCTGTATAACTAAATGGCTGGTGAAGACCCAATGCCAAGTGCCAAGCTAGCACGTGAATCCTGGCTAAAAGCCTTCATGGACTCCATGAATCAGTCCACAAGACTGAGGAATGATGGGTCAAACTTCTCTGACAGGGAGGCAGCACTACGGAATGCTGCCATTGCTGACGGAAAGCTCAAGTACTTAACTGAGCCCATTCCGCCACACCCAGGAACTGGAGCTAGAGCTAACGAAGTTCGCGCTCATAGCGACTTCGTCATGGAAGCGGGTGCGATAAAGAACGTACTCATCTATGCAATGGAATCCAATTTGCAAAGACGCTTCATAACCCATGGTGCAAACAAGATTTTCACCACGCTCACTAACGAATTCTCAAAGGCTCCGAGAATCGTTTCTTATGAGCATACCTGTCGTTTCTTTGAGGCGAAACTCCAGAAGGGCCAAGCTGTTAGCCCACATATTCTTCACATGATTGAGAATATCGAGAAACTGGAGGCCCTAAACTGCAAGATCAGTGAGAACATAATCGTTGATCGAATGCTTCATTCACTTCATGATGGGTTCGCCCTCTTTAGGGCCAACTATTACATGAATGACATGAAGAACACTCCTCATGAGCTCCACTCCCTTCTCGTACAGACCGAGAAGGATCTGAAATTAAGTGGGAGCGTGAAGCAAGATGTTCTCATGATCTCCAGTAAGGGTAAGGGTAAGGGTAAAGCTAAAGCTCAGGGCGACCTAACAGTAGGCAAGCCCAAGTTTAAGAAGTCAGGATTTACTAAGAGTGGGTCAGGTGAGTCAAGCAACTCACAGGGCAAAACAAAGAGCAAGGATACTAGCATGGAATGTCACCATTGCCACAAGACTGGGCATTGGAGGCACTCATGCCCCGTGTATCGCGAGGACATTAAGGCAGGCCGCGTTACTCCTGTTGGTATGTCTTCTTCTTCTTTTATTCACATGATTGAGATTAACCACGCAAGTTGCGGAACTTGGGTACTTGATAGTGGTTGTGGTTCTCATCTATGTAATCATGTGTAGGGCCTCCGAAACCAAGAACCCCTAATCAAGGGTGAGGTGGACCTGCGTGTCGGGAATGGAGCACGTGTTGCTGCAGTCTCGAAGGGAACATACGTGATCCAGCTTCCAAGTGGATTCGAGTTATTTTTATATAACTGTTATTATGTTCCTAGTTTGTCCAAAAACATTATTTCAGTTTCTGCGCTTGACAAACTCGGCTTTTCATTTGTAATAGAGAATAATAGCTGTATTTTCTCCTTCCACAGTATGATTTATGGCAAGGCAGTTTCCATGAATGGAATTTATGTTTTAGATCAAACTACCGAGATATTACATGTGAATAACAAGAGATTAAAGGTAGGTGACAAAGATCAAACTTACCTATGGCATTGTCGTATGGGACAAATAAATGAGAAACGCGTAAAACAGCTCATATAGAATGGAGCTATATCGCCCTTTGATTTCGAATCATATGGCACGTGTGAATCATGTCTCATCGGTAAAATGACTCGTATTTCCTTCAAAGGTGTTGGAATGCGCGCTGCCGACCTATTAGGACTCATACATACGGACGTATGTGGCCCTATGTCGATCAACGCACGAGAAGGCTATAGGTATTTCATCACTTTCACGGATGATTTGAGTAGATATGGCTATGTCTACTTGATGAAACATAAAAGTGAATCCTTTGACAAGTGAATCCTTTGACAACCAGAATCGGGTACAGAACCAGCTGGGTAGAAAGATTAAAGCACTACGTTCGGATCGTGGTGGTGAGTATCTTTCACACGAGTTTGATCAACACCTTAAAGACTGTGGCATCGTGCTACAGTTAACTCCACCTGGAACACCACAATTAAATGGTGTGTCCGAACGGAGAAATCGAACTCTACTCGATATGGTTCGATCCATGATGAGTCACACCGTCGTGCCTGATTCATTGTGGGGCTATGCTCTTTTGTCGGCCGCTCTAATACTTAACCGAAGTCCGTCTAAAGCTGTTGACAAGACTCCATACGAATTATGGAAGGGAACGGTCCCTAACTTGTCCTTTATACGGGTTTGGGGCTGCGAGGCTTATGTCAAGTGGAGACACGAGGATAAGCTCGGCCCGCGATCGGTCAAGACATACTTTATAGGTTATCCAAAGGGAACTTTTGGTCATTACTTCTACTCGCCAACCGAACAACGTGTTTTTGTTGCGGCTAGTGCGACGTTCTTAGAGAAAGAATTTCTCGAGAACAAGTCGAGTAATAGAACCTTCGAGTTATCGGAGGTTCAAGAACCAACTGCCGAGCAACCATTGGAGGAAACAGTTCCTTCAACCAAGGCTGCGGTAGATATTCCTGAGGAACCTAGGAGGTCGGGAAGAGTCTCTATTCCTCCGGACAGATACATTGGTATGGTCGAGGAACATGATACAGATGACGTCTTACTCCTAGAGGGTAATGAACCCACAACCTATAAAGGTGCCATGACTAGTTCTGACTCAAAGCTATGGCTAGAAGCCATGCAATCCGAGATGGACTCCATGTATGAGAACAACGTGTGGGATCTTGTGGACCTACCTGCAAAGGTACGTCCCCTTCAATGCAAATGGCTTTACAAGATAAAGCATGCCGTGGAAGGAAAACAAGATATCCACAAGGCACGACTAGTTGCTAAAGGTTTCACCCAAGTGCCAGGCTTGCACTACGATGAGATCTTTGCACCCGTAGTCATGCTACGTTCCATTCGGATTATCTTAGCGATAGCCGCATTTCATGACTATGAAATATGGCAAATGGACGTTAAAACCGCCTTCTTAAATGGTTATTTGGAGGAAGAGTTGTACATGGTACAACCCGAGGGTTTTATTGATCCAGAACATCCTAAGAAAGTTTGCAAGCTTAAGCGTTCCATCTATGGACTTAAGCAAGCATCGCGGAGTTGGAATCATCGCTTCGACCAAGTGATAAAAGAGAATGGTTTCATTCGATCAGTCGAGGAACCATGTCTCTATATCAAGTCGAGTGGGAGCAAGATTGTCTTCCTAGTACTGTATGTCGATGACATACTCTTGATTGGGAATGACATACCTCTCTTATCTTCGGTTAAAGCATGGTTGAAAAACCATTTCCAGATGAAAGATCTGGGAGAGGCACAAAGAATTTTGGGCATCCGTATCTACAGGGATAGATCACGACGGATATTGTCTCTCAGTCAGGAGTCTTATATAGATAAGATTCTAGAGAGATTCAGCATGACGAACTCCAAGAAGGGGTTCCTTCCTATGACTCCTGGGCTTCACTTGAGCAAGACTCAAGAAGCTAAGTCATTGGAAGAGAAAGAGCGCATGTGTCGGATTCCTTATGCTTCGGCAATAGGATCGATCATGTATGCCATGATATGCACACGTCCTGACGTTGCATATGCATTGAGTATGACAAGTCGATTCCAAGCTCATCCAAGTGAACAACACTGGATGGCCGTGAAAAACATTCTTAAGTACCTACGGAGGACTAAAGATTTGGGATTGACTTATGGAGGCGACTCAACGCTTTGCGCCACGGGTTACGCAGATGCTAGCTTCCAAACGGATCGAGATGACTCGAAATCTCAGTCTGGATTCGTTTTTACTCTTAATGGCGCTGCTGTCAGCTGGAAAAGTTCTAAACAAAATGTTACAGCAGATTCTACGACTGAGTCCGCGTAAAAGAAGATATTCATTGATAAGATCGCTACGGATGACAACATAGCTGATCCTCTCACTAAAGCATTACCACGTGATAAGCATGAAGGACACATTCATTCCATGGGAATTAGATGTGTTCCTAAGTTGTAGTACTCTTTTATGAATTCATTTAATAATTCATTTTCTCGTGTACTCTATTCAACCTTATTGTTATGATATAAAATGTTTTGTTTTTCATGTGGAATTGTATGCCAATTTTGAACACCACAAAGTGAACTGATTAACATTACATCGTTTTGGTCCTTGATTACCCACTTGAGCTGATAACTCAGATAATCATTTTGTGACGTTGGTTGATGGTGGGTTCAACGAGCCATAAGTCACGTGGATGACTGACCAATCACAAAGGCGAGTTATACGGATATCTCATAGGACACCCCGTGACAACGTTATGGAGTCCTAAATGTTTTATAACATTGGGTGCCTGGTCGTGGATAGGACCTCCATAGTGTTCCTTAGAGTCGAGTCTTTTGACCTTCAACTGTCTCTTGAGATTAAGACAGATTTTGGGTAACTTTGGTTTCTTTCCCACGGTCACCGTAACAGGGGCCAAGAGGATTTTTTCTGGGTTATTTCATGCTGGGCGATATCGGCAGGATTCGAGTTGAGGGAAATATCCAAACCCTTATCAGGATTTTATCATTTCTCAGGGCCACTCGAGGAGTAGTAACTGAAATGCATGGCCATGCTCGAATACAGATTCGTTTTATCAGTTAAGTTACTCTCTAGTCGGGGAAACCACTCTTGATACAGATCGCTTGTGAGATACGACCTTTGCGAATGCGGATTTGCAAATTGTCTTACATTGAGTGGGAGAAATTTTAAAAGGATATGAGATTCGGTTATCGCACCTACACTTGTACGGACAAGTGGGAGTTTGTTGGAGCTTGTGTCCTCCACATGTAGTGTGATAACGTCATTGCACATACCCTTGTACGGACAAGTGGGAGATTGTTGGGGCTGGTGTCCTTGACAATTAAGTACAATGACTTATTAAATCTCTTTAAGGATCACAAGGGCATACTTTTGTATTATTACCAGTTGATCCACGTTTATCAATAACGGTTGGCTTGCTAGATAAGTTTGACGTTATTGTCATACGGATGGCGGTGATCAACTGGTCCCTATACGTCACACCTATAGGACACGTTTGAGAGATGTGAAGGTATGAAAATACAGTCACATTTTGCCGGATAAGACTAAACAGTTAGTCAGAGGTATTGACTATTAAATTAGTCAATAAGATGTTGAGATTATTATTTAATACGGATTAAATAATTTTAGCTAATACGGATTACATGTTTAATTCGTAAATTATATATAAACGGTTATATATTTAATTAAATATTGTATTCGCGAATTAATATAAACAGTTATATTAATTTGGGTAATTATACAATATCGTATTTTGTCAGACCATTATTAATATATCGACTGTATTGATATCTGATAACATGTTACGATTTATAATTAAAATCCCGCGAATAACTTATAGCTAAATGGGTCGAATCATGAATTAGAATAAGGTAAGAGTGGAAAGCCCACCCTTACCCTATTCAAATATTTCGGCCAAGTGTAGTATATAAGGAGGAGACTTCTCCTTATGTAAAACACTGTTGTTGCACTGATTTACTGATAATCACATCTCAAGGAAAATTAGGGTTTTGAGAGCATTCTTCTCCCAAAACCTCAGATCTCACATCTAAAACCTAAATAGCTCTCCCAATATTGCAAGGCAGTTGGAGAGGATTTCTAGCACACGCGGCCACATCTCATTCTAAGTCTTGGGTGCAAGTTATAGGAGGGAATTTGTGTTAATTCCTGTTCTTAGGCCTTTCGCACAAGGACCAAAGGTTGATTTCTTTTTCATGCTTTTTATTAACTTATGACTATAATCACAATTGTATGTTTCATTATAATCCTGCAAGTTTGGGGCGAATACATACTTTATTCCCCACAAGGTAGACATACCCGTATCTACTCAAATCATCTGTAAAAGTGATAAAGTATCTATAGTCGTCTCTAGTTGTGATGGATATAGGCTCACATACATTGGTATGTATGAGTCCTAGGAGATCATTAGCTCGCTTTCCTATACCTTTAAAGGAAATACGAGTCATTTTTCCTATGAGACATGATTCACACGTACTAAATGATTCATATTCAAATGGTAAGATTATCCTATTCTTAATGAGTTTCTTTAAGGGTTTCTCATTTATATGTCTCACACAACAATGCCGTAGATATGTTTGATCTTTGTCACCTACCTTGATCCTTTTATTATTCACGTGATGAATTTCAGTTGTTTGATCTAAAACATTAATGCCATTTATGGAAACTGCTTTGCCATAAATCATATTATTTAATGAAAAAGTACAACAATTGTTCTTAATATTAAATTCAAAACCTTCCATATCTAACACGGATACAGATAAAATGTTTTTAAATAATTATGGAACAAAATAATAATTATTTAATTGCAATATAAATCCACTAGGGAGTTTAAGTGCGCAAGTTCCAACGACAACAACAAGTCTTGCTCTATTTCCAACACGAAGATCAATCTCGCTTTTTGCCAGACGTCGCACGTTCCTCAGCCCCTGTGAATGATTAGACAAGTGAGAACCTCACCAAGTATCAAATACCCAAGTTGCAGAATTAGCGTGATTGGTTTCAATCATGTGAATAGATGAAGATATACCTGTGGGCGTCACACGACAAGCTTTAATATCCTCATGGTATTTGGGGCAGTTCCTCTTCCTATGGCCAAAATTGTGGCAATGGTTGCATTGTATATCGTTCCCCTTGCTCTTAGTCTTGCTCTTTGAGCTACTGGTCACACCAGGCCCACTCTTTGCTTTTAACTGGCCCGAGCGCTTGAAAGATGGTTTCTTAACATTTAAGTCAGCGGAGCCTTTCCCTTTCCTTTTGACTTGATAATTAGTAGCTCCCACTCGAAATAAGATCCTTCTCTACTTGCATGAGTAGAGAGTGGAGCTCATGAAGACTTTTATTCATGTCGTTCATATAGTAGTTCACCCTAAATTGGGTAAAACCATCATGAAGAGAGTGGAGGATGCGGTCAATGATGATATCCTCATTAATCTTGCACTATAATTCCTCCAATTTTTCGACATTCTCAATCATATTGAGAATGTGTGGACTAACAGATTGACCCTTTTGGAGTTTTGCCTCAAAGAAACGAACAACACAGTCATACTTAACGATTCTCGGAGCTTGCGAGAATTCGTTAGTTATGGTTGTTAGTTATTTAGGTATGATTTATACTCATCTAATGATATATGTAATTAAAAGTTAATTATTTTATACCTAAATCTACATGCATGAAAAAAAATATGTAAAACTTTGTCTAAATTAAGTTAAAGATAAGAAAACCATACTTAGCTAATGGTTTTTTTTTTGGGCACCACAACAAAGACTCCTTCCTTATTTTAGTTCTTGTTCTTGTATTATAAGGATGATCCTCAACAAAGTTGTTATAATAAACAACCTCCAAATGTAGCACCCAAGACTAGCAAAAAACAACACTAGTATGATTAACTAGATAATACTAGTATTAATAATATATATTTGATATAATAACTAATATTATTACAATAATATTACTAGTTAAAAAATGTGTTTTATGTAATAAGGATGAAGAAAATAAGAAGATAAAATTGGTCTTTTTGTTGTTGATGAAACCATCCAAACATGGACTTAAAAGACCAACAATTTCTTCTAATTTTTCAACCTAATTATGTTATGGAATTTAGGGGTATTTATAGGCAAAATTGGAGGACAAATATTAGGCATAATTGACACTTAGGTGGACACTTGTTGTGTCTACAAAAATTGGTCCAACATGGCCTAATTTTGGTTAGTTCCGATTTTCGATATTTGCCCCACAAATCCTTATAAGTCTTATATTTAATTATCTTACATAATTAAATATTAATTTAATTGATTTAACTTTTAATAATTTAATTAAAAACTCATAATTACGTAACTATTAAGTGATTATAAAACTATTTTATTTACATACATTGTGCAAATGTTAAGTTCACTAGCTAATTTTACAACTCATTGTAAAACTAAATAGCTAATTGAGTCCCCTTTATATTTAATACACATATCAAATAAATTATTAACTAATTAACAATTTATAAAATTTGTATCATTTAATATCATATATTTAAATAATTAAAACTTCTTTTATTCTGAGTTCGTAACCCGTTATCAAATAACATACTATCTTGACTATTAAAGTCAATATTAGTAGAATAATTATTTCGTATAAATAATTAATCCTAATACAATTTTTGGGCCTCGTCCCATAGGTGTGACCTAAAGGGATCATCTAATCACCGCTGTTTACACGACAGTAATGTCAAACTCTAGTCAGCCAATTATTACTGATATACGATGACCAGCTGATAAATAAATAAATAAATTCCCAAACATTCCCTACAAGATTTACAAAGTAAATGCACATATTGTGGAAGACACTACTCCATCAATCTCCCACTTGTCTGACTCAAGTGTGCATTATCAATTCTCTTGTCCAATAATATCTCCCACTCAATGCAAGATGTCTTTCAGGTCGTACTTGCACGCAATCACATTAAAAGTGGTTTTTCTCGATCAGGAGAATCACTGTCTGACCGGATAATCTTATCCGAGCGTGGCCACGCATTTACAATGATCTCTCCTCAAGTGGCCTTGTGATAAAAAAATGAGAAAGGACAATTCTGTTGACCTATCATCTTTGTCTAATATAGATCACAATAACCCAGTAGATGCTCATCGGCCTCCTTTTACGGTGCGACCTAGAACAAGAACTAAAGTCATCGGAAAACCATATTAACTCAGAAAGATAGTCATCAGTCTAAAGAATTGACTTGAAGGAATGATAAGAAATCCTTGCTACGACCTAGCAACATGAAGGATTTCAAAAACGGTCACTGTCCGACAAATCATAATCTGCCTATGTAATCGATCAATCATCTTTATGACCAAATGACAATCGAACTTGTCATTTATCGCCTTACAATCTAGTCACTGCGAGATGTCACATCATTAAGTAAATAGGGACCAAAATACAATGTTAATCCAATTCACTTTAATAGAGTTCACAATTGTCGCTACAACCTATTTGGATGGAACAAAGTATTACGATAAATGTCAAATATATATAATACAATATTTAATTTACAATAGTTCTGGCATTCATTTTAATCCCATCGAAAGTACATGACTTTCATGTTTCGCCTGAGACAATGCCTTGGTTAAAGGATCAGCTATGTTCTCAACTGTCCCAACCTTACAAACTGTAATTTCTTTCCTTTCTATTAAATCTCTAATTACATGAAATTTCCTAATTACATGTCTAGATTTATTACTAGACTTGAGCTCTTTTGCTTGAAAAATTGCCCCGCTGTTATCACAATATAAGGTGATAGGATCCTCTACAGTCGATACTACTTTCAGTCCTTCCAAAAATTGTCTAACCCAAACAGCTTCTTTTGCAGCTTCAGATGCTGCAATGTACTCAGCTTCTGTTGTAGAATCAGCAGTCACAGGCTCCTTAAAACTCCTCCAACAAACCGCTCCTCCATTTAACACAAAGACATATCCAGCTTGAGATTTCAGATCATCCCTGTCGAGTTTGGAAACTAGAATTTGTATAACCTTTTATACGCAGCTCAGATTCTCCTCCAAACACTAAGAATGAATCCTTACTCCTTCTTAAGCACTTTAGGATATTCTTGACAGCTATCCAATGACTTTCACCTGGATTTTTCTGATAGCGACTAGTCATACTCAAAGCATATGCAACATTAGGACGAGAACACATCATAGCATACATGATCGATCCAAAAACGGAAGCAAAAGGGATCGTTTTCATGCGTTCAATATCCTCTGATTTAGTAGGACAGTGTGACTTACTCAAAGTGATCCCACAACCCATAGGTAAAAACCCTCTCTTGGAGTTCTTCATATTGAATCGGTCAAGAATTTTATCAATATAAGCCTCTTGACTCAATGCTAGTATCCTTTTAGATCTATCCCTATAAATCCGGGTACCCAAGATGCGTTGAGATTCTCCAAAATCTTTCATTTGAAAATGATTTCCTAACCATTTCTTAACACAAGTAAGCATATCTAAATCATTCCCAATGAGTAATATGTCATCCACATAAAGAAGTAAGAAAACAACTTTACTCCCACTGAATTTCATGTATAAACATGACTCTTCAACACTTCGAGAAAAACCATTCTGTTTTATAACATGATCAAAGCGATGATTCCAACTTCTTGATGCTTGCTTAAGACCATAAATTGACCCTCTTAAGCTTGCATACTTTGTTAAGATTTTTAGGATCCTCAAAACCTTCAGGTTGTGTCATGAACACTTCCTCACTTCCTCTACCAGAAATCCATTCAGAAACGCGGTTTTGACATCCATTTGCCATATTTCATAATCATGAAATGCAGCAATCGCTAACATTATCCGAACAGATCTAAGCATAGCAACTGGTGCAAAAGTTTCATCATAGTGTAAACAAATATAAAAATATAAATCCCTGATATTTTTTGGGTGAAACCTTTTGCAACCAATCTAGCTTTGAAGACATCTGGATGTCCATCTATACCTATTTTGATCTTGAATATCCATTTACACTGAAGAGGTCTAACATCTTGAGGTAAATCAACCAGGTCCATACTTTATTATCATACATGGAATCCATCTCGGATTGCATGGCCTCAAGCCATAGCTTTGAATCAGAACTCGTAATAGCTGCTTTGTAGGTTTTGGGTTCATTACTTTCTAAAAGTAAAACCTCATATTCACCATCTCTTTCTATAATACCAAGGTATCGATTAGGTTGGCGACTAACCCTCTCTGACCTCCTAGGTTCAGATGGAATAATAACTGATTGAGACGTAAGAGGAACATCTTCTTGTGATGTCATGTCAGTTTGTGGCTCTTGAACTTCTTCAAGTTCAAATTTTCTCCCACTCTGTCTTCTAGAAATAAATTCCTTTTCTAGAAAGACAGCTTCACGAGCCACAAATACTTTGTTCTCGTTATTGTTGTAGAAATAATAGCCACATGTTTCCTTAGGGTATCCTTCAGATATACATTGTTTAGAACGTGGTTCAAGCTTATCGTCAGACTTGTTCTTGACATATGCTTCACAACCCCATATTTTCATGTATCGCAAATTCGGAATTTTTCCTTTCCATATTTCATAAGGAGTTTTATCAGTTGCTTTAGTGGGACTTACATTTAACGATCGTATAGCAGACAAAATTGCAAAACCCCAAAACGATTTAGGTAATTCTGTTTGACTCATCATTGATCGAACCATATCAAGTAAAGTTCGATTTCTCCTTTCTGCCACACCATTTAATTGTGGTGTACCTGGAGGAGTTAACTGAGATACAATACCACAGTCTTTCAGGTGATCTTTGAATTCATTACTTAAATATTCACCACCACGATCTGATCGTAATGCTTTAATTTTCTTATTTAATTGATTTTCTACTTCATTCTGAAACTCTTTAAACTTATCAAAAGCTTCACTTTTATACCTCATTAAGTAGACAAATCCAAATCTACTCATGTCATCGGTAAAAGTAATAAAGTAGTCAAAATTTCCTCTAGCTCTGATACCAATTGTTAATTATTTAGGTATGGTTTATACTCATCTTATGATATATGTAATTACAAGTTAATTATTTTATACCTAAATCTACATGCATGAAAAAAAATATGTAAAACTTTGTCTAAATAAAGTTAAAGATAAGAAAACCATACTTAGCTAATGGTTATTTTTTTGGGCACCACAACAAGGACTCCTTCCTTATTGTACTTCTTGTGCTTGTATTATAAGGATGATCCTCCAAAATGTTGTTATAATATACAACCTCCAAAGGTAGCACCCAACACTAGCCAAAAACAACACTAGTATGATTAACTAGATAATACTAGTATTAATAATATATATTTGATATAATAACTAATATTATTACAATAATATTACTAGTTAAAATATGTGTTTTATGTAATAAGGATGAAGAAAATAAGAAGATAAAATTGGTCTTTTTGTTGTTGATGAAACTATCCGACATGGACTTAAAAGACCAACAATTTCTTCTAATTTTTCAACCTAATTATGTTATGGAATTTAGGGGTATTTATAGGCAAAATTGGAGGACAAATATTAGGCATAAGTGACACTTAGGTGGACACTTGTTGTGTCTACAAAAATTGGTCCAACATGGCCTAATTTTGGATAGTTTCGATTTTCGATATTTGCCCCACAAATGCTTATAAGTCTTATATTTAATTATCTTACATAATTAAATATTAATTTAATTGATTTAACTTTTAATAATTTAATTAACAACTCATAATTACGCAACTATTAAGTGATTATAAAACTATTTTATTTACATACATTGTGCAAATATTAAGTTCACTAGCTAAATTTACAACTCATTGTAAAAGTAAATAGCTAATTGATTCCCCTTTATATTTAATACACATATCAAATGAATTGTTAACTAATTAACAATTTATAAAAATTTTATCATTTAATATCATATATTTAAATAATTAAAACTTCTTTTATTTTGAGTTCGTAACCCGTTATCAAATAACATACTATCTTGACTATTAAAGTCAATATTGGTAGAATAATTATTTCGTATAAATAATTAATCCTAATACAATTTTTGGGACTCGTCCCATAGGTGTGACCTAAAGGGATCATCGAATCACCGCTGTTTACACGACAGTAATGTCAAACTCTAGTCAGCCAATCATTACTGATATACGATGACCAGCTGATAAATAAATAAATAAATTCCCAAACATTCCCTAAAAGATTTATAAAGTAAATGCACATATTGTGGAAGACACTACTCCAACAAGGGTGGTGAAAATCTTATTTGCACCTTGAGAAATGAAGCGGCGTTACAAATTGGATTCCATTGCATGTATCAAGACGTTTTTAATCGCACCGGCCTCACGAGCGAACTCATCGTATGCAGTTCATTGGGCTCCTCGCGGTGGGCTCAGCTGTCATTGGCTGAATTAAATACTTGAGCTTGTCATCTGCGATGGCAGCATTCCGTAATGATGTCTCCCAATCAGCAAAGTTGCTCCCATCATATTTAAGTCGAGTGGATTGATTAATATGGTCCATAAGTGATCGGAGCCATGATTCACGGGTGAGTGTAGCAGAAGGTCCAATATTAACGTCACGGTCAGTCGTTTTAACAACAATTTATAATTATCTACAATGTGAAAAGAAGATAGTAAGTAAAAAACATCGAATAACTGAAGTCAATGTAAATGGTTTTAACAATGACTTAAACATTTATGTAATCAACCTCTCTCAATTGGATAACATAAACGATCCCAAGACCCAACTTCTCTAAATTGGTAAGCTAACCACTTAGCTAGTTCTGTCTTAGAACTCTAGGTCGATAAATTTCTCAAATTTATCCCATAGTCCATTATAATCTAACATTGTTTTAAATTATAATGTTGAGTTCAACTAAATCAATATACATTACTTACCCAAGGTAGAAGGGGTCCATACAGAGAGTAATATGTCCAATATATATGCCCACCGGCGAACAAGGGATTCATAGTCAATTGATCTAGAAAGACTAACCTCAATTTTTAATTAAGAGAGAGATCCCATTATTTATTTTAGATTCATTTTAAGTGAACAAAAAATTAAGTGAATAGGAATAAATGACGGCTAAATTGACATCGTATGTCACATGAAGTCACGATTTATATACTATATGATCCAATTTCAGGCAATTTTAGGTGGTCTGGTTTAGGCGGAATATGATGAGATGTAACAATTTTAAACATGCGGTGAATAAACAAGCGAAGAAGCAAAAAAACAAAATAATAAAATACTAGTGTGGCTTATCAACCTAAAGATTACAACTTTGGAATCCAATCACATTGGACCCGGGATGCTTGGTGGAAACTCCAGTCTTGTGATGCACCAACGAGGTCCATTTAACGTCTTCAAATCTCCACTTTATAGTCTTCTTCCGAAATAAATTACATTACATAAAACTACATAGCCAAAGTCCTATTAATTACATTCTATGAATAACGTAAACAAAAACCAAAAGAAAAAGGAGATACGAGATCTCATTAAATAATCACCGATTACTTTTTCATCATTACAAAAAAACAATCAAAACTAATATAAGGCCACACTAGATTACATTACATTCTCAATGCTGAAAATAAAACATTCATCGAAAAAAAAATTGCAATCATTCAACAGTATTTCATAATGCAAAATATTTATCCCAACCACCTTTTAATAATTTATAATATGAAAATTTACGTAAATTTTCACAAAACCAACTATATATGTCATACATATATAATAATCCAAGAATAATTCAAAATATCATATATAGTGAATTAATCTACTATTATTCTAAACAATTTAAAATAATAAGGTATCAAATTAATAAAATAAAATATCATAAACAATTTACGATATTAAATTAAATTGATAAAAGAAGCCAATAAAATCGGCCAAACATAGGGTTTCTGAAAGATTTTCCAAAAACAACTTTCCGGAAAAATTTCCAAAAATTAAAACTTTCCAAAAAAACCTTTTTTTTTTTTTTTTTTTGTAAAATAGCCTGTAAAGCAATCTAAACGTTTGAATTTGGCCTAAAAACAACAACCCTGCTATGCAGTCCACTTTAGAATGCTGTTTACACTCAAAAACCACTATTTGTTCAACGCAATCAGACACTCTGACTTTTTACAAAAAAAAAAAACGTCTGGAAGAAAAAAATACGTTGAAACCTTTTTGTTATCGTATAATAAATAAAAACAAGCAAATTTCATTAATACATTAATTATCATATAACAAATGTAATAATCAAAATTTTCGAGGAAGATTTTTAACGCATAAAAATCGACTTATATTGTGTTGATTCAATCTGTATTATATCAATAAATTTAACTAAGTCAATTTAACTTTTAAACTGATTAAGGGGGCCGAAAAATTCAAGAATATATCGATTTAAATCAAGAAAATCAAGAAACGCTTTATCATCATATGAAAAAGCAAGAACATACATATTAAAACAATTTTGAAGCCTATGCTCTGATACCACTTGTAGGAAATATCGTATATTTCAAAATTAACTTTAATATGAATGCAACAATAACAATAGATAAATCGGTATAAGAAGGTAAGGAATAACCTTATTGGGTCCTTTGCTTTTGGCCTTTAAACAACCTAGTATAATAGATTTCAAGGCAGAAATCCTCCTACCAATTGCACCGAAGATGATCCCAAAATTAGTCTCTCTCTCACACGTTTTTTTTTTCGTTTGTGACCGTCTAGTGCCTCGCAAAACCTTGTATGTTAGGGTTGAGATAGAGTCCTTGTGGAAATAATATTGTATGAATATTAATATATAGAAGATTCAAATCTATCTTCTTATTACTCTGTTTCACGGCACACCAACAACCCAAACAGTAGTCCCAACTAAAATAAAACTCACTTTTATAAGTTATTGGAAGATATTTTGGAAGTTGTTATATAATTAATCATATTTATGTGGACCGAGATTAACTGAGAATTTCGTCCAAACCAAACGTGTGGTATTGGTCACTCATCCAATATTATGATTGATCATATATATATATATATATATATATATATATATATATATATATATATATATATATATATATATATATATATATATATATATATATATATATATATATATATATATATATATATATATGGCAAGAGAATATAATTAATTATCGTACAATTAATTAAATTTAATATCACGTATTAAACTTATAAATATAACATTTATATTTATTTAGAATTAAGATTTTAATTCATTTCTCATAATAATCTTTTAATCGTATTAAATAATTATTCGTATTATTTCCATGACTAATATTTGGTCAATTTTAGGCATATATGCAATATATCAGTATATAATTACATTTCTTGTAACCATCCTAAAGGTGTGACCGATAGGGACCAACTAATCACCACCATCACTATGACAGTAACGTCAAACTTCTAGCAAAGCCAACTGTTACTGATTTACGTTATTTAGTTGATAAATATACAAAGTATCCCTTTGTGATCTTGTAATAGATTTAGATTGTAGTCGCACTAACTTTGGAGGACACATGCTCCAACAGAAGGTAATTAGCTATTTAAATTTACAAGAAGTTGTAAATTTAGCTAATAAGGGTTCTATTGATACATTTTATATTGATAAAATGGTCTAATGATTACTTGATATTAGTTGTTAATTTATGTTATTGAAGTGTTAAATAATCAAATTAATAGTTAATTATGTAAGATAATTAAATTATAAGACTTATAAGCATTTGTGGGACAAATGCTGCAAATCGAAATGAACCCGATTGAGGTCCATATGGACTAATTATTTTGGAGGTTCTTAAAACCTTTCACTTGTCAATATTGTTGGCAAACGCCATGAAGAGTCTATTGATCTAAATATACTCAAGAGGGGGGGGGGGGGGGGGGTTGAATTGAGTATGCCAACGTTTTTGTTTCTTCTTAGGTGTAGATATTTGCGTGATGAATAACGTATGAAAACAATAAGTAAGAGGAGACACAATATTTTTGAAGTGGTTCGGTTTCATAAATCGAAACCTACGTCCTCTATTCTCGATTAATAAAATTTTAATTTTATCAACCCTACTCGTACAACTAGACGTTAGTTGTAACTCAATCTAGATACCGTAAAATACCTAGCTACTTCAAGTACCGTGAAATACTTGAATACAACGAGTACCGTGAAATACTCAACTATCCTACGTAAATAAGATAAATATTCTATGGTTCTTCGTGTTCACAAACTGAACGAATAAGAACGGTTTATAGCACTTAAATCTTGTAACGAAATATGACAGTTTAAGCACGAGTAGTACAGGGATTCTTTGATGGCGCTTGTCTCGGTTTTTGTGCGTTTGAATGTGTTGCCTTCAATGTGATTTGAGCATTCTATTTATATAGAATTATATCTAGGTTTTTCAAACCCTAGATGATTTAGGAATATTATTTTATGTAGACTTCTAGTCTTTTAAATAATATTTCCTTAAATCTAATCTTAATTAATTTAGGAAAGATTTAATAAGATATTTAAGTATTATATATAAGACCAATTTTCTAAATCATATTTAGGAAAGATCTTATATTATAAAACAAATAATATCCTAATCAAACTCAATCTCCTAAATCTTATCAAAATATAATAAATTAAATTTTATACCAAAATCTAGTTTGTTAAGATATTTAAATAAATACATAATAGTTATTTAATCAACCGTCAACAGTATAGAAACGTGTGACATGATACGGTTTCCATAACCGTCAAACAAGATTTCCTAGATTCGGATATTTGACAAATTTGGTTAAATAAAAATCCTTAGTATATTAGGAAAAATAATTAACTCATAAGATAATTATTTTATTCCTTTTTAACTATTTGGATATTTTATTTATAATAACCATTTAAGATTAATAATCCAATATAGAAAGATAGGATGATATTAATCCCAACGAAGTTTATACGGATATTAATAACACAATCACTTCAACCGCCATAACCTAATCCACGCATTTCTGTTATTTCCCAGAGTTATAGCTACGAGCTATAGCTTTGCATGAGTCACTTGCCAAAGTTATAGCTGAGAGCTATAACTTTCGGCAGTAATGCTCTTGACTTAACTATTCCGTTACTCGATTATCTATCCTAACTAATCTTCATAAAGACTATAAGGATCTTGAGATCTTCCATCAATCTTTGACTAGCTTCACGCTTGATTAACTCATCTTGAAGCTTCTAGATGGAAACTCTTTTAATTTCACGTTTGATTGACGAGATCTTCCTTTCTTAAAATAATTGTACCCTTGACACACGATTACACATACGAGTATATAATATATTATCTAGACTTGTCATTATCAAAACATAAACAATTACTAATATATATACTTATTAATATATGTTTCAACAAATTCCCCCCTTTTCACTAGTACAAAAACCCCTTATTGCGTCAGTTTTAGATGCCCAATTGCGTTAGTTCTGGTCTGACGTATATCGAGGGGTCGTTTATTGATACTTCAGTTTTAAAACTGACGCAAAAAGTTATCATTTGCGTCAGTTGTTGCAGAAGAACTGACGCAAAAGGGGCACTATTTGCGTCAGTTGTGGTAAAAGAACTAATGCAAATAGTGTAGGAACTGACGCAAATAGTATAGTATATGCGTCAGTTATTGTTTAGAACCAACTATTTTGCTCTTTTTTTTTTGCATCAGTATCTCTGTAACTGACGCAAATAGTGTAGTATATGCGTCAATTATTGTTTAGAACCGACTCTTTTGCTCTTATTTTTTGCGTCGGTTATTTCTTAGAACTGATGCTTTTGCTCTTATGTTTTTTTAAAAAAATATCAAATTTCACTACCGAAATTTCGGCAGCACCACCCATAAAACTGATACCCAAAAATTTAAAACCACCTAAACTAAGATATACAAGCAAAGGACATTACATTTCATTCGATCAACGTTCCAAATACAATCTAAAGTACAAATAATCCCACAAATTTCCTTCCAGAAATGTTAATTGTTTGTAATATATCCGAGAACGGCTTAGGTGTTCAACATACATACTTGAGATCTCTTGAAGAATTGAGATCACTAGATTCAGCGATTTAGAGCAAGCATAAGTAAATCTACTGACAATGAATCCATAGCATGTGTAGAAACCACTTACTGGCTCAGTTGCACCAGGACACATTTTCTTCAGCTGTAACATCACAAAGTTAACTGCATATTTAACCGATAGCTTCTCTATATCATAGGCACACCTCCAGGCAACCATGTAGACAAGAGCGGGATGACCAGTAGCCTTGTGGAGATTAAGAAAATATCCACATGCGAAGGAAGAGGGGGCCACCATTCCTAATAACTCAGCATCTGGCCAAAATACATTTGAAAATCTCAGAGCAATCTTATTTTCATTTCCAACATCAACGTCCGAAATAGCATTCATCTTCCAATCTGGTAACTTCTGCGAAAATTCGATCAAGTTGGCTTTCAAAATCCCAATAGGCACTGTAATGATGGCCACGTCAGCTGTAAAATATGAGCCGTCATATACTATCACCTTCACCTTATCAAACTCATTGGATATCTTCGTAACCCTAGTTGTCCATTGCGAACAATGGCGAAAAAAATTCAGATAGTTTGCAAAAATTAGTGTGCCAGTTCTGAACTATAAGCCAATAAACACAGTTTAACAAGTGTCTTAACCAATTGCAAATATGTAGAAAGGCAGGGTGTTTCACAAAATTATCCTGGGCCTAGCTCTTATAAAAGTTATAGATTTTTTTTGACAATTAGATTACTTTAGATTAGTTAGTAAAGGGACGGAAAAAATAACTACGAAAAATCGAAAATTAGTAATAAACAAACTGATTAATCCTAATTTTACAAATTTGAGATTGAAAAGGTTCAGATTGATAAACAAACTGCCGACCACTTTAATTTTCCTTAATAATTGGTGCATATAGGAAAAACGCTTGCAAGAGTTGATAAGGTACCTGTGATTCAATCGTATGTCAGCATCCTTGGCTAGGGTATTAATTAGAGGAGAATAACCTTGTGTCATGGGACCATGACCCCTAGAGAGAACTTGCTCCTGCACACAGCAATCACGTCACCAATCTTAAACAAAATGCAAAACTCATCTACTTGACTTAGATAGTTGCGAATTTGCGGATGAGCATACGATGTCATCTCATGTAACTAGTTGCCTTTTCGGACACTAAAAGCTAACAACACAATCGGACAATATAGTACAATCTGACCAAAGTCGAGCTGCTGCCCAAAAAGTCTTAATAGAAGCTAAGTAGTAGATCTTTCACACACCAAGCCTTAAGACCGACCATAAAACGTCACACCCTATTAGGTATCTGCTGTGTTGCCACATGCCCTATTAAAGGATGCCTGAATAAGTGTCTTCTTCGAACAATCTCAAATGAAAATGTGTTTCATGGGTCCCTCTTTACCACACCGAATGTTATGGGGTTTGTGGCCTTACAGACTTATGGCCTGGTATATTATTAGAGAAAATGTTTTCTAGGTTTTTGCTGTTGAAATTACTCAGGTAAAAAAGCTCTTGAAAAGTTGGTCAATACATAACATTACTTATGTGTGACATGTAAGACACTCAGAAACTGACCCCTGATTTACCTGATCCCATGATTTTACGGATATCATGTCAACATCAGCAGCAAACCAAGCTTCTATTCTACATAAGTACCATTGTAAAACTCCATGTGCAAGTCCATCTTGTCTGCGCAAGTAACACATCAGAAAAAAGTGCAAGTGTGGCACACAACATTTGTTTCAAACGAGCTTGCTATCAGCGCTGAAATCAGAAAAAAAAAAAAAAAAAAAAAAAAAAGACAAAAGAAACAGCCCTAAAAAGAGTATTTCTTCAATGCTAAATAAAGATAGCACAACGTACATACATCCAATGCCCAAAATGGCGCCTTTCAATTCGAGTCTTAGCCAAAGTCCAAATCAATACTCACTTCGTAACTTGTTTGGAAATAATCACCAGAAATGGTACAATATGAAAATGTGTGCCAAAGTAGTTATATATGTAACATATATAGCGATCCCGATGACTAGTTTTGAAGTGAAAGTTAATTAGCAATGAAAAAAGTAGTAAATTGCATAAATTCGATAAAGCTGATAAAGCTTTGAGTTGGTTATAGTTGAAGTGAGCATTAGGTAAGTGACCCTTAACACTTGCTTTCCTAGAGATCCTACCACCTCGATCTTCTCCCCAATTCTAGTTTATATTTCGGTCCTCCACTCTGCACCCAACACTATTTATTTACCATTTATGCAATTCAATAATACTTCTATGCTAAAAAAGTAAAAAATACGGAGTATCAAAACATTACCAGAACAGTGACATCCCTGGTAGCCAAGGCCAATATATCAGCACAAGAAACCCTATTTTTACATTCAGAAACACTATCAACGGCTGTTTTCGCTCTCACTACAGTGTCAAACCCGTCTCTGGCCAGAGAAAGGTCATCCAGTGCATCCTTCTCAGCATTCTCATTAAGAGATGCTATCATTACAGAAGCATCACATCCCTGAATACATAGTTATATACATTTATACCCACATCCATCATTTCGCGACTAAAAACAACTCAAATGATAATCATTGAAAAGAAAAGAAATGAAAAGAAATTTTGCAAGTAATCTGATTTCGTCAAGGCGACGGTATTGGCGAATCAAGGCACGGTATTGGCGAATCTGATTTCGTTAAACAACATTCAGTAAAATAAATTTTGGAAGTACTCTAATCTACCCAACTTTAGTGAAGGTGAGTAGATCAGTTAGGCTAATTAAAATAGAAAACCCTCAATTTGACTTAACCCTAACCCTAAAAAAATTGTAGATTTACATTCAATTCATACTAACAAATCAATTACTACACAAAATTGTATGTAAACAACAATAATAAGTTTAAGCTCTCTATTTGGCTAACCTCCTTGTAATTGCCTCTTTGAGTGATATATACATACTTACCTTTTACCAAAAAAAAAAACAATAATAAGACTTATTAAAAGAATTTACAAAAAAAAAATTAAGTAAAACACATACCAATATAAAATTAAGAATTAGATGAGTAGAAGAGTGAGACGGAGACGGCGACGGAGACGGTGACGAGGCGCCAGTGGGTCGGCGGTAGGTCGTTGGTGTGGTGTGGTGTGGTGTGGTAGGGTGTCCATCGGAATGAGGCGTTAATTTTTGGTTGAACAAGAATGAAAGGGGAAGGGCGTGTATATTGTTTAATACGGGAATGTCAAAACTCAAATGCATCGGTTCTTAATATAACTGATGTATTAAAATACATCGGTTTTGCCGAAAACTGATGTATTTGATCAAATACATCAGTTTTGTTGAGAACTGACGCATTAAATACTTCAGTTTTTTTCAAGAACCGACGCAAAAAGCTTGATTATAAGGCAAAAATTGGGCTCCCGCCAAAATTAAGTACTTTTTGCGTCAGTTTTGCTAGAACCGACGTAAATCACTTGACGCAATAGGGGATTTTTGTACTAGTGTTTGATGATGGCAAGTCTTTCTTAGAATTGTGTCCAAGTGTTACGTTCTACCTCAACATAATATCGGTCAATCATAGCATAGATCAACTTAGGGTTTCTATCTTCTAGCTAATCCATATCCTTTAAGAACCCTAAGAGACAATGAATTACGACAAGGAGCAAGCTTAGGCAAATTCTAATCTAGGTCGCATTCTTTCCCCCTCTTGACATCATCGAAAAGACAAGAAGAGACATGAAACGACTAGAATAATATATCACAAAACACGAATAAGCATGCAAACCACAATATATCACACACAAAGTAGACAGATATTAAACAAGTACGATTGTCAAGAGTTACACAACCACAAAAGACTGTTTTGGCCTATAGGCCCGAATCACAAAAGATAATATTGTTTGGTGGGATTAGCCGAAAATGGGACAAGGCAAAAGATATCAATGTTTAATAAGCACGATAAATCAGTAATGGGAATGGTATACATGAGGGTGGTTGATGATGTTTGGGTTCTTGTAATCGGGGCGAGTGCGGAATTCCAGAGTAGAAAGCCTATCAAGACATGAGCTGACATTATTTGCTTGAGCATTCAAGCATTGGTCAAAGTTAAGAACCTTCATGGACAAAGCTTTGACCGCTTCCAAGATCATGGCACCGTCTTCTCTCATCTAGATTCCATTCTTCGCAAGTGAGCCCCCTTGAGTTGTTAGAAAGTGTAACCTATCACTTACCATAAAGATTTAATCACATGCTGTCTGCACTCCTTTCTCCATGGCATAAAGCCTGTCCTCAACCTTCTTCATCCAGCCCTACAAATCTTGTTCCCCTGTGGTCTCACCATCCTTTTTGCCTTTGTGAGAATCAGACAAAACAGCAAGAAGTTTGTCAACTTTACCCTTTAATCCTTCAAAAGAACCAGAAGGATTAGACTTCGGTTCCCCTAACCCATTGCGGCCAAATACCAAATCAAGACCGTCACCACACACACCCATGAGTTTCATTAATTTGTCATTCATCATGTCCCAAGGGAAAACACCATAAATTTTCTCACTCACAATGCCCTTTTTCATCATTAATTCTGACACCCATATTCCATATGGGATGTCAATAGTAGAGCAATATTTTCTTTTACAACAAGTGAGGAAACATGTAGAATCTTATATTATGGCACATCAGAAAAGCCAAATTAACCTTGGTACCTTCTAGCCAATGATAATGTAAGATAGCTTCACAACACGAAAGCTTGTCCCTCCCTCCCCGTCGTGGTACAATGGTGTTACACAAAAAATTGTAGAAAAAATTGATTTTCGGGGAGAAGGACGTTGTGAGTAAAACACTTATCTCAGTTGCAGCTGGATCAAAATAAGATTTAATCACCATATTTTGTTTGTTATCCACATTCCCCCATTCTTTACTCGGGTCAAGTTCGACCCCGGCATTCTCTAAGTTGAAAACATCACAAATATACGACATTGTCACAACCACATCCTTTCCATTAACAACAACTACCAACCCATCCTCATCCATCTTAACAGAATCAAAGAACTGAACTACTTCTATCGGCAAGACACAACCTGAAAAACTACTAATGTTTGACCATCCTTGATACTCCAAGAACTCTTTGAAGAATTTCAAAGAAATGGACCCATTTATCCAAGAACTAGGGTAAAAACGACCGACATGAATGGAGTAAGGCAAGACGCGATCGATTAACATACCTTCCATTTTAGTCATGCAGACTCTATCCAACCTTCCTTAGTTGCTTCCAGGGACGCTTCTCGAAGTAAGGGACGAGCAGTATATTCTGGTGTAGTGAACATTGGAGAATCCTCTCCAGTAGTTGACTTTCCTTTGTTAAGCTTACGCCTCTTTCCTTTTGAACCCGACATTTCGGATTTTTGAGGTGGTGAAACAGAGGGTGAAGGATTTGGAGGTGGTGAAGGTGAAGAGGTATGTTTCTTGCGATGGGCTCGGGTAGCTCTTGATGGAGTCATTTTGGTGGTTTCTGAAGGAGGGATGAACGGATTGTGAAGGTTTTCTTGGGAATATGGAGGTTTGTTGGTATTTGTTTTGAGGGAGAGTAATGGACGGTATGATGGTGATGGTTTGAGTGAGGTAAGAAAGGTGAGGTAAATGCATGTGGTAGGTTAGTCTGACATATGTATATTCGTGTACACCTACGATGATCCGGAATGGGGAGTAGATTCTGCAGGACAGAGACAAATGAGCTAGGAGCTGGGGCAGGAATGTGAGATGCGTACTTTGGACCGAATTAGAATTATATCACATTTAGAGAAGTTATCAGTTGTATTTTATTTTTCTGTTATGTAGTAACTGTAATAATCAAGTTTAAATTTTATCAGTTTTTATAAAGTACTTTGGTTGTTTTACTTTGTTATTCACTACCTCGGATATTCCGAGATGGTAACAGCTTCATTTATTTGAGAATGTCTTGCTAAAGGCTCTGACCAATTAACAGTGGTCAGATTGTTACCGCACAGTTTTGTTTTGACCTATGTTTTTGTAAAGCAAATTATTTGAAACGTGCTTATTGTTTATGCATATTTCCAACTCCACTGTCTAGAATTTTCATTCACGTTTTCAAAATGATAAGCCACGTAAAATCTTAATGAGTCGTTATTTAATAGTGATTTTTGCAAGTTGTCCAAATTTCCGTGTAAGCGCTGTAAAGTTTTGTTCAAACCCACTGAGTTGTAAAATTTATTATAAATAATTTCCTTAAGCTTTAAAATGATTGTTCTTCCTATGATTAGTTAATTCCTTATGGTTTTAATTATGGTTTTTGGAAGTTGCTAAGTGATGTTTGATTGTTAAAATGGTAAAGTTTTAAATATAAAAGTTTAAATCAAATATGAATTATGCTATGTAATCATGTAATATTCCGATATGACATTAGTAGCATGAATAGTAGACATATTATATGGATATGAACCTTGTTATATAATAATATAACCTTAATTATTATTGGCGAGTTTTATACAAAGTTAGTTTCTTTTATATCGACGCTTTTGGTTATGCCACAAGGTGAATTACATATTGTTATGTTTAAGTCTGATCACAATATATTGAATTAGTAATTTGGTCGACACGTGAATTGTGTAAATGCTAGTCTTGTTTTCAATCTATAACTTGTAAAATCGTTAGTTGATTCGTGTTTATAAATTGTCATTAATTACAACTTCATTGTTTTGAAAGTTTCGAAATGTTTTCAAATTGATAATCCATGATAAGGCTGATGTTTGATAATTATGGTAATTGTTTTGCAACAGGAAGAATGTGTAGCTACATGTTAATAAAATTTTTGCCTAAATATGAAATTGTTGATATAAACCCCTTATTCTGCACGTTATATCCATTACTGGATTTATGATTGATGTAATTTGAGCAGATGAGAAATGTACCTATGTGGTTTTAACTTATTTATACCTAGAAATGTTAAGCTGACCCGCTAGTCTATGATTGGTGTATATCTTGTCAAATAAGCCGATGCTCCATGTTTAATTATATTGGTTAAATTTTGCCTTATGTCTTTTCTAGAATATGATTTCGTTTCTATAATATGACGATGAGCATGAAATGTTTTGATTTGTCAATTTTGAACTATGAGTTAGCTAATTGTCTACATTGGTGTAATTTCGTTAAGTTTGTGTTAAAATTTAAGGGTATATAGGTACTAGTAGTTACCTTGATTTTGTTTTACTGCGTAGCATGAAATTGACAAATATGATGGTTGCTTCAAAAGTCGGATGCTAGTGGTAATTACCTTATCATATGAATTGTGACTGATGTTTTGGTGATCTTCTTGAGCATTGAATGTGAAATTTGTAATGGGGTTACGGGGACGTAACTATGTTTTAAGGAGGATAGGATTGTAAAATCTTGATGCTTTATGATATGGCTAGTTGATAATGATAATTAGTATGTCGGATTGTTTGAATATATATATTTGATAATCCTGTTTACTTCTGTTATGCATTATACCGTGATTCGTGATATATCTTTTAAGTTAGTCATGCGTTAAACTTTGAGGACAAAGTTTTCTTAACGAGGGTAGAATGTAACATTTCGTGTTTTAAAGTCTATATAAGTGCTACTTGTGATTGTTTCCTGCTTGTTATATGCATGTTTCCTTACCGTTATGAGGTAGCGAACTTCGGGACGAAGTTCATTTTAAGGAGGGAAGACTGTAATACCCCGTATTTTAGCCTCGGTCAATGACAGTCAAACTATATTTTTTTTATAAGTATTTCAGATAGAATGTTTATAAGTATTTTATGTAAACTGTTATTATTTTATAAATCATATTTCTACGATTATTTCGTATTTCATAATAATTTTATATTTGATGATTTATTCATAAAATCACTTTTCATTCATATTTCTTTGATTTTGATAGTACGTTATAATTTAATATATTTTATATTTTATATTTATTTCTCACCTATACTTAATTTCTATTTTTATTTAAGTCGTAATTCTATTTAATTTCTATATTCCTTACATATTCTTATAATTAATATAATTAATATTTCCTAATACTAAGTATATAATTAATCTAATATAACTATTTATATGTCTCGTTAATTTTAAGTTACGGGGTAAAGAACGGAATTTTGATAGTATAATTCTTTGATATGCGTGATGGACTAGTGAGGTGGGCTTGGACTCGATTTGTGTAGTGTAAAACGAAACCACCACCCATGAAACAAAACCCTACACAACCCTAATCACCCATACCACAAAACTGCCTCCATCGACATGAGAACCTGCCTCCTTCGATCCGACAAAACCCTACTACTACCTACACCCTGTCTACCTCCACAACTTCACGGTAAACACCACCCAAACCACCGTGTGAACTGGAGAGAACAAGCGGAGGAAAACGCATCAGAAACAGCCGTCACCATCTCCGTATTTCTTACCTTGCACTGCAGCGAGTTTGTGAGCGTTTATCTTACTCTTCTCATGTCTTTTATCTGTATATTTTGGTTATATGTAATCTTTGTAATACGTATAACATGTTTGGAGTCTTTAAATCATCATAGGACCACCGTAGCTGCTATAACAATCACCTTAAATAGCGTCAGTGGCTGCGTTCGTACTCTGTTTGCGTTTTTTTGTGTTTGATTCGTATGTGCTAATTGGGTTGTCTATGAGCACGAGTCCTTGATGGGTGATAGTAGGATGTGTGTATTTTAGGTTGGTGGTATTAAGGTGGTGCGTGGTGTTCGGGAAGGCCCTAGTCGACAGTCGTTTAGGGAGTTTATAATCTGTCAGAAACAGGGGACGCGGGTAGTGTGTGAGCGTTTTATGCGACTGTTTCAGGGAGTTGGAGTAGTGTCGGTGGCTGGTGTTTGGCACCAGGGGCTAGAGTGTAGTATGAGGTATCGAGTTTGGTGGTTGGTTGGGATAGGGGTGGTGTTAGCTGGTGGTAAAGAGCCTGCTTACATGGGGATGGAACACGGTTTAGTACAGGAGCAAGAGGGTTGTTAGTAACCAGGCTGTTTGGGGATAGTGTCGATGGCTGCTTGGGTCGTGTTAGGGTCAATGAGTGGTGTCAGGTGGTTCACCGTGGTGCACTAGCGGCAGCCACGGTGGGGTAGTGGTGGTTCAGGTGGCGTGATGGGTGTAGAAGGAGTTGTTGTCGGGGCTGCCAAGGTGTTTGTCGAAGGGTCTGCATATCGGTTTCTTATTGTTGTTATTTCCCTGCCCGTGTATGTTATTAATACTATACTACTATTATTATTATATGTATTATTACTATTAGTAATATTATTGTTGTTGTTAAAGTATGGTTAGATAATTATTATTAGTAGTAAATGGTGTTCATGATATTTAATTATATGAGTTGTTAAGTAAGTTCAAAATAAGAATGTGACGGATATCAGTAGTTCGCTTATATTTTCTATGTTTGGTTATTTAATTGACTTTAGTTATAAAAGTAATAAGGTCAGGTTGATTAAATTAATTGAAGTAGTCATGTTTAATACGGTCTCGTTATGCTTAACATATATTATTTAAATCGTTAATTTGAAGAATTGATATATATATTATACTTGTTTACGTAGTTAATTATACTAGTTAGTAATTATGTGTATATTATATTGTTAGGTGACGATTTTGAGGTGGCATTATTCTGTTTACTCGCTGGCTTGTTTTTGGACTATATTGCTATCCAGGTAGGACACATTGACACTATACTATATGTTGTGTTATGAATGGTTGTGGTATTGTGTTATGGATGCTGAGTATGATTGATATGAGAATGATATTGGTTTGACTGAGTATTGATTATTATTGTTGTTGGTATGTGCATTACATTATTTAATAGCATGATTGATTTAGAGTATTGTTGCATTTACGAGCATGGCATGTGCATTGGATACGGATTTGAGATGATGAGATATTATTGGGCACAGGCTAGTTCTGCAGGACTAGACCTGGTGACCTCAGCTGTTATGCTGGTGTTCGGTGACGACCGATTATAGTCTGCCGGGAGGTTCGGTATGGCTTGGTGCACGGGTATGAGTTTGAGATTGAGAATGAGATTGAGCTCGAGCATATCATGGCATTTGCATATCACCTTTGTTGCTTTATTTATTATTGTGTTATCCTACTCAACCGCGAGGTTGACAATGTATTCGTGTACACCTACGATGATCCGGAATGGGGAGTAGATTCTGCAGGACAGAGACAAATGAGCTAGGAGCTGGGGCAGGAATGTGAGATGCGTACTTTGGACCGACTTAGAATTATATCACAGCTAGAGAAGTCATCAGTTGTATTTTCTTTTCCGTTATGTAGTAACTATAATAACCATCATTGTGTTTTTTCAGCTTTTAAAATTGATTAGGTGCCACCGATTAAACCAATTTCCAATCGCAAAGTCTCAAAACGTTCTGATGCGGGAGCATCCTCCTATGAACTACTCCTTAACCATAATGTGAGGTCTCTAATCTACGGGTTCGACTTTGGGTCGAATACAGTGTTCAAGGTAGCATGGAACGGATTTAGCCAGAAGTCCGTCCAAGAAAGACCTAGGACGTGTGATTCCACACGGTCCTAATATTAGTTATTTTATTTTATGTTGTGTTTAAAATAAGGACTAATGTGTTTTATAGTCCAATTAGGAGTCTTTTGTAAGAGTCCTAATACAAATAGGAAGTCCTAAATTAAATAGGAATCCTAGTTGTGATAGGATTCATAGTCCTAGTAGAGTTAGGATTCGTAGTCCTCGTAGAATTAGGAATCCTATTTGTTGTAGGATTTGTAATCCTAATAGGATTAGGTTTTCTAGTATGTGTAGGATTCACAATCCTAATAAAATAAGGAGTCCTACTAGTTTTAGGATTCATAGTTAGTTTAGGAATAGGAGTCTTAATCCTAGTCAAACTACATGTTTGAACTTAAGTAGGATTAGGGTTTTCTAGTTAGTTTCAAATATGGTATTCCTACCTTATTTCAAGTAGGATTTTCGGCCATAAGACCTATAAATAGGCTGCCGAGTTCTTGTGTTAGAGAATATCCAAGTTATAAATTAAGAACCTTTTGTTAAGTTTTACTTACAAATCTAAAGTATCTGTGTGAGCTTTAAAACCCGAAGTATCTGTGTGAGCTTCAAAATAATTGAGAGGGTATCTGTGTGAGCTTGATCAATTATCCTATCCATCGACAATCATAAATCATTCATCAAATAGTTTCACAAATCTTTCAAGTATTAAGTGCTGTGCCTTATTACGTCATCAACAATCTTTATTCAAGAAGATCAAGAAACACCAAGAAACGCCACCACCGTTGACCACCGTCCACGGCGAGCCACGTCACCACCACCATCCGTTCCTTCGTTCATCATTCGTTCATTGTTCACCATTCTTGGTTACTTTTCGTTCTTTATTCGTTCAAGATTGTATTATTTTATTAATATTTTTATTCCGCTGCAACATCCGTATTTTTGTTGATCGTCTTAATTGATTATCACCCCAAATACGCATCACGTTCTCTAACCTATGGTTTAGTAAAGATATATGCCCATTGTTTTTCCGTACTACAAAATTCCAATTTTATATTTTTCTTTTCAACATTGTCTCGCAAAAAGTGATGTCTAATTTCATGATGTTTGGTTCTCGAGTGTTGGGCTGAGTTTTTAGATATAATTATCGCACTCGTATTATCACATAAAATAGGCACACAACCTACATCGACACCAAAATCAAGTAACTGTTGTTTTAACCATAAGAGTTGACTACATACCAGTGCGGCTGCAATATATTCTACTTCGGCAGTTGAAAGAGCGACATAATTTTTTGGATCCCCATAGATGTGAAACCATCTTTAATTCAAGCTCATGAAATATTATTAAGTAAAGATGCGAGGCATTTAGATCAAAGTTACAAAATAGGATCGACTTCCGTTCTTAGGATTGCTTGGGAAGAAATCGAGTCTTGGGAAGCGTGAAGGCCGTGAGGCGCGCAACGAGTGGAGGCACGTTTTCCTAGGTGTTTTAGGGTTTGTTAATTTATTAGGTTGTTAACTAAGTTTGTTACAAGTTGGTTAGGGTTGTTACAAAGTTAGTTACAAGTTTGTTAGGAGTTAGTTATTAAGTTGTTAGGAGTTTGTTACAACTTAATCTTTTCTTTTTACTATTTTATCTTTTATTTTAAATAAAGATTATTTAATCCATTAGGATAGAAATAGGAAACCTTAGTTTGATGAGGAGTACACGACTTGGCCGAGTAGATTGAGGCGTGTAGGTTGCTCGTGTGTTTTCTATTCTTAGTTGGTTTGTGTCGGATTTTCTTACTATAAATAGGCATCCTAGGTTATTGTTTTAGATATCTGAGTTTATGAATTGTTATTCAGTTTTTACTTAACCCCCAAAGTATCTGTGTGAGCTTTAAAAATATTGATTTAGTAGCTGTGTGAGCTTGGTCATTATCTATCCTTCTACAAACATAAATCGTTCATCATATCGTTCCATCAATCTTTCAAGTATTGGTAGCTGTACACCCTTACGTCATCAACAACCGTCACTAACGTGACAAAACCGTTCACACCGTGAACAACCACCATCACCGCCGATCATCACCACCGGCCACGTCATCATCTCCGTCCGTCATCATCATCATCATCACGTCGTTCATCGTTCATCATCACTATTCATTGTTCATCGTTCATTGTTTTACGTTCTTTATTTTATCCTAATTCGTGATATTTCACAAGTTATTTTATTCCGCTGCCCGTATTTTTGTTGATCGTCTTATTTGATTATCACCAACGATACGCATCAAATTGGTATTAGAGCTTCGGCTCTTGGTCTAATTTTTATTAAATCGGGTTCTTGGGAAATTACTACAATGGTAAAAGGGAAAGAATTACTAGATGCAAAGTAAATCGGAAGTTATGTACCTTGATTATTGATAGCGGTTCATATACTAACCTAATATCCGCAGAAGCAAGTTGAGAAGCTACAATTACCCAAGGTCGATAAAAAACAGCCCTACAAGTTATATTGGCTCGATGGGGAAGATGAAATCAAGGTAGAAAAACAAGTATTGGTCACTTTTAAGATCGGACCCTATGAACGAGGTTTGGTGTGGCGTTGTTCCCATGAGTGCAAGTCATATCTTATTAGGGAGGCCATGGCAGTTTGATCGAAAGGTTAAACATAATGGGAGATCTAATGTTTATAGTGTACCAAGGGGAGAACAAACTTATCATCTACAACCATGGGTTCCAAAGAAAAACTTAGAACCAAAGAAGAATGTCGATGAGGTTTTAATGGAGGCTAAGGAGGTAGAGGAGGCAATTATAAACGGAGAACCAACATTCATGATGGTAGTTTGGGATGTGGGGAGCCGTGATGCCGAGGAGAAGGGGGATAGGCGTGAGGTGCAAGACCTATTGGAGGAGTTCAGAGATGTTTTTCCGGAGGAATTACCCGAAGGGCTACCACCTTTAAGAGGGATAGAGCACCAAATTGATCTTATTCGGGGAGCAACCTTACCTAATAAACCCGCTTATCGTTGTAATCCTGAAGAGGCAAATGAATTACAAAGGCAAGTACATGAGTTGATGGATAGGGGATATGGTCAAGAAAGTCTAAGTCCATGTGCGGTACCTGCTTTATTAGTACCAAAGAAGGAAGGGAGATGGAGGATGTGCATTGATAGCCGAGCAGTAAATAATATCACAATTAAATATCGATTTCCTATACCAAGATTGGATGACATGCTTGATGAACTTGCAGGATCACGAGTGTTTTCTAAATTGGATCTAAGAAGTGGATATCGTCAAATGAGGGTTAGGGAAGGAGGCGAATAGAAGACGGCCTTCAAAACGAAGCAAGGGTTGTACGAATGGCTCGTGATGCCGTTTGGACTATGCAACGCTCCTAGTTCGTTCATGAGGATAATGAATAAGGTATTGAGACCGTTCCTTAATAAATTTGTGGTTGTTTATCTCGACGACATTCTTGTTTATAGCCAAAGTAAAGAAGAACACAAGGCACATCTAAGGGCTTTATTTGAGATGCTTAGAAAGCAAAAATTATATGGGAAGTTAGAGGAGTGTCGTTTATGGTGGCAAGCGTGATCTTCGTGGGGTACATCGTGGGAGAGAATGGAGTGAGTATGGATCCGTCAAAAGTAGAAGCAATACAAGCTTGGCTCATTCCAAAAACAACCACGGAGGTAAGAAGTTTTCATGGCTTAGCATCGTTTTATAGAAGGTTCATTCAAGGATTTAGTTCTATCATGGCCCCTATTACGGATTTAACCAAGAAAGGGGAATTCGTTTGGACTACAAGTGCCCAAAGGGCGTTTGAAGAGGTGAAGCAAAAGTTATGTTCAAATCCGGTTCTTGCATTACCATATTTTAATAAATTGTTCGAAGTTGAATGTGATGCAAGCGGCGTGGTTATTGGTGCCGTGTTGGTACAAGAAAAGAGGCCGATTGCCTATTTCAGCTAGAAGTTGAACGGTGCTAGGTTAAACTATTCTACCTATGATAAGGAGTTCTATGCTATTGTGAGAGCTTTAGATCATTGGGCGCATTATCTACGTCCTAGACCATTCATACTACACACGGATCATGAGGCCTTAAAACATATCCATGGGCAACAAAAATTAAATCCAAGGCATGCGAAATGGGTTGAATTTCTACAATCTTTTACGTTCTCATCCAAGTATAAGACGGGAAGTTCAAACGTGGTAGCGGATGCATTATCAAGAAGGTATTCTTTATTAGTTGAGTTGGATGCAAGGATACTTGGTTTCGAACATATTAATGAATTATATAAAGAAGATCCGGAATTTTCTAAAGAATTCTTAAATCCGGAAGGAGTTTATTCTACTCAAGACGGGTACTTGTTCAAAGGAAACCGCTTATGTATTCCTAAGGGCTCAATGAGGGAGTTGCTCGTGCGTGAGGCGCATGGTGGAGCAATAGCCGGCCACTTCGGAGTCCAAAAGACTAATGAGATGCTAGGAGAACACTTTTATTGGCCAAAGATGAGTAAAGATGTGCAAGATATTACTGGCAAGTGTGTAGTTTGTCAAAGGTCGAAGAGCACATTCACTAAACGGCTATATACACCTCTTCCCGTACCGGTTCAACCATGGAATGAGGTTAGTATAGATTTTATTTTGGGATTACCACGAACACAACGTGGTAAGGATTCAATTATGGTTGTGGTGGATCGTTTCTCTAAGATGGCTCACTTTGTTCCGGGACATAAGACGGACGATGCATCAAAGGTAGCTGATCTTTATTATAAAGAAATTGTTTGTTTATATGGAATACCCCTTACCATTGTGTCGGATCGAAATGTGAAATTCCTTAGCTTTTTTTGGAAGACCTTGTGGAAGTTAGTAGGCACTAAGCTTTTGTTTAGCACGTCCCATCATCCACAAACAGATGACCAAACCGAGGTAACTAGTCGAACTCTTGGTAGCTTGTTGCGCGGATTGGTAAGCAAAAGTACCAAAGATTAGGACATCAAGTGGGCTCATGCGGAGTTCGCCTATAACCGCACACCTTCGGCCACCACGGAGCGCGCGCCGTTCAAAATATTGTGTAACACCCCGATGTTTTCCGTATTGTAAATTTAAAGATTTAATTGAATTTCAAGAATAATTTATATTTTATTAAATTTCGTAAATATCTTTTTGTAATAAGAATATTTCGTTTTAAAGCTTTTTAGTTTCAATTTATGTTTCGAGTTTTATAAATCTAAGTTTCGGTTTTTATTTTCGAGAAATGACATGTATGGCGGATAATTTCATGAAATGTGGTTTACTTGCATATTTTTGTCCCATCTTGAGTAATAATAGACTTGAGAGGTTGTTTCCGTCTTAATTAGTCAAATCCCAGTCCATCCTGACTCATTAAATGAATTTCGAGTCATTCCCGACTCAAAACCCCTTATAACCTTTATGTTGTGTTCATTTCACACAACCCATTCACTACTTCTTCATCTTCAAAATCAGAAAACCCCCCAAAAACCCCCATTGTTGGTATTTCTCAAGAACACAAATCCGACTCTACCGCCTTCGTTTCTTGCTCAAATCCCGAGCTCTTTACATTTAAGTTCTCCTCTTCTCCTTCTCCTTCTTTTCATATCTTTAAAAGCTAGTATTGTTGGGTTTTTGGAAGAACCTATTTTTCTAGGGTTTGATTGTGATTCGTTTTTCTTATCGTTCTTGAGCGAGAATGGATGCTTGGACTTCAATGAAGGATTCTTTGAAGATTTGAAGAGCTTTAAAGGTAACTTTGAGAGGTTACTCGACTTTGAGTCAAAAATCGTTCATGTGTGGTTATTGTTGGTTTAATTTCTGAAATTGAGATGTATTGTGCTATCTAGTTCATCATTTATTCGATTGAAATGAAATTCAAGATTGATTTGGTAGTAATGAATGATAAGATATGATGTCATATAGGCACGAGAATCTAGGTTCTTTTCATCTCCAAAATAAAGCCTAAAACGCGTAACAGAGCTGAAAGTTCCAGAGGAAAGCGCAGGATGCGTCTATTGGCGCAGGCTGCGTCAAATAGCGCAAGGTATTTAGCGCAGGCTGCGGTTTAGTCTGACAGCAGCATCTTCGAAAGGCCATATCTCTCTCGTTTCTTATCCAAATGAGGCGTGTGACCTATCGTTGGAAAGCTAAGATCACAAGCTTTCACCTCCACTTGGCCTTGCATCAGTAGGAGCTCTAGAACTAGAGATATAGTCGTTTGAAGTTGACCCTTGTGAAACCGAGTTTTCAATTCTTCATTTTGGCTCTTGTTTGTGTATGCCAAGGCTTCAATTCTTTCTTTTTGCTTGCTTTTCTTTGCTTTGCACTTATTCCCTTGGTTAATCTTTGCCTCTCCTTCTCCTCCTTGATATATGAATATATTATATGAGTTTCGTAAATTATACTTCCGTTAGCCTCATGTTAATCGACGATATGCTAAGTAATAAAAAGCTACTCATCGATTCGTCGCTTGTTCGGACCTTGTTTAAGCATGTTAAATCTTTATAAAACTTATGTTAGGAAGCATATATATATATATATATCATGTATGATTCGGGAATTGAATTTCGTCCGTCGTCTATTGTTTAATTCATATGTTTACGATCATTAACTTGTCTTTCTATTCTAAATTTGTTTTACTTCCGAATGAAAAGTAAGCTTGTAGAATGAGACTTGTCAAATGAATTCTTATTGTTTTATTGCTCATGTGAGTTAAATGTTTGGGTGATTCCGTTGTAATTGTACAGTTGAATGCTTAAGCCGTTTTAGTAGCTAAGTTGAGGAGGAAGACCCCCCGGCCGGGCAACCGGAAGGGAAACCGGCTCCCGCTTCAAGTTAGCTTCTCAAAACTAGCTTAAGTGTTGTCTTGATTGATTTGAAGCTCACATCTTTTAAATGAGTTAGTTAACGGTTATGTTAGCTCGAGTTAAATTGACAACGGTTATGTTGTCTTGTGTTGAGTCGAGTAACGGTTATATTGCTTGACTTATGTTTTGATAACGGTTATGTTGTCTTGAATTGAGTCGAGTAACGGTTATGTTGCTTTACTTGTAATTTGATAACGGTTATGTTATCTTAAGTTGAGTCGGGTAACGGTTATGTTACCTAGCTTGTGTTGGGTGACGGTTATGTCATCCTGTGTATGTGAGTGACGGTTATGTCACCTTGTTTGTGAATGGATAGCGGTGGTACGATTGGTGTATCATTGCAATGAACTAATGCCACCCCGGTTATGGGTTTTATCTATGTTCGGGATTGGTCGGTGTCCGTGGTTATGCGGCCGGGTCCCCGTGTGTCGTTCGGTGTAGGTTATTACATCGAGAGGTCTGGCCAGCTCTTAGGCATATAGTTGTCGGTTATGCACTATACATAGAGTCGGTGTCGTGGTTATGCGTCCCGATAGCTAGCGTCGTGGTTATGCGACCTAGCAGTCAGTGGTAACGGTTATGTTCCCTGACGGCGTTCATTCTATTCTTGTATGTTCTGTGATTGGCCATGCTATCTAGTGTTGGCCTCTGAGTCAATTACTTGCTTGTTGTTTGTGTGAATGAACATGCCATAAAGTGTTGGCCGCTGAGTCATTCACTTCGGTTGATTATCCGTTTTATATAGTTCACATCATGACCTTGGTTGTAAATCACATGTTGGTTCATGCTTGATCATGTTTGTCATATTTGATCATGTCATATTCGATTATGTCATATTTGATTATTTATCATTGTATATGCATGTTCATATGTATATGTTGTGTTGTATTACCGTTTACGTGTTTTCTGACAAAAAGTGGCTGGGAGAACCTCGAGTTACTCCCCACTGACTGTGGCGTACATGTTTCATGTATGTAGGTTGGTGCTGTTTGGGGAAGACGTGTGGCTAGCGAGCATTGTTGATTAGTCGACAATTACCTATTTACGTTTAGCTTAGATTTAATTATGTTGCTATCGAGGGATACCTTATCCCTTGTAACCTTTCATTTATCTTGTATAAGTTATACTTTTCTTTAGTTTTAAATCTTCCGCATGTTCTTTTTGATATTCCGCGATTAAGTTTATTTATTTATGTCGAAAGTTTTTAAAATACCGTATTTCCGCTGCAAGTTGCTTGTTTATTTTTATGTAGTATCGCGGGGTGTCACATATTGTATGAGTCAATACTTATTTGCCCATTGATCTTATACCTATTACAAATAAGAAGTGGTTAGTTTAGAAGCTAAGGAAAGGCAAGCCGCATTCATGCGAATGTGTAAACAAGTAAAGGCTCAAATTGAGAAGACAAATGCTAAGTATAAGGAGAAAGCAAACAAGCATAGGCGACAACAGGTGTTTAAGGAGGGTGATCTTGTGTGATTGCATTTGAGGAAGGAACGTTTTCCATCCAAGAGAAAGAATAAACTCATGCCACGCGCTGATGGACCTTTTAAAATACTTGAGTGTTATAGGTCGAATGCTTATAAGTTGGAGTTGCCAAGCGAGTATCGTGGTGTGAGTGCAACATTCAATGTGGGTGACTTATCTCCTTATTTAGATGACACAGACTTGGAGGCCAATTCTCAAAAAGAGGGAGAGAATGATGCGGAACCATCTTTAATTCAAGCTCATGAAATATTATTAAGTAAAGATGCGAGACATTTATATCAAAGTTACAAAATAGGATTGACTTCCGTTCTTAGAATTGCTTGGGAGGGAATTGAGTCTTGGGAAGCGTGAAGAGCGTGAGGCGTGCGACGAGTGGAGGCACATTTTCCTAGGTGTTTTAGGGTTTGTTAATTTATTAGGTTGTTAATTAAGTTTGTTACAAGTTGGTTAGGGTTGTTACAAAGTTAGTTGCAAGTTTGTTAGGAGTTAGTTATTAAGTTGTTAGGAGTTTGTTACAACTTAATCTTTTCTTTTTATTATTTTATCTTTTATGTTAAATAAGGATTATTTAATCCATTAGGATAGAAATAGGAAACCCTAGTTTGATGAGGAGTACACGACTTGGCCGAGTAGATTGAGGCGTGTAGGTTGCTCGTGGGTTTTCTATTCTTAGTTGGTTTGTGACAGATGTCCTTACTATAAATAGGCATCCTAGGTTATTGTTTTAGATTTCTGAGTTTATGAATTATTATTAAGTTTTTACTTAACCCCCAAAGTATCTGTGTGAGCTTTAAAAATATTGATTAAGTATCTGTGTGATCTTGGTCATTATCTATCCTTGTACAAACATAAATCGTTCATCATATCGCTACATCAATCTTTCAAGTATTGGTAGTTGTGCACCCTTACGTCATCAACAACCGTCACTAACGTGAAAAAACCGTTCAAACCGTGAACAACCACCATCACCGCCGATCATCACCATCAGCCACGTCATCATCTCCGTCAGTCATCATCATCATCACGTCGTTCATCATCACCATTCATTGTTCATTGTTCATTGTTTTACATTCTTTATTTTATCCTAATTCGTGATATTTCACAAGTTATTTTATTCCGCTGCAACATCCGTATTTTTGTTGATCGTCTTATTTGATTATCACTAACGATACGCATCACCCATGATATTATACATGGGCCTACGAACGTAGCAAGACCCGGAGTACTTTTTCTGTCTAAAGAACATCCTGCATAATTGATAAATGGGTTTAGTACGACATAAAAGTGTCAAGTTCGATGAGTTATTGATCGAATTAGAAGCGTTTTGAGGTACAATTGTATAATTCCGATTTCTTGGTGTTGAGATTAATTATGTTGAAATATGAAAAGTGGAGTTCATAAGTATTTTTTGGGTTGATCTTGAGATATTTGAAGCAAGTCTAATATTTGGGCTTGTACAATTAATCAATGGGGTGAAGAAATCAAAAGAGATTGTTTTGGACTTCATACAAGAAAGCATGCACATGGGCTGTCCCCTAATGGCCCAACAACATAAGCCAATTAAACTTGAAGACAAAAGACGGAAGCTGTAATTGCATTTCAGCAATTGGCGCGGAATATGGCCAGAGTTGCGGGTCGCGGATTTGGGCGCGGGTCGCGGGTGAGCACGCGGGTCGCCCGTGGCTCGGATGTTTGATGTTTTATTTCATTTGTTTCCGACTTTCAGCTAGTTTTTGGAATTTTTATATTTTTCTATTTTTATTTAAGGAATATTAGGTTAAGTATTTAGGATATCTATCACTTTTTCATTCATTCAACTTTTAGAATTGGGAAAACATCAAGAACCCTATTTTCTTTTGCTTAATAATTGTGAGGAACTAATCCTCTCTTTTCTTGGATCGATAAACGAAAGCTTCGACTAATTAATTGTGAGATTGTTCTTTCTCCCTTTTATTTCTCAAGTATTGTTTATGTCTCTTGCTCGTATTTTATGATTATTGTTTTCTCTCGCTAATCTGATCAATTAGTAATTGTTAACTTTAATCTATCGCATGTGTAGAAATTGAATCCGTAATTGTTCAATTAATCTAGACTAAAGTAGCAAACTTTACCATAATAATTTGTATGCGTTTCATCGTTATTAGGACGAAGTAGAGACTAAACATATAATTCGAATCGTTAACCGCGTGTGTTGAAGATCGTTATCTTTATTGCTTCCTGGGATTGTTAATGCTATTGTTGGATTAAATCTAGACGCTTGGCTTAGATTATTCAATAATTAGGGTCTTCTAATATCGCGTTTCGACTTAGTTGACTATACTTAAGAGGAAGAAGGAAACTTGTTTTTCACAATAAAGTACTTGGGAGTAATTGAGTTTAAGACAATCAAAGACCAATTAGTTTGTTGATAGTGGATGTTTATTGACCCAAGACCTTTTAATCATCTGAATTCATTCATCTTTATTTTTTGTTTATTAGATTATAGATTATTCAATCATAAAACCCCCTTTTATTGTTCCTTATTTTCTATACTATAATTCACTTAAATTACATTGCCTTCTCTGTGGATCGATCCTTATTACCATATGCTATATTAGCTTAAGGTTTTAAGTGTTATAAATACTATCTTTGGGAGCATACGACTTCAAGCCAACGACGTTAAACAACAACTCTTCTGGGAGGCAACCCATAGATTTGTGTGTGCATTTTTCTTTTAAAAACAAAAACAAAAAAAACAAAAAAAAAGAAAAAAAAGAAAAAAAAAACGAAAATTCAAAAAAAAAGGGAAATCGGAATTGCCTAATATATGGTGTTGGCGACATAAGAAGGGAGACCTAGAAGGGCGGATGGGTAGGATAGTGGCTAAGGTGTGGTGTAACCGCGGTGCGTTGTTGTGGGCACTTGTTTATGCGGTTGGATGGATTGTTGATTTGGTGTAGAGGAGATTAGGATTGACCTTGTAAGCTCGGGGATGCGGAAGTTTTATTTATGTGCATTCTATTACTGGCATATATATTATTACAGTTACTTGGTCTTTGGTTAGGATTGGAGTAATAAGGGGCGTTAGTTTTCTTTATCACTCTTATCTTTTGTTGGCTTTGTATGATTGTGGTTTATGATGTCTGCTAATAGCCAAGTGTGGGGAGGAGGTGTGGTGCGTGGATTGCTCTGTTTTCATGTTTTCATGTGGTGTTGCGGTATGCTTGATGGTCTCTATCGTCATTGGTGCTTCCTTACATGAGGTGTGTGTTTTTCTCTTCCCTTTTTATTGTGTCCTTGCAACATTGAGGACAATGTTTCATTCAAGTGTGGGGAGGGAGAATCGTTCCGATTTGTATACGTTTGTAATTGTGTGGTGTTTTTATTTCAGTACTTTATTTCAAAAAAAAAAATGAAAAAAGAAAAAAATGAAAAATGAAAAAAAAGAAGAAGAAAAACAAAAAAGACTAATCCCGGCTAGGTGAAAACCCGAAAGGGCGCTTAGGCAAGATTGGGATGTGGCCGAGGACAGAGTGAAAACCCGAAAGGGCGCTCTGGGTAAAATGAAGAAACGAGTTGCGTGCCACTGAGAGTAGAGGTGAGATGGAAAAAAAATGATAAGCTAGAGTGAAAATCCGCAAGGGCGGACGCTCTAGGCAAAATGGGAGACATAGGTAAAGAAAAAATTTCAATGCTATTTTGATCTCCTGTTGCTAAGTTGAAGACCGTCTGGTTCAAGCATTACTACATGTTTTATTACTTTTCTTACACTTCTGTGGATCGGTGTTGGTATGAGCTTGTAATGAGTCCTTTGAGTTTACTCGAGGACGAGTAAAGATCTAAGTGTGGGGAAGTTTGATAAGACGGATTTAGTACGACATAAAAGTGTCAAGTTAGACGAGTTATTGATCGAATTAGAAGTGTTTTGAGGTACAATTTTATAATTTCGATTTCTTGGTGTTGAGATTAATTATGTTGAAATATGAAAAGTGGAGTTCATAAGTATTTTTTGGGTTGATCTTGAGATATTTGAAGCAAGTCTAATATTTGGGCTTGTACAATTGATCAATGGGGTGAGGAAATCAAAAGAGATTGTTTTGGACTTCATACAAGAAAGCATGCACATGGGCTGTCCCCTAATGGCCCAAGAACATAAGCCAATCAAACTTGAAGACAAAAGACGGAAGCTGTAATTGCATTTCAGCAATTGGCGCGGAATATGGCCAGAGTTGCGCGCGGGTCGCGGATTTGAGCGCGGGTCGCGGGTGAGCACGTGGGTCGCCTGTGGCTCAGATGTTTGATGTTTTATTTCGTTTGTTTCCGACTTTCAGCTAGTTTTTGGAATTTTTATATTTTTCTATTTTTATTTTAGGAATATTAGGTTAAGTAGTTAGGATATCTATCACTTTTTCATTCATTCAACTTTTAGAATTGGGAAAACATCAAGAACCCTAATTTCTTTTGCTTAATAATTATGAGGAACTAATCCTCTCTTTTCTTGGATCGATAAACGAAAGCTTCGACTAATTAATTGTGAAATTGTTCTTTCTCCTTTTTATTTCTCAAGTATTGTTTATTTCTCTTGCTCGTATTTTATGATTATTGTATTCTCTCGCGAATCTGATCAATTAGTAATTGTTAACTTTAATCTATCGCATGTTTAGAAATTGAATCCGTAATTGTTCAATTAATGTAGACTAAAGTAGCAAACTTTATCATAATAATTTGTATGCGTTTCATAGTTATTAGGACGAAGTAGAGACTAAACATATAATTCCACTCGTTAACCGCGTGTGTTGAAGATTGTTATCTTTATTGCTTCCTGGGATTGTTAATGCTATTGTTGGATTAAATCTAGACGCTTGGCTTAGATTATTCAATAATTAGGGTCTTCTAATATCGCGTTTCGACTTAGTTGACTATACTTAAGAGGAAGAAGGAAACTTGTTTTTCACAATAAAGTACTTGAGAGTAATTGAGTTAAAGACAATCAAAGACCAATTAGTTTGTTGATAGTGGATGTTTATTGACCCAAGACCTTTTAATCATGTGAATTCATTCATCTTTATTTTTTGTTTATTAGATTATAGATTATTCAATCATAAAACCCCCTTTTATTGTTCCTTATTTTCTATACTATAATTCACTTAAATTACATCGCCTTCTCTGTGGATCGATCCTTATTACCATATGCTATATTAGTTTAAGGTTTTAAGTGTTATAAATACTATCTTTGGGAGCATACGACTTCGGCTCACCAATAATCCGCATCTGAATATCCTACAAGGTTAAAGTTACAGTCCATTGATTCTATAAATATAATTTTGATGTTCCGATTAGGTATCTCAAAATTATCTTAACCGCAGTCATATGCGATTCTTTTGGAGCAGATTGAAATCTTGCGCAAACGCAGACACTAAACATTATATCCGGACGACTTGCAGTAAGATAAAGAAGTGAGCCAATCATACCTCTGTAAGTTGTTTCATCTACAGACTTACCGTCTTCGTCTTTAGTTAACTTCTTATCTGTGACCATTGGAGTAGGCATTGGGTGAGAGGCTTCCATGCCGAATTTCTTTAGCAATTCTTTGACGTATTTTTGTTGATGACTTTGATTCCTTCTTCAGTTTGTTGAATTTCAAGACCAAGGATGAACTTCAGTTCTCCCATCATACTCATCTCGAATTCTGAAGTCATAAACTCAGAGCAGTACTTGCACAACTTTTTATTTGTTGAGTCAAAAATAATATCGTCAACATAGATCTGAACGACTAGTAGATCTGAGTTGTCGCTTTTAAGAAATAAGGTTTTGTCCACAGATCCTCTCTTGAATCCACTCTCCAATATAAATTTTGATAGTCTGCCGTACCAAGCTTTAGGTGCTTGTTTTAGGCCATAAAGAGCTTTGTCCAATTTGAATACATGGTCCTTTAGTTTGCTGTCAGGAAATCCAGGAGGTTGTTCAACAAATACTTCCTCTTGGAGATAGCCATTAAGAAAGACAGTCTTAACGTCCATCTGAAATAACTTCGTTCCTTTATGTGTGGCAAAGGCAATGAGTAGCCTTATTGCCTCAAGACGAGCCACATGAGCGAAGGTTTCGTCATAATCAATCCCTTCTTGTTGGTTGTATCCTTGAACAACTAATACGGCCTTGTTTCATACAATGACCCCAGTATCATCCAGTTTATTTCTGAATATCCATCTAGTTCCAATGACAGATCTATCCTTAGGTCGAGGAACAAGATGCCAAATTTTATTTCTTTCAAATTGTTGGAGTTCTTCTTGCATGGTAACTATCCAGTCTGGTTCTGCTAGTGCTTCCTTTATATTTGAAAGTTCAATTGTGGAGAGGAAGGAGTAGAATGAGTAGAAGTTGTTTAAACTTCTTCGAGTTTGAACTGCATATGTCAGGCTTCCTATGACATTGTCCAAATGACGAGAATCCTTATATCTCCAGTTCCTTGATTGATCGTGTCCGTTACCTCTACTTGACTCGAGATTTTGGCTTGTTCCCCGTGAATCCAAAACTGAGGTTATAGTAGGGTCAGCTATAACTCTGACCTCTTGTAATACCCCGTATATTAGCCTCGGTCAACGGCAGTCAAACCATGTTTTATACAAGTATTTCAAATGGAATGTTTATAAAGTATCTTACGTAAACTGTTATTATTTTATAAATCGTATTTCTACGATTATTTCGTATTTCATAATTATTTTATATTTGATGATTATTTCATAAAATGACATTTCATTCATATTTCTCTAATTTTGATAATATAATTATAATTAAATATATTCCTAATTTTATATTTAATCCTCAGCTATAATTGTTTTATTATTTAAGTCTTAAGTATATTTAAATCCTAATTAGATTAATTTATATATCCTTATATAAGTGCTAATAATTTTATATTCATATAATTAATTTAATTAATTTTTATTAATGGTAAATTATATAATTTAATTAGCATAATTATTTTTACGTACTCTTTTATTTTAAGTTACGGGTTAAGAATGAGATATAACCGAATTAGTGCCTCGATATGTGTGATGGGTCGAGTAAAGAAGCAGCGGGCCATTTTATCTATACTAGACTACATGAAACCCTAACCCTACCCCTTGTCCATCGACAAACCCCTTGTCCATCGACAAACACAATTCATTGACATATTATCATACTACCAAAAACCCTAATACACTTATTATCATCACCTAAACATCTATGCCATCTATGCCTTCTTCATCACCTTAAATCGGATATGCTACAAGTAAAACTACCATAATTGTTGCATCGTTATCTATGTTATCCTTTCATCAAAGGTACAATCTATATATCGACTTGTATGGTTTAATTCGTGTATCGCTTCTTTTTCTTTAACTTTCGCACTTAGACTCGTCACCACCGACCCACCTAATGTCTGACCCAGAGGCCGCCCTAGCTAACCCTGTACATAGCCAAACACCGTGGTGGTGGTGGTCTGGTTCCAAAACAGAAATAGAGGAGAAACAGACTGACTAGGGCTATTTGAACCGGTTTTTGGACCTTCGAAAGGGGATGGGTTGCACCTGGGTTGGTGGACGTGGAATCCTAGGATAGTGGCGACCATTATGGTACCTTGTGGTGGTCGTGGGTGGTGGCTAGTGGTAGTAATCGCGGGGGAAAGGGGGACTGATCACGCGGTACAGTAGCAGCAGAACAGAGTAATTTCGCGTGTTGACAGGAGGTTTGGTGGGGTCTGTGTGACGGTTATAGGGAGAACCAGGAAGGGTGAGGACCACCCCTGGAACCACCGTGGGTAAGTGGTGATAACGGTGGTGGCCAGAGGTGGTGTGGGGCATGGTGGTGATAGAAATAAATGGGAGAAGAAGGGGGTCTACACGGGAGTAGCTGCGGAACGGAGTATACGGGTTGTGTGCAGGCTATTTTGACGGCCTATTTAGAGCGGTTATGGTGGCCTTTGGTGGTGGCTAATGGGTGGAAGTTGTAGTGGGTAGTACGTAGTAGAGGTTGGGTCCAGTGGTGGCAGTTGTTGGGGCCCGGGCTAGTGGTGGCAGTGTCGGGAAAAAGGCCTGTAACAGACCTGTTGTCCGTGTTTTGCTGTAGTGTCTACGCGGGAATCAAGTTAGTGATTTGTTTGTGGTTTATGGTTGCACGTGCTATTACTTAGCAATTATTATTATTATTATTATTATTTTTTTTTTTTTTTTTTTGGTAAAATGTGAGTATTATATATCATAGAGTAATTACAAGGAGATATCGAGTTCGAGACCCCTTACAACCAACATCCACATAAAACTGATAACTAGCAAAACAAGCCAAACAAGTTAACTATCAACATTCACTTTAAGCTTTACTCGTCTTCTGATTTCCTCCTCTATAGTATCAGCCACATGTTCAGGTCGTTGAAGGCATTCATTGATCCTGGCAGAGTTACGTTGCTTCCATATATGATAGTGAAATGCATTATAGAGAGCCACACGAGTCTTCCATTTCACACTTGAGTTGTTCCCGGCCAGCAGCCCAGCCATTGTGGGGAATGATCCTGCAAACTAGTGAGCCAGAGCCTGCTTTACTCTTACTGTATACATGCATTCCCAGAACAGATGATCAACTGTTTCTGGGAAACACTGGCATAAGAGACATAAGTCATCAAGGCAACACCCTATTCTGAACAGTTTAGCTTTCACATTCATGCCTTCTTGCATTTTCATCCAAGTAATGATAGAGTGTTTAGGTATGTTCCAATTGTTCCACACTACAGCAGCCCAGTCTTGCCTTGGTTTTTGCTGTCGAATCCAATCATATCCACTCTTTATTGTGTATCCTTTGGGGTTAGGATTCCATTGCTGACCTGTGTACCCTGACTTCATCTTTTCTTTGACATTGCAGATACATTTCCAAATCCAAGTAGCATCCGGAGGAGGAGTATACTCACCCCATTCCTGATGCTTAAGGTATACATCTCCAATCCATTTGATCCACAATCTGTCAGCATTATTATACACACAGTTGACAAGCTTACCCACTGTTGCTACATTCCACTCTTCAGCCTTTCTAATGCCCAGACCCCCTTCAACCTTAGGTAAAGTGACTGTATCCCAAGCTACCAGAGGGGTTCTGTGGTACTCAGTTGCTCCATCCCAAAGGTAGTTCCTACAAATGGCCTCTACTCTCTTGATAACACTTTTTGGCAAGATAAACATTTGTGCCCAGTAGTTTTGAAGAGTGTTAAGGACTGAGTTGATAAGCGTAAGACGACCTGCATATGAGAGCTTTTTTGCCCCAATACTTCTAATTCTAGAGACCAGTTTCTCAGTCAGAGAGGAACATTCATTCTTAGTAAGTTTACTAGGCTTGATGGGCACTCCCAAGTATGTGAATGGCATAGTCCCCTCTTTGAATCAAGTAACTTGCTTAATACCTTCCTTGCTTTCATCATCCATACCATTAAAGAAAATCTCTGACTTACTATTATTCATTTTGAGACCAGTGGCCTTAGAGAATGATGTGAATGCACGCATAAGAAGCCAAATAGAAGGAGCCTTGCCTTTGCAGAACATCAAAAGATCATCGGCAAACATCAAATGAGTGAGTTTCAAGTTCTTGCACAGGGGATGATATTGGAAGGGCCACTTATCAGTAGCATAGGTGATTAGTCTTGTTAGATAATCCATGCATAGGGTAAAGAGCAAGGGTGATATAGGATCCCCTTGTCTTAATCCTCGTTTCCCTTTAAAGAAGCCAAAGGTAGATCCATTCAGAGATAGTGAGAAAGATGTAGTCCTCACACACTTCATAACCAGGTGAATATAAGTGGCAGGAAACTGGAGTCCAGTCAAGAGCTGCTCAATGAAGTCCCATTCTACAGAATCGTATGCCTTTTGGAGGTCAATTTTAAACATACAACGAGGGGAGACAGATTTCCTTCCATACATATGTATGATATCTTGACAGATCAAGACATTTTCAATAATCGATCTTCCTTTTATGAAAGCTCCCTGGTTCTCATGGACTAGGTCTGGTAAGACATTGGCAAGTCGATTACACAACAATTTGGAGATAACTTTATATACCATGTTGCAACAGGCAATTGGCCTAAACTGTGTAACTGAGGTAGGCCTTTCACATTTGGGGATGAGTGCTATATTGGTAGCATTGATTTGATTAAGAAGACACCCTGAGTTGAAGAAATCCATAATAGCATTGCACATATCATCTTCCACTATAGCCCAAGCATCCTTGAAGAACCCACTGGAGAAGCCATCTGGTCCAGGAGCTTTGTCATTAGGTATGGAGAAGACCACTTCCTTAATCTCATCTTTGGTGACTGATTCAAGGAGGGCATTTTTGTGGGCATAAGTACAAGACTTGCCCTTCTGCAGAACTTCCATTCTCACCCTCTCAGTCCTCTGACTACTCCCTAGAAGATCCTGACAGTATTCAAGGAAAGCAGCTTGAATAGAATCAGTGTCAGTACAGCTCTTTCCATGCTTGTCCTCAATCTGTATCACCCTATTCCTGTGACTTCTGCTTTTTAGGGCCTGGTGAAATAAGGAAGTATTACTATCCCCCTCATCTATCCACTTCAACTTAGCTTTTTGTTGGAGATAACTAGTCCTTGCTTTGGACCAGTATCTCACTGAGTGCAATTGTTCAATTTCCAGAGTAATGAGGTCTGGGTTCAGAGGGTTCTTTTGTAGTTGAATTTGAGTTTCCTCCAGTTCCTGAGTGGCTTTGCTAGCATTGGCTTCCACATCTGCAAAACAACTCCTATTCAACTGTTTGAGCACTGGCTTAAGTCCTTTGAGTTTTTTAACAAATCTGAACATCTTGGTTCCAACAATAGGTTCCTGCCAACTGGTTTTAATACTATCAATGAATCCAGGAGCTGAACTCCACATGTTGAAGTACTTAAAGCTTGCATTCTTTTTATGTTCCAGCTTCTGATTTTTAACTATACATGGGTTATGATCCATGATCCCCTCTGGATGAAAATGTGCGTGCATTTCAGGGAACATGGACATCCACTGAGCATTAACCATGAATCTGTCTAGCCTACTATACTTCCTGTGGGCTTCATCTTGTTTGTTAGTCCAGGTATAGTATGCCCCAGTTGCTGCTATATCAGTCATCCCACAATATTGGACACAATCAATGAAATCTTCCATGTCCTCTATCTTAGTTTGCCCACCTAGCCTCTCATCTGGATGGAGAACAATATTGAAGTCCCCTGCTAAAGCCCAAGGACTGTCACACCTATCTGCAATGGCGTTCAGATGCTTCCACAAGTCTATTCTGTCCTTACCTTCATTAAAGGCATAAACAAGGGTGAACAGAAGCACTGTATTGCTAGCTTTGATATTAATCCTGGCATGTATGAATTGAGGATCATACATAAGAATGCCAGCATCAAATATAGATGGAATCCAAAGCATCCATACTCGACCACCCTTATGAAGCCTACTATTGGTTGTCACACACCATCCTTCTAACATCTTCTGAGATATATTACCCACATTATTACCATTAATTTTCGTTTCCAAGAGACCAAAAAGACGAGCCCCATTATTCTGCAAAAAATTCTTAACTAAAATCTGTTTATTTACATTGTTGAGACCCCGTACGTTCCAAAAACCAAGACTATTCATTTAAACTACTGGAGATAGGGTTACCAATATTTAAAACCTGCTCATTTCCTTGACTGATGCCTTCATTTGATGCATTTTTTCCTGTATCTGATATAGTAACAGTTGGTTGCCTTGTGTCCCCTGCAGGTTTAGGAGGAACCCTGGACTATGTGTCTTGGTATGACCGTTGAAAGGTGTTCCGGTCAGGTTTCAGATTGTCCGCCCTGAATCGGGGGTATCTCTGTGACACCCCGCGATATTACATAAGAATAAACCAGTAACTTTCAGTGGAAATACGATAATTATAAAAAATTTCGACATATATAATAAAACTTAAATCGCGGAATATCAAAACGTTATGCGAAAGTCTAAAACTGAAGAGAAAGTAAAACCTATACAAGTTAAATTAAATCAACAAGGGATAAGGTATTCCTTGATAGCAATACAATTTAAAACTAAGTTAATCGCAAAGGTAATTGTCGAATAATCAACAATGCTCACTAGCCACACGTCTCCCCCAAAACAGCACCAACCTACATACATGAAACATGTACGCCACAGTCAGTGGGGAGTAACTCGAGGTTCTCCCAATCTCCCAGCCACTCTTTGTCAAAAAACGCGTAAACGGTAAATACAACACAACATATACAAATGCACATGCATATACATTAATAAGAAATCAAACCTGATATATTCAAATGTGACAAACATGGTCCAAGCATGAACAATAAGACAAACATGTAAAATGGCATGAATCATCATATGAAACATCATTAAAGCCAAAAGATGAACTAATATCGAAACAGACAATCAACCAAGTGAATGACTCAGCGGCCAACACGTGATGGCATGTTCACTCACACAAACAACAACAACCAAGAATAGAATGAACGCCGCCATGTAGCATAATCGCTACAACTGACAGTCAGGGAGTGTAACCGCTCCACTAACAGGCTAGGGCGTATAACCGCGCCCTAACTACCGGAGCGCATAATCACGTCATCCGGATACTATGTATAGCGCATAACCGACAACCATATGCCTAAGACCTGGCCAGACCTCTCGATGTAATAACCTACACCGAACGACACACGGGGACTGGGCCGCATAACCACGGACACCGACCAATCCCGAACATTGCTAGATAAAATCCCATAACAGGAGTGGCATTTGTTCATTACAGTGATACACAAATCGTACCACCGCTATCTATTCACAAACAAGGTGACATAACCGTCACCAACATAACTTAGAATGACATAACCGTCATCCAAACACAAGCAAGCCAACATAACCGTTACCCGACTCAACTTAAGATAATATAACCGTTATCAAAATTACAAGTAAGACAACATAACCGTTATCATTACTACTCAAGCTAACATAACCGTTAACTAACTCATTTAATACAAGTGAGCTTTAATTCAACCAAAACAACACTTAAGCTAGTTTCTAGAAGTTAACTTGTAGCAGGAGTCGGTTTCCCTTCCGGTTGCCCGACCGGGGGGTCTTCCTCCTCAACTTAGCTTCTAAAAACGGCTTAAGCATTCAACCATACAACAACAAAGGAATCACCCAAGTATACGACTCACATGAGTAATAAATAACGAGAATTAATTTGACAAGTCTCATTCTACAAGTTTACATTTCATTCGGAAGTATAATAAACTAGAATTACATGACAAGTCTTATGTCGCAAACTTGAGAGTTAAACAATCAAAGATGAACGGAATTCGATTCACGAATCATACATTACATATATATATTTCTTAATACAAGTTTTATAATGATTTAACATACTCAAACAATGTCCGAAAAAGTGGTAAAACAATGCCCAAAAACAGCCCCAACACAGTCCATATACATGTCCAAAACAAGTGAAAAGCGCAGGCTGCGGACAGAAGCGCAGACTACGCCCCCCACCGCAGGCCTGCCGTTTCTACTGTGCACGGGCCTGTTCAGTCCGTGCTTGGGCAGTTCTTTGTCCCTCCCCCTTGCATACATACCAAACATACTACCCACAACAATGAACAATAGAACATGTATTCAAGTATGATTTCATCAACTAAAATTTATTTCCACAACATGAATCTCCTCTTAATCTAACACAACAATATGTGAAATTCAATTAAGAAGCAAGAACAATGATACTAGTAAACTAAAGCACCCAAAACTCATGTGAAAATCAACCACAATGACAATGAACAATAAACAACCAATTTGCTAACAAAATCATGCTCTTGTCCTAACTACCACATAAACATGAATATCATTCCAATCAATTGACTAATGAATTAATCCACACAATACTTCATATTTCCAGAAATTAAGCAACAACAAACCACACACAATCGATTTTAGAATTAAAGTCGAGTAACCATTCAAAGTTACCTTTAAAGCTCTTCAAATCTTCAAAGAATCCTTCATTGAAGTCCAAACATCCATTCTCACCAACAAACAATAAGAAAAACGAATTAAAAACGTAAACCTAGAAAGAAAGGATTTTAGAAAACTCAACAAGACTAGGAATTGATTATATCAAAAGATGGAGAAGAAGAAGAGGAGAACATACCTATAAAGAGCTCGGAATTTGAGCGAGAAACGAATGACTTATGGTCGGATTTGCGTTCTTTGAAAATCACCAACAATGACATTTTTGGGGGTTTTGAGTTTTGAAGAAGATGAAGGGAGTAAGTTGTGAGGAAACACACAACATAAGGATATAAGGGAGGTTTGAGTCGGAATTTACTCGGAAATCATTTAATGAGTTGGGATGACTCGGATTTGACTAACTAAGACGGAAACAACACCTGAAGTCTATTACTACTCGAGATGGGACACATTTTACAAATACACCACAACTTATGAAATTATTCGACATACTTGTCATTTTTCGAAAATTCGAACTGAAACTTAAAAATTATAAAACTCGACGTATAAATTGAAACTAAAATGCTACGTAACATAAAATATTTATATTATAAAAATATATTTACGAAATTTCATGAAATATAAATTATTCTCGAAATTAAATTAAATCTTTAAATTTATAATATGGACAAATATCGGGGTGTTACAATCACCCCACCTTTTAAAAAGTTTCGTCCTCGAAACTTGAAAGTAGAAAAGGTGTTTATCAAAAGTTGATATTCTAAAACATAGCTTTTTTTTCAAATCTTGTTCAAAGGAAATTACAAGGGCACAAGTCCTCATCAACGGAGCGTTAGGGTTATCGTTACGTACTCAAGAGCCCGACATTCCGAAACAAGGACAAGTCCAAAAGTCAAAATAAAGTCATGCGCTGACAAGCGTAATACGAGTCATTAGACATCTCCAATAACAAGTCTTACATCCAATCAAACGCCAAAATCAACCAAAATTTTATAAGCCAAACCAAGATTTTCCAAACATATCATTTCGAAAGGAAATTTTCATTTTGAAATCTAAAATTAAAATAAGATTGTAACCGAAATGAAAACCTCCAACAACATAGGTACGGTGACTCAAATCAATTATGAAGTACATAAATGGAAAACAATTTGAACATTGTTCAAACAACACACAAGCATGAAAGCCACACATAAACAACCAAAAAGAGTCAGATCGGAACATCTAAGAACTCGAAACACAACAAAGTCAACAGGGAACCTAACTAAGAGAAGGCATCTAAACCATTGTTTTCAAAGTAAAAGACGGTACTCAACAAGAGAGGAAAGGAGGAAAACAACAAGGAACATGAGCATGGAAACAAGAGCTTAAGGTTAAGGGAGGAGGGATAACTCTCCCAGGATACGGAGACACCAACCACTCGATCCACAAAAGAAACATCGTCATCAGGATTCCTTGCACACCTCGGAAAACAGCTCTTTCAATCCATAACACTCTCAAGGTTTCCTCAACTCTCTTGGGTCACTCATTTCTATATTATCTACGGTTCAAGGTATCTCATTACCAAAGGGTTTCACCACTCGCGATCATTATCCAACAATCAACAACCTCCATAAGGCTAGGTCCAAAACTACTGACCAGGCCTCACTCATACTCAACTGACATAAGCCAAAAGGCTCTAACTGTTAGGTTTAAAAACTCATAACCTAATATAGTTAGTCATACTAAATAAATATGATAATTAACATTTTAATTATTGCTTTTAGATCTTATGCATTCTTATACAAAATGCGGAAATAGGATTCAAATTACTTACAATCCGACGAAATCAACACTAGGATGATCCTCCTTAGTATTCAACTAGAACACCTCCTCCAAGATGCACCCAAGACAACCCTTTAATAAACCGAAACTTGATGTGAGCTAGAACAAGAATCGATTTTTCCTTAATATAAATCCTAATCACTTATTAGAAATTATTATATCAATACTACAACTAGTATGTATTATTATCTCATAATATTATTTTGAGGTTCTTCAAATTTTTCTCTCTAGAAAATTTTACTCTAATGTTTGAATGAATCAATTAGTGAGTAAGATCACAGGTTTTATTATGGGTTGCATTGGTTATGGGGTAGCCGGCCTTAGGGAGCCACAAAAGGGGAACATCTTCCCTTTTCAATGTACTTAGGGTGGCTTGTATCTTTAATTCTCAAGGCTACCTATAATCATTGCATTAACAGAGTATTTAACACATAAAACAACCCCCAAATAAGCCCCATAAAACCGGTGTCTATCCTTAATATGTATACCATTTTATAATTGTCATTTTGTCAATTGTACATGTGTGACATCTAAAGTGTCACACTTAAAATAAGAAACAATTGATTTTAATTCAAAATGTATATTTATCAAATAAATATCACTTGTAAAATAAATCATATTTAATTAATTTGACAAGTAATTCGAAATTACTTTTAATATAAAATGGTTATTATTGACACCCGTCGTTGAGGGGTGCCAAAGATAAGATTTATAAAACCTCAGCTTAAACTTAGATAGGATAAGTCAAGGGTCGAACCACAGAGAGACAAGGTTAATTATGTTTGTGAATTTAAAGTCTATTGCAAGTAACCAAAAAGGGGGGTTGATTTGAGATTTAAACTAATAACTAAAAGGACAAAATAAACAAGAGAATAAAACAAAGTAAAAAGGAGATTAGGAACTTTGGTTCCCCATGGTTAAAACAAGTCAATGAAGGGTAAAATAATCAAATAACACAATCCCAAGGAACAAAGAATAAACCTTTAGGTCAATATTCTACCCAATCCTTACGGTCTTAGGGTTCCTAGAAAAGCACTAAACTTTCGTTCAAGGGCAATCCCAAAGTTGTTGTTAAACTAATCCTAATAATCTTTCAATCCTAAGGATCAGTTCACCAACAACAATGGGGGATTGGTGATTCAATCATTAAACTATCAAAATCAAGTCTTTACCATGGTTCCCCTAATTCCTAATCACAAAAATTAGCTATGCATACTTTTAATTATGAAACTAACAAAAACGAGAATTAAGAACATCAAAGGAATCAACATAATTAAAGATGACAATAAAAAGGAAAGCATGAATTGAGAAACAATAATGAGATGAACAATAAGATTAATTAAAAGGGAAGATTGAATTGTAGCAAACTTACAACTTAATGGGAAAATCTAAGAACAAAGATGAAAGCTTGGTACCAAATCTCTAACTATCCAGTTCTTCCAACATAAAGTGCTTGATAATAATATATTTTTGTTCTAATAAAAAGCTTGACCTAATTGAAGAGTTTAGGTCTCCTTAAATAAGATTAATTACAAGATTAGGAAAGTAGAAAACACGAAACAAAAAGATCCTCGGGTCAGGTTCTGGTCGGTCGACCTACGATGCGGGTCGGTCGACCGCTTTGAGCGTTGCTGGGCTTTTATGCGAATTTGCTTCAGTCGGGAATTGGGCTTCGGTCGGTCGACCTCTAATGCAGGTCGGTCGACCGCTTCTTGTCCATTCCAGCTTTAATCAGGCCCAATAACAACACTCGGACATGCAATCCGGATCCTTGCTCCGTATTAGTACTCAAAACAGCTTCCGAAAGGCAAATAAGGTTCAGTTTTGCTCACTTTCGCGTATTCCTACATATAAAACATAGAAATGCCAAAGTAAACCATTTCGGGGGAAAAAGCAACTAAAAGTCATGAAAACGTAAGAAAATACGTGCCAAAAGAATAAATAAAATGCATAAAATAGGCACGTATCAAACTCCCCAAACCAAACCTTGCTTGTCCTCAAGCAAGCACTAAGACTCAAAAGAAAAGAAAAACTTCTAATGGAACGGATTTCATACTTTTTACAACCAAACACAACACTATGCCCAACCAATTTAATGTAACCTTCAAATATAAACAAGCATAATGTCAAGAGCAAAACGAATTGGTCATGTTGGAATAGCATGTTAAAATTTCAACCTTGCAAGACTCATTCTAATTGGACTCTCGCGGTACGCTCGAGACACTCATGAAAGCAAAGGGTCAAATGTATATGTGAAAGATAAGAAGATAAATAAAAGTAAAGACTCTCACCTATCTGCGACCCGTAAGAACATGCCTGCAATCTAACATGAATAGAATCTCTACAACCGTACATATGCATTCCCACACTAGATAACCATGACACATGCCGAGGCAAATTTGGAATTGTGAGGCTAAAGGTAAGAAGGGGTTAAAATAAGTTATGGGAAGAGGGGTTAAACCGAGCTAACAACCGTCTATCCATACTATAAGATCACTTCCTTTTATTTTCCCATACATGCCAATGCTCGAAGCTTTGGAGCAAAAATCACAATTCCTTCAATTTTCTCCTTTTCTTCCTTTCTTTCTTCCCCCTTTTTTTTTCAGAAAACTTCTGTCCAACGGTCCTGGTCGACCGACCAAGGGTGCTGGTCGACCGACCAGCCTTGAAGACAGGCTGATTCGAATTATATATATATATATATATATATTTTTTCTTATCATTTTTTCCCCGTATCTTTTTTTTTATCATTTTTCTCGAATTCTTCTCTTTTCTTTTTTTTTTCTCCTTCTACCATTCTCACAAAATCAAGATTTAACAATAAAGCACAAACCAAAGGATGGCCAAAACAGACCCATCACTACTTTACTAGCTCGGCTAGGGTAGGCAAATTTTTTAGGATGTAGCAATTGGGTAAAAAGATTCAATTTGGCTATGTGAGGATTATGGGAATAATGAGAAAGGGGGACCTCTACCACATGTGTAAACAAACCACAAATCCGAATGCATACAGGTATTAAGTAGACAAAATTCATGTTTATGCATATTGATGTGACATGCCTCAAGAGGAGAAACTACTCACAAACCTACATGAAATCGGTCATAGATGTCACCGATTTATTAAGCTCTAATCCTTAGAATATGATGTAGCTTGCCAAGAAGAGAGTCAAGTTTAATAATTTAACATGAAATCAACAAAAACTCGTAGATAATGCAAAAGACTAGCTTGAAATTTTTTTGAAAAATGCAAGGCAAGGCAATATGTGATATGTGAGGCATAAATTGTATTCGTCCGTTCCGACTCTACCTAAAACTTAAGACAGAGAAGAACGCGCGACAGGGAAGAACACGGGGCAAGAGAGGATGAAAACAAGAAAAACACTTAAAGGAATGAAAAACAAAAGACACAAAGACAATTGCATACTCACAAAGGAGTATGCAAACACCCTCCCCAAACCAAAACGCACAATGCCCCCATTGTGCTCATCAGCATACAACCACAGCAAAGGGATGGGGGTAGGCAGAAAAGAAACAAACAAAGAAAGGAAAAGGAAAAAGACTAGAAACTACAAAAAGAGTCTAAGGAGGAAGGAGGGGAAAACTGGAAATCTAGAGGGAAAAATTGGAAATCTAAGGGAAGAAAAAACTTACAAAAGAAATGGGGACCTCCCCAAACCGAACCAAAGGAAGGGGACCTCCCCAAACCAAACCCCAAAGAGGGTAAGGTTAAGCATGTCCCTAGGATTCTGAGTCGAAGTCCGGCTCAGAGTCCTCTCCTCCTTCTTCCTCCTCCTCCTCTTCTTCAGACCCTATGCATGTTCCCGAGGCAGAGCCTGAAGCTTCACCGTGGACACGACCGCCTGCGAGGGGTGTGTACCAGGTGGGGTGAGTCCATGGGCCGGTAGGGAGCCTACCTTGAGTGGCATACTCCCTGTAAACCGGATATTGGCAAAGACTATCGTTCAGCTGTTTTTGGCTGAACTGCCTGCAAAGGTTCGCCATCATTTGTGGCATAGATCTGTCATCAATAAAAGGAGGAACATAAACATTAGGGGGAGCAGTAAAATCAGATGGGTACCCTGTCCCAGATGTGGTATGGTGGCTACCGGGAGCAGGGACCCTATGGCCTCTAGAGGTGCCTCCTCTAAGGGGAAGGCGGTAAGACGGGAGTAGTGGTCTGGGCTCCCCTATAACAGTAAAAAGGGGAAGCATAGGGGGAGCCATGGTGATGGGGATGCGATCACTGAGGTAGGTGTCTACCTTCCAATAATCTCTCCTGTCCACCCAATGCACGGACCTGACATAAGCCATGTCCATGAACCGGGAAGTAGTGTCAATCGCATCCTCAAAGCGAGGGAACTGGGGGACAAGGGAGCGGGCTAATCTAATGACTAGCCCACCACAAACAATAGTAGACAAGGAAGTTCCCTCACCCACCGACATGAAATGAGAGGCGACCAAAAATGCAGTGTTATAAAACTGCTGACCCGTACGTCTGATGTTAAGATAACCAGACAAAATGGAGAGCTCAATGTTGTTAACATTTTGAGACTCTTTTCGGCCGAAAACAATGTTGGCCAATAGACGCAAATAATAACGGGGGGTAGGAAGGTGGATGGTACTGTTTTTCTTCTTCACATCGCTGGAATCAGAAATACAGGACCACAAATCAGTATACGACCCCGTGGGGTCATCAGTAAGACCCGTAGAAGATAAACCTAGATACTGAGCAAATTGGCTTAAAGTCAAAGAAAAAGTTTCATTGAACAGACGAAAAGAAATGCAAATGTTGTCATAGCCAGGATGAAATGCTCTAAAATCAAAAGTAAAGGAAGAAAAGAACTCAAAAGTGAGAAGGGGATAGGTGAACTCATCCATAGTGACAAGTCCTGCAAAACCAGTCCCGTCGAGCAAAGATACCACCTCGTCATGACATCCCAGGGCTTGCAAGGCTGGAACAGAAAGGAAACGGGTTGCCACTACCAAGCAATAAGCGGTGAGATGGAGGAACCGAGCTTTCTGGGCCGGAGTGCTGAAAATGATTTGCGGATAGTTGGGTAGGCTATCCGTGTCTTGCACCGCCAAACCTCTCGACCTAGGGACACGTCCTCTGGAGGTGCTTGTACCCGAAGTGCGGGCACGCTTCCCACCTTGATCACGGCTAGACATTGCGAATCTGAAAAGTTCAATAAAAATTTAAGTCTTATGTGAATATGAAAACATTACTTTAACATATATAGGCACGAAAATTTGCAGAAACAGAAACTTATGAAACAATATCGGTCGGCCGACTTCACAGATAAGTCGGTCGACCATATTTGCGAGAAAACACATAATTTCCGTTGCACAATCGGTCGGTCGACCGTATACCTAGGTTGGTCGACCAGTTAACGAAGAAAAATCAGAAACCGCAAAAAATAAACTCAGGAAAAATACGGTTCTGGTCGGCCGACCTCATTTTCGGGTCGGTCGACCGACTATCGTCAGAAAAATGCAGATCTGTAAATTAGAAACCCAGAAATTTCAAATTTTTGGTCGGCCGACCTCCGTTTCCGGTCGGTCGACCATGAACAGTGCCGGCGTCGGATGTGGTGACTGAAAACGCGCGAAAAAGGGCATAAAAATTAAAAGAGGAATTAAACTAACCCTAATCAGCACGAAATCACCCAAAAGTTACAGATCTAAGCATATAAAATCAAAAGGAAGAAGAAAACTAAGATAAAAACACACAAACAAGCATGGAAACGGAATTAAGAGCAAAATAAACTTAAAAAGACAAATTAATACTACCTAAAACGGAATTAAGATGATAAAAACGAAAAAGAAAGAAAGAAAAACTAAGAAAATCATACCTTGAATGAGGAAATTGAAAGAAAGCAAGTAAATTGGTGAAGGATGAAGAAGGTGGGTGTTGTTTTAGGGTTTTAAGAGAGAAAGGGAATGCAGGGAAAGTGAGGAAATGAAGCAAGTATCGTGTTTTCAAAAACACAAAAGACCCGTGACCCTTGACTCAAAAGAAAAAAAACCGGAAAAAACACGCGGTCGGTCGACCACAATACTCGGTCGGTCGACCGACGTCCTTTTACCTGCTCTGCAATTTTTACTTAATCTGTCAGGAAAAGTAATTAAAGCTGCCAGTTGGTCGGTCGACCTAGTAACTCGGTCGGTCGACCGCTTGTACTGACGGATTCCTTTTATTTTACTTTTTCTGCAGAGATTTCAAATTTTCATCAAGGATAAAACGAAAATAAACAACGCAAACTTAAAAAAAAGCACGGGTTGCCTCCCGTGTAGCGCTGGTTTTAAGAGGTCCCGCACGACCTTTTTACCTGTCGTGAAGCATCCTAAAAAGGGTCAAAGTAAGAAACTTCGACCTTTCCGACAAATTCATTTTCTCCTCGGAAGTTCTTCACACATTGGCCATTAACTTTGAACCTCTCACCAGATGAGGTTTCTAATTCGATTGACCCGAATTTTGAGACAGCTGTGATGGTGTAGGGTCCGCTCCACATGGACTTCAGCTTACCAGGAAAAAGACGAATACGAGCATTAAAAAGCAATACCCTATCACCTACCTGAAAATCACGCCTAATGATTCTCTTGTCATGCCAGCGCTTTGTTTTTTCTTTGTAAATCCTGGCATTGTCATAAGCTAACAACCTGAATTCTTCTAACTCATTGAGCTGCAACAAACGTTTCTCACGGGAAAGATTAGGGTCTAAATTAAGATTACATATAGCCCACCAAGACTTACGTTCTAACTCTACTGGTAAATGACAAGTCTTACCATAAATCAATCGGAATGGTGACATTCCTATTGGGGTTTTGAACGCGGTTCTATAGGCCCATAAAACATCATCAAGTTTTAGGCTCCAATCTTTCCTAGACTTAGAAACTACCTTGGCTAGGGTCTCCTTGAGTTCCCTATTAGAGATCTCAACTTGACCACTAGTCTGAGGGTGATAAGCTAAACCCCTACGGTGTTGGACACCGAATTTATTTAACAAGTCACCTAAGCGTTTCTCCTTAAAATGCATACCTCCGTCACTTATGACAACCCTAGGGACACCAAAACGAGGAAATATGATTTTTTTAAACATCTTTATAAGAGCCTTTGCATCACAATGGGGAGTAGCAATAGCTTCTACCCACTTAGACACATAATCAACAGCCACAAGAATATACATGTTACCTTGACTACTAGGAAAAGGTCCTTGATAATCAATGCCCCAGACATCAAAAATCTCTACCTCTAAAATACCAACTTGTGGCATCTCATGTCTTTTTGAGACATTCCCAGTTCTTTGACAGGCATCACAGTTACCTACAAAATTTCTATAGTCAGCATGTAAAGTAGGCCAATAAAAACCAGACTGCAATACCTTGGCCACGGTTCTAGATGGACCGTGGTGACCACCATATGCAGAAGAGTGACATGCTTCCAGAATGTCCTTCACCTCCCATTGGGGAATGCATCTCCGGATGAGTCCATCTCCGCATTCCTTAAAAACATAAGGGTCATCCCAAAAATACTGTTTTGCATCGAACATAAATCTCTTCTTTTGTTGCCATGACAACTCATGAGGGATTTTACCTGTAACAACAAAATTAGCAAAATCAGCATACCAAGGAGGGGGATAAGAACCTAAACTATTGATGATAAATAAACTCTCATCAGGAAATGAATCATCAATAGGTAAAGAATCTTCCCCATCAGTCAACTGTAGGCGAGATAGGTGGTCAGCTACCACGTTTTCCGCGCCTTTCTTGTCCCTAATCTCAATGTCAAACTCTTGGAGGAGGAGTATCCACCTTAAAAGCCTTGGCTTTGAATCCTTCTTTTGAAAAAGACCCTTTAAAGCTGCATGGTCAGTGTACACAATTACCTTATTACCTACTAAATATGACCTGAATTTTTCTAAGGCAAATATGACAGCTAGCATCTCCTTCTCGGTAGTGAAATAGTTGACTTGAGTCTCATCTAGGGTGCGGCTCGCATTGTATATAGCATTAAGAGCCTTGTCCTTCCTTTGACCTAGCACAGCACCTACAACGTAGTCACTAGCATCGCACATGATCTCAAATGGGAGATCCCAATCTGGTGGCTGGATGATTGGTGCTGAGACCAAAGCTTCCTTCAACCTGTTAAAAGCTGAGAGGCACTCATCAGTAAAATCAAAGATGGCATCTTTAAGAAGCAATTGTGTGAGTGGTTTAGCAATTTTGGAGAAGTCCTTAATGAAACGCCTGTAGAAACCTGCGTGTCCTAAGAAACTTCTCACCCCTTTGACATTAACAGGAGGGGGTAATTGCTCAATCACCTGCACCTTTGCTTTATCTACATGTATACCTTTGTCAGAAATTAGATGCCCTAACACTACCCCTTCAGTAACCATAAAATGACACTTTTCCCAGTTTAAGACAAGATTTACATCAATACATCGTTGCAAAACTTTATCAAGATTAGCTAAGCATTGATCAAAAGCATTACCATAAACAGAGAAATCATCCATAAATACCTCCATGATGTTTTCTATAAAGTCAGAGAAGATACCCATCATACACCTTTGAAAGGTAGCAGGAGCATTGCATAACCCAAAAGGCATCCTGCGATAAGCAAAAACACCCTGTGGACAAGTAAAAGTAGTCTTACTCTGATCATCAGGATGGATGGGAATCTGAAAAAAAAACCTGAATAACCATCTAGAAAACAGAAGAATTTATTAGAAGCCAGTCTTTCAGTCATTTGGTCAACAAAAGGAAGGGGGAAATGGTCTTTCTTGGTGGCGGCATTTAACTGTCTATAATCAATGCACATCCGCCACCCAGTTACAACTCTAGTTGGTATTAACTCATTTTTATCATTCTTAACTACCGTGGTTCCTCCTTTCTTAGGAACCACCTGAACCGGACTAACCCACTTAGAGTTGCCAACTGAATAGATAATACCTGCATCAAGGAGTTTCATTACCTCAGCCATAACCACATCCTGCATCTTAGGATTCAACTTGCGCTGTCCCTGTCTATAAGGCTTATGCCCTTCCTCTAACTCTATTCTGTGCATACAAACATCAGGGCTTATGCCCTTAATATCATCCAAAGAATAACCTAGAGCTTTTCTATTCTTTTTAAGAACAGTCATTAAGGCAGAAAGTTGGTCAGGACTAAGTTTAGAGTTAACAATCGCAGGGTACTGTTCAGTATCATCTAAGAAAACACACTTAAGATTAGGAGGAAGTGGCTTACGCTCTGGTGCTTTTACCTCAACTGCCTGAACAGAATTAGTATCAATAGAATAGCACATGTTTACCAGACTTGCATTAGCTAGGCTTATGAGCTTCTCATTCTCTTCTTCAGTGAGCTCATATTCCTCTTCCTCTTCTTCTATCAAATCCAGCTCTTCAGCATCTTCAGCTGGATTACCTGCACACTTATCCAAAACCTTCAAATCATCTAAGGGATCCTTTGTAACACCCCCATCATCCTATTCATTAGTAAATAGGGTTTTCAAGTAAAATTCGGATAATGGGTGTGTCACAATTAAACCAAATGTGCTAGTAGTACCTAACCATGAAATAAAATAGGTAGTTGTCTAATGCAAAATTAAAATCCAAAGAATAAAATACGATTACAACCAAATTTAAAGTTTGCGGAAGCGAAAATAAGTTCAACGATCCAAAAGAAAGATCAAGTATTTAAGCATTTGTCTTTGAAAGAAACTATTAAGCGCGCTCTCCTGTGCATCCCACGACTAATTCCCATGAGTACCTGTCACACGATCTGCTCACACAATTTGTGATCACCGCAGGTCCCAACAAGGACAAAACAAATAAAAGGGTCAACAATAATGTTGAGTAAGGTAAACAATCTGAATAAAGAATAAACGGAATATAAAATCATAACTTAAAAGACATTTTAAAATAATGTGTAACAAAAGTGTTTCGAAAGATTGAAAACAGAGTATCACAATTTCCACTGTTAGTTGAAGGGTAACAAATAATTTCAAATGATTAAGAACAACATAAGTGTTCCAAAATATTCAAATCCATATCCAACCTTTCAAGATAATTCCAAACCAAAGAAAACATTTCTTTCCAACAATTTCCAACGTCGGTATATACTTGGATAGAGGCCGTATGAAGAGGATCCCCTCGCCCTAAACCGGATAAGACGGGGTTCGCCAAATCATGTACTAAACTGTCCTAGAATCCCGAGTGTGCACACCCCTCTAAGGGCCAACCCCAAAGAGGAAGATAAGAGGACGGGGTCTCGATCAACTAACCCCCATCAGAAGCTCTGTATAGGAAGTCCCTTATTATGGAACAACCTACCCCTCTACCAAAACCGTTTCAAACCAACATGAGAATCCATTTCCAAATAACCAAGATACTTCCTTCAAATTTGATAACTCATCATAAGCTTGTAGAAAAGCAAAACGGTTTTGGTTCCCAAAACTTTTAAATTCATAAGCACTTCTTTCCATATTAAACACAATCCCGTTTCAAAAGATCAAAACAAACAAATCTTTATCCATAATCATTTTGTAAAATGAATTCAACCAATATAAATATTTCAATATAACCAAAAGTCTTACCATGCAAGATAGTAACAAATCGTAACGGTTTAATAAGAGTGTACGGATAAGCGTTTCCCTTACCTTACGAGCGATTAAAGGTTAGAGAGCCTCTTCTATGAATCCCGACTCTACATAATATTTAAAATAATAGTTACTTATATGAACGACCATTACTAAGCTACTTGTAGTAAATTATGCGATAACTATACTTTCTCGGTTTTTACAGATTTGAAACAGAAACTTTAAATCGTCATATCTCCTTCGTTACTAAATATTTTGAGGTGAGACCAGTGGGTTTTGGTTCCTTAGTTAGTTGTCAATCTTTAATGTCTTGGTGGTAAGAGTCTAAAAACGTGTTTAAGGGGTCCGAAGTTACAGTCTACCGAAGTTGGTCCAAAGGCGAGTCTTAAAAAGTTACGGGGTGGTAAATACTATTAACATGTCGAAACGCGTCGAAACGAAAGCCTACTACACTTTGCATTCATTAAAATTTAACATGTGAAGAGATGGGTCACTGATTATATTTTTATGTATGACTAAATTACCCTTTTATGGAAATGTAAGCTTTTAACAAGTAAGACTAATTAAAACATTTTTCCAGAACACAACAGAAACTTGTAAAAATCATAATAAATCCAAAACGTCATATTTTTGTGTATGGTCGGCTTTATTGGATTCCTTTATGTGTCTAAAACATATTGCTAGCCATGCATGTTGTCTCAAAAATGGGTTTATCAGATCTAAAAACGCGTTTTAAAAACAGTGGTCAGAAAATGAGTCATGAAAAGTTTTACATCATAAATCCCTCTTAACAAATCGAAACGAGTTGATTAAAAAGCCTATTATCATCTAGACTCAATGTAGTTTAACATATTAAGAGATGAGACCCTGATTCCTTTTGTAAATATGGTTTGATGACTCTTTAAGTGAGATCTAGTGATTCGGTTAAGCAGAAAACAGGCTGTAGTATATGATTTTTAATTTCTAAACGGTTCATGCAAACGTCCTAATTTTTGGTGAGTGATTTTATAACAACTTAAGGAAAGTCCCAAATTTTTGTTTTCTGAAAATACTCATTTTAACATGTGTTTTCAGATCTACTACATGCATGCTACGTTTTTGACAAAATAACGGTTTTTACTATGTTCAATCCTTTGCATGCATGGTTGTAGATTCTTAAGTTCATGTTTAGATGTTAGGTGATATGTGAATGCATGTTAAAAAGTTATAAAATCAGATTTGAAGGGAAAATTAAGCTTACTTAGTGCTAGGCAAGATCTCCTCTTGTTCTTTTTTCTTCTCCCTCACGTTTTCCTCTCCTTCTCTCTATATATTTTTTTTGTTGTAGTTTGTGTGTGTTTGTGTGGGGAAAATGAAGAATGAAATCTGGTGGGGAGTTGAAAAGTGGTGTGGGAAAGGATGGAAACAAAGAGAAAATGGGACTTTGCATGTCTAGACAAGTGTCCTAATGCATAAGCCAAGTGTCTAGGCATGCATTGGTCCACATGTCTAGGCATGCATTGGTCAACGTGACGGAAAACGATGCATGCGACGGTTTTACGTGTCTCTATTAAGCGATACTTGTTTAATCAATTAATTTCTCATTTTATTTTATTGACGGATTTTACGGGTATTACAATCTACCCTCCTTAAAAACGAACTTCGTCCTCGAAGTTCTAAAACTTCCCCTACAAGCAAATCTAACGATATCATTTATAACCGTCTCTTATAATGCAAATAAAACAGAAGAGTAAAAATTGCAGGTATTACATCCTACCTACCTTAAAGAGCGTTACGTCCTCGTAACTAGGTAATTACCTCAAAGAGCTCTGGGTATTTAAGTTTCATGGCCTCCTCGGCTTCCCAAGTGGCCTCCTCGGTGTCATGGTTCGACCATAGCACCTTGATTATACGGGTCTCTCCGTTTCTGGTCTTTCGAACTTTACTATCTAAGATCTTAACAGGCCGCTCCTCATAAGATAGCGAATTGTCGAGCTCTAGCACTACCTCTCTAATTTGTTCCAAGATCCCATACAAACTTATATATTGCAGGCTCAACTTCTTTCCCTTCTAAGAAAATCGTATTACCCTCGTAATGGGTTATACTCTCCACAACACTTTTTATTCCACATGTTATTAAATAATCGGTCATTATCCGTTCCTAAGTTACGTGCGAGCTCTAGATGTTTCGCTTTAATCAACTATATATATCTTCTACCTTAATCATTTTCATCTATCATCAAACCCTTTACACGTGTTCATTAGTATCCATCAACCAATTGCGTTGCTAACAACTCCTTAAAGCCAAAATCTTAAAATTTTCTCTATAACCTCAAGTCGGAATAAATTTATCCTCAAATAGTCAAATAATCATAAACTACTAAATACGTCGGTATGTCGGTATGTCACTAAATGCGAATATGCATGAAATTATAGTCACCCTTTACTTAATTCTCATATTACACAGTCGTACTATCATTCCCAAAATTTCATAACATTTCGTGTCTCTCATCAGTAATTCAATTTAGCAACCATAGTCGATCCTTATTTGAAAACTTCAAAATTCATTTCTCCATCTCTTAACCATGAATCCATTACATCTGTCAAACCTCTTAATACCTATTAAAACCAATACATATTCTAATAAATTTAGCATTATCCATCGACATTAAATGGATAATTAGCCATTAAACTTTTTCCACAAATTCACTCTTACCGGTACTAAGTCTTCCGAGCATAAATTATTTAAACATTGTTATATCCTACATACCACAAGTATATATTCAATATTTACAACAAAAGCTTCCGAAATTCTTATAATTTTTACCTCAAATAATAAGTGTTCCTCAATAAGCGCAATTCATATCATACTAGGTCAATCTTTGGTTTTATTCACCATGTACTTTCCTTGGTTATGTCCATTAGTTGCAACCCAATATATGTATTCCAAGATCATATCTTAACTTCATCACATATATTAATTTCACTTGGTCCTTTGTGAAACCAATATATACCAATCTTTAAGTCCTCTAAGTCCTCTTCATTATTACATTATATGTCCACAATTGATCATAATCACATGACTTGCTAATCAATCCACATTGCCTTGTCCAATACTTCTAACTAGAATTCCTTCAAGTTTATTGGTAATCTACTTTCTTAATTTCTAAGATCACATCGTTAATATCTTACTACGCAAGATCATAACACTCAGTTGGCTACTATCCTAATGTCTATTGTATTCCTAATATAACTAGTATTCTTACCACGCATTTACTACTCGTGACATTGTTATTCTACACCTACATAAACGCCTGGATAACAACCCTAGATATTGCAGAAATCCTCACAATTATCACCATTTAAAATTTTTAGTCGAAATCCACATCTAGATCGCAGTTTTCCTCGGGTTCATCATTTTCTCTTACGCCCCCTAGTGAGGTATATTATCGCTCATGCTTTAATCAAAATCACTTAGCATCTTTTTATAGCGCACTAGACTATATACCTCACAGGTATCATGTTCATAATCCGTAAGCTCAAATTTCCCATATTATCCACCTCACGTCCTTGTGACTACATATCTTACTTTCCAATCCATAATCTCTTCTCATTCTATATGTTACTTACACATCCAATGAAGCTCGTCTTATATATAGTATGACTGATAACTAGCTTAAGCACGTGAACAACTATCTTTCTCACCAATGTGCCTATAAGGTATAAACAAGTCTCTCAATCAGGTATAATAATACAATTTCTCTTACCCCGACAAATTGTTCATTCTTATTAATCACCATTAAAGCATTATGTGCATCACTCATCCAGGCCTTAAATATTACAAACCTCTTTGACCTCCTCTCTAAATCCAAGGAGAAATTACCATATGTAAACTAGTTCCTTCATGTATCCCCAATAAAATTCATTTACATCACTCTGGGTCAAATAAACTACTCACCTTAAGGGTTTAATGTCCTTTCCACTCATATGTACTAATGTTCAAATCTAGTCCTTGATACTAATTACCTCAACTAATTTCATCAAGTAAGAATCACTACTGTTTGGTCTAAGCTTTTCATTTCCTCAAAGTCTCGTTGCCCCCAAAATTACCAATGTCGTACCTGTGAAATCTCTTTGTCATAACTAATGCAAAAGAAGTGTATGCCATATCTATGCAGTTCTCCACAAAATGCATTGATAACTTATATATATAACTTTACATCCCGATAACGCATTCATAACTACATCATAAATACCACTCAATGCCTTAAACAAAGTCAATATGATAAAATTACACCTTAATATCCTTGCACTAACTCGAACCCTAATGATCACCTAATATTCATATTCGTAACTATCACTCCAATTGATCAAGTCCTAGTACCTTAATTCTTTTCTTTTATACCTTTCAGTAAATAGTTTCTACTTATACTATCTATACCACTGATACCCACATAACATCATCATCTTCATCAAACATCGTTGCATAAAAGTAAATCCCTTATTTAATTTTTTTTTTCCAAATAGTTCTTAATAACCCTCCAAGTTAAACGAATCATTTGTGTCTTAATCTTCCAAGAAACATTATCCATTTATGTATCTCAATACTTTCTTATCACCATAATAACATTAATGAATTCATTGATACCTCAACTAAGTAGTTAGATTATTATTCCGCAACTTCATGCGCATGACTAACTCTTTATAACGTCTCTAGTTTTCCATATTCACAATTTCAATACTCAATTCAATACGTGACTTTCATTTCTAAAACTCACTATATTTGAGATCTTTAAATTGGCAACCATAAATAGGTTAATTCATTCATACAAAATCCTCTAAGTTCTCTATTTTTCCTACCGGTATCATTGGTAACACCATTCTTAAATTCAGCGGTAACCCAAGTGGCGAGACTACAACATCAAATAATTATAGTCGTTACGCTTTACCTTCAAATATAACCAAAATATATGTCATTCAATATTAATAGATTACTAGTAGTGATGATTGTTACAAAATAACTCACGTTATAAAATCACATGTATGAATCACAACGAATTCAATAAGGTACGTGTCTCATATATCATCACAATTAAACTTCGATTCTATAACACCATAATATATGAAAAATTAATCAACTGCATTTCGCATCATATTAACATACTTTATTGCATTCCATTCCGTACCCCTTTCAATTCACAGTGCTCAAATATCCAAGTCTATTCCAACAATTCACATATAGCAATACACGTCGCGTATAAATCCCACACTCAACTCACCGACGTCATTTAATATTTTATTTTTTTTTGAAAACTTTTGCAAATATTTGTTATGGTCGGTCAATGTACGGGCGGTGAAGAGATATGAAGATCTAATCACCTATCCAAGAAGGAAACCCACTCTGATACCACTTTGTAACACCCCCATCATCCTATTCATTAGTAAATAGGGTTTTCAAGTAAAATTCGGATAATGGGTGTGTCACAATTAAACCAAATGTGGTAGTAGTACCTAACCATGAAATAAAATAGGTAGTTGTCTAATGCAAAATTAAAATCCAAAGAATAAAATACGATTACAACCAAATTTAAAGTTTGCGGAAGCGAAAATAAGTTCAACGATCCAAAAGAAAGATCAAGTATTTAAGCATTTGTCTTTGAAAGAAACTATTAAGCGCGCTCTCCTGTGCATCCCACGACTAATTCCCATGAGTACCTGTCACACGATCTGCTCACACAATTTGTGATCACCGCAGGTCCCAACAAGGACAAAACAAATAAAAGGGTCAACAATAATGTTGAGTAAGGTAAACAATCTGAATAAAGAATAAACGGAATATAAAATCATAACTTAAAAGACATTTTAAAATAATGTGTAACAAAAGTGTTTCGAAAGATTGAAAACAGAGTATCACAATTTCCACTGTTAGTTGAAGGGTAACAAATAATTTCAAATGATTAAGAACAACATAAGTGTTCCAAAATATTCAAATCCATATCCAACCTTTCAAGATAATTCCAAACCAAAGAAAACATTTCTTTCCAACAATTTCCAACGTCGGTATATACTTGGATAGAGGCCGTATGAAGAGGATCCCCTCGCCCTAAACCGGATAAGACGGGGTTCGCCAAATCATGTACTAAACTGTCCTAGAATCCCGAGTGTGTACACCCCTCTAAGGGCCAACCCCAAAGAGGAAGATAAGAGGACGGGGTCTCGATCAACTAACCCCCATCAGAAGCTCTGTATAGGAAGTCCCTTATTATGGAACAACCTACCCCTCTACCAAAACCGTTTCAAACCAACATGAGAATCCATTTCCAAATAACCAAGATACTTCCTTCAAATTTGATAACTCATCATAAGCTTGTAGAAAAGCAAAACGGTTTTGGTTCCCAAAACTTTTAAATTCATAAGCACTTCTTTCCATATTAAACACAATCCCGTTTCAAAATATCAAAACAAACAAATCTTTATCCATAATCATTTTGTAAAATGAATTCAACCAATATAAATATTTCAATATAACCAAAAGTCTTACCATGCAAGATAGTAACAAATCGTAACGGTTTAATAAGAGTGTACGGATAAGCGTTTCCCTTACCTTACGAGCGATTAAAGGTTAGAGAGCCTCTTCTATGAATCCCGACTCTACATAATATTTAAAATAATAGTTACTTATATGAACGACCATTACTAAGCTACTTGTAGTAAATTATGCGATAACTATACTTTCTCGGTTTTTACAGATTTGAAACAGAAACTTTAAATCGTCATATCTCCTTCGTTACTAAATATTTTGAGGTGAGACCAGTGGGTTTTGGTTCCTTAGTTAGTTGTCAATCTTTAATGTCTTGGTGGTAAGAGTCTAAAAACGTGTTTAAGGGGTCCGAAGTTACAGTCTACCGAAGTTGGTCCAAAGGCGAGTCTTAAAAAGTTACGGGGTGGTAAATACTATTAACATGTCGAAACGCGTCGAAACGAAAGCCTACTACACTTTGCATTCATTAAAATTTAACATGTGAAGAGATGGGTCACTGATTATATTTTTATGTATGACTAAATTACCCTTTTATGGAAATGTAAGCTTTTAACAAGTAAGACTAATTAAAACATTTTTCCAGAACACAACAGAAACTTGTAAAAATCATAATAAATCCAAAACGTCATATTTTTGTGTATGGTCGGCTTTATTGGATTCCTTTATGTGTCTAAAACAACAGAAAAGTTTTACATCATAAATCCCTCTTAACAAATCGAAACGAGTTGATTAAAAAGCCTATTATCATCTAGACTCAATTTAGTTTAACATATTAAGAGATGAGACACTGATTCCTTTTGTAAATATGGTTTGATGACTCTTTAAGTGAGATCTAGTGATTCGGTTAAGCAGAAAACAGGCTGTAGTATATGATTTTTAATTTCTAAACGGTTCATGCAAACGTCCTAATTTTTGGTGAGTGATTTTATAACAACTTAAGGAAAGTCCCAAATTTTTGTTTTCTGAAAATACTCATTTTAACATGTGTTTTCAGATCTACTACATGCATGCTACGTTTTTGACAAAATAACGGTTTTTACTATGTTCAATCCTTTGCATGCATGGTTGTAGATTCTTAAGTTCATGTTTAGATGTTAGGTGATATGTGAATGCATGTTAAAAAGTTATAAAATCAGATTTGAAGGGAAAATTAAGCTTACTTAGTGCTAGGCAAGATCTCCTCTTGTTCTTTTTTCTTCTCCCTCACGTTTTCCTCTCCTTCTCTCTATATATTTTTTTTTGTTGTAGTTTGTGTGTGTTTGTGTGGGGAAAATGAAGAATGAAATCTGGTGGGGAGTTGAAAAGTGGTGTGGGAAAGGATGGAAACAAAGAGAAAATGGGACTTTGCATGTCTAGACAAGTGTCCTAATGCATAAGCCAAGTGTCTAGGCATGCATTGGTCCACATGTCTAGGCATGCATTGGTCAACGTGACGGAAAACGATGCATGCGACGGTTTTACGTGTCTCTATTAAGCGATACTTGTTTAATCAATAAATTTCTCATTTTATTTTATTGACGGATTTTACGGGTATTACATCCTTGGTCAAGGATTCCCTCCAATTAAGGATAACATTCCTGTCTATAACATCAATGGAACAACAAGTATCGTCAGTAGGAATAGTTGCCTTATGGGCAAGACTAAACTCGATAGTGTCATCCCCAATCTCTAAAGTAATGGTCCCGCGTTTGACATCTATCACAGCCCCAGTTGTGTGTAAAAATGGTCTACCTAGAATAATAGGTATTTGACTATCCTCAGCAATGTCTAAAACAACGAAATCTACAGGAATAAAGAACTTTCCCACTCTTACTGAGACATCCTCCAACACCCCTAATGGTCTTTGGGTTGATCTATCAGCCATCTGTAGGGTAATATTGGTGACTTTAAGTCTACCTAAACCAAGTCTTTCACATACAGAATAGGGTATGACACTGACACTAGCCCCTAGATCACAAAGGGCTTTCCCTATAACATGATTACCTATGGTACAAGGGATGGAAAAACTACCTTGGTCTTTTAACTTGGGTGCTATATTATTTTGTGAAAGAACATAACATTCTTCCACAAAAGCAACAGCACCGTCGTCCTGAAAATTCCTCTTACGACTCAAAATATCTTTCATGAATTTAGCATAAGAAGGTACCTGGGTAATTAAATCAGTGAAAGGGATGGTTACCTCAAGATTCTTCACCATCTCCAAAAACTTGCCAAATTTCCGATCCTCTTTGAATTTTTCAGTCTTTCGGGATAAGGAACGGTGGCATTAGCCATAGGATCAGCAACCTTTGGCTTTTTCAGCTGTAAAATTTCGGTGAGGCCTTGAATGAAGGAGGAATCCAGCGATTCCGGAGTCAAAACAGCACTCTGCTCAGGAACGTCGGTCGGTCGACCAGAATCTGCAACATCCGAAATTTTCTCTTTTCCAGAATCTGATCTCGCGTCAGGAACCGAGGTCGGTCGACCTACTGTAGCGGTCGGTCGACCTCCTGATCCGTTGACGGGATCAGATTTCTTGTTTTGAACCTCGGCAGAATCTTCTTTTTGGGTTGATTCTTCACAAACACGACCACTCTTAAGATTTATGGCGTTTAATGTCTCCATGGGTCCCTCACAACTAGCTGGAGAGCTGGTCATTCGGTTGGCTATGTTTATCAAGTGTTCTTCAAAAACTTTTGAGGAGGCAAATTGAGCCTTACTCATCTCCATAACCTTCCTTGTTAAAACATCAACAAGGGCTCTCAAGTTCTCAATTTCACCCGTGTTGTCAACCGTAGTAACTAGGTTCGCACTTTCAAGCTTCAGCTGGGTTGCCTCGACCTTTTCAAAACGGGCTTCAACTGTTGTCTCAAGAGCCATCACTCTATTCATCTCCACATTCAGCCTTCTTGAATTCCCTCGTGAACTCTTAAAAGTAGCCCTATGCACCGCCATGTCTTCAATGGTTTTCCAACCCTTCATATGGTCGGTGTTATTCTGGAATCTTCCATTGGCGGCCGCATCAAGAATCATCTTATAATCATTGTAAAGGGCGTTGTAAAATCGGTTACACAGGTCCCATTGTTGAAAGTTATGGTGAGGGATAGAACGGACCAATTTCTTGAACCGATCCCATGCTTCACAAAATCCTTCATCAGGTCCCTGTTGAAAGTTACGGATTTGGCTTCTCAAGTCTTCGGCTTTTGCAAGAGGGAAGTATTTCTTGTAAAAGGCCAATACCAAGGAAGTCCAATCTGTAACCTCCTCAGTTGTCCTATCAAGGTATCGGTACCAATCTCGCGCGACATCTTTTAATGAGAACAGGAACATCGTTGCCAGCACCTCGTCTCTAGTCACCCCTTCAGGTAGGGGTATGGCACAACAATAATCCGTGAAGGTTGTAACATGCTTCATTGGATCTTCGTCGGGTAGACCAGAAAATTGACTCCGTTCCACCAAAAAAATATTATTTGGGCGGAGTTCAAAGGAGCCAGTGGTGGGGGTAGGCAAAGCGAATCCCTTCGGTAAATCTTGAGCCTTCGGCTGTAGGTGGTCGTAAATAGAATCCATATCTAAAACAAGAGAGTACTCAAGCCTTCCTCTCAAAAACCTGTCTTCTAAAACAAAACTAGAAGAAAAGGTAAGAAACGGTCTTAAGGAACCTAAGTTCCTTAAGACAAGAAAAATAAACTAAAAATTTAACAAACAAAATTATACCGTCTCCCCGGCAACGGCGCCAAAATTTGACACCCGTCGTTGAGGGGTGCCAAAGATAAGATTTATAAAACCTCAGCTTAAACTTAGATAGGATAAGTCAAGGGTCGAACCACAGAGAGACAAGGTTAATTATGTTTGTGAATTTAAAGTCTATTGCAAGTAACCAAAAAGGGGGGTTGATTTGAGATTTAAACTAATAACTAAAAGGACAAAATAAACAAGAGAATAAAACAAAGTAAAAAAGAGATTAGGAACTTTGGTTCCCCATGGTTAAAACAAGTCAATGAAGGGTAAAATAATCAAATAACACAATCCCAAGGAACAAAGAATAAACCTTTAGGTCAATATTCTACCCAATCCTTACGGTCTTAGGGTTCCTAGAAAAGCACTAAACTTTCGTTCAAGGGCAATCCCAAAGTTGTTGTTAAACTAATCCTAATAATCTTTCAATCCTAAGGATCAGTTCACCAACAACAATGGGGGATTGGTGATTCAATCATTAAACTATCAAAATCAAGTCTTTACCATGGTTCCCCTAATTCCTAATCACAAGAATTAGCTATGCATACTTTTAATTATGAAACTAACAAAAACGAGAATTAAGAACATCAAAGGAATCAACATAATTAAAGATGACAATAAAAAGGAAAGCATGAATTGAGAAACAATAATGAGATGAACAATAAGATTAATTAAAAGGGAAGATTGAATTGTAGCAAACTTACAACTTAATGGGAAAATCTAAGAACAAAGATGAAAGCTTGGTACCAAATCTCTAACTATCCAGTTCTTCCAACATAAAGTGCTTGATAATAATATATTTTTGTTCTAATAAAAAGCTTGACCTAATTGAAGAGTTTAGGTCTCCTTAAATAAGATTAATTACAAGATTAGGAAAGTAGAAAACACGAAACAAAAAGATCCTCGGTTCAGGTTCTGGTCGGTCGACCTACGATGCAGGTCGGTCGACCGCTTTGAGCGTTGCTGGGCTTTTATGCGAATTTGCTTCGGTCGGGAATTGGGCTTCGGTCGGTCGACCTCTGATGCAGGTCGGTCGACCGCTTCTTGTCCATTCCAGCTTTAATCAGGCCCAATAACAACACTCGGACATGCAATCCGGATCCTTGCTCCGTATTAGTACTCAAAACAGCTTCCGAAAGGCAAATAAGGTTCAGTTTTGCTCACTTTCGCGTATTCCTACATATAAAACATAGAAATGCCAAAGTAAACCGTTTCGGGGGAAAAAGCAACTAAAAGTCATGAAAACGTAAGAAAATACGTGCCAAAAGAATAAATAAAATGCATAAAATAGGCACGTATCAATTATCAATAATCGTCACTACGATTTACAACCCTTGTGATAATATACAACCCGATTCATTCTAATTACGATATTATAAATATCGTACAATGTTTAATAATTGACACGTTTCAATTATAAACATAAATCTTACAATAAGATTTAACCTCTGATTTCTCGGTATACAAGTTTAAGGAATATGATCAACTCGTACCAATATACATTTGATCATGTTATCAATTAAGGGAATTGTCCTATAGGTGTGACCTAAAGGGATCAACTGACCACCACCGTCATACGAAAGTAATGTCAAACTCTAGCTAGCCAATCATTACCGATTAATGTTGGTCAGTTGACTAATATAATTTCGTATCATCCCTTGGGCATTCTCGTCATGAGATTTAATTACGTGATCGCACTATTGTTGAGGAAATATTTCCCAACAATCTCCCACTTGTCCTCGACAAGTGTGCGTCACCAATTCTCTTGTCCTATTACAATCTCCCACTCAATGCAAGGTGTCTCTCTGAGGTCGTACTTGCATTCGATCATAGCATGAGTGGTTTCATCGATCTGGAGAATAACTGTTTGACCGGAATTATCTACCATAGATACTTTCCGAGCGTGGCCACGCATTTCCAGTTAATTTCTCCTCGAGTGGCCTTGAGATTTGAACAACCCTGACAAGGGGTGGACAATTTCTATCGTACTACTCCCTTTAGCTAGCCACAGTTAGTCACAACCCAAAGCAATCCCATTTGACTCCAATTACAAAAAGTCTTAGAGAATGGATCAAGGTTATGCCAAAACTGTACCATCTTTGGAGAGTAGTCTTTAGTCTAAGAATTGACTCATAAGAACACTATAACAGCTCTTGCCACGACCCGGCTATCATAAAATTTCCAGAACTCTATAAGCGGTCACTTTGCCCGACAGAGTGTCTCTTGCAGTCTGTCTATGTGATCGACTAGTCATCACATATGATTCTATGGCATTTGAACTTGCCATCAGTCGCCTCACATTTCAGTCGCTTTGAGATGTCACCTCATATAAGCGGCCAGGGGCTATACTAAGTCAATCCAGTTCACTTCATGGGGTTCAAAATTGTCTCTTAAAACCCATTTGGATTTTGACAAAGTATCTTTCATTGTGAGTTAATCATAACTCAAATGATATTGTTATGCAAAAATAGTCAATACTATTGCATTGCATTTGATGCACAATCATCAATTTGTATTAGTGTTTTTGCGAAAAACTTACAAATTTTGTATTAGGTTTAACTAGTTGCTCATAAACTAATTTTAGTCATACTAACATAATCCTTTAATTAACTCTTTAATTAACATATTATTAGAGATCTTATGCATGCTATTATATGCGGAAATAAGGAGAAAACCGAGCTCTTACACTCGGTCCAATGCTAGCAAGGATGATCCTCCAAGTACCCAAAATAGAATACCTCCTTTGGATGCACCAAGACAACCCTTAACCAACCGAGATCTTGAACAAGCTAGCACAAAATCGGTTTTTCCTTAAACTTATTCTAATCTCTCTAATTAGAATAAATAATATGAGAATACTACAAGAAAATGTAGTATTGATAATATAATCTTATTATACAAAATATTATGGGATAATATTTTGAGAGGTTTTGGTAGTTTTTCTCACACTAGAAAACTTAGCCAAGTTAGAATGAATCACCCTAGAACAAATTCACATTGATTGTTTTCTTGGTGTTGTGCCGTGTAAAATGTTATGGGAAGCACCAAGGAGTGCTTTTGGTCTTACCAAAAACACTTAGGGTGGCTCTAGGTTCTCTTTTCAAGAGTAACATAATGATGGTGTTTATTGAGTGTCTTAAGATGCTTAAACACTCCATAAAATCACCCACCCCAAACCGTCACTTATGGGTTAAAATGTACATCCATTTTAAGTTTGTCATTTGTACAATTGTATATGTGTGACATAAAATGTTACACTCATAAGAACAATTGTTTTAATTTAAAAATGCCTATTTATCAAATAAATATCATTTATAAATTAAATAAATCATATTTAATAATTTGACAAGTAATTCGAAATTACAATATATAAAATGGTCATTTTCAATAATCGTCAATACGATTTACATCTTTTGTATAATTTTAACCCGATTCATTCTAATTACGATATTTCATAAAAATCGTTTAATGTTTGACAATTGACACATTTCAATTTCAAACATAAATCTTACAATAAGACTTAACCTCTGATTTCTCGATATACGAGTTTAAGGAATATGATCAAACCGTATCAATATACATTTGATCAGTTTATCAATTAAGGGAATTGTCCTATAGGTGTGACCTAAAGGGATCAACTGACCACCACCGTCATACGACAGTAATGTCAAACTCTAGCTAGCCAATCATTACCGATTAATGTTGGTCAGTTGACTAATATAAATCGTATCATCCCTTCCGCATTCTCGTTATGAGATTTAATTACGTGATCGCACTATTGTTGAGGACACATTTCCCAACAATCTCCCACTTGTCCTCGACAAGTGTGCGTCACCAATTCTCTTGTCCTATTACAATCCCCCACTCAATGCAAGATGTCTCTCTCTGGTCGTTCTTGCATTTGATCATATCATGAGTGGTTTCCTCGATCTGGAGAATAACTGTTTGACCGGAATTATCTACCATAGATACCTTCCGAGCGTGGCCACGCATTTCCAGTTAACTTCTCCTCGAGTGGCCTTGAGATTTGAGCAACCCTGACAAGGGGTGGACAATTTCTATCGCACTACTTCCTTTGACTAGTCACAGTCAGTCACAACCCAAAACAATCCCATTTGACTCCAGTTACGAAAAGTCGTAGAGAATGAATCAAGGTTATGCCTAAACTGTACTATCTTGGGAGAGTAATCTTTAGTCTAAGAATTGACTCACAAGAATACTATAGCAGCTCTCGCCACGACCCGGCTATTGAATTTCCAGAACTCTATAAGCGGTCACTATGCCCGACAGAGTGTCTCTTGCAGTCTGCCTATGTGATCGACTAGTCATCACATATGACTCTATGGCATTTGAACTTGCCATCAATCGCCTCACACTCTAGTCGCTTTGAGACGTCACCTCATATAAGCGGCTAGGGGCTATACTAAGTCAATCCAGTTCACTTATGGGGTTCAATATTGTCTCTTACAACCCATTTGGATTCTGACAAAGTATCTTTTACATTGAGTTAATCATAACTCAAATGATGTTGTCATGCAACAATAGTCAATACTATTACATTGCATTTGATGCACAATCATCCATTTGTATTAGTGTTTTGCGAATAACCCTTTATTCATGATTGCAAAACTTACAAATTTTGGTCTCCTTCAATCTCATATTATCCCGTATAATATGATTCTATTTGAGTACATATCTTAGAACTCTTTCTAGATTTTGAGTTTCCTTTCCGGAGGAAAGCTCCCACTGTTATCTTATAACTTGTGACGTATCGATATACTTGGAGGGATTAGGGCATCACTCCTTTTGTCTCTTATGTACTGAAATCTACATTGTAGTTTATTTATGATTTCATCATTCTTAATAATTTTCACTCATCTTGGCTATATATAGCATATCAAGTCAATTTGATATCTAATGGGCGACCTGTTATTATCCATATAATAAACCTTCCCGTTAAAACTCCATCATCACATGATATAAATCAATTGTTCATTTAAATTTAGAACCTCTTATTCTTTACTCTTAAAGAATCACCCATTCTCTCTAAATGGTAGGTTTAAATTCTTATCGAACATCGCTCCCACTAAAAACAATATCTCTGAATTTAGAACCTCTTATTCTTTACTCTTAAAGAATCACCCATTCTCTCAAAATGGTAGGTTTAAATTCTTTTGAATATCGCTCCCACTAAAAACAATATCTCTCGATGTCTTAAATGAACCTTTCATTTCACGCATGTTAAACTATTACTCGAATCATTATCACTATCTCTATAGTGATCCATCCTATCTTATCATACCTTTAGACACACTTGACTGAGATGATTTCTCCTTTATTATCCTATAATCATAGAAAATCATTATTTCAAGGAATCGGTCTCTCCCTCCGAACAGATAGATGATTTCTCCTCTATTATCTTATAATCTTTGAAAAATCACTATTCTCATGGAGCCGATCTTCCTTCCGAATTCATACGGGGTTTCCCACTGAAACAATGAACATAAAGAACCTTTCTTTCTTCGAGTGTCCTCCCGTAGTTTCTTCAGTGTCTTTATAGGTTTCTTCTTGAGAACCCTTTCAGGAATCTTCTCTAAGATCCTATAGTTATATCATTGGTTTGTAGGTCGAAATATTTTCTCCCACTCTATCCTTTGAAATAACTCTTATTTGCACAAGGATAGCTTCTTTCGATCGGACCAATGTATATAATTTTATGGTATGATTAATTCATTCTCATTTTCACTTAAAATGATCATCGTATAATGAATTAACATTTTCTCAAAATGATTGAAAGTACCTCATGTGGTATTGTTCTCCGTTTTAATCAACTCTTTGATTATGTTATACTTGATCGTATCAATGTTTATTGCGTGATATAATCACTTTTATTCATGTTTTAAACAAGGTATGCAATTTATTTGATAAATCAAAACATTGATTAAGAACAAAAGTAGTGACTCGGGTTGAAAACCAAGTCACTAATATCCAAAATTACAACCATTGTTTTAAGATTTTAATCCTTGTCTTACAAGAAAATTAAATTGTTCTATCATAAAATGCAAAATATGAAAGAAGACAATATGAAAATTAGAGCCTAGCTCTTCAAGTCTTCGATCAATCTGGATGCTACCATAGCCATCCAAGTAAGGAACCTCATGCTTCCTTCTCCTTGCCCTTATCATTATAAGGTACCCCCTTTAAAACAATTTAAAAAGGGGTGATAGTCAACAACTTGTATCACCATACAAAAGATGACAAAATAACATGAATTTTAAACGAGAATTATAACCCACTGCAAGAACCTTTCCAGCTTGAGATCGCTTAAGTATTTGGGGCAATTGTACTTCCAATGACCGATCCTCGTGCAATAATGGCACTTGTCTTCGGATTTCGAAGACGAGGTGGAAGCGCCTTTCGAAAAGGTCTTTTCTTTGGTCGCCTTGGGCTTGAACGTTTTCTTGCCCTTGCCTTTAAAGGCATTCCTTTTAAAGCTCGTTTTCCCTTTCTTTTCGATGTTCAAAACATCCTTGGTGGAACTTTCATGAAGTCCCATGTCCCTTTCGGCTTGGACTAGCATCTTATGCAACTCATCCAACGTGATCTCTTGGTTTCGCATATTGAAATTCACCCGGAATTGAGCATATGCTTTAACCTTATTGAGCGAGTGAAGAACTCGGTCAATGATAAGAGAATCGGGCACATCAACATCTTGAGCTTTTAGAGTTTCCGCGAGCTCAACGAGTTTGAGCACATGAGGGCTTATCTTTTGCCCTTCCTTGAATGTTATGTCAAAGAAGGTGGAAGCCGCCTCATATTGAATCACGCTTGGAGTTTGCGAAAACATGGTCGCAAGCTTGGTGTAAATTTCATACAATGTGGTCAACTTAATCATACTCCTTTGGAGATCCGGCTCCATGGAGAAGATGAGCACATTCTTAAGAGCGGAAGACTCTTTCATGTAAGCTTCATAAGCCTCACGATTTTGGACCGACGAACGGGCGGTCGGTGCGGGAGGTGCGGCTTCGGATAGGTAACGACTCTTATCGTCACCTTGAGCGGCCAAGAGTAATTGCGCATCCCAATCCTTAAAATTGGAACCATGCTTATCGAGTTTGCAACGATCCATAAAGGATCGAAGCCATGATACGTTAGTGAGAGGTGGAGCGTTGGTTGTCATTGATGTTGTTGAAAATTAAACTACAATAATAAAAGGAAAACAACATCATTTTAAAATTCATATTTTAAACTAAAAACTTAAAACAAGTTTAGTTATATATTTACTTAATGATCTCTTACCCAATTAAGTAAACAATCCCGAGACCCAAACCCATACTAATCTGGGCACGGTGTAGCCGATTCAACCCGTATTAGTATAATTTGGTGGATTAACTCTTTAATCGGTTCTACTCTTAGAACTCTCGGTCGACAATTTTCTTAAAATTTTCTTTAGCCCGAACTTATTGCAACTACGGTTACGAATACTTTCGTTGAGATCAACCAAATTTCAAGGTGTAATCTTATTACCCCACTTACCCAACGTGACAATTTTAGTACCCCGGTATAGCCGAGCCTACGTTCTTGTGAAGAAGGGATTCATGGGTCCGTACTATTTGGTAAGGCTAAGTCTCAATATTAATATGTAAGAGATCTAGTCAAATTATTATCTATCTCCGTTTAAGTGAACTAAGTCGGTGAATTATCGATAAAATAGATGACTAGGTCGATTAAATCGAAAAATGCATGATACGATGTATGACGATTTGGCTATGCATGCAAACATATAAAAGCAAAATAAAAGCATAAAATAAACCCTAGTATGGCCTTTCCTAGAAAAGAAATAACAAAAGTACAAATTCGGAAACCAACTCCTTTGGTCCCTTGAACTTCACGCGGCACGCACTTCGAGGTAAACACCGTCTTGATCGGAACTCCTTTCCGAATGGCACCGTCTTCAAGGAACTCCGGATTTTACAGATATTACAACTTTTCTAGTCTACTTTATGCATTATAAAATAGAAATAAATTACAATTGGGTGATACGAGATCACAAAATTACAACCGAATCGGTAACCCCTTACATTACGGGAAATACCGATTAAAAACTAAGGTCATACTAAGTATTACATAATTCCCAAAATTACGTAAAATAAATCATGACATTCATAATAAAATATGCAATGCTTATGTAAATATGAATTAACATGCAAACCCTAAGCCAAATCGTCCTATTTAAAACACTTATTTAAATAGTTATCGTAAACCTCAGTTTTTATGGAATTGCGTGTTTTAACGTTTAACAACACTATGCATAAAATGAAACGGTTTTCATCCTTAAGTTAATCATCCTAACTCTTATAGGTTTCAAAATTTAGTCTTACTCAAACTTTGAACATGACTTAACTTAATATATTTTAATATTGATCGGTATTACTCGGTTTTACGGGAAAAATAATATAAAATTCAAATGAGTCATTAAAATTTCGAAAATTCAAAATTCAAATTTTGAAAAATTCCAGAATGTTCTTAAAATTTTCAGAATCTTAAAATATTAGTATTTATACGGTTTTAATATTATTTCGTAAATAACACTTAAAAGCGGCATTTTAATTCGAAAATTCAATAATTAACTTTATAAATGCAAATTAAATACTAATAATATTTTTATACCTTCCAAAACATTTTAAGAACACAAAATGGACAGAAAATTAAATGGCACATTGCCCCATAGCCGAAATTTTAATAAAATGACTCTAAAAATTCAATTTTAAATGCTACTTTTAACAAATTAAAATTAAATTAAATCTGAAACTTTTGGCTCCCAAGATTATTCTCATGATGAACATATCTTATATGAAAAATATGGGTTAAATTTTCCGGCCATTTTAACAACTTTTGCAAATTTTAACGATTTACGTCATATATCGTACGTTTTTAACTTTTAAAATTATTTCCCAAGCATAAAATAAGATAAAATTCTCGAAAATTTTATACATGCTGGAAATAATATATATGACATCGTGTTAAATTTTTATGGCCAAATTCCAACTTAAACTATTAAAGTCGAAATTATGTCACTAATTATGCGATTTTTACATTAAAAATCTATAATATTGCAATATTTAAGATAAATTTCTGGAAAATTCAACATAAATTTTAAATATTGCATGTGACATCCTCATAAATTTTTATATTCAAATTCATAATATAACTATTTTAACCCATTTTTATTCATCTTATTGCATTTTAACCCTTAAAATTTATATCACACGATTTTTAGGTCCATAATCTACGAAAATTCATATTCATATTATAGAAAATACATGTGATATCATACTGAAAAATCTCGGCCAGAAGCTTATTTTAACTATTTTTCCCAAAATATAAACATTTTTAACCATTAAAACATATTAAAACCGAGATTTAATATACCAATAATCAATATTTATGCAAAATATATTCCAAATATTCTAAAACATTTTAGAAAACAGTAGGTATTCATGCTAAATTAATTTCGTGCATATCTCATATCAAACGAAAATATCACGTTTTATTTATGTTATCTCCATAACTCCGTAAAAACGTAAACGGAAAGCATGCAAACAACCTATTGCTCTGATACCAATTATTAGGTTTAACTAGTTGCTCATAAACTACTTTTAGTCATACTAACATAATCCTTTAATTAACTCTTTAATTAATATATTATTAGAGATCTTATGCATGCTATTATATGCGGAAATAAGGAGAAAACCGAGCTCTTACACTCGGTCCAATGCTAGCAAGGATGATCCTCCAAGTACCCAAAATAGAATACCTCCTTTGGATGCACCAAGACAACCCTTAACCAACCGAGATCTTGAACAAGCTAGCACAAAATCGGTTTTTCCTTAAACTTATTCTAATCTCTCTAATTAGAATAAATAATATGAGAATACTACAAGAAAATGTAGTATTGATAATATAATCTTATTATACAAAATATTATGGGATAATATTTTGAGAGGTTTTGGTAGTTTTTCTCACACTAGAAAACTTAGCCAAGTTAGAATGAATCACCCTAGAACAAATTCACATTGATTGTTTTCTTGGTGTTGTGCCGTGTAAAATGTTATGGGAAGCACCAAGGAGTGCTTTTGGTCTTACCAAAAACACTTAGGGTGGCTCTAGGTTCTCTTTTCAAGAGTAACATAATGATGGTGTTTATTGAGTGTCTTAAGATGCTTAAACACTCCATAAAATCACCCACCCCAAACCGTCACTTATGGGTTAAAATGTACATCCATTTTAAGTTTGTCATTTGTACAATTGTATATGTGTGACATAAAATGTTACACTCATAAGAACAATTGTTTTAATTTAAAAATGCCTATTTATCAAATAAATATCATTTATAAATTAAATAAATCATATTTAATAATTTGACAAGTAATTCGAAATTACAATATATAAAATGGTCATTTTCAATAATCGTCAATACGATTTACAACTTTTGTATAATTTTAACCCGATTCATTCTAATTACGATATTTCATAAAAATCGTTTAATGTTTGACAATTGACACATTTCAATTTCAAACATAAATCTTACAATAAGACTTAACCTCTGATTTCTCGATATACGAGTTTAAGGAATATGATCAAACCGTATCAATATACATTTGATCAGTTTATCAATTAAGGGAATTGTCCTATAGGTGTGACCTAAAGGGATCAACTGACCACCACCGTCATACGACAGTAATGTCAAACTCTAGCTAGCCAATCATTACCGATTAATGTTGGTCAGTTGACTAATATAAATCGTATCATCCCTTCCGCATTCTCGTTATGAGATTTAATTACGTGATCGCACTATTGTTGAGGACACATTTCCCAACAATTTGGTCTCCTTATGTCTCATATTATCTCGTATAATATGATCTTATTTGAGTACATATCTAGAATTCCTTCTAGATTTCGGGTTTCCTTCCTGAGGGAATCTCCCACTGTTATCTTATAACTCGTGACTTATAGGTAAGCCAGAGGGATTAAAAATCACTCGAAAGTACCTACTCACTTATGCACTGAAATCTATATTGTAGTTATTTATGATTTCATCACTCTTAATATTTTCAATCATCTTGGCTATTTGATCAAGGCTTTATTCATCAATATGGATCTAACCATTTTTGTAACATCCCAATATTTCGGGACTTGGAAGTTTAATGATTTTAAGTTCAAGTTCGAGAATTAGTTTATATTTTGTAATTTTTGGAATTTCTTCTAAATAAGTAATTAATTTATGTGATAATATTTTAAAGGATTTAAAATAAGGTTTCATTTAATTTCATAATTTACGTCTTAACAATTTAATTCCATAGTCCGGAAATATTTATATCATCTTAAGTTTATAGTTATCTTAAGTCGGTGTTTTTAGTTTAAACCGTCTTAAAACTTGTCTTATGGGCCTAACTTGTTAATGGACCCATTTCCCCTCTTTTTCCTCACAAAACCCTAACCCCACCACCTTCTACCTCCCTCCTCCAATTCATTTTTCAGATTTGCAAACAACAACAAACACCATTTTTATAAATTTCTCCTTCGATCTTAAAATGCTCATAGAATCTTCGTTTCTTATCCGATTGAGACGATTTTCGCGGCCACGGATTCCTCTTCTCGCCCTCCTTCTTTCTAGGTAAGTTTTATCTCATAATCTTTCCGTCAGAATTTCGTCCTGCTCTTGTAATTTCGAAATTCGTGATTTTCTTCGATGTTTGTGTTGTTTTAGACGGTGTTGGTGTTAACCCGGAAGAAGGCTTGGTGATTATTGAAGACGATCTCGAAGATTTCAAAGATTTCGCTAAGTAAAGGTGACGAAAATGAGAAACTCGGCCTTATTGTTAATATTAGCACTTTTGATGTTTAAGATGATTTAAGTTTCTGAAATTTCATATGATTATTGTTGTTTAGACTTAGTAACATGTTAGGAATGTTCTTAATTGATGATTACATGCCTTGGTGATGTTACATATGTTATTGTTAAGTTTTTCAGAAATTTATGTTTTGCGACGGATACAAATCATAAGCTTATTGTGGATTGTTTGTGGGATTATTTGCTGCTAGATAGTGTATTGAGGGTTTATATGTGATGGGTAAACATTTGTTGTTGTTAATTTAGAAGTCTCGAATCAGTTTGTGAAGTTTTGATTGTTTAGGAGAAAACTCGATTTTGCGTACAGCGGCCTCTGAGCCGGCAGGCCGACCGGCAGCCGGTCGGCCGGCTCAGAGTCGCTGTGTTGAAATTTTGACTTTTCAGAAATTGAGAAAGGTTTCTGAGCCGGTCAGTCGGCCGCCGGTCGACTGGCTCAGGATCCTTATTGTGGTTTTCAGGTTTTGAAAATGGTATGGGAAGTGACTCCCAGCCGGCAGGCCGGCAGCCGGTAAACCGGCTGAGAGTCACTCCTCGTGTTAAGTTTTGAAGTTGGCTATTGGGGAAGGGACTCCCAGCCGGCTGGCCGGCGGACGGTCCACCGGTTGAGAGCCTCATCTCTTGTTTTTCCGACGGTTGCTTCAGCATGGGAAGGGACTCCCAGCCGGTATATCGGCAGACGGTCTGGGACCGGCTGAGAGCCCCTGTTCCCATTGTTTTGTTTGTAACTTTCAAAGGCTTGTTCGGTTTTGATTGAAACTCGTTCCTTGTACCTTTGGTATGTGTTTGAGGTCCCCGGAGGATGGGCGACACTATATTGGGTTCGGGAATGGAGTGAGGATAGAGACCCCCCGGTCGGGTAACCGAAAGGGAAACCGGCTCTCCCTCGTCTTAGTTCTCGGGCTCAATTAAGTGTTGTTTAGTGGTTTAAGAAGTTAGAGCTATAGGTTAGTTTCTATCTTTGGATGTTAATGGTTGAGTTGTATGTCGCGTAATGGGATATGTGTTAAGTTCACCTCTGGACCCATTACGTGTTTTGTATGTCGCGTGATGGGATATGTGTTAAGTTCACCTCTGGACCCATTACGTGTTTTGCTTGTGGCGTGTCAGGATATGTGTTCAGTTCACCTCTGGACCTGACACGTGATCGGTTGTCGTACACGGGATATGTGTTAAGTTCACCTCTGGACCCGATGTGCGATAGCTGTGTATTGGCATATGTGTTAAGTTCACCTCTGGACCCAATACTTGTTTGTAGCATTGGGATATGTGTTAAGTTCACCTCTAGACCCTTTGCTTGTGGATATATGTTGGGATATGTGTTAAGTTCACCTCTAGACCCGACATTTGTTTGTAGTGGGATATGTGTTAAGTTCACCTCTGGACCCATTACCGTGTTATGTATAGGGATATGTGTTAAGTTCACCTCTGGACCCTTTACTTTGATTGTACGTTTAGGGATATGTGTTAAGTTCACCTCTGGACCCTTTACTTGAATTGCATGTTGGGATATGTGTTAAGTTCACCTCTGGACCCGACATTTTTTGGTAGTGGGATATGTGTTAAGTTCACCTCTGGACCCATTGCTAGTGTTTATTGATGTTTATATCTGCTTGCCTGGAGATTGGTACAGTGTCAGATATGCATGATGAAGTTAATGATTGTTTTACTTGAGTTATAGTTTGTTCATCCAAGGCATTGGATGACTCTTTGATCGGTTTCATAAATAGTTGGACTGAAAGACCCCCCAAACTGGGTAACCAGTAGGGAAATCGGCTCTCCTTCCTAACGGTTTATGAAGTTGGTTGAGAGCCGTGCATTAGTGATTGCATGATAGTTGATGATCAGTTATTGAGATACTTTTATACTTCACATGTTTATATATGCTGGAGTATTCTGTTTGTATTTATGTGTTACGTGTCGTTACAAAAGGTGGCTAGGAGAACTCTAGTCACTCCCCACTGATTGTGGCGTACATGTTTACATGTATGTAGGTACATGACAGGTGGTTGGCAGAGGGTTGCATGGAGCTAGCGAGCGATGATCCTAATCATCGATTGACTTACACGTTTACGTTAGCTAGACTTAGTTTACATTTCAGTTTTGAGTGCCTGTAGGGATGTGCCATCCCATGCTGATTGTATATATATATTTTACTTTCAGTTTCAGTTTTAATTCACCTCGCATGTTAGTTATGTTAAAAAGTTTTAATTCCGCTGCATTTTTAGTATTTTGTATGTTTTATATTTCCGCTTTCGCGAGGGGTTTTACAATTTTGATTTCTAATGGGCGACCTTTTATTATCAATATAATGAACCTTCCCGAGAATCTCCATCATCCTATGATATAAGGTATTTTGTTCATCTAGAATTGAGAACCTCTTAGTCTTTACACTTTAAAGAATCATCATCATTCTCTCTAAATGGTACGTTCAATTTTTCTAATGAATATTACTCCCACTATAATCATCATCACTCCTTTTATATCATTTGATATTTCTTAAATGAACCTTTCACTTCACGCATGTTATTCATTTGCTTTTACTTGAACCAGTATCACTATCCCTATAGTGGTCTTCCTCCATTCAATCAACATCACTTGAAATTTTCGATACAATAGATACTAACATTGAGAGAACTGAGATGATATCTCCTCTATTATCTTTGAAAATTTCATTTGTTAAGGAACCGTTTTCCTTCCGATTTCATACGGGGTTTCCTTTCTCCTCTCTTTGAAACAATGAACATAAGGAACATTTCCTCTTGTGTCCTCCCGTAGTTTCTTCAGTGTCCTCTCGTAGTTTCTTCTATTCATTCATTTAGGGTTCTTCTTAAGACTCTCATGTGGGATTCTTCTCTAAGATCCTACATTTATATCATTGGTTTGCGGGCGAAATATTTTTTCCCACTCTATCCTTTAAAAATAACCTTTATTTGTATAAGGATAGCAATTTTCGATATAACCAATGCATATGAACGTTTGAATACATTCTCATTTTCACTTAATATGATCATCTTATAATGAACTAATATTCATTTTGATTGAATAGTTTCCTCTTAGAAGGTGTATTTCTCGTTTTTAAGTAATTAACGCTTTGATTCTTTACATTGATCGTATCAATGTTACTTTACAATGAACGTTTCATGGTTTTTATCTAGTGATTTATAGAAATCACTTTGATTCATGTTCGACAAGTTAAACAATTTATTTTAAGAATCAATAATTCGATTAAGAACAAAAGTAGTGACTTGGGTTGAAAACCAAGTCACTAATATCCAAAATTACAACCATTGTTTAGGATTCAAATCCTTGTCTTACAAGAAAGTAAATTGTTCTAGGAAATAAAATGCAAAATATGAAAGAAGACAATAATGAAAATTAGAGCCAAGCTCTTAAGTCTTCAATCAAATGGATGCTACCATAGTCATCCATGTAAGGAACTTCATGCTTCCTTCTCCTTGCCTTTGTCATTAGGAGGTGGCCCTTTAAAACAATTAAAAAGGGTAAAATCAACAATTTGTATCACTATACATAAGTTGACATAATAACATGAATGTTGAACGAGAAGTATTACCTACGGCGGTTGCCTTTCCATTTTTGAGGTCGCTCAAGTATTTGGGGAAGTTACGCTTCCAATGTCCTAACCTCGTGCAATAATGGCACTTGTCTTCAGATTTTGAAGATGAGGTGGAAGTGCCTTTCGAAAAAGTCTTTTCTTTGGCCGGTTTGGGCTTGAACGTTTTCTTGCCCTTGCCTTTGAAGGCATTCCTATTGAAGTTAGTTTTCCCTTTCTTCTCGATGTTCAAAACATCCTTAGTGGAACTTTCATGAAGTCCCATGTCCCCCTCAGCTTGGATAAGCATCTTATGCAATTCATCCAACGTGGTCTCTTGATTTCGCATATTGAAATTCACCCGGAATTGAGCATACGAGGAAACCACTCATGATATGATCAAATGCAAGTACGACCTCAGAGAGACACCTTGCATATATAAGATAATATTTTTGTATGTTTACATATTAAAGAATCAGCATTCTCTCTTAATGGTACGTTCAAAAATAATTATTATCACTTGAACGCTTCATTTCCTGTGATATTTCCTAATATCACTTTTCAATACAATAGACACTAACATTGAGAGAACTGAGATGATATCTTCTCTATTATCTTATAATTTTGAAAATTTCATTTGTTAAGGAACCGTTTTCCTTCCGATTTCATACGGGTTTTCCTTTATCCTCTCTTTGAAACAATGAACATAAGGAACATTTCCTCTTGTGTCCTCCCGTAGTTTCTTTTTAATTGTTTTAAAGGGCCACCTCCTAATGACAAAGGCAAGGAGAAGGAAGCATGAAGTTCCGGTATTGACTGTTTTTGCATAACAATGTCATTTGAGTTATAATTAACTCTCAATGATAGATACTTAGTCAAAATCCAAATGGGTTGTAAGAGACAACTTTGAACCCCATAAAGTGAACTGGATTGACTTAGTATAGCCCCTGGCCGCTTACATGAGGTGACATCTCAAAGCGGCTGGATTGTGAGGCGACTGATGGCAAGTTCAAATGCCATAGAGTCATATGTCATGACTAGTCGATCACATAGACAGACTGCAAGAGACACTTTGTCGGGCAAAGTGACCGCTTATAGAATTCTGGAAATTTTTGATAGCCGGGTCGTGGCAAGAGCTGCTATAGTATTCTTATGAGTCAATTCTTAGACTAAAGACTACTCTCCCAAGATAGTACAGTTTTGGCATAACCTTGATCCATTCTTTACGACTTTTCGTAACCGGAGTCCGCAAGGGATGATACGAAATTATATTAGTCAAGTGACCAACATTAATTGGTAATGATTGGCTAGTTAGAGTTTGACATTACTGTCGTATGACGGTGGTGGTCAGTTGATCCCTTTAGGTCACACCTATAGGACAATTCCCTTAATTGATAACATGATCAAATGTATATTGATACGAGTTGATCATATTCCTTAAACTCGTATACCGAGAAATCAGAGGTTAAATCTTATTGTAAGATTTATGTTTATAATTGAAACGTGTCAATTATTAAACATTGTACGATATTTATAATATCGTAATTAGAATGAATCAGGTTGTATATTATCACAAGGGTTGTAAATCGTAGTGACGATTATTGATAATAACCATTTTATATTAAAAGTAATTTCGAATTACTTGTCAAATAAATTAAATATGATTTATTTTACAAGTGATATTTATTTGATAAATATACTTTTTGAATTAAAATCAATTGTTACTTATTTTAAGTGTGACACTTTAGATGTCACACATGTACAATTGACAAAATGACAATTATAAAATGGTATCCATATTAAGGATAGGCACCGGTTTTATGAGGCTTATTTGAGGGTTGTTTTATGTGTTAAATACTCTCTTAATGCAATGATTATAGGTAGCCTTGAGAATTAAAGCTACAAGCCACCCTAAGTACATTGAAAAGGGAAGATGTTCCCCTTTTGTGGCTCCCTAAGGCCGGCTACCCCATAACCAATGCAACCCATAATAAAACTTGTGATCTTACTCACTAATTGATTCATTCAAACATTAGAGTAAAATTTTCTAGAGAGAAAAATTTGAAGAACCTCAAAATAATATTATGAGATAATAATACATAAAAGTTGTAGTATTGATATAATAATTTCTAGTAAGTGATTAAGATTTATATTAAGGAAAAATCGATTCTTGTTCTAGCTCACATCAAGTTTCGGTTTATCAAAGGGTTGTCTTGGGTGCATCTTGGAGGAGGTGTTCTAGTTGAATATATACTAAGGAGGATCATCCTAGTGTTGATTTCGTCGGATTGTAAGTAATTCGAATCCTATTTCCGGCATTTTGTATAAGCATGCATAAGATCTAAAAGCAATAATTAAAATTTTAATTATCATATTTATTTAGTATAACTAACTATATTAGGTTATGAGTTTTTAAACCTAACAATTGGTATTAGAGCCAGGTTGTTTGCATGCTTTTCGTTTACATTTTTACGAAGTTATTAAGATAACAAAAATAAAATTGAAATTTTAGTTCGTATATGATATGGCCGAAATTATTATGCATGAATACCTACTGATTCTAAATGTATTTTAGGATATTTGGAATATATTTTGCCTATATATTGTTCATAGGTATTTCATTTTCGGTTTTTATTATTTTTAATGGTTAAAAAATGATTATTTTTGGGAAAAATAGTTAAAATAAACTTCTGGCCGAGATTTTTCAGTATGTTTTCACATGTATTTCCTATGATATGAATATGAATTTTCGTAAATTATGGAGTTAAAATACATGGTTTATGAATTTTAAATGTTAAAATGCCATAAAATGAATAATAGTTATATTTCGAATTTGACTATAAAAATTTATGAGTATGTCACATGCAATATTTAAAATGTATGCTAAATTTTCCAGAAATTTATCTCATATATTGCATGTTTATTGATTTTTAATGTAAAAATCGGATAAAAGTGACATTATTTCAACTTTAATAGTTTAAGTTGGAACTTGGCCATAAAAATTTCACACGAGGTCATATATATTATTTCCAGCATGTATAAAAATTTCGAGATTTTTATTTGATTTTAGGCTTGTGAAATAATTTTAATGGTTAAAATTGTACGATATATGACGTAAATCGTTAAAAATAGCAATGGTTGTTAAATGGCCGAAAAATTTAACCCATAATAGTCATATTTTATATGTTCGTCACCATATTTTTTTGGGAGCCAAAAGTTTCTGTTTTATTTAATTTTTATTTGTTAAAAAGTTATATTTAAAAATTGAATAATAAGAGTCATGTAATTAAAATTTCGGATATTGGGCAGTGTACTAATTAATTTTCTGTCCATTTCAGTTTCTTAAAGTATTTTGGAAAGTGTAAAAATATTGTTAGTATTTTATTTGCATTTATGGAGCTAATTATTTAATTTTCCGACTCAAAATGCTCGTTTTACGTATTATTTACGAAATAAATAATAAAACCGTGTAAGTACTAATATTTTTAAGGTTCTGAAATTTTAAGAAAATTTTAAAATATTCAAAATTTGATGTTTTAATTTTTCGAAATTTTATGACTCTTTTTGAATTTTATATTATTTTTCCCGTAAAACCGAGTTATACCGAACAATATTATAATATTAAGTTAAGTCATGTTCAAAGTTTGAGTAAGACTAAATTTTGAAACCTAAATGAGTTAGGATGATTAACTTAAGAGTGAATTCCGATTGACATAATGCTTAGTGTTTTTAATCGTTAAAGCACGCAATTCCATAAAAACCGAGGTATACGATAACTATATATATATATATGATATTAAATAGGACGATTTGGCTTAGGTTTGCATGTTAGTTCATATTCAAAAGCATTGCATATTTTAATTATGATTGTCATGATTTTAATTACGTAATTTTGGATTATGTAATTTTACTTAGTATGGCCTTAGTTTTTAATCAATATTTCCCGTAATGTAAGGGGTTATCGATTCGGATATAATTAATGTGATCTCGTATAGCTTTATTTATTGTTTTCTATTTTATAATGTATAAAGTAAACTAGAAAAGTTGTAATTTTTTGTATATTCCGGTGAGCCTTGAAGACGATGCCATTCGGAAAGGAGTTCCGACCAAGACGGTGTTTACCTTGGGAAGCGTGCCTCGTGAAGTTCAAGGGACCAAAGGAGTTGGTTTCCTAATTTGTACTTTTATTATTTCTTTTCTAGGAAAGGCCATACTAGGGTTTATTATTTTTATGCTTTTATTTTGGTTTATATGTTTGCATGCATAGCCAAATCGTCATATCATGTCATGCATTTTTATTCGATTTAGTCGACCTAGTCAATTATTTTATCGATAATTCACCGACTTAGTTCACTTAAACGGAGATAGATAATAATTTGACTAGATCTCTTATGAATAAATATTGAGACTTAGCCTTACCAAAAAGTATAGACCCATGAATCCCTTCTTCACAAGAATGCAGGCTCGGCTACACCGGGGTACTAAAATTGTTACGTTGGGTAAGTGGGGTAATAAGATTACACCTTGAAATTTGGTCGATCTCAACGAAAGTATTCATAACCGTAGTTGCAATAAGTTCGGGCTAAAGGCAATTTTTAGAAAATTGTCGACCAAGAGTTCTAAGGTAGAACCGATTAAAGAGTTAATCCACCAAATTATACCAATAACGGTTGAATCGGCTATACCGTGCCCGAATTAGTATGGGTTTGGGTCTCGGGATTGTTTACTTAATTGGGTAAGAGATCATTAAGTAAATAACTAAACTTGTTTAAAATTTAATTACGAGTTTTAAAAAAAAAAAAAAAAATTATGATGTTGTTTTAATTCCTTCACTTTTATTGTAGTTTAATTTTCAACATCATCAATGGCAACCAACGCTCCACCTCTCACTAATGTATCATGGCTTCTATCCTTTATGGCCGTTACAAACTCGATAAGCATGGTTCCAATTTTAAAGATTGGGATGCGTAATTACTTTGGCCACTCAAGGTGACGATAAGACTCGTTACCTCTCCGAAGCCGCTCCTCCCTCTCCGACCGCTCGTTCCGCGGTTCAAACTCGTGAGGCTTATGAATCCTACATGAAAGAGTCCTCCGCTCTTAAAAATGTGCTTATCTTCTCCATGGAGCAGGATCTCCAAAGGAGTATGATCAAGTTAAGCACATCATATGAGATATACACCAAACTTGCGACGATGTTTTCACAAACTCCAAGGGTGATTCAATATGAGGCGGCTTCCGCCTTCTTCGACATTAGCTTGAAGGAAAGACAAAAGATAAGCCCTCATGTACTCAAATTAGTTGAGTTCGCGGAGACCCTAAAAGTGCAAGGAGTTGATGTTCCCGACTCACTCATCATTGACCGAGTTCAAGGGAAATATGTCCTCAACACTAACTAAGGTGAAACACCAAACGAGGACCACAACTTAGGACCCATCACACATTAGGTCATCCAACCAACCCGAACAAAGTCCAACATACTCATACTAACAACCAAAATATGAACGCGACATTCTCCAAAACTTACACATTCCCATATAAAGGCTATGAGATACTCACCCACAACCTCAAATTCCAAAAGTACAACACGATATTCCTCAATTCGAATTATATCCAAACATAGGACTGTCGGTCCAACAACCAAAGTATCTAGTTCCATCTACTCAAGGTCCCTCAAATCCAAACCACAAATTACATTTTGCAAGTCTTCGCTTACCAAACTCTTGTAACACCCCCATTTATTTAAGGGCCTGTACTAAGACTCCCTAGATAAATAAGGATGTTACCATCTCGGTTTCCCGAGGCAGTAGATACAAAGGAAAGATAAACAGTACTTTAAATTGATAAAGTTAACTCAAAGAACGAGTTTATACAACTGAATTAAAACAAACTGTCTTGTTGAAACAAAAGTACAACTCATAAGTAACTACTATGGTGATCTAGACTCTAGGCAGGTCCGGATCCGAGCTTCTCTCTTCCCCTAGCTCCCATAGTCTCAACACCTGTCAATCTGCTCCCCAATAATTGGTTCATGACAGGTGATCACGAATACACAGGGTCAACCACGAGGTTGAGTAGAGAAAAACTGTAAACAAACCACATTATTATAAATAGAAAGTCGATCATCTCCACTCCGAATCACAAGACCCATTATTCTCCACACCAATCACAAGACCAATTATCTCCGCACCAATCACAAGACCCATTATCTCCGCACCAATCACAAGACCCATTATCTCCGCACCAATCACAAGACCCATTATCTCCGCCTCGTAGTTTATCACAGAATGATATAAACAGCACAATATAACGATCACATGATATTATATAACAAACATGCTTAATATCAAATAAGAACAGATTACACATCATTATATACCAGTAGTTCCCCTACCTGAAATAGCAGGAAATGTAGATACGTCCAAGCTCGTTAGAAGTGTTCCACACGAAACTCGCTACCTAAACACGTATATGTAACGAATTAATGTACTTCCCGAACCCCATAACAACCTATACTTACTTTAATTAGAAACCTTCCATAAATGGAAAGTTTCCAAAAATAGAAACCCTTTATAAAAGGAAAGTTTCCGTAAATAGAAACTTCCCCAACTTATAGATTCCCGACTCATAAACTTCAACTACGCGATAAAAAATTAATAAAAAGAACGAAAGATGGCTTTTAGTACTTTGTAGAAATATCACAACTAATAATATTATTAATAAAATACTTCAATCATAATAATAATAATAATAATAATAATAATAATAATAATAATAATAATATAATAAACATAAACATCAACATCTCGCCCCATAACACAACCCGACTCACGACTTACATCCCCCTAAACCCTACCGTGACCTAGCCGCAACCACCAACCATCACCAGACCGTGAACCCAGTACCACCAACAACCTCCACAAACACCAGCAACCTCTTCGACCACCACCATCGTGGTGAACTAGGACCCAAAACAGACCTGGTTCATCACGCCACCCACCAGACCGCCTATTAAACACCCAACATCGACACCCAATACGCTGCCACGACCACCCCTCCTTCACGCTACAGCCACCCCTGACCCCAGACAACCAGACACGGTGGTGCCACCGCATTTACCTCCCCCGAGTCAGCGGTGGTACCACCCCCAAACACTAGCAAACGTATGAAAAGATCTGACCGACAACAGCGAAACAACCACCTTATCGACACTCCCTCCGCCACCCAGAACCCCCTTGACCAACACCCTAACACCCCCTTGACCACTACCTGTTCCAACACCCTAACAACCCTCACAGACGCGCAGAGAACAAACGTCGAGACAACCCCAAACCGACTGGTCAGACTCCTACTCATTTCCGCATCCCTGTGACATGCGGTTTTCAGACGCCTTTCCTGACGTCATACGGTGGTCGGCATACAACAACAAGGGTCAGACGCGACATACCAAACCCACAGAGTATAACTACACCCATAACAGTAGACTCGAGAACCATAATCATGCTTAAATCATCATACGAATACGCGGCATACAACAGTAAGAAAACACATGTTTGCACGTACCTACTTTAGATTAGAACGAAGGCCTCTAGGTATGATTATTCTGACCGTGAACACCTCCTGTATACTCCGTGTGGTGGCGGCAGAAAAGTAAGGGTGTGGGTTGAGTGAGAGGTGAATTCGAAAATAGGGTAAAACCCCTCTTATTTTGACGGTATATAGGTGGTAGGGTGAGATGTTTGTTGTGGATTAGGTTTTAGTTTGGGTAAGGTGTAAACATGTATGGGCTGTTTTGTGTTGACACACAAAACGAGGCCCAAGCGATCAGAAGGTCCCTAGTTCGAACACCTTAGCCGACATTATTACCTAAATAAATTATTCAACTATTTTATTTATCGGAAGCAAAAGCGTTTATAACTATCGACTTGGCAAAAATATAAAACAATAGCACGATTAAAGATTCGGGTTATTACAGTCTTCCCCCCTTAAAATGAACTTCGTCCCGAAGTTCAACAACGCTCCGATGACAAAACAATCCACTCAAACGAACTTGGAACACAAAATGTCACAAAAGGTTCACTTAAAACACAGAATGTTACATTCCACCCCCCTTAAAGAAAAGTTACGTCCGCGTAACTTACCTAAATCGAACAAATGCGGATAACGCTGTCTCATGGATGCCTCAGGCTCCCACGTAGCCTCCTCCTGATTATGATTTGTCCACAGGACTTTCACCAAGGACGTCTCCCCATTGCGAGTCTTTCGTACCTTCCTGTCCAGAATCTCTTTCGGAGTCTCAATGTATGCCAACTGCTCATCTACCTCAATCACCTCGTGCTGAAGCACATGTGATGGATCACTCACATATTTCCTCAACTGGGACACATGGAACACATTATGAACCTTGGATAGAGCTGGAGGTAAAGCTAATCGGTATGCCACCTCCCCAACTCTGTCCAAAATCTCAGACGGTCCAATAAACTTCTGACTCAATTTGCCACGCTTCCCAAACCTCATCACACCCTTCATTGGAGATACCTTCAGCAGTACCTTCTCTCCTGCCTCGAATGAAATCTCACTCCTCTTCAGATCCGCATAGCTCTTCTGTTTATCTTGAGCGGCCCTCATCCGCTGTCGAATAATCTGAACCTGCTCCACCATCTCCTGGATCATATCGGGCCCTAATGTCACAACCTCAGCTTGATCATCCCAACACACCGGGCTCCGACACTTCCTTCCGTATAGAGCCTCGAAAGGGGCCATCCCTATGCTGGCATGGTAGCTGTTATTATAAGAAAACTCGATCAACCCCAGTCGATCCTCCCAAGATCCTCCGAACTCAAGAACGCATGCTCTCAACATATCCTCAAGGGTCTGAATCGTTCTCTCAGTCTGACCATCAGTAGCTGGATGGAAAGCAGTACTCATCTTCAATTGGGTACCCAAAGCTGCCTGTAACTCCTGCCAAAATCTAGAGATGAACCTCGAGTCTCGATCGGAAACAATGTCCTTGGGTACACCATGCAATTTGACCACATTCTGCACATATGACTTAGCCAACTCAGCTTTACTCCAAGTATCTTTCATCGGAATAAAGTGAGCAGACTTAGTCAAACGATCCACAATGACCCAAATCATGTTGTTACCCCTCTGAGTCCGAGGCAACCCCACGATAAAATCCATTGAAATGTTCTCCCACTTCCACTCTGGCACATCCAAAGGTTGAACTTTCCCTTGAGGTCTCTTATGCTCCCCTTTCACTCTCTGACATGTCAAGTACCTGGAAACAAACTCAGCGACTTCCTTCTTCATGTTAGGCCACCAGAATGTCTTCTTAAGGTCTTTATACAACTTATCACCCCCTGGGTGAACGGAATATAGAGTAGCATGAGCTTCAGTCAGGATCTTCTTCTTTAGCTCCTCTACCTCCGAAACACACCATCGCCCACTGAACCTCAAACTACCGTCGGTATGAATACTGAACTTGGATGCAGTCTCTCCACCCTCACTCTCCACCATCCTACGCCACTTCTGGATTCTCGCATCAGTACTTTGCAACTCCCGAATCTCACCATACAACTCAGGCTCCACTGTCAAGTCACTAAGAGCATCCCTTTTCCGGATCATGGAGATTCCCATTTGCCTTAGTTCACCATGCAACCTCACTCTCGACCTGGCACAACTCAAGGCATGAATAGATTTCCTACTTAGGGCGTCGGCTACCACATTCGCCTTGCCTTCATGATAGACAATCTGCATATCATAGTCTCCAATCAACTCTATCCACCTCCTCTGTCGCATGTTCAACTCTCTCTGGGTGTAGATATACTTCAGGCTCTTATGATCAGAAAACACCTTAAAAGTGGCTCCGTAAAGGTAATGGCGCCACAATTTAATTGCAAAGATTACAGCTCCCAATTCCAAATCATGAGTCGGATAATTTTCTTCGTAGGTCTTCAACTGGCGAGAAGCATATGATATCACCCTCCCATTCTGCATTAGCACACAACCCAACCCATGCTTCGAAGCGTCAGTATAAACTTCGAAGTTATCACTCCCAACCGGCAAAGCAAGGATAGGAGCTGTTGTCAGGCGTTCCTTAAGGGTTAGGAATGCCTTCTCACAACTCTCATCCCAGAAGAAACGGTTCTCTTTCCTCATTAACGACGTCAACGGCTTCGCTATCCTTGAAAAATCTTTGACAAATCTCCGATAATATCCAGCCAATCCCAGGAAGCTTCGAATCTCACTCACATTCTTCGGACTCTGCCACCTAGTCACAGCCTCGATTTTACTAGGATCAACAGACACCCCCTCCTTTGAAATTACATGCCCCAGAAATGCCACTCTCTCCAACCAGAACTCACACTTACTCAACTTAGCATTGAGTTTATGTTCTTCCTGGGTCTGAAGTACTTTCCTCAAATGGTCTTCGTGCTCTTCTGCATTCTTGGAGTATACCAGGATATCAACTATGGATACCACCACAAACTTGTCCAGATATGGGCTGAAGACTCGATTCATCAAGTCCATGAACACAGCTGGAGCATTAGTCAATCCAAATGGCATCACCACAAATTCATAGTGGCCGTACCTCGTTCGGAAAGCGGTCTTTGGAATATCTTCATCCTTTATTCTCAACTGATGATACCCGGATCTCAAATCAATCTTGGAGAAAACCCCAACTCCACTTAACTGATCGAACAAGTCGTCAATTCTCGGCAAAGGATAACGGTTCTTGATGGTCACATTGTTCAGCTCTCGGTAGTCAACGCAAAGTCTCAAACTCCCATCCTTCTTCTTCACAAATAAAACAGGTGCTCCCCAGGGCGACACACTGGGTCGAATGAACCCTTTCTCAGCTAGTTCATCCAACTGCTTCTTCAACTCTTCCATCTCCTTTGGTCCCATACGGTACGGTGATTTAGATATTGGTCCCGCCCCTGGTTTTAGGTCAATGGAAAATTCCACTTCCCTCCTCGGCGGTAACCCTGGAACGTCGTCTCGGAATACTCCATCAAACTCCCGTACCACAGGTATCTCACTAGTCTTGGGGGTCTCAGCCTCACAATCCCACATTTGGCACAAGATTAGGCTCTCTCCTTCTCGCAAGCTAGACTTAAGGGTATTGACGGATATGAACTTGATTTTAGGCTTGACTCGATATCCCTTGTAAGACACCCTCACCCCCTTAGGTCCCTTCAAGGAAATTTTCTTTTGATGACAGTCGATAAAAGCCCTATACTTCCCCAGCCAGTCCATCCCTAGGATCACCTCAAAACCCCCCAAAGGAAATTCTATGAGGTCACCAAAGAAATTTGCTTCCCCGATTTTGATGGGTACACTACCGTATACTCTATTACAAACTATCGACTCGCCTGAAGGTATGGTCACTGAATCCGCGACCCAGTCGAATCTCTCAAGTCCCAAAGCCTTAACATGATCTCTAGACACAAACGAATGGGTGGCACCGGAATCGAAAAGTACGAAAGTAGGTTTAGAGTTCACAAGAAAAGTACCGGTTACCACATGAGCATCCTCCTGAGCTGCCTGTTTTCCCATGGCAAAGAGCTCGCCACTGGATTTGACCCCACTCTGACTAGCACTAGATGTCCCAGCCTGCTGGTTCCCTTATGCTCCAGTTTTCTGATTGCCTCCATTCCCATGGTATTGATTCTGGTACGAGCGATTCTGATAGTTGCTATAGTTCTTCTGGTAATTGCTGCTCCCTCCAGACTTCGCACCCCCACCATAGTTTGTCATAGGTGTGCGATAGCCACTGCTACCATAGGACTGAGTGCGGGAACCCTGATATCCGGATGTAGGCGTGCGATAACCCCCGGACTGATTCCCTCTAGAAGAGCGACATACTGCCTGCTTGTGCCCCGTCTTTCCACAGCCGAAACAGACTATTCCCACTGAACCATTGCCAGAACCCCCATTCCTGAAGTTTCCCCCACTTTGGTTCCTCGCACCTCCTGAGGCACTGTTACTGAAATATCCACTGAACTTGTTAGTGCTTTGCTTTTTCGACCATGAACTCTCAGTTACCGCTTCAGCCTTCCTCTTTTCAGTCTTGGACTTCTTGTCCTCTTTGATCATCTCTGAAAGCCTCTCCGCCGCCCCAGCCCTTAAGTAGATGTCACGAACTGTGGTGGGCGGAGCTGCAATCAGTCTCTTTTTTATGGCGATTGATAACCCCCTCTCAAATTTCATTGCCAGCATGGCATCGTCAAACCCCATGTCTCCCACATAGCTCACCAACTGGATAAATTTTCTGTAGTAAGCCTCTACTGTCATGTCCTCCGACATCCTGAATGTATCAAACTCCTCCCTTAGCTTGCTTTTCTGGAATTCTGGTAGAAACACCTCATACAAGATCTTTTTGAATGCGATCCAAGCAACAAACTCGGTCCCATCCTCTCGAGCTGCCTCTCGGATCTCTCCCTTGTTCCCGGTCCACCAGTCTCCAGCCATACCCCTAAGATAGTGGGCTGCTTGGTCAACCCTCAATTCTTCAGGGCAGTCCACCAACTCGAATAGGTTACTGAATTCCCGGCACCAAGCTCCCAGCAGATGAGGTTCCCCCTCCCCAGTGAATTGGGTAGGGTGATGCCTCGCAATGATTGTGCTCATTTTCGCGGAGTCCATACGTTTGGCCTTTAGGGCCTCATTTTCAGCTATCAAACGGTCCAATTCTTCTTGCGTGATGTTAACGGCATTGTCTCTTCGCGGAGGCATACTATAACACAAGAAAAGAAATGAGTCCCGACGCATGTGGGCACCCATTTGGGTTAGGGCTAAAACCCCTAAACAATAAAGTCTATCATTAACTATCAGATTGAATAACATATAACTGTAACATGGCTCAGGATCACATAACCGCATATCACTAGACATGATGGGAGAAGAATTACTGACATGCTTCAAATCACTTCACATATTCATATTAATATACACCTTCTTATTCAACAATTAAAATTCTTTCATGCACATGCCCCTCCCGGCTTATTTTTAAACAGTCACATATACTAAGAGTTCTCATAACATACTTATCACAGTATGCTATCACTTCCACCACCTCCTAATCTACCCTTTTCTCTCGTATATGCACTCTGGGTTCCCGGGTAAAACTGAGAGGGCCTATGGTTCGGTGTGAGGGGGCCCCAGACTCATACTTTTCCTTTAGTGTGCTCCTAACAGTCCTATCCCGGGGTTCATTTTATTTAGACCCTCCTACATTCATTCGGTTCATTAAGTTAGGCCTGAGGATCGTTCACTCTAATACCACTTTTTAACACCCCCATTTATTTAAGGGCCTGTACTAGGACTCCCTAGATAAATAAGGATGTTACGATCTCGGTTTCCCGAGGCAGTAGATACAAAGGAAAGATAAACAGTACGTTAAATTGATAAAGTTAACTCAAAGAACGAGTTTATACAACTGAATTAAAACAAACTGTCTTGTTGAAACAAAAGTACAACTCATAAGTAACTACTATGGTGATCTAGACTCTAGGCAGGTCCGGATCCGAGATTCTCTCTTCCCCTAGCTCCCATAGTCTCAACACCTGTCAATCTGCTCCCCAATAATTGGTTCATGACAGGTGATCACGAATACACAGGGTCAACCACGAGGTTGAGTAGAGAAAAACTGTAAACAAACCACATTACTATAAATAGAAAGTCGATCATCTCCACTCCGAATCACAAGACCCATTATTCTCCACACCAATCACAAGACCAATTATCTCCGCACCAATCACAAGACCCATTATCTCCGCACCAATCACAAGACCCATTATCTTCGCACCAATCACAAGACCCATTATCTCCGCCTCGTAGTTTATCACAGAATGATATAAACAGCACAATATAACGATCACATGATATTATATAACAAACATGCTTAATATCAAATAAGAACAGATTACACATCATTATATACCAGTAGTTCCCCTACCTGAAATAGCAGGAAATGTAGATACGTCCAAGCTCGTTAGAAGTGTTCCACACGAAACTCGCTACCTTAACACGTATATGTAACGAATTAATGTACTTCCCGAACCCCATAACAGCCTATACTTACTTTAATTAGAAACCTTCCATAAATGGAAAGTTTCCAAAAATAGAAACCCTTTATAAAAGGAAAGTTTCCATAAATAGAAACTTCCCCAACTTATAGATTCCCGACTCATAAACTTCAACTACGCGATAAAGAATTAATAAAAAGAACGAAAGATGGCTTTTAGTACTTTGTAGATATATCACAACTAATAATATTATTAATAAAATACTTCAATCATAATAATAATAATAATAATAATAATAATAAACATAAACATCAACATCTCGCCCCATAACACAACCCGACTCACGACTTACATCCCCCTAAACCCTACCGTGACCTAGCCGCAACCACCAACCATCACCCGATCGTGAACCCAGTACCACCAACAACCTCCAAAACACCAGCAACCTCTTCGACCACCACCATCGTGGTGAACCAGGACCCAAAACAGACCTGGTTCATCACGCCACCCACCAGACCGCCTATTAAACACCCAACATCGACACCCAATACGCTGCCACGACCACCCCTCCTTCACGCTACAGCCACCCCTGACCCCAGACAACCAGACACGGTGGTGCCACCGCATTTACCTCCCCCGAGTCAGCGGTGGTACCACCCCCAAACACTAGCAAACGTATGAAAAGATCTGACTGACAACAGCGAAACAACCACCTTATCGACACTCCCTCCGCCACCCAGAACCCCCTTGACCAACACCCTAACACCCCCTTGACCACTACCTGTTCCAACACCCTAACAACCCTCACAGACACGCAGAGAACAAACGTCGACACAACCCCAAACCGACTGATCAGACTTCTACTCATTTCCGCATCCCTGTGACAGGCGGTTTTCAGACGCCTTTCCTGACGTCATACGGTTGTTGGCATACAACAACAAGGGTCAGACGCGACATACCAAACCCACAGAGTATAACCTACACCCATAACAGTAGACTCGAGAACCATAATCATGCTTAAATCATCATACGAATACGCGACAAACAATAGTAAGAAAACACATGTTTGCACGTACCTACTTTAGATTAGAACGAAGGCCTCTAGGTATGATTATTCTGACCGTGAACACCTCCTATATACTCCGTGTGGTGGCGGCAGAAAAGTAAGGGTGTGGGTTGAGTGAGAGGTGAATTCGAAAATAGGGTAAAACTGTTGGGGCTGGTGTCCTTGACAATTAAGTACAATGACTTATTAAATCTCTTTAAGGATCACAAGGGCATACTTCTGTATTATTACCAGTTGATCCACGTTTATCAATAACGGTTGGCTTGCTAGATAAGTTTGACGTTATTGTCATACGGATGGCGGTGGTCAACTGGTCCCTATACGTCACACCTATAGGACACGTTTGAGAGATGTGAAGGTATGAAAATACAGTCACATTTTGCCGGATACGACTAAACAGTTAGTCAGAGGTATTGACTAATAAATTAGTCAATAAGATGTTGAGATTATTATTTAATACGGATTAAATAATTTTAGCTAATATGGATTACAAGATTAATTCGTAAATTAAATATAAACGGTTATATTTAATTAAATATTGTATTCGCGTATTAATATAAACAGTTATATTAATTTGGGCAATTATACAATATCGTATTTTATCAGACCGTTATTAATATATCGACTGTATTAATATCTGATAACATGTTACGATTTATAATTATAAACCCGCGAATTATATTTAAGCAATTGGGTCGAATCACGCATTGGGATAAGGTAAGAGTGGAAAGCCCACTCCTACCCAAACCCCAATTCGGCCGAAACAACTACATAAGGAGGAGGAGTCTCCTTATGTCAGTGACTCTTGGTACACTGTTAAATTATCTCAAGGTAAAATTAGGGTTTTGAGACATTCTTTTCCCAAAACCTCAGATCTCACATCTAAAACTCAATAGCTCTCCCAATATTGCAAGGCAATTGGAGAGGATTTCTAGCACACGCGGCCACGTCTCAAACTAAGTCTTGGGTGCAAGTTATAGGAGGGAATTTGCATTAATTCTTGTTCTTAGGCCTTTTGCGCGAGGACTAAAGGTTATACTTCTTTTCTCATGTTTTTAATCTTATGACGATATTCACAATTGCATATTTCATTATAATCCTGCATTTTTAGGGTGAATACGCGTTTTATTCCCCACAAGTGGTATCAGAGCCTTAGGCCATGAAAATTTTACAATTGTGTCTTTCATAAGTTTTAAAAATTTTGAAAACCGTACACAGTGCTTAGGCACTCGATCGAGTACCAGTTGCACTCGATCGAGTGCCCTCGTACCAGGCCCGTGCGTGTGATTTTTGTGAGAAATCGATCTTGTTTTTCGATTATAATTTGCATATTGTTAATTAATCGATATTTTTAGCAATATGTGAATCTTTTGTTGTTGTTTATTTATGATTTACACGTTTTAAATCCATGTTATAAACCCGTTTTAAATTAAAAAGTGCAGCGATTTGCAGTTTTTACGAGCCACTCGATCGAGCCCTGCTGCACTCGATCGAGTGACCCTGACACTCGATCGAGTGCCCCTGTTACTCGATCGAGTGCTCTCGTTTCGGGGTGTTTATTTTCGAAAATAACTTGTTTTCTTATTTTCACATGGCTTAAAATAATATACTATATACGGAAATAGTGTATTGTTTAGTGAAACGGTTCACCCTCGGTTGATACATATTGTTTTAAAACAGTTTAAAATAATGGATTATATGTTTATTAAAATTGGTGATTAAAGCGGTATAGTCACATAATTTTAATCTTAAAAGGTGGTTTGGTATAAATTTATTAATCATAATAACGGTATTATGTCATGTATAAATTTTATTTAGTTGATGCTTTTTATTTATCGTCTTGTGAATGCCTTGAATGCTTTCAATAACGTATTTAATTATTGCAAACGGTTGTAACTTAGTGTGGCCTTAGAAGATTGTGTCACCGTAATGATGGGACACGATCTTGCTTGTAATTTTGAGATCTTGAATCTCCGTTTTGGGTTTTTGCCATGTAATTACTTTTGTATTTAAATTAGAATGTTTATAGGATTACTTTTGTAATTTAAATTAGTAATTTTGCGAAGACCAAAGAGAAGACGGAGACCGGATGCTCACTCCCGCTGCAAGGACCAAGATGAAACATCAAGACAAGCTTCTAGGGTCCAACAGTGGATTCCAAGTTGTTTTATGTTTATTTTGGTAGGATAGGCCACACTAGGACTTTTATTTACGTTTATTGCATTTATCTTTATGCTTTCATCGATAATAGCTTGCATCATATTCCGCCTAAAACCAAACCACCTATATCATGCTTGAAAACTGACTCATGTAGAGGTCACGCGTTAGTTTTCTGTGACAATACAGATGTCACATGTCAATTGCAAAGCCATCACTTTATTTAATTCATTCACGCAAATGCTAGTTTTTAGTTCACTTAAATATGGATAAATAAGAGTTGATGGGGTCTTCCTCGTATAAGCAGAAAATGAGATTAGTCTTTATAAATCAGCCTCCCATGAATCCCTTCTTCGTCGGTAGGCATAATATGACCCCTTCTACGTCGGGTAAGTGGGAACAGATGATTTATTTTATCTCAACATCATGGTCACTCGATAATATTCCAGTGACTGAGATGGACTAATAGATAGGATTTACGGAAATCTATCGACCAAGAGTTCCAACGATTGGAATTAGCCAAACTGTGGGCTTATCAATATACGGAAATTGAGTCTTGGGATCGTTTATATAATTCTTGAGGGAGATCAATTATATAAATGCATGAGTCTACGAGTTTAAATTCAATTTAATATAGACTTAAATCACAACAATAAGTTGCTTATATGGTTTTGTTTTATCTTCTTTCAGTGTAGAACACGTTCATTAAAACTGCTGTAAAACTAAAATGGCTGGTGAAGACCCAATGCCAAGTGCCAAGCTAGCACGTGAATCCTGGTTAAAAGCCTTCATGGACTCCATGAATCAGTCAACTAGACTGAGGAATGATGGGTCAAACTTCTCCGACTGGGAGGCAGCACTACGGAATGCTGCCATTGCTGACGGAAAGCTTAAGTATTTAACTGAGCCCATTCCGGCACACCCAGGAACTGGAGCTAGAGCCAACGATGTTCGCGCTCATAGCGACTTCGTCATGGAAGCAGGTGCGATAAAGAACGTACTGATCTATGCAATGGAATCCAATTTGCAAAGACGCTTCATAACCCATGGTGCAAACAAGATTTTCACCACGCTCACTAACGAATTCTCCAAGGCTCCGAGAATCGTTTCATATGAGCATACCTGTCGCTTCTTTGAGGCGAAACTCCAGAAGGGCCAAGCTGTTAGCCCACATATTCTCAACATGATTGAGAATATCGAGAAACTGGAGTCCCTAAACTGCAAGTTCAGTGAGATTATCATCGTTGATCGCATGCTTCATTCGCTTCATGATGGGTTCGCCCTCTTTAGGGCCAACTACTACATGAACGACATGAAGAAGACTCCTCATGAGCTCCACTCTCTTCTCGTACAGACTGAGAAGGATCTAAAGTTGAGTGGGAGTCTGAAGCAGGATGTTCTCATGATCTCCAGTAAGGGAAAAGGTAAAGGGAAGGCTAAAGCTCAGGGCGACCTAGCAGTAGGTAGGCCCAGGTTCAAGAAACCAGGATTTGCTAAGAGTGGGCCAGGTGAGTCGAGTAACTCACAAGGCAAGACAAAGAGCAAGGATACAAGCATGGAATGTCACCATTGCCACAAGACTGGGCATTGGAGGCGCTCATGCCCCGTGTATCGCGAGGACATTAAGGCAGGCCGTGTTACTCCTGTTGGTATGTCTTCTTCTTCTTTTATTCACATGATTGAGATTAACCACGCAAGTTGCGGAACTTGGGTACTTGATACTGGTTGTGGTTCTCATCTATGTAATCATGTGCAGGGCCTCCGAAACCAAGAACCCCTAATCAAGGGTGAGGTGGACCTGCGAGTCGGGAATGGAGCACGCGTTGCTGCAGTCTCGAAGGGAACATACGTGATCCAGCTTCCAAGTGGATTCGAGTTATTTTTATATAACTGTTATTATGTTCCTAGTTTGTCCAAAAAACTTTATTTCAGTTTCTGCACTTGACAAACTCGGCTTTTCATTTGTAATAGAGAATAATAGCTGTATTTTCTCCTTACACAATATGATTTATGGCAAGGCAGTTTCCATGAATGGAATTTATGTTTTAGATCAAACTACCGAGATATTACATATGAATAATAAAAGATTAAAGGTAGGTGACAAAGATCAAACTTACCTATGGCATTGTCGTATGGGACACATAAATGAGAAACGCGTTAAACAGCTCATACAGAATGGAGCTATTTCGCCCTTTGATTTCGAATCATATGGCACGTGTGAATCATGTCTCATCGGCAAAATGACTCGTATTTCCTTCAAAGGTGTTGGAATGCGCGCTGCCGACCTATTAGGACTCATACATACGGACGTATGTGGCCCTATGTCGATCAACGCACGAGAAGGCTATAGGTATTTCATCACTTTCACGGATGATTTGAGTAGATATGGCTATGTCTACTTGATGAAACATAAAAGTGAATCCTTTGACAAGTTCAAAGAATACCAGAATCGGGTACAGAACCAGCTGGGTAGAAAGATTAAAGCACTACGCTCGGATCGTGGTGGTGAGTATCTTTCACACGAGTTTGATCAACACCTTAAAGACTGTGGGATCGTGCTACAGTTGACTCCACCTGGAACACCACAATTAAATGGTGTGTCCGAACGGAGAAATCGAACTTTACTTGATATGGTTCGATCCATGATGAGTCACACCGTTGTGCCTGATTCATTGTGGGGCTATGCTCTTTTATCAACCGCTCTAATACTTAACCGAAGTCCGTCTAAAGCTGTTGACAAGACTCCATACGAATTATGGAAGGGAACGGTCCCTAACTTGTCCTTTATTCGGGTTTGGGGCTGCGAGGCTTATGTCAAGTGGAGACACGAGGATAAGCTCGGCCCGCGATCGGTCAAGACATACTTTATAGGCTATCCAAAGGGAACTTTTGGTCATTACTTCTACTCGCCTACCGAACAACGTGTTTTTGTTGCGGCTAGTGCGATGTTCTTAGAGAAAGAATTTCTCGAGAACAAGTCGAGTAATAGAACCTTCGAGTTATCGGAGGTTCAAGAACCAACTATCGAGCAACCATTGGAGGAAACAGTTCCTTCACCCGAGGCTGCGGTAGATATCCCTGAGGAACCTAGGAGGTCGGGAAGAGTCTCTATTCCACCGGACAGATACATTGGTATGGTCGAGGAACACGATACAGATGACGTCTTACTCCTAGAGGGTAATGAACCCACAACCTATAAAGGTGCCATGACCAGTTCTGACTCAAAGCTATGGCTAGAAGCCATGCAATCCGAGATGGACTCCATGTATGAGAACAACGTGTGGGATCTTGTGGACCTACCTGCAAAGGTACGCCCCCTTCAATGCAAATGGCTTTTCAAGATAAAGCATGCCGTGGAAGGACAACAAGATATCCACAAGGCTAGACTAGTTGCTAAAGGTTTCACCCAAGTGCCAGGCTTGCACTACGATGAGATCTTTGCACCCGTAGTCATGCTACGTTCCATTCGGATTATCTTAGCGATCGCCGCATTTCATGACTATGAAATATGGCAAATGGACGTTAAAACCGCCTTCTTAAACGGTTATTTGGAGGAAGAGTTGTACATGGTACAACCCGAGGGTTTTATCGATCCAGCACATCCTAAGAAAGTTTGCAAGCTTAAGCGTTCCATCTATGGACTTAAGCAAGCATCGCGGAGTTGGAATCATCGCTTCGACCAAGTGATAAAAGAGAATGGGTTCATTCGATCAGTCGAGGAACCATGTCTCTATATCAAGTCGAGTGGGAGTAAGATTGTATTCCTAGTACTGTATGTCGATGACATACTCTTGATTGGGAATGACATACCTCTCTTATCTTCGGTTAAAGCATGGTTGAAAAACCATTTCCAGATGAAAGATCTGGGAGAGGCACAAAGAATTTTGGGCATCCGTATCTACAGGGATAGATCACGACGGATGTTGTCTCTCAGTCAGGAGTCTTATATTGAGAAGATTCTGGAGAGATTCAGCATGACGAACTCCAAGAAGGGGTTCCTTCCTATGACTCCTGGGCTTCACTTGAGCAAGTCTCAAGAAGCTAAGTCAGTGGAAGAGAAAGAGCGCATGAGTCGGATTCCTTATGCTTCGGCAATAGGATCGATCATGTATGCCATGATATGCACACGTCCTGACGTTGCATATGCATTGAGTATGACAAGTCGATTCCAAGCTCATCCAGGTGAACACCACTGGATGGCCGTGAAAAACATTCTTAAGTACCTACGGAGGACTAAAGATTGGGGATTGACTTATGGAGGCGACTCAACGCTCTGCGCCATGGGTTACGCAGATGCTAGCTTCCAAACAGATCGAGATGACTCGAAATCTCAGTCTGGATTTGTCTTTACTCTTAATGGCGCTGCTGTTAGCTGGAAAAGTTCTAAACAGAGTGTTACAGCAGATTCTACGACTGAGTCCGAGTACTATGCCGCCTCAGAAGCAGCTAAGGAAGCAATATGGATGCGTCAATTCTTACAAGGACTATCAGTAGTGCCTAGTTCGAATGACCCAATCACCGTCTATTGTGACAATAGCGGTGCCATCTTCCAAGCTAAGGAGCATAAGTCTAGCAGCAAGGCTAGGCATGTACAACGGAAAGCTCATCTAATCAGAGATTACGTGGAGCAAAAGGAGATTTTTATTGAAAAGATCGCTACGGATGACAACATAGCTGATCCTCTCACAAAAGCATTACCACGTGATAAGCATGAAGGGCACATTCATTCCATGGGAATTGGATGTGTTCCTAAGTTGTAGTACTCTTTTATGAATTCATGTAATAATTCATTTTCTCGTGTACTCTATTCAACCTTATTGTTATGATATAAAATGTTTTGTTTCTCATGTGGAATTGTACGCCAATTTTGAACACCACAAAGTGAACTGATTAACATTACTTCGTTTTGGTCCTTGATTACCCACTTGAGCTGATAACTCAGGTAATCATTTTGTGACGTTGGTTGATGGTGGGTTCAACGAGCCATAAGTCACGTGGATGACTGACCAATTACAAAGGCGAGTTATACGGATATCTCGTAGGACACCCCGTGACATCGTTATGGAGTCCTAAATGTTTTATAACATTGGGTGCCAGGTCGTGGATAGGACCTCCATAGTGTTCCTTAGAGTCGAGTCTTTTGACTTTCAACTGTTTCTTGAGATTAAGACAGATTTTGGGTAACTTTGGTTTCTTTCCCACGGTCACCGTAACAGGGGCCAAGAGGATTTTTTCTGGGTTATTTCATGCTGGGCGATATCGGCAGGATTCGAGTTGAGGGAAATATCCAAACCCTTATCAGGATTTTATCATTTCTCAGGGCCACTCGAGGAGTAGTAACTGAAATGCATAGCCATGCTCGAATACAGATTCGTTTTATCAGTTAAGTTACTCTCTAGTCGGGGAAACCACTCTTGATACAGATCGCTTGTGAGATACGACCTTTGCGAATGCGGATTTGCAAATTGTCTTACATTGAGTGGGAGAAATTTTAAAAGGATATGAGAATCGGTTATCGCACCTACACTTGTACGGACAAGTGGGAGTTTGTTGGAGATTGTGTCCTCCACATGTAGTGTGATAACGTCATTGAACATACCCTTGTACGGACAAGTGGGAGATTGTTGGGGCTGGTGTCCTTGACAATTAAGTACAATGACTTATTAAATCTCTTTAAGGATCACAAGGGCATACTTCTGTATTATTACCAGTTGATCCACGTTTATCAATAACGGTTGGCTTGCTAGATAAGTTTGACGTTATTGTCATACGGATGGCGGTGGTCAACTGGTCCCTATACGTCACACCTATAGGACACGTTTGAGAGATGTGAAGGTATGAAAATACAGTCACATTTTGCCGGATACGACTAAACAGTTAGTCAGAGGTATTGACTAATAAATTAGTCAATAAGATGTTGAGATTATTATTTAATACGGATTAAATAATTTTAGCTAATACGGATTACAAGATTAATTCGTAAATTAAATATAAACGGTTATATTTAATTAAATATTGTATTCGCGTATTAATATAAACAGTTATATTAATTTGGGCAATTATACAATATCGTATTTTATCAGACCGTTATTAATATATCGACTGTATTAATATCTGATAACATGTTACGATTTATAATTATAAACCCGCGAATTATATTTAAGCAATTGGGTCGAATCACGCATTGGGATAAGGTAAGAGTGGAAAGCCCACTCCTACCCAAACCCCAATTCGGCCGAAACAACTACATAAGGAGGAGGAGTCTCCTTATGTCAGTGACTCTTGGTACACTGTTAAATTATCTCAAGGTAAAATTAGGGTTTTGAGACATTCTTTTCCCAAAACCTCAGATCTCACATCTTAAACTCAATAGCTCTCCCAATATTGCAAGGCAATTGGAGAGGATTTCTAGCACACGCGGCCACGTCTCAAACTAAGTCTTGGGTGCAAGTTATAGGAGGGAATTTGCATTAATTCCTGTTCTTAGGCCTTTTGCGCGAGGACTAAAGGTTGTACTTCTTTTCTCATGTTTTTAATCTTATGACGATATTCACAATTGCATATTTCATTATAATCCTGCATTTTTAGGGTGAATACGCGTTTTATTCCCCACAAAAATCCCTCTTATTTTGACGGTATATAGGTGGTAGGGTGAGATGTTTGTTGTGGATTAGGGTTTAGTTTGGGTAAGGTGTAAACATGTATGGGCTGTTTTGTGTTGACACACAAAACGAGGCCCAAGTGATCAGAAGGTCCCTAGTTCGAACCCCTTAGCCGACATGATTACCTAAATAAATAATTCAACTATTTTATTTATCGAAAGCAAAAGCGTTTATAACTATCGACTTGGCAAAAATATAAAACAATAGCACGATTAAAGATTCGGGTTATTACAACTCTATTACCAAAAGGATCGGAGAACAAACGAGGAAGAGTCCCAAAAAGCAACAAACCTCATCCAACGGTTTCTACTTAGCCACTAACACTCTCATAGAATCCATCAACAACTACACTCTCACGGTTATCACCAAAACATAGGAAACACTCATATGGTTAATTCTTTAACACTAACCACTAGGATGGCATACCACCTCATTACCTAAGGACACCATTGCAACCTCTCTCAACTAATTCCAATAAAACAAAACCAAGGGTCCTCAAACACACATTACTATTCCACAAACGGGGATGACCTCACAACTAAACCAAAGGAAGGATGGCAGGGTTTACAAAGGTAAGGATATGATATGAACTCAGAGACAAGCGAGATACAAGAACTCGAGAGAGCGAGAGAGACAAAGTAACAAGGTTGGAAAGTCCAGGCTAAGGATTTCAATAAAAGTGAAGCCAAGAGAAGAGGGATAAACATTAGAGTTCAGAAGATACAAGATATAACAGGAGGTCAATTAAGAGTTGCCACGAAAGCATGGCTCAACTGAGTTCACATGAGAGAAGAAACAAGAAGGGGAACGTTGAAGCAAGGGTATGATTTTAATTGGCACAAATCTCAAGGCTCGGGATTCCCAAAATCTCAAGGCTCGGGATTCCCAAAATCTCACAAGACTCTCAACTTCTATTTCCCAATTCAAACATGTCGAACTAACTCCTTCCAAAATACATCTTCCCAAAAGATCCACCATACTATAAGCTCTTCTAAAATTAAAGGTGTACGGTCATCTCAAAATCGACAGATTTATAAGGTTCGGGTATCTATATTTCTTAAATTCCTCAAATGATACTTCTATAACACTTCAGGATCAACCATCTCCATACCATTATTACCTTACAATTCATCACATCACTCTATTTCAATTTCACAACTGAAGTATATTTCACAAAACTCATCAATACCTCAGAATGTGAACGTTAAGGTTCACTATAAACGTTCTCACATCGCTATATAAGAATCTAACGTCCTTTAAACATCTCAGGCTCGAAATCCTACAAGTCCACAAGTTGTACTTCACTATACCATCCTGACATTCTAAGATATGACCTTTAAGTAACTCTACTAAGGCATATCACTAATTCCGTTCAAAAAACTAAAAGCATAAACTTCAATAAATTCTTCTAAGGTTACTCCCAAATTCTTTCGACGTTCATCCATCACTATAAACGATTCTTATTCTCCACAAGTAGTGTGCCAATTATAGTCAGAAAAGATTCCCAAGGTTAGGTATTACTAATTCACTTTGCTCATCTATTCATCTTTACTAGCATCTCAAGTATATTTTCCAAATTCATTCTTATGAATCTTAACACCTCATTTGCGCTTCTAAGGCAACACATTCCAATCCACAAGCTCTCAATCCCATTTTTGATCCCAATGGCTAAATTGCACCAAATATCACCTACATAGTTCAATATCCGAACCAACAATTCCACTAGCTAACACCACTCACTCCAGGGCAAAGGACTAAGCATTAGGATCACCAAGAGATAGCTTACTACGCTCCCTAAATCATTCCAAAGATATTACCTTTCCAAAAGAGGGTTAAGAGTTATCCTCGAACAAGTTCCTCAAAATTCAACTAAGGTAGGCTACCTATGGAGCGCCAAGAGAAGAGGCAAGTAATAAGAATGAGGTTAAGTCGGAAAGTTACGAAGGTAGCTTCCGAGGCAAGATAGAAGAGAGTTTAAGGATAGAGGATATGCATCCAGAGATTGAGAAGGAAGGAGATGCATGAGAACAAGGAGCATCTTAGGGAATAGAGAAGCATTCACCAAGGGTAACAAGAATCTTTCAACTTCGGTAGTAGACACTAGTCCTGATCGCCATTTAGGTAAGCTCGCGGTTCAGCTGTTCTAAAGCAGAACAATAAAATCAAGGACAGTTAACAAACTGGTTAGACCTAACAAAGAGAAATCATAATACAGACTACCAGTTGGTCCTTAAGTCTACCCATCTCTCATTTATTATTTCAGGTCAACTTCATATTTAAGTTGGGGTACACGTGCGTGCGTCGGGAGCATTACTGCTCTGATACCAACTGTGACACCCCGCGATATTACATAAGAATAAACCAGTAACTTTCAGCGGAAATACGATAATTATAAAAACTTTCGACATATATAATAAAACTTAAATCGCGGAATAACAAAACGTTATACGGAAGTCTAAAACTGAAGAGAAAGTAAAACCTATACAAGTTAAATTAAATCAACAAGGGATAAGGTATCCCTTGATAGCAATACAATTTAAAACTAAGCTAATCGTAAAGGTAATTGTCGAATAATCAACAATGCTCGCTAGCCACACGTCTCCCCCAAAACAGCACCAACCTACATACATGAACACATGTACGCCACAGTCAGTAGGGATTAACTCGAGGTTCTCTCAGCCACTCTTTGTCAGAAAACACGTAAACGATAAATACAACACAACATATACATATGAACATGCATATACATTAATAAGAAATCAAACCTGATATATTCAAATGTGACAAACATGGTCCAAGCATGAACAATAAGACAAACATGTAAAATGGCATGAATCATCATATATGAAACATCATTAAAGCCAAAAGATGAACTAATATCGAAACAGACAATCAGCCAAGTGAATGACTCAGCGGCCAACACTTGATGGCATGTTCACTCACACAAACAACAACAACCAAGAATAGAATGAACGCCGCCATGTAGCATAACCGCTACAACTGACAGTCAGGGAGTATAACCGTTCCACTAACCGGCTAGGGCATATAACCGCGCCCTAACTACCGGAGCGCATAACCACGTCATCCGGATACTATGTATAGCGCATAACCGACAACTATATGCCTAAGACTTGGCCAGACCTCTCGATGTAATAACCTACACCGAACGACACACGGGGATCGAGCCGCATAACCACGGACACCGACCAATCCCGAACATAGCTAGATAAAATCCCACAACATGAGTGGTGTTTGTTCATTACAGTGATACACAAATCGTACCACCGCTATCTATTCACAAACACGGTGACATAACCGTCACCAACATAACTTAGAATGACATAACCGTCATCCAAACACAAGCAAGGCAACATAACCGTTACCCGACTCAACTTAAGATAACATAACCGTTATCAAAATTACAAGTAAGACAACATAACCGTAATCATTAATACTCAACCTAACATAACCGTTAACTAACTCATTTAATACATGTGAGCTTCAATTCAACCAATACAACACTTAAGCTAGTTTCTAGAAGCTAACTTGATGCAGGAGCCGGTTTCCCTTCCAGTTGCCCGGCCGGGGGGTCTTCCTCCTGAACTTAGCTTCTAAAAACGGCTTAAGCATTCAACCATACAACAACAACGGAATAACCCAAGTATACGACTCACATGAGTAATAAATAACGAGAATTAATTTGACAATTCTCATTCTACAAGTTTACATTTCATTCGGAAGTAAAATAAACTAGAATTACGTGAGAAGTCTTATGTCGCAAACTTGAGAGTTAAACAATAAAAGATGAACGGAATTCGATTCACGAATCATACATTACATATATATACTTCTTAATACAAGTTTTATAAGGATTTAACATACTCAAAAAATGTCCGAACAAGTGGTAAAACAATGCCCAAAAACAGCCCCAAAACAGTCCATATACATGTCCAAAACAAGTGAAAAACGCAGGCTGCGGACAGAAGCGCAGACTACGCCCCCCACCGCAGGCCTGCGGTTTCTACTGTGCACGGGCCTGTTCAGTCCGTGCTTGGGTAGTTCTTTGTCCCTCCCCCTTGCATACATACCAAACATACTACCCACAACAATGAACAATAGAACATGTATTCAAGTGTGATTTCATCAACTAAAATCTATTGCCACAACATGAATCTCCTCTTAATCTAACACAACAATATGTGAAATTCAATTAAGAAGCAAGAACAATGATACTAGTAAACTAAAGCACCCAAAACTCATGTGAAAATCAACCATATGACAATGAACAATAAACAACCAATTTACTAACAAAATCATGCTGTTATCCTAACTACCACATAAACATGAATATTATTCCAATCAATTGACTAATGAATTAATCCAGACAATACTTCATATTTCCAGAAACTAAGCAACAACAAACCACACACAATCGATTTTAGACTTAAAGTCGAGTAACCCCTCAAAGTTACCTTTAAAGCTCTTCAAATCTTCAAAGAATCCTTCATTGAAGTCCAAACATCTGTACCATCTCGTATTTTCGTAAAAGAATATGTTAATAATTTATAGTGATTTCCGGAATATAATATTATTTTAATAATAAATCGTAAATCTTATTTTAAGCTTTCCGTTAAGTCCCGTCTTAAGAATATTTTATTTCTTAAGATGTTCACTTGGCATCTCATTTCCCGACTTGAGTCCGTTTCACAAACAAATAAAACCCGACTCAAGTAAAAAGGGTAAAAAGGACAACAAACCCTACATAACACATCCCCTTCATCGACATTCATTTTCATTTTACAGTAACTTGAAAACCACCATTTCTCTCTTTTTCTCAAGCTTAAAATCAACATCTCGACCCTTCCCGAACTCGTATCAAGGTAAGCTTTACATTTTCGGAATCCTCTCGAGATTTGCAAGCTTCCTATCTCTTTCAATTTCAGTTTCCTTAAGGTCGAAAAAGACGCTGTTTTGCCCTAAATCACGTTTTAGCCTCCTAATTGATGTTTTTGTGCTTTTAAGTGGTACTTGTGATAACTCGGAGGAAGAACAAGTGATTGTTGAAGAGGAACCTAGTGAACTCGCGGAGTAAAGGTGACTATTATGAGTAACTCGGCCTATTTTGTTAAATTTGCATGCTTTATGTTAAGATTGATGTGTTCTTATGTTTAAAGGCATGAGATAGGTTAAAAATATGTTTAGTATGCTTATTATACAGATTGTTGTTATTTATTTATGTTAAATTCATCATTTAGGTTGATTTTGGAGTATACATGTAAGACCGGTTTAATTTGGGATTTTGTTATTAATTCATGAAATGAATGTTTGTATACATGTTCATATGCTTATTTGATGTGATATTAATGTTGGGTATGTTGATTTTATGATTGGAATTAAGGTTTGGGAGTATTTCTATGGTTTTTGGATGAATTGGAATGTCGCGAGTAGCATTTTCTGCGTACAGGGACTCTGAGCCGGTCAGCCTACAGGCAGCTGGTCGACAGGCTTAGAGTCATATGTTGAGTGACACTCTCAGCCGGTCGACAGGCTTAGAATCATATGTTGAGTGAGACTCGCAGCCGGTCGACAGGCAGCCGATGGACAGGCTTAGAGTCATATGTATTGATTGTGAAATTTTTGAGTGAGACTCTCAGCCGGTCGACAGGCAGCCGGTCGACAGGCTTAGAGCCCCTTTTCTTTCATTTGTCAAATTTGGTAATATGGGTGGGACTCCCAGCCGGCTGACAGGCAGCCAGTAGGCCTAGACCAGCTGAAAGCCCTTATTGTCTCTAAAATCATTTGTAACTTTTGTTTTATGATTCGGATTCCGTTAATTCTTCTTCCGTATGGTTCGTATGCTTGTTTTGAAGTCCACACTAAAATCATTCGTATCTTTTGATTCTCAAGTCGGATTTCGTTGCTTCTTTTTCCGTATGCTTCGTATGTGTGTTTGAGGTCTCCGGAGTTCAGGCGGCACTAAATTGGGTTCCGGAATGGAGTGAGGATAGAGACCCCCCGGTCGGGCAACCGAAAGGGAAACCGGCTCTCCCTCGACTTATTTCCTGGGGTCAATTAAGTGTTGATTGAATGTTTATCAAGAGTAGATCGTTTATCATTTAAGTTTGTTGTAGTCCCAGGATTTTGGCGACATTTACGTTGGGTTCGGGTATGGATTTGAGGAGTAAGACCCCCCGGCCGGGCAACCGGAAGGGAGACCGGCTCTCACCTCAAATTAGTTCCCGAAGTCAACTAAGTGTAGTGTAAAACCCCTCGCGAAAGCGAAAATATAAACTTACAAAAGTACCAAAAATGCAGCGGAATTAAAACTTTTTAAAGTAACAACATGCGAGAAGTCTTAAACTGAAACGGAAATTGAAACTGAAATAAAACCAAAATAGATAAGTAACAGTTCTAAGTATCAAAACCAAATATGTACAACAGCCTGGGATGGAACATCCCTACATGCACCAAAACAACTGTATCAAAAGACTAAGAGTCTAGCTAGACGATATAAGTGTAAGTCATATGATGACAACAGGATCATCACTCGCTAGCCCTCTCGTGAACCCCGCTCCAACCTGCATGTACCTACATACATGAAAACATGTACGCCACAATCAGTGGGGAGTGACTAGAGTTCTCCTAGCCACCTTTTGTGACAACACGTAACACATAAAACAATACAGAACACTCCAACATATATCAACATGTGAAGCATAAACATCTCATCAACTGATCTCAACCAACTCTAGTGCACGACTCTCAACCAACTTCATAAACCGTTAGAAAGGAGAGCCGGTTTCCCTACTGGTTACCCAGTCGGGGGGTCTTTCAATCCAACTATTTATGAAACCGATAAAAGAGTCATCCAATGCCTTGGATGAACAGATTACAACTCAAGCGATATATTCATAAACTTCATCATGCATATCTGACACTGTACCAAACTCTAGGCAAGCAGATATAACATCAAGTAAAGAGGTTCAGCGGTCAACTTAAGACATAAACTAATTACCAAACATTCAGCAAGTATAAAGGTTCAGAGGCGACATCTTAACGCATAACCTGGATACCAAGTTCACAATATCAAGCAAGGACTCGGAGGCGAAAACTCAACGCATGGACTGGCTATCACACAACACTAGACTCAGAGGCGAAAACTCAACGCATGGACTAGCATTCAATTCACTATCACAAGTAAGGAACTCAGAGGCGAAAACTCAACGCATGTTCCCCTACTACATCACAAGGTACTAAACTCAGAGGCGAAAACTCAACGCATGTTCTAGCACCAAACACCTGCACTCCGGGTAAGGTATGACAACCTGACTGCCCCGTCGTGCAGTTGCTCTACTCGTCAGACTCAGAGGCCAGCTTAAGGCATCTCCTGACGCGATCACACATACATGTCTGGACTCAGAGGCGAAAACTCAACGCATGTCCCAGACACGACAAACAAACATGTATGGAACTCAGAGGCTAAAACTCAACGCATGTTCCCATACACAAGAAACAACCTACGTAATAAGTTCAGAGGCCAGATTAAGGCATAACTTATTACGCATCAATACAATATCATCCAAGTCTAAGAACTAACCTATAGTTCTACTTTTCAACTTCTAATCAACACTTAATTGACCCCGGGAACTAAGATGAGGGAGAGCCGGTTTCCCTTTCGGTTACCCGACCGGGGGGTCTCTATCCTTACTCCATTCCCGAACCCAATATAATGTTACCCATCCTCCGGGGACCTCAATTACATATCAAAGGTACACAAAACGAGTTTCAATCAAAACCGATCAACCGTTTGAAAGTTATATGCGAATTACAAACAAAACGGCCTACAGGGATCCCCAGCCGGTCGGCAGGCAGCCGGTCTGCCGGCTGGTGATCCACTCAGCCTCCCTTTCTTTTCAAAACCGAGAACAACACAAAGGGACCCCCAGCCGGTCGGCAGGCAGCCGGTCGGCAAGCAGCCGGTCGGCCGGCTGGGAACCCACTCCCTTAGCCTTTACTACTCGTAAACCAACCCCACATGTACTCCCAGCCGGCTGGTAGGCGGTCGGTCTGCCGCTGGGCTCCCCTCTACTTATGGTTTTCACAAAACACAAACAACACAAGGAGACTACCAGCCGGTCGGCCGGCTGGCAGTCCCAAGCCTAACTTTCTCAGAATACGAAAAAACACAAAGAAGCGCTCCCAGCCGATCGACCGGCGGTCGGTCGGTCGACCGGCTCAGAGAGCCTGATACAAAAAACGTGATTTTCCAGCCATTACCAAACTTCATAATTCGACACCAAAACTCAAGCATTGCTACAATTGATGTTTACCCAACATTTCCAATCATCTAATACTACTTCCTAACAGCAAACAAATCCCATAACAATCCTCAAATGATTAAATCAATGTATCCGTCTTAACTTTGAGAAAACTGAAAAGAAGCTTAAGAACATATAACAACATCACCAAGCATGAATTCTTCACATAAGAACAATCCTAAACATGATACTAAGTCCATTGATCATTAAACATTAACAAAAATCAGAAACTAACATAAGAACACATCAAAACTTGCTAATATTCACATTAAGGCCGAGTTTCTCATTATCGTCACCTTAAATGCACTCCGGCCTAAAGATCCTCCTCTACCACGAAGCTATCAATGTCCGGGTTGTCCAATCCTTCACCTACAAACACGAAAACGGGTTTAAGGACTTCAAAACGGAATTTATGCAAAACAGCCCAAATTTCGAAGTTAAGGATTTGAAAAACGAAAGTGATAGATGGCTTGGAAATTTGATGAGGATTCCGAAAATGTTATTGTTACCTCGATTTGATGAACGGATGATGGAGAAAAGATCAAAAGAAGATGATGTTTATGGAGGTTTTTGTGTGAAATGTTTTACAGTGTAAATAGTTTGAAGATGATGAATAAATGTCGACAAAAGGAATTTTAAGGGGGTTTATGGGTTGTCTTTTCCGAGTCAATAAAACGGGTTTGGACATCTTGAACGGATATTAAGGTATGAACTTAACTTCACCAAGTTTGTATTCGTCTTAAGGACTTAAGGTTCTTAAGACGGACCTTACTAATTAAATTAAAATCTTTCACAATAAATTATTAAAATATTATTTTATTACTTAAAATAATTTAAAACGATTAAATTAGATTTTACGAAAATACGGGATGTTACAATCACCCCAACTTCAAAAAGTTTCGTCCTCGAAACTCGAACGAAGATAAATTCTAACTAACTCTACCTCAATCGAAAAGAGAAGGATGCGCAATACGCATCGACGCCTCGGTCTCCCACGTCTGCTCCTCAACATCACCGCAACGCCAAAGGATCTTCACTAGCGGCACCACCTTGCTCCTAAGCTTCCTATCCTGACGGTCAAGGATCTTCACGGGACGCTCCTCGAAAGCAAGACTCGGCTCCAAGTTCTCGATCTCTCTAGGCAGGACATGACTCAGGTCACTGACATACTTGCGGAGCTGAGAAACATGAAAGACACTATGAACCTTGCCCAAACTAGGAGGCAAGTCCAAACGATAAGCAGCAGCACCAATCCTCTTCACGATCTCAAAAGGCCCAATATACTTAGGACTCAACTTGCCCTTAACTCCAAACCTCTTAACATCCTTCATCGGTGAAACTCTCAAGAAGACTCTGTCACCCACCTCAAACTCTAAGGGTCGACGACGAACATCAGCATAGGATTTCTGCCGATCCTGTGCGGCCTTCATCCTACCTCTGATAAGCTGAACCTGATCAATCGTAACAGCCAACTGGTCCGGTCCTAGGTCGTGCACGTCACTCGCCTGATCCAAACAGATCGGATTACGACACTTCCTACCATAAAGAGCCTCGTACGGAGCCATACCAATAGATGAATGGTAATTATTGTTGTAAGAAAACTCTACCAACGGCAAGCACTGCTCCCAAGAACTCTGAAAATCAAGGGCACAAGCGCGGAGCAAATCCTCTAGTGTCTGAATAGTCCTCTCGGACTGACCATCGGTCGCGGCATGAAATGCGGTGCTCATCAACAAACGGCTACCCATAGCCTCCTGTAAAGCCTTCCAGAATCTGGAACAAAACCTCGGATCACGATCGGAAACGATCTCTCTCGGGACACCATGGTAACGGACTATCTCTGCAATATAAGCCCTGGCTAAACGGTCCATATCCCATGTCTCTCTGATAGGCACAAATCTGGCACACTTAGTTAGCCTATCAACAATAACCCAAATCGCATCCTTGCCTCCAACAGTCTTAGGCAATGCTGTCACGAAGTCCATCGATATACACTCCCACTTCCACTGAGGAACGGGAAGCGGCTGTAGCAAACCACCTGGCCTCCTATGCTCTATCTTGACTTGTTGGCAAGTCAAGCACCTACTCACATAATCTAAGATCTCTTTCTTCATACTTGGCCACCAAAACATAAGCCTCAAATCCTTGTGCATCTTTTCTCCTCCTGGATGAACTGAATACGCTGTCAAGTGAGCCTCATCAAGAACCCTCTTCCTCAAATCTGGCACATCAGGAACATACATCCTACCACGGAACCTAAGAAACCCATCAGCATCAATCACTAAATCTGGAGCAACTCCACTCGAAATCTTAGCCTCGAACTTCCTGAAATCAGCATCTGTAGGTAAACTCTGGCGAATCTCCCAATATAAGGACGGCTCGGCAGTCATAGCAGCTAACCAATCAAAACCACTACCCACCATCTCTAATCTCAGCTTCCGGAACTCGGAACACAACTCATCGGGCAACACTCGCATAGCACTCATCGAATGAGAAGTCTTGCGGCTAAGCGCATCAGCAACTACATTGGCTTTTCCCTCATGATACAATAACTCAATGTCATAATCCTTAACCAACTCTAGCCAACACCTCTGTCGCATATTAAGGTCTTTCTGGGTGAAAATGTACTTAAGACTCTTGTGATCCGTGACAATGCGACAATGAGATCCAATCAAGTAATGACGCCACATCTTCAAAGCATGACCGACTGCAGCCAAATCAAGATCATGTGTCGGATAGTTCACCTCGTGAACTCTCAACTGTCTAGATGAGTAAGCTATCACCTTACCACTCTGCATCAACACACATCCAAGCCCTAACATCGAAGCATCACAATATACATCAAAGTCAACCCCGATCTCTGGCAAAGCAAGTACGAGAGCATAAGTCAATCTAGTCTTCAATTCCTGGAAAGAACTCTCACACTTGTCGGTCCACACAAACTTAGCTTCCTTCTTCAACAACTGAGTCATCGGGCGAGCTAATCTAGAGAAATCCTCAACAAATCGACGGTAGTAACCCGCTAAACCAAGGAAACTACGGATCTCTCCCACATCTTTGTGACTCTCCCAATCAACAACGACCTCAATCTTCGCGGGATCGACCATAACTCCCTCACTAGATATCACATGTCCAAGAAATGCAACCTTAGAAAGCCAAAACTCACACTTAGAGAACTTCGCAAACCACTTCTGTCGACGCAAAATCCCAAGAATCAATCTAAGATGCTCAGCATGCTCCTCATCAGTCTTAGAGTAAATGAGGATATCATCGATAAACACCACAACACAAGTGTCAAGATACTCACTAAAGGTGCGGTTCATCTGATCCATGAAGATCGCAGGTGCATTAGTCAACCCTAAAAGGCATAACCATGAACTCAAAATGCCCATATCTGGTACGAAAAGCAGTCTTCGCAATATTAGCCTCTCTCACTGGAATCTGATGATAACCCGATCGAAGATCAATCTTAGAAAACCTAGAAGCACCTCTCAACTGATCAAACAAATCATCTATCCTAGGCAAAGGATATCTATTCTTCACGGTCACTCGGTTCAACTCTCTATAATCGATGCAAAGTCTCATGGAACCATCTTTCTTCTTAACGAACAAAACTGGAGCACCCCACGGAGAAGAACTCGGTCTAATGAATCCTTTCTCGATCATCTCTTCTAACTGTTGCTTCAATTCCTTCAACTCTGGCGGAGCCATACGGTAAGGAGCTTTGGAAATCGGTCCGGTACCTGGAACAAGCTCAATGGTAAACTCCACATCTCTCTCTGGCGGTATCCCTGACAAATCATCTGGGAAAACATCTGGATACTCACGAACAATGGCTACATCCTCAAGCTTCGGTAGCGATGGCTTTGCAGCTGAAACAACACACAGGAAGGCTTGGCAACCCTTCCTAAGAAGATGAGATGCTTTCATCGAAGAGATAACACGAACACCCTTTTGAGGGCGAGTTCCCCTATAGGAAACACGAACTCCTGAAGAACTCTGTTTTGGTAAAATTTCTACCGGGTCAAGTTTATGTGATGCGGGTCAAAGTGTCAACCAATATGAGGATTTACGTAAAGAACGAATATGAAATTTAAAGAGACAAAATAACGACGCAAGAGATTTTTGGTGACGCGGAAAAACCCGTTGAGGGAAACAACCGCGGGGGGAACGGAATCCCACCAATATTTTTACTATGATCGAAGATTTTCACTGTTGGGGACGGATTACAAGTATTTTTGCGAAAGTAGTAAGGTTTACCACGTATGAACTTCATGAATAAAAAATGCCCTAGCCTTTCCTTTTATAGCTCGGATTTTAGCTCAACCAATTCAGCTCTGGCCCTGGATTGTAGGAGTGAATATAGGGGGATATTCCTTTAGGGTTTTGACCCATTCTCCTACTCCAACAGCTCTTTTCCTGCGTCTGGTCTGCTTCTGTGATGGGTTGCTGCTTCTGGGACTACTTATGGGCCCAACATTGCGATGGGGATTTTTGGGCTAAACAATTTCCCCCAAATTTCTGCCTAACTTGGCTTTAATTGGGCTGGAATTTTACTCTGCTTTCAAGTGTGCTTCCGGAATTTGTATGGGTTGTTAGGGACTGCTGATGCTGCTCACGTAGGCTACCCACTAGGCTGCTTTTTCAACCACCCATTAATGGCATGTCCCCTCAACTATTTCAACTTCCCACTTGCATTTATCTCAACTTTTGAATTCAAACTTACCCTTTGTTTTTAACCGTTCATTTTTTGCTATAAATTGCCTTTTCGTCCGACTTTTTCACTTTTACCATCTTCTCAATTCACTTCTTTCACCTGCTTTCTCTTCTTCTCTTACTTTATTTTTTCACAGTAAAATTTGTTTACCTCAACCTTCGAAGTTTTATAATGTCTGCCCCTAGTTCATCTGTTGTTACTCCTGCTGGATGCTCTTCTGGATCCTCACCTGCGCTGGGGTCTACTCTGGTCCCTTTCCATCACAGAAACTGTTGGCCCCTAGACATCTCTGTGATTCAGCCTTTGATGAGTCTCACGCAGCTCTAATCAAGGTCAGGTTCGGCTTCCCGGATGGGGTTGTCTACCACTTCCCCCTCGCCGGTGAGAAGGCGGATTTCGCGAGGGAAGGGTGGACTTGTTTTTATGAATACCCCTTCCGCTTGGGTCTGAGGTTCCCGTTTGCTGATCTTATTGTTGATTTCCTGAAATTCACTAAATTAGCCATGTGTCAGGTTGCCCCTGACGCATGGCGTATTCTGCTTAGCATATGTGCTCTGAACCGAGAGCGTGGTTTGAATATTGGGCTGGCGGATCTTGGCCAGTGGTTTAACCCACGCTCTTTGGGTCATTTCCAGTGTACAATTCGTGGTCATGATAACATGCCTTCTGCTATTGTCTTTCCCACTACTCCGGATGACAGTAAATGGTTCACCCGTTTCATCTTTGTCAAAATTGATACGTTGCCTTCCTCTCCTGATTATATTTTCTCTGCATGGCAGCCGATTGAAGGTATGGTTTCTATTCTGGGTTTATTTCTTGATTTTTGCCTTTGATGTTTGTTCTCGTTCTGACAGCTGGCGTGTTTTTCCAGGGCACAGCCTGGCAAAACTTCCTGAGTCTGCGGATCCTGCTACTTCGAAGGCCAAGCTCCTGGACCTTCCTGCGGAGGAGAGGTCCTTCTCCAGGCTGGTCCAGGATTCTGCTGCTCCGGCGGCGAAGAAGGAGGGTATGGCGTCTTTTCTGTTTGGGTATCTTCTTGAGCAGGGTTATACTTAACCTGTTCTGATTTTGCGTTTGTTTGGTTTTCCAGGCAAGGCCAGGGTGGATGTGAGCAGGGTTATGCAACTGCGCAGAAAAAGATTTACTCCTGGGGACGCGGGGTCCTCGAAGAAAAAGAAGGTAGAGGTTGTTGAGGGGAGCTCTGCTGGAGCTGGGTCCCAGGCTGCCCCGATTGAGGTTGACGCTGTGGATCCAATCCAGGAGTCTGTTCTTGAGACTCCCTATGTTGATCCATCTCCTCTTGAGATCCCTCCCACCATTCCTACTCCTGGCTTCAAGCCTATACTGGAGCAACTGCCTCGGACATTCTCTAGAGAGTCCTCCTCTCCTCCTCTACAGCTAGAGATTCCTGGAGGTTTTGGAGGGCTCAAGACCAAGCTCTGGCCTACCTTGAACTCTTTGCTGTTCCCTGCCTCTGCCTCTATTTTGAAGAAGCGTCCTTTTCAGGACCTGACTAGGCATGTGGCGGAGGTATCTTTTGAGGTAGGCTCTTTTTTTTTTGTATCTGATCTGGTTTGGTGGTTTGGTGTACTCAGGCTTTGGAGTTGGCGTTGTGCACCAATCAACAGAGTGAGGCGTTGCTGGCTGATCTTCAGCGTATGAAGGTGGCTCACGATGCTGCTCTGGAGAGGGTGGAGGAGATGGCGGCGAAGCTCAGCTCGGAGGAGGTCTTAAGGGGGAATCTGCGACAGGCTGTCGATCGTTTTCGTCGGGAGGTGATTGCGGGCCAGGAGAAGCTCAAAGCCCAGGAGGAAAAGCTCAAGGTGCAAGAGGAGAAGCTCAGGGCCCTGGAGGAGGAGCTCAAGGCCCTGGAGAGGACGTCCCAGGACCAGTTGGCCACAGCTCAGTCTAAGTTGGAGCGGGCTTTAGCCTCTGAGGCTGACCTGGTCCTGAAGGTGGAGGCCCTGGAGCACAAAAAGGCTGGTCTGCAGAGAGCTTTGATTGATGCTGTTTCTTATTCTGCTGCTGAGACCCGGATTAAATGTGTCAAGGAGTTCCAGGAGGGTAGTCATACTACCTGGGACTTGACTGCTCTGGAGGAGGCCTTTGCTGCAGATTTCCTCGATGGCCTGAACATGGATCTGCATTCGGATGATGAGGAAGAGGGCATGGTGGGGTCCCAAGATGTTGGAGAGGAAGTGTCCTCTGGCCCCACTAGTGCTGATGCTGCTGCTGCTGGACCTACTCCCGATGAGTAGGTTGTCTTTTAAAAATTTATCTGCTGGGCCCTGATATGGGCGTTTATATTTTGAACTTTGGGTGCCCCTGCGTGGGCTTTAACTGTTGTAATTTTGCTGCTTGTCCGGGTGGACCAGTAAAAACAATCCTGCTTTGGGCTGCCTTGGGCAGCCGTTAATCGTATGACTCCCCGTTGTATGGGGTTTTGCTTTGTCTATTTGCTTTTCTGGCGTTTTTTCTTTTGTACATGCATGTTTCGTTTGTGTTTTGGCCATCGCTGTTTTGGTGTGCTGGCCTGGTGTTTTATATACCCATCCCTATACTGGGGTGCCAGGCTTGACTTAGGTTGTCCTACGATCAGTGCAGATTTCCTCTTTAGTTCAGTCCACTAGGATAAGCAAATTCTGGTCCAGAAAATAAGTGATAGTATTTTTCCTTTAAAAGATTCAAGAGTTGACTCTAATTGCATCAAAGTTTGAAATTATAAGACTTAGGTTTTTTAGACTTAGGTTAAAAAATATAAAGCCAAGATATCATTCTAAACTTAGGTTTATAGAAAATATAAAGGTAAGACAAAATTTTAAGCTGAACCGGAGTAAACTTTATACAGAGTAGAACCCGAGTCTAAGGGAGATGCTCTGATCTGGTGGAGGCACCTTTAGATGATATACTTTTTTAGGTGAAGTATATTCCATGATCTGGGTATCATTTCCCCTTCCATTGTCATTAGCCTGTAGGCCCCATTACCAACTATGCTCTCAACCTGGTATGGGCCCTCACAATTGTAGGCAAACTTTCCGGCTTGTCGGTTTTTGGTGTTCTGAAACACCTTTCTCAGGACCAGATCTCCTACTTGCAGGGTTCTGATCCTGACATTTTTGTTGTAGCTCCGAGACACCATCTGCTTGTATGAGGCCATCCTGACGTAGGCATTGGTTCTGAGTTCATCAACAGTGTCCAGGCTACTGGCCAATTCCACTTGGTTCTGGCCCTCAGTTATACATCCGTACCTGTGGGTTGGGATTTTGACTTCAGAAGGAATTACTGCTTCTGCTCCGAAGACAAGGCTGAAGGGGGTCTGACCTGTTGCTACTTTCGGAGTAGTTCTGTCAGCCCACAGGACCAGAGGGAGCTCCTCTGCCCATTTCCCTCCCATTTCATGTAGTTTCTTTTTCATATTCTCAATAATGATCTTATTACTGGACTCAGCTTGTCCGTTGGACTGGGGATTTCTGGGGGTAGACTTCTGGAGTGATACGTTCCACCCAGCGCAGAAAGCCTCGGTTTTCTTCCCAATGAATTGGGAACCATTATCACATATTATCTCTGAGGGTATGCCAAATCTAGTGAATATATTGCACTTAATAAAAGAGATGACCTGTGCTTCGGTGGTCTGGGTGAATGACTCTGCTTCGATCCATTTAGAGAAGTAGTCTGTCATGGCCAGCATGTACATTTTGTTTCCTGGTGCTCTGGGGAGAGGTCCCACAATGTCCATGTGGGGAATAAAACGTGTATTCGCCCTTTAATTGCAGGATTATAATGAAAATTACAGTCGTGAATATCGTCATAAGATTAAAAAGCATAAGAAAAGAAGTACAACCTTTGGTCCTTTGTGCGAAAGGCCTAAGAACAGGAATTAACACAAATTCCCTCCTATAACTTGCACCCAAGACTTAGTATGAGACGTGGCCGCGTGTGCTAGAAATCCTCTCCAACTGCTTGCACTATTGGGAGAGCTTTTTGAGTTTTAGATGTGAGATCTGGGTTATAGGAGAAGAGTGCTCTCAAACCCTAATTTTCTTGAGAATTATTTTAACAGTGCAACAAGAGTAGTCTACATAAGGAGAAGGACTCTCCTTATGTAGCTCTAGGTTTCGGCCGAAATAGGGTTTGGGTAGGAGTGGGCTTTCCACTCTTACCTTATCCCAATGCGTGATTCGACCCAATTAGCTATAAGTTGTCCGCGGGTTTTGTTTATAAATCGTATGCATGTTATCAGATATTAATGCAGTCGATGTATTAATAATGGTCTGATAAAATTACGATATTGTATAATTACCCAAATTAATATAACTGTTTATATTAATACGCGAATACAATATTTAATTAAATATAACCGTTTATATTTAATTTTACGAATTAATCATGCAATCCGTATTAGCTAAACTTATTTAATCCGTATTAAATAATAATCTCAACATCTTATTGACTAATTTAATAGTCAATACCTCTGACTAACTGTTTAGTCATATCCGGCAAAATGTGACTGTATTTTCATACCTTCACATCTCTCAAACGTGTCCTATAGGTGTGACGTATAGGGACCAGTTGATCACCGCCATCCGTATGACAATAACGTCAAACTTATCTAGCAAGCCAACCGTTATTGATAAACGTGGATCAACTGGTAATAATACAAAAGTATGCCCTTGTGATCCTTAAAGAGATTTAATAAGTCATTGTACTTAATTGTCAAGGACACCAGCCCCAACAATCTCCCACTTGTCCGTACAAGGGTATGTTCAATGACGTTATCACACTACATGTGGAGGACACAATCTCCAACAAACTCCCACTTGTCCGTATAAGTGTAGGTGTGATAACCGAATCTCATATCCTTTTAAAATTTCTCCCACTCAATGTAAGACAATTTGCAAATCCGCATTCGCAAAGGTCGTATCTCACAAGCGATCAGTATCAAGAGTGGTTTCCCCGACTAGAGAGTAACTTAACTGATAAAGCGAATCTGTATTCGAGCATGGCCATGCATTTCAGTTACTACTCCTCGAGTGGCCCTGAGAAATGATAAAATCCTGATAAGGGTTTGGATATTTCCCTCAACTCGAATCCTGCCGATATCGCCCAGCATGAAATAACCCAGAAAAAATCCTCTTAGCCCCTGTTACGGTGACCGTGGGAAAGAAACCAAAGTTACCCAAAATCTGTCTTAATCTCAAGAGACATTTGAAGGTCAAAAGACTCGACTCTAAGGAACACTATGGAGGTCCTATCCACGACCTGGCACCCAATGTTATAAAACATTTAGGACTCCATAACGCTGTCACGGGGTGTCCTACGAGATATCCGTATAACTCGCCTTTGTGATTGGTCAGTCAGCCGCGTGACTTATGGCTCGTTGAACCCACCATCAACCAACGTCACAAAATGATTACCTGAGTTATCAGCTCAAGTGGGTAATCAAGGACCAAAACGATGTAATGTTAATCAGTTCACTTTGTGGTGTTCAAAATTGGCGTACAATTCCACATGAGAAACAAAACATTATATATCATAACAATAAGGTTGAATAGAGTACACGAGAAAATGAATTATTACATGAATTCATAAAAGAGTACTACAACTTAGGAACACATCCAATTCCCATGGAATGAATATGCCCTTCATGCTTATCACGTGGTAATGCTTTTGTGAGAGGATCAGCTATGTTGTCATCCGTAGCTATCTTATCAATGAATATCTCCTTTTGCTCCACGTAATCTCTGATTAGATGAGCTTTCCGTTGTACTTGTCTAGCCTTGCTGCTAGACTTATGCTCCTTAGCTTGGAAGATGGCACCGCTATTGTCACAATAGACGGTGATTGGGTCATTCGAACTAGGCACTACTGATAGTCCTTGTAAGAATTGACGCATCCATATTGCTTCCTTAGCTGCTTCTGAGGCGGCATAGTACTCGGACTCAGTCGTAGAATCTGCTGTAACACTCTGTTTAGAACTTTTCCAGCTGACAGCAGCGCCATTAAGAGTAAAAACGAATCCAGACTGAGATTTCGAGTCATCTCGATCCGTTTGGAAGCTAGCATCTGCGTAACCCGTGGCGCAGAGCGTTGAGTCGCCTCCAAAAGTCAATCCCCAATCTTTAGTCCTCCGTAGGTACTTAAGAATGTTTTTCACGGCCATCCAGTGTGGTTCACCTGGATGAGCTTGGAATCGACTAGTCATACTCAATGCATATGCAACGTCAGGACGTGTGCATATCATGGCATACATGATTGATCCTATTGCCGAAGCATAAGAAATCCGACTCATGCGCTCTTTCTCTTCCAATGACTTAGCTTCTTGAGTCTTGCTCAAGTGAAGCCCAGGAGTCATAGGAAGGAACCCCTTCTTGGAGTTCGTCATGCTGAATCTCTCCAGAATCTTCTCTATATAAGACTCCTGACTGAGAGACAACATCCGTCGTGATCTATCCCTGTAGATACGGATGCCCAAAATTCTTTGTGCCTCTCCCAGATCTTTCATCTGGAAATGGTTTTTCAACCATGCTTTAACCGAAGATAAGAGAGGTATGTCATTCCCAATCAAGAGTATGTCGTCGACATACAGTACTAGGAAGACAATCTTGCTCCCACTCGACTTGATATAGAGACATGGTTCCTCGACTGATCGAATGAATCCAATCTCTTTTATCACTTGGTCGAAGCGATGATTCCAACTCCGCGATGCTTGCTTAAGTCCATAGATGGAACGCTTAAGCTTGCAAACTTTCTTAGGATGTGCTGGATCGATAAAACCCTCGGGTTGTACCATGTACAACTCTTCCTCCAAATAACCGTTTAAGAAGGCGGTTTTAACGTCCATTTGCCATATTTCATAATCGTGAAATGCGGCGATCGCTAAGATAATCCGAATGGAACGTAGCATGACTACGGGTGCAAAGATCTCATCATAGTGCAAGCCTGGCACTTGAGTGAAACCATTAGCAACTAGTCTAGCCTTGTGGATATCTTGTTGTCCTTCCACGGCATGCTTTATCTTGTAAAGTCATTTGCATTGAAGGGGACGTACCTTTGCAGGTAGGTCCACAAGATCCCATACGTTGTTCTCATGCATGGAGTCCATCTCGGATTGCATGGCTTCTAGCCATAGCTTTGAGTCAGAACTAGTCATGGCACCTTTATAGGTTTTGGGTTCATTACCCTCTAGGAGTAAGACGTCATCTGTATCATGTTCCTCGACCATACCAATGTATCTGTCCGGTGGAATAGAGACTCTTCCCGACCTCCTAGGTTCCTCAGGGATATCTACTGCAGCCTCGGTTGATGGAATTGTTTCCTCCAATGGTTGCTCGGTAGTTGGTTCTTGAACCTCCGATAACTCGAAGGTTCTATTACTCGACTTGTTCTCGAGAAATTCTTTCTCTAAGAACGTCGCACTAGCCGCAACAAAAACACGTTGTTCGGTAGGCGAGTAGAAGTAATGACCAAACGTTCCCTTTGGATAGCCTATAAAGTATGTCTTGACCGATCGCGGGCCGAGCTTATCCTCGTGTCTCCACTTGACATAAGCCTCGCAGCCCCAAACCCGAATAAAGGCCAAGTTGGGGACCGTTCCCTTCCATAATTCGTATGGAGTCTTGTCAACAGCTTTAGACGGACTTCGGTTAAGTATTAGAGCGGCCGACAAAAGAGCATAGCCCCATAATGAATCAGGCACAACGGTGTGACTCATCATGGATCGAATCATATCAAGTAAAGTTCGATTTCTCCGTTCGGACACACCATTTAATTGTGGTGTTCCAGGTGGAGTCAACTGTAGCACGATCCCACAGTGTTTAAGGTGTTGATCAAACTCGTGTGAAAGATACTCACCACCACGATCTGAACGTAGTGCTTTAATCTTTCTACCCAGCTGGTTCTGTACCCGATTCTGGTATTCTTTGAACTTGTCAAAGGATTCACTTTTATGCTTCATTAAATAGACATAGCCATATCTACTTAAATCGTCCGTGAAAGTGATGAAATACCTATAGCCTTCTCGTGCGTTGATCGACATAGGGCCGCATACGTCCGTATGTATGAGTCCTAATAGGTCGGCAGCGCGCATTCCAACACCTTTGAAGGAAATACGAGTCATCTTGCCGATGAGACATGATTCACACGTGCCATATGATTCGAAATCAAAGGGCGATATAGCTCCATTCTGTATGAGCTGTTTTACGCGTTTCTCATTTATGTGTCCCATACGACAATGCCATAGGTAAGTTTGATCTTTGTCACCTACCTTTAATCTTTTATTATTCACATGTAATATCTCGGTAGTTTGATCTAAAACATAAATTCCATTCATGGAAACTGCCTTGCCATAAATCATATTGTGTAAGGAGAAAATACAGCTATTATTCTCTATTACAAATGAAAAGCCGAGTTTGTCAAGTGCAGAAACTGAAATAATGTTTTTGGATAAACTAGGAACATAATCACAGTTATATAAAAATAACTCGAATCCACTTGGAAGCTGGATCACGTATGTTCCCTTCGAGACTGCAGCAACGCGTGCTCCATTCCCGACTCGCATGTCCACCTCACCCTTGATTAGGGGTTCTTGGTTTCGGAGGCCCTGCACATGATTACATAGATGAGAACCACAACCAGTATCAAGTACCCAAGTTCCGCAACTTGCATGGTTAATCTCAATCATGTGAATAAAAGAAGAAGAACACATACCAACAGGAGTAACACGGCCTGCCTTAATATCCTCGCGATACACGGGGCATGAGCGCCTCCAATGCCCAGTCTTGTGGCAGTGGTGGCATTCCATGCTAGTATCCTTGCTCTTTGTCTTGCCCTGTGAGTTGCTCGACTCACCTGGCCCACTCTTAGCAAATCCTGGTTTCTTGAACCTGGGCTTACCTACTGCTAGGTCGCCCTGAGCTTTAGCCTTCCCTTTACCCTTTCCCTTACTGGAGATCATGAGAACATCCTGCTTCATGCTCCCACTCAATTTCAGATCCTTCTCAGTCTGTACGAGAAGGGAGTGGAGCTCATGAGGAGTCTTCTTCATGTCGTTCATATAGTAGTTGGCCCTAAAGAGGGCGAACCCATCATGAAGCGAATGAAGCATACGATCAACGATTATGTTCTCACTGATCTTGCAGTTTAGGGCCTCCAGTTTCTCGATATTCTCAATCATGTGAAGAATATGTGGGCTAACAGCTTGGCCCTTCTGGAGTTTCGCCTCAAAGAAGCGACAGGTATGCTCATAAGAAACGATTCTCGGAGCCTTTGAAAATTCGTTAGTGAGCGTGGTGAAAATCTTGTTTGCACCATGGGTTATGAAGCGTCTTTGAAAATTGGATTCCATTGCATAGATGAGTACGTTCTTTATCGCACCCGCTTCCATGACGAAGTCGCTATGAGCGCGAACATCGTTAGCTCTAGCTCCAGTTCCTAGGTGTGCCGGAATTGGCTCAGTTAAATACTTAAGCTTTCCGTCAGCAATGGCAGCATTCCGTAGTGCTGCCTCCCAGTCAGAGAAGTTTGACCCATCATTCCTCAGTCTAGTTGACTGATTCATGGAGTCCATGAAGGACTTTAGCCAGGATTCACGTGCTAGCCTTGCACTTGGCATTGGGTCTTCACCAGCCATTATAGTTATACAGCAGTTTTAATGAACGTGTTCTACACTGAAAAAGAAGATAAAACAAAACCATATAAGCAACTTATTGTTGTGATTTAAGTCTATATTAAATTGTATTTAAACTCGTAGACTCATGCATTTATATAATTGATCTCCCTCAAGAATTATATAAACGATCCCAAGACTCAATTTCCGTATATTGATAAGCCCACAGTTTGGCTAATTCCAATCGTTGCAACTCTTGGTCGATAGATTTCCGTAAATCCTATCTATTAGTCCATCTCAGTCACTGGAATATTATCGAGTGACCATGATGTTGAGATAAAATAAATCATCTGTTCCCACTTACCCGACGTAGAAGGGGTCATATTATGCCTACCGACGAAGAAGGGATTCATGGGAGGCTGATTTATAAAGACTAATCTCAATTTTTGGTTATACGAGGAAGACCCCATCAACTTTTATTTATCCATATTTAAGTGAACTAAAAACTAGCATTTGCGTGAATGAATTAAATAAAGTGATGGCTTTGCAATTGACATGTGACATCTGTATTGTCACAGAAAACTAACGCGTGACCTCTACATGAGTCAGTTTTCAGGCATGATATAGGTGGTTTGGTTTTTAGGCGGAATATGATGCAAGCTATTATCGATGAAAGCATAAAGATAAATGCAATAAACGTAAATAAAAGTCCTAGTGTGGCCTATCCTACCAAAATAAACATAAAACAACTGGGAATCCACTGTTGGACCCTAGAAGCTTGTCTTGATGTTCCATCTTGGTCCTTGCAGTGGGAGTGAGCATCCGGTCTCCGTCTTGTCTTTGGTCTTCACAAAATTACTAATTTAAATTACAAAAGTAATCCTAGATACATTCTAATTTAAATACAAAAGTAATTACATGGAAAAAACCCAAAACGGAGATTCAAGATCTCAAAATTACAAGCAAGACTGTGTCCCATCATTACGGTGACACAATCTTCTAAGGCCACACTAAGTTACAACCGTTTGCAAAATTAAATACGTTATTGAAAGCATTCAAGGCATTCACAAGACGATAACAAAAATGCATCAACTAAATAAAATTTATACATGACATAATACTGTTATTATGATTAATAAATTTATACCAAACCACCTTTTAAGATTAAAATTAAGTGACTATACCGTTTTAATCACCAATTTTAATAAACATATAATCCATTGTTTTAAACTGTTTTAAAAACAATATGTATCAAACGAGGGTGAACCGTTTCACTAAATAATATACTATTTTCGTATACAGTACATTATTTCAAGCCATGTGAAAATAAGAAAACAAGTTATTTTCGAAAAGAGAGCCCGAAACAAGAGCACTTGACCGAGCAGCAGAGGCACTCGATCGAGTGCCAGTGTCACTCGATCGAGTGCAGCAGGGGCTCGATCGAGTGACTCTTTAAAACGCAATCGCTGCACTTTAAATCTAAAACGAGTTTATAACTTGGATTTAAAACGTGTAAATCATAAATAAACAACAACAAAAGATTCACATATTGCTAAAAATATCGATTAATTAACAATATGCAAATTATAATCGAAAACAAGATCGATTTCTCACAAAAAACTCACGCACGGGGCCTGGTACGAGGGCACTCGATCGAGTGCAACAGGGACTCGATCGAGTGCCTAGGCAGAATGTACGGTTTTCAAAAATTTTAAAACTTATGAAAGACACAATTGTAAAATTTTCATGGCCTAAGGCTCTGATACCACTTGTGGGGAATAAAACGTGTATTCGCCCTTTAATTGCAGGATTATAATGAAAATTACAGTCGTGAATATCGTCATAAGATTAAAAAGCATAAGAAAAGAAGTACAACCTTTGGTCCTTTGTGCGAAAGGCCTAAGAACAGGAATTAACACAAATTCCCTCCTATAACTTGCACCCAAGACTTAGTATGAGACGTGGCCGCGTGTGCTAGAAATCCTCTCCAACTGCCTTGCAATATTGGGAGAGCTTTTTGAGTTTTAGATGTGAGATCTGGGTTATAGGAGAAGAGTGCTCTCAAACCCTAATTTTCTTGAGAATTATTTTAATAGTGCAACAAGAGTAGTCTACATAAGGAGAAGGACTCTCCTTATGTAGCTCTAGGTTTCGGCCGAAATAGGGTTTGGGTAGGAGTGGGCTTTCCACTCTTACCTTATCCCAATGCGTGATTCGACCCAATTAGCTATAAGTTGTCCGCGGGTTTTGTTTATAAATCGTATGCATGTTATCAGATATTAATGCAGTCGATGTATTAATAATGGTCTGATAAAATTACGATATTGTATAATTACCCAAATTAATATAACTGTTTATATTAATACGCGAATACAATATTTAATTAAATATAACCGTTTATATTTAATTTTACGAATTAATCATGCAATCCGTATTAGCTAAAATTATTTAATCCGTATTAAATAATAATCTCAACATCTTATTGACTAATTTAATAGTCAATACCTCTGACTAACTGTTTAGTCATATCCGGCAAAATGTGACTGTATTTTCATACCTTCACATCTCTCAAACGTGTCTTATAGGTGTGACGTATAGGGACCAGTTGATCACCGCCATCCGTATGACAATAACGTCAAACTTATCTAGCAAGCCAACCGTTATTGATAAACGTGGATCAACTGGTAATAATACAAAAGTATGCCCTTGTGATCCTTAAAGAGATTTAATAAGTCATTGTACTTAATTGTCAAGGACACCAGCCCCAACAGTCCATCCCCCACTTCATAAAAGGCCATGGGGATATGACCGGGTGCAGGGGTTCTGCTGGTTGATGATTGACAGATGCGTGCCTTTGACAGGCGTCACATTTCCTTGCATACTCCTTCGCGTCCTTGCGCATTGTGGGCCAGAAGTATCCCATTCTGAGGGCTCTATTGGACAGGCTTCTTCCCCCTGCATGATTTCCACAGTCTCCGCTGTGGAGGTCATGCAAGACTGTCTGCGCCTCAGTCTGGTCCAGGCATCGCAGATATGGCCCTGCTAATGATTTCCGGAACAGGATTCCATCAATCAGTAGGAACCTGGAAGCCTTCATTCTGAAACTGCGCGCTTCTTTCTTACTGCTGGGCTGGATATCATGCTGCAACCAGTCCAGGTATGTCTTTCGCCAGTCTCGTTCTGACTCCTGGTCTGGGTTGTTGCTGCAGATAGGTAGCTCCTCCTGGTCCGAATCTGGTCCAGGAATGGCTGGTTTGAGGACATGGGTGATTGGAATACTGGCTACGTCGGCTGGTTTGAAGGTTGAGCCTAGGGTTGCCAGTGCATCTGCTTCTGCGTTCTGTTCTCTGGGTACTTGCTGGATGCAGAATTCCACGAATCTGCTGATTAACTCCTTTGCTACACACAAGTAGGCCACCATTGTGGGGTCTCTTGCTTTGTATGCTCCATTGACATGATTCACAATTAGTTGTGAATCATTGTATACATTAACATGGTTGATTCCCATGTCTAGGGCTACTTGCAGTCCCAGGACTAGGGCTTCATACTCAGCCACATTATTTGTGGTCTTGAACTTACATCGGACTGCTTGGGCGATTAGATCTCCTTCTGGTGATCGGAGGATCAACCCAACTCCGGACCCTCTGGCGTTTGAAGCTCCATCTACTCGTAACTCCCAGGTGCCTGGTTTGGCACCCTGTTGTAGGGGCAGGATTTCCTGCTCTGCTTGGGTCTGGAGTGCCGGGCTGAAATCGGAGACAAAGTCTGCAAGGGCTTGTGAATTTATGGCTGTGCGTGGTTCAAACTGGAGATCATAGCCACCGAGGTGCACAGACCACTTAGCCATTCGTCCTGATAATTCTGGCTTTCTCATAACCGTCTTGAGTGGGTGATTGGTAACCACTGAGATGGTATGAGACTCGAAGTACGGACGCAGCTTATAGGATGTTGTGACCAATGCCAATACTAGTTTTTCCAATGAGGTATCCCTTGCTTCTGCTGGCAGTAATGACTTGCTGACGTAGTACACCGGGTGCTGAGCTCCTTCGTGCTGTCGGACCAGAACTGCACTTACTGCTGCTTCGGTTACTGAGAGGTACAGGAGCAGGACCTCCCCCTGCTCTGGCTTGGATAACAGGGGTAGGCTGCTCAGGTACTGCTTTAGTTCCTGGAATGCCTTTTCGTGCTCTGGTGTTCAATCAAACTTCTGGCTTTTTTCTGAGAATGTCATAGAATAATTTGCACCGGTCTGAGGATCTAGATATAAACCTGCTCAGGGCTGCTACTCTTCCCGTCAGACGCTGCACATCTTTTGGCTTCTGGGTGATTCCAGCTGCAGAACTGCTTTGATCTGTTCTGTGCTGGCTTCTATCCCTCTCTGTGTTACCATATACCCCAGGAATTTCCCACTGGAAACTCCAAAGGTACACTTAGCTGGATTCAGCTTCATCTTGTACTTCCGGAGGGTGTTGAATGTTTCCTCCAGGTGCTGGGTGTGGTCCACCGATTGTTTGGACTTGACCACCATATCGTCTATATACACTTCCATGTTGCGTCCTATCTGGTCTTTGAACATCATATTGACGAGCCGCTGGTATGTGGAACCAGCACTCTTAAGACCGAAGGGCATTACGTTGTAGCAGTAGATGCCTCTTTCGGACCTGAATCCTGTCTTCTCCTGGTCTGCCGGGTCCATTTTGATCTGGTTGTACCCGCTCCAAGCATCTAGGAAAGTCAACATTCCGTGGCCTGCAGTGGCGTCTATCATAGCATCTATTTGTGGCAAGGGGAATGGGTCCTTGGGGCAGGCCTTATTCAGGTCCGTGAAATCCACGCAGACCCTCCACTTGCCATTCTTTTTTGGTACCACCACTACATTAGATAGCCATTCTGGGTACCTGACTTCCCTGATATTTCCTGCCTCTGGAAGGTTATCTACCTCCTGGTTTATGATCTGATGTCTTTCTGCTGCAAATTTCCTGCGCCTCTGCTGCACTGGTCTGAATCCTGGATCTATGCTGAGCTTGTGTGTTATGATCTCTGGGTCTATACCAATCATATCTTTGTGGGACGAGGCAAAGCAATCTACATTCTTTCGGAGCAGCTGGAGGAGCTGCTGGCGCAGATCTCCAGAGCACTCTGAGCCGACGAACACAGTCCTCTCCGGGTGCTGCTCATCCAGGCGGACCTCATCGATTTCTGCCTGCTGGGGCTCGATGTACTCCTCCTGGATGTGCAGTTGCTGTAGTTGCTATGCTCTGGCGGCTGGTGGTCTGGTGGTCCTTTTGAGAGCTACTTTGTAACAATCCTTGGCCTCCTCCTCGTCTCCCCGTATCTCCTGAACTTCCCACGGTGTAGGAAATTTCAGGCACTGGTGATACGTTGACGGGATTGCTCGCATTTCGTGGATCCAGGGCCTGCCAAGAATAACATTGTAAGTAGATGGACCATCAATAACTAAGTACCTTACCTGTTTGTTCAGCCCTCCGGCGTAGGTGGGGATGGTGATTTCCCCCAGGGTATGCGTTGTTTCTCCACTGAATCCGACCAGGGGAATAAATTTCTTTGTCAGGTCCTTCTCCTCAAATCCCATACTCTTTAGTGCATCCAGCATTAGCAGGTTGACGGAGCTGCCCGTGTCCACCATGACCTTCCTGACCTCACAATTGTCGATGTTCAATGTGATAATCAAGGCATCATGGTGCTGCTCTGGTACAGCTTCTGCATCTGTTTCGTCAAAGGTCACTGCTGGGAGGTCCTGCCTTGCTATTCTGCATGATGATTCTGGCTTGTCTCCCTTAGCTGCAGTTACACGTCTTTTGGCTGCTGAGTAGGTGAGCCCACACAGCTCTGATCCTCCAGTGATGACATTGACAATTCTATTGCAAGGAGGAGCTGGTGAGAGCTGCACCTGGCTGGCTGCATTGACTCTGGTGGACTTCTCTGGGAGCAGATGATCCAAGTTGCCTCGATCATACTGGAATCGGACCTCCCTCCTGAGGGTATATCATTCATCCGTGGTATGGCCTATGTCATCATGAAATTCACATCTTTTCCTAGCATCACGACGGTCGTTGGGTCGCTCCTCTTTCTTCTTTGGCCATCTGACTCCCTTGAGTTCTTTTAAGGCTTTCAGCAAGCCAGCCATTCCGGTGGTAAAGCCATACTCGCTGACCTTCGGAGGTGGATCTGCATCATTTTTACCACCGGTGCTCTCGGATACTTTGCTTACTAGCTTGCTGTAGGGCTTTGATCTTTCGCTTCTTTTTTTCTACTGGTGCTTTCCTGGACATAGGTTCTGTGTCGTAGGTACTTCTTCTGGAGACAGCGTCTTCTTCCAGCCTCATGGCTGCAACCGCCTGGGCCTGTACATCAGCAAAGGCAGTGCATGGGTGCATTGTCAACAGCTTGTACAGGTCTCAATCATGATGTAACCCTTTGCGGAAGGCTTCGATGGCAGTGGGTACATCACAATATGGAATGGCAACCTTTTCCTTGTTGAATCTGGTGAGGTAATCTCGAGTTGTTTCCTCGAATCTCTGGACAATTCTGTATAGATCGCTGGTCTGCTTTTCTGGTTTCATGCTGCTAGCAAAGTGCTGATTAAAGGCATTAACCAGATCTGCAAAGGAGGAGATGCTGCGATTGGGCAATCCCACAAACCAGTGCAGGGCTGCTCTGGATAGGGTTGACCCAAATCCTTTGCACATGCAAGCCTCCTTAAGTGCTCCGGTTGCGGTTACCACCATCATTTTCTGTTTATACTGATTTATGTGGTCCAGGGGGTCGGCCGTACCATCATATAGTGTCATGGTTGGTGGCACAAACCCCTTGGGCACATTGATCAGGGCGATGTTGTCGATGAATGATGAATCTGCATAGCTGTCCTGGGAGGCTTTCTCCATTGGCCTCGGCATACCAGGTATCTTGGTGATCATGTCTTTTGACTCCTGGTAGCGCTGGTCTAAGAGACTGCCTGCTCCAGGGAATGGATTGACTGGCGGAGGGAAGAAGCCAGGAGGGGCTCCTCCCCAGGGACCTGAGGTCGGGTTGATTGGCGGAGGGAAGAAGCCTGGAGGGGCTCCTCCCCAAGGTCCTACGGCTGGTTGATTGGCTGCCACAGACGAACTGAAGCCTGGTCCTGGATGCCAACCAACTGCTGACTGCGCTGGTGCTCCTCCTTGCCACCCTCCAGTGCTGGACTGGTTCACGGGTGCTGCTCCTACTGAGATCTCTGGCGTTCGCCCGATGGTAGGCTGCGGAGGGGTACCTGAAAAAATCAAAGGATCAGTCCCAGGGGGAAAACAAGGTGTAGGATTACCTGCAGGCTGAACTGGTCTGGACTGCGGTGCTCCAAACACAGACGAGTCCAGATCCAGTATCTCTGGGCCACTGCTCGGGGTGGTGACACCTAGATCCAACCTGGTGACGATCTCCTGGGGGATAGGCCGGTTCAACCCTGCTCTTCCGAAGGGATTGAAGGTCTGCCCAGGCCCTGGCTGCAACATTCTGAACGGCTGCTCTGGACGTGTGACTGCGGCGATCTGCTCTCTCAGGTTCAGATTGTCCTTCTTCAGGCCCTCTATGGCTTCCTGCAGAGCACTCATTCCCTGGACCACCATCTGCATCGGATCTGTACGGGGAACCTGCGGCTGCTGGCCTGCTCTAGGCACCTGGGCTTCTCCACTCCTGCTAGGGCTGCTCTCTCTGCTCTGTCTTGGGGAAGCAGACACATGGGGTGATCTGGGAACCTGAGGAGGTTTGCTGGATGGGACCACAACCCTTAAGGCTGTGGTCTGGCTTACGACCAGGGGTGGTCCTGCGAGACCAACGGACACAATGGGGTTGGTCCCACTGGACAGGACTGGCATGCTCTGAGAACTAGAAGGGTTGGCTTTGGTCTCAGACATGCTTGTTGTGATGAGATAACGATTTTAAATATTGGAATGCGCACTATGCCCCACGGTGGGCGCCAAATTGTTTTGGTAAAATTTCTACCGGGTCAAGTTTATGTGATGCGGGTCAAAGTGTCAACCAATATGAGGATTTACGTAAAGAACGAATATGAAATTTAAAGAGACAAAATAACGACGCAAGAGATTTTTGGTGACGCGGAAAAACCCGTTGAGGGAAACAACCGCGGGGGGAACGGAATCCCACCAATATTTTTACTATGATCGAAGATTTTCACTGTTGGGGACGGATTACAAGTATTTTTGTGAAAGTAGTAAGGTTTACCACGTATGAACTTCATGAATAAAAAATGCCCTAGCCTTTCCTTTTATAGCTGCGGATTTTAGCTCAACCAATTCTGCTCTGGCCCTGGTTTGTAGGAGTGAATATAGGGGGATATTCCTTTAGGGTTTTGACCCATTCTCCTACTCCAACAGCTCTTTTCCTACGTCTGGTCTGCTTCTGTGATGGGCTGCTGCTTCTGGGACTACTTATGGGCCCAACATTGCGATGAGGATTTTTGGGCTAAACAAACTCCTCAAGCAGATTTTCTGGTCGCGACACTCGAAACGAGCATGGTATCGCGATAACCAATCCATACCGAGGATAATGCAAACTCCACGAGAGGAAATCTCAGTAAGTCCGCTGGAAATGTGGCTTGACCAATAATAATAGGAACATCCCTATGGGACGAAGAGCAGGAAAACACGTCTCCAGAAGGTAAGGAAATGGAAGTCTCCTCAACCAATGAAGACTCAAGAGCTAAACGGTCTGCGAACTGAGTCGATATAAATAAAAGAGAAGCTCCAGTATCGAATAAATAAGGCACTCAGCGCCAAGAACAGAAAAGATACCAGCAACAATGTCTGGATGAGCCTCAGCCTCAGCCCTAGTCATCACGAAGATCTTCCCCTTCGGCTTTCCTCCTCTAGTCGCTGCAGCAGCAGTGGCAGCATTGCCAAGAACGGTATCCTTCTCAGGACAATCAAAGGACCTATGCCCATATCCATTACAAGTATAACACTTATAGGCATTCTTGAAACAATCAAACCCTGGATGAAGCGGTTTACCACAACGGCGGCAAACAGTAGAAGCAGTGTCGGTGTGAAATGTGGTCTTAGTAACCGGAGTAGAGAACCTCTCAAACCGCTTCTTCTGAGAAGAAGGCGAAGAAGTAGAAGGAGCAAATGGTCTCTTCCCCTGGTACACTGATCTCTGGTGAGGAGTGACACTAGAAGTAGCAGCTCGGGTCTCAGCATCTATGGCACGAATAGAACTCTCGGCCTAAATAGCATCATCATATACCTCCACAAAAGAAGTTGAGTCACGACGAACCATGCTCTCGATGCGCGGTCCTACCTTTCCACGGTAAAAGTAGACTCTCTCGGCCTCATCTCTGACAAATCTCGATGCGAAGTGAGCAAGTTGGTTGAATCGGTCTGTAAACTCCTAAACTGACATCTTGCCTTGCTTCAAATCCATGAATTCTTTAAGTCGCTGTGATCTGAGCTCGTTAGGATAGAACCTCGTCTCGAGCTTATCCTTAAAAGCCTCCCAATCGAACAAAGGATCAAGAGTGAAAGTAGGTCTGGTCAATGCCCACCACCTATCGGCCTCAAGGGTAAGAAAGTGAGTGGCTAGCCGCACTCTATCCTCTCTACCCACCGAATACATGGTAAAGCTCTTTTCCGTCTCCCTGAACCACTCGGTAAGAGCTACTGGATCAACCTCGCCACCATAAGTCTTCACGTGGCTACGGGACATCTGCGAAGCTATCCAAGAGAAACTACCAGGACGATTAGCCTCGTTGCCTGGCGGTGGAGGAGGTGGAACATTCCCCGCTTGCTGTCTCTGGGCCTCAAGCAAGTGATGAATTGCTTGCAACATAATGTTATCAGCAGCCGTGGGTCTCACCATCCTTCAAAAGAGAAAACAAGTATTAGCTTAGCAATTAGCAATCACAATTAGACTACAAAATAAATCCTTAGATCTACCCATCTCTCATTCATTATTTGTTTATTTGGTCAAGTTAAGTTTGGGGGTCACATGAGTGCGTCGGGAGCAATAATGCTCTGATACCAACTGTAAAACCCCTCGCGAAAGCGAAAATATAAACTTACAAAAGTACCAAAAATGCAGCGGAATTAAAACTTTTTAAAGTAACAACATGCGAGAAGTCTTAAACTGAAACGGAAACTGAAACTGAAATAAAACCAAAATAGATAAGTAACAGTTCTAAGTATCAAAACCAAATATGTACAACAGCCTGGGATGGAACATCCCTACATGCACCTAAACAACTGTATCAAAAGACTAAGAGTCTAGCTAGACGATATAAGTGTAAGTCATATGATGACAACAGGATCATCACTCGCTAGCCCTCTCGTGAACCCCGCTCCAACCTGCATGTACCTACATACATGAAAACATGTACGCCACAATCAGTGGGGAATGACTAAAGTTCTCCTAGCCACATTTTGTGACAACACGTAACACATAAAACGATACAGAACACTCCAACATATATCAACATGTGAAGCATAAACATCTCATCAACTGATCTCATACCATCATGCAAACTCTAGTGCACGGCTCTCAACCAACTTCATAAACCGTTAGGAAGGAGAGCCGGTTTCCCTACTGGTTACCCAGTCGGGGGGTCTTTCAATCCAACTATTTATGAAACCGATAAAAGAGTCATCCAATGCCTTGGATGAACAGATTACAACTCAAGCGATATATTCATAAACTTCATCATGCATATCTGACACTGTACCAAACTCTAGGCAAGCAGATATAACATCAAGTAAAGAGGTTCAGCGGTCAACTTAAGACATAACCTAATTACCAAACATTCAGCAAGTTTAAAGGTTCAGAGGCGACATCTTAACGCATAACCTGGATACCAAGTTCACAATATCAAGCAAGGACTCAGAGGCGAAAATTCAACGCATGGACCGGCTATCACAGAACACTAGACTCAGAGGCGCAAACTCAACGCATGGACTAGCATTCAATTCACTATCACAAGTAAGGAACTCAGAGGCGAAAACTCAACGCATGTTCCCCTACTACATCACAAGGTACTAAACTCAGAGGCGAAAACTCAACGCATGTTCTAGCACCAAACACCTGCACTCCGGGTAAGGTATGACAAACTGGCTGCCCCGTCGTGCAGTTGCTCTACTCGGCAGACTCAGAGGCCAGCTTAAGGCATGTCCTGACGCGATCACACATACATGTCTGGACTCAAAGGCGAAAACTCAACGCATGTCCCAGACACGACAAACAAACATGTATGGAACTCAGAGGCGAAAACTCAACGCATGTTCCCATACACAACAAACAACCTACGTAATAAGTTCAGAGGCCAGCTTATGGCATAACTTATTACGCATCAATACAATATCATCCAAGTCTAAGAACTAACCTATAGTTCTACTTTCAACTTCTAATCAACACTTAATTGACCCCGGGAACTAAGATGAGGGAGAGCCGGTTCCCTTTCGGTTACCCGACCGGGGGGTCTCTATCCTTACTCCATTCCCGAACCCAATATAATGTTGCCCATCCTCCGGGGACCTCAATTACATATCAAAGGTACACAAAACGAGTTTCAATCAAAACCGATCAACCGTTTGAAAGTTATATGCGAATTACAAACAAAACGGCCTACAGGGATCCCCAGCCGGTCGGCAGGCAGCCGGTCTGCCGGCTGGTGATCCACTCAGCCTCCCTTTCTTTTTAAAACCGAGAACAACACAAAGGGACTCCCAGCCGGTCGGCAGGCAGCCGGTCGGCCGGCTGGGAACCCACTCCCTTAGCCTTTACAACTCGTAAACCAACCCCACAAGTGTTAGGTTTAAGTAGTTGCTCATAAACTAATTTAGTCATACTAACAAACCTTTTAATTAACCTTTAATTAACAAAATAATAAACTCGTTTATTATGATCTTATGCATGCTAATAAAATGCGGAAAGAGGAGAAAACCGTGTTCTTACACTCGGTCCAAATATTGCAAGGATGATCCTCCGAGTACCCAATATAGAATACCTCCTCCGGATGCACCAAGACAAACCCCAATGAACCGAAACTTTGTATGCTAGACTAGGAATCGGTTTTCTTCCTTAAACTATTTCTAATCACTCTTATTAGAAATATATATGAATACTACCTTTAGTATGTATTTTATTATCTTATAATATGAATTTAGAGGTAGAATATTTCTCTCTTCTTTGTGTAGGATTTCGGCTAGGGTAAGAAGAAGAGAGGAAGAATGAATGATTAACATATATCCATATATATATCATAAGCATGCCTCTTTAATTATCATATAAACTAACTCAAGCATGCTTACTTGGGAAGGGGGTAGCCGGCTTGGGGAGTGTCAAAGAGGGAACATATTGTGTTCTCAAGACACTAGGGTGTTTAACTAGGTTGGGGACTCAAGGATTATGTCTAACATAATCATTGTATTGTGTTAAATACACTAATCACCCACACAATTAACCCCACTTAACCGTGCCACTTAGTCCATATTATGGACTTTATTTTACAATTTGTCAAATGTACAATTGTATAAGGTGTGACATCTTATATGTCATTTAGATATAAAATACTTTAGTACATTTGAGATATGTAAATATTTATCCAATAAATATTATACATAATTAAATAAATCATATTTATTCAATTAGCAAGTAATTCGAAATTACCATTGTAAAAATAATATTTTATCGTCAATACGATTTACAACCTTTGTATTATTTTAACCCAATTCATTCTAATAACGATATAATAAAATATCGTTTAATGTTTAACAATTGACACGTTTCAATTTTAAACATAAATCTTACATTAAGATCTAACCTCTAATTTCTCGACATTCGAGTTTAAGGAATATGATCAAATCGTATCAATATACATTTGATCACTTTATCAATTAAGGGAATTGTCCTAAAGGTGTGACCTAAAGGGATCAACTGACCATCACCGTCATACGACAGTAATGTCAAACTCTAGCTAGCCAATCATTACCGATTAATGTTGGTCAGTTGACTAATAATTCGTATCATCCCTTGCGCATTCTCGTTATGAGATTTAATTACGTGATCGCACTATTGTTGAGGACACATTTCCCAACAATCTCCCACTTGTCCTCGACAAGTGTGCGTCACCAATTCTCTTGTCCTATTACAATCTCCCACTCAATGCAAGATGTCTCTCTCTGGTCGTACTTGCATTTGATCATATCATGAGTGGTTTCCTCGATCTGGAGAATAACTGTCTGACCGGAATTATCTACCATAGATACCTTCCGAGCGTGGCCACGCATTTCCAGTTAATTACTCCTCGAGTGGCCCTGAGATTTGAACAACCCTGACAAGGGGTGGACAATTTCTATCGCACTACTTCCTTCAACTAGTCACAGTCAGTCACAACCCAAAACAATCCCATTTGACTCCAGTTACGAAAAGTCGTAGAGAATGGATCAAAGTTATGCCTAAACTATACCATCTTGGGAGAGTAGTCTTTAGTCTAAGAATTGACTCACAAGAATACTATAGCAGCTCTCGCCACGACCCGGCTATAAAATTTCCAGAACTCTATAAGCGGTCACATTGTCCGACAGAGTGTCTCTTACAGTCTGCCTATGTGATCGACTAGTCATCACATATGACTCTATGGCACTTGAACTTGCCATCAATCGCCTCACACTCTAGTCGCTTTGAGACGTCACCTCATATAAGCGGCTAGGGACCATACTAAGTCAATCCAGTTCACTTATGGGGTTCAATATTGTCTCATACAACCCATTTGGATTCTGACAAAATATCTTTTACTTTGAGTTATTAATAACTCAAATGATGTTGTCATGCAACAATAGTCAACACTATAACATTGCATTTTGATGCACAATCATCTATTTGTATTAGTGTTTTGCGAATAAACCTTTTATTCATGCGAATAACCTTTATTCATAATAGCAAAACTTACAACTTTTGGTCTCCTTTATTCTCATATTATCTCGTATAACATGATTCTATTTGAGTACATATCTAGAACTCTTTCTAGATTTTGAGTTTCCTTTCCGGAGGAAAGCTCCCACTGTTATCTCATAACTTGTGACGTATCGATATACTGGAGGGATTAAAATCACTCTCTACAGTCACTTATGTACTGAAATCTATATTGTAGCTTATTTATGATATCATCACTCTTACAATTTTCAAACATCTTGGCTATTTGATAATGGTTACATTCATCGTTATGAATAATGTAACCAACCATTCTAACTTCAAGTGGGCGACCTTTTATTATCCATATAATAAACCTTCCCGTAAAGCTCCTATCATCATATGATTTAAAGTATTTGATCATCGAGAATTGAAAACCTCTTATTCTTTACTCTTTAAAGAATCACCCATTCTCTCTAAATGGTAGGTTTCTTTAATGAATATTGCTCCCACTGAAAACAATATCTCTCGATATCATAAATGAATCTTTCATTTCTCGCATGTTAAACTATCACTATCCCCATAGTGATCTATTTCCATTCAATCATTCATTACCTTCTTATCATGTCTTCGTTTCCTCGAGACGAAAATGACACGATAATTTCTTTATAACTACATAGGAACCGTTTTCCTACCGATGATTTCATACGGGGTTTCAAGTTACCTCTCTATGAAACAATGAACACAAAGAACCTTTCTCCGAGTGTCCTCCCGTAGTTTCTTCAAATCATTTAGGACTTTGTTTCCTCTCTATGAAACAATGAACACAAAGAACCTTTCTCCGAGTGTTCTCCCGTAGTTTCTTCAAATCACTTAGGGTTCTTCTTAAGACTCCCAAGTGAGAATCTTCTCTAAGATCCTTCCTTTATTTATATCATTGGTTTGTGGGCGAAACATTTTCTCCCACTCTATCCTTCTAACAATAACCTTTACTTGTTTAAGGATAGCTATTTCGACCAACCAATGTATTGGAATGTTTGAAATTTGATAGGTGTAATGAATACATTCTCATTTTCACTTAAAATGAAAATCTTATAATGAACTGATATAGTCTCATTTTGATTGAATCTATCTCATGGGGTGTAGTTCTCCGTTTTAATCAACTCTTTGATTCTTTTATACTTGATCGTATCAATATTTATTTCGTGATTAGATCACTATTATTCATGTTTTAACAAGGTATGCAATTTATTTGAGAAATCAAAACATTGATTAAGAACAAAAGTAGTGACTCGGGTTGAAAACCAAGTCACTAATATCCAAAATTACAACCATTGTTTTAGGATTTTAATCCTTGTCTTACAAGAAATTTAAATTGTTCCATAAATAAATGCAAAATATGAAAGAAGACGATATGAAAATTAGAGCCTAGCTCTTCAAGTCTTCGATCAATTGGATGCTACCGGAGCCATCCAAGTAAGGAATTTAACGCTTCCCGTTCCTTGCCCTTATCATCATAAGGTGCCCTTTTAAAATAATTTAAAAGGGGTGATAGTCAACAACTTGTATCGCCATACAAAAGTTGACAAAATAACATGAGTTTAAACGAGAATTATAACCCACCGCAAGAACCTTTCCAGCTTGAGATCGCTTAAGAATTTGGGGCAATTTCTCTTCCAATGACCGATCCTCGTGCAATAATGGCACTTGTCTTGCTCTTTAGAAGACGAGGTGGAAGCGCCTTTCAAAAAGGTCTTTTCTTTGGTCGCCTTGGGCTTGAACGTTTTCTTGCCCTTGCCTTTAGAGGCATTCTTTTTTAAGCTCGTTTTCCCTTTCTTTTCGATGTTTAGAACATCCTTGGTGGAACTTTCATGAAGTCCCATGTCCCTTTCGGCTTGGACTAGCATCTTATGCAACTCGTCTAACGAGGTCTCTTGGTTTCGCATATTGAAATTCACCCGGAATTGAGCATACGCCTTAACCTTATTGAGCGAGTGAAGAACTCGGTCAATGATAAGAGAGTCGGGAACATCAACATCTTGAGCTTTTAGAGTCTCCGCGAGCTCAACTAGTTTGAGCACATGAGGGCTTATCTTTTGCCCTTCCTTGAAAGTTATGTCAAAGAAGGCGGAAGCCGCCTCATATTGAATCACCCTAGGAGTTTGCGAAAACATGGTCGCAAGCTTGGTGTATATCTCATATGATGTGGTCAACTTAATCATACTCCTTTGGAGATCCGGCTCCATGGAGAAGATGAGCACATTTTTAAGAGCGGAGGACTCTTTCATGTAGGCTTCATAGGCCTCACGAGTTTGGACCGACGAACGAGCGGTCGGAGCGGGAGGAGCGGCTTCGGATAGGTAACGACTCTTATCGTCACCTTGAGCGGCCAAAAGCAATTGCGCATCCCAATCTTTAAAATTGGAACCATGCTTATCGAGTTTGCAACGATCCATAAAGGATCGAAGCCATGATACGTTAGTGAGAGGTGGAGCGTTGGTTGCCATAGTCGATGTTGAAAATTAAACTACAATAATAAAAGGAAAAACAACATCATTTTAAATTCATAATTTAAACTAAAAACTTTAAGTTTAGTTATGTATTTACTTAATGATCTCTTACCCAATTAAGTAAACAATCCCGAGACCCAAACCCATACTAATCCGGGCACGGTGTAGCCGATTCAACCCGTATTGGTATAATTTGGTGGATTAACTCTTTAATCGGTTCTACTCTTAGAACTCTCGGTCGACAATTTTCATAAAATTATCTTTAGCCCGAACTTATTGCAACTACGGTTACGAATACTTTCGTTGAGATCAACCAAATTTCAAGGTGTAATCTTATTACCCCACTTACCCAACGTGACAATTTTAGTACCCCGGTGTAGCCGAGCCTACGTCCTTGTGAAGAAGGGATTCATGGGTCCGTACTTTTTGGTAAGGCTAAGTCTCAATATTTATATGTAAGAGATCTAGTCAAATTATTATCTATCTCCGTTTAAGTGAACTAAGTCGGTGAATTATCGATAAAATAAAAGACTAGGTCGACTAGGTCGAAACATGCATGATACGATGTATGACGATTTGGCTATGCATGCAAACATATAAAAAGCAAAATTAAAAGCATAAATAAACCCTAGTATGGCCTTCCTAGAAAAGAAATAACAAAGTACAAATTCGGAAACCAACTCCTTTGGTCCCTTGAACTTCACGCGGCACACACTTCGAGGTAAACACCGTCTTGTCGGAACTCCTTTCCGAATGGCACCGTCTTCAAGGAACTCCGGATTTTACAAATATTACAACTTTTCTAGTCTACTTTATACATTATAAAATAGAAATAAATTACAATTGGGTGATACGAGATCACAAAATTACAACCGAATCGGTAACCCCTTACATTACGGGAAATACCGATTTAAAAACTAGGCCATACTAAGTAAATTACATAATTCCCAAAATTACGTAAAAATAAATCATGACATTCATAATATAAATATGCAATGCTTATATAAATATGAATTAACATGCAAATCCTAAGCCAAATCGTCCTATTTAAAACACTTATTTAAATAGTTATCGTAAACCTCGGTTTTTATGGAATTGCGTGTTTTAACGTTTAACAACACTATGCATTAAATGAAACGGTTTTCATCCTTAAGTTAATCATCCTAACTCGTATAGGATTCAAAATTTAGTCTTACTCAAACTTTGAACATGAATTAACTTAATGCATTTTAATATTGATCGGTATTATTCGGTTTTTCGGGAAAAACAATATAAAATTCAAAAGAGACATAAAAATTTCGAAAATTCAAAATTCAAATTTTGAAAAATCCAGAATGTTCTTAAAATTTTCAGAATGTTAAAATATTAGTATTTTATACGGTTTTATTATTATTTCGAAAATAACACGTAAAACGAGCAATTTAAGTCGGAAAATTCAATAATTAACTTCATAAATGCAAATTAAATACTAATAATATTTTTATACCTTCCAAAACATTTTAAGAACACAAGATGGACAGAAAATTAAATGGCACATTGCCCCATAGCCGAAATTTTAAAGCATGCCTCCTTTTATTTAATTTTAAATGCTACTTTTAACAAAACAAAATTAAATCAATGCAAATCAAATCTGAAACTTTAGGCACCCAAGAAAATTTTCATGATGAACATATCACATATGACTAATATGGGTTACATTTTCGGCCATTTTTAACAACATTTGCAAATTTTAACGATTTACGTCATATATCGTACGATTTTAACATTTAAAATTATTTCTCAAGCATAAAATAAGATAAAATTCTCGAAAATTTTATACATGCTGGAAATAATATATATGACATCGTGTTAAATTTTTATGGCCAAATTCCAACTTAAACTATTAAAGTCGAAATTATGTCACTAATTACCCGATTTTTACATTAAAAATCTATAATATTGCAATATTTGAGATAAATTTCTGGAAAATTCAACATAAATTTTAAATATTGCATGTGACATCCTCATAAATTTTTATAGTCAAATTCATAATATAACTATTTTAACCCATTTTTATTCATCTTATAGCATTTTAACCATTAAAATTCATATCACACGATTTAAAGGTCCATAATTTACGAAAAATCATATTCATATTATAGAAAATACATGTGATATCATACTGAAAAATCTCGGCCAGAAGTTAATTTTAATTATTTTTCCCAAAATTAATCATTTTTAACCATTAAAACGTATTAAAAACCGAAATTAAAATACCAATGATCAATATTCATGCAAAAATTATTCCAAATATTCTAAATCATATTAGAAAACAGTAGGTATCATGCTAAAATAATTTCGTCCATATCTTATATCATACGAAAATTCAAGTTTTATTTTTGTTATCATAATAACTCCGTAAAAACGAAACGGAAAGCATGCAAACAACCATTTTGCTCTGATACCAATTGTTAGGTTTAAGTAGTTGCTCATAAACTAATTTAGTCATACTAACAAACCTTTTAATTAACCTTTAATTAACAAAATAATAAACTCGTTTATTATGATCTTATGCATGCTAATAAAATGCGGAAAGAGGAGAAAACCGTGTTCTTACACTCGGTCCAAATATTGCAAGGATGATCCTCCGAGTACCCAATATAGAATACCTCCTCCGGATGCACCAAGACAAACCCCAATGAACCGAAACTTTGTATGCTAGACTAGGAATCGGTTTTCTTCCTTAAACTATTTCTAATCACTCTTATTAGAAATATATATGAATACTACCTTTAGTATGTATTTTATTATCTTATAATATGAATTTAGAGGTAGAATATTTCTCTCTTCTTTGTGTAGGATTTCGGCTAGGGTAAGAAGAAGAGAGGAAGAATGAATGATTAACATATATCCATATATATATCATAAGCATGCCTCTTTAATTATCATATAAACTAACTCAAGCATGCTTACTTGGGAAGGGGGTAGCCGGCTTGGGGAGTGTCAAAGAGGGAACATATTGTGTTCTCAAGACACTAGGGTGTTTAACTAGGTTGGGGACTCAAGGATTATGTCTAACATAATCATTGTATTGTGTTAAATACACTAATCACCCACACAATTAACCCCACTTAACCGTGCCACTTAGTCCATATTATGGACTTTATTTTACAATTTGTCAAATGTACAATTGTATAAGGTGTGACATCTTATATGTCATTTAGATATAAAATACTTTAGTACATTTGAGATATGTAAATATTTATCCAATAAATATTATACATAATTAAATAAATCATATTTATTCAATTAGCAAGTAATTCGAAATTACCATTGTAAAAATAATATTTTATCGTCAATACGATTTACAACCTTTGTATTATTTTAACCCAATTCATTCTAATAACGATATAATAAAATATCGTTTAATGTTTAACAATTGACACGTTTCAATTTTAAACATAAATCTTACATTAAGATCTAACCTCTAATTTCTCGACATTCGAGTTTAAGGAATATGATCAAATCGTATCAATATACATTTGATCACTTTATCAATTAAGGGAATTGTCCTAAAGGTGTGACCTAAAGGGATCAACTGACCATCACCGTCATACGACAGTAATGTCAAACTCTAGCTAGCCAATCATTACCGATTAATGTTGGTCAGTTGACTAATAATTCGTATCATCCCTTGCGCATTCTCGTTATGAGATTTAATTACGTGATCGCACTATTGTTGAGGACACATTTCCCAACAACAAGTACTCCCAGCCGGCTGGCAGGCGGCCGGTCTGCCGGTTGGGCTCCCCTCTTCTTATGGTTTTCGCAAAACACAAACAACACAAGGAGACTACCAGCCGGTCGGCAGGCAACCGGTCGGCCGGCGGGCAGTCCCACGCCTAACTTTCTCAGAATACGAAAAACACAAAGAAGCGCTCCCAGCCGGTCGACCGGCGGCCGGTCGGTCGACCGGCTTAGAGAGCCTGATACGAAAAACGTGATTTTCCAGCCATTACCAAACTTCATAATTCGACACCAAAACTCAAGCATTGCTACAATTGATGTTTACCCAACATTTCCAATCATCTAATACTACTTCCTAACAGCAAACAAATCCCATAACAATCCTCAAATGATTAAATCAATGTATCCGTCTTAACTTTGAGAAAACTGAAAAGAAGCTTAAGAACATATAACGACATCACCAAGCATGAATTCTTCACATAAGAACAATCCTAAACATGATACTAAGTCCATTGATCATTAAACATTAACAAAAATCAGAAACTAACATAAGAACACATCAAAACTTGCTAATATTCACATTAAGGCCGAGTTTCTCATTATCGTCACCTTTAATGCACTCCGGCCTAAAGATCCTCCTCTACCACGAAGCTATCAATGTCCGGGTTGTCCAATCCTTCACCTACAAACACGAAAAACGGGTTTAAGGACTTCAAAACGGAATTTATGCAAAACAGCCCAAATTTCGAAGTTAAGGATTTGAAAAACGAAAGTGATAGATGGCTTGGAAATTTGATGAGGATTCCGAAAATGTTATTGTTACCTCGATTTGATGAACGGATGATGGAGAAAAGATCAAAAGAAGATGATGTTTATGGAGGTTTTTGTGTGAAATGTTTTACAGTGTAAAGAGTTTGAAGATGATGAATAAATGTCGACAAAAGGAATTTTAAGGGGGTTTATGGGTTGTCTTTTCCGAGTCAATAAAACGGGTTTGGACATCTTGAACGGATATTAAGGTATGAACTTAACTTCACCAAGTTTGTATTCGTCTTAAGGACTTAAGGTTCTTAAGACGGACCTTACTAATTAAATTAAAATCTTTCACAATAAATTATTAAAATATTATTTTATTACTTAAAATAATTTAAAACGATTAAATTAGATTTTACGAAAATACGGGATGTTACATGTAGAATGGTTTTTTTTATGTAATTGATTTGTGGTTTAGTGAGAAGCCTCCCTTGGAGATTTGGTTGTTGAACCACTTAGTGGTTGGTTCGTTCTGTTAGCTTAGTGTGAACCCCTTAGTGGGTGGTTCCTTCTTAGTGCGAACCCTTGGGTGGTTCTTTCTTCGCGTGAACCACTTAGTGGTTGGATCTAGCTTAGTGGTCGAACCCCTTCGTGGGTGGTTCTGTCTTTTTTTCGAACCCTTTAGTGGGTGGTTCTTGCTCCTTGTTGAACCCCTTAATGGGTGGTTCTTTATTATGTGGTCGAACCCCTTTTCGTGGTTGGTTCGTGTGTGCTTTGTGTTTAGCTTGCCTGAGTTGGGGTACAGTGTTAGACATTGCTGAATTATTTGTATATGCTTGCCTAAGTTGGGGTACGGTGTTATATACTGCTGATACGTGTATAAATGTGTTTGGATATACCTGAGTTACGGTATGTTATATGCTTGCATGAGTTTGTTAAGAAGAGTTAGTGATGGATTACTTCACATGATTTATTTATGTCGGAGTATGATGCTTGTATTTATATGATCTGTGTTGTATGACAATAGGTGGCTATGAGAGCTCTAGTCACTCCCCACTGACTGTGGCGCACATGTTGTATGTGTGTAGGTACGTGAGGCTGTTTGAAGGGGGTTATGTTGAGGCTATCGAGCGATGATCCTATCATCGATGACTTACCTTTATCGTGTAGCTAGACCTTAGACTTATGATTTCTGTATTTTGTGCCTGCAGGGATATGCTATCCCGGGCTGCTTTTGTATTGTACTTAATACTTATTTATTGTTGTTTATTTCTGCATGTTTAGTATTGTTAAAGCACCTCGCATTTTTTTCTTATCATGTCAAAAGTTTTAAATTCCGCGTGTTTTTGACAAGTTTTGTATGTTTACTTTTCCGCTGCCGCGAGGGGTTTTACAGTTGGTATCAGAGCGTTATCACTCCGGACGCACTCATGTAATCCCCAAACTTAACTTGAGCAATAGCTTGAATAATGAATAAGAGATTTGGGTAGACTTAAGGACAAGTGGTAGGCTGTTTGTACTTGTTAATTGTCAAGGTAACATCGTTTTCTCTTTTGAAGGATGGTGAGACCCTCAGCCGTGGAGAATACCATAATGCAAGCACTTAAGCAAGTCCTAGAGAACCAGAGAGTTCAAGTTGAAGTTGTTCCTCCGCCTCCGCCTGGTAACGACGCTAACAGACCTGGTGGCTTCTCCTGGATTACCTCTCAGATGGCTAGGAGCCATGCTAAGATCTACGACGGTGAAGTGGATCCAGTTGCCTTATCGGGGTGGTTTAGAGATATGGAGAAGAGCTTCTCCATGTACTCAGTTGTTAGGGAGGATAGGGTACGTTTAACTGCCCACTTTCTGACGCTTGAGGCGGACCGTTGATGGCTTCTTACTGGTCCAAGTTTCCTCCTTGATGGGTTGTTTGATTGGGACGCGTTCAAAGACAAGTTAGAGACCCGCTTCTACCCTTCGTTCACAGAGATTGAAGGAGTGCATGGATCTCAAACAAGGAAAGATGACAGTACAGGAGTTCACGGACAAGTATAATCAGTTGGCTCACTTTGCTTCTCGGTTCGTATGGGATGAATCCGAGAGAGTCTACTTCTACAGAGGGAAGTTAAGTCCTCGCATCGAGAGTATGATTCACAGATATTCTAGTTCTTTCATGGAGGTTTACAACGATGCCATTTGGGCAGAGGGATCGATTAAGGCTATAGACAAGGAGATCCAAGCCCTCTCCTTACCTAGTTCTTCACCAGCTTTCCCTCAAGGCAAGAGACCCTCTACCTCTTCGCCATCTTCTCCCCGTGCAACCAAGATGCAGTGGGTGCATTCTGGTGGACTTTCTACCCTAGCTACTACTTCCAGAGGCAAAGGACCCAGGGTACCGGACGTCGTCAAGACCATCGCTCGGGTACGCGTCGCTTTGGCAGACCACGATTGTGCTATCATTGCAGGAAGCCCGGACATCTAGCTGTAGGATGCCCTGAGAAGGATGCTACCGACAATACCACTGCCGCTGTCCACAGACCGAAGGCCAAGGGTGCTGTGTTCGTGATGAGCCGTGCAGCAGCCGAGACTTGCCCTCAGTTGATCACTGGTATATCTTCATTGTTGACTTTTCCCTTCTATCTCCTGAAGACCCAAGGTTTTATCCTTGTTTTCTTGTGTACCTCCGTTCTTGAACTCCCTTCCATCGTACCTTGGAAACTACTTGCATAGCTTCTTGATTTGACCCTACTTCTGAAATCACCCTCCAATGGCTCGTGTAAGGTAACTTGCTTTTAATGGACTTTGAGGAATTTCCTTAGGATAACTGCAAACCATTATTTGAGACATATTGTTGTTTGAGGAAAAACTATGAGGTATTGTGAGACATGTTTTGGTGACCCTAGTGTCTATATGTTTACCAATTGGAAGAGTAGGAGTGAATGATGGAATACTTATGTTGAGTGGAGTTTTATACATGGCATTCTGTGGGACTTAGATATGAGAACACTATTGAATCGTGAGTATTGGTATATTTGGACGTACCATTTGAGGATTTTAAGGAGATACTTGGAGTCTTGGGTGAATTTAGAGGAACGTGCTTTAGATAGTGATGATGTCAATTAGACTAATGAGGTAAGCTAGTGATACTTAATCTTGAGGAAGTATTGGAATGCAGAGAGAACCATATATTTGAGGAACGAGAGTTATTTGTAACGGTGTGAGAGCGGTGAAACCGCTACGATTTGACTTGTGGAGTTGACTGAGTGTTTGAACTTAAGTTACTTGATGAATCTCAGCGTTTACCTAGGAAAGTACTTGATGAAACAGGATAGTGCATCACTGTTAGCCGGACAATTGGGAATAACTTGTTGGGAAATGGAAGCTATTGGACTTGATAATAATGTGGGAAGTAATATACAGTTGTCATTCGAGGAGTCTTAGAATACGAATATCCACACTTTAGAGAATAATCTGGACTGGAATGATGGTGACTTGTGTATTTTTGGGAATTTTGGTATAGTAAGACACCGTGAGTGTATCATAATAAAGGAATTGTCATTCAAGTGCTACTTGAGGATTTGGGAGTTGTGATTTTTGTAAAGCCTTATTGCAAATGTTCATGTTATAGTGACGAGTCTGAACTTGAGTATGTCAGCTTATCCCTAGAAATCGAGTTTAAAGGTTCGGGACCGGTTGTGAAGGGTTGTACGAGGAACGATGTGTTAAAGGCTCCATTTTGGTTAGAGCAGTTTGGAGTTGTTTGAGGAAAGGATCTATCAAAACCGTAGTCAGAGAGCTTAATTTGGGAAGAGAGAGATGAGAACTTTGTGACAATTTCGAGAAACCCGAGCCTGTGGATTCATTTGTTCAAAATCATAATCGCTCTAGTGCACCGATTCTTTTCCTGTGCTCCTGTAAATTCACTAAGCTGCCTTTCTTTCGGTCAATCGTAAACCTGTTGGATTTTTACAACTTTACTCCTTCTGTGATTTGGAAATAAAAGTTTATTTTCGAAAAGGTTTTGGTTAAAAGGTATGTGTAATTTTTCAACTTTGATAGGGTCTACTGATAACTTACGAGAAAATCTGGCTTTAAAGAGTTACATGTTTTGCAATTTGATTAATTTCAGCGTCGAATTGCCATTTGAACTCGTTATCGGAGACGTGTGATAACCAGTACTATGCTTATCGACACCGGATTGATCTAAGTTTTGAATTTAAATTGATTTAATTTTTGGGTCTTGTCTCAGATTTGGAATGTCGGGCTCTTGAATGTACAACGAGAACCCAAACGTCCATTGACAAAGACTTGTGCCTTGGAAATTGTTTTCGAAATCTGTGACAAAAACCTAAGTTTTGGATAACAAGTTTAGTGAAAATTTTGATTTTGACGTTGTCCTTGTAATTGCTTTCAAGTTTCGAGGACGAAACTTTTTGAAAGATGGGGTGATTATAACATCCCGTATTTTCGTAAAAGAATATGTTAATAATTTAAAGTGATTTCCGGAATATAATATTATTTTAATAATAAATCGTAAATCTTATTTTAAGTTTTCCGTTAAATTCCTTCTTAAGAATATTTTATTTCTTAAGATGTTCACTTGGCATCTCATTTCCCAACTTGAGTCCATTTCACAAACAAATAAAACCCGACTCAAGTAAAAAGGGTAAAAAGGACAACAAACCCTACATAATCCATCCCCTTCATCGACATTCATTTTCATTTTACAGTAACTTGAAAACCACCATTTCTCTCTTTTTCTCAAGCTTAAAATCAACATTTCGACCCCTTCCCGAACTCGTATCAAGGTAAGCTTTACATTTTCGGAATCCTCTCGAGATATGCAAGCTTGTTATCTCTTTCAATTTCAGTTTCCTTAAAGTCGAAAAAGACGTTGTTTTGCCCTAAATCACGTTTTAGCCTCCTAATTGATGTTTTTGTGCTTTTAGGTGGTACTTGTGATAACCCGGAGGAAGAACTAGTTATTGTTGAAGAGGAACCCAGTGAACTCGTGGAGTAAAGGTGACTATTATGAGTAACTCGGCCTATTATGTTAAATTAGAATGCTTTATGTTAAGATTGAGGTGTTCTTATGTTTAGAGGCATGAGATAGGTTACAAATATGTTTAGTATGCTTATTGTACAGATTGTTGTTGTTTATTTATGTTAAATTCATCATTTAGGTTAATTTTGGAGTATACATGTAAGACCGGTTGAATTTGGGATTTTGTTGTTAATTCATGAAATGAATGTTTGTATACATGTTCATATGCTTATTTGATGTGATATTCATGTTGGGTATGTTGATTTTATGATTAGAATTAAGGTTTGGGAGTATTTCTATGGTTTTTGGATGAATTGGAATGTCGCGAGTAGCATTTTATACGTACAGGGACTCTGAGCCGGTTGACAGGCTTAGAGTCATATGTTGAGTGAGACTCTCAGCCGGTCGACAGACAGTCGGTCGACAGGCTTAGAGTCATATGTGTTGATTGTGAAATTTTTGAGTGGGACTCTCAGCCGGTCGACAGGCTTAGAGCCCCTCTTCTTTCTTTTGTCAAATTTGGTAATATGGGTGGGACTCCCAGCCGGCTGACAGGTAGCCGGTAGGGCTAGACCGGCTGAGAGTCCTTGTTGTCTCTAAAATCATTTGTAACTTTTGTTTTATGAACCGGATTCCGTTAATTCTTCTTCCGTATGGTTCCTATGCTTGTTTGGAGTCCACACTAAAATCATTCGTATTTTTTGATTCTCAAGTGGGATTTCGTTGGTTCTTTTTCCGTATGCTTCGTATGTGTGTTTGAGGTCCACGGAGTTCGGGCGGCACTATATTGGGTTCGGGAATGGAGTGAGGATAGAGACCCCCCGGTCGGGCAACCGACTCTCCCTCGACTTAGTTCATGGGGTCAATTAAGTGTTGATTGAATGTTTATCAAGACTAGATCGTTTATCATTTAAGTTTGTTGGATTCCCAGGATTTGGGCGACATTTACGCTGGGTTCGGATTTGGATTTGAGGAGAAAGACCCCCCGGCCGGACAACCGGAAGGGAGACCGGCTCTCACCTCAAATTAATTCCCGAAGTCAACTAAATTTAGAATAGTTGTTTTTAAGTAATTGATTTGTGGTTTAGTGAGAAGCCTCCCTTGGAGATTTGGTTGTTGAACCACTTAGTGTTTGGTTCGTTGTGTTAGCTTAGTGTGAACCCCTTAGTGGGTGGTTCCTTTTTAGTGCGAACCCTTAGTGGGTGGTTCTTTCTTCGCATGAACCACTTAGTGGTTGGTTTTAGCTTAGTGGTCGAACCCCTTCGTGGGTGGTTCTTGCTCCTTGTTGAACCCCTTAGTGGGTGGTTCTTTATTCTGTGGTCGAACCCCTTTTCGTGGTTGGTTCGTGTCTGTTTTGTGTTTAGCTTGCCTGAGTTGGGGTACAGTGCTAGACATTGCTGAATTATTTGTATATGCTTGCCTGAGTTAGGGTACGGTGTTATATACTGCTGATACGTGTATAGACGTGTTTGGATAAACCTAACTTGTGGTATGTTATATGTTTGCATGAGTTTGTTAAGAAGAGTTAGTGATGGATTACTTCACATGATTTATTTATCTCAGAGTATGATGCTTGTATTTATATGATCTGTGTTGTATGAGAATAGGTGGCTATGAGAGCTCTAGTCACTCCCCACTGACTGTGGCGCATATGTTGTATGTGTGTAGGTACATGAGGCTGTTTGCAGGGGGTTATGTTGAGGCTAGCGAGCGATGATCCTATCATCGATGACTTACCTTTATCTTGTAGCTAGACCTTAGACTTATAATTTCGGTATTTTGTGCCTGCAGGGATATGCTATCCCGGGCTGCTTTTGTATTGTACTTAATACTTATTTATTGTTGTTTATTTCTGCATGTTTAGTATTGTTAAAGCACCTCGCATGTTTCTCTTATCATGTCAAAAGTTTTAAGTTCCGCGCGTTTTTGACATGTTTTGTATGTTTACTTTTCCGTTGCCGCGAGGGCTTTTACACATCCATTCTCACCAACAAACAATAAGAAAAACGAATTAAAAACGTAACCGTAGAAAGACGGGTTTTTAGAAAACTCAACAAGACTAGGAATTGATTATATCAAAAGATGGAGAAGAAGAAGAGGAGGAGAACATACCTATAAAGAGCTCGGAATTTGAGTGAGAAACGAATGAATTATGGTCGGATTTGCGTTCTTGGACAATCACCAACAATGACATTTTTGGGGGTTTTGAGTTTTTAAGAAGATGAAGAGAGTAAGTTTTGAGGAAACACATAACATAAGGATATAAGGGAGGTTTGAGTCGGAATTTACTCAGAAATCATTTAATGAGTTGGGATGACTCGGATTTGACTAACTAAGACGGAAACAACACCTCAAGTCTATTACTACTCGAGATGGGACACATTTTACAAATACACCACAACTTATGAAATTATTCGACATACTTGTCATTTTTCGAAAATTAGAACTGGTGGTTTAATGTCCGCATATTCAGAGGGAAATAAGGAGAACAGGGGTGAGCAGGGTCATGTGGTGAAGCCATCTTGTGGCGGCTATTTGAGGTGGTTGTAGGGGTGTCGAGGTCTAGTGGTTACCACCAATAGAGTCGTGGGGTGTGAGAGAAGTCTAGGGTAGTGTCAGGTGGTGGTTAGGGTAGTGGTGATAGCGGCTGGAGTCGGGTTTTGCATAGGGTTTTAACACGGATATCAGAATAAATGCAGAGAACGAGTTTGGGGTTGGAGTTTTGGTGGGGCTTGTACGTCTGTTATAGGGGAAAAGAGGTAGGGTGCTAACCACCCCGGGAACCACCATGTGTCAGTGGTGACAATGGTGGTGGCCAGAGGCGGTGTTGAGTACGGTGGAGAGAGAAAAAGGCGTGAGAAGAGAGTGAGACAAGGGCATCGAAAACGTAGTACAAAAGCGCGTGTGCAGGCTGTTTTGGCTATGCGTGGTGACTGATATGGTGGCCGCAGGTAGTGGCCAGAGGGTGGATGTTTTGGGCAGTGGTGTAGGCTAGAGGTTTGGGTCAACGACGATGGTTGTGGGTGGATGGATTGGCGGTAATGTTGAAGGGAAAAGAGGTGTATGAAGGCTGTGTTTGGGTTGATTATTATATCTCGCGGGGTTGTTTCGTCATGGTCTGTGTTTGTTATTATTATTATTATTAATATTATATTATTAGTATGGTACTACGTGTTGTATTTAGTCTGGGCATTATGATGATGATGATGATTATTATTATTATTATTATTATAATACTAATAATGTTATTAATAGTATGTTTATTTTTAGTAAGGTTGTTCACACTTCAACTTATTAAAGTTGTTAAGTGAACCTTATTATACAAGAATGTGACGGTTATCAATAGTTCAATTATATTTTGTATGTTCGCTTATTTAATTGAGTTAGTTATAAAAGTAGTAAGGTCGGGTTGGTTAACACTACAACAAAATGGCACTTGCGCCACGTTTAAAAATGTGACGCAAGTGCTAAATTGCCGTGACTATACAGTTTTGCCACGGGAAATCAGTCGTGACCCAAGTGGCCGTGGCAAAATTTTAGCCACGGAAAAACTGCAACGTGGCTAAAATTAGCAACTTTGCCACGATACTTCCCGTGGCTAAAATAGCGTGGCTAAATAATTTTCCCGTGGCTAAAATTTTTTTAGTCACAAGTTAATATTGTGACCAAATTAAAAAAAAAATCGTGGCTAAATATTATTGGCTACGAAATAATATTGTGACAAAAGAGAGACTCTCGTGGCTAAATATTGACAGCCACAAAATTTATTGTGAGTAAAGATAGTAGTCACGAAACAGTAACGTGGCCAAAATGAGTCACGTGACTAAATATTTTTGGCCACAAATAATATTGTGTCTGAATAATAAAATTTCCGTGACTAAACATTACTAGTCACGAAACAATAACGTGGCAAAATACTCTTGTGACTAGAAAATAATTTTCACAAATATTATCGGGGCGTTGCCTTAAACAATCACCAACGGCAACGGTTATCAACCGTTGCTAAATATTATTTTTGGCAACGATTGTTGTTAGCAACCGTTGCCAAAAGTTGTTTTTGGACCGGTTATTAACAGCAACCGTTGCCTTATGTATAAAAGGCAACGGTTATTAACAGCAACCGTTGCCTTATGTATATAAAAGGCAACGGTTATTTTTAACAACCGTTGCCGTTGCTCAATTAAAATTTTAAAAAAAATTATATATTCCAATAATATATTTTTCGGTAAAATGTAAAGTTTTCTATTAAGATAATAATTAATTACAAACTAATGTTCAACATATAATCAACATTTCAAAGCAATATCAATGCGTCTTCTGCTCAACATTTTGGCTTGTGGGCTCATCTGTAACAGCAGAAACAACAGATACCACTTCTGCTTAGCATTTTGGCTTGGCTTGTTGCTGCATGTAATGTCTCCCTGAAATGTCCCCCTACAGCCTCAGTGCCTCACACCTTTACTCGGCCTGAATATTCGTCAGCATTTTAATGTGCTCCTTAGTTCTCGTGGAAAAGGAATAGAGAATTTAATTCATGGAAGATGTATCTAATTGAACAGATAAGAGGAATTTAGGGTAGAATTTACCAACATGGAGAATAAACATCATACATTCCTAGTCAGTGACTATTATTGATACGTAACAAGAGAATAAAAGTCAACAAAAGACACTTACCATTCCATAGTCGGTGACAATCATCGATATGTAGTCCGAGGGAGTAACATCGTATCTGCAAATGGTAAGACACTATAGAATTATTTACCGGAGAAAATTAGTGTCCGCATTTCATCCTATCACAAGCAAAGACACTTGTTGCAAGTTTATTTACTCAGCCAATCATCCAGATAGTTAACACTCGTTCTACCAGGTAACTTAGAGATAGCATCAGGATTACCTGCAGAGATCACGTCAGTCATCAGCAGGGTTTGCCTATGAGACTGAGGTCCATAGGTTATAGTACAAAATTCCTATCCCTCCAATATATTATAAAAGCCTTGTGGCTACTATTACACCAACAAAAAAGGAGAAAAAAGACTGTAAAAGCATTACCAAATTCATTTGCACATATAGAATCAAGTTGGACCCTTTCATGAAACTTGTATGCTTCACAGAAAACTAACACAGGAACGCGAAAAGAATGAGAAACCATAGCAACACACGTTGTCTTCTCCTCTGACTCAGTGAGACTGATAGGCAACTTTGCAATACGGGTCGTTAGAGATCTGATTGCATTTCCCATACTGATAGAGAAGGGTCTACATTCACTTAGGTATGAAATATAATTACTGATCTTGGCTCTTAAATCTCTTGACAGAGTCTTCTGAGGTGGGGTGCGATAGTTTTTTGTTCAATCAGGAAAGAGGGGTCTGTGTTACGACCTAAGATAGTTAGCAGCAGTATGATTCAGGAGCTAACTATGTACTATAATGGTTTACAAAAGGGCAAACAATGATCATATCCTTATCTATACGGTTATCCAGGGAGCATAAAAGAGTACCTTCAAATCATCATCATATTCATCTAAAGACAGTGCCAGTTTGGCATTCTCCTTTCCAACCTACAAACCAGAAGCGTAGAGACTATTCATATGCCATATTGTAGCAAATGGCCATGTTGAAACAAGAAACATAATGGAATGTTAAGAAAGAACCATTGTCATTCTCTGTAGGAAGGTCTGATTGTTAAAGCAAGGTTGCATAGCTTTGGCAACTGTCCAGATGATCTGTGTATACTCTGTGGGGCTCTGACAGAAACTATTAATCATGTTTTCCATGAATGTGTCTATAGTTGCAAAATCAAACATACCATTGCAGGCTGGCTTGGCACATTTCCAACAGTTGCAGACTTGCTGGCAGCGAACAGGAACCATCTACAATGGAAGTTCAGTTCATAGATCAGCAGTTCAGGAGCAAGTTCAGTTCACAGTTTAGTTTAGGAGCAAGTTCGGTTCACAGTTCAGTTTAGGAGCAAGTTCAGTTCAGGAGCAAGTTTGGTTCAGAAGCATGTTCGGTTCAGGAGCAAGTTTGTTTCAAGAGAAAGTTCAGTTCACGGTTCAGAAGCAAGTGCAGCTTAATAAAGAAACAGAATAATAATGAACTTCAGGTATTCAACTCACCTACCATAAAGAAACAGAATAATAAAGAAACCATCAAGCTCAATTAAACTTCAACCCCAACTCAATAAAATCCACCAAACTTATTAAACTCTAGGTATTCAACACACCTACTATAGTTCAGTTCACATATCAGTTCAGGAGGAAGTTCAGTTCAGGAGGAAGTTTAGTTGACAGACAGTTCAGGAGCAAGTTCGATTCACAGTTCAGTTTAGGAGGAAGAAGTAAAGTTCAGGAGGAAGTTCAGTTCACAGTTTAGTTCACAATTTAGTTCGGGAGCAAGTTCGGTTCACAGTTCAATTCAGACTTCACAGTTCAGGTGCAAGTGTAGCTTACATCCAGATCAGGAGCTATGAAGATATATCTTTTAGATTTTTACAAAAGCAAAGACCAACGAGACCTATCTATCACACGGACTTAAGTCATTTCACCTCTCTCCTACCTCTAGTACTAGGTAGTTCAGCTTCAAATTCAAATCGATCAGGATAACAGATAACACTTGGATCACAACAGAAATCATAGAAGTCACTAAGTAGATTATTAGAAAATATTTAGAAATAAATTTAGGAGACAAAAAAACTCGAAATCATCATAGATACGGAGTAGGATATATTTCTTATAAAGGCAATTATCATTTTTTTCCTCCAAACCTACATACTCTCTAAGTCGTTTTGCTGCGGTAACAACTATCCAATTAGTATTTGGACACCCAATCTCCACAACATTTTCAATACCATCTTTCGACAATGACCTACAAGGAGGAAGCACAAGGAAAGGTGAGCCTATAAAACCACTAGTGACGTACACGAGAAATGCAAGAATTCTGTAAGTATAATACAGTGCATATGAGATCTTGACCAAAGAATGATAACCATATTAATATTCCATTCATCCGTACATAAACTTCCTGATCTCTATTACTCCTTAATATAGATACAATCCAATGCCAACGTATGTAAAACAAAAGCACTTTATTTTTAAAATGTTACTGACAGAGTTACAGGTACAATACACACAATTTATGTAAGGTAAGCCTGCTCCATAAATCACCTTATCAAATAAGATTAACAACATTACAATTACTAGTTTAGCAGTTATTGTAACATACTCGAGAAATTTCTTGATATAATACTACTTCATTATTAGGACAGCTGCAATATTTAATCTTTAAACCATAACAATATAGATTTATGAATTCCATATAAATATTTATATTTAAATATACCTGGCACCAGAGTATTTACAATATGGGAAGGCCACTAAGAAGACTGATGTGTTCAACTACAGAGTGGTGGTCCTTGAGTTAGCTTGCGGAAGGCGGCCCATGAACCCCCATCAAAAACGCCACTGATTGTTTGAGTTATCATAGGAAGATGAAATTCCCATGGACATTAATAAATTGATATGAATTAACAATTAGTGCGAACTGGATAAAGATGGTTGCGATAATGGAATCAATTGTAATTTGGAATTCATGCGGGTTAAATGAGTGATTATCTAGGTTATATAAGAATTAGAGTTCCATCTGAATTTGGCAACAGGGTAATAACCCGTTCCCAATTCTTAAAAGGTTCAATTCACGATAAATTAGAAGAATTAGAGTTCCATATGAATTTGGCAACCAGATAACATGCATTTGGCGACGAGATAATTCGCTCCGAATTCCTAAAATGTTCAATTCACAATAAATTACGTAGGCAACCAAACAAACTCTAATAGTACGGAGTAGAAGTGCACAATTGCATACACTCAAACCGAACAAAACGAAATAAACAGTCGATTTTGTATAATTCAAACTGACAGAACTTGATACAACTTGGTAAACTAAATGATTCAACTTCTGTACAAATTACAAACATGCTAATTTCATCAATTTTAGCAAAGATAATGCTTAATTAACTGCAATTTTGAAAAAAAACATGATAAATCGCGAAATAATTATACAACGATAGGGCAGAAAAATTGAAACATACCGATGAAGGATAGAGAGGCGAAAGAGTCTTAATCGACATTAATTGATTATTTGTATGACTATCTTCGATCGAATATGAAGAGAGTAATGAGGAATTGAAGATGAACACAAAAAACCCTAGAGAAAAAATAAAAAAGAAGTTGAAATGGGAGAAAGGAAAAGAGAGACAGGGTGATAGAGAGGAATAGGAATCACTTGAGAGATAAAAGAACGAGTAAGGAGTCGTTTGGTTGCAGGTGAGAATTCGTATTGCCTAGGAAGTCATAAAACACATGATTTTAAAATTCACGCGAATTAGAAAATCTTGTTTGGTTGCTATGTAGGAAATGAAATTCATGTAGGCATTCCGACTTACCTAGGGGGCCTAGGTAAGTCACTTCCTCCATTATGTAGGAATTGCAAATTCATGGGAAGTACAAATTCACGTGAATTGGGGTAACCAAACAAGAGGTCAATTTAGCAATTCACGTGAATTTAAAATTCCTACGTTTTTTAGTGGGTAACCAAACGACCCCTTAGGCTTTGTACTTTCGATTAAGTTCATTTCAATTTTGCTCACTTTAATTATTCCGTTAAATTTTATTTACGTTTAATCAATATCTTATTTATATTAATACTAGCGTAGAACCCGTGCAATTTTGCACGGAAATGCATAGTTAAATAGTTCTTAGTTTTATTAAAAACCGGAATAACATTGTTATCAATATGTTAGAATTAGTTCGGGCGAAAATTCATCTTTTGGAATTTGAGACTTAGAGTAATATTTGGTCTCGCTTTTTATCTTTATTTATAAATTCCAATTTTCCTTAGCCCGACTATTACGGTTTTTCCCTTACTATCGATTATTTTTGTCATATTTCAATTTGAGAATAATAATTGTTACATATCCGAAAATAGGCTTACCTGAGACCCGAAATTGACATAAACTACATCATCCAAATATGACCCAAAATCCGGATTCATCTGACTCGTCCCAAAAAAGTTCTTAACAAATGACTTAAAATGAAATTTCTCTCTTAATCATTGGCCCGACCCGTCCCGACCCAAGTTATTTATAGTGCTTTTTTTTATAGGATCTTAACTAAACCAAGATATTTTATTTATAGTGCTTTTTTGTCGGGCTAGCTGCGCAATTTAATAAATTAAGTAACTGGGTAAGTAGCTTTGAAATTACAAAATTGTCATTACATAATAAACGTATACTTAAAGTAAAGCAACATTAAACGAAAATAAAGCAAAATAAATTGTTAAACAACAATCATTTATTCATATAATCATATTCATGTTCTAGTCAATAGTGTTAATAAGAATAATCATAATAAATTGCACAAATTCTCACTTGTGACAGACTAAATCCAATAATAAGAATAATCATAATAAGATCATTTACGTCAATAGTGAAGAACATTAAGTACGAATATTGTTCACATCTCACAATAATACGGCGCAATCATCTTGATGTCACAGTACACACCATGTTGCACTAATAATTTTGTAATATTATTTGTTATCATATCAAAAATATTAGTCACGGTAAAAATCCAGTGCATAGCTAAGAGCAATAATTAGTCACGGGTAATTTACTTGTGACAATAAATCACAATTAGCCACGGTAAGAATTCATGTGGCTAATAGCAATATAGTCACGGATAGTTTAGTTGTGACAATAAATCATAATTAGCCACGTTAAAAATTCAGTGTGGCTAAGCACACTAATTAGTCACTGTTAACTTACCTGTGACAATAAATCATAATTAGCCACGACATTGTGGCTAAAAATAATTATTAGCCACGTTCGTGACTTGATGCGTGACTAAAAGCATTTGTTAGCCACGGTCATGGCTTAATTCGTGACTAAAAACAATTATTTGTCACGGATATATTTTCTCGTGACATAAATTTTTTTATCAATTAATTTTGAAGGAAGGGGACTTTTTTTCCCGTGACTAAGCAAATTTTAGTCACGAATTATGAATTCCCGTGACATAAATCGTGGCGCAAGTGGGATTTTGTTGTAGTGTAAGTTAATTGATGTAGTTATGTTTAATACGGTCTCGTTATGCGTAATATATTATTTAAATCGTTAATTTGAATAATTGATATAGTTTATTTGTTTACGTAGTTATATTAGTTAGTGATTACGTATATTATATTGTTAGGTGTAATACCCCGTATATTAGTCTCGGTCAACGGCAATCAAACCGTGTTTTATACAAGTATTTCAAATAGAATGTTTATAAAGTATTTTACGTAAATTGTTATTAGTTTATAAATCGTATTTCTACGATTATTTCCTATTTCATAATCATTTTTATATTTGACGATTATTTCATAAAACGGAATTTCATTCGTATTTCTTTAATTTTGATTATATATTTATAATAAAATATATTTCCTATTTTATATTTATTTTCACCTATACCTGTTTTATTATTTAAGTCGTAATTATATTTAAATCCTAATTTTTATATATTCTTATGTAAGTATTGATAATTTTATAAGTAATTTAATTAATATTTACTAGTACAATAATTTAATTAATATAACTATTTATATGGCGTGTTGATTTCAAGTTACGAGTCGGGAATGGGTATATGTCCTTGGGAACCGTGTAATCAAACCTTAATTCTAACCCACTCATCTATGTAAACCCTGGCCCCACACGTTAAAATTTTATCGACATCAACATTACACTTACATCGACACTACCCTCACATAAACCCGAATCAACTCCACCTCCTAACCAGCCTCCACATCTCGTATAGGCCCTATTCGCCACCTACCTCTTATGCCTCCACAACCCTACCTAAAAATTACCAAGAAACTGTGAATTTGAGGGAGAAAAACGCAGCAGGAACAACCCATCACCACCATCGTTTACCTTGCGCAGCAATGTTAGTAAGTAGTTTACCATGTTCTTTTATACTTTCGACTATGTATACTAAAGTTGTATATAATCGTTGTAGTACTTATAACACGTTTGTCTTCGTTAACCCACCGTAGGACCACCGTGAGTAACGCTGTAATCGCCATAATGTCGACAGTAAACAACTTTTTCATGCTCTGTTTCGTTTTCTTTTATTGCTTTCTAATTGTTGTTTGGCTTACTACTTGATACGAGTGTCTGGGTAGTAATCGTAGGGTGTTAGTAGGCTAGGTGGGTGGTTGTATGGTGGTGCGTGGTGGCCGGAGCACCACCATAATGAGACTGTTTTAAGGCGTTAAAAGTAGGGCAGAAACACGGAAATTAGAACAGAGGAGGATAGCGTGTGAGCAAGCTACATAGTGAAGCTGTCGTGGGATGTCAGAGGAGGACGAGGGCTCGAGTGGACCACCCCTAGAACCACCGTGAGTCAGTGGTGACAATGGTGGTGGCCAGAGGTGGTGTGGGATATGGTGGTGAGAGAAAGAAGCGTGAGAAGGGAGGGGGTACACACGGGTTTCTGAAACATCAGGTATTAGGGTTTGTGCAGGCTGTTTGAATAGGTTCTGGTAGCATCGGTAGTGGTTTCAGGGGGGTAACATGGGTGTGTATTTTGTGGTCTGAAATATGGGTAAGAGGTTAGGACCTTAGGTGGTGACTATGGGTGGCCGGAATAAGGTTGGTGAAAGTCGGAAGATGGGTGCAGGAAGTCTTATAGGAGGGCTGTATGTTTAGTATTTGTGTTGTTTTGGGTTGCTTGTCATTAGATTCGAACCAGGTCTGTGGGAGAGGGGCTGTTTTGTTTACATATGCTTATTATTCTTATTATTATTATCATTATATTATTTTTATTATTATTAATGTTAATATTAATAATATGAATGATTGGAGTATTTGTCATCATTATAGTTATTAAAATTATTGATTTTTATTAAGGGTAATTGTATATTAATTGGTATATTTATAACTATCATGGTATGGAATATTGTTGATAATGATTTTAGGATTGGTTTAATATATTTTGGTAACAAATAATTAGTGATATAAATATGGAGGTGGTTGATGGTAACTATTTTTATTTAATATTGGTTCTATGTATATGGGCATGATTATATATATATATATATATATATATATATATATATATATATATATATATATATATATATATATATATATAATGAGATATGATTATTAGGATAATGTGTTATGATTAAATACAATATAAACATGAGCGAGATGATTAATTAGTAATATTATTAGTTATATGCATAGAATATGATATTAAGTAATGTTTTAAGGAACTGAATTTGAAGTGAAATATTTCTCGACGGTGATTGTTATTTGCAGACTTGCTATCCAGGTAGGATACACTGACCTTATACTCTATGATGTGTTATGAATGGATGTGGTATTGTGTGTTATGGATGCTGAATATGATTTATATGAGAATGATATGGGTTGGATTGATTGTGGATTATTGGTAATGGCATGAGCATTTCAGTATTTGATAGCATGATTGAATAATTATATCGTTGCATTCATGAGCATAACATGTGCATTGGTTACTGAGAAAGTTATGGCCAGATATTGTTCTGATATAAAGCCCAGGGTGGTTCTGCAGACCAGGCCTGGTGTCTTATCAGCTATTGAGCTGGTGTTCGGTGACGACCGATTATAGTCTGCCGGGAGGTTCGGTATGGCTTGGTGTTTCGGGTTTGAGATTGAGATTTGTGATTGAGAATGAGATTGAGGTTGAGGTTGAGCTCGAGCATATCATTGCATTTGCATATCATAATTGTTGCATTATAATTATTGTGTTACCTTACTCAACCGCGAGGTTGACAGTGTATTCGTGTACACCTACGATGATCCAGAATGGGGAGTAGATTCTACAGGTCAGAGACAGATGAGCTAGGAGCTCGGGCAGAAATGTGAGATGCATACTTTGGACCGACTTAGAATTATATCACAGCTAGAGAAGTCATCAGTTGTATTTTCTTTTCCGTTATGTAGTAACTATAATAACCAAGTTTAAATTTTATCAGTTTTATATAAAGTACTTTGGTTGTTTTACTTTGTTATTCACTACCTCGGACATTCCGAGGTAGTAACAGCTCTATTTATTTGAGAATGTCTTGCTAAAGGTTCTTAAATAAATGGGGGAGTTACAATGTAACACCCCAAGAGTATAAGAGGAGATTTGTCCCACATCGATAGAATGTGAGGATTGTGATATGTTTACAATAGCTCCCACCCACCACTTAGTAACAAGGCCTTGTGCTTTTGGGCTTAAGTGAAGATAAATAACGGGCCCAAAAGCGTGCACCCATCTTATTGGGTTTGTGTTACGACGGTGGCGGGTCGGGTTGTTACAAATGTTATCATACCGACCCTGTGACCGTGTGGTGAGCCTGTGGTCGGGAGTACCAGGGCCACCCACCTAGCAGGGAGGCTTCTGGGCTTGGCTATGGTCAAGTTTGAGGAACAACGAGGACGTTGTGTTCTTTAAGTGGGGGAGTTTGTAACACCCCAAGAGTATAAGAGGAGATTTGTCCCACATCGATAGAATGTGAGGATTGTGATATGTTTATAATAGCTCCCACCCACCACTTAGTAACAAGGCCTTGTGATTTTGGGCTTAAGTGTGGACAAATAATGGGCCCAAAAGTGTGCACCCATCTTATTGGGTTTGTGTTACGACGGTGGCGGGTCGGGTTGTTACATTAGGTGACGATTTTGAAGTGATATTATTCTGTTTACTTGCTGGCTTGCTTTTGGACTATATTGTTATTCCAGGTAGGATACACTGACCTTATACTCTATGATGTGTTATGAATGGTGTGGTGTTGTGTGTTATGGATGTTGCGTATAATTGATATGAGAATGATATTGGTTGGATTGATTGTGGATTATTGGTAATGGCATGAGCATTTCATTATTTGATAGCATGATTGAATAATTATATCGTTGCATTCATGAGCATAGCATATGCATTGGTTACTGAGAAAGTTATGGTCATATATTGTTCTGATATAAAGCCCAGGGTGGTTCTGCAGACCAGGCCTGGTGTCTTATCAGTTATTGAGTTGGTGTTCGGCGATGGCCGATTATAGTCTGTCTGGTGGTTCGGTATGGCTGGGTGTTACGGGTTTGAGATTGAGAATGAGATTGAGCTAGAGCATATCATGACATTTGCATATCATCATTGTTGCATTACTTATTATTGTGTTAACCTACTCAACCGCGAGGTTGACAGTGTATTCGTGTGACAACTATGATGATCCGGGGGGAGTAGATTCTACAGATCAGAGACAGATGAGCTAGGAGCTGGGGCAGGATTGTGAGATACGGACTTGGACTTACTTAGCTTATAGATCACTCTAGTCTTTTCATTCGGAGTTTATTTTATTTCTTATAACGCAGTTTTGTGTTTGGTCTTTGGCAAGTTGTAAGAGGTTTTATCTATCGTTTAATTATAAAGTACTATGGTTGTTTTACTTTGTTATTCACTACCTCGGTTCTTCCGAGATGGTAACAGTCCTATTTATTTGGAAAGGTCTTGCTAAAGGCTCCTTTATAAATGGGGGTATTACAAAGTGGTATCAGAGATATAATATAATGATATGTGTAATGAGTTGATGATAGAAGCACTGTAAGCTATAACTACTTAGGAGGTTAGATGTAGGAGAGATATGACCATGTTTGATTGGAATGGTTAGTAGAGCCAAACATGCTATGTTGTTACAGGATGTGGAATCAAGTTAAGTCTTATGTGGAAAACTTGTAGACCGAAACGGGTGTCGTGTCCGTTGGTAATTTTTTTGTTGCTATTCTAAGTGTGTATACTCTCCCTATTTGAATGTCTTATTCTTTGCAAGATTTTATTCTTTGGCTTACTAGGCAATGTTATCGGATTTTGAGATTTATGATTTTTATTATTTTACTAATTGCCTTAGCAATCAATATATGTCGAGTGATATGCGGAATGTGTTGCCCTAAGCCATGAATGTTATATAGTTATGTGTTGAAAATTTCATGCCAATTTTTTTTACGTCTAATTATATATATTCAATTTAGTTATACGGTTAGTATTCGATAAGTAGTACCTTAGTGATTTCTAGGATATAATTACGTACTTTAATAAGTTGTGATTGTTACGATGGTAGAAACTAATGCATTTTTTTTGATAAAAGGTAAGTATATTATCAAATAGGAAAAAAGTTCATTTACAAGACACTAGACAACCTAAAAGGCTGTCAAGTAATTTTAGCTAAGAACCTGGCATCTTTGCCACTAATCTGACCCTTGCATAAACCATTGAAATATATAATTAACTCCTGCCTAATCACATTACTAATACGCTCTGGTCTATCAATCCTTCCTTTCATTCTGGCTTGATTGCGTTGTCTCCACACGTAGTATATAACAGCATTGATGATCCCATTGATGACTGCTCGTTTCAGCTTGGTGCCTCTGACATGTGTCCTCCAGTGATTACTCAAGTCTACCATCAACCTATGACCCACCCAAGTCTCCATGAGCTGCAAAAGCCTGGAACTATATTCACATTGGCAAAAAAGATGATCTTTGGTTTCCACAGCAGCAGCACAGATACAACAATTACTATCACCAGCAACCCCCCATTGCTGCAATTTATGTTTTAGGTTCATTGCATCATGTTGATGAAACCATGATACAATTCTGTGTTTAGGTATAGTCCACTTGTTCCACACTACATTGCACCAGTCTACTGGTACTCCTTTATCTCTGATCCATTCATAGCCCTTGGCCACAGTATAATCATCAGGATCATTAAAGTCCCATTCCTGTTGAGAATAAGCATCCCTAAAAGCATCCTTCACTCTGCATACCTTCCTCCAGCTCCAACTTACATCATGCATTGGACTGTAGTCTAGCCACCCCTGCTGTTTTATATAAATGTGGCTAACCCATTGAACCCAAAGTTTGGTTGGTTGAGTAAACACCCACCATACAATTTTATTAACGGCTGCTTTGTTCCATGCTTTCCCTTGAACCAAGTTCAGACCCCCTTCAGAGTAGGGTTTGCAAATCCTATCCCATGAGACAAGAGGTACTCTCTTATAGTCCTCCCCTCCTTCCCATAAGAAGTTCGATCAGACTGTCTCCAGTGATCTGATGAACCCTGCTGGCAAAATAAATATACTGCTCCAACAGTTATGCAAGGTGTTGTATACGGATTTCACCAAGGTCAGCCTTCCTGCATAGGACAACTTCCTGGTTCCCAGTCTCCTGATTCTTGTGGTCAGATTATTCAACAGAGGTTGACAGTCCAAAGCAGTCAGTCTAGTGGACTAAATAGGGACCCCTAGATATTTGAAGGGAAGAGTACATGTTAATATAAGTATTGAGTTATTTAGTTGACTCTACTTTTCAGTTTCGCTATCTTTATAGTTTTCTAGATGACATTTTCGGTTTGAGATAATGAATACATGTTAATATGGTGCAATGTGATTTCAATGCTTCAAATGATATGTCAACATGTTTTGGAAGAAGAAGGGTTGTATTTAAATGTGATAATATGAGGTAATTTTAAGGACCTAAAATTTTAATAAATTTCCAGAATGTTACCTTGTTTATGCGAGCTGTCATTTAAAATGAGTTCTATATATTAATATGAAAACTTTATGTATGATAACCTTATGAGTTAGTTTTCCAATGCTTTTGGTTTCATGTTGATACGAGTTATATTTTGAGAGAAATAAATAGTTTAGTCGACAATGGTCAGATTGTTACTGCAGAGTTCCGTTTTGACCCATGTTTTTGAAAAATAAATCATTTAAAACGTGCTTATTGTTTATGCATAATTCCAACTCCACTATTTAGAATATTCATTTACATTTTCAAAATGATAATCCACGTAAAATCTTAACGAGTATTTATTTAATAGTAATTTTTGCAAGTTGTCCAATTTTCTATCTAATTGCTGTAAGGTTTCTGTTCAGACCGACTGAGTTGTAAAAATTCTTATAAATAATTTCCTTAAAATTTTTATTTGATTCTTTTTCCTATGATTATTTAATTCTTTATATTTTCAAAAAAAAAATATATAATAACTCTCATTATAGTTAAGTGGTTATTTAATTATGATTTTGAAACTTGCAGCGTGATGTATGATTGTTGAAATTGTAAGTTATGCAAGTTTTCTTTATACAAGTTTAATCAGATATGAAATCTGTAATGTAACCATGTAATGTTTTGATATGGCATTAAGCGCATGAGTAGTAGACACGTGAAATGAATATGACATTTATTATATGATAATATAACCTTGTTGTTACAATAATATGAAGGAGTTCCTTGATCTTATATAACTGTTAATTGTTAACTTTGACCAGTTCTTGTAATAAGAGATTTGCAATAGGTGTATTATGTATGTTTGATTAGGTGTTACCAGTATTATCGTATTACGGAAGTAGTACATGTTATGCAATCTGATTAGAAGTTCGGAATTTTGTACTGGTAATTGGATGTTGTCATTTTTGGTTATGACCACGTGAATATTTATATGATAATTCGAGTTGTGCTCAGATGTGCACATGTTGTGTGTTTTTGGTAACTTAATGCCTTTAGCGAGAATATGTATTTTGTAAGTCATAATTGCTGCTTAGTTGTGCTGAAATGAGAAATGAGTTGTATGTTGTGCTTAATTATCTTCTAGCATGTCGCTTCGCCTTTATCGTAACACCTCGTATTTTGGGCACGAATTTATAGCTAAACGATTTTATGTTTAGTACGGGGTTTTATTTGGTACGATGCTAAATACAAAGATAGCAATTGGTTCGTTTATTTCGTTTATAAGTATATGTATGTGTGTCATGTTAGTTGTGGGATTCGAATTGAGGATCTCTTATTTTTGTGTCATACCTTTGGTGGGGTTCGAACTTGGGACTGTTAGAACATACGTCTTGGGCCTCGATTCTCGTGCACATACTCACAACCCACACGATAGAAACCCTCAAAACAGCCTCTCACACTCACGCTCACCTTGCTGCCGTCGTTTTAGAAGTAGGGTTCACCTCTCCCCTAACCTAATCTACATCCTATCAACCCTACTACCCTACTGCCGCCACCACACACTAAGGGAGGGAGACTCTCACGACGAATTAGCACTACTACAAAAAGAGACCTAATGCAACATTTCGTGTGCAACACTTACGGGTTGTGTTGCAATTTTTACTTAATTATGCAACGCTTTATTTAAAAATGTTGCTTATTACCTACATAATGCATCACTTTAAGGTAAGTGTTGCAATATATTACTTTAATTGCAACATTTTTATACAATTGTTGCATTTTCTAGCAACACTTGTGCTTCGTCACATACATATTTATATGTATGTCGGAAATTTTAAACCTTAATATATGTATCTCGAAAATTTTCCAATTAATTTCGTTTAAGCGCTTAAAATTTCAATTAAAAAAAACAAAATGAAATTTGGGTAAAACTAATTAGGCGCAATAATGAAATTTGGATAAAACAAATTAGGCGTATAATCACTCAAATTAAACCCTAGCTAATACACGCGATTATCGTACTACAGTACTCCATCATCATCGTCCTTCATCATTATTCCCAGAAAAAAAAAACTCAAAAAAAAACTCAATCAGTGGTTCGATTCACGCGTTTGATATTCATTCCATTTCAACTTTGATTCTTACTCAGCCGACGAAATTCATATTCAGTATAATTGATTGGGATTTCTGATAGGTATGATACTTTAATTTCAATTATTGTTATCAGTTTGTTATTATTTAAATTCAATTGTTGTTTCATCTATTCGTCCCTACATATAATCATATTCATTTTTATTAGGTATTTTTTCCCAGTTAATTTTCGTTCTTCTATGTTTTTGTTGTTGTGATGTGATTTTGACAATGTTTATTGTTGATTAATAAGCATCTAATCATATTATTGTTATCATCTAAATGATGTTGTTGTTGTTTATGTGATTGTGACAATCTAATTTGATTGTGATTGAAATGGAGGGAGTTCAAAGCAATAGATAGTATAAGTTGTTAAGGATGCAGAAAGCAACAACCGAGTCTGTAATTTTATCAAATTAGACTCATAATAACTTTTCCTTTTGACTATCTGTACCATTTTGCCGGGAGTTTTAATTGGTTTTGTTATGTTTGTTAGGAGAAGTTCTTAAAGGGTTGGATATCGGGGTTATAACAATGAAAAAAGGTGAAATTGCCTTGTTTACAATGTCTTCTGAAATGGCATATGGAGATGCTGGCCATGTGGGAGTTCCTGCAGACGTGACTGTTCAGTTTGAGGTAGAGCTGAGATATTGGATTACGGTGGTAGATATTTGTAGAGACGGAAGAATTGTGAAAAGGATATTGGAAAAAGGCAAAAGCGAGAAGCAACCGAGTGAATTAGATGAAGCCCTTGGTATTATGCTTTCTTACTCTTTATTTAGAGTTCTTCAAGCATGTTCTTAGTCTAAGGAGCTAATTTTGTAGGCTTCTCTTAATCCAGTGAAGTATGAAGTCAAGCTAGTTGATGGTACAGTTGTTGCAAAGACGAAAAATGAAGGAATAAAATTTTACGTTAAAGATGGTACTCTCTATGTTCTTATAGTTGTAGACTTGTAGGTGTACCAAAGTTGTTGTAGTCTCGAAGAGGAGGACAGGAATGATTCTGGAAGATTTTTGCCTTTTGATTCTTATTTATTTCTCTTTCAGGTTATGTAGTTCCAGCATTGGCAAAAAGCAGTGAGAACAATGAAAGTGGGGGAGAAGGCCAACTTACTTGTGTAGTCTCAATGTGCGTACACCAATTCTTTGGTTGCTTGCTTATGTTTTCTTTGATAGAGTAATACATATACCATAAAAGTCTAACGACACTTCTCTACGTGAGTTGTTAGAACTTCTGTCACCAAAATCTTTAAGCATTGAACTTTGTTGTGTCTTTGTCCTGCTATTTTAATGTAAGACTTAGAAATATTTTCGTGGTTTGGCACATTCTCACCGTGATTAGGTTTGTTTGATGACACGCATTCAAGACTAATTTGATTGTTTACTAACGGTAAAACTGAAAAACATGAGAAGACCGTAGCATTCGAGTGAAAAGTTTTGTCTGATCAAGACAAAAGGTTCTATTTTTGTATGCTCTATGAGTGTAAAGTCCTTATTCTGGACAGGCATTTGGCCTCTAATCATTTAAGATGCGTCCTTTGAAGGCGGCAGATTGGAAGAGTCAGAATCATGGCATTCGCCTTTTTCTATACGTAGGGTCAAGTACTTGATGTCTTCGAATTTCGAAGGCAACCTAGCCCTCTTTTCTTTTCCCATTATTGACTTGGTTTTTACTTTCTTGTCTTATACTTATGCTAAATCAGAGTCTTATATTTGGACATATGCTTCATTCTTGGCCAGTGCTTTAACTCTTTCGAAGAATCCTCCTTTTGAATTTCCTAACCCTATTTATAACATAACACACTTCCGTCTTAAAGAAAGGGGTAGGGACAGATAGAACTGTTTCACCCACTTTGTGGCTTTGTCTAGTCCTGTTGTTTGTCAAGGATTTACCACTGTATCGCATCCACCTTTTGTTAGGCCTCGTACACAACTTCCTCTACTTCTTCAGGAGACACTTCCTTGAGACCTTGCTAAGTTCGCGCTTCATGTATCTCTGACTCTCTACATAGACTCCCGTTTCATGGGACATCTGTTCAGGTTACTTTGCAATATGGTTGGTTTATGTTTGATGCCTTGATAAATGGTACTGTAAAAGACATAGAGTTCATATGAAATGGTTAAATGTGTGCAAATTGATTCTTTGTTGGAGTGATCCATACTATATATTCTTCCTTTCACTTATTCTTAGCGATTTCTACACTCTTTTTAAGCTCCTCTCATCACCACTGAGATGGGTCAAAACTTTGGAACCCTGAAAAATTTCCATGTAATGTGTCATGCTTTGCTTAATTGTAATTAATAAAAATACAAAGCGAGTCTTAAGTTGATGGAATTATGTTCACAAAAGTAGTGGGACTGTTAGCTGGAAGCGAGGTTATATGTCCCTAGATTGGTTAAAATTTGATTTATGTGAGATTATGAATTGAGGATGGTTTGAGACTAATGCAAATTTATCTTGGATTTTGATAGAGATGGTATGTTGAATGTAAATCCTCCATTTTTTAGAATAAAATCGGAGGGCTCTGCATTTCTTTGATTTCCAGGATTATAACTCATTTTTTTGGTTTGGGCTTTTATGTCAAATCATAGACGGAAATTTCTAGTGGCCATTTTTTGTTGTTATTGTAGTAACTTCATATTATATAGGTTGTCCAACAGATATGATTTCGCATTGTTATTTTCTTGACCTTTTTGGGTGTGTCAAATAAATAGTTAAATGAGGTGAATGGTACACAAATGTCTTATGTGGTTCCAGACGATATTTTGGATTCTTTTAAACTTGTCTACGTGAAGATTTGCGAAAAGACATGGATTACGAATTGAGCAGACGAAACAAAGAACAGCATGAACAATATCTCAAGAGAAAAGTTGAGTTAGAAAGCATGGAGAAAGATATTGAAAATCAAAGAGACTTAATCAGAGACCAAATACTCACAAAGTTTTTAGAAAGGCTACCTACAGAAGTTGTCAAGGAGTACTTATCTTGAGGTATATATCTTCTTTCATTGCTCATTCTTAATTTTTTTCACTTTTCACTCGTAATTCATGCTGATGAAACTGAGGAGTTATTGAGGATAGTTGATTACATGTTGTTGAGGAAAATGTTGTGTATTATGCTAGTGATTTGTACAATTGTAGGAGATTGATGCAAATTATTTGAATGGAGAATAAGCTTTGTAATTATGATCAGTTAAGGTCATGGGGACGGGGGATAATTATAGTTCATAGCCCCTGCCTCATGGTTATAGTTCGTAAGTCATGTCCCTACCCTAGCGTCTTCATTTATATCTGATTCTCCATGTTTAAAAGACTGAACCTGTTGGGTACTTGGCTGCTTACTCCTATTGTTGAATACTTCCACTTACTTCCATTTGCAAATAAACTGTCGGACTGGCTCTCGAGGTAATATTTTGTTTCGTTCTTAAAATGACTGGGAGACTTTTTTAAGTACAGACCAGTAAATTCTGTTTTTGTGTTTTGCCTATGTTTTTTCCCTGTTAGCTAGAAGTAAAGATACACACACATCTACTTCGCTAATTGGCAGTGAAAATGGACATAAGAATTGAAAGATGGAAATTACTTTCTTTTTAGCATGCAAGCTCTTATTCAGTTGATATGTTTATCCTTGTATAAGCATGTTATCGGTTGCTTTTGAGGATCACATATGTGATATAGTATTGCATACAGGGCACCATTAATCATAGCCCTCCTGCATTTAGTCCCTTTTATCTTCAGTCTCCACTTTGTCTGAACTGTGGCATTCAGTTTACACCCCTGCCAGTCTGCAATTGCCTTGAGCAGTATCTTGCTGTAAGCACAGTTGCAAAATAGGTGCTCAATGATGAAACATCCAAGCAATGAATCGATGCCAATTAACTAGCACCCCTTTCTCTCGCAGCCACTGATTACCACTTTACTTTATAATGTATCTTGTTGTAAGCACAGTTGCCATATATTGAAACAGGTGTTGTAAGCAGTGATTGGCTTTATAATGTCACACACTCACACTCACGCTGATTTTGTGCTTCCTTTTGCAAAACAGGTTACATTTGAGGTATTACTATTATGCATGTTGTCGGATGATTTTTTGTTCGGATGACAAGCAACTTACATCAATATCTTGAGGGATAATGGGGTACTACAACGACATGAAGAGTTTTATTTAATAATAATCGTTAAATCATTTGTTCTACTTTAAACATTTGGTACATTTTTTGTACTTAAACATTTGCAAAGTTCTAGTTTTAATCTTTTTTGGAAATGTAATTGACATTCATTTTTGAGATTGAATAATTCTATTGTAATTTTTGAATGATATGCAATAATACACAACTATTAAGAATTGCAATTCTCTATTGTGTTTGGATGAACTAGTGTTGCGTTTGTTTAGTATAGGTGTTGTTTTTGGACGTAACTAGTGTTGCGTTCTCAAAATAAAAATGTCGCATTTGTTCGATATAAGTGTTGCTTTTTAATATAAAAAGTATTGCATTTGTCTGCGAAAAGTGTTGCTAATTTTTCACAAGAAATGTTGCATCAGAAAATAAAAATGTTGCCTTTGCATTTGTATAAAGTGTTGCATAAAAGTAATATATGTAACACTTTATAAAAGTGTTGCAATAGTTCAAAAAGTGTTGCATAAAGTGTTGCAATGAGCTAATGCAACGAGACTTTATACAACACTTCATTAAGTGTTGCATAAACTCTATAGCAACACTTATATGACATTATGCAACAATAGTGGAGTGTTTCTATAGAATCAAAATGTAGTAGTGGTCGGGTCGGTGGTTTCAGGGGATGTCGGCGCAGGTGGTGGAGTCGATAGGGGGCTATTTTGGTCTGGTTCGAAGGTCTGGTTACAGGTGGTATGACAATGTGTGAAGGGTCGGTTTTGTCAGGGGGTTCTGGTCACTTGCCGGCGGTCAGTGGTAGGGTGGCAGTGGCGTGGCAGTAGTAGGTGGTCAGGGGTGTTAGAGGGTTTTGGGTGTCGGAGGCCGAACGGCCTGTTCACGGTGATTGGGCTGTTCGAAGTTGAGGTGTCGGGTAGGGTTGTTTTGGGTCGTGGTTTTGGGTCTTGCATTATTATTATTATTATTATTATTATTATTATTATTATTATTATTATTATGATTATTATTATTTTGTTATTATAAGTATTTTATTGTTGTTGCTAAGATTATTAATATTAGTATTACTACTACTTTATTGCTAATTAGTGTTTTATTTTCCTTACGGTTTTGGTCGTGTTATTTAAATATGCGAGTCGGGAATTACTTAAGTCATGGGAGCTTCTATTTTTCGAAAGTTGCTATATGGGGAAAGTTTATATTTAAGGAAACTTTCCACTTAAGGAAAGTTTCTATTTGTAGTATGTATGGTTGTTAAGGGGTTCGGGAAGGTTATTTATTCGTTACGTATATGCGTATAGGTAGCGGGTTTCGCGTGGAATATTTCTAACAAGCCTCGGATTATCTGCGTTTCCTGCTATTTCAGGTAGGGGAAAATACTGGTATACGATGATGTGTAAACTGTTCTTATTTGTTATTAAGCATGGTTGTGATGTAATATCATGTGATCGTTATATTGCGTTATCTATATTATTCTGAGATATTGTTACGATGTGAATATATATTGGGTCTTGTGATACGGTGTTGGATCGGTGCGGAGTATATTTGGTGTTGGATCGGTGCGGAGTATATTTGGTGTTGGATCGGTGCGGAGTATATATGGTGTTGGATCGGTGCGGAGTATATATGGTGTTGGATCGGTGCGGAGTTATTTGGCGTTGGATCGGTGCGGAGTTTATTATATTGTTATATTTATTCTTTTCCCTACTCAACCTCGTGGTTGACCCTGTGTATTCGTGATCACCTGTGATGAACCAATTATTGGGGAGCAGATTGACAGGTGGCTGAGACTAAGGGGGGGCTATGGGAGAAAGAGCTTGGATCCGGACCAGACTAGAGTCTAGATCACCTTAGTCAGTTTAGCATGAGTTGTACTTCACATATTTTGTAGTTATGAGTTGTACTTTAATTTCCGCTGTGTAGTACTTGTAACATTGAAGTTTAATTAAAGTACTGTTTATCTTTCCTTTGTATCTACTACCTCGGGAAACCGAGATGGTAACACCTTTATTTATCTGAGGAGTCCAAGTACAGGCCCTTAAATAAATCGGGGTGTTACAAAGTGGTATCAGAGCGAACGATCCTCAGGCCTAACCCAAATGAATAATAATGAACGTAGGAAGAGTCTAATAAAATGAACCCCGAGATGAAACTGTTAGGCGCCCCAAAAAGGAACGGGATGAGTTAGGGGCCCCCTCACACCAGTCCTGGGCCCTTTCTGTTCTGTCTCGGGAACGCAATGAGAGAAATTGAAAAGTGGGGTAGATTATATAGTGGTCTCGTTATCTGGTACTAACGTTCTTGCAGGAGAAGGAATGAGGTAAGTTATGATGTGAGAAATAAGTGGTGATATATACTGCGAATCATAAGATTGATGTTGAATGTTGGTTGAGATCTACTATTTCTGGTATTGAGAACAAGAGACTTGGAATATTAGCTTTACTTGTATATGTATAGTGATATGCATGCGGCTGTATGATCCCTGAACCGTTAGGTAGAGATATAGTATAATGATATGTGTAATAAGTTGATGGGCTATAGTCACCTAAAAGGGATAGATGTAGGAGAGACATGATCATGATTGACTGGGATGGGTAGTAGAGCCAGCTATGCTATATCTTTATAGGATGTGGAACCAAGTTAAATCTTATGGGAAAAGCTAGTAGACCAAACCGGAGGCCGTGCGCGTTGATAATTGCCTGTAATATTCTATGTGTATACACTTCTTATTTGCATGCCTTATACTTTAAAAGAGTTTACTGATAGGCATACTAGACAAATGTGATCGGAATTTGAGACTTATGCTTTTATTATTTTACTAGTTGCTTTAGCAATCCATGTTTAGTAATATGCAGAGTGTGTGTTCTAAGCTATGAATGTATATAGTCATGAGTTGCATATATCGTATTTAAAATTTTATGCCGTTATATACATTTAAATTCCTTATGAAGTTTGTCACCAATAAGGGATACGTAGTAGTCCCTAAGTTATATTCCCGTACTTGGATACACCTGTATAACTGTCAAGTTATGTAGTTGATTTTATTTCCAGTTTCGAAACCTTTACCGTATTTTGATGCCAACTACAGTTGAAATAAGGAATGAATGTTAATATGGTGCAAAGTGATGTCTATGCTTCAAATGATTGCCAATGTGTTTGGATGAGAAGGGTTGAGTGTGGATGTAGTAATGTGTAGTTGCAAAGGGACCAAAATTTTAATGAATTTTCAGAATGTTATCTGGTTGTCCGAGCTGTCACTTAATACGTGTTTCATAATTGAGGATGAAAATTTTATATATGATAACCTTCTGAGTGGAGTTTACAATGCTAGTGTTTTATCTTGATACGAGTTATGTCTTTGGGAGAAATAATTCTTTTATTCGACAGTGGTCAGACTGTATTGCATAGTCTCGTTTTGACCTATCTCTTGTAACAAAAAATCATTTAAAACTTGGTTATTGCTTGCGCATAGTTTCAACTATACTGTTCAGAATGTTCGTTCATGTTTCCCAAAATTTTACGCCATGTAAAATCTTAACGAGTTGTTATTCAATTGTGATTTTTGCAAATTACCTAAATTCTGTTGAAATACTGTAAAGCTTTTGTTCAAATTGTCTGAGTTGTAAATATTGCATTAGATAATTTCCTTGAGGTATGCATTCGATATTTTTCCTCTGTTTATCTAATTCCTTATATCTACTAAAGGCTTATGTTTGCTCACACGTTAGCTAAGTTGTTATTTAATTATGATTCTTGTAAGTTCTTGCATAACGTTTAATTGGTGAAGTTGTAAGGTATGTAAGTTCGTATCAAAAAGTTTAATCAAATGTGAGTTATGTGATGTGACCACGTGATATCCTGATATGGATTTAGTAACATGAATAGTAGGCATTGAGTATGAGTATGAAACCCACTATGTGATAGCGAAACCTTGGTTATCTCGTAAAGTTTAATATCAAATTATTTCAAGTATAAGTCTAATTTTAGTGATGTGCTGCTCGTATGTGATGTCAAAGACGTGTTTAACTAAGAAGAGTCTTGCCAAATGGCAATCTGTGACTGGTGAACTTAACATGATATAGCAATCTAATGGTTATACGTAATTGTGATTGTGATTATTTGAACAATGTGAATCTTGTTGATGTTCTTTCGTCTATTGAGGGTTATCTCTGTCCAGTTTCCTGTGAATATAATTTTGATAACTTTTTCAAGTGTATTGTTATATCATATAGTGACTTACATATTGTTATATTAAGAATTTGATCACGATATGTGGGATTATTAATTGGTTAACATGTGAAATATGAAGTACTAGACTTGTGAATCCGTTTACTCTTATTGTTAAAATTTTCATAATTCAAGAGCGACAAGAAAATGTCCTAGTAAAGAAGAGTCAGAGTGACCCCGTGTAGTCTTGATTCGATCTATAACTTGCAAAATATTCCTTGATTCGTGTTTATTAATTTGTCACAAGCTACCCTTTCGGCGTTTCAAACATTTCAAAATATTTTTGAAGTGATAAACCAGGATAAAGCTGGATGTTCGATAATTATGGTGATTGGTTACAATATGACTTTTCTGTAGCTGTGTGTCAATGAAATCCTGCTTGAATGTTAATTGCTGCGCATTGTATAAAACCCTTATTTTGCAAGTCGTGTATAGCAATAGTTTCATGATAAATGATGAAATGTGAATGGGCGGATATATACCTAGGTGATTTTGTTAACTTATTGCTACCTGAGCATGTTAAACGGTCATGTAAGTTTATGATATGTGTATACCTGGTGAAATATGTCAATGTTCCATGTTTCATTACGTTAATTAAATTTTGCTCTGTGTCTTTCTAAAATATGATTTTTACTTCTATAAGTAACTAAGAGCATGAAACATTTCAATTTGTTGAGTATGAACTATGTGCTTCTTGATTGTTTATATTGTTGTAAACATATTACATTGGGGTAAAATTTCAAAGGTATGTGAGTGTTAGCTACCCTGATCCTGCTTTACTAGATAACACGGTTTCTACCGATCCTTGTACTCTTGTTATCGCTCGAGGTAATATAAGTTTGCATGACAATTGTTATAGGTTTCTTATGTGTACTTCTTTGAGTTGAAATTAGTAATTATTCCTTTATTTTGATAGTTAATATCTCATATGGATAAAATAATCCTTTGTTTGTAAGACGGGTTGAGTTGATGCGACTGAGTTACTCGTGAGTTTAGAACATAGGCCATGGTTGGTTTTGTTTGGAGTTTGAGCTTGTAGTTCAGTATTTTATCGAGTTGTCGTGTTCTTTGACCTTGGCTCGTGGGTGAGTATCTTGGAGTTTTACGCTTTAAGTGTTGAGCAGTTCTTTAATGGGATATGTGATAACGTTGATATTGAATTGGGAAGAATTTGGTTACTGATATTGAGTTATGAGTTGATAAGCCGTTGGGCCATACTGTGTTTACGGTCCCGTGTGACCTTGGTTGTTGAATATAATCGGAGTTGAAATCGATATCGAAAGGTAAGTATTGAATTGCGATTAATTCTGCCAGTTCGCTCACCCCTTGTCATTGGTCTTAGATTCGACGATGAGTGTGAACCTTGGTTACTTGGAATAAGATGGCATGAGGTAAAGTAATAAGTAAGACGAATTTAAGGAGCTGAGATTAGTATCATGAGGTTACGGGGACGTAACCATGTTTTAAGGAGGATAGGATTGTAAAATCTTTTGATTTAGGATACGTCTAGATGTTTTACATGGCTAAGTGGTGTATGGTGATTGTTTATATTGATAATCATGTTTACTTCTGTTATGCATGTTTTTGTGTTTTGTGAGGTATCTCTCTAACTTCGTTATACGTTAAACTTTTGGGACAAAGTTTTCTTAACGAGGGTAGAATGTAACAGTTCGCGTTTTGAACTTTATATAAATGCTACTGATGAGGGTTTCATGCTTTTTAAGGGTTTTTGTCACTGTAATGTAAAATTTTGTGGTTTAATTGATGTTGGTGTCTCTGGGTTGCTTGGGTAGTTGGTTATCCACCTGAGTAGGGTTGAACTTCGGGACGAAGTTCATTTTAAGGGGGGAAGACTGTAACACCTCGTATTTTGGGCACGAATTTATAGCTACACGGTTTTATGTTTAGTACGGGGTTTTATTTGGTACGAGGCTAAATACAAAGATAGCAATTGGTTCGTTTATTTCGTTTATAAGTATATGTATGTGTGTCATGTTAGTTGTGGGATTCGAATTGAGGATCTCTTATTTTTGTGTCATGCCTTTGGTGGGGTTCGAACTTGGGACTGTTAGAACATACGTCTTGGGCCTCGATTCTCGTGCACATACTCCCAGCCCACACGATAGAAACCCTCAAAACAGCCTCTCACACTCACGCTCACCTTGCTGCCGTCGTTTTAGAAGTAGGGTTCACCTCTCCCCTAACCTAATCTACATCCTATCAACCCTACTACCCTACTGCCGCCACCACACACTAAGGGAAGAAGACTCTCACGACGAATTAGAGTGACCTAGGATCCTTCGATTAGGTCGCAAATCAGGTATGGTCACACGATTTCCTGTAAGTCGTTTATTTACGTTTTGTTATGTGTGTTTGTATGGGTTTCGAATGGCGTCTGGTGGTCTTTGTTATATCACGTTTTGTCGAAGCATTTCTGTGAGTCAGAGGAGTCGTGTGGGGGTTGTCGTGGTGTCTTCAGGTGTCGTGTATGGTGGAGAGATGGGTGTTCGTTTTGAGGTCTGGTCTCGGTCGTGGTCACGGGTCAGGCTGGTTTCGCAGGGAGTGTAAGGGGGATGGTACCACTGTTGACTCGGGGGAGGTCGACACAGTGGTACCACCGTGGTGTCTAGGGTATGTGGCATAGTGTGTCGGGTCGGTGGTTTCAGGGGATGTCCGGCGCTGGTGGTGGAGTCGATAGGGGGCTGTTTTGGTCTGGTTCGATGGTCTGGTTACAGGTGTTATGACAATGTGTGAAGGGTCGGTTTTGTCAGGGGGTTCTGGTCACTTGCCGGCGGTCAGTGGTAGGGTGGCAGTGGCGTGGCAGTAGTAGGTGGTCAGGGGTGTTAGAGGGTTGTGGGTGTCGGAGGCCGAACGGCCTGTTCACGGTGATTGGGCTGTCCGAAGTTGAGGTGTCGGGTAGGGTTGTTTTGGGTCGTGGTTTTGGGTCTTGCAATATTATTATTATTATTATTATTATTATTATTATTATTATTATTATTATTATGATTATTATTATTTTGTTATTATAAGTATTTTATTTTTGTTGCTAAGATTATTAATATTAGTATTACTACTACTTTATTGCTAATTAGTGTTTTATTTTCCTTACGGTTTTGGTCGTGTTATTTAAATATGCGAGTCGGGAATTACTTAAGTCATGGGAGCTTCTATTTTTGGAAAGTTGCTATATGGGGAAAGTTTCTATTTAAGGAAACTTTCCACTTAAGGAAAGTTTCTATTTGTAGTATGTATGGTTGTTAAGGGGTTCGGGAAGGTTATTTATTCATTACGTATATGCGTATAGGTAGCGGGTTTCGCGTGGAATATTTCTAAACAAGCCTCGGATTATCTGCGTTTCCTGCTATTTCAGGTAGGGGAAAATACTGGTATATGATGATGTGTAAACTGTTCTTATTTGTTATTAAGCATGGTTGTGATGTAATATCATGTGATCGTTATATTGCGTTATCTATATTATTCTGAGATATTGTTACAATGTGAATATATATTGGGTCTTGGCATACGGTGTTGGATCGGTGCGGAGTATATTTGGTGTTGGATCGGTGCGGAGTATATTTGGTGTTGGATCGGTGCGGAGTATATATGGTGTTGGATCGGTGCGGAGTATATATGGTGTTGGATCGGTGCGGAGTTATTTGGCGTTGGATCGGTGCGGAGTTTATTATATTGTTATATTTATTCTTTTCCCTACTCAACCTCGTGGTTGACCCTGTGTATTCGTGATCACCTGTGATGAACCAATTATTGGGGAGCAGATTGACAGGTGGCTGAGACTAAGGGGGAGCTATGGGAGAAAGAGCTTGGATCCGGACCACACTAGAGTCTAGATCACCTTAGTCAGTTTAGCATGAGTTGTACTTCACATATTTTGTAGTTATCAGTTGTACTTTAATTTCCGCTGTGTAGTACTTGTAACATTGAAGTTTAATTAAAGTACTGTTTATCTTTCCTTTGTATCTACTACCTCGGGAAACCGAGATGGTAACACCTTTATTTATCTGAGGAGTCCAAGTACAGGCCCTTAAATGGTGTTAGTGATATATAAATGTGATGGAGGTTACGGGGACGTAACCATGTTTAAGGAGGATAGGATTGGAAAATCTCGAAAGTTTGGATGATATTTATTACATGAGTCGATCAGTAGTTCAATATATGGAAGTATTGCATTGTGTTGTATCTTTTGAGTTGGTGCAAGGATGCGAGTTATGTATGTATATATTTGCATTTACTTGTTGGCCTATTTCTTTTAAGTAGGATAGACCATTGTTGTATGTCTTAATAGTAGAGGATGCGTGTTGTGTTTGGTTGTATGCCTAAGATCGTGTTTAGACAACTGTTAAACTTCGGGACGAAGTTTGGTTTAAGGGAGGTGGAATGTAACACATGCTATTTCTGTTGGTAGTTATCTAGAGTAGAGGGCGTCAGTTGATTTTGGTTTGGTGATGGGTAGTGTGGTGAACTTTGGGACGATGTTCTTTTTAAGGAGGAAAGACTATAATACCCCGTATGTTAGCCTCAGTCAACGACATTCAACCCATATTTTATAAACGTATTCCAAAAAAAAATGTCTATAAAGTATTTTACGTAAACTGTTATTGTTTTATAAATCGTATTTCTACGATTATTTCGTATTTCATAATCAATTTATATTTGTTGGTTATTTCATAAAAGGGCGTTTCATTCGTATTTCTTTAATTTTAATAATATATATTTATAATTAAATATATTTCCTATTTTATATTTATTTCTCATCTATAATTAATTTCTATTGTTATTTAAATCGAAATGGTATTAATTCTATACTTTTCATGTTCTTACGTAATTGCTAGTATTTTAATATTTCTATAATTCATATTATATGGACCAAAGTACTACCGTACTAATAATTATATATTTACCGAACTAATAATTCTATATTTTGTAATCAATTTAATTAGTAATACTAATATTAAACCACATAATTCAAATTTCTTATTTCCTAAACCTACGATACACGTATAACCCCAACCCATACCCATATTCATCAACATACAAAACAAACCTAACCCTGTTGGGTTTTTATTAGTTACTCATAAACTAATCTTTAGTCATACTAAACTTAACCTTGTAATTAACATTTTAATATACTTGTTAACGATCTTATGCATACTATGAAAATGCGGAAATGAGAGAGTTTTCGAACCCTTACACACGGTCCGAATATTTAGCAAGGATGATCCTCCTAGTACCCAAATAAGAATACCTCCTTTGGATGCACCAAGACAATTCCTTAATAGAACCCACACCTTGATATAGCTAGTACAAGAATCGGTTTTTCCTTAACACTAATTCTAATATCTTATTAGAATAAATATTATATGAATATTACAACTCTTGTAGTGTTAATAATATAATCTTATTATATCTCTTGTATATGAGATGAATTATTGAGGTTTTTAATGGTTTTTCTCACTCTTAAAAAACCAAGCACCAAGTTAGAATGAATGAATGTGTAGTATTGAACACTTTACATATTTTGTTGTGTTTTGGTGTGGTTATGGTGTGGGTGCCGTGAAACCACATGGGGAGCACCAAATTTGCTTTTTGTCTTACCAAAAAGACATAGGTTGGCTCAAGGCCATGTTCTCAAGGAACATGTTTTTGCATGTTCTTAAAATGCAAACATCCTTTAAATGCCACCACCAAAACCGGTACCACCATTTCATAAAATGGACTTCATTTTACAATTTGTCAATTGTTCAATTTGTATAAAATGTCACATCTTATATGTCACTAGGTAATACAATTATATAAATATTTATCATATAAATATTGTATATTAAATAAATCATATTTATCAATTGACATGTAATTCGAAATTACTAATATAAAATGACAATTTTATCGTCAATACGATTTACAACTTTTGTATTAATTATATCCCAATTCATTCTAATTACGATATAATAAAATATCGTTCAATGTTTAATAATTGACACGCTTCAATTTTAAACATAAATCTTACAATAAGATTTAACCTCTAATTTCTCGATATACGAGTTTAAGGAATATGATCAAATCGTATCAATATACATTTTATCATTTTATCAATTAAGGGAATTGTCCTAAAGGTGTGACCTAAAGGGATCAACTGACCACCACCGTCATACGACAGTAATGTCAAACTCTAGCTAGCCAATCATTACCGATTAATGTTGGTCAGTTGACTAATATAAAATCGTATCATCCCTTGCGCATTCTCGTTATGAGATTTAATTACGTGATCGCACTATTGTTGAGGACACATTTCCCAACAATCTCCCACTTGTCCTCGACAAGTGTGCGTCACCAATTCTCTTGTCCTATTACAATCTCCCACTCAATGCAAGATGTCTCTCTGAGGTCGTACTTGCATTCGATCATATCATGAGTGGTTTCCTCGATCTGGAGAATAACTGTTTGACCGGAATCATCTACCATAGATACCTTCCGAGCGTGGCCACGCATTTCCAGTTAACTTCTCATCGAGTGGCCCTGAGATTTGAGCAACCCTGACAAGGGGTGGACAATTTCTATCGCACTATTTCCTTTGACTAGTCACAGTCAGTCACAACCTGAAGTAGTCCCATTTGACTCCAGTTATGAAAAGTCGTAGAGAACGGATCAAGGTTATGCCTAAACTGTACCATCTTGGGAGAGTAGTCTTTAGTCTAAGAATTGACTCACAAGAATACTATAGCAGCTCTCGCCACGACCCGGCTATTATAAAATTTCCAGAACTCTATAAGCGGTCACCTTGCCCGACAGAGTGTCTCTGCAGTCTGCCTATGTGATCGACTAGTCATCACATATGACTCTATGGCACTTGAACTTGCCATCAATCGCCTCACATTCTAGTCGCTTTGAGACGTCACCTCATGTAAGCGGCTAGGGGCTATACTAAGTCAATCCAGTTCACTTATGGGGTTCAATATTGTCTCTTACAACCCATTTGGATTCTGACAAAGTATCTTTCACTTTGAGTTAATTATAACTCAAATGATGTTGTCATGCAACAATAGTCAATACTATTATATTGCATTTGATGCACAATCATCTATTTGTATTAGTGTTTTGCGAATAACCCTTTATTCATGATTTGCAAAACTTACAAATTTTGGTCTCCTTTATTCTCATATTATCCCTTATAATATGATTCTATTTGAGTACATATCTAGAACTCTTTCTAGATTTTGAGTTTCCTTTCCGGAGGAAAGCTCCCACTGTTATCTTATAACTTGTGACGTATCGATATACTGGAGGGATTAAGGAATCACTCTCTTTAGTCACTTATGTACTGAAATCTACATTGTAGTCTATTTCTGATTTCATCATTCTAATAATTTTCATCCATCTTGGCTATTTGATAATGGTTTTGTTCATCATTATGAATAACGTATCAGACCATTCTGATTTCTAATGGGCGACCTTTTATTATCCATATAATAAACCTTCCCGTTAAAGCTCCATCATCTTATGATATTTAGCATTCTGTTCATCTAAATTGAGTACCTCTTATTCTTTACTCTTAAAGAATCACCCATTCTCTCTAAATGGTAGGTTTCAATTCTTTAATGAATATCGCTCCCACTGAAAACAATATCTCTCGATTTCTTAAATGAACCTTTCATTTCTCGCATGTTAAATTATTACTCGAATCATTATCACTATCTCTATAGTGATCCATCTTTTCAGATCATACCTTCTGACACAACATAAACTACTGTCGAGGGGACTGAGATGATTTCTCCTCTATTATCTTATAATCATAGAAAAATCATTATTTCAAGGAATCGGTCTTGCCTCCAAATAGATAGATGATTTCTCCTCTATTATCTTATAATCTTTGAAAAATCACTATCTTATGGAGCCGATCTTCCTTCCGAATTCATACGGGGTTTCCCACTGAAACAATGAACACAAAGAACCTTTCTTCGAGTGTCCTCCCGTAGTTTCTTCAGTTATCTTATTTAGGTTTCTTCTTAAGAACCCTTTCAGGAATCTTCTCTAAGATCCTATAGTTATATCATTGGTTTGTAGGTCGAAAATTTTCTCCCACTCTATCCTTTAAAATAACCCTTATTTGTACAAGGATAGCTTATTTCGATCGAACCAATATATATAAGTTTATGGTATGATTAATTCATTCTCATTTTCACTTAAAATGATCATCGTATAATGAATTAATATTTTCTCAAAATGATTGAAAGTACCTTCATGTGGTATAGTTCTCCGTTTTAATCAACTCTTTGATTATTTTATACTTGATCGTATCAATGTTTATTGCGTGATAAGATCACTATTATTCATGTTTTAACAAGGTATGCAATTTATTTGATAAATCAAAACATTGATTAAGAACAAAAGTAGTGACTCGGGTTGAAAACCAAGTCACTAATATCCAAAATTACAACCATTGTTTTAGGATTTCAATCCTTTTCTTACAAGAAAGTAAATTGTTCCATAAATAAAATGCAAAATATGAAAGAAGACAATATGAAAATTAGAGGCTAGCTCTTCAAGTCTTCGATCATTTGAATGCTACCGGAGCAATCCATGTAAGGAACTTAACGCTTCCCTTTCCTTGCCCTTATCATCATAAGGTGCCCCTTTAAAACAATTTAAACAGGGGTGATAGTCAACAACTTGTATTGTCATACAAAAGTTGACAAAATAACATGAATTTTGAACGAGAATTATTACCTACGGCGGTGGCTTTCCTATTTTTGAGGTCACTTAAGTATTTGGGGCAATTTCTCTTCCAATGACCGATCCTCGTGCAATAATGGCACTTGTCTTGCTCTTTTGAAGACGAGGTGAAAGCGCCTTTCGAAAAGGTCTTTTCTTTGGTCGCCTTGGGCTTGAACGTTTTCTTGCCCTTGCCTTTAGAGGCATTCCTTTTGAAGCTCGTTTTCCCTTTCTTTTCGATGTTCAAAACATCTTTGGTGGAACTTTCATGAAGTCCTATATCCCTTTCGGCTTGGACGAGCATCTTATGCAACTCTTCCAACGTGGTCTCTTGGTTTCGCATATTGAAATTCACCCGGAATTGAGCATACGCCTTAACCTTATTGAGCGAGTGAAGAACTCGGTCAATAATAAGAGAATCGGGAAAACATCAACATTTTGAGCTTTTAGAGTCTCCGCTAGCTCAACGAGTTTGAGCACATGAGGGCTTATCTTTTGCCCTTCCTTGAATGTTATGTCAAAGAAGGCGGAAGCCGCCTCATATTGAATCACCCTTGGAGTTTGCGAAAACATGGTCGCAAGCTTGGTGTATATCTCATACGATGTGGTCCACTTAATCATACTCCTTTGGAGATCCGGCTCCATGGAGAAGATGAGCACATTTTTAAGAGCGGAGGACTCTTTCATGTAGGCTTCATAGGCCTCACGAGTTTGGACCGACGAACGAGCGGTCGGAGCGGGAGGAGCGGCTTCGGATAGGTAACGACTCTTATCGTCACCTTGAGCGGCCAAAAGCAATTGCGCATCCCAATCCTTAAAATTGGAATCATGCTTATCGAGTTTACAACGATCCATAAAGGATCGAAGCCATGATACGTTAGTGAGAGGTGGAGCGTTGGTTGCCATTGATGATGTCGAAAATTAAACTACAATAATAAAAGGAAAAACAACATCATTTTAAAATTCGTAATTTAAACTAGAAACTTTAACAAGTTTAGTTATATATTTACTTAATGATCTCTTACCCAATTAAGTAAACAATCCCGAGACCCAAAACCATACTAATCCGGGCACGGTGTGGCCGATTCAACCCGTATTGGTATAATTTGGTGGATTAACCCTTTAATCGGTTCTACTCTTAGAACTCTCGGTCGACAATTTTCTTAAAACTATCTTTAGCCCGAACTTATTGCAACTACGGTTACGAATACTTTCGTTGAGATCAACCAAATTTCAAGGTGTAATCTTATTACCCCACTTACCCAACGTGACAATTTTAGTACCCCGGTGTAGCCGAACCTACGTTCTTGTGAAGAAGGGATTCATGGGTCCGTACTTTTTGGTAAGGCAAGGTCTCAATATTTATATGTAAGAGATCTAGTCAAATTATTATCTATCTCCGTTTAAGTAAACTAAGTCGGTGAATTATCGATAAAATAAGAGACTAGGTCGACTAGGTCGAAACATGCATGATACGATGTATGACGATTTGGCTATGCATGCAAACATATAAAAGCAAAATAAAAGTATAAAAATAAACCCTAGTATGGCCTTTCCTAGAAAATAAATAACAAAGTACAAATTCGGAAACCAACTCCTTTGGTCCCTTGAACTTCACGCGACACGCACTTCAAGGTAAACACCGTCTTGTCGGAACTCCTTTCCGAATGGCACCGTCTTCAAGGAACTCCGGAATTTACAAATATTACAACTTTTCTAGTCTACTTTATACAATATAAAATAGAAATAAATTACAATTGGGTGATACGAGATCACAAAATTACAACCGAATCGGTAACCCCTTACATTACGGGAAATACCGATTAAAACTAAGGCCATACTAAGTAAATTACATAATTCCCAAAATTACGTAAAATAAATCATGACATTCATAATATAATATGCAATGCTTATGTAAATATGAATTAACATGCAAACCCTAAGCCAAATCGTCCTATTTAAAACACTTATTTAAATAGCTATCGCAAACCTCGGTTTATGGAATAGCGTGTTTTAACGGTTAACAACACTATGCATTATATGAAACGGTTTTCATCCTTAAGTTAATCATCCTAACTCTTATAGGATTCAAAATTTAGTCTTACTCAAACTTTGAACATGACTTAACTTAATATTGATCGGTATTACTCGGTTTTACGGGAAAAATAAAATAAAAATCCAAAAGAGTCATAAAAATTTCGAAAATTCAAAATTCAAATTTTGAAAATTCCAGAATGTTCTTAAAATTTTCAGAATCTTAAAATATTAGTATTTATACGGTATTAACATTATATCGTAAATAAGACGTAAAACAAGCAATTTAAGTCGGAAAATTCAATAATTAACTCCATAAATGCAAATAAAATACTAATAAGATTTTTACACTTTCCAAAATACTTTAAGAACACAAAATGGACAGAAAATTAAATTACACACTGCCCAAGAGCCGAAATTTAAATGCATGACTCTTTTTATTTAATTTTAAATGTAACTTTTTAACAAATTAAAATTAAATCAAATCTGAAAATTTTGGTCCCAAGAATATTTTCATGATGAACATATCATATATGACTAATATGGGTTAAATTTTTCGGCCATTTTAACAACTATTGCAAATTTTAACGATTTTCGTCATATATCGTACGATTTTAACCTTTAAAATTATTTCTCCAGCATAAAATAAGATAAAAATCTCGAAATTTTTATACATGCTGGAAATAATATATATGACATCGTGTTAAATTTTTATGGCCAAATTCCAACTTAAACTATTAAAGTCGAAATTATGTCACTAATTACCCGATTTTTACATTAAAAATCTATAATATTGCAATATTTGAGATAAATTTCTGGAAAATTCAACATATATTTTAAATATTGCATGTAACATACTCATAAATATTTATAGTCAAATACATAATATAACTATATTAACCCATTTTTATTCATCTTATTGCATTTTAACCCTTAAAATTCATATCACACGTTTTATAAGTCCATAATTTACGAAAATTCATATTCATAACATAGGATATACATGTGATAACATACTGAAAAATCTCGGCCAGAAGCTTATTTTAACTATTTTTCCCAAAAATAAACATATTTAACAATTAAAAATCAATAAAACCGAAAATAAAAATACCAAAGAACAATATTCATGCAAAATATATTCCAAATATTCTAAAAACATTTTACAAACAGTAGGTATTCATGCTTAATTATTTCGTGCATATCTTATATTAAACGAAAAACCAAATTTTATTTTGTTATCACTATAACTCCGTAAAAACGTAAACGGAAAGCATGCAAACAACCTATTGCTCTGATACCAATTGTTGGGTTTTTATTAGTTACTCATAAACTAATCTTTAGTCATACTAAACTTAACCTTGTAATTAACATTTTAATATACTTGTTAACGATCTTATGCATGCTATGAAAATGCGGAAATGAGAGAGTTTTCGAACCCTTACACACGGTCCGAATATTTAGAAAGGATGATCCTCCTAGTACCCAAATAAGAATACCTCCTTTGGATGCACCAAAACAATCCCTTAATAGAACCGACACCTTGATATAGCTAGTACAAGAATCGGTTTTTCCTTAACACTAATTCTAATATCTTATTAGAATAAATATTATATGAATATTACAACACTTGTAGTGTTAATAATATAATCTTATTATATTTCTTGTATATGAGATGAATTATTGAGGTTTTTAATGGTTTTTCTCACTCTTAAAAAACCAAGCACCAAGTTAGAATGAATGAATGTGTAGTATTGAACACTTTACATATTTTGTTGTGTTTTGGTGTGGTTATGGTGTGGGTGCCGTGAAGCCACATGGGAAGCACCAAATTTGCTTTTTGTCTTACCAAAAAGACATAGGTTGGCTCAAGGCCATGTTCTCAAGGAACATGTTTTTGCATGTTCTTAAAATGCAAACATCCTTTAAATGCAACCACCAAAACCGGTACCACCATTTCATAAAATGGACTTCATTTTACAATTTGTCAATTGTTCAATTTGTATAAAATGTCACATCTTATATGTCACTAGGTAATACAATTATATAAATATTTATCATATAAATATTGTATATTAAATAAATCATATTTATCAATTGACATGTAATTCGAAATTACAAATATAAAATGACAATTTTATCGTCAATACGATTTACAACTTTTCTATTAATTATAACCCAATTCAATCTAATTACGATATAATAAAATATCGTTCAATTCTAAATAATTGACACGCTTCAATTTTAAACATAAATCTTACAATAAGATTTAACCTCTAATTTCTCGATATACGAGTTTAAGGAATATGATCAAATCGTATCAATATACATTTTATCATTTTATCAATTAAGGGAATTGTCCTAAAGGTGTGACCTAAAGGGATCAACTGACCACCACCGTCATACGACAGTAATGTCAAACTCTAGCTAGCCAATCATTACCGATTAATGTTGGTCAGTTGACTAATATAAAATCGTATCATCCCTTGCGCATTCTCGTTATGAGATTTAATTACGTGATCGCACTATTGTTGAGGACACATTTCCCAACAAACCCTACCCTTTTAATCCATCGACAACAACTTCCCACATCCCATACAATCTCAAAACCCTAATTCCACTTCTACCACCACCAAGGCATTGAGGAAGAACGAGAAGTAGATTGAGGTCAAACACCAGCCAATCGTCAACCACCGTGGAAATCATGTAAGCATCTATTTGTCGACAATAGCTAATTATGTTATTCTGCTCGTTTTTTCTTTGTACTTTTCGAGCTGTTGTTACTTTAGTTTTGGGTTACGAGTCTTGGGTAGTCAAAGTAGGATATGTATAGATGGTTTTGGTTGCTGTAGGATGGCGTGTGGTGGCCGGAGCACCACCAGGAATTTGGTGGTTTAATGTCCGCAGATTAAGAGGGAAATAAGGGAGAACAGGGGTGAACAGGGTCGTGTGGTGAAGCCATCTTGTGGCGGCTATTTGAGGTGGTTGTAGAGGTGTCGAGGTCTAGTGGTTACCACCAATAGATTCGTGGGGTGTGAGATAAGTCTAGGGTAGTGTCAGGTGGTGGTTAGGGTAGTGGTGATAGCGGCTGGAGTCGGGTTTTGCATAGGGTATTAACACGGATATCATAATAAATGTAGAAAACGAGTTTGGGGTTGGAGTTTTGGTGGGGCTTGTACGTCTGTTATAGGGGAAAAGAGGTAGGGGCTGACCACCTCGGGAACCACCATGTGTCAGTGGTGACAATGGTGGTGGCCAGAGGCGGTGTTGAGTACGGTGGAGAGAGAAAAAGGCGTGAGAAGAGAGTGAGACAAGGGCATCGAAAACGTAGTACAAATGCGCGTGTGCAGGCTGTTTTGGCTACGCGTGATGACTGATATGGTGGCCGCAGGTAATGGCCAGAGGGTGGATGATTTAGGCAGTGGTGTAGGCTAAAGGTTGGGGTCAACGACGATTGTTGTGGGTGGATGGATTGGCGGTATTGTTGACGGGAAAAGAGGTGTATGAAGGATAATGTGTGTGGGTTGATTATTATATCTCGCAGGGTTGTTTCGTCATGGTCCGTGTTTGTTATTATTGTAACACTCCGATATTTTCCGTATTGAAAATTTAAAGATTTAATTGAATTTCAAGAATAATTTATATTTTAATTAAATTTCGTAAATATATATTTGTAATAAGAATATTTCGTTTTAAAGCTTTTTAGTTTCAATTTATGTTTCGAGTTTTATAAATCTAAGTTTCGGTTTTATTTTCGAGAAATGACATGTATAGCGGATAATTTCATGAAATGTGGTTTACTTGCATATTTTTGTCCCATCTTGAGTAATAATAGACTTGAGAGGTTGTTACCGTCTTAATTAGTCAAATCCGAGTCCATCCCGGCTCATTAAATGAATTCCGAGTCATTTCCGACTCAAAAACCCTTATAACCCCGATGTTGTGTTTTATTTCACACAACCGATTCATTTCTTCATCCTCCTCAAAAATCAGAAAAACCCCTTCACCATTGTTGGTGTTTCTCCATGAGCACAAAATCGACTCTAGCATCTTCGTTTCTTGCTCAAATTCCGAGTTCTGGGTAGGTATGTTCTCCTCTTCTTCTTCTCTTTCTTTTCATGTCTTTAAAAGTTAGTATTGTTGTGCTTTCGGAAAAACCCCTTTTTCTAGGGTTTGTGTATGATCCGTTTTTCCTTTTGTTCTTGAGCGAGAATGGATGTATGGGCTTCAATGAAGGATTCTTTGAAGATTTGAAGAGCTTTAAAGGTAACTTTGAGAGGTTACTCGACTTTAAGTCAAAAATCGTTGTGTATTGTTGTTGTTGGTTGATTTCTGAAATTTGAGGATGGTGTTGGTTAATTGTTGCTTAATTTTCTGAAAGCTTTGGTGTATTGAGTTGCTTGGTTATCTTTTAATCGATTGAAATGAATTTCATGTTGTTTGGTAGTAATGAATGAAGATTTTGGTGGTGGTTAATGGGTTAGTTAGTATCCGTCACATGCTTAATTCGATTTACCAATATTATTATTTTCGATTGATTCTAATTCATGTTTGAGTTGACGATTGTTGGTTGTTATCGTTCGTTCAAGTTTATATGTTAATGTATATATGTGAATGGTTGGCATTACGTGTTGTATACGTCGCGTATTACCGCCTTGCTGACACCCGTCGTTGAGGGGTGCCAAAGATATGATTTATAAAACCTCAGCTTAAACTTAGATAGGATAAGTCAAGGGTCGAACCACAGAGAGACAGGGTAAATTATGTTTGTAAATTTAAAGTCTATTGCAAGTAACCAAAAAAGGGGGGTTTTGAATTGGGGTTTAAACTAACAACTAAGGTAATAACTAACAAGAAAATTAAAATAAGATAAAAAGGGGATTAGGAACTTTGGTTCCCCATGATCAAAACAAGTCAATGAAGGGTAAGAATAATCAAATAACACAATCCCAAGGAACAAAGAATAAACCTTTAGGTCAATATTCTACCCAATCCTTACGGTCTTAGGGTTCCTACAAAAGCACTAAACTTTCGTTCAAGGGCAATCCCAAAGTTGTTGTTAAACTAATCCTAATAATCTTTCAATCCTAAGGATTAGTTCACCAACAACAATGGGGGATTGGTAATTTAATCATCAAACCTATCAAAGTCAAGTCTTTATCATGGTTCCCCTAATTCCCAATCACAAGAATTAGCTATGCATACTTTTAATTATAGAACTAACAATTACTAAGAATATTAAAGAGATGAACATAATCAAAGATGATAATAAAAGGGTAAACATGAAATAAGAAATAACAACAAGATGAATAACAAGATTGAATAAAAAGGAAAGATTGAATTGTGACAAACTTACAACTTGAATGGAAAATCTAAGAATAAAGATGAAAGCTTGGTACCAAAATCTAACAATGGAGTTTTTTCTCTAATTGGGGCTGCCTAACCTAATTTTAGAGTTTGGGTCTCCTTAAATAAGAATTGTTACAAGATTAGGAAAAATAGAAAAAAAAAAAAAAACAGAAGCCTTCGAAACCGGGTCTGGTCGGTCGACCTAATTTGTCGGTCGGTCGACCAACTCTGCCAACGCGGATTTATTTTTATGCGAATTTGGGCTTCTGTGGAGAACTGGGCCTGTTTACGTACTTGACATCGGTCGGTCGACCACTATCGCAGGTTGGTCGACCGCTTCTCGTCCTTTACAGCTTTTGTCTGGCCCGATAATGATACTTGAATGCACCATCCGAATTCCTGCTCCAAAAACAGCTTCCCAAAGGCAAATAAAGCTTGGTTTTGCTCACTTCCGCGTATTTCTACATATAAAACATAGAAATGCCAAAGTAAACCGTTTCGGGAGAAAAAGCAACTAAAAGTCACGAAAGTGTTAGAAAATACGTGCCAAAAGAGTAAATAAAATGCATAAAATAGGCACGTATCAAACTCCCCAAACCAAACCTTGCTTGTCCTCAAGCAAGCACTAAGACTCAAAAGAAAATAAAACTTCTAATGGAACGGATTTCATACTTTTCACAACCAAACACAACACTATGGTTAACCAATTTAATGCATCCTTCAACTATAATCAAACATAATGTCAAAAGCAAAACGAATTAAACATGTTGTAAAAGCATGCTAAAATTTCGACCTTGCAAGACCCATTCTAATTGGACTCTCGCGGTACGCTCGAGACACTCATGAAAGCAAAGGGTCAAATGTATATGTGAAAGATGAGAAGATAAATAAAAGTAAAGACTCTCACCTATCTACGACCCGTAAGAACATGCCTGCAATCTAACATGAATAAAATCTCTACAACCGTACATATGCATTCCCACACTAAATAACCATGACACATGCCGAGGCAAATCGAGTGACTAGCTAACAACCGTCTATCCACACTATAAGATCACTTCTTATTATTTTCCCTTTTTTTTTTATACATGCCAATGCTCAAAGTTTTGGAGCAAAAATCACAAATCTTCCAAATATATTTTTCTTTCTTTTTTTTTTTTCTTTCTTTTTCTTTTTCCAGAAAAACTGACCTATCCAATGGTCCTGGTCGGCCGACCAGGGAAACTGGTCGACCGACCAGCCTTGAAAACAGGTCGTTCCGTTTCCCCTTTTTTTTTTCGTTTTTTTTTTTTTTTTTTTTTTTCATCATTTTTTTTTCTTGTGTCCTTCTTTTTCTTTTCCTTTTTTTTTTTTTCTATCACTCTCCCAAAATCAAAATTCACCAATGAAACATAAACCAAAGGATGGCAAGAAAACAGTCCCATCACTAATTTACTAGCTCGGCTAGGGTAGGCAATTTTTAGAATGTAGCAAATGGGTAAAAGAGTTCAATTTGGCTATGTGAGGATAATGGGAATAATGAGAAAGGGGTACCTCTACCACATGTGTCAACAAACCACAAAACCGAATGCATACAGGTATTAAGAAGACAAAATTCATGTTTATGCATATTGATGTAACATGCCTCAAGAGGAGAAACTACTCACAACCTATATGAAATCGGTCATGGATGTCACCGATTTATTAAGCTCTAATCCTTAGAATATGTAGTAGCTTGCCAAGAAGAGAGTCAAGTCTAATAATTTAGCATGAAATCAACAAAAACTCGTAGATAATGCAAAAGACTAGCTTGAAAAATTTTGAAAAAAAGCAAGGCAAAGCAATATGTGATATGTGAGGCATAACTAATATTTATCCGTTCCGACTCGACCTAAAAACTTAAGACAGAGAAGAACGCGCGACAGGGAAGAACACGCGACAAGAGAGGATGAAAACAAGAAAAACACCTAAAGGTATGAAAAACAAAAGACACAAAAACAATTGCATACTCACAAAGGAGTATGCAAACACCCTCCCCAAACCAAAACGCACAATGCCCCCATTGTGCTCATTAGCATACAACCACAGCAAAGGGATGGGGGTAGGCGAAAAAGAAGCAAACAAAGAAAGGAAAAGGAAAAAGACTAGAAACTACAAAAAGAGTCTAAGGAGGAAGGAGGGGAAAACTGGAAATCGAAAGAGGAAAATTGGAAATCTAAAGAAGGAAAACACTTACAAAGTAAATGTGGACCTCTCCAAACCGAACCAATCAATAGGGACCTCCCCAAACCGAACCCCAAAGAGGGTAAGGTTAAGCATGTCCCTAGCCCTCTGAGTCGAAGAACAGCTCAGGGTCCTCTTCCTCTCCTTCCTCATCGCCATCCTCCTCAGACCCTCCACCTGTTCCTGAGGCAGAGCCTGAAGCTTCACCATGGTCACGACCGCCTGCGAGAGGTGTGTACCAGGTGGGGTGAGTCCACGGGCCGGTTGGGAGCCTACCTTGTGTGGCATACTCCCTGTAAACCGGGTATTGGAAGAGACTATCGTCCAACCGTTTTTGGCTGAACTGCGTGCAAAGACTCGCCATCATTTGTGGCATAGATCTGTCATCAACAAAAGGAGGAACATAAACATTAGGAGGAGCAGTAAAATCAGATGGGTACCCTGTCCTAGGTGTGGTATGGTGGCCACCGGGAGCAGGGGCCCTGAAACCTCTAGAAGTGCCTCCCCTAAGCGGGAGGCGGTAAGACGGGAGTAGTGGTCGGGGCTCCCCTACAACAGTAGAAAGGGGGAACATAGGGGGAGCCATGGTGATGGGGATGCGATCACTGAGATAGGTGTCTATCTTCCAATAATCTCTCCTGTTGACCCAACGCACGGACCTGACATAAGCCATGTCCATGTATCGGGAGAGAGGGTCGACCGCATCCTCATAGCGAGGGAACTGGGGTACAAAAGAGCGGGCTAATCGAGTGACTAGCCCACCACAAACGATAGTAGTCAGTGAGGTTCCCTCGCCCACCGACACGAAGTGAGAGGCGACCAAATAAGCAGTGTTGTAAGACTGCTGACCCGTACGTCTGATGTTAAGATAACCAGACAAAATAGAGAGCTCAATGTTGTTAACATTTTGAGACTCTTTGCGGCCGAAAACAGTGTTGGCCAACAGACGCAAAAAATAACGGGGGGTGGGAAGGTGGATGGTACTGTTTTTCTTCTTCACATCGCTGGAATCAGAAATACAGGACCACATATCAGAATACGACCCCGTGGGGTCATCAGTAAGACCCTCAGAAGACAGACCCAAAATTTGAGCGAATTGGGTTAAAGTTAAAGCATAAGTTTCATTGAACATGCGAAAAGAGATACAAAAATTATCATAGCCGGGGTGAAGTGCCCCCGAATCAAAGGTGAAGGAGGAGAAGAACTCAAGAGTGAGAAGGCGGTAGGTGATCTCGTCCATGGTGGCGAGGCCTGCAAACCCGGTCCCAATGAGCATAGATACCACCTCGTCGTGGCATCCCAAAGCATGCAAGGCTGGAACGCACAGGAAACGGGTCGCCACAACCACACAATAGGCAGTGAGATGGAGGAATCGGGCCTTCTGGGCCGGAGAGCTGAAAGTGATCTGTGGATAGTTCGGTAAACTATCCGTGTCCTGCACCGCCAAACCTCGCGTCCTAGAGACACGTCCTCTAGAAGTGCTTGTACCCGAAGTGCGTGCGCGCTTCCCACCTTGATCACGGCTAGACATCGTAAAGCTGAAAAGTTCAAATAAAAATATAAGTCTTATGAGCATATGAAAACATTGCTTTAACAAAATTAGGCACGAAAAATTGCAAAACAGAAACTTTTATCACAGCTCCGGTCGGCCGACTACAGGGGCAAGTCGGTCGACCAAATTTTTCAAGATGGTCTGTAATTTCTGCTGCAACAGGAAATCAGAAACAGAAAAACTCAGGAAAAATGCAGTTATGGTCGGTCGACCGTAAAACAAGGTCGGTCGACCGCTATACGAAAGGAAGTTCAGAAACTGCATAACAATTAAACTCAGGAAAACACGGTTCTGGTCGGCCGACCTCAGTTTCGGGTCGGTCGACCGACAATCGTCAGGAAAACACAGATCTGTAAATAAAAACCCAGAAAATTCAGATTTCAGTCGGCCGACCTCCGTTTCCGGTCGGTCGACCGTGAACAGTGCAAAGGTCGGTTTTCGCGGTTTGAATTTCGCGCGGAAAGAGGCATAAAAATTATAGGGAAGAATTAAACTATCCTAATCAGCACAAAATTACTCAAAATTTACAGATCTAAGCATATAAACTTAAAAAGAAGAAGAAAACTAAGATAAAAACACACAAACAAGCATGGAAACGGAATTAAGAGCAAAATTGAACTTAAAAAGATAAGCTAATACTACCTAAAACAAAAATAAGAAGGTATAAAACTGAAAAGAGAGAAAGAAAATGAAAGAAAAACATACCTTGAGGATGGAAAGTGAAAGAAAGTAAGTAAAATGGTGAAGGAGGAAGGTGGGTGACTAGTTTTTAGGGTTTTATGAGAGAGAGGGGATGCTGGGAAGGTGAAGAAGTGAAAACACTTAATGCATTTTCAAAACATAACAGACCCGTGACATTTGACTCTGAAAAATAAAACCGTAAAAAAAATCGTGGTCGGTCGACCAGAAAACACTACTACAATTAAGCACTTGGGCCACGACTAAATTCGTGGCACAAGTACTAATTCCCCGTGGCTAAAGCTCTTTGTCACGGAAATACCTTTCGTGGCCCAAGTGGCCGTGGCTAACAGATAGCCACGGGAAAAACAAGAACGTGACTAAAATTATATTTTTAGCCACAGATTCTCACGTGGCTAATAATTCCCGTGACCAAAAATTAATTCTCGTGGCCAAAATTATTCCCGTGACAAACAAAAAATATAAAATAAATAAACAAAATGTAATATATTATTTTTTACTTATAATGAAAATATTTTCACATATGGAATCTTTTTTTTTTTGGTCTAAACCGGGGTGTCCACCGTGTGGACATCGGCGTATAATCCCCTCGTCGCGGGCTCTCTCACGAAGAGGTAAACAGCTTGCCAAAGAGTTGTTCCATTCCCATGGGTAGGAATCGAACCCCTGACCTCAGGGTTAAGAAATGAGGTGAGCAACCACCACACTACCGAACACATTTGAAATTTTGTCAAGTTTTAATCCTTGCTTGGTTAGTTATCTCAACTCGTTACCTACAATCACAAGTCATCCACTTTTGCGAATCGTATATCCTCCCCAGGAGGTCACTCATCCCAAGATTACTCTCACCTGAGCACGCTTAACTGTGGAGTTCTTACGATGAGCTACCGAAAATGAAACTTAAGCTTGTTGATATAGTTAACACTTTGAAACCTTTTTAACTTATATTCCTTTTTTCTAAATTACCTTCACTATTATTTTTGCGAAAAAATATTAATGATTTACATATTTTTGCGAAAAAAATATTATTTTTCTCAAATTACTTGAGTTTTCAAGTTGACCTCCCGACTAATGATGCTCGGGTCATTTTTTGCCCGAGTCAACAAAACCATTTTCTCCAAACTATTTAATCACATTTTCCTTATATTTTTTCCCTAATACATTTTTTTTTATTTTTTTCATTTGTCGGGATTTTTATTTTATTTTTATTTTATCCATTTTTCATATATTTTTCCACACAAATACTATTTGTAAGATCGTCGTATTTGTAACGAAAAAAAGTTTAATCACTTTTTACTAAATAAAGATCACTTTTGAATAAAGATTACATATGGGTATCAATGACCGAGTTTTATTAATAAAATAAATGACCAAGACATTATTAACTCGAAAATAATCAGTTTTTGCCAAAAAAAATAAAGAAAATATCGTATAAATTTTTGTTTTCTCTAAATTGAATTTTTTTCATTATTCTTGATATTTCTTTTTGTCAACAAAATTTCACATTATTTACACATGTAAATTTATTATTTAAATTTCCATTTTACTTTACGGTGTGATACGCTCATTTTCAATAATTAAAATGTTTTTCTATATTGATTTTTTTATATCGGTTATTTTATCAATATGTTTTTTTTTCCATTTTATTCAATGATTTGTTGGAAATCATTTTGAATTTTATTTTTTAGACTACTTTTTTTTTATTTAATCATATTTTAAATCTAATTGTCTTTTCATTTTTTTTTTCACCTTAAAAACTTCCCCAATTTTTTTCCAATTTAACATCTCGAATTCAAGTTCTTGTAGAAATATTTTGCAAATAAAGTTGTAAATCAATTTTCTAATGAAAAGCTTATTTAATACTTCATATATTAGTTTCGGACTTCTCAATGATAGGTGTTAATAAGTTAATTATTTAATTGGACATACTTTCTCTTTAAATGTGATGCGGTTTCTAAATAATGTTATTCAATATTATAAATTTAACAAAAAAATAATTATAAATATATATTTGTCATGAGTATGACATTGTTCGCGGCAAAAATGATTATTAGCCACGACTGTAACCTAAATTGTGGCGCAATTGACTTTTTGCCACGGGAAAGATTTTCCCGTGGCATAAATTTTTTCCAAAATAGTGAATAAAATTTTTTCCGTAGCTAAACAAAATTTAGCCACGAATTATAAATTCCCGTGGCATAAATCGTGGCGTAAGTGTCAATTTTTTGTAGTGTTTTTTGTCGGGCTTGTTGCGCAATTTAATAAATTGAGTAACTGGGTAAGTAACTTTGAAATTACAAAATTGTCATTACATAATTAAACGTATACTTAAAGTAAAGTAGCATTCAACGAAAATAAAGCAAAATAAATTGTTAAACAACAATCATTTATTCATATAATCATATTCATTTTCAAGTCAGTAGTGTTAATAAGAATAATCATAATAAATTGCACAAATTCTCACTTGTGACAGACTAAATCCAATAATAAGAATAATCATAATAAGATCATTTACGTCAATAGTGAAGAACATTAAGTACGAATATTGTTCACATCTCGCAATAATACGGCGCAATCATCTTGATGTCACAATACACACCATGTTGCACTAATAATTTTGTACTATTATTTGTTATCATATCAAAAATATTAGTCACGGTAAAAATCCAGTGCGTAGCTAAGAGCAATAATTAGTCACGGGTAATTTACTTGTGACAATAAATCACAATTAGCCACGGTAAGAATTCAGTGTGTGGCTAAGAGCAATATAGTCACAGATAATTTAGTTGTGACAATAAATCATAATTAGACACGTTAAGAATTCAGTGTGGCTAAGCACACTAATTAGTCACGGTTAACTTACATGTGACAATAAATCACAATTAGCAACGACATTGTGGCTAAAAATAATTATTAGCCACGTTCGTGACTTGATGCGTGACTAAACGCATTTGTTAGCCACGGTCATGGCTTAATTCGTGACTAAAAACAATTATTTGTCACGGATATATTTTCCCGTGACATAAATTTTTTTACCAATTAATTTTGAAGGAAGGGGACTTTTTTTCCCGTGACTAAGCAAATTTAGGTCACGAATTATGAATTCCCGTGACATAAATCGTGGCGCAAGTGCCATTTTGTTGTAGTGAAAGTCGGTCGGTCGACCAGTGTCCTTTTACCTGCTCTGCAATTTTACTTACTCTGCCAGAAAAAGTACATAAAGTTGTCAGTGTGGTCGGTCGACCAGAAAAGTCGGTCGGTCGACCACTGTACTGACGAATTCTCTTTTTCTTATTTTTTTTCACTTTTCTGCAGAAATTTCAATTTCCACCAAAGGGTAAAACGAAAAATAAGAAGGAAAACGTAAATTTAAACTAAAGCACGGGTTGCCTCCCGTGTAGCGCTGGTTTAAGAGGTCCCGCACGACCTTTTACCTTCTAAGGAGCATCCTAAAAAGGGTCAAAGTAGGAAACTTCGACTTTTCCGACATACTCATTTTCTCCTCGGAAGTGCTTCACATATTGGCCATTGACTTTGAACCTCTCACCAGATGAGGTTTCTAATTCGATTGACCCGAATTTTGAGACAGCTGTGATGGTGTAAGGTCCGCTCCACCTAGATTTCAGCTTACCAGGAAAAAGACGAATACGAGCATTAAAAAGCAAAACCCTATCACCTACCTGAAAATCACGCCTAATGATTCTCTTGTCATGCCAGCGCTTTGTTTTCTCTTTGTAGATCCTAGCATTGTCATAGGAGAACAACCTGAATTCTTCTAACTCATTAAGCTGCAGTAAACGTTTCTCACGGGAAAGATTAGGGTCTAAATTAAGATCACATATAGCCCACCAAGACTTACGTTCTAACTCAACTGGTAAATGACAAGTTTTACCATAAATCAATCGGAATGGTGACATTCCTATTGGAGTTTTGAACGCGGTTCTATAGGCCCATAAAACATCATCAAGTTTTAGACTCCAATCTTTCCTAGACTTAGAAACTACCTTGGCTAGGGTCTCCTTAAGTTCTCTATTAGAGATCTCAACTTGACCACTAGTCTGAGGGTGATAAGCTAAACCCCTACGGTGTTGGACACCGAATTTATTTAACAAGTCACCTAAGCGTTTCTCTTTAAAATGAATACCTCCATCACTTATGACAACCCTAGGGACACCAAAACGAGGAAATATGATTTTTTTAAACAACTTAATAACGGCTTTTGCATCACAATGGGGAGTAGCAATAGCTTCTACCCACTTAGACACATAATCAACAGCTACAAGAATATACCTGTTACCTTGACTACTGGGAAAAGGTCCTTGATAATCAATGCCCCAGACATCAAAAATCTCTACCTCTAAAATACCTACTTGTGGCATCTCATGTCTTTTTGAGATATTCCCAGTCCTTTGACAGGCATCACAGTTACCTACAAAATTTCTACAGTCAGCATGTAAAGTAGGCCAATAAAAACCAGACTGTAATACCTTGGCCACGGTCCTAGATGGACCGTGGTGACCACCATATGCAGAAGAGTGACATGCTTCCAGAATGTCCTTCACTTCCCATTGGGGGACGCATCTCCGGATAAGTCCATCTCCGCATTCTTTAAAAACATAAGGGTCATCCCAAAAGTACTGTTTTGCATCAAACATAAATCTCTTCTTTTGTTGCCAAGACAACTCAGGAGGGATCTTACCTGTAACAGCAAAATTAGCAAAATCAGCATACCAAGGAGGGGGATAAGAACCTGAACTATTAATGATAAATAAACTCTCATCAGGAAACAAATCATCAATAGGTAAAGAATCTTCCCCATCAGTCAACTGTAGGCGAGATAGGTGGTCAGCTACCACGTTTTCCGCGCCTTTCTTGTCCCTGATCTCAATGTCAAATTCTTGGAGAAGGAGGATCCACCTTAAAAGTCTTGGCTTTGAATCCTTCTTTTGAAAAAGACCTTTTAAGGCTGCATGGTCAGTATAAACAATTACCTTATTACCCACTAAATATGACCTGAATTTTTCTAAGGCAAATATGACAGCTAGCATCTCCTTCTCGGTGGTGAAATAGTTGACTTGAGTCTCATCCAGGGTGCGGCTCGCATAGTATATAGCATTAAGAGCCTTGTTCTTCCTTTGACCAAGCACAGCACCCAGAGCATAATCACTAGCATCGCACATGATCTCAAATGGGAGATCCCAATCTGGTGGCTGGATGATTGGTGCTGAGACCAAAGCTTCCTTCAACCTGTTAAAAGCTGAAAGGCACTCATCAGAAAATTCAAAGATGGCATCTTTAAGAAGCAATTGTGTAAGTGGTTTAGCAATTTTAGAGAAGTCCTTAATGAAACGCCTGTAAAAACCTGCGTGCCCTAAGAAACTCCTCACCCCTTTGACATTAATAGGAGGGGGTAATTGCTCAATCACCTGCACCTTTGCTTTATCTACATGTATACCTTTATCTGAAATTAGATGCCCTAACACTACCCCTTCACTAACCATAAAATGACACTTCTCCCAATTTAAGACAAGATTTACATCAATACATCGCTGCAAGACTTTATCAAGATTAGCTAAGCATTGATCAAAAGCATTACCGTAAACAGAGAAATCATCCATAAATACTTCCATAATGTTTTCTATAAAGTCTGAAAAAATACCCATCATACACCTTTGAAAAGTAGCAGGAGCATTGCATAACCCAAAAGGCATCCTGCGATAAGCAAAAACACCCTGTGGACATGTAAAAGTAGTCTTACTCTGATCATCAGGATGGATGGGAATCTGGAAGAAACCTGAATAACCGTCTAGAAAACAGAAGAATTTATTAGAAGCCAGTCTTTCAGTCATTTGGTCAACAAAAGGAAGGGGGAAATGGTCTTTCTTGGTGGCGGCATTTAACTGTCTATAATCAATGCACATCCGCCACCCTGTTACAACTCTAGTTGGTATTAACTCATTTTTGTCATTCTTAACCACTGTGGTCCCTCCTTTCTTAGGAACCACCTGAACTGGGCTAACCCACTTAGAGTTTCCAACCGGATAGATAATACCTGCATCAAGAAGCTTCATAACCTCAGCCATAACTACATCCTGCATTTTAGGATTTAACTTACGCTGTCCCTGTCTATAAGGCTTATGCCCTTCCTCTAAATCAATTCTGTGCATACAAACATCAGGGCTTATGCCTTTAATATCATCCAAAGAATAACCTAGAGCTTTTCTATTCTTTTTAAGAACAGTCATTAAGGCAGAAAGTTGGTCAGGACTAAGTTTAGAGCTAACAATCGCAGGGTACTGTTCAGTATTATCTAAGAAAACATATTTAAGATTAGGAGGAAGTGGCTTACGCTCTGGTGCTTTTACCTCAACTGCCTGAACAGAATTAGTGTCTATAGAATAGCACATGTTTACCAGACTTGCATTAGCTAGGCTTATGAGCTTCTCATTCTCTTCTTCAGTGAGCTCATATTCCTCTTCCTCTTCTTCTATCAAATCCATCTTTTCAGCATCCTCAGCTGGAGTACCTGCACACTTATCCAGAATCGTCAGATCATCTAAGGGATCCTTAGTCAAGGATTCCCTCAAATTAAGGATAACATTCCTGTCTACAATATCGATGGAACAACAAGTATCATCAGTAGGAATAGTTGCCTTATGGGCAAGACTGAACTCGATAGTGTCATCCCCTATCTCTAAAGTAATGGTCCCGCTTTTGACATCTATTACAGCCCCAGCTGTGTGTAAAAATGGTCTACCTAAAATAATAGGTATTTGACTATCCTCAGCAATGTCTAAAACAACGAAATCTACAGGAATAAAGAACTTTCCCACTTTTACTGGGACATCCTCCAAGACCCCTAGTGGTCTTTGGGTTGATCTATCAGCCATCTGTACGGTGATATTGGTGACTTTAAGTCTACCTAAACCAAGTCTTTCGCATACAGAATAAGGTATGACACTGACACTAGCCCCTAGATCACAAAGGGCTTTCCCTATTACATGATTACCTATGGTACAAGGGATGGAAAAACTACCTGGGTCTTTTAACTTGGGTGCTATATTATCTTGTGAAAGAACATAACATTCTTCCACAAAAGCAACAGCACCGTCGTCCTGAAAATTCCTCTTACGACTTAAAATATCTTTCATGAATTTAGCATAAGAAGGTACCTGGGTAATTAAGTCAGTGAAAGGGATGGTTACCTCAAGATTCTTCACCATCTCTAAGAACTTACCAAATTTCTTATCCTCCTTTGAATTTTTCAGTCTTTCAGGATAAGGAATGGTGACTTTAGCCATAGGATCAGCAACCTTTGGCTTTTTCAGCTGTAAAATTTCAGTAAGGTCTTGAATGAAGGAAGGATCCAGTGATTCCGGAGTAAAAACGGCATTCTGCTCAGGAACGTTAGTCGGTCGACCAAGGGAAGTGGTCGGTCGACCAGAGTCTGCAAAATCCGAATTTTTTCTTTTTTCAGAATCTGATCGCACGTCAGGAACTGCGGTCGATCGACTTAAAGAATCGGTCGGTCGACCTCCTGCTTTTTTGACGGGATCAGATTCTTGATTTGGAATTTCGGCTGGACCATCCTCTTGAGTTGATTCTTCACAAACACGGCCACTCCTTAGATTTATGGCATTTAGCGTCTCCATGGGTCCCTCACAACTAGCTGGAGAGCTTTTTCTTTGGTTGGCTATGTTTATCAAGTGCTCCTCAAAAACTTTTGTGGAGGCAACGTGAGCCTCACTCATCTTGAAAACTGCCGTGGTTAAGGCATCAACAAGAGCTCTTAATTTCTCAATTTCGCCTGTGTTGTCGACCGTAGTAACTAGGTTCGCACTTTCAAGCTTTAGCTGGGTTGCCTCAAGCTTTTCAAAACGGGCTTCAACTGTTGTCTCAAGAGCCATCACTCTATTCATCTCTACATTCAGCCTTCTTGAATTCCCACGTGAACCCTTAAAAGTAGCCCTATGCGCCGCCATGTCTTCAATGGTTTTCCAACCCTTCATATGGTCGTGTTGTTCTGGAATCTTCCATTGGCGGCCACATCAAGAACCATCTTATAGTCATCATAAAGAGAGTTGTAAAAACAGTTACATAGGTCCCATTGTTGAAGGTTATGGTGAGGGATAGAACGGACCAATTTCTTGAATTGATCCCATGCTTCACAAAATCCTTCATCAGGCCCCTGCTGAAAGTTACGGATTTGGTTTCTCAAGTCCTCGGCTTTTGCAAGAGGAAAGTATTTCTTGTAAAAGGCCAATGCCAAGGCGGTCCAATCCGTAATATTCTCACTTGCCTTGTCAAGGTCCCGGTACCATTCTTGCGTGTCTCCTTTTAATGAGAACAGGAACATCGTTGCCAGCACCTCAACTCTAGTTACCCCTTCAGGAAGGGGTATGAAACAACAATAATCTGTGAAGGTTGTAACATGCTTTATTGGATCTTCATCGGGTAGACCTGAAAATCGACTCTGTTCCACCAAAGAAATATGAGTCGGGCGGAGTTCAAAGGAGCCAGTGGTTGGTGTACGCAAGGTGAATCCCTTCGGTAAATCTTTAGGCTTCGGCTGTAGGTAGCTGTAAATAGAATCCATAAAGAGAGTACTCAAGCCTTCCTCTCAAAAACCTGTCTTCTAAACAACACTAGAAGAAAAGGTAAGAACGGTCTTAAGGAACCTAAGTTCCTTAAGACAAGAAAAATAAACTAAAAATTAACAAACAAAATTATACCGTCTCCCCGGCAACGGCGCCAAAATTTGACACCCGTCGTTGAGGGGTGCCAAAGATAAGATTTATAAAACCTCAGCTTAAACTTAGATAGGATAAGTCAAGGGTCGAACCACAGAGAGACAGGGTAAATTATGTTTGTAAATTTAAAGTCTATTGCAAGTAACCAAAAAAGGGGGGTTTTGAATTGGGGTTTAAACTAACAACTAAGGTAATAACTAACAAGAAAATTAAAATAAGATAAAAAGGGGATTAGGAACTTTGGTTCCCCATGATCAAAACAAGTCAATGAAGGGTAAGAATAATCAAATAACACAATCCCAAGGAACAAAGAATAAACCTTTAGGTCAATATTCTACCCAATCCTTACGGTCTTAGGGTTCCTACAAAAGCACTAAACTTTCGTTCAAGGGCAATCCCAAAGTTGTTGTTAAACTAATCCTAATAATCTTTCAATCCTAAGGATTAGTTCACCAACAACAATGGGGGATTGGTAATTTAATCATCAAACCTATCAAAGTCAAGTCTTTATCATGGTTCCCCTAATTCCCAATCACAAGAATTAGCTGTGCATACTTTTAATTATAGAACTAACAATTACTAAGAATATTAAAGAGATGAACATAATCAAAGATGATAATAAAAGGGTAAACATGAAATAAGAAATAACAACAAGATGAATAACAAGATTGAATAAAAAGGAAAGATTGAATTGTGACAAACTTACAACTTTAATGGAAAATCTAAGAATAAAGATGAAAGCTTGGTACCAAAATCTAACAATGGAGGTTTTTCTCTAATTGGGGCTGCCTAACCTAATTTTAGAGTTTGGGTCTCCTTAAATAAGAATTGTTACAAGATTAGGAAAAATAGAAAAAAAAAAAAAAAACAGAAGTCTTCGAAACCGGGTCTGGTCGGTCGACCTAATTTGTCGGTCGGTCGACCAACTCTGCCAACGCGGATTTATTTTTATGCGAATTTGGGCTTCTGTGGAGAACTGGGCCTGTTTACGTACTTGACATCGGTCGGTCGACCACTATCGCAGGTCGGTCGACCGCTTCTCGTCCTTTACAGCTTTTGTCTGGTCCGATAATGATACTTGAATGCACCATCCGAATTCCTGCTCCAAAAACAGCTTCCCAAAGGCAAATAAAGCTTGGTTTTGCTCACTTCCGCGTATTCCTACATATAAAACATAGAAATGCCAAAGTAAACCGTTTCGGGAGAAAAAGCAACTAAAAGTCACGAAAGTGTTAGAAAATACGTGCCAAAAGAGTAAATAAAATGCATAAAATAGGCACGTATCACTTGCATTGTCGAATAAGGAACCAAGAAATAAGCACGCAACCTGAGCACGGCTGGGCAGCAGCACATGGGAACCGCAGGCTGCGGCCACCCACGCAGTCCTGCGGCCTGGCCAAGCGCAGGCTGCGGTATTTTGCGCAGGCTGCGGTTTAGTCTGACAGCAGCATCTTCGAAAGGCCATATCTCTCTCGTTTCTTATCCAAATGAGGCGTGTCACCTATCGTTGGAAAGCTAAGATCACAAGCTTTCACCTCCACTTGGCCTTGCATCAATAGGAGCTCTAAAACTCGAGATATAGTCGTTTGAAGTTGACCCTTGTGAAACCGAGTTTTCAATTCTTCATTTTGGCTCTTGGTTGTGTATGCCAAGGCTTCAATTCTTCCTTTTTGCTTGCTTCTCTTTACTTTGCACTTATTCCCTTGGTTAAGCTTTGCCTCTCCTTCTCCTCCTTGATATATGAAATGTAAACTTGTGCATGAGACTCGTCACATGAATTCTCTTTATTGTATTACTCATGTGGGTAAAATGTTGGATACTTCCGTTGTTGGTGCATGGTTGAATGCTTAAGCCGTTTTAGTAGCTAAACTGAGGAGGAAGACCCCCCGGCCGGGCAACCGGAAGGGAAACCGGCTCCCGCTTCAAGTTAGCTTCTCAAAACCAGCTTAAGTGTTGTCTTGATTGATTTGAAGCTCACATGTATTAAATGAGTTAGTTAACGTTATGTTAGCTTGAGTGGTAATGATAACGGTTATGTTGTCTTACTTGTAATTTGATAACGGTTATGTTGTCTTGAGTTGAGTCGAGTAATGGTTATGTTACTTTACTTGTGATTTGATAACGGTTATGTTATCTTAAGATTGAGTCGGGTAACGTTTATGTTGCCTTGCTTGTGTCTGGATGACGGTTATGTCATCCTAAGTTTGTGAGTGACGGTTATGTCACCTTGTTTGTGAATGGATAGCGGTGGTACGATTTGTGTATCATTGTAATGAACCAATGCCACCCCGGTTATGGGTTTTATCTATGTTCGGGATTGGTCGGTGTCCGTGGTTATGCGGCCCGGTCCCCGTGTGTCGTTCGGTGTAGGTTATTACATCGAGAGGTCTGGCCAGGTCTTAGGCATATAGTTGTCGGTTATGCACTATACATAGAGACGGTGTCGTGGTTATACGTCCCGATAGCTAGTGTCGTGGTTATGCGACCTAGCGGTCAGTGGTAACGGTTATGTTCCCTGACGGCGTTCATTCTATTCTTGTATGTTCTGTGATTGGCCATGCCATCTAGTGTTGGCCTATGAGTCAATTATTTGCTTGTTGTTTGTGTGAATGAACATGCCATCAAGTGTTGGCCGCTGAGTCATTCACTTGGGTTGATTATCCGTTTGATATAGTTCACATGATGACCTTGTTTGTAGTTCACATGTTGGTTCATGCTTGACTATGTTTGTCATATTTGAATATGTCATATTTAAGTATTTATCTTTGTATATGCATGTTCATATGTATATGTTGTGTTGTATTACCGTTTACGTGTTTTCTGACAAAAAGTGGCTGGGAGAACCTCGAGTTACTCCCCACTGACTGTGGCGTACATGTTTCATGTATGTAGGTTGGTGCTGTTTGGGGAAGACGTGTGGCTAGCGAGCATTGTTGATTAGTCGACAATTACCTATATACGTTTAGCTTAGATTTAATTATGTTGTCATCGAGGGATACCTTATCCCTTGTGATCTTTCTTTTATCTTGTATAAGTTATACTTTTCTTTAGTTTTAATCTTTCACATGTTCTTTTGATATTCCGCGATTAAGCTTATTTATATATGTCGAAAGTTTTTAAAAATACCGTATTTCCGCTGCAAGTTGCTTATTTATTTTTATGTAATATCGCGGGGTGTCACAGTTGGTATCAGAGCAGTAATGCTCCCGACGCACGCACGTGTACCCCAAGTTAGATATGAACTTGACCTGAAATAATGAATGAGAGATGGGTAGACTTAAGGACCAAGTGGTAGTCTGTACTGTGATTTCTCTTTGTTAGGTCTAACCGGTTTGTTAATTGTCCTTGAGTTTATTGTTGTGCTTTAGAACAGGTGAACCGTGAGCTCATCTGAGTGGTGATAAAGACTGGAGCCTACTACCGAAGTTGAAAGATCCTTGTTTTCCTTGGTAAATGCTTCTTTGTTCCTGAATTTAGCTCTTCTTATCATGCATCGCCTTCCTTCTCTTGCCTCCGGATGCATTTCTTTTGTTTTCTTAAACTCTCTTCTATCTTGTCTCGGAAGCTACTTTTGTAACCTTCCGACTCAACCCATGATTGTTACCTTCTCCTTCTCTTGGCACTTCATAAGTATCATACCTTAGTTGAAATTTGAGGAACTTGTTTGAGGATAACCCCTTAGCCTTCTTTTGGAAAGACAATGTTTTGGAATGGTTTAAGGAGTGTAATAGGCTATGTCGTAATGAACCTAAGGCTTAGTTGCTTGACCTATGAGGAATAAAGTTGGTTGGTAGAACTCTTGGCTTAAATAATGAGTAGTAGATGTGATATTTGGCGAAACTTAACCTTTGGGATCATGATTGAGATTGAGAGCTTTTAGATTAGAGTGTGTTGGTTCAAGATTACAAGGTAAGTGGTAGGACTCATAAGAATGAAATTGGGAAGTATACTTGAAACGCTAGTAAGGATAAATAGATGGGTGAAGTGAATTAGTAATGCTTAACTTTGAGAAATATGTTTGATTTTAATTGGTATATCTATCAATTGTGGTGAATGAGAATTGTTCATAATTATGGATGAGTAATGGAGGGATTAGTAATGTGACCTTGGAAGGATTTATTGGAAATGTGTGCTCTTAGTTGCTTGAACGGAATTAGTGTTGTGCCTTAGTGGGGTACTTAAAGGTCATATTTTGGAATGTCTGAATGGTGTGGTGTAGTACAACTTGTGGACTTGTAGCTTTTAGAACCTAAGATATCTAAAGAATGTTTGGGTTCCTTACATAGAGGTGTGAGGACGTTTTTAGTGAATCTTAATGTTCACGTTCTGAGGGACTTGAGGAATCTACTTCTTTATGGGATTGAGTGGGAGTGAGGTGATGAATTGTAAAGTAACTTTGGTATAGAGATGGTTGACCCTGTAGTGTTATAGATAGGAATGCCATTTGAGGAATGTAAGAAATAGAGATACCCGAACTTTATGAAGTGGTTGTTATTGAGGTAACCGTACACCTTTAAATCTTGGAAGAGCTCATAGTATGGTAGACCTTTTGGGAGGATATGCCTTGGAAAGAGTTAGTTCGACATCCTTGAATTGAGAAATAGGAGTTGAGAACCTTGTGAGGATCCCATAAATCCCGAGCCTTGAGATTTGTGCCAGTTGAAATCCTAACCTTGCTTCAACGCCTTTCTTCTTCTTTCCCCTCCCTTGTGAACTCTACCGAGCTATGCTTTCCTAACGATTCTTACTTGAACTTCGGTCATATCTTATATCTTCTTAACTCTAATGCTTACTCTTCCATTCTGGGCTTCACTTTTATTAGCATCCTTAGCCTGGAGTTTCCAACCTTGTAACCTTGTCTCTCTCGCTCTCACAAGTTCCCGTATCTTGCTTTTCTCTGAGTTTGTACCATGTCCTTACCCTTGTAAACCTTGTCGTCCTTCCTTTGGTTAGCCGTGAGGTTGGCCCCTTTTGGGGGATGATAATGTATGTTTGAGGACCCTTGGTTTGGTTTTATCGGAATTAGTTGAGTGAGGTTGCAATGATGTCCTTAGGTAATGAGGTAGTATACCATCCTAGTAGTTTTGTGTTAAGACTTAGCTATGTGAGTGCTTCTTAGGTTTTGGTGACAATCGTGAGAGTGGTGTTGTTGGTGGTTTGCTATGAGAGTGTTTATGGCTAAGTAGAAATCGTTGGATGGGAGTTGTTGCCTTTTGGATTGAATGCCCTCCTTATGGTGATAGAATTTGGTAATCAATGTTATAAGAGGTAATTTGTGGTTTGGGTTGAGAAACCTTGAGTAGATGGAACTAGATGCTTGGGTGTTGGACCGGCAGTCCTATATTTGGGTGTATTCGAATTGAGGAATATCGTGTTGTACTTTTGGAATTTGAGGTTGTGGATGAATATCTCATAGCCCTTTTTGTGGGAATGTGTAAGATTTAGAGAATGCCGTGTTCACCCTTTGATTGTCCGTATGGGTATATTGGATTTTGTTTGGGTTGGTTGGTTGTCCTAAGATGTGATTGCTCCTAGACTGAGGTCCTTGTTTGATGCTTCACCTTGGTGAGAACCTTAGCTTGCGTTGGTCGGATGTGAGTTTGACTTTATCAGTAGGTTTGGGTTTAGTCTTATGGAGGTTGTTGAATGTTGGGTAATGATCGCGAGTGGTTGAAACCCTTTGGTGATGAGGTACCTTATACCATGGATAACCTAGAAGTGAGTGACCCAAGTGAGTTGAGGTAACCTTGAGAGTTTGGTGGATTTAAAAGAGCTGTCTTCCGAGAAGTGTAAGGAATCGTGATGACGATGTTTCTTTTGTGGATCGAGTGGTTAGTGTCTCCGCATCCTGGGAGAGTTATCCCTCATCCCTTAACCTGAAGCTCTTGTTTTCCCTCTTTCCTCTCTTGTTGAGAACCGTCCTTGACTTTGGGAAGTATGGTTCGATGCCTTGTCTTAGTTAGCTTCCTTGTCAACCTTGTTGTGTTAGGAGTTTCTTGATGTTCTAATCTGTTTCTCTTTGGTTGTTTATGTGTGACTTTCATGCTTGTGTGTTGCTTGAACGATGTTCAATTTGTTTTCCATTTATGTACTTCATAATTGACTTGAGTCACCTTACCTATGTTGTTGGAGGTTTTCATTCCGGTTACAATCTTATTTTGATTTTAGATTTCAAAATGAAAACTCTCTTTCGAAAATGACATGTTTTGAAAAGCTTGGTTGACTTATAAAATTTTGAATGATTTTGGCGTTTGATTTGATGTGAGACTTGTTATTGGAGACGTCTAATGACTTGTCTCACGCTTGTCAGCGCATAATCCGTTTTCGACTTTTGAACTTGTCCTTGTTTCGGGACGTCGGGCTCTTGAGTACGTAACGAGAACCCTAATGCTCCGTTAATGAGGACTTGTGCCCCTAGAATTTTCCATTCGAAAATATTTGAAAGAAAGTTATGTTTTTAGAATGTCAACTTTTGATGGACACCTTTTCTACCTTCAAGTTTCGAGGACGAAACTTTTTAAAAGGTGGGGTGATTGTAACACTCCGATATTTTCCGTATTGAAAATTTAAAGATTTAATTGAATTTCAAGAATAATTTATATTTTAATTAAATTTCGTAAATATATATTTGTAAGAGTTAATTTATAAACAATACCAATATAATGACCCTTTTTCATAAACAGTACCAACATAATTGATAATTAGTAATCAATACCAAAATATTAACTTTTTTCTACGATAGGTACCAAGTCACGTGAAAATCCCATATTAATCTACTCGAATAGGACCAAAAAGTCATTATTCAAGTACAAACCTCTACTCACCCATCTTCAAAATCATTCTCTCAGATCAAACCACTTTTTAAACTAGGAAAAAACTAGAGTAAAAAGGCGACTTGGTACCTAACATAGAAAAAAGTTAATATCTTGGTATTGATTACTAATTATTGATTATGTTGATATTGATTATGAAAAAGAGGACTAAAGTTGGTAGTGTTTATCAATTTACTCTATTTGTAATAAGAATATTTCGTTTTAAAGCTTTTTAGTTTCAATTTATGTTTCGAGTTTTATAAATCTAAGTTTCGGTTTTATTTACGAGAAATGACATGTATAGCGGATAATTTCATGAAATGTGGTTTACTTGCATATTTTTGTCCTATCTTGAGTAATAATAGACTTGAGAGGTTGTTTCCGTCTTAATTAGTCAAATCCGAGTCCATCCCGACTCATTAAATGAATTCCGAGTCATTTCCGACTCAAAAACCCTTATAACCCCGATGTTGTGTTTTATTTCACACAACCGATTCATTTCTTCATCCTCCTCAAAAATCAGAAAAACCCATTCACCATTGTTGGTGTTTCTCCATGAGCACAAAATCGACTCTAGCATCTTCGTTTCTTGCTCAAATTCCGAGTTCTTGGTAGGTATGTTCTCCTCTTCTTCTTCTCTTTCTTTTCATGTCTTTAAAAGTTAGTATTGTTGTGCTTTCGGAAAAACCCCTTTTTCTAGGGTTTGTGTATGATCCGTTTTTCCTTTTGTTCTTGAGCGAGAATGGATGTATGGGCTTCAATGAAGGATTCTTTGAAGATTTGAAGAGCTTTAAAGGTAACTTTGAGAGGTTACTCGACTTTAAGTCAAAAATCGTTGTGTATTGTTGTTGTTGGTTGATTTCTGAAATTTGAGGATGGTGTTGGTTAATTGTTGCTTAATTTTCTGAAAGCTTTGGTGTATTGAGTTGCTTGGTTATCTTTTAATCGATTGAAATGAATTTCATGTTGTTTGGTAGTAATGAATGAAGATTTTGGTGGTGGTTAATGGGTTAGTTAGTATCCGTCACATGCTTAATTCGTTTTACCAATATTATTATTTTCGATTGATTCTAATTCATGTTTGAGTTGACGATTGTTGGTTGTTATCGTTCGTTCAAGTTTATATGTTAATGTATATATGTGAATGGTTGGCATTACGTGTTGTATACGTCGCGTATTACCGCCTTGCATTGTCGAATAAGGAACCAAGAAATAAGCACGCAACCTGAGCACGGCTGGGCAGCAGCCCGTGGGAACCGCAGGCTGCGGCCACCCACGCAGTCCTGCGGCCTGGCCAAGCGCAGGCTGCGGTATTTTGCGCAGGCTGCGGTTTAGTCTGACAGCAGCATCTTCGAAAGGCCATATCTCTCTCGTTTCTTATCCAAATGAGGCGTGTCACCTGTCGTTGGAAAGCTAAGATCACAAGCTTTCACCTCCACTTGGCCTTGCATCAATAGCAGCTCTAAAACTCGAGATATAGTCGTTTGAAGTTGACCCTTGTGAAACCGAGTTTTCAATTCTTCATTTTGGCTCTTGGTTGTGTATGCCAAGGCTTCAATTCTTCCTTTTTGCTTGCTTCTCTTTACTTTGCACTTATTCCCTTGGTTAAGCTTTGCCTCTCCTTCTCCTCCTTGATATATGAAATGTAAACTTGTGCATGAGACTCGTCACATGAATTCTCTTTATTGTATTACTCATGTGGGTAAAATGTTGGATACTTCCGTTGTTGTTGCATGGTTGAATGCTTAAGCCGTTTTAGTAGCTAAACTGAGGAGGAAGACCCCCCCGGCCGGGCAACCGGAAGGGAAACCGGCTCCCGCTTCAAGTTAGCTTCTCAAAACCAGCTTAAGTGTTGTCTTGATTGATTTGAAGCTCACATGTATTAAATGAGTTAGTTAACGGTTATGTTAGCTTGAGTGGTAATGATAACGGTTATGTTGTCTTACTTGTAATTTGATAACGGTTATGTTGTCTTGAGTTGAGTCGAGTAATGGTTATGTTACTTTACTTGTGATTTGATAACGGTTATGTTATCTTAAGATTGAGTCGGGTAACGTTTATGTTGCCTTGCTTGTGTCTGGATGACGGTTATGTCATCCTAAGTTTGTGAGTGACGGTTATGTCACCTTGTTTGTGAATGGATAGCGGTGGTACGATTTGTGTATCATTGTAATGAACCAATGCCACCCCAGTTATGGGTTTTATCTATGTTCGGGATTGGTCGGTGTCCGTGGTTATGCGGCCCGGTCCCCGTGTGTCGTTCGGTGTAGGTTATTACATCGAGAGGTCTGGCCAGGTCTTAGGCATATAGTTGTCGGTTATGCACTATACATAGAGTCGGTGTCGTGGTTATGCGTCCCGATAGCTAGTGTCGTGGTTATGCGACCTAGCGGTCAGTGGTAACGGTTATGTTCCCTGACGGCGTTCATTCTATTCTTATATGTTCTGTGATTGGCCATGCCATCTAGTGCTGGCCTCTGAGTCAATTATTTGCTTGTTGTTTGTGTGAATGAACATGCCATCAAGTGTTGGTCGTTGAGTCATTCACTTGGGTTGATTATCCGTTTGATATAGTTCACATGATGACCTTGTTTGTAGTTCACATGTTGGTTCATGCTTGACTATGTTTGTCATATTTGAATATTTTATATTTAAGTATTTATCTTTGTATATGCATGTTCATATGTATTTGTTGTGTTGTATTACCGTTTACGTGTTTTCTGACAAAAAGTGGCTGGGAGAACCTCGAGTTACTCCCCACTGACTGTGGCGTACATGTTTCATGTATGTAGGTTGGTGCTGTTTGGGGAAGACGTGTGGCTAGCGAGCATTGTTGATTAGTCGACAATTACCTATATACGTTTAGCTTAGATTTAATTATGTTGTCATCGAGGGATACCTTATCCCTTGTGATCTTTCTTTTATCTTGTATAAGTTATACTTTTCTTTAGTTTTAATCTTTCACATGTTCTTTTGATATTCCGCGATTAAGCTTATTTATATATGTCGAAAGTTTTTAAAAATACCGTATTTCCGCTGCAAGTTGCTTATTTATTTTTATGTAATATCGCGGGGTGTCACAATTATTATTATTAATATTATATTATTAGTAGGGTACTACATGTTGTATTTAGTCTGAGCATTATGATGATGATGATGATGATTATTATTATTATTATTATTATTATTATTATTATTATTATTATTATTATTATTATTATTATTATTATTATTATTATACTGATAATGTTGTTAATAGTATGTTTATTATTAGTAAGGTTGTTCACACTTCAATTTATTAAAGTTGTTAAGTGAATCTTATTATACAAGAATGTGACAGTTATCAATAGTTCAATTATATTTTGTATGTTCGCTTATTTAATTGAGTTAGTTATAAAAGTAGTAAGGTCGGGTTGGTTAAGTTAATTGAAGTAGTTATGTTTAATACGGTCTCGTCATGCGTAATATATTATTTAAATTGTTTATTTGAACAATTGATATATTATTTTTGTTTTCGTAGTTATATTAGTTAGTGATTACGTATATTATATTGTTTTTTTTTTGGTAAAATGTGAGTGTGTAGTATATCATATCAAAAAGATAATTACAAAGATAGTATCAGGGATCGAGTCCCATTACAAGCAAAAGAATAATTAAAAGATGCCAACACTTGAGAGCCAATCACTATAGATATGATCAACATCATTGTCTAGTTTAAATTTAACTCTTCTTCTAATGTCCTCTTCAATTTGACGAGCCACTAAATCTGGTCTTTTCACCCATTCATTTATTCTGGCATTATTCCTTTGATTACATACTGCATAGTAGAAAGCATTGAGCAAAGTAGTCTGACTCTGCCATTAGACGTTCTTCCTGAAGCAAGCAGCCATAGAAGGTTCTGATGGCCAGTTCCCTCCAAACCAGTGCACCAGATAAGAGATGATTCTGCAACTATATTCACACTCAGAGAATAGATACTCAATTGTCTCAGGATGTCTCTGACATAACACACACCTGTCGTCTGAAATACAGCCAAGTCTAAACAACTTGTCTTTAACATTCATACCCCCTTGAACCATCAACCATGTGATCATTGAATGTTTAGGGACATTCCAGTGATTCCAAACCACCTTATACCAGTCTTGAGTAGTCTGCAAAGGACACAAAAACTTATATCCTTCACTGATAGAGTACCCTTTAGGGTTCCCAGTCCAACTATCCTGATCATAACCCTGCTTGATCCTTTCCTTCACCTTGCAAACATTCTTCCATACCCATTTTGCATCCTTAGGAGGAGTGTAATCATGCCATGGTGATTGTTTAAGGTAAACAGAATTGACCCATTTCACCCATAATCTGCCAGCCTTGGTATATATCCAGTGTACCAGTTTTCCAACAATAGCCTCATTCCAAATAGCAGTCTTTTTTATTCCCAAACCTCCTTCTTTCTTAGTTAAGGTAACTCTATCCCAAGCTACCAAAGGCACCCTATGAAAATCTGCACTGCCATCCCATAGAAAGTTCCTACAGATAGCTTCAATTCTCTTGGTAACACTTGCAGGGATGATGAACATTTGAGCCCAGTATTGATGAAGAGTGTGAAGAACAGAATTGATGAGAACAATCCTACCAGCATAGGACAGCTTTTTGTCACCTATCCCACGAATCCTTGACACCATTTTTTCAGTTACAGCATTACATTCCAGCTTTGAAAGTTTGGATGCTTTTATTGGAACACCAAGGTATCTAAAGGGCATACTACCTGCTTTGAAGCCAGTAACAGATAGGATTCCTTCCTTGATATCATCATTCATACCATTGAAATAAATTTCAGACTTAGAGTTATTCATACTCAAGCCAGAGGAACTGGTAAAGGATGAGAAAGCTCTCATTAAGAGCATAATAGAATCAGGCTTACCCTTACAGAAGAGAAGTAAATCATCTACGAACATGAGATGAGTGAGTTTAAGGTCTTTGCATAAAGGGTGGTATTGGAAGGGCCATTTGGTAGTAGCATACTTGAGCAATCTGGTCAAATGCTCCATGCAGATTATAAACAGAAGAGGGGATATAGGATCACCCTAGCGTAGTCCTCTTTTACCCTTAAAGTACCCAAAATTGCTACCATTCAGGGAGAGTGTAAAAGAGGGATCCTTACACATTGCATCACAAGCCGAATGAAATGGACAGAGAATTTCAACCCATACAACATTTGCTCCACAAAGGCCCATTCCACTGTATCATATGCTTTCTGAAGATCAATTTTAAATAGGCATCGAGGAGAAGCACTCTTCCTAGCATACATATGAACAATGTCCTGACAGATCAAGACATTTTCTATGATTGATCTATCTTTAATAAAAGCACTTTGGTTTTCATGAATGATATCAGGTAGAATACCAGCTAGTCTGTTGCAGAGTAGCTTAGAAATCACTTTATAGATCAAATTACAACAGGCAATTGGCCAGAAGTTGGCCAGAATGGAATGAGGGTCAGATTTGTGGCATTGAGTTTTTGCAGAAGTTGGCCAGAATGGAAGAATTCTTTGATGGCTTGACATAAATCATTCCCCACAATGTCCCAGGAGTCTCTAAAGAACCCACTTGTAAACCCATCTGGGCCCGGTGCTTTGTCTACAGGGATTGAGAACACCACTTGCTTAATCTCAGCATCTGTGACAGGAGAGGTGAGAGTTTGGCTGTGAATGTCAGTGCAGAAAGGCCATGTGTTCAACACATCCTGTCTAACATACTCAGTTTGTTTGTTGCTTCCAAGCAGATTCTGATAATAATTCAGAAAAGCTTGCTGGATACTGTCAGTATCAGTACATAATCTGCCAGTCTGGTCCTGAATATGGACAACTTTATTCTTCATACTTCTCTTCTTAATAGAGCTATGAAAGTATGCAGAGTTAGCATCTCCCTCCTCTAACCATTTAGTCTTTGCCTTTTGTTGCAGAAAACTGTTCTTTGCATTCTGAAGATATCTGGCTTCTGCAAAGGCATTAATTTCTTGAGATATAAGATCCTGGTTGGTTTGCATTATCAGACTGAAGTTGTTGTTGGATGTCATCTAACAAAGCCATGGCTGCACTTGCTTTAGTCTCAATATCAGAAAAAATAAGTTTTATTTAACTGTGTGAGCACTGGTTTGAGCGGTTTTAAAAGTTTTACAATGCTGAACATCCTGGTACTATCTATCTGCAGATTCCAACCTTCAGAGACTGTAACAACCCGGCCCGCCACCGTCGTAACACAAACCCAATAAGATGGGTGTGCACTTTTGGGCCCGTTATTTGTCCTCACTTAAGCCCAAAAGCACAAGGCCTTGTTACTAAGTGGTGGGTGGAAGCTATTATAAACATATCACAAGCCTCACATTCTACCGATGTGGGAAAACTTTCTTCTCATACTCTTGGGGTGTTACAAAGTCCCCCACTTAAAGAACACAACGTCCTCGTTGTGCCTCAACCTTGACCGCAGCCAAGTCCAGAATCTTCCCCCGCTAGGTGGGTGACCCGGGTACTCTTGACCACAGGCTCACCACACGGTCGCAGGGTCGCTCTGATACCATTTGTAACAACCCGGCCCGCCACCGTCGTAACACAAACCCAATAAGATGGGTGTGCACTTTTGGGCCCGTTATTTGCCCTCACTTAAGCCCAAAAGCACAAGGCCTTGTTACTAAGTGGTGGGTGGAAGCTATTATAAACATATCACAAGCCTCACATTCTACCGATGTGGGACAACTTTCTTCTCATACTCTTGGGGTGTTACAGAGACCTTCGAACGAACTCAGCAGATGAGCTCCATATATTAAAGTATTTGAAACTGGCATTCTTCCTTCCATCTAACTTGATGTTTCTGACAATGCAAGGATTGTGATCCATAAGACCTTCAGGATGGAAATGGGCATGCATCTCAGGAAAACATCTAAGCCAATCTTGATTGATAAGAAACCTATCCAACCGACTATATCTCCTACTGTGCCCCTCTTGTTTGTTAGTCCAAGTGAAGAAAGCACCAGTAGCAGTGATGTCTATAACTCCATACTGATCAATACATTGAATAAAAGCATCCATATCCTCTTGTTTGGTTCTGCCTCCTAGCCTCTCATCAGGAGATACCACAATATTGAAATCCCCAAAGATTGCCCAAGGGCCATTACAAGAACTTGCAATAATACTCAATTTATGCCATAAGTCAAGTCTTTCAGCACCCTCATTATAAGCATAAACAACCGTGCACAAAAATTGTTTCTGACTGGCTCTAATCACCACCTTAGTATAGATGAATTGGGGGTCATATTGCAAAATGAAGACATCAAAAACAGATGGCTGCCACATCACCCACACCCTGCCTCCCTTATGAAGATGACAATTGGTGGTAACACACCAACCATCCAATAAATTATGCATTACATTACTAACATTGACACCACTTATTTTAGTCTCAAGCAGTCCAAAAAGACTAGCTTTATTATTCAGAATAAAATTTCTAACTAACTTTTGCTTATTCACATTATTCATACCGCGCACATTCCAAAAACCAATATTATTCATTATTAATGAGTATAAAATTGTTACCACTTTCCAACACTGGTACTGCTTCAACATTTCTGACATTTGGAGCCAATGGTTCTTGATCTGACTGCATACTGGTATCAATGGATTCTGGTGGTTATTCTTACTGATAACCATTGCTTCACCTTCTGCTTGTGGGTTAGTGGCTGGTCTGAGAGGAGGGAAGTCTATCACACTGACTGCTGAAGTATCAGCAGTAGGGTTGTTTACAGGTTTCCAAACTTTCTTAACCCCCTGCACTTTTGATTTTTGTCCCTTTCTACAGAATTGTCCTTCATGTCCCAGTCCTTTGCATTTGTCACACTGGACTGGTTTCCATTCATAATCCACATTAAGCACCACCATATTCCCAGTTTCATCAAGGAACTTGATAGATTTCGGGAATATCTGACCTATTTTTAATTCTACCATAACCCTCGCAAATCCCAGTCTGGTTTTTTTCCTCTGTAGCAAGATCAGATTTCACATACTGCCAAACCAGATTCGCTATTGCAGGTAAACATTTGCCCCAGAACCTCAATGGTAGGCCATGGAGCCTAACCCATGCCGGAACAACTTTCACCTCCTCCTTTAGAAGATCAATATCCTCCTTCCATGGTTTCACTATTAGTGGTTTGTTATCAAACATGTGATAACCTGCTTTCATTACTGCCTCCTTTCCTTTCATTTCCTTAAATCTTACCATGAATATGCCATTGGGTAAGAAGGAAATTTTATCTATCCCATGCTTACCCCCAAACTCTGTTAACATACCCCGTGAGGATTTCCCATGGAGGGTTAGCACCCATGACAAAGCAATACACTGCATGTTGCCAGTACTCCAGTTCCTCTTTAGTGTCCTCTGTAGTAAATTGTAACAACTTCTTAGAATTCTCATCCATGGATCCTTCAACCTCTGTTTGTGTCTCTATTTGCTCAACTACATTCTTTTTGCCTCTCTTTGTGATCCATGGGACATTATCAGCAGGGTTCTCTTCATCATCATAAGACAGACCAGGGATCGTGACTATTTCATGCATAGGTTTGGTACGTAGCACATCATTCTCATCAGGCCCCTGCTTCCTCTCATTGAAACGACTACTACTGCCTTTTTTCAGGAACGGATGATGTTTAGTGTCAGTAAGGTGACGATTTTGAAGTGACATTATTTTGTTTACTTGCTAGCTTGCTTTTGGACTATATTGCTATTCCAGGTAGGATACACTGACCTTATACTCTATGATGTGTTATGAATGGTGTGGTGTTGTGTGCTATGGATGCTCAGTATGATTGATATGAGAATGATATTGGTTGGATTGATTGTGGATTATTGGTAATGACATGAGCATTTCATTATTTAATAGCATGATTGAATAATTATATCGTTGCATTCATGAGCATAGCATATGCATTGGTTACTGGGAAAGTTATGGTCAGATATTGTTATGATATAAAGCCTAGGATGGTTCTGCAGACCAGGCCAAATGTCTTATCAGCTATTGAGATGGTGTTCGGCGACGGCCGATTATAGTCTGCCGGGAGGTTCGGTATGGCTGGGTGTTACGGGTTTGAGATTGAGAATGAGATTGAGCTCCAGCATATCATGGCATTTGCATATCATCATTGTTGCATTATCTATTATTGTGTTAAACTACTCAACTGCGAGGTTGACAGTGTATTCGTGTGACACCTACGATGATCCGGAATGGGGAGTAGATTCTACAGGTCAGAGACAGATGAGCTAGGAGCCGGGGCAGGATTGTGAGATGCGGGACTTGGACTTACTTAGCTTATAGATCACTCTAGTATTTTCTCTCGGAGTTTATTTTATTTCTTATAACTCAGTTTTGTGTTTGGTCTTTGGACAAGTTGTAAGAGGTTTTATCTATCGTTTAATTATAAATTATTGTGGTTGTTTTACTTTTTTATTCACTACCTCGGTCTTCCGAGATGGTAACAGTCCTATTTATTTGGGAAGGTCTTGCTAAAGGCTTCTTTATAAATGAGGCTGTTACAATAGCCTTATTTTTACAGCAGTAATTTTCGTGCAGCGCAGCAAGAGAGAAATGCGTAATATTAATATACAATTAATATATTTTAGCAAAGCGTTCTTTTTTTTGGTAAAATGTAAATTTTATAAATCTCAAAAGTAACATATAAATCATACTAGTGTTTGACCATTGTTCAAATACAACTCATAAGCAACTCAAAAAATACATGTACAATAGAAATAGATTAATACTTACTCGAAGATGTCATCCATACGAGTCGAATTTCAGGGATGGATCACCAAAATTTATACAGTCAATACCCAATCAAATTTTAACTAATAATTAGGCTTCTCGTATAACTAATTCACTGTGAATTGTTAGAAAATGTGTCCTCAACAATACTGTGATCACGCCAATGATAATTATCATTGTCAAATCTTATGATAAGAATATGCAAGGGATGATCCGATATTATATAGTCAACTGACCAACATTAATCGATAATGATTGGCTGACTAGAGTTTGACATTACTGTCGTATGACGGTGGTGGTCAGTTGATGCCTTTAGGTCACACCTATAGGATTAGGCCCAAATTGATAATTAATTAATTGTATGTGATACAGATTAATTAATCCCTTATATGTAAGAGTTGGTTTTTGTATTATAGTAATATGATTAAATAAGACTTAATTCGGTGATTAAAATGTTAATTACTAAATAAAGTTGAGGTTTCGTATTTGTTTTGAGGTAGAGATAATTAGTCATTTATGTTTACAAAGAGTTGTAAATTTAACTGATTTTTATTATGGGACTCATTATATATTGATATAATGATAGTATACTACTCAAATGTTGAATGTATATTATTTTATTAATCACAATATTTAATTGTTAAATAATTGTATTAATATTTAATTATGTAAGATAATTAAATATAAAACTTATAAGCATTTGTGAGACAAATATATATTATAAGACCAAATAAACCCATTTTGCCTAATTTAGGCGTGTGAAATAAGGAGTATAAGATACTCTTTGTGTTTTGTCATTTGGTAGTTGTAAAAGATGCTCCAACATCTTATGACACATTTGACATCCTAGTCTACAACCTATTTAAAAAGCATTTGCATGTGTATAATAAAGAGAGGACTAAGAGTGCTCAAAATGGATCTTTGGCCGTGAAAAAGAGTGAAAAAGAATAACACAATTGTTCTTGCTTTTCTCTCAAAAACAATTACACATAGAAGAACCTCTTTTCACCCTTCTCTCATATTTTATCTTATATATATACAAATTAAATATTAATAGTGTAGTAATATTAGAAATTTTGTAAGATAATAATAAGGGATTATTATTACTAATATCTAGTTAATATTAATAGTAATTTTTGGGTTAAGTCTTGTGTGCATCGTAAAAGAGGCAATCTACTTTGGTTGCTCCGTGGAGGATCATCCTAAGCTATCTTGGACCGATGGTAAAAATCTGATTCTTTATTTTTCTGCAATTTTATTTGCATTCAAAAGATCAAAACTATATTTAAATCGTTAAATTGATTAAATAATTAGTGTGACTAATTAAGTAGTAAGGTTGGTATGACCGTGTAACCTACAAGTGGTATCAGAGCATACAGTTGTTTGCATGCAACTCGATTTTACGTTTTTTACGAGTAATATGATTAAAAATAAAAACGTAAAATATTTAGTTCATATGAGATATGCACGAAAATATTTATGCATGTATACTTTCTGGTCTTAAAAATGTTTTAGGTTATTTTATATGATTTATGGAATTATTTTGTTCGTTTTTACAAATAATAGTTAATTTCAATTATATAATCGGTTAAAAACGTTTTAATTATGAGAAAAAAATAGCAAATTAAACTTTATGGCCGAGATTTTTATATATGTTCTCATATGCATTCAATCTATTATGAATATATAATTTTCGAAATTATTTGAGTTTTATGCATGGTTTATGAAATTTAAGTGTTAAATTGTCATAAAATGAGATAAAAATGGTTTTTTATAGTTAGATTATGAATTTAGCTACGAAACGTTTTGGAGATGTCACATGCAATATTGAAAATATATATTAAATTTTCCAGAAATTTTTCTTTTATATTGCATGAATATTGATTTTTATGGTAAAAATCGAGATATTATTGACATATTTTGACTTAAATAGTTTAATTTGGAATTTGGCCATAAACATTTTATACAGTGTCATTTATATTATTTCTAGCATGCATGTAAATTTTGAGCTTTTTATTTCGAATTTTGCATGAGAAATTATTTTAATTGTTAAAATCGTATAATATATGGCATAATTTGTTAAAAATAGTAAAAGTTACTAAAATGGCCGAAAATTTTCACACATCATTTTCATATTTGATATGATCATCACCATATTTTTATTGAGAGCCAAAAGTTTTCGTTTTTTAATTTTTTAATTTTTTGAAAAGTTAAAGTTAAAAATTGAAATTGTAAGAGTCACAAAATGATTATTTCGGTCCTAGAACAGTGTAATACTTATTTTTCCTGTCCATTTCAGTCCATTGAGTGTCAATTTTATTAGAATTTTATTGCATTATTTTTGAGGTAATTTTGAATTTCCGTCTAAATATGCATGTTTACACGTTTTATTTCGAAATAAATAGTTTATTTCAGTTATATTAATGTTTTTAGGATCTGAAATTTTAAGAAAATTCAGAATGTTCAAAATTTGAATTTTGAATTTTTGAAATATTTTATGACTCAATTGATTTTATATTATTTTTCCCGTAAAACCGATAAAATACCGAACAATATTATAATTAATAAGTTAAATCATGTTCAAAATTTGAGTAACACACTACAACAATTCACTCCTTTAGTGGCATTTATCTAGTGGCAATAAATACAAATGCCACCTTTAATTAAACCTAGGTGGCATTTAATCTGGCAAAATAATAAATGTCGCCTTATCCCATTTCCGCAGCCGCGCGCGCTCATAATTTTTTACCGCCTTTATTTTTATTATTCATTATACATCCCCTCAAAAGAACACTCTAGAAACCATTTTATTTCCCCCAAATACTGATATCCTCATAAACCCTAAATTCTAACACTGATTGTGCCCTTCATCCGCTAAATTCGAACACTGAGCCCTTCATCCGGTATGCTCTTCTCTTCTTCCTCTTTCTTTAATCATCAATTGTTCAATTTTCATATTTCATTTGTTAACCTTTAATTTTTTTTTGTTAATTTTATCCAATAATTATCGTTATAATTTTTTTGGTGTGGTTTAATTTCTTTTTATAGTTGTTTATTTTCTTAGTTTTGCATTTATGCCATAGTTTGCCTTGATTTCATTTCGATTGATTTATGCATAGAAATTGTGGATTAATGAAAAAGGGTAATGACGACATGTAGCCATGGAATTGTTGATTAATTTTCCTAATTCTAGTTTGGTAGTAGCAATGAGTACACAAATTTTGGTTTATTTTAACATGACATTATCCGTCTTAAGTTTAAGATGAGTCAAGTATTATAGATGAGACAAGAGAATAATGAATAGGGATGTTTGTCATTTGTATGTAAGTGGGTGTATATTTGACTTGTTTTAATTTTAAGACGGCTAATACCCGTTTTAAGATAGACTTACTGCTTATTTAGTACGAAACAATGTCGTGTCACACACATATTGTTCTTCCTGCAGTGGCCCAATAAATTCAGAAATTGTTGATTAATGAAAGAGGGTAATGACGGCATGTAGGCCATGGCATTGTTGATTAATTTGCCTAATTCTAGTTTGGTAGTAGCAATGAGTACACAAATTTTGGTTTATTTTAACATGATATTATCCGTCTTAAGTTTAATATGAGTCAAGTATTATAGATGAGACAAGAGAATAATGAATAGGGATAACAAAATGTTTGTCATTTGTATGTAAGTGGGTGTATATTTGACTTGTTTTAATCTTAAGACGGATAAAACCCGTCTTAAAATAGACTTACTGCTTATTTAGTACGAAACCTTAAGTCGGATTGTTTGGACTGTTTGTTATATGTATTAAAAGTAAGTGGTTGTATATTTAACTTTTGGTAAGAGTAAAATGTAAATGTAAGTCCATAAAAATTTCAAAATAATGTTTTAAATTTGACTAATCTGATCGTTTGGACTGTTTGCCATATGGATTTAAGTGGTTCTATATTTAACTTGTCTTAACCTTAAGACGGATATACCCGTCTTAAGAGAGACTTACAACTTATTTATTACTAAACAATGTCGTACCATAAGAGTACTACGAGTAAGAGGATGTATGCATATATTTTCACTTTTTTTTGCATTATAGTGTGTTTGTAGCTCTATGCCTCTATTAAGTGTGTTTGTAGCTCTATGCCTCTAATATAATTTTAAATCTTTGTGTGCTCTGTTTGATAGTTGGTTAACGTGTCAAAAAATTGAAGTAGTTTAAATTGCTTGATACTTGTTTAAATCATTGATCAATTTCTCATTCACTTAATTTTGGATGATTGCTTTATAAATTCATCACTACTCTGAATTCGGAAGCTTTGCTTTTAAATAATTTATGTTATGCTATCAGGATCATGGATGGTAGAAATCGCAAATGGATTGGTAGTGACAATCGGTATGAGTATTTAAGTGGGGTTTCTGATTTTTTGAATTTTGAATTTTGCCTTTAGCAAAGATAAGGATGGAAAGGTCCCTTGTCCATGTACCAAATGTTTAAATCGCTTTACTTTAGACAAGGTACATATGTATGACCACCTTGTGATAAACAGAATGATGGTGGATTATGATGTTTGGTACTGTCATGGTGAATCAATGTGTGACAAAGTTTCTGAAATAAACGCAAGAACTATTGATGCATCTAATGATGGTAATGAGAATGTTAATGGTAGGGGTAATGAGGATACAATGAGATTATTATCTGACATTATAAGAGCTTCTAACATGGCACAAAATGTTGTTGATGATGGTGGTAGTGTCCAAGAAAGTATATCTGTTAGCAATGATAATCAGGACGGTTTAGAGAGCCCTAATATTGGTGCTGCCCAGGCTGAAATAGAAAAATACAATTTAATTGTTAAAGATGTTGATAGAGAGCTTTATCCTGGGTGTAAGAATTTTAACCGGTTATCATTTTTGTTACAATTATACAACATTAAGTGCAGATTTGGTTGGTCTAATTCGTCTTTCGATGTCTTGGTTAAACTACTTAAAGAAGCTTTTCCTGAAGGTGAGACTTTACCTAATTCTTTTAATGAATGTAAAAAGATTGTCGATGGATTAGGTCTCTCATATGTAGATATTGATGCGTGTCCACATGATTGTATGCTATTTTGGAAAGAGCATTTGGGGTCACAAGAGTGTGTAAAATGCCATTCTTCTAGATGGAAGACGACAATCAATAAAACCGATGATCCTACCTAGGTTCCCAAAAAAAAAAAAAAAATTCCCTCAAATGTATTACGATACTTTCCCTTAGGACCAAGACTCCAAAGAATTTATATGTCACCAGAATTAGCAAATAACATGAAATGGCATGCCATAGAACGTACAAAAGATGGCATTCTTAGGCATCCTGCTGATGCAGAGGCTTGGAGTAGTTTTGACAGTAGATACCCAGACTTTGCCCTTGAACCTCGTAACGTTAGGTTGGGCCTAGCAAGTGATGGTTTTAATCCGTTTGGTAGAATGGATAGCACTCATAGCATTTGGCCAGTTATTTTAATACCTTATAACTTACCTCCATGGTTGTGCATGAAGAAGGAGAACTTCATTTTATCGATGATTATTCCTGGCCCAAAGTCACCTGGAAATAATATTGATGTCTACTTGCAACCTCTTATAGAAGAATTAGTAGACCTGTGGGAAAATGGAATACCTACATTTGATTCCTCGGTCCAGGAAGTCTTTCAAATGCGTGCATCATTATGTTGGACAATTAATGATTATCCCGCTCTAGGAAACTTGTCTGGTTGGAACACACATGGCAAGTTTGGTTGTGTTTCATGCAATACGAGTTATTGTGCCAAAAGGTTGAAACATGGTCATAAGTTTTCTTACATGGATCATCAGCGCTTTGTTGCTGATGTCACAAAATGCAAACCACCTTCAGGATCTGAACTGTTACAGCAACTTAAAGATATTAATTTTTCTTTGGGGAAACTTAGTGACCCACCTACGGGGGTGACTGATGGTACATGGAAAAAGAAGAGTATATTTTTCAAGCTTCCTTATTGGGAGTTTAATTTAGTGCGTCATAATCTCGATGTCATGCATATCGAAAAAAATGTATGCGACAACATCATATACACACTTCTGAATGTTGGAAAGAAATCAAAAGACAATTTGAGTGCTAGAAAGGACCTTAGACTTCTTGGGATTAGGAAGAAATTATGGCCACAATCACGAGGGAAGAGAACATTTTTGCCACCAGCTCCTTATTGTTTGACTAAAGAGGGTAAAAAGTGTTTTCTAAAGGTCTTGAAAAAAGTCAAATTTCCAGATGGGTACGCCTCTAACATATCCCGATGCGTCGAAAAGAATAACACTTTGTCTGGACTTAAAAGTCATGATTGCCATGTCCTAATGCAATGTCTTCTCCCGGTTGCTTTGAGAGGAAATTTAAATGACAAAGTTAAATCTACTTTGATTGAGCTATGTACCATGTTTAGAGTTCTCTCTGGAAAAATACTTCACATCCATGAGCTCGATCTACTTCAAGAAAGGTTGCTAAAATTCTTTGTTCTTTGGAGAAGATATTTTTACCTTCTTTTTTCACTGTTAGCGTCCACCTAGTCATTCACCTAATTCATGAAGCTAGGGTAAGCGGGCCAGTGCTAAGCCTGATAATGTACCACGTGACCAATGGATTTCACTAGTTACTTATTGGAATTCAACAAAAGGAAAGGTATGATGTGAATCTCTAACTTTTTTTATTTTTTAAAGAAAGTAATAAAGGTACTCAAAGAAAGGGTCTAAAGGAACATTTATGCTTTCAGGGGTAAGACAGTACAACCGTTTTTTTTCTGTTTTGGTTCTGACTATGTATACGAAGTAGGGAAGGGGTAATCAGATGCTGAAACTTTCAGGGGTAAGCAAATGCTGGAACTTTTGCTAGTTTAAAAGAAGATGCTGGAACATTTTTTTTACTCTTGGTTTTTGGTTATCTAACTTATTCCCTCCACATCTATCTATGTTACTTTGCGTTGGTTGGTTTGTTGGTAATTTTGTCTTTGCAAAGATTAATTTTTCTAAGTAATTGTTGCTGGACTTGAGTATAAATGGACTTCTCTTGCTCCACTGTTGGAGGGAGGTTTGTAGTAAGGCTTGAATCCTAGTAAAAGGGTCTGAAATAACTCTTTACATGGTTAAAATGGACAGGAGCGCAGCGTTAAAAATAGGCAGAGTCGTGAGTTTCAGGTTATGGCACACACTGCTAGATCGAAAACTTTTGCGTGCATTATTGAAGAACAGGTTTGTGCTTGTCTCCTACGGTTATAATATATTAGCGATTGAGTCTCTTTAGTCAGAGTAATAAACAGTAGTTGCAGGTCTTTCACTTCAGCATGGGAGATAGAAGAGCTTTGCCCACTGTCGTAGGTTTGTTTGTGGCTGGTAGCTAGAGTATTGGGCTTGATTTACCCTTGTTAAAAGAGTTGTGAAAGAAGGAATGACTTCTTATGTTATGGGTCCTCAAGCTAAGTCTTGAAAGCAAAGAAATCGAAAAGCTAAATGGACTAGAGAAACATCAAAATAATAACATGTTACTGCAGTAGAAGTTCTAAGCATTATGTCCAGAGAACAACAAACATTTATTTAGCTTAAGGTGCCAAGTGAAGAGACCCACTAATCCTTCCCAGAATGCACAACCATTCATAATAACAACTATGTCGCTTTACTACCCTAGAGATCATTCAATAACAGCTTTTAATTAGCGGAATTTAACATGTAGAGCTAGCCTGAATTGATATTTCGCAATTGAGATCAGGGAAATTTCAGAAAGATAAATATAAGGAACTTCTATCTAAACTCGGGTGTCTGGAATGCGATGTGTTGACTAATTTTGTGCAGTTCTTAAATCTATGTTTGATTTCATATTTCCCTTTTTCATAGAGGTTATACCTTCATAATAAAGGTGATTTGTCACATGAATTTTATTTGAGCAGACTGTTGATGGAGTGCCTCCATCCCGAGCTCATGTGTTCTTGGAGACTCACAAGGACCGCAAAACTGGACCTGCTCCAATGGATGCAAAGTCAAAGCAAGCAGTGGTAAGAACCATGTTAAACTCTTAAGTTAATTAATAGTAAGTTTGACTAAGTATGTTTGAACATATGAGAATTTTGGTGTGATAGTTAGAATATTTTGTTCTTAACAATGAGGCTGAACATACTCCAACAGATGGTAATTTTTTTTGTGCTTGTAGGAAATGATCAATGACAAACTAAATGATATGCCAAATAATAAAGAAGTTACAAATGGAGCTGTTGCTTGGGATGGAGATATATACTCTCAAGTGATGAATGAAATTATAGGTCCGGAGAGAAAAGGTCGAGTCTGTGGCCTTGGTAAAGTCCCATCATCTCTGGCATCTACAAGTTGCAACTCTAACCAAGAGGGGTTTGATGGTGATGATCACATTTTATGTAATGAAAAAATCCAGTTTTTCGAGTACGAGCTCAAGAAGGTGAATGATAAATGTGTCAAGATACAAGAGGACAATATCGAAATGCAAAGAAAAACACAAGAGGAGTTAGCCTTGCTAAAGATGGCCTTATTTGGTAGAGATATCCTTAGTCATGGTACATAGTCCACGCTTTGTCAATTGTAATGACAAGAAATTTTTGTAAATGCTCTATTAGCTATAAAGCTAATAAACTCTATCATTTTGATTTTTGGATGATATCAAGTTAGGCTTGAGATTATATTTTGATAAGGTCGTAATGAATTGAGTTAGTCTTACTAAAGCCTTGTAATGACGAGTTTTAATTTTAATATTATATACGATATTTCATTTTATATGTTTTTGTCTTTTTTACTAGTTACACGTATTTTTTTATTTTACGGAAAACAAATAGATATAATAGTTTAAATAAAACAAATAATATCACGCGTATCTAGGCAACAAAATAAAAATCTAATATTAAAATAAAAATAAAAATGACGGATCTCTTAATTCTTAAGATAGGGATTATATGGCGTTTATCCTGGCCTTTAGCAGCATATCCATTAAATGTCACTATAGCTTTTAACGACACTGACTAAGGCGGCATTTACCTATACGCTGCTATATGTTTACGCGGCATTTATATATGCCGCTAGAACCAAAATTAAACGCTGCTAAAGATGAGTAATGTTGTAGTGACACTAAATTTTGAAACCTAAATGTGTTAGGATGTTTAACTTAATCGTGAATATTGATTCACATAATGTTAAGTGATTTTAAAATATTAAAATCACGTTATTCCATAAAACCGTGTTATTATGATAACAATATTTAAATTGTGTTTAAATAGGACGATTTAGCATAGGATTGGCATGTTAGTTGCATATTTATTAAGCATTGCATATTTGTTTATTTATTTATGAATGTCATAATTTAATTTACGTAATTACGAATTATGTATTTTACTTAGTATGACCTTAGATTTTTAATAGGTATTTCCCGTAATGTAAGGGGTTATCGATTCGGTTGTAATGTAATGTGATCTCGTATCACTTTATTTTATTGTTTTATTTTATTTTATAATGTATAAAATAGATAGAAAATTTGTAATTATTGTAATTCCGGAGATCCTTGAATACGGTTGATGCGTGTCTATTTTATGATGTTTTACATCTATTTTCACACGCATTTTAGAGCTCATTTACGATGTTTTAGCCTTTATTTCCCAACTTTTGACTACTTTCGTATTTTTATGCTATTTTGCAGAATTATGCGGAAAAGAGGCGATTTCAAACCAAATCCATCCTCAAGTGATTTTTATGGCTAAGGACACGAAGGAATGAAGCCTAGCGCACATTTCAAGGCCTGAAGATAGCATAAGCAAAAGTGCATATAGTTTACAAGCTCTAAAAAAGCAAAGAATCGATCCACGATATTGCAGCCAGTTTCAAATGGCTATATCTCGAGTTCTAGAGCTGATAATGGAGTGATTCCAGTTGGAGGTGAAATCTTATCCTCTTAGCTTTCCAACGCCGCGAGAATCGCCTTATTATGATGAGTAACGAAGAAATGGCAGCTGTTTTAAGCTCGACGCGCGCTGCAGTCCCGACATTAGGTCGAACGACCTACTACTTAGGTCGACCGACCTCAGCGCAGACCCAGATTTTTCCGCAAAGCCCATTCAAGTGATTAGGTCATTAGGAAACTCTTTATTTCCTCCTATATAAGCTAATCTCGTGTTTAGGGTTAACCATTCAGTCATATATTCAGTTTTATTCAATCTTTAATTCAGTTTTATCTTTAGTTGTAATCTTTCAATTGTAACATCCCGTATTTTTATAAATATATTTTTAAGCGTTTTTAATTATTTTAAGTTATAAAATAATATTTTAATAATTTATCGAAAAGTGTTTTAAATAAATAGTAAGATCCGTCTTAAGAACCTTAAGTCCTTAAGACGAATACAAACTTGGTAAACTTAAGATCACAACTTAAATCTCGTTCAAGTATCCTAACCCGTTTCATTTAAAACGGAAAGGACAACTCTTAAGTCCCTTAAAATCAATTTAGTCGACATACTCCTTCCTTCTCAAACAAACATACTGATAAACCCATTTTTCATAAACCTCCATTAATATTCATCTTCTTTTGCTTATTTCTTCATCATCCGTTCATCAAATCGAGGTAATTCTAACATTTTCGGAATCCTCATCGAATTTGCAAGCCATCTATCACTTTCGTTTTTCAAATCCTTCACTTCGAATTTTGGGCTGTTTTGCCTTAAATCCGTTTTCAGTCCGTAATCTCGTTTTTCGTGCTTGTAGGCGTGGGCTTGGACGACCCGGAAGTGGATAGCTTCATCTTAGAGGAAGATCTTTGAGCCGGATTGCTTTTGAGGTGACGATTACGAGTAACTCGGGCTTTTTGTTAAAATAGCAAGTTTTGATGTGTTCTAGTTATTGTTCCTGATTTTTGTTAAGGTTTGATGATTAATGGACTTAGTAACATGTTTAGGAATGTTCTTATGTGATGAATTCATGCCTTGTTGATGTTTCACATGTTCATAAGCTAATTTCTGAAATTTCATGTTTTGCGACGGATACTTGATGCGCGAGATTTAGTCGTCGGTTCTCACGATCAAACACATTTATAAAACCCAAATTAGTAGTATAATAGGGTTGTCGAACACGAAGATGGTGGGGAAGTTATATAGCTACGTTCTAATTTAAGCAAGAGTCGGGGTAATAGGTTTGAGATTGATTAACGACTAAAGAACAACTAAAGCAAATAAATTGAGATGAAATTGATGATTAAAGCAACTAGGGTGTCGGGGGTTACTAGGGTAGTCGATGTCAAGCATGTCAAGGATATGTGGTCTCATATATGTTAGGTCTAGGTCCGTCTCGTCTTTGGATTTGACTAACCTAAGGTCGAGTCCTATCCTAGCTTTCGCTACAAACAAGGTCAACCTAACCCATACACATGCCTATGAAAGTCCTAAACTATCGTCTAAGGCAAACAACAATAAGAATCATGCCCAACCGTCGTTGAAGCATTTCATCAAACATCTAGCATGCATATAATGTAAACCTATCAAAGATGAAAACAAAACCCTAACCTAAACAACAAACATCAACACCAACTACCCAAGTGCACCCCTAACCCTAGCGAAAGGACTACTCACTCATGGCTAGGAAAAACATGTGAACAAGAGATAAACAAATGCTAAACATCATGAACAAGTAAAGGTGAACAATTGATTCAAAAGAAACTTAAACAAATGCAATAACTAAGTGGAGATTAGAGAGATTATACCAATAGCAAAGGAAAAGGAAGTAACTTGGATAACAAGTTGAAGAGTTCTTTCAAATCCTTCAAAATACAACCCAATAAAACCTCTTACAATTGCCCAAGAAGATTACTAAAGAGATTACTAAAGAAAGATTAACAAGAATCAAAGGATTAAACTAAGATGTAAGGAAAGATTAAAATGTTTTAGAGAGTTTTTGTAGGCTAAGTATGAACTAATAGAACAGTAGAAAACCCTAGAATTGCGTGCAAAGTAACGTATCAAATAATAGACTAAGTGCGGGTTTATATAGTGCGCGAAATTGCGAAATATGACTCCCAGCCGGTCGACCGGCTGCCGGTCTGGGACCGGCTGAGAGTCCAAATATAGACTTCTGAAAGTTTCTTCACATGGCCAAGCTTCCCAGCCGACCGGCCGGCTGCCGGTCTGGCACCGGCTGGGAGGCCTAATCCTCGAATCTGACTTTTTTTCTTCAATTCTCAACTTGTACAGGTCCCCTCAGCCGGTGGACCGGCTGCCGGTTGTCCACCGGCTGGGAGCCTATTCTCAAGGTTCTGCCCAAATATGCATTTTCATCGTTTCTTCAAATATGGCTAAGTATGGAATACGCATCCCAGCCGGCTGACCGGCTGCCGGTTGGCCACCGGCTGAGAGCCTTTTTGCTTGAGCCTGGAAACTTTAACACGTTTTCTCAAAAAGTCAAGTCAAGGTCCCCAGCCGGCATACCGACCGCCGGCTGGGGACCGGCTGGGAGGCCCTGGGAATGGTTCCTTGCTATTTCCTTCATATTTCTTCATAATTCGCACTAAAATCGTCCCGTTTGCTCCCGTTTCTTCGCCTCCGCCATAATACCTACAAAATGTGAAACAAATAGGAATAGACGGGGTAACGGGCGTAAAAACAATCAAAGGCACGCGAAACGAGGTCGATTCGGGATCGAAAATGAAGAATATATAATGAAAATAATGACCAAAATGAAGCTCATCAGAATTCCTCATACTTAAACCTTACTCGTCCTCGAGTAAGAGATCAAGCAACTACATAACCCTTATTAGAAAACAAAGAAACAAACTAACTAAGCTAACTATAAGCCGAATCGGGTTTAGCTACACCCGTAGCCCTTTCAACTCACAATTTGACATTGATGAGGGAGAATGCCCTATTGCAAGGCAAGTAAGGTCTTGCTACAAAACTTTTGATGCCAACAAGTAAGAACAAGACACGTATAGACAAGCAACATGCATCGGAAATAGGAAAAGAAAAACCGCTTGCCTCATTCAAGCGGGGTTTTGAAAAACAAAACAAAGGAGGTCTATAGCGGAGGATGCCGACTCAAAGTCTAACCAAGGTGTCAAACCCCTAAATCAAGCTCAAGCAACCAAGAATGACATCACCAAAAACTAAGAAACTAATTCAAGGCGGGCAAACGGAAGTACTAAGCTATACTTCCAAGAATGACACGACACACACATGATTCGACTCCATGCAAGACCCATAACCGATAAAAGGACCCTAAGTACCGACTCTCACGGGTGACACTCAACTCACAAGGAAAGAAAGGGGGGCGATTTTTGTGACAAAAAGTAACCAAAATCACTCACCTACCTCAACTTGCGAAGCATGCCCGCAATCTAGAATGGTACTCCATCCAAAAATCAATGAAAAATGCAAATGCACATGATGAGAACAACCACAAGGATGTAATGGGGCTTGGGTTGGGTGAAAATGGTTTGGTGCAAGCACCGTTCTAGGATTTGAGGCTCAAAAACAAGAATGATCGCCAAAATCAACACAACACCTTATTAAAACAACTAAGCAACGTCTATGCCCTAACTTTGGCTTTTGCAAAACCAAGCAAAAATTGCATAAACCCCACTTAGTTTGGAAAAATCGGACCCATCACAAACTTAGACAAAGCGGTCATTATTAGAAACACCGAACAACGTCTACACCCTAACATGCGACTTGAAAATCAAATCAAATGCAAAAAATGTGTAAACCCGACACGCGTGCAAAAACATCAAAAGACCGCATTATTGTAGCAACGGCTTTTTCTATGTCCCCTTGATGGAAGGGACTAGTTGCTAGCCTTTTTCTCTTTCAAAACACGTATTTACATTTTTCTTTTTGGATTTTTCAAAACTTTTTCAACTTTTTCTTTGATTTTCTATTTTCTTTCCTTTTTTTTCATTTTTTTCTTTTCTTTTCTTTTTCAAACTTCCCAAACACCAAACAAACACAAAGTGACGACCACAACGGAAGAAGCCACCAACCGGCATCTAAATTCCCGACTCTACCACTAACAAGGTACCACAAAAGCAACCATTCTTGATCAAGGAAGGATGTTTTTGGGATGTAGTTCATTTAGTAGTTTAGGCCAAATGAAAAGGTTAAGGCTCAAAGTGGTTAAACAAAAGGGAAATAAGATACAAGGGTCGAAACAAGGCTAATTTGGCAAATGTGAAGTTGATTTATTTGGAACAAAAGTTGTCTCACATGCACATGAACATTAATCACGGAAAAAAGGAATGAGCGCCATACTTATGCGTATAAACATAACACACCACGCAAGGAGGACTACTCACAATCCTAAACTTAGTCGGTTTGATGGACCGACTATAAAGGAGGCTCTATCCTCACATTTGAGTAGCTAATGTCGGTCTTAGGTCGAGTCAAGGTCTAACACGGTCTCACAAGGTGGTCGAAACTGTTGGGGAATGTGTGTCCTCAACAATAGTGCGATCACGACAGTGATAAAAATCATTGTCATAAATCTTATGAAAAGAATATGCAAGGGACGATCCAATATTTGATTTAGTCAACTGACCAACATTAATCGGTAATGATTGGCTGACTAGAGTTTAACATTACTGTCGTATGACGGTGGTGGTCAGTTGATCCCTTTAGGTCACACCTATAGGACTAACCCCTTAAACGTATATTGATTAATTGTATAGGATACAGATTGATCGATATTCTTAAAACCGTATATTGAGAAATTAGAGGTTGAATCTTAAAGGTAAGATTTATATTTGAAATTGAAATGTGTCAATTGTCAAATGTTAATCGATATTTATGAAATTTCGAAATTAGAATGAGATGGGTTCGTGGTTATAACAAATGTTGTATATCGTATTGACGATTATTATAATAACCATATTTTGAGACGGTGATTATGAATTACTAAATAATTTGTTAAATATGATTTGATTAATTTAGAAATATTATTTATATGATAAATATATTTTAAATTAATACAAGTGAATTATGTCACATAAGATGTTACATATTACACAATTGTACAAATTACAATTTGTAAAATGAAAGTACATTTTACACAAAAGTGGCGTGTGATGGTGTGTATAATAAGGACTAATTTGTTTAAATTAGTGCATGACTAAAACATAATGATTGTGTAGGTATGATACCTATATGTAGCCATGCAAACCTAATTGTTTGTGTAAGACAAGCAATCTATTTTGGTCTTACATAACACACTATCACACGACACACCACACACCATCATTATAAGAAGTGAATTTTGTTCACCTTATTCATTCTAACTTATGTTCATCTTTTCTAGTGAAAAAGAAAGATGATCAAAAATATTGTATTTTCTAGTGTGAGAAACAAAATACAATAACCTCTAAAACTATTACTAGATAATATTTTCTAGTATACTAATATTATTATTAGTACACGGTTTTAGCCTAATTCCGTCCTCTAGTATCGGGTTCGGTTATTTGGTCCGTTTAAGGTAAGATCTTGGTGCTCACTCATTGGAGGCAAGCTTACTTGGTTGCTTTTGGAGGATCGTCCTAAGCATATTTTGGACCGGTTGTAAGAATACGATTCTCATTATTTCCGCTTTTATTTTGCATGCATAAGATCGACTAAGTTAATATGAGATTAATTAGTCCATTTAGTAAGACTAATAACTTGAACTAGCTAGTATGACTACCTCGAATTCCAACAAGTGGTATCAGAGCACTAGGTTGCTTGCATGCAACTCGATTTTATACGTTTTTGCGAGAAAATAAGATTTTAATTAAAAACGAAAATGAGTAGTACATATAGGATATGCACGAAAATCATATTGCATGTATACTTTCTGGTCTTAAAATAGTTTTAAGTCATTTTGATGATTTATGGAATAATATTGTCCAATATTGTAATTAAAATGTTTAATTAGTGCCAAAAATCGGTTAAAAATGTTTTATTTGGGAAAAATAGCTAAATAATGTTTCTGGCCATGAATTTTAAATATGTTCTCACATGCATTTAATATATTATGAATATATAATTTTCGAAATTATTGAAGGTTTTATGCATGGTTTATGATTTTTAATGGTTAAATAGTCATAAAATGAGTTAAATATGGGATAAATAATTATATTATGAATTTAACTATAAAAATTTTGGTAGATGTCACATGCAATATTTAAAATATATGATGAATTTTCCAGAAATTTTTCGTTAATTTTGCATGAATATTGATTTTTATCGTAAAAATCGTAATATTAGTGACATATTTTAGCTTAAATAGTTTAAGTTCGAAATTGACCATAAAAATTTAATATAGTGTCACATATATTATTTCTAGCATGCATGTGAATTTTGAGCTTTTAATCTCGAATATTGCATGAGAAATGATTTTAATCGGTAAAATCGCGTAATATATGACACGAATTATTAAAAATAGTAAATGTTGCTTAAATGGTCCGAAAAATTCACCCATATTAGTCATATTATGTATGATCATCAACATATTTTTATTTAGTGCCAAAAGTTTCTGAAACTTTAAGTTTTAATTTTAAAAGTTAAAATTGATATTGAGTGTTTAAGGAGTCAAAATCATTACTTTATTTTCAGACCTTAAACAGTGCTTTTCAGCCTTATTTTTATGCATTTTCAGATGCTTTGAGTGTCTAGGAAGATGTAAAAATTATATTAGTATTTTATTTCATAATTTTTACAATAGTTTTGAATTTTTCAAAATATTATGCATATTATACGGCTATTTTACGAAATAAATGGTGTATTTCGAAAATATTTGAATTTTAAGGATCTGAAATTTTAGAAAATTTTCAGTATGTTCAAAATTTTGAATTTTGAATTTTCGAAATTTTTATGACTCGTTTGATTATTTTAATGCTATTTCCCGTAAAACCGATTAAAACCGAACAATATTAAAATAAGTTAAGTTAATTTCAAAATTTGAGTAAGACTAAATTTTGAATCCTAAAATGTGTTAGGAAACTTAACTAAATCGTGAATAGTGATTCATAAAGTGATTAGTGATTTTAAAATTGTTTAAATCACGTTATTCCATAAAACCGTGTTATTACGAATAACGATATTTAAAACGTGTTTAAATAGGACGATTTGGCTTAGGTTTTGCATTTTACATAAGCATTGCATATTTAATTATTGTTTATGAATGTCATATCTTATTTACGTAATTTTGAATTATGTAATATACTTAGTATGGCCTTAGATTTTAATCGATATTTCCCGTAATGTAAGGGTTTATCGATTCGGTTGTAATTTAATGTGATCTCGTATCATTTTATTTTATTATTTTATCTTATAATGTATAAAATAGATAGAAAATTTGTAATTATTTGTAATTCCGGAGATCCTTGAAGACGGTGCCATTTCGGAAAGGAGTTCCGACCAAGACGGAGTTTGCCTTGGGTTGCGTGCCGCGTGTGAAGTTCAAGGGACCAAAGGAGTTGGTTTCCGAATTTGTAATTTACTTTATTTTCTATTTTTAGGAAAGGCCATACTAGGGTTTTATTTATGTTTTTATTATTTATGCTTTTATTTATGCTTATCATGTTTGCATGCATAGCCAAGTCGTCATCCAAACTCATGCATTTCATCGATTTTATCGACCGTGTCAATTAAATTATCGATAATTCACCGACTTAGTTCACTTAAAGGAGATAGATAATAAATTGACAAGATCTCTTACGTTATTCAAAAATCGAGACATAGCCTTACCAAAAAGTAAAGGACCCGCGAAGGATCTTCTTCTTAAGGGAGTAGGCTCGGCTAAACCGGGGTGCAAACCTTATTACGTTGGTGAAGTGGGGTAATATGATTACTTATTCTTGAAATTTGGTTGATCTCGACGAAGGTATTCGAGCCACCGTAGTGGTAATAAGTTCGGGCTAAGATAAGAATTAGTATAATTTTATCGACCGAGAGTTCTAAAAGTAGAATTGATTAAGGGGTTAATCTACCGAGTCATATTAATGAGGGATGTATCGGCTAAACCGTGCCCGAGTTATTGTGTATTTGGGTCTCGGGATCATTTACTTAATTGGGTAAGAGATCATTAAGTAGATGCTTAACTTGTTTAAATTTACAAGTTTATTTATTAAAACGATAATTGTGTTTTAATTCCTTAAAATTTTATTTGTAGTTCAATTTCGACTTTCAATCATCAATGGCAAATAACGCTCCACAACTCCCACATCACGTTTCATGGCTTCGATCTTTTATGGATCGTTGCAAGCTTGAGAAGCATGGCGGCAATTTTAAAGATTGGGACGCCCAATTGGTGTTGGCCGCGGAAGCCGACGATAAGACTCGTTATCTTACCATTGCCGCTCCTCCCACTCCCGGTGCTCGTTCATCGAAAGCGACTCGTGAAGCCTATGAGGCCTACATGAAGGAGTCGCATGCTTTGAAGAACGTGCTTATATTTTCGATGGAGCCGGATCTCCAAAGAAGAATGATTAAGCTAACCACGGCTAATGAGATATACACTAGAGTTGCGAACATGTTTTCACAAGCTCCTAGGGTAATCCAATATGAGGCGGCCTCCGCCTTCTTCGATTTGACCTTAAAGGAAGGTCAAAAGATTAGTCCTCATGTGCTCAAAATGGTTGAGCTAGCCGAAACCTTGAAGTTGCAAGGGGTGAATGTTCCCGACTCGCTTATTATTGACAAAATCCTTCACTCCCTCAACAAAGTGAAATCGTATGTTCAATTTCGGGTAAATTATAACATGCGCAATCAAGTAACCTCCTTGGACGAGTTACATAAGATGTTAGTCCAAGCGGAGAGGGATATGGGACTTAATGAGAGTTCCACAAAGGATGTGCTTAATATCGATTCAAAAAGCAAGAGGAAGTTTAAGCGCAAGGCCAACAAGGGTAAAAATGTTAAAGCCTTCAAACCCGCATCTCCTAAGGAGAAGACTTTTACGAAAGGTGCTTCTTCTTCATCGTCATCAAAGGTTGAAGAGAAGTGCCATTATTGCACTAAGATGGGGCATTGGAAGCGGAATTGCCCGAAGTATCTCCATGACCTCAAAGCCGGAAAGGTTCTTGCTGTAGGTATAAATTCTCGTCTAATTCATGTTATTTAATCAATTTTTGTATATTGATACAAGTTATTGATTCTCACCCGTTTATAAATTGTTTTAAAGGGGCTCCTACCAAAGACAAAGGCAAGGAGAAGGAGAAGGAAACTTGAAGTTCCTTCCATGGATGGCTAAGGTAGCATCCGAGATTGAAGACATGAAGAGCATGGCTCTAATTTTCATTTGATGTCTTCTTTCTTTTTGCATTTTAATTTAAGAACTTTGTATTTCTTGTACGACAAGAATCTTGTTGAAACAATGGTTGTAATAGTGGTGACTTGGTTTTCAACCCAAGTCATCCTTTTGTTCTTAATCAAACATGTTTGGTTGTTTTAAAATGCTTTTATATATATATAACATGAGTAATATGATATGATCATTATAAAAGTAATTCGACTTACTTAAAACGAGAATTACATCCCGTGAAATATTTCAAATTCAAACATAAGAACATCAGTTCATTATAAGATTTTCACCTTAAATGAAAGAAAATGTTAATATCTCAATACTCAAATTAATTCTTTATCCAATACATTGTTGACGGGCGGAAAAATGCTATCCTTCTTAAATAACCGTTATTTTAAAGGATAGAGTGGGAGAAATTCTACGCCCGTAAACCAATGAAATAAACATAGGATCTTGGAGAAGAGTCCTATAAGGAGTCCTTGAGAAGAACTCTAAGTGATTGGATAGAAGAAACTACGAGAGGACACAGAAGAAACTATGCGAGGACACAAAAGGGAAAAGTTCCATATGTTGTCATTAGTTCCTAGAGAGGACAAAAGGAACCGTGAGTGTTAACGGAAGGAAATCGTTTCCATGATGTTAATGTTTCTGTTTTATAAAGATAATAGAGGAGAAATCGTCTCCCGTTCTCATGATAATACTAAGATTCTTTCCGTGGGAAAGAAAATGAGAATGAAATGTTCATAGCGAGTTGAGAAAATGTTTGAAGTAAATCAAAATGAAATGTTCATTACGAGTTCAGAAAATGTTTGAAGTAAATCAAAATGAAATGTTCATTATGAGTTGAGAAGATGTTTGAAGATATTACCTAATCACTATGAAGATAGTGGAAGTTATTAAACTATAAGATAGTAATATGGAATTCAGTGGGAGAAAAGTTAGAAAAGTTATTAAGGAAACGAATGAGGGGAATAAAACGCGTATTCGCCCTTTAAATGCAGGATTATAATGAAAATTACAGTCGTGAATATCGTCATAAGATTAAAAAGCATGAGATAAGAAGTACAACCTTTAGTCCTCGCGCAAAAGGCCTAAGAACAGGAATTAATGCAAATTCCCTCCTATAACTTGCACCCAAGACTTAGAATGAGACGTGGCCGCGTGTGCTAGAAATCCTCTCCAACTGCCTTGCAATATTGGGAGAGCTATTGAGTTTTAGATGTGAGATCTGAGGTTTTGGGAAAAGAATGTCTCAAAACCCTAATTTTACCTTGAGATAATTTAACAGTGCACCAAGAGTAGTTGATATAAGGAGAAGGACTCTCCTTATATACTACACATGGCCGGCCGAAATTGGACATAGGGTAGGAGTGGGCTTTCCACTCTTACCTTATTCCAATGCAAGATCCGACCCAATTGCTTAAATATAATTCGCGGGTTTATAATTATAAATCGCAACATGTTATCAGATATTAATACAGTCGATATATTAATAACGGTCTGATAAAATACGATATTGTATAATTGCCCAAATTAATATAACTGTTTATATTAATACGCGAATACAATATTTAATTAAATATAACCGTTTATATTTAATTTACGAATTAATCTTGTAATCCGTATTAGCTAAAATTATTTAATCCGTATTAAATAATAATCTCAACATCTTATTGACTAATTTATTAGTCAATACCTCTGACTAACTGTTTAGTCGTATCCGGCAAAATGTGACTGTATTTTCATACCTTCACATCTCTCAAACGTGTCCTATAGGTGTGACGTATAGGGACCAGTTGATCACCGCCATCCGTATGACAATAACGTCAAACTTATCTAGCAAGCCAACCGTTATTGATAAACGTGGATCAACTGGTAATAATACAAAAGTATGCCCTTGTGATCCTTAAAGAGATTTAATAAGTCATTGTACTTAATTGTCAAGGACACCAGCCCCAACAATCTCCCACTTGTCTGTACAAAGGTATGTGCAATGACGTTATCACACTACATGTGGAGGACACAATCTCCAACAAACTCCCACTTGTCCGTACAAGTGTAGGTGCGATAACCGATTCTCATATCCTTTTAAAATTTCTCCCACTCAATGTAAGACAATCTGCAAATCCGCATTCGCAAAGGTCGTATCTCACAAGCGATCTGTATCAAGAGTGGTTTCCCCGACTAGAGAGTAACTTAACTGATAAAACGAATCTGTATTCGAGCATGGCCATGCATTTCAGTTACTACTCCTCGAGTGGCCCTGAGAAATGATAAAATCCTGATAAGGGTTTGGATATTTCCCTCAACTCGAATCCTGCCGATATCGCCCAGCATGAAATAACCCAGAAAAAATCCTCTTGGCCCCTGTTACGGTGACCGTGGGAAAGAAACCAAAGTTACCCAAAATCTGTCTTAATCTCAAGAGACAGTTGAAGGTCAAAAGACTCGACTCTAAGGAACACTATGGAGGTCCTATCCACGACCAGGCACCCAATGTTATAAAACATTTAGGACTCCATAACGTTGTCACGGGGTGTCCTACGAGATATCCGTATAACTCGCCTTTGTGATTGGTCAGTCATCCACGTGACTTATGGCTCGTTGAACCCACCATCAACCAACGTCACAAAATGATTACCTGAGTTATCAGCTCAAGTGGGTAATCAAGGACCAAAACGATGTAATGTTAATCAGTTCACTTTGTGGTGTTCAAAATTGGCGTACAATTCCACATGAAAAACAAAACATTTTATATCATAACAATAAGGTTGAATAGAGTACACGAGAAAATGAATTATTATATGAATTCATAAAAGAGTACTACAACTTAGGAACACATCCAATTCCCATGGAATGAATGTGCCCTTCATGCTTATCACGTGGTAATGCTTTTGTGAGAGGATCAGCTATGTTGTCATCCGTAGCGATCTTATCAATGAAAATCTCCTTTTGCTCCACGTAATCTCTGATTAGATGAGCTTTCCGTTGTACATGCCTAGCCTTGCTGCTAGACTTATGCTCCTTAGCTTGGAAGATGGCACCGCTATTGTCACAATAAACGGTGATTGGGTCATTCGAACTAGGCACTACCGAGAGTCCTTGTAAGAATTGACGCATCCATATTGCTTCCTTAGCTGCTTCCGAGGCGGCATAGTACTCGGACTCAGTCGTAGAATCTGCTGTAACACTCTGTTTAGAACTTTTCCAGCTGACAGCAGCGCCATTAAGAGTAAAAACGAATCCAGACTGAGATTTCGAGTCATCTCGATCCGTTTGGAAGCTAGCATCTGCGTAACCCGTGGCGCAGAGCGTCGAGTCGCCTCCGTAAGTCAATCCCCAATCTTTAGTCCTCCGTAGGTACTTAAGAATGTTTTTCACGGCCATCCAGTGTTGTTCACCTGGATGAGCTTGGAATCGACTTGTCATACTCAATGCATATGCAACGTCTGGACGTGTGCATATCATGGCATACATGATCGATCCTATTGCCGAAGCATAAGGAATCCGACTCATGCGCTCTTTCTCTTCCACTGACTTAGCTTCTTGAGACTTGCTCAAGTGAAGCCCAGGAGTCATAGGAAGGAACCCCTTCTTGGAGTTCGTCATGCTGGATCTCTCCAGAATCTTCTCTATATAAGACTCCTGACTGAGAGACAACATCCGTCGTGATCTATCCCTGTAGATACGGATGCCCAAAATTCTTTGTGCCTCTCCCAGATCTTTCATCTGGAAATGGTTTTTCAACCATGCTTTAACCGAAGATAAGAGAGGTATGTCATTCCCAATCAAGAGTATGTCATCGACATACAGTACTAGGAATACAATCTTGCTCCCACTCGACTTGATATAGAGACATGGTTCCTCGACTGATCGAATGAACCCGTTCTCTTTTATCACTTGGTCGAAGCGATGATTCCAACTCCGCGATGCTTGCTTAAGTCCATAGATGGAACGCTTAAGCTTGCAAACTTTCTTAGGATGTGCTGGATCGATAAAACCCTCGGGTTGTACCATGTACAACTCTTACTCCAAATAACCGTTTAAGAAGGCGGTTTTAACGTCCATTTGCCATATTTCATAGTCATGAAATGCGGCGATCGCTAAGATAATCCGAATGGAACGTAGCATGACTACGGGTGCAAAGATCTCATCGTAGTGCAAGCCTGGCACTTGGGTGAAACCTTTAGCAACTAGTCTAGCCTTGTGGATATCTTGTTGTCCTTCCACGGCATGCTTTATCTTGTAAAGCCATTTGCATTGAAGGGGACGTACCTTTGCAGGTAGGTCCACAAGATCCCATACGTTGTTCTCATACATGGAGTCCATCTCGGATTGCATGGCTTCTAGCCATAGCTTTGAGTCAGAACTGGTCATGGCACCTTTATAGGTTGAGGGTTCATTACCCTCTAGGAGTAAGACGTCATCTGTATCGTGTTCCTCGACCATACCAATGTATCTGTCCGGTGGAATAGAGACTCTTCCCGACCTCCTAGGTTCCTCAGGGATATCTACCGCAGCCTCGGGTGAAGGAACTGTTTCCTCCAATGGTTGCTCGGTAGTTGGTTCTTGAACCTCCGATAACTCGAAGGTTCTATTACTCGACTTGTTCTCGAGAAATTCTTTCTCTAAGAACGTCGCACTAGCCGCAACAAAAACACGTTGTTCGGTAGGTGAGTAGAAGTAATGACCAAACGTTCCCTTCGGATAGCCTATAAAGTATGTCTTGACCGATCGCGCGCCGAGCTTATCCTCGTGTCTCCACTTGACATAAGCCTCGCAGCCCCAAACCCGAATAAAGGACAAGTTAGGGACCGTTCCCTTCCATAATTCGTATGGAGTCTTGTCAACAGCTTTAGACGGACTTCGGTTAAGTATTAGAGCGGCCGACAAAAGAGCATAGCCCCACAATGAATCAGGCACGACGGTGTGACTCATCATGGATCGAACCATATCAAGTAAAGTTCGATTTCTCCGTTCGGACACACCATTTAATTGTGGTGTTCCAGGTGGAGTCAACTGTAGCACGATCCCACAGTCTTTAAGGTGTTGATCAAACTCGTGTGAAAGATACTCACCACCACGATCTGAACGTAGTGCTTTAATCTTTCTACCCAGCTGGTTCTGTACCCTATTCTGGTATTCTTTGAACTTGTCAAAGGATTCACTTTTGTGCTTCATTAAGTAGACATAGCCATATCTACTCAAATCATCCGTGAAAGTGATGAAATACCTATAGCCCTCTCGTGCGTTGATCGACATAGGCCCACATACATCCGTATGTATGAGTCCTAATAGGTCGGCAGCGCGCATTCCAACACCTTTGAAGGAAATACGAGTCATCTTGCCGATGAGACATGATTCACACGTGCCATATGATTCGAAATCAAAGGGCGAGATAGCTCCATTCTGTATGAGCTGTTTTACGCGTTTCTCATTTATGTGTCCCATACGACAATGCCATAGGTAAGTTTGATCTTTGTCACCTACCTTTAATCTCTTGTTATTCACATGTAATATCTCGGTAGTTTGATCTAAAACATAAATTCCATTCATGGAAACTGCCTTGCCATAAATCATATTGTGTAAGGAGAAAATACAGCTATTATTCTCTATTACAAATGAAAAGCCGAGTTTGTCAAGCGCAGAAACTGAAATAATGTTTTTGGACAAACTAGGAACATAATAACAGTTATATAAAAATAACTCGAATCCACTTGGAAGCTGGATCACGTATGTTCCCTTCGAGACTGCAGCCACACGTGCTCCATTCCCGACACGCAGGTCCACCTCACCCTTGGTTAGGGGTTCTTGGTTTCGGAGGCCCTGCACATGATTACATAGATGAGAACCACAACCAGTATCAAGTACCCAAGTTCCGCAACTTGCATGGTTAATCTCAATCATGTGAATAAAAGAAGAAGAAGACATACCAACAGGAGTAACACGGCTTGCTTTAATGTCCTCGCGATACACGGGGCAGGAGCGCCTCCAATGCCCAGTCTTGTGGCAATGGTGACATTCCATGCTAGTATCCTTGCTCTTTGTTTTGCCCTGTGAGTTGCTTGACTCACCTGGCCCACTCTTAGTAAATCCTGACTTCTTAAACTTGGGCTTGCCTACTGTTAGGTCGCCCTGAGCTTTAGCTTTACCCTTACCCTTACCCTTACTGGAGATCATGAGAACATCTTGCTTCACGCTCTCACTTAATTTCAGATCCTTCTCGGTCTGTACGAGAAGGGAGTGGAGCTCATGAGGAGTCTTCTTCATGTCATTCATGTAATAGTTGGCCCTAAAGAGGGCGAACCCATCATGAAGTGAATGAAGCATTCGATCAACGATTATGTTCTCACTGATCTTGCAGTTTAGGGCCTCCAGTTTCTCGATATTCTCAATCATGTGAAGAATATGTGGGCTAACAGCTTGGCCCTTCTGGAGTTTCGCCTCAAAGAAGCGACAGGTATGCTCATAAGAAACGATCCTCGGAGCTTTTGAGAATTCGTTAGTGAGCGTGGTGAAAATCTTGTTTGCACCATGGGCTATGAAGCGTCTTTGCAATTTGGATTCCATTGCATAGATGAGTACATTCTTTATCGCACCCGCTTCCATGACGAAGTCGCTATGAGCGCGAACTTCGTTAGCTCTAGCTCCAGTTCCTGGGTGTGCCGGAATTGGCTCAGTTAAATACTTAAGCTTTCCGTCAGCAATGGCAGCATTCCGTAGTGCTGCCTCCCAGTCAGAGAAGTTTGACCCATCATTCCTCAGTCTTGTGGACTGATTCATGGAGTCCATGAAGGCTTTTAGCCAGGATTCACGTGCTAGCTTGGCACTTGGCATTGGGTCTTCACCAGCCATTTAGTTATACAGCAGTTTAATTGAACGTGTTCTAGACTGAAAAGAAGATAAAACAAAACCATATAAGCAACTCATTGTTGTGATTTAAGTCTATATTAAATTGAATTTAAACTTGTAGACTCATGCATTTATATAATTGATCTCCCTCAAGAATTATATAAACGATCCCAAGACTCAATTTCCGTATATTGATAGGCCCACAGTTTGGCTAATTCCAATCGTTGGAACTCTTGGTCGATAGATTTCCGTAAATCCTATCTATTAGTCCATCTCAGTCACTGGAATATTATCGAGTGACCATGATGTTGAGATAAAATAAATCATCTGTTCCCACTTACCCGACGTAGAAGGGGTCATATTATGCCTACCGACGAAGAAGGGATTCATGGGAGGCTGATTTATAAAGACTAATCTCAATTTTTGGTTATACGAGGAAGACCCCATCAACTCTTATTTATCCATATTTAAGTGAACTAAAAACTAGCATTTGCGTGAATGAATTAAATAAAGTGATGGCTTTGCAATTGACATGTGACATCTGTATTGTCACAGAAAACTAACGCGTGACCTCTACATGAGTCAGTTTTCAGGCATGTTATAGGTGGTTTGGTTTTAGGCGGAATATGATGCAAGCTATTATCGATGAAAGCATAAAGATAAATGCAATAAATGTAAATAAAAGGTCCTAGTGTGGCCTATCCTACCAAAATAAACATAAAACAACTTGGAATCCACTGTTGGACCCTAGAAGCTTGTCTTGATGTTCCATCTTGGTCCTTGCAGCGGGAGTGAGCATCCGGTCTCCGTCTTGTCTTTGGTCTTCACAAAATTACTAATTTAAATTACAAAAGTAGTCCTAGATACATTCTAATTTAAATACAAAAGTAATTACATGGCAAAAACCCAAAACGGAGATTCAAGATCTCAAAATTACAAGCAAGATCGTGTCCCATCATTACGGTGACACAATCTTCTAAGGCCACACTAAGTTACAACCGTTTGCAAAAATTAAATACGTTATTGAAAGCATTCAAGGCATTCACAAGACGATAAATAAAATGCATCAACTAAATAAAATTTATACATGACATAATACCGTTATTATGATTAATAAATTTATACCAAACCACCTTTTAAGATTAAAATTATGTGATTATACCGCTTTAATCACCAATTTTAATAAACATATAATCCATTATTTTAAACTGTTTTAAAACAATATGTATCAAACGAGGGTGAACCGTTTCACTAAACAATACACTATTTCCGTATATAGTATATTATTTTAAGCCATGTGAAAATAAGAAAACAAGTTATTTTCAAAAAGGGAGCCCGAAACAAGAACACTCGACCGAGCAGCAGAGGCACTCGATCGAGTGCCAGTGTCACTCGATCGAGTGCAGCAGGGGCTCGATCGAGTGACTCTTTAAAACGCAATCGCTGCACTTTAAATCTAAAACGAGTTTATAACTTGGATTTAAAACGTGTAAATCATAAATAAACAACAACAAAAGATTCACATATTGCTAAAAATATCGATTAATTAACAATATGCAAATTATAATCGAAAACAAGATCGATTTCTCACAAAAAACTCACGCGCGGGGCCTGGTACGAGGGCACTCGATCGAGTGCAACAGGGACTCGATCGAGTGCCTAGGCAGATTGCACGGTTTTCTCAAATTTTTGATTTTATGAAAGACACAATTGTAAAATTTTCATGGCCTAAGGCTCTGATACCACTTGAGGGGAATAAAACGCGTATTCGCCCTTTAAATGCAGGATTATAATGAAAATTACAGTCGTGAATATCGTCATAAGATTAAAAAGCATGAGATAAGAAGTACAACCTTTAGTCCTCGCGCAAAAGGCCTAAGAACAGGAATTAATGCAAATTCCCTCCTATAACTTGCACCCAAGACTTAGAATGAGACGTGGCCGCGTGTGCTAGAAATCCTCTCCAACTGCCTTGCAATATTGGGAGAGCTATTGAGTTTTAGATGTGAGATCTGAGGTTTTGGGAAAAGAATGTCTCAAAACCCTAATTTTACCTTGAGATAATTTAACAGTGCACCAAGAGTAGTTGATATAAGGAGAAGGACTCTCCTTATATACTACACATGGCCGGCCGAAATTGGACATAGGGTAGGAGTGGGCTTTCCACTCTTACCTTATTCCAATGCAAGATCCGACCCAATTGCTTAAATATAATTCGCGGGTTTATAATTATAAATCGCAACATGTTATCAGATATTAATACAGTCGATATATTAATAACGGTCTGATAAAATACGATATTGTATAATTGCCCAAATTAATATAACTGTTTATATTAATACGCGAATACAATATTTAATTAAATATAACCGTTTATATTTAATTTACGAATTAATCTTGTAATCCGTATTAGCTAAAATTATTTAATCCGTATTAAATAATAATCTCAACATCTTATTGACTAATTTATTAGTCAATACCTCTGACTAACTGTTTAGTCGTATCCGGCAAAATGTGACTGTATTTTCATACCTTCACATCTCTCAAACGTGTCCTATAGGTGTGACGTATAGGGACCAGTTGATCACCGCCATCCGTATGACAATAACGTCAAACTTATCTAGCAAGCCAACCGTTATTGATAAACGTGGATCAACTGGTAATAATACAAAAGTATGCCCTTGTGATCCTTAAAGAGATTTAATAAGTCATTGTACTTAATTGTCAAGGACACCAGCCCCAACAACGAAACCTACCATTTAGAGAGAATGGTGATTCTTTAAAGGTTAAAGAATATAAGGTTTTCAATTCTAGATGAATATATGTTAAGAACATAAATCATAAGTGAGTTTATTATATGATAATGAAACGTCACCGATCAGTTAACAAGGTTTGAATTTGAATCCGAGATATGAAAATGTTAATTCATATAACCTTGATCAAAATGCCATAAGTTGAAATAAAGTCCTATTTCGATATAAGTTTCTCGAGGAGAACTAAGAGATCGAATCTAGGATTAACTACGATATGAATTCTAGTACAATATGACTATGTTCATGAGGATAACATGTCATGAGTTTTAAGAAAACAGTGGGAGCTTCCTTAAAGTAAGGAGACTCGAGTCGAGTATAAGAGACTTGAAGTGTACTTGAATTAGATCATATTATAGAAGATAATATGAGTCAAAAGGAAACCGAAATTTGTAGGTTTAAAAGATGTGAAGATAGGGTATATTCACATAATAAACCATTAATACAAATTGATGTATGATCATCAAAGATTGTTTATGTGGAGCAACAATATTGTATTGTTTGTTCGCACATAACAATCACTCTTATCGTTTGAGTTATTATTACTAATATTAACTCACAATTTATACTTTGTGAAATCCAAATGGGTTGTAAGAGACAATTTGAACCCCATAAGTGAACTGGATTAACTTAGTATAGCCCATAGTCGCTTGTATGAGGTGACGTCTCGAAGCGGCTACAATGTGAAGCGATTGATGGCAAGTTCAAAAGTCATAGAGTCATATGGGATGACTAGTCGATCACATCGGCAGACTGTGTAACACTCTGTTGGGCATTTAGTGACCGCTTATAGAGTTCTGGAAATTTTATAATTAGCCTAGTCGTGGCGAGAGCTACTATATTATTCACATGAGTCGATTCTTTGACTTGAGACTGTTCGCCCAAGGTGATGCAGCCTCAGATTGACTTTGATTTTAGCTCTACGATCAACCGTTAAAGGGGGTCAAATGGGCTTCTTTTGGGTCATGATGGACTGTGTTAGTCGAAGGGAACAGTAGGATAGGAATTGTCCAACCCCGTGTCAGGGTTGTCTTAAATCTCAAGGCCATTCGAGGAGAAGTTTAACTGAAAATGCGTGGCCACGCTCGGAAGGTATCTATGGTAGATAATTCCGGTCAAAGCAGTTAAATCTCCAGATCGAGAAAACCGCTCAAGATATGATCAAATGCAAGTACGACCTGGAAGACACCTTGCATTGAGTGGGAGATGACGTAATAGGACAAGAGAATTGGTGACGCACACTTGTCGAGGACAAGTGGGAGATTGTTGGGGAATGTGTGTCCTCAACAATAGTGCGATCACGACAGTGATAAAAATCATTGTCATAAATCTTATGAAAAGAATATGCAAGGGACGATCCAATATTTGATTTAGTCAACTGACCAACATTAATCGGTAATGATTGGCTGACTAGAGTTTAACATTACTGTCGTATGACGGTGGTGGTCAGTTGATCCCTTTAGGTCACACCTATAGGACTAACCCCTTAAACGTATATTGATTAATTGTATAGGATACAGATTGATCGATATTCTTAAAACCGTATATTGAGAAATTAGAGGTTGAATCTTAAAGGTAAGATTTATATTTGAAATTGAAATGTGTCAATTGTTAAATGTTAATCGATATTTATGAAATTTCGAAATTAGAATGAGATGGGTTCGTGGTTATAACAAATGTTGTATATCGTATTGACGATTATTATAATAACCATATTTTGAGACGGTGATTATGAATTACTAAATAATTTGTTTAATATGATTTGATTAATTTAGAAATATTATTTATATGATAAATATATTTTAAATTAATACAAGTGAATTATGTCACATAAGATGTTACATATTACACAATTGTACAAATTACAATTTGTAAAATGAAAGTACATTTTACACAAAAGTGGCGTGTGATGGTGTGTATAATAAGGACTAATTTGTTTAAATTAGTGCATGACTAAAACATAATGATTGTGTAGGTATGAAACCTATATGTAGCCATGCAAACCTAATTGCTTGTGTAAGACAAGCAATCTATTTTGGTCTTACATAACACACTATCACACGACACACCACACACCATCATTATAAGAAGTGAATTTTGTTCACCTTATTCATTCTAACTTATGTTCATCTTTTCTAGTGCAAAAGAAAGATGATCAAAAATATTGTATTTTCTAGTGTGAGAAACAAAATACAATAACCTCTAAAACTATTACTAGATAATATTTTCTAGTATACTAATATTATTATTAGTACACGGTTTTAGCCTAATTCCGTCCTCTAGTATCGGGTTCGGTTATTTGGTCCGTTTAAGGTAAGGTCTTGGTGCTCACTCATTGGAGGCAAGCTTACTTGGTTGCTTTTGGAGGATCGTCCTAAGCATATTTTGGACCGGTTGTAAGAATACGATTCTCATTATTTCCGCTTTTATTTTGCATGCATAAGATCGACTAAGTTAATATGAGATTAATTAGTACATTTAGTAAGACTAATAACTTGAACTAGCTAGTATGACTACCTCGAGTTCCAACAGAAACTTGGTCATTAAGCCTAGACTTCCGGGTCCTTGCAAGCAAGAACCCTTACAAGGTGACATCAACGGTGCAAGCTATTAGGAGGGGAAAGACACAAGCAAGACAAAAATCATCATTGACGGCATGTATCCTCCACTATTTAACCTCCTATGCATATTTACAAACAAAAGCAAAACGGAAAAACCGACTAACACATATTCACAAAACTATGAAAATGAAAAGGCATGTGAAACAAAAGCAAAATAACAACAATACAACAATCATGCAACAACTAGAAGGCTAAACTAACAGCACATCAACCACAACAACCACAAGTTCCCCGAAGGAACATCCAAGGCACAAAAATCCCGTTCTCCTTCATGATATCGACATAAAAAGAAATCAGGAGGGGGAGAAAGAAGTAGGAAAGAGTATACCAAGCATCTTCATTCTCCTAATACCTCGGGTTGCCGTCGCATCTGCCACTTGTTAGTCCAACAAACATATATATACAAAACAAACAAATAACTAAAACAAAGGAAATGAAGAACATATTTTTTTGAAATTTTTGAAATTTTTCGATTTTTTTGGTATTTTTGAAGTTTTTTCATATTTACAAAAGCAAACAAATATTCACAAAGTGGATATTTTCCCTCCCCACACTTAAGATTTACATTGTCCTCAGTGGAACAAAGTGCAAGGGGGAAATGTAGAAAATGAACGAAAACAACATGTTTTTGGCTTTTTTGAATGTTTTGATAAAATAAAAATTTGTTTTTGTATTTTTTGAAATAAACGGTTCTTCCTCCCCACACTTATTTATATGCATAATGTGAGGAGGAAAACCGGAAAATAAAGAACATGTTTTTGAAAGTTTTTGGTTTTTCAATTTTTTTTGGATTTTTGATTTTTATGAAAGCAATAAAAACAAAGGTAAACAAAAGAAATCAAAAACTAAAAACTAGACTAAATGCAAACTAAATGCTCTAAACTACATGTATGCAAGCTATATGTGACAATATGATACAAAATGGAAATCTAATGCATCTAAGTGAATGCAACTATATGCAACTAAACTAATGATGTGAAAACATGAATAGAAAACTAAAACGAACTAACTAAACTAAACTAACTACTCTAAATGCATGCTAGAAAGGAAAATGCAAACTAATTGAAATTTGGATTAAGGGAGTTACTTGCTTTGTATTTTTCAATGGGGAGCATAGCCATCACCAACCATCTCCAAAGGTGGTCACTCATCAAAATGATCTTCCGACTCGAAACCTTCTCCATTGCCATCATCATCTTCATTGCCATCAATCGCCATGTAGTCGCCCGGGTTGGTCACGAAATCACGGAAGGGAGAGGCGTGCGAGCCACTAGCTCCCGGATCACCAAACACGCCGTGGGGAGAAGGGTGCCCTTGAGGGCGGGGTGCCGAGTCCACGTCTTCACGGAAGTTGGGGGAAAGATCGGGTTACAGAAATAACTCGGAGTAACATTGATCTCCCCGAAAAAACGCCCCTCTGGAGGCACATATCCCTTCTCGGGAGGCATGTAGTAAGATGGGCGACCACTGTCCTCATGATGAAGTCCCTGGCGGACAGACTGGTCATAGCTGGGGAATTGCCCATAAGCCTGATCATGGTATATGTAATCAAGCTTATAAGACAAGTCCCTATACCGCTCATCCGCCAAAGCTTGGCGCTCGTCAGCAAGGTCTGCCGCCTTCTTCATGCCCAAATCAACCTGGGCCATGAAGTCAATGAGGTCCTGAGGCATGGTAGACTGAGTAGAAAGACCGGAGCCGGAGGTAGATCCCTGAAAGTATGAAGGACCACTCTGGAAAGGGGGCATGGTGACGGAGGGCTGCTGAAACTGCTGAAATGGAAGGTCAGAAGTGGTGGTACCCGTCCTATCTCGGGCATACACTCTCGGAGCACGCTGATCGGGAGGGAGCTCATCGGGGTCCACCTCAATATCAAGGAGGTATGAGGGCTTCCCTGGCACAACTCTCATCCGCTCGGTGTTTGGCAAGGGCACCGAATTCTTGAACTTATTATCCACGCGAATCTGCCAATACTCATTACGATCGTTGGGGTTATACTTTATCCACCCCAAAGCCTCCTGAATGTACCGGCGAGAAGTCCACTGTAAATGCCTTTGACAAAGGTCGTTGGCAATCAAAGTGACCATCCCCCCAACACATATGGGGGTAGTAAGCTGAGGTTGGGATGCCAACCTACTCAAGTGAAGGGCCATGTGGTGAGCAATGTTGAGTTTCGTCCCACTAACCAAGTAACACCCAAAAATCTCGAGCTCCGTGGTGGTAAAATTGTGAGGCTCATCCCTAGAGATAACGGTCCACCCCATGAACCTATGCCAAATCCTAATCGGTGCCAAATGCACCCTATTAGCCGGTTTCTTCTTAGTTCTATCACTTACTAACCCGGTTATGGCGGTCCAAATAGCCTCTGTATCAAAGCCCTCCGGAGGCTTAATGGGCAATTTTCCGTCGAGCCCAAAAATCAAAGCAAAATTTTCTAAGGTGAGACGGTGTTCCCTATTCATTAAACGAAATTCCAAGAAAGCAACCTTCCCTACATTCCGATTCTTAGTAACTACCAAGGAACTCAAAAATTCCCAAGTCAATCTAGGGGAAGTGTGAACCGGTCTTGTTTCATACAATGCCTTCATTCCCAAACCATCAAACAACTCCGCAGTAATTTTCTCAATCCCAATCTCCCTCAAACCTGCCCTATCAATGAACCTAGACGGATGAAGGGGGCGATGTTTAAAGTAAGTGAAGTTACCTTTCTGTTGTATGGTGGCAAATCGGAGGGCGGGAAAGCAAGGATCCGGACCAATGTTGCTACTATCCATCACATTCTGCACTTCTTGCTCCACCCTAGGGTCGTGCCTTGATTTTGATCGCCTTTCCGTTCTTCCAGACGTGGTTATTTTGAGGTGAGGTGATGAGGGAATGAAAGGGGGTTTTGATTTGGAGTGTTTGGATGTGTTTTTGAAGGTAAGGGATGAGAGGGAGAGGAGGAAATGAGGAAGAAAGAAGAACAAATGAAGTGAAATGAGGAAAAAATGAAGGGGTGTCGTGGTTTTTAATTTGCGGACAGAACATTCTCAGCCGGTCAGGGACCGGCCGCCGGTCGACCGGCTGAGAGTTAGGGTTTGGGATTTTTTTCAATTTTTCGAATTTTTTTTCTAAGCATTGATTCTGAGCCGGCGGACCGGCTCAAAATCTGTCTTCAGCTTGCCCTTCACCTTTCTCACCTTCTTCAACCTCTTCTTACAAAAACTCCCAGCCGGTGGACAGGCTGCCGGCCTACCGACTGGGGATCCTTCTTCGTCTTCTTTTTCTTCAACTTCTTCACTTACAAAAACTCCCAGCCGGTGGACCGGCTGCCGGCCGACCGGCTGGGGATGCTTCCCCCTTTACCTTCTCTTCATTTTTGGTTCACACTCATGATTCTCAGCCGGTGGACCGGCTGCCAGCCTACCGGCTGGGAATCAAGCTTTCTTGATTTTTTTCGAACTTTGAATAAGTAATACGTCTTCTCAGCCGGCTGACCGGCTGCCGTTTAGGTACAGGCTGGGAGTGCAAAATCTGAAATCTGTCCAAATAAACTATCAAAAACAGAAATGTGTCCAGGTCCTCCCAGCCGGTAGGTGACCGTCGGCCGGTAAGCCGGCTGGGAGTACCTGTACACAATTTCGAGAAATAATTTACTTGAACATAAAAATCAACTTTGTCAACAACGGTTTTGCCTATAATCCTCCGACTATACTCGAGAAATAACCACAAATAAGCAACAAACAACATCCAAATTTCTCATGCAAGCTAAAAGTTAAACTAAAAACCGAACTAACCATTAAACGATCATGCAAACTACTAGAAGGAAAAGAGAGTAATACTTAAAAACGGTGGTTGTTAAGTGACTCCACCAAACCTTTCACGATCAATTTTCAATCTTTGTAGGTGGAAACCTCGTCCATGCTAGCTAATGACCTTAAGAAAAGGTCAAAAGCCTCGGCCGTAGCTTCTACTTTGCTTTCATGAGCGAGACCCGCTCCACACATCTTCAACTTTTGTCCCTTGACATCTTTTCCGGCAATTAGCTCCTCTAGGTCCCCTTTTTCAACCAAAGGGTCCTTAAAAGAACTAGCATGACTTGGTTTTTGTTGTTCTTCATCACGGCCTCTCTTTTCCGGAACAAATACTCTCCCGCTAGCAAAACTAGCTTCCTCATTCTTCAAAGTCATACTTTTCATGATTCCCTTTTCATCAAACATCTTAGGGACATCATTCAACATCAAACTTGCAACCATGCCAACATTGTTTCCCTTGTAACTTGTATCGGGAGCTTCCGGAAGTTCAAACTCCGTGTAACACCCCCATTTATTTAAGGGCCTGTACTAGGACTCCTCAGATAAGTAGGGGTGTTACCATCTCGGTTTCCCGAGGCAGTAGATACAAAGGAAAGAAAAACAGTACTTTAATTAGAATTAAACTCAAGACATGTTCTTACATCAGTATCCAAAAGGTCTTAACAACGTAAATAAAGTACAACTCAAATAAACTGACTAAGGCGATCTAGACATCTAGACTGGTCCGGATCCAAGCTCTTTCTCCCATAGCTCCCCCTTAGTCTCAGCACCTGTCATTCTGCTCCCCAATAGTTGGTTCATCACAGGTGATCACGAATACACAGGGTCAACCACAAGGTTGAGTAGGTAAAGAATAACATAACAAATATAATCAATAAACTCCGCACCGATCCAACGCCAATAAACTCCGCACCGATCCATCACCATATATACTCCGCACCGATCCAACGCCATATATACTCCGCACCGATCCAACTCCCCATATATACTCCGCACCGATCCAACTCCATATCACAAGGCCCAAAATATATAGATATTCAATCGTATGATAACACAGAATAAGATAACAACTCAATACAATGATCACATGATATTAGGTAGCAAACAAGCTCAACGCCAAATGAGAATAGATAACACATTATTATAACCAGAACTTTCCCCTACCTGAAATAGTAGGTACGCAGATAAACCCAAGGCTTGTTCAGAAATGTTCCACGCGAAACCCGTTACCTAGACAAATATTATCTTAATTAATAAACTCCCTAACACCGTAACACGTGCACACATACCATTTATAGAAACTTCCTATATTTAGAAAGATTCCCAACAAACGAGGTTATCTAAAATAGAAACTTCCAAATATAGTAATTTCCAAAAATAGATCCTTTGGTTTTGAAATTCAAATTCTTCAAACAACTCATTAAACCATATCAAAACTTTCCTATAAAAACATTACTACACTTATCACAAAATATTATTCCTTTTACTAACCATACTAAATCAAAATATTTATGATATATATAATAAATAAAATAAAAGAAGTAAATAAAAATAAAAATAAAAATAAAAAGAAGAACTTAACCCGACAGCCCAAAAACCCCCCAACCCGCGGCTTTCACAACTCGTGTCCCAGCCGCGTGAACGACCAGACGCCACCACCGACCACCAGACATGATCCCCGTACTGCCCCCTTCACCTCCGACCACTTCCACCCTGACCGACTACCTTCGGCGAGGTGAACCAGAGCCGTTACAAGGCCTGGTTCACAACCCCCTGCTCAGAATTCCTTCGACAGTCCCCACAAAACCGCCTGTACCCACCACTGACACGACTGACTCCGGCGAGCCTTACCCCCGACAACACCCCCGACAGCAGATGCCCACAACCACCTTGGTACCACCGCATAGACCTCCCCCTAGTCGGCGGTGATACCAACCCAAACAACCCCTGACAACCAGCAGCGTTTCTCACCCTTTAACCACCCATAACGAACCTGCCCAAACCACTGTACCCAACCACCCTTATCCACCGTGGTTAACACCAAACGCACCACCCTTCCACTCACGTGACAAACTGACCCACGACCACAAATAAACGGACACACCTACAACCAGAGCACTTACTAAACATACCACAACAATTATGAAACGAAACAAAACAGAACAGTGGCTTAATTGCCCCGACTTTGCCACCATATACGACGCCCTTTTGGCCACCAACGACACCATAGCAAAACCCATATAAACAAAATGCGTGTTCCAGTTTGACACTAAGCAAAAACAACTAGGGTTAGGCGTGTGTACAAAAAGAATTACGCGACCAAAACTATGAATACAAGGAAGAATTAGCAATACTATGGTGAACATACCAGATCTTAGTCAAATTCGAACCACCCTACGCTAATGTACAACCACCGTGACTGACTCCTTCCTCTTCCCCGATGTGGCGGCTAAGTGTATGAGGTTTTAGATTTGAGTTTTGATGAAGGGTTTAGGGTAAATGAGCCCCTTAAATAAGGCGGCTGAACAGGGTTTATTGTGAGCTTCTAAATTCCGTCCATGGGCTGCTACTTAGCACGCCAATCGAGGCCCATGGACGTGCCACTATGCACCCTGGGTTCGAGCCCCAACGACTACACAAAGCTATAAAAAACTTAAAGTGGCTAAGTTCCCTTTTCGAGTCCTAACTAAGCCCAAAACACTTCGTATAAAACGAGTATGAGTAAGCTTATAAAACGAACTATTTAAATAAAAGAAATCGAAAATTCGAGGTATTACAGTCTTCCCCCCTTAAAACGAACTTCGTCCCGAAGTTCTACCACCCTTAGGTAACCAAACTACCAACTCAAACAAGCTCGAAGCACAAATAACACAATACAACTTGCATAAACTTAATTAAATCGCAGAATGTCACATTCCACCCCCCTTAAAGAAAAGTTACATCCGCGTAACTTACCTCAATCAAACAAATGTGGGTAACGTTCCCTCATAGCTGCCTCGGGCTCCCACGTAGCCTCCTCCTGATTATGATTTGTCCACAAGACTTTCACCAAGGACGTCTCCCCATTGCGAGTCTTCCGTACCTTCTTATCCAAAATTTCTTTCGGAGTCTCAACGTATGCCAACTGCTCATCTACCTCAATCACCTCGTACTGGAGTACATGTGATGGATCACTTACATACTTTCTCAACTGCGAGACATGGAACACGTTGTGGACCTTGGATAGAGCAGGAGGTAAAGCTAGTCGGTATGCCACTTCTCCAACTCTGTCCAAGATCTCAAACGGTCCAATAAATTTCTGACTCAACTTTCCACGCTTGCCGAATCTCATCACACCCTTCATTGGAGATACCTTAAGTAGAACTTTCTCGCCAACCTCGAATGAAATATCGCTCCTCTTTAAATCCGCATAGCTCTTTTGTCGATCCTGGGCGGCCCTCATTTTCTGCCGAATCACCTGAACCTGCTCCACCATCTCCTGGATCATATCCGGCCCTAAAGTCACGACGTCGGCCCGATCGTCCCAACACACAGGACTTCTACACTTCCTCCCATACAAAGCCTCAAAAGGGGCCATCCCAATGCTGGCATGATAGCTGTTATTATAAGAAAACTCGATCAACCCCAGTCGATCCTCCCAAGATCCTCCGAACTCAAGTACACAAGCCCTCAACATATCCTCAAGGGTCTGAATCGTCCTCTCAGTCTGTCCATCAGTAGCCGGATGGAAAGCAGTACTCATCTTCAATTGGGTACCCAAAGCTGCCTGTAACTCCTGCCAAAATCTAGAGATGAACCGTGAGTCTCTATCTGAAACAATGTCCTTGGGTACGCCATGCAGTTTGACCACATTCTGAACATATGACTTAGCCAACTCGGCTTTGCTCCAGGTATCTTTCATTGGAATAAAGTGAGCTGACTTAGTCAAACGATCCACAACCACCCAAATCATGTTGTTGCCCCTCTGAGTCCGAGGCAACCCCACGATAAAATCCATCGAAATGTTCTCCCACTTCCACTCTGGCACATCCAACGGTTGAACTTTCCCTTGAGGTCTCTTATGCTCCCCTTTCACTCACTGACAAGTCAAACACCTCGACACAAACTCTGCGACTTCCTTCTTCATATTAGGCCACCAGAACGTCTTCTTAAGATCTTTATACAGCTTATCACCCCCTGGGTGAACGGAATATGGAGTAGCATGAGCTTCAGTCAGGATCTTCTTCTTTAGCTCCTCTACATCCGGAACACACCATCGCCCACTGAACCTCAAACTACCATCATTATGAACACTGAACTTGGATGCAGTTTCTCCACTCTCCCTCTCAACCATCCCACGCCACTTCTGGATCCTCGCATCATTCTTTTGTAACTCTCGTATCTCTCCATACAACTCAGGCTCCACTGTCAAGTCACTAAGAGCATCCCCTTTCCGGATCATGAATATTCCCATCTCCCTTAGTTCACCATGCAACCTTACTCTCGACCTGGCACAATTCAAAGCATGCACGGACTTCCTACTTAGGGCATCGGCCACCACATTCGCCTTGCCCTTGTGGTAGACAATCTGCATATCATAGTCTCCGATTAACTCTATCCACCTTCTCTGCCTCATGTTCAACTCCTTCTGAGTGTAGATGTACTTCAGGCTCTTATGATCAGAAAACACTTTAAAAGTGGCTCCATAAAGGTAATGACGCCACAATTTAAGTGCAAACACGACTGCGCCCAACTCCAGATCATGAGTCGGATAATTTTCTTCATAGGTCTTCAACTGGCGAGACGCATATGCTATTACTCTCCCATTCTGCATTAACACACAACCCAACCCATGCTTCGATGCGTCGGTATATACTTCGAAATTATCACTCCCAACTGGCAAGGCCAGGATAGGAGCTGTTGTCAGGCGTTCCTTAAGGGTCAGGAATGCCTTCTCACAACCCTCATCCCAGACAAAACGGTTCTCCTTCCTCATTAACGACGTCAACGGCTTTGCTATCTTCGAAAAGTCTTTGACGAATCTCCGGTAATAACCTGCTAACCCCAGAAAACTTCGGATCTCACTCACATTCTTCGGACTTTGCCACTTAGTCATAGCTTCAATTTTGCTAGGATCGACGGATACTCCTTCTTTGGAAATGACATGTCCCAGAAACGCCACTTTCTCTAACCAGAACTCACACTTGCTCAACTTAGCATTGAGCTTATGCTCCTCCAAGGTCTGAAGTACTTTCCTCAAATGACCTTCGTGCTCTTCTGCATTCTTGGAATATACCAGGATATCATCGATAAATACCACCACAAACTTGTCCAAGTACGGGCTGAAGACTCGATTCATCAAGTCCATGAACACAGCTGGAGCATTAGTCAATCCAAAGGGCATAACCACAAATTCATAGTGGCCATACCTCGTTCGGAAAGCGGTCTTCGGAATATCTTCATCCTTTATCCTCAATTGATGATACCCGGATCTCAAATCAATCTTGGAGAAAACCCCAGCCCCACTTAACTGATCGAACAAGTCGTCAATTCTCGGCAAAGGATAACGATTCTTGATGGTCACATTGTTCAGCTCTCGGTAGTCAATACACAACCTCAAACTCCCATCCTTCTTCTTCACAAATAAGACAGGTGCTCCCCAGGGCGACACACTGGGTCGGATGAACCCTTTCTCAGCTAGTTCATCCAATTGCTTCTTCAACTCCTCCATCTCTTTCGGCCCCATACGGTACGGTGATTTAGAGATCGGTCCCGCTCCTGGTTTTAGGTCAATGGAAAACTCCACTTCCCTCCTCGGCGGTAACCCCGGAACGTCGTCACGAAAAACTCCCTCAAACTCCCGTACCACAGGTATCTCACTAGTCTTGAGGGTCTCAGCCTCATAATTCCACATTTGGCATAAGATTAGGCTCTCTCCTTTCCTCAAGCCAGACTTGAGGGTATTGACAGAAATGAATTTGATTTTTGGTTTCACACGATATCCCTTGTAAGACACCCTCACTCCCTTAGGTCCCTTCAAGGAAATCTTCTTTTGATGACAGTCGATGAAAGCTCGATACTTCCCTAGCCAGTCCATCCCCAGAATCACCTCAAAGCCCCCCAGAGGAAACTCTATGAGGTCACAATAGAAAATTGCTTCCCCGATTTTGATGGGTACACTACCATATACTCTATTACAGACTATCGACTCGCCCGATGGTATGGTCACTGGATCCGCGATCCAATCAAATCTCTCAAGTCCCAAAGCCTTAACATGATCTCTAGACACGAACGAATGGGTGGCACCGGAATCGAAAAGTACGAAAGTAGGATTAGAGTTCACAAGAAAAGTACCGGTTACTACATGCGCATCCTCCTGAGCTGCCTGCTTTCCCATGGCAAAGAGCTTGCCACTGGACTTGGCTCCACTCTGGCTGGCAGAAGATGTTCCAGCCTGCTGATTTCCTCCCGCTCCTGTCTTTTGGTTGCTTCCACCTCCATTGAATTGATTCTGGTACGGGCGGCTCTGGTAATTATTATAGTTCCTCTGATAATTGCTGCTCCCTCCAGATTTCGCACCCCCACCATAGTTTGTCGTGGGTGTGCGATAGCCACTACTACCATAGGACTGAGTACGGGATCCCTGGTATCCGGATGTAGGTGTACGATAACCCCCGGACTGATTTCCTCCAGAAGAACGACACACCGCCTGCTTATGTCCCCTCTTCCCGCAGCCAAAACACACTATGCCTGCCGAACCACTGCCAGAAATCCCACTCATGTGATTGCTCCCACTCTGATTCCTCGCACCACCAGAGGCACTACTCCCGAAATACCCACTGTACTTGTTATTACTTTGCTTTTTCGATCCTGAACCCTCAGCTACTGTTTCAGCTTTCCTCTTTTCTGTCTTGGACTGTTTGTCCTTTTTGATCATATCCGAGAGCCTCTCCGCCGCCCCAGCCCGTAAATAGATGTCACGGATTGTGGTGGGCGGAGCTGCAATCAGTCTCTTTTTGATGGCGATTGATAATCCCCTCTCAAATTTCATGGCCAGCATAGCATCGTCGAAACCCATGTCTCCCACGTAGTGCACCAACAGGATGAACTTCCTGTAGTAAGCCTCTACGGTCATGTCCTCCGACATCTGGAATGAGTCGAACTCCTCCCTCAGCTTGCTCTTTTGGAATTCTGGTAGAAACGCCTCGTTCAGAACCCCCGTGAATGCATCCCACGGAACAAACGCGGATCCACCCTCTATAGCTGCTTCCCGGAGCTCTCCCTTATTCGTGGTCCACCAGTCTCCAGCCATACCCCTCAGATAGTGGGCAGCCTGGTCTACCCTCAATTCTTCAGGGCAGTCCACCAACTCGAACAGGTTATCAAATTCCCGGCACCAAGCTCCTAACAGATGAGGTTCCCCCTCCCTAGTGAATTGGGTAGGGTGATGTCTTGCGATGATTGTGCTCATTTTCGCGGAGTCCATACGTTTGGCCTTTAGAGCCGCATTCTCAGCTCGTAGTTGGTCTAACTCCTCTTGTGTGATGTTAACGGCATTATCTCTTCGCGGAGGCATACTATAAAACAAGAAAAGAATGAGTCCCGACGTACATGGGTACCCATTGGGTTTAGGGCTATGTCCCCTAAGCAGCAAAATCTATAAACATTTATCATATCGAGTAGTTTGCTTTTATAACATGGCTCAGGGATCACATAACCGCATATCACTAGACATGATGCAAGAAAGATTTCTAACATGTTTCAAATCACTTAACATATCACATCAATATACACCTTTTTCCAACCATTAAAGATTCATTCATGCTCATGCCCCTTCCGGCTTTTCAAAAGTCACTTATACACAAAATTCTCATACTTATCACTGTATGCTATTACTTTCACCACCCCTTATTCTACCCGTTTTCTCTCGTATATGCACTCTGGGTTCCCGGGTAAAACTGATAGGCCTATGGTTCGGTGTGAGGGGGCCCCAGACTCATACTTCCCCTTTTGTGTGCTCCTAACAGTCCTATCCCGGGGTTCATTTCATTTAGACTCTCCTACATTCATTAGGTTCATTAGGTTAGGCCTGAGGATCGTTCGCTCTGATACCACTTTGTAACACCCCCATTTATTTAAGGGCCTGTACTAGGACTCCTCAGATAAGTAGGGGTGTTACCATCTCGGTTTCCCGAGGCAGTAGATACAAAGGAAAGAAAAACAGTACTTTAATTAGAATTAAACTCAAGACATGTTCTTACATCAGTATCCAAAAGGTCTTAACAACGTAAATAAAGTACAACTCAAATAAACTGACTAAGGCGATCTAGACATCTAGACTGGTCCGGATCCAAGCTCTTTCTCCCATAGCTCCCCCTTAGTCTCAGCACCTGTCATTCTGCTCCCCAATAGTTGGTTCATCACAGGTGATCACGAATACACAGGGTCAACCACAAGGTTGAGTAGGTAAAGAATAACATAACAAATATAATCAATAAACTCCGCACCGATCCAACGCCAATAAACTCCGCACCGATCCATCACCATATATACTCCGCACCGATCCAACGCCATATATACTCCGCACCGATCCAACTCCCCATATATACTCCGCACCGATCCAACTCCATATCACAAGGCCCAAAATATATAGATATTCAATCGTATGATAACACAGAATAAGATAACAACTCAATACAATGATCACATGATATTAGGTAGCAAACAAGCTCAACGCCAAATGAGAATAGATAACACATTATTATAACCAGAACTTTCCCCTACCTGAAATAGTAGGTACGCAGATAAACCCAAGGCTTGTTCAGAAATGTTCCACGCGAAACCCGTTACCTAGACAAATATTATCTTAATTAATAAACTCCCTAACACCGTAACACGTGCACACATACCATTTATAGAAACTTCCTATATTTAGAAAGATTCCCAACAAACGAGGTTATCTAAAATAGAAACTTCCAAATATAGTAATTTCCAAAAATAGATCCTTTGGTTTTGAAATTCAAATTCTTCAAACAACTCATTAAACCATATCAAAACTTTCCTATAAAAACATTACTACACTTATCACAAAATATTATTCCTTTTACTAACCATACTAAATCAAAATATTTATGATATATATAATAAATAAAATAAAAGAAGTAAATAAAAATAAAAATAAAAATAAAAAGAAGAACTTAACCCGACAGCCCAAAAACCCCCCAACCCGCGGCTTTCACAACTCGTGTCCCAGCCGCGTGAACGACCAGACGCCACCACCGACCACCAGACATGATCCCCGTACTGCCCCCTTCACCTCCGACCACTTCCACCCTGACCGACTACCTTCGGCGAGGTGAACCAGAGCCGTTACAAGGCCTGGTTCACAACCCCCTGCTCAGAATTCCTTCGACAGTCCCCACAAAACCGCCTGTACCCACCACTGACACGACTGACTCCGGCGAGCCTTACCCCCGACAACACCCCCGACAGCAGATGCCCACAACCACCTTGGTACCACCGCATAGACCTCCCCCTAGTCGGCGGTGATACCAACCCAAACAACCCCTGACAACCAGCAGCGTTTCTCACCCTTTAACCACCCATAACGAACCTGCCCAAACCACTGTACCCAACCACCCTTATCCACCGTGGTTAACACCAAACGCACCACCCTTCCACTCACCTGACAAACTGACCCACGACCACAAATAAACGGACACACCTACAACCAGAGCACTTACTAAACATACCACAACAATTATGAAACGAAACAAAACAGAACAGTGGCTTAATTGCCCCGACTTTGCCACCATATACGACGCCCTTTTGGCCACCAACGACACCATAGCAAAACCCATATAAACAAAATGCGTGTTCCAGTTTGACACTAAGCAAAAACAACTAGGGTTAGGCGTGTGTACAAAAAGAATTACGCGACCAAAACTATGAATACAAGGAAGAATTAGCAATACTATGGTGAACATACCAGATCTTAGTCAAATTCGAACCACCCTACGCTAGTGTACAACCACCGTGACTGACTCCTTCCTCTTCCCTGATGTGGCGGCTAAGTGTATGAGGTTTTAGATTTGAGTTTTGATGAAGGGTTTAGGGTAAACGAGCCCCTTAAATAAGGCGGCTGAACAGGGTTTATTGTGAGCTTCTAAATTCCGTCCATGGGCTGCTACTTAGCACGCCAATCGAGGCCCATGGACGTGCCACTATGCACCCTGGGTTCGAGCCCCAACGACTACACAAAGCTATAAAAAACTTAAAGTGGCTAAGTTCCCTTTTCGAGTCCTAACTAAGCCTAAAACACTTCGTATAAAACGAGTATGAGTAAGCTTATAAAACGAACTATTTAAATAAAAGAAATCGAAAATTCGAGGTATTACACTCCGCCACTTCCTTTCCCACTTTGAATGATAGTTTTCCTCTCTTGACATCAAATGTAGCTCCTCCGGTGGCCAAGAATGGCCTACCAAGTATCACAAAAGAGTTGCTACCGACGGGGACATCCAATATCAAGAAATCGGTGGGGATGGATAGATTTCCCACCTTGACAATATCATCTTCAAGTACCCCTAGAGGAAGTTTTTCGGTACCATCCGCAAGAGTGATAGAAGTTGTAGCGGGAGACAAATTCTTGATGTCCAATTTCTTGGCCATAGCTAGAGGCATGACACTCACGCTTGCTCCCAAGTCACATAAGGCATTCTCAATTTTCTTCCCTCCAACATAGCAATTTGTCGAAAAGCTACCCGGATCTCCGAGTTTGATGGGGAGGGTGCTTGGGACTTTCTTGGCGGACATGATTGCATTCACTTCTCTTTTCTTTTCTCGAGAGGGGATTGTTGCTTCCACCTCCTCTACAAGTTTCATCAATTCCTCACAACGAGGATCTCCTTTTGTAATTTTTCGGAAGAACTCACAAACTCTCCTCTCAATGAGCCCTTCATGTTCAGACTCTTCTTCAACCACACTTTTTCCTTTCTCAACATTCACTTTCCCTTCAACTCTCTTCTTCTTTGGAAATTCTTTGACTTGTTCCATCACAAATAAATCTTCATTCATCCCATCTTGATCACTAGTCTCCGGAGAAACAATGGGCACCATCACCATTGCTTCCTCCTCAATATCCCCTCCAAAAACCGTCATGAGTTGCTCAAGTGAAGGTTTTTCTCCGCTACTAGTGGTTTCAAGCATTGGTTGCTCATCGGCATTTGTCATGATTGCATTAACCCCATGATGTTTTGAAGCATCTCTCGAGCTTTGACCTTGAGCTAGAAAACCTCCCGGAGGCCTTTGAGGATTGGCTAAGGCTTGGGAAGCGACTCTAGCCTCCATCTCTCTTATCTCCTTTTGGTTGGCATTCCGCAAGTTCATCATCTCTTGATTGTGGGTAGTTTGCATATTCTTCACAAGCTTGAGTAATTCACCCACTTGAGTCTCACTCGATGGTTCTTGATGAGGGGTGTTGGTAAGAGGCAAAGCAAACCCATAGTCATTCCTAGGGACTCCAACTTGAGAGTTCCCCTTTGGCATTTGGCTATTGAGTTTGGGATTTTGTTGAACGAAATTCGGGTCATTGAAACCTTGGTTGTGAAAGTTTTGGTTTTGATTTTGGTTGTTGTGGAAGTTGTTTTGAAATGGTGGTGGGTTGAAGTTTTGGGTTTGATTTTGGTTTTGGTTTGGGTTTAAGTTGTTGTTGAAATACGGGTTGTTGTTGTTGAAATTTGGATTGTTGTTGTTGAAATTTGGATTGAAATTTTGTGGGTTTTGGTTGTTTTGGAAATTGGGATTAAAGTTCGGGTCATTGAAACTTTGTTGAAAGCCTTGATTGGCTTGATTAGATTGGTTGCCTTGGTAGAAATTGTTGTTGTTGAAATTGTTCCTCGGGTTTAAGTTTCCACCCCTTGGTTGAAAACCGGGGGGGTTTTGCACTTGAGGTTGTTGGATTTGATGAGTATTCAACACATTGGTACTTTTGTAACTAATGTAAGGACTCCCTCTAATCCCTTGATGGTAATAGTTTGAATTGGGGTTGAAAGTGTTTTGCCCTCTAGGATTATTGAATGCTTGGAAAGCATACAATTCTTCCTCACTTCCACTTCCCTCAATTGAGTTGTTTGCACATACTTCAAATGTGTGCCCATTTCCGCCACACAAATCACATGAGGCAACACTATTTACTTGGTACATCCCCGGGACATTGCTCTTGGTTTCTTTGCTAGTGGAGCCCTTAGTCAATTCTTCCGATTTCTTGGTTAACATGTCCAACTTGGCATTGGTTTCCTCGTTCGCCTTCGAGTTGGAAAGGTGCTCACTAGGGTACTTGCTACTCTTTCTCAAGACATTTCCCCGAGTACCATAATTTTCCTCCGAATCAACGATCTTTTTTATTAGCTCCGTTCCCTCCTCATGCGGCAAGTGGTCAAAGCTACCCCCGCCGATGCATTAACCATTTCTTTCGTCCGTGGGAGAAGAGTCTGAAAAAAGGTTTGGGTCGTGTACCAAGTCGGTATCCCGTGGTGGGGACACTTAGCAAGCAAATCTTGGTATCTATCCCAAGCTTCTCCCAAAGATTCTCCCTCGTCTTGCTGAAATTGAGTTATCTCATTCCGTAGCATGGCGGTCTTAGAGGACGGGTAGTACTTGGCAAGGAAGGCCGTTGCCAAGTCGTCCCAAGTGGTGAATGTGTTTGGAGCATGCACATTTAACCACCTATCCGCCTTGTCGGTTAAGGAATAGGGGAAGAGCATAAGCCGTAAGGTCTCCTCGGGCACTCCCGTTTTCTTTATCATTGCGACTTTACCCTTGAACTTTCGCAAGTGTCCATGGGCATCTTCGTGAGAAGCCCCACTAAAGGCGTTCTTCTCGATAGAACTCATTTGTGAAGGGTGTATTTCAAAATTTTGAGGAACGAGAGTACCAAAGTTGATTGGATTTGTGGTGTCATTGTGTAACAACCCGACCCTCCACGGTCGTAACACAACCCCAATAAGATGGGTGCACACTTTTGGGGTTGTGTTACGACCGTGGAGGGTCGGGTTGTTACAAATGGTATCAGAGCGACCCTGCGACCGTGTGGTGAGCCTGTGGTCGGGAGTACCCGGGTCACCAACCTAGCGGGGGAGGATTCTGGCCCTGGTTGTGGTCAAGTTTGAGGCACAACGAGGACGTTGTGTTCTTTAAGTGGGGGAGTTTGTAACACCCCAAGAGTATGAGATAAAAGTTGTCCCACATCGGTAGAATGTGAGGTTTGTGATATGTTTATAATAACTTCTACCCACCACTTAGTAACAAGGCCTTGTGCTTTTGGGCTTAAGTGAGGACAAATAATGGGCCCAAAAGTGTGCACCCATCTTATTGGGGTTGTGTTACGACCGTGGAGGGTCGGGTTGTTACACATTGTGATTGGGCCGGTTATGATCACGAAGAGCGGCCATTATATGAATTTGGTGGTGATTTGGAACGTGTGGTGATGGTGGTGGTGATTGATAAAACGGATTGTCAAAACTTTCTGATGTTGGGCTAGGATTGCTTTGATTGGGGCTTGGTGGTTCGGGTGAAAAGGGGTTGTTATGGCTAGTAGATGCTTGAGAGGCAATCCTTACTCTTGCAATGGTCTTCCTCCTTAAGGCCCGAAAAAGCCTCTCCGGTTCGGAAGTTGACAACAAGGAATTAGAGTCGCCCCTAGGCATAAAACTTAGCACACAAATTAGTCGTCCTAGTGTTTGTTAGACACTAGGGTGAGCAATATAGCAACCACTCTACAATTAACTACAAAATCTTTGATCAAAACAAAACAAGCTCAACTAACTCAAGAATAAAACTAAAACTAAACTACACAACTTCTAGCACCATCCCCGGCAACGGCGCCATTTTGATGCGCGAGATTTAGTCGTCGGTTCTCACGATCAAACACATTTATAAAACCCAAATTAGTAGTATAATAGGGTTGTCGAACACGAAGATGGTGGGGAAGTTATATAGCTACGTTCTAATTTAAGAAAGAGTCGGGGTAATAGGTTTGAGATTGATTAACGACTAAAGAACAACTAAAGCAAATAAATTGAGATGAAATTGATGATTAAAGCAACTAGGGTGTCGGGGGTTACTAGGGTAGTCTATGTCAAGCATGTCAAGGATAGGTGGTCTCATCTATGTTAGGTCTAGGTCCGTCTCGTCTTTCGATTTGACTAACCTAAGGTCGAGTCCTATCCTAGCTTTCGCTACAAACAAGGTCAACCTAACACATACACATGCCTATGAAAGTCCTAGACTATCGTCTAAGGCAAACAACAATAAAAATCATGCCCAACCGTCGTTGAAGCATTTCATCAAACATCTAGCATGCATATAATGTAAACCTATCAAAGATGAAAACAAAACCCGAACCTAAACAACAAACATCAACACCAACTACCCAAGTGCACCCCTAACCCTAGCAAAAGGACTACTCACTCATGGCTAGGAAAAACATGTGAACAAGAGATAAACAAATGCTAAACATCATGAACAAGTAAAGGTGAACAATTGATTCAAAAGAAACTTAAACAAATGCAATAACTAAGTTGAGATTAGAGAGATTATACCAATAGCAAAGGAAAAGGAAGTAACTTGGATAACAAGTTGAAGAGTTCTTTCAAATCCTTCAAAATACAACCCAATAAAACCTCTTACAATTGCCCAAGCAGATTACTAAAGAGATTACTAAAGAAAGATTAACAAGAATCAAAGGATTAAACTAAGATCTAAGGAAAGATTAAAATGTTTTAGAGAGTTTTTGTAGGCTAAGTATGAACTAATAGAACAGTAGAAAACCCTAGAATTGCGTGCAAAGTAACGTATCAAATAATAGACTAAGTGCGGGTTTATATAGTGCGCGAAATTGCGAAATATGACTCCCAGCGGCTGCCGGTCGACCGGCTGCCGGTCTGGGACCGGCTGAGAGTCCAAATATAGACTTCTGAAAGTTTCTTCACATGGCCAAGCTTCCCAGCCGACCGGCCGGCTGCCGGTCTGGCACCGGCTGGGAGGCCTAATCCTCCAATCTGACTTTTTTTCTTCAATTCTCAACTTGTACAGGTCCCCTCAGCCGGTGGACCGGCTGCCGGTTGTCCACCGGCTGGGAGCCTATTCTCAAGGTTCTGCCCAAATATGCATTTTCTTCGTTTCTTCAAATATGGCTAAGTATGGAACACGCATCCCAGCCAGCTGACCGGCTGCCGGTTGGCCACCGGCTGGGAGCCTTTTTGCTTGAGCCTGGAAACTTTAACACATTTTCTCAAAAAGTCATGTCAAGGTCCCTAGCCGGCATACCGGCCGCCGGCTGGGGACCGGCTGGGAGGCCCTGGGAATGGTTCCTTGCTATTTCCTTCATATTTCTTCATTATTCGCACCAAAATCGTCCCGTTTGCTCTCGTTTCTTCGCCTCCGCCATAATACCTAAAAAATGTGAAACAAATAGGAATAGACGGGGTAACGGGCGTAAAAACAATCAAAGGCACGCAAAACGAGGTCGATTCGGGATCGAAAATGAAGAATATATAATGAAAATAATGACCAAAATGAAGCTCATCAATACTTCATATAATCGTATTGAGGATTGTTATGGGTTTGATTGCTGTTAGTTAGTGCTATTGAGTGATTTGTGATGTTGAGTAAACTTTACTTGCAGCAATTTTTAAGAATGGGTGTCGATTTATTGTGTTTTTGAATAGGCTGGAAATCGCGAATTTAGCGTACAGGCTCTCTGAGCCGGTCGACCGACCGGCCGCCGGTCGACCGGCTGAGAGCGTCTTTAGTTGTTTTTGCAGGTTTTGAAAGAAATTGAGTTTTGAGCTGCCAGCCGGTAGGCCGGCTGCCTGCCGACCGGCTGGTAGCCTCTTTGTTGTTTTTGCGTAGAATTGAGAACATAGGAATAGAGTTCCCAGCCGGCAGACCGGCCGCCTGCCAGCCGGCTGGGAGTCCTTTATAGGTGTGTTTGTGTAATTTTTGAGAACTTGGGATTGGGTTCCCAGCCGGCAGACCGGCCGCCTGTCAGCCGGCTGGGAGTCCTTTGTTGTTGTTTTCGTTTTAAAAGAAGGAAAGCTGAAAGGGATCACCAGCCGGCCGATCGGCTGCCTGCCAACCGGCTGGGGACCCCTGTAGCTTGTTTTTGTTTTTTAATTCGTTGATAACTTTTAAACGGTTGATCGGTTTTGATTGAAACTCGTTCCTTGTATCTTTGATATGTATTTGAGGTCCCCGGAGGATGGGGATACTATATTGGGTTCGGGAATGGAGTGAGGATAGAGACCCCCCGGTCGGGTAACCGAAAGGGAAACCGGCTCTCCCTCAACTTAGTTCCCGGGGTCAATTAAGTGTTTTTTAGCGGTTTAAGAAGTTAGAGCTATATGTTAGTTTCTACCTTTGGATGTTAATGATTGAGATGTATGTCGCGTGGTGGGATATGTGTTAAGTTCACCTCTGGACCCAGTACGTGTTTTGTATGTCGCGTGATGGGATATGTGTTAAGCTCACCTCTGGACCCATTACGTGTTTTGCTTGTGGCGTGTCAGGATATGTGTTAAGCTCACCTCTGGACCTGACACGTGATCGGTTGTCGTACACGGGATATGTGTTAAGCTCACCTCTGGACCCGTTGTGCGATAGCTGTGTATTGGGATATGTGTTAAGTTCACCTCTGGACCCAATACTTGTTTGTAGCATTGGGATATGTGTTAAGCTCACCTCTGGACCCTTTGCTTATTGATGATTAGGGATATGTGTTAAGTTCACCTCTGGACCCTTTTCTTGAATTGTATGTATAGGGATATGTGTTAAGTTCACCTCTGGACCCTTTACTTGAATTGCATGTTGGGATATGTGTTAAGTTCACCTCTGGACCCGACATTGTTTGGTGGTGGGATATGTGTTAAGTTCACCTCTGGACCCATTGCTAGTGTTTATTTATGTATTATCTGCTTGCCTTGAGATTGGTACAGTGTCAGATATGCATGTTGAAGTTGATGTTTATATTGCTTGAGTTATAGTTAGTTCATCCAAGGCATTGGATGACTCTATGATCGGTTTCATAAATAGTTGGATTGAAAGACCCCCCGACTGGGTAACTAGTAGGAAAACCGGCTCTCCTTCCTAACGGTTTATGAAGTTGGTTGAGAGTCATGCATTAGAGTTTGCATGATAGTATGAGATCAGTTGATGAGATATTGTTATGCTTCACATGTTTATATATGTTGGAGTATTCTGTATTGCTTTTCTGTGTTACGTGTCGTTACAAAAGGTGGCTAGGAGAACTCTAGTCACTCCCCACTGATTGTGGCGTACATGTTTTCATGTATGTAGGTACATGCAGGTTGGCAGGGTTTACGCGAGAGCTAGCGAGCGATGATCCTTTCATCATGACTTACACTTATATCGTTTAGCTGGACTCTTAGTTTTGATACAGTTTTTGTTGGTGCCTGTAGGGATGTTCCATCCCAGGCTGTTGTATATATTTCGATTTGATACTTAGACAGTATACTTATCTATTTTCTATTTATGTCAGTTTCAGTTTTCAGTTTCAGTTTTATTTCACCTCGCATGTTTATGTTAAAAAGTTTCAATTTCGCTGCATTTTTAGTACTTTGTATGCTTTAATTTTCCGCTTTCGCGAGGGGTTTTACAGTTGGTATCAGAGCATTATTGCTCCCGACGCACTCATGTGACCCCCAACCTTAACTTGACCAAATAAACAAATAATGAATGAGAGATGGGTAAATCTAAGGATTTATGTCGTAGTCTATTTGTGAATGCTAATTGCTAAGTTAACACTTGTTTCCTCTTTTGAAGGATGGTGAGAACCACGGCTGTTGAGAACACTATAATGCAAGCACTTCATCAGTTGCTTGAGAACCAGAGACAGCAAGCAGGGAATGTTCCACCTCCTCCACCGCCAGGCAACGAGGCTAATTGTCCTGGTAGCTTCTCTTGGATAGCATCCCAAATGTCCAGGAGCCACGTGAAGACTTATGGAGGCGAGGTTGATCCGGTAGCTCTTACCGAGTGGTTCCGGGAGATGGAAAAGAGCTTTACCATGTATTCGGTGGTTAGAGAGGATAGAGTGCGGCTAGCCACTCACTTTTTGACCCTTGAGGCCGATAGATGGTGGGCATTGACCGGACCGACTTTCATTCTTGATCCTTTGTTCGATTGGGAGGCTTTTAAGGATAAGCTCGAGACGAGGTTTTATCCTAAGGAGCTTAGATCACAGCGACTCAAGGAATTCATGGATTTGAAGCAGGGTAAGATGTCAGTTCAGGAGTTCACCGACAGGTTCAACCAACTTGCTCATTTTGCATCGAGGTTTGTCAGAGTAAGGTTGAGAGAGACTACTTCTACCGTAGGAAGTTAGGACCGCGCATCAAGAGTATGGTTCGTCGTGACTCGACTTCTTTTGTGGAGGTATACGATGATGCTATTTGGGCCGAGAGTTCTATTCGTGCCATAGATGCTGAGACCCGAGCTGCTACTTCTAGTGTGACTTCTCACCAGAGATCAGTGTACCAGGGGAAGAGATCGTTTTTTCCTTCTACTTCTTCGCCTTCTTCTCAGAAGAAGCGGTTTGAGAGGTTCTCTGCTCCGGTTGCTAAGACCATTGTTCACACCGACACATCTCCTAGTGTTTGCCACCGTTGTGGTAAACCTTCTCATCCGGGTTTTGACTGTTTCAAGAATGCCTATAAGTGTTTCACTTGTAATGGATTTGGGCATCGATCCTATGAGTGTCCTGAGAGGAACACCGCACTTGGCAAGGCTGCCACTGCTGCTGCATCGACCAAGGGAGGAAAGCCGAAAGGGAAGATTTTTGTGATGACTAGAGCTAAGGCTGAGGCTCATCCAGACATTGTTGCCGGTATCTTTTCTGTTCTTGGTGCTGAGTGCCTTATTCTATTTGATACTGGTGCTTCTCTTTCATTTATATCGACTCAGTTCACAGACCGTTTAGCTCTAGAGTCTTCATTGGTTGAGGAGACTTCCATTTCCTTACCTTCTGGAGACGTGTTTTCCTGCTCTTCGTCCCATAGGGATGTTCCGATTATTATTGGTCAAGCCACATTTCCAGCGGACTTACTCAGATTTCCTCTCGAGGAATTTGACATTATCCTCGGTATGGATTGGTTATCGCGATACCATGCTCGTTTCGGGTGTCGCGACCAGAAAATCTGTTTGAGGAGTTCTTCAGGAGTTCGTGTTTCCTATAGGGGAACTCGCCCTAAAAAGGGTGTTCGTGTTATCTCTTCGATGAAAGCATCTCATCTTCTTAGGAAGGGTTGCCAAGCCTTCCTGTGTGTTATTTCAGCTGCAAAGCCATCGCTACCGAAGCTTGAGGATGTAGCCATTGTTCGTGAGTATCCAGATGTTTTCCCAGATGACTTGGCAGGGATACCGCCAGAGAGAGATGTGGAGTTTACTATTGAGCTTATTCCGGGTATGGGACCTATATCTAAGGCACCTTACCGTATGGCTCCACCAGAGCTGAAGGAATTGAAGCAACAATTGGAAGAGATGATCGAGATGTTGGAAACTAAGTTCCTTATTTTATACTCAAATCTAATATGAGTTTTGTTTCTTTAAGTTTAGTCATAAAAACTTAAATAATGGATCTTATGCATGCAAGATGATATCATAAGATGAGATAGTCCTTACATTGGTTTTAGAAGGTTTATACTCAATAATCACCTATTATATGAGTCTTCAAACCACCGAAATACCCTTAAACGATCTAAGAAAAATCGTCTCCAAAAGATGCGTATCAAGGACCCGATCTCAAACTAATACTAATTTTGTTACTAGAAAATTAGTATAAGTATACTAGAAATAATAACAATATTACTCTTAATATTATTATTAATATAGGAAATAATTTCTTAGAAAACTATTTTACTAAGTTGAAATGAGAATGGATGTTGTAGTATGAATGTGTTAGTAGAAATGGACTAAGCACAATCTCTAACATCTAGCAAGTAATGAGATATGTAAGTGTGTATTATATAGAGCAAACATGAGCCCTTTGGCACTCATGATGGCCGGCCATGATGAGCCAAAGATGGCCAATGCATGCCTTCTTTTCTCTTACAAAAAGCTAGCAATATATCTTACATATTCCTTATGTGTGTCATACACAATGCATTTGCTTACTTACACACACAACCTCACTACACATGCACACATACACGGCTGAAATGGGTCTTTTATGGACCCATTTTATCCTTGTCAATTGTGTTAATTTGTAACATGTCACATATGTTGCATAACACATGACCCAATTTGTTAATTGTACAATTTTAACTATTAAAATTCATAATTTACAAATTTATTACATTTAAATAATTTCACTAATAATTTCGAAATTATTATTGTATAAAAATGTAATGTCATAATTTAATTACAACTCTTTGTAATTTTATGATCAACCGTGTTCATTCTCAATTTAATCGTTTCCCAAACGAATAAATAAAAACCGAGTAATAAAACTATTTTATTACTTTGACTATTATTATTATAATCCCATTATAAAAATATTCGTCATATAAAATTATTTCCAAAATTTCCAGTTATTAATTAATTTGTATCTAATACAATATTAATTAATTATTCCATTGAGACGGAATTCCCTAAAGATATGACCTTAAGGGATCAACTGATCACCACCATCATATGACGATAATGTCAAACTCTAGACAGCCAATCATTATCGATAAATGTTGATCAGTCGACTTTAAAAGAGTAACACTCCCAGTTGTGTTTCATTCAAATGAGTTTTAATTACGTCAACACACTATTGTCGAGGACACTTCCTCCAACAATCTCCCACTTGTCCGAGACAAGTGTGTGTCACCAATTCTCTTGCCCTATTACTATCTCCCACTCAATGCATGGCGTCCTCTCAGGTCGTGCCGACAATTGATTAAAATCTAGAGTGGTTTATCTCGATCTGGAGTTATAACTACTGACCGGAATTATCTACCATAGATACCTTCCGAGCGTGGCCACGCATTTCTAGTTATTATTCTCCTCGAGTGGCCTAGAGATATTTCTCAACCCTGACAAGGGGTGGACAATTCCTAATCGACTTATTCCTTCCGGCTGGCCACAGCCCATCATAACCCAAAACATGTCCTTATAAACCCCAGTTACGAAGGTGTTAGGACATAAATCAAAGTTAATCTGAAAACTATGCCACCTCAGAGAACAGTCATTAGTCTAAGAACTGACTCATGTGAAACACGATAGATGCTCCCGCCACGACCAGGCAGTCTTTTAATAAGAGTACGCCAGAGCTCTATCAGCGGTCATTAGCCCGGCAAATGTATCTTAACATGTCTATGCCTAGGTGATCGATTAGTCATCCCGTATGACTCTATGGCAATTGAACTCGCCATCAATCGCATCACACATCCGGTTGCATTGAGATGTCACCTCACTTAAGCAACTAGGGGCGAGGTCATGATAATTCAATTCACTTTAATGGGGTTCAATATGGTCTTACCATCCCATTTGAATTTTACTTGACCTTTCGTGAGTTATAAATAACTCAAACAATTAGTGGATTATACCATCCAAGTGGTCAACCTTTGAACACCATTTAATTTACAATCAGCTTTAGGGTCTCTCGTTTACATCCCTTAAAATTGTAATTATCTCCATTTTGAGTAACCCAGGTTTACCACGGTTCGTGCGATCGTTCACTTTGCGGATCATATCCATACATTGATCTTTCCTCTGAAAGAGACAAGTCATTCTCATGACTAGCGAATAAGATTATGTGCATTGTGTAACTCCCAGCCACAGCAATGCCTTTACATAATTTGTGAACGTACACATTCTGTAGAATCTTGTGATGACCATGTAGTTAAAATACAAGTCATTGAGATGCATAGTCAATGAATGTAAGCCAAAGATTATCACAAATCTTTGCTTGGTTTCTTGGAACTTGAGTCGTTGCAAACCTTTTACCATACGACTAAGTTATCTTCCAAGATCTTGAATTTGTCTTTCATCTTCATTGGAGAATACTTTGACAATTGATCAAGGTTTAATCATTGATTTAAAACCTGCTCTACGGGTTGTCCTGTAAGCGGTGCGCATCCACTTTACACGATTATACTAATGGCGGAAACATTAGCGAATTTAAACGTGTAAACTATAGTACTTAAGGTTCGATAAATTTCCATGATCCCATCATGGTTATACTATCTTCATCTCTATGAACAACCTTAATACTTTATAAACAAGACGTCTTTTATAATCTTAACCAAACATCCCATGTTTAATTAGATTTAATTCATATCAATATGTTATCTTAGAACCAAAAACTCGTGTACCTCTCATGAGTATCAATGCTTCATTCCAAACGAGCAATGAGTTGTTTTAGATAACGTTTACTCCCACTAAACTCTTGTTCTTGCCTGATTCTGAAGATCCTGAAGTCATACCCATGACTCAATAGCTTCAAATCCTGGAGCGAGAACTCCCACTGAACTTTACATTTAACCGTAAATCATAAAGCTCCCACTCAATTTAATGTTCCTTAACTTTTAATGAATTGAAATGGTTGGGACTTCAACCATATGTGCTAACAGTCACATCCTTTTCAAATACCCTTTTGAAAAAATGGTTATTGAGTTTACTGAATTCATACTCAATGAATTACCTTACTACTTTTAACAAAGTTACCCTTAACTTTGTAGACTGCAGACATCCACATGTCTGCTTATGCTTCTCTCAACAAATCTCATTTATCAGCACGTATATCTTATAAATTTCATGGTTCTTTGCATTGGCACATTTAGATCACCATCTAAATCCAAGAACCCTTTCTTGAGCCTTTACAAAGTCTTTTGAATAATTTTCTTCGAGTGTCCTCCCGTAGTTTCTATAAGAGTCTTTTCTTATGGTATACAATTTCTGTGTGTAGGAACTTTCAGTTCCCCACATTTATCTTATCTTGTACTGTACGAGGACTATATCATGGATCTTATCCATGTATAGAATTTTTCCTTACAAACTTCAAGAATTTATCTTTGAAGTATCCTCCAGGGCCGGGGCCGTTGGTATATAAGGCGTAGATTTTTACCAAACCGTAGATCTTATCCACAACCTTTGGGTTTATCCACAACTTTTGGGATGATAAGGCGTAGAATCTTATCTACAGCCTAATCTACCTTTTACAACCATAAGGTGTAGATTGCTCTTGGGATATAAGGCGTAGATTTTTACCAGGTTGTAGATCTTATCTACAACCTTTGGGCTTATCCACAACTTTTGGGATGATAAGGCGTAGAATCTTATCTACAGCCTAATCTACCTTTTACAACCATAAGGTGTAGATTTTCTTAAATCGTAGATCCCATCCACAACTTAATCTTCCTTCTTATCTTTCACATAACCAAAACACAATAAATCCTACTATTCACTAATAGATCACATCCATTGTGCTTGTCAAAATCATATGCTATTTGTGGACTTTTCAAATTTCTCCCACTCTATCTTTGTAATAATAATCCCATTTTATCACCAAAGATAGCCACTAAGGCCACAAGCAATGACTTTGATGTTGGTTTTTGTGCCCTTATGATTTATCACAGAAATTATTCGATTTAAAGCTTAGATAGTTTTGGATGGTTGACAACTTTTCCTTTTAATTGAGTTCAAAACTTAATTTGATTTTGATTTGATTTGAATTGGGTATCCTATACCAATTTGGCTTCAATGGTCATACATTGAAATTTCATAATCAATTCTATTTTATGTTTGAGATTTGCAAGTGTATGTTAAACTAAACAAGAACATAATTATAAACCGATAGTGACTCGGGTTGAAAACCAAGTCACTATATTATCCAAAATACAACATATTGTTCAAGGATTTCCTCTTTCCTTGTCCAACAAGGAAATAAAACATAGGTTTTAATTGTTCATACAACACTTGAAATATTAGCAAAATAAGCGGAAAAACAAAGCTCCTTGATCATCCCGAGTGGAGCTATTCTTAGTTCCCTTGATCCATCAAGCTTGTTTCTCTTTTCCCTTATGTTTGCTTTCATGCCCTAATTCAAGTAAGAAGAGCATTCACATCACAACTTGTATCATGATACATTAGTTGAGATTAACATAAAATCGGGATAGTTATCGTACCAACTGGAAGAATCTTCCCAGCTTTGAGATCGCTGAGATACTTGGAACAGTTCCTCTTCCAATGTCCTTTGCCATTGCAGTAAAAGCATTTGGCCCCTTGATGAGGGCTCTTCTTGGATTTGGAGGTGCTTGCCTCAGAAGACACTTTCTTTGAACCTTTGGAAGGTTGCTTCCCCTTTGCCTTACCCTTCCTTTTGAACTTTCCTTTACTCTTAACATTAATGTTGAGCACATCCTTAGGGGCACTAACATTTAGGCCCATATCCCTTTCAGCTTGCACGATCATATTGTGCAATTCATCGAGAGAGATGTCTTGGTTTCTCATGTTGAAATTCACCCGGAATTGTACATAAGTTTTCACTTTAGACAAGGAGTGGAGGATTCTATCAATCACAAGTTCTTTAGGAATGTCCACTTGATTCATCCTTAGGGTTTCTACATGCTCAATTAACTTGAGCACATGTGGGCTAGCCTTTTGCCCCTCCTTAAGGTTGAGATCAAAGAAGGCCGATGCCGCCTCGTATTGGACAATTCTCGAAGCCTTTGAGAACATTGTCACAAGCCTGGAGTAGATCTCATAGGCCGTGCCAATCTTTATGGCACTCCTTTGGAGTTCCGGCTCCATCGAGAAGATCAAAACATTTTTGATTGCCGCAGACTCCTTCTGATAAGTATCATAGGGTCGTCTTGCTGCGGCGGTGGCATTTTCTGCAGGTTCAGGAGGTGATTCTTCAATGAGGAATTCGGTCTTACCGTCTCCCTCTGCCGCCAACAACAGTTGGGCATCCCAATCGGCAAAGTTTGCCCCATTCTTTTCTAGCTTACAACGATCCATGAAGGAACGTAACCATGAATTGTTCGTAGTAGTGGAAGTAGCCATGATTGATATTGATACGAAGACTACAAAATTTTAAACATATGAAGAAATTAAATGCTAATCATTTTAATTTTATTTTTAACTTGTAAACATATTTACTAAGTTGATGCATCTATAAAATGACCTCTATCCAATTTTATAAATGATTCCAAGACCCAAACCCATACCATCGAAATCGTGAACCACTGGAACTCCGACCCAATGATATGGTTTGGTGGGTTAAAATAAACCGGTTCTACCCTAGAACTCTTGGTTGATGACAAATCATTATTTATTCATCTTAGCCCGGAACACATTGACCACTGGTCCTCTACACTTCCGTTGAGTACAAACCAAATTTCAAATGCATCGGGATGCGATCCGCCCACTGGACTGAATCCACCCCATCGCCCCACTTATCCTACGTAATGGGGTTCGTACTGCCCACTGGACTAGCACCACCCCACGAAATAGAAGCTCATGGGTTCTACTATTTGGTAAGGCTAATTCTCAATTGTTTTGTTTAATATAGAGGTCTTGTCAATTTATTATCTATCTCCTTTAAGTGAATTAAATTGGTGAACTCGATAATTATAATTGACACGGTCGTTTTTAACGATCTAAACTAATATGCATGTTTATGGCGATTTGGCTATGCATGCAAACATATTAAAATGCAAAAGTAAAAGCAATAAAGCAATAAAATCCTAGTATGGCCTTCCTAGTAATAGTAAAAACTAATTAACTATTACAAATTCGGAAACCAACTCCTTGGTCCCTTGAACTTCATTGGCACGCCATCCAAGAAAACACCGTCTTGTCGGAACTCCTTTCCGTATGGCACCGTCTTTTGGATCTTCGGAATTACAATAAAATAATACAACTATTCTATTGCAAAACTGAAAATTTAAATTACACACCCGTGATACGAGATCACATAAATTACAACCGAATCAATATTCCCTTTCATTACGGGTAATATTGATTAAAACTAAGGCCATACTAAGAAAATTACATAATTCCAAATTATATAAATAACATTCAAAATATGACATTCATATTAAATAAATTGCAATAAATAAAATATGTATGCACATGCTTAATTTTTAATGCCAAATCGCCTTATGGGAGCAAATATCTCATATTTGTTTACGGTTTTTACGGATATGCGCGATTTTAACTATTAAAATCATCCAAAATTACATAAATCTCATTTATGTCCAAGTTAATCATCCTAACTCACTTTAGGAATCAATGTTTAGTCTCTACTAATATTTGATCATGATCTAACTTGATTTTGCATTATTGTTCATAAATTACTTGTATTTTCGGGAAAAATAAACAAAATATGGCCAAATGAGTCAATAAAATTCGAAATTTAAAATTCAAAAATTTTAAACTTTCTGGAAATTTTCTAAAATTTCAGAAATTATTAAAATGGTCTTTTGCAATTATTTATGGCTTATTTCTTAAATAAATCGTATAATAAGCCGTTTTTATGGTTAAAATCCGATTTAAATTATTAAAACTTGCAATAATTTGCCATAAATTTTAAGTCATGATAAAATATATATTAGAACCTGAAAATGACCAAAAATTTCAGACCATGCTCGAAATTTTATTTTTACGACTCATAAATTACGATTATTAACCAATTAACTCATTAAAAAATTAATAATCATAAAAACAGAAACTTTTGATATCCAACTTTTAGATCTGATGTTCCTATCATATAAGACATCTATGGGTAAAATTTCATGCCATAATATTAAGATTAACTATTTTTAACACAATAAGTCACTATTTATCCGATTTTAACCATTAAAATCATAAATCATGCATCGCTTGAGAATAAATTCCCAAAACTTACATACATACTGTAAATATTGCATGTGACATTGTGTAAAGTTTTTATGGCAAAATTCCAATATAACTATTAAAGTCGAATTTAAGTCACTATTAATCCGATTTTTACTATTAAAATCATTAATCATGCAAAATAATTCCAATAATTTCGAAAATTCATACAGGAACTTTATATATTGCATGTGACTTCTCATAAAAGTTTTAAGATTAAATTCGAAATATAACCATATATACCCATTTTTACTCATATTATGACTATTTATCTCATAAAATTCATAATCCATGCATATTAACTCCATTTCTCACGAAAAATCATATACAATATATTAAATATGCATGTGAGAACATATCAAAAAATATCGGCCAGAAACTATTTTTAGCTATTTTTCCCATTAATTGTTGTTTAAAACCGATTTAAACTACAAAATATACAAATAAATATAAAAATGAACAATAAAAATCCATAAAATAATTTTTATGTCCTAAAACCATTTTAGAAACAGAAACTTTAACATGCAAAATTATTTTTGTGATTTATCATAATAAACACAATAATTTCGAAAAATCGAAATATATATGTTAAACCGATTTTAACATAAATCATGAATCCGATCATGCATGCAACAACCGTAATGCTCTGATACCAATTGTTGGAAACTAAGTTCCTTATTTTATACTCAAATCTAATATGAGTTTTGTTTCTTTAAGTTTAGTCATAAAAACTTAAATAATGGATCTTATGCATGCAAGATGATATCATAAGATGAGATAGTCCTTACATTGGTTTTAGAAGGTTTATACTCAATAATCACCTATTATATGAGTCTTCAAACCACCGAAATACCCTTAAACGATCTAAGAAAAATCGTCTCCAAAAGATGCGTATCAAGGACCCGATCTCAAACTAATACTAATTTTGTTACTAGAAAATTAGTATAAGTATACTAGAAATAATAACAATATTACTCTTAATATTATTATTAATATAGGAAATAATTTCTTAGAAAACTATTTTACTAAGTTGAAATGAGAATGGATGTTGTAGTATGAATGTGTTAGTAGAAATGGACTAAGCACAATCTCTAACATCTAGCAAGTAATGAGATATGTAAGTGTGTATTATATAGAGCAAACATGAGCCCTTTGGCACTCATGATGGCCGGCCATGATGAGCCAAAGATGGCCAATGCATGCCTTCTTTTCTCTTACAAAAAGCTAGCAATATATCTTACATATTCCTTATGTGTGTCATACACAATGCATTTGCTTACTTACACACACAACCTCACTACACATGCACACATACACGGCTGAAATGGGTCTTTTATGGACCCATTTTATCCTTGTCAATTGTGTTAATTTGTAACATGTCACATATGTTGCATAACACATGACCCAATTTGTTAATTGTACAATTTTAACTATTAAAATTCATAATTTACAAATTTATTACATTTAAATAATTTCACTAATAATTTCGAAATTATTATTGTATAAAAATGTAATGTCATAATTTAATTACAACTCTTTGTAATTTTATGATCAACCGTGTTCATTCTCAATTTAATCGTTTCCCAAACGAATAAATAAAAACCGAGTAATAAAACTATTTTATTACTTTGACTATTATTATTATAATCCCATTATAAAAATATTCGTCATATAAAATTATTTCCAAAATTTCCAGTTATTAATTAATTTGTATCTAATACAATATTAATTAATTATTCCATTGAGACGGAATTCCCTAAAGATATGACCTTAAGGGATCAACTGATCACCACCATCATATGACGATAATGTCAAACTCTAGACAGCCAATCATTATCGATAAATGTTGATCAGTCGACTTTAAAAGAGTAACACTCCCAGTTGTGTTTCATTCAAATGAGTTTTAATTACGTCAACACACTATTGTCGAGGACACTTCCTCCAACAAGAGAAAGGGTTCATTAGACCGAGTGCTTCTCCGTGGGGTGCTCCAGTTTTATTTGTTAAGAAGAAAGATGGTTCCATGAGACTTTGCATTGATTATAGAGAGTTGAACCGAGTGACCGTGAAGAACAGATATCCTTTGCCTAGGATAGATGACTTGTTTGATCAGTTGAGAGGTGCTTCTAGGTTTTCTAAGATTGATCTTCGATCAGGTTATCATCAGATTCCAGTGAGAGAGGCTGATATTGCGAAGACTGCTTTCCGTACCAAATATGGGCATTTTGAGTTCGTGGTTATGCCTTTTGGGTTAACTAATGCTCCTACTATTTTCATGGATCAGATGAACCGCACCTTTAGTGAGTATCTTGACACTTGTGTTGTGGTGTTTATTGATGATATCCTCATTTACTCTAGGACCGATGAGGAACATGTCGAGCATCTTAGATTGATTCTATGGATTTTACGTCGACAGAAGTGGTTCGCGAAGTTCTCTATGTGTGAGTTTTGGCTTTCTAAGGTTGTATTTCTTGGACATGTGATATCTAGTGAGGGAGTTATGGTTGATCCCGCGAAGATTGAGGCCGTTGTTGATTGGGAGAGTCCCAAAGATGTGGGAGAGATTCGTAGTTTCCTTGGTTTAGCGGGTTACTACCGTCGATTTGTTGAGGATTTCTCTAGATTAGCTCGTCCGATGACTCAGTTACTGAAGAAGGAAGCTAAGTTTGTGTGGACCGACAAGTGTGAGAGCTCTTTCCAGGAATTGAAGACTAGGTTGACTTCCGCTCCCGTACTTTCTTTGCCAGAGATTGCAGTTGACTTTGATGTTTATTGTGATGCTTCGATGTTAGGGCTTGGATGTGTGTTGATGCAGAGTGGTAAGGTGATAGCTTACTCTTCTAGACAGTTGAGAGTTCACGAGGTGAACTATCCTACACATGATCTTGAGTTAGCTGCAGTTTTTCATGCCTTGAAGATGTGGCGTCATTACTTGATTGGATCTCATTGTCGCATTTTTACGGATCACAAGAGTCTTAAGTACATTTTCACACAGAAGGACCTCAATATGCGACAGAGACGTTGCCTAGAGTTGGTCAAGGATTATGACATTGAGTTATTGTATCATGAGGGAAAGGCCAATGTAGTTGCAGATGCGCTTAGCCGCAAGACTTCTCATTCGATGAGTGATATGCGAGTGTTGCCCGATGAGTTGTGTTCCGAGTTCCGGAAGTTGAGATTAGAGATGGTGGGTAGTGGTTTTGATTGGTTAGCTGCTATGACTGCCGAGCCGTCCTTATATTGGGAGATTCGCCAGAGTTTACCTTCAGATGCTGATTTCAAGAAGTTCGAGGCTAAGATTTCGAGTGGTGTTGCACCTGACTTAGTGATTGATGCTGATGGTTTCCTTAGGTTCCGTGGTAGGATGTATGTTCCAAATGTGCCAGATTTGAGGAAGAGGGTTCTTGATGAGGCTCACTTGACACCGTATTCAGTTCATCCGGGCGGAGAGAAGATGCACAAGGACTTGAGACTTATATTTTGGTGGCCCGGGATGAGGAAAGACATTTTGGAGTACGTGAGTCGGTGCTTGACTTGTCAACAAGTCAAGATAGAGCAAAGGAGGCCAGGTGGTTTGCTACAGCCGCTTCCCGTCCCTCAGTGGAAGTGGGAGTGTATATCGATGGACTTCGTGACAGCATTGCCTAAGACTGTGGGAGGCAAGGATGCGATTTGGGTTATTGTTGATAGGCTAACTAAGTGTGCCAGATTTGTGCCTATCAGAGAGACATGGGATATGGACCATTTAGCCAGGGCTTATATTGCAGAGATAGTCCGTTACCATGGTTTCCCGAGAGAGATCGTTTCCGATCGTGATCCGAGGTTTTGTTCCAGATTTTGGAAGGCTTTACAGGAGGCTATGGGTAGCCGTTTGCTGATGTGTACCGCTTTTCATGCCGCGACTGATAAACAGTCCGAGAGGACTATTCAGACATTAGAGGACTTGCTCCGTGCTTGTGCACTTGATTTTCAGAGTTCTTGGGAGCAGTGTCTACCGTTGGTTGAGTTTTCTTACAACAACAGTTACCATTCATCTATTGGTATGGCTCCGTATGAGGCGCTCTATGGTAGGAAGTGCCGTAGTCCAATCTGTTGGGATCAGGCGAGTGACGTGCACGACCTAGGACCGGACCAGTTAGCTGTTACGATTGATCAGGTTCAGCTTATCAGAGGTAGGATGAAGGCCCAACAGGATTGACAGAAATCCTATGCTGATGTTCGCCGTAGACCTCTCGAGTTTGAGGTGGGTGACAGAGTCTTCTTGAGAGTTTCACCGATGAAGGGCGTTAAGAGGTTTGGAGTTAAGGGCAAGTTGGGTCCTAAGTATATTGGGCCTTTTGAGATCGTGAAGAGGATTGGTGCTGCTGCTTATCGTTTGGACTTGCCTCCTAGTTTGAGCAACGTTCATAGTGTCTTTCATGTTTCTCAGCTCCGTAAGTATGTTAGTGACCCGAGTCATGTTCTGCCTAGAGAGATCGAGAACTTGGAGCCGATTCTTGCTTTTGAGGAGCGTCCCGTGAAGATCCTAGACCGTCAGGATAGGAAGCTTAGGAGCAAGCTGGTGCCTTTAGTGAAGATCCTTTGGCGTTGCGGTGATGTTGAGGAGCAGACGTGGGAGACCGAGGCGTCGATGCGTGATGCGCATCCTTCTCTTTTCGATTGAGGTAGAGTTAGTTAGAATTTATCTTCGTTCGAGTTTCGAGGACGAAACTTTTTGAAGTTGGGGTGATTGTAACATCCCGTATTTTTATAAATATATTTTTAAGCGTTTTTAATTATTTTAAATTATAAAATAATATTTTAAAAATTTATCGAAAAGTGTTTTAAATAAATAGTAAGATCCGTCTTAAGAACCTTAAGTCCTTAAGACGAATACAAACTTGGTAAACTTAAGTTCACAACTTAAATCCCGTTCAAGTATCCTAACCCGTTTCATTCAAAACGGAAAGGACAACTCTTAAGTCCCTTAAAATCAATTTAGTCGACATACTCCTTCCTTCTCAAACAAACATACTGATAAACCCATTTTTCATAAACCTCCATTAATATTCATCTTCTTTTGCTTATTTCTTCCTCATCCGTTCATCAAATCGAGGTAATTATAACATTTCGGAATCCTCATCGAATTTGCAAGCCATCTATCACTTTCGTTTTTCAAATCCTTCACTTCGAATTTTGGGCTGTTTTGCCTTAAATCTGTTTTCAGTCCGTAATCTCGTTTTTCGTGCTTGTAGGCATGGGCTTGGACGACCCGGAAGTGGATAGCTTCATCTTAGAGGAAGATCTTTGAGCCGGATTGCTTTTGAGGTGACGATTACGAGTAACTCGGCCATTTTGTTAAAATAGCAAGTTTTGATGTGTTCTTGTTATTGTTCCTGATTTTTGTTAAGGTTTGACGATTAGTGGACTTAGTAACATGTTTAGGAATGTTCTTATGTGATGAATTCATGCCTTGTTAATGTTTCACATGTTCATAAGCTAATTTCAGAAATTTCATGTTTTGCGACGGATACTTCATAAAATCGTATTGAGGATTGTTATGGGTTTGTTTGCTGTTAGTTAGTGCTATTGAGTGATTTGTGATGTTGAGTAAACTTTACTTGTAGCAATTTTTAAGAATGGGTGTCGATTTATTGTGTTATTGAATAGGCTGGAAATCGCGAATTTAGCGTACAGGCTCTCTGAGCCGGTCGACCGACCGGCCGCCGGTCGACCGGCTGAGAACGTCTTTAGTTGTTTTTGCAGGTTTTGAAAGAAATTGAGTTTTGAGCTGCCAGCCGGTAGGCCGGCTGCCTGCCGACCGGCTGGTAGCCTCTTTGTTGTTTTTGCGTAGAATTGAGAACATAGGAATAGAGTTCCCAGCCGGCAGACCGGCCGCCTGCCAGCCGGCTGGGAGTGCTTTATAGGTGTGTTTGTGTAATTTTTGAGAACTTGGGATTGGGTTCCCAGCCGGCAGACCGGCCGCCTGTCAGCCGGCAGACCGGCCGCCTGTCAGCCGGCTGGGAGTCCTTTGTTGTTGTTTTCGTTTTAAAAGAAGGAAAGCTGAAAGGGATCACCAGCCGGCCGACCGGCTGCCTGCCGACCGGCTGGGGACCCCTGTAGCTTGTTTTTGTTTTGTAATTCGTTGATAACTTTTAAACGGTTGATCGGTTTTGATTGAAACTCGTTCCTTGTATCTTTCATATGTATTTGAGGTCCCCAGAGGATGGGCGACACTATATTGGGTTCGGGAATGGAGTGAGGATAGAGACCCCCCGGTCGGGTAACCGAAAGGGAAACCGGCTCTCCCTCAACTTAGTTCACGGGTTCAATTAAGTGTTGTTTAGCGGTTTAAAAAGTTAGGGCTATAGGTTAGTTTCTACCTTTGGATGTTAATGCTTGAGATGTATGTCGCGTGGTGGGATATGTGTTAAGTTCACCTCTGGACCCACTACGTGTTTTGTATGTCGCGTAATGGATATGTGTTAAGCTCACCTCTGGACCCATTACGTGTTTTGCTTGTGGCGTGTCAGGATATGTGTTAAGCTCACCTCTGGACCTGACACGTGATCGGTTGTCGTACACGGGATATGTGTTAAGCTCACCTCTGGACCCGTTGTGCGATAGCTGTGTATTGGGATATGTGTTAAGTTCACCTCTGGACCCAATACTTGTTTGTAGCATTGGGATATGTGTTAAGCTCACCTCTGGACCCTTTGCTTATGGATGATTAGGGATATGTGTTAAGTTCACCTCTTGACCCTTTTCTTAAATTGTATGTATAGGGATATGTGTTAAGTTCACCTCTGGACCCTTTACTTGAATTGCATGTTGGGATATGTGTTAAGTTCACCTCTAGACCCGACATTGTTTGGTGGTGGGATATGTGTTAAGTTCACCTCTGGACCCATTGCTAGTGTTTATTGATGTATTATCTACTTGCCTTGAGATTGGTAAAGTGTCAGATATGCATGTTGAAGTTGATGTTTATATTGCTTGAGTTATAGTTAGTTCATCCAAGGCATTGGATGACTCTATGATCGGTTTCATAAATAGTTGGATTGAAAGACCCCCCGACTGGGTAACCAGTAGGGAAACCGGCTCTCCTTCCTAACGGTTTATGAAGTTGGTTGAGAGCCGTGCATTAGAGTTAACATGATAGTTTGAGATCAGTTGATGAGATATTGTTATGCTTCACATGTTTATATATGTTGGAGTATTCTGTATTGCTTTTCTGTGTTACGTGTCGTTACAAAAGGTGGCTAGGAGAACTCTAGTCACTCCCCACTAATTGTGGCGTACATGTTTTCATGTATGTAGGTACATGCAGGTTGGCAGGGTTTACGCGAGAGCTAGCGAGCGATGATCCTTTCATCATGACTTACACTTATATCGTTTAGCTGGACTCTTAGTTTTGATACAGTTTTTGTTGGTGCCTGTAGGGATGTTCCATCCCAGTCTGTTGTATATATTTCGTTTTGATACTTAGACAGTATACTTATCTATTTTCTATTTATGTCAGTTTCAGTTTTCAGTTTCAGTTTTATTTCACTTCGCATGTTTATGTTAAAAATTTTTAATTCCGCTGCATTTTTAGTACTTTGTATGTTTTAATTTTCCGCTTTCGCGAGGGGTTTTACATCAATAATCACAAAACACTTGTTAGTTTTGTTCATGGTTCATCAATCTTTCCACAACAATCAATAAAGTTCGTTCTTTTCTGCCTTAATCCTTATTTCCGGTAATTCCTCTCTTAATTTCAGTTTTATTCATTGTTAGTTTAGAATTATTACATTCGGTTAAGTTAGAATCCCAAAGCCTTTATTATTATTGCATGTTTAGATTGATGTTCGTTATGATTTCCATGTTTACTCCTGTTTTTATTATTGTTTCAATAGTTATGAGTAGCTAATTTCATATGTTAGGATGTAGGGAGTATATATGCGTAGGTAGTATGAATTCCCGAATCGACATATTGCAGGCAGCAGGTCGGCCGACCGGGGTAGCTGGTCAGTCGACCGACTCACATTCGTATTCTGTTTCGTTTTAATTCATAGACCATAATAACCTACAATGAGACTGAAAGGAGACTTGTAGGATGTTAGTAATGACCTACCCAAGATTGAAAGATACGGGAAGGGCATTGGTTTACGCCTTAAGACGGCTAGGTTATTTAAGACTGAAAGGTATGTGACCTAGAATTTAGGAATCGCCCTTATTGTTGACACCCCAATAATTGTGAGACCTATGAACTAATAGCATAGGCCGAAAGGAGCTATTAGGTACCATAGACCGAAAGGATATGTTACACCCCTTACGTGACTGCAATACATGTTGACTTAGGATTTATATTACCATAGCTATTTATTACCCAAACATCCTAGCATCGCTTTTATCTTCATTTATATCTTATTTTTCAATTTTGTTCTTATCTATCCTTTTAGACTTAGTTGTTATCAAACCAATCAAAACACCCCCTTTTTATTATTATTTTATAGATTAAAGATTAGCAAACAGAATTAACCTTGTCTCTCTGTGGTTCGACCCTTGACTTACTCTATCTATTTTAAGCTGAGGTTTTATAAATCTTATCTTTGGCACCCCTCAACGACGGGTGTCAACGGTGCCTTTCAGAAAGGAGTTCCAACCAAGACGGAGTTTGCCTTGGGATGCGTGCCGAGTGTGAAGTTCAAGGGACCAAGGAGTTGGTTTCCGAATTTGTATTTTACATTTAATTTTCTATTTTAGGAAGGCCATACTAGGATTTATTTATACTTTTAAGTTTTATGCTTTTATTTATGCTTAATATGTTTGCATGCATAGCCAAATCGTCATTCCATATCATGCATTTTCATCGATTTTATCGACCGTGTCAATTAATTTATCGATAATTCACCGACTTAGTTCACTTAAAGGAGATAGATAATAAATTGACAAGATCTCTTACATTATTCAAAATCGAGACATAGCCTTACCAAAAAGTGAAGAACCCACGAAGTACTTTCTTCATAAGGGAGTGGGCTCGGCTAAACTGGGGTGCCACCCTTATTACGTTGGAGAAGTGGGGTAATATGATTACGCTCTCGAAATTTGGTCGATCTCGACGAAAATATTCGAGCCACCGTAGTGGTAATAAGTTCGGGCTAAAGATAAGAATTAATGTAATTTTATCGACCGGGAGTTCTAAAAGTAGAATCGATTAAAGGGGTAATTCGGTGATTAAAATGTTAATTACTAAATAAAGTTGAGGTTTTTTATTTGTTTTGAGGTAGAGATAACAAGTCATTTATGTTTACAAAGAGTTGTAAATTTAACTGATTTTTTTATTATGGGACTCATTATATATATATTGATATAATGATGATATATTACTCAAATGTTGAATGTATATTGTTTTATTAATCACAATATTTAATTGTTAAATAATTGTATTAATATTTAATTATGTAAGATAATTAAATATAAGACTTATAAGCATTTGTGAGACAAATATATATTATAAGACCAAATAAACCCATTTTGCCTAATTTAGGCGTGTGAAATAAGGAGTATAAGATACTCTTTGTGTTTTGTCATTTGGTGGTTGTAAAAGATGCTCCAACATCTTATGACACATTTGACATCCTAGTCTACTACCTATTTAAAAAGCATTTGCATGTGTATAATAAAGAGAGGACTAAGAGTGCTCAAAATGGCTCTTTGGCCGTGAAAAAGAGTGAAAAAGAAGAACACAATTGTTCTTGCTTTTCTCTCAAAAACAATTACACATAGAAGAACCGCTTTTCACCCTTCACTCATATTTAATCTTATATATATACAAATTAAATATTAATAGTGTAGTAATATTAGAATTTTTTTAAGATAATAATAAGGGATTATTATTACTAATATCTAGTTAATATTAGTAGTAATGTTTGGATTAAATCTTGGGTGCATCGTAAAGGAGGCAATCTACTTTGGTTTCTCCATGGAGGATCATGCTAAGCTATCTTGGACCGATTGTAAGAATCCGATTCTTTATTTTTCTGCAATTCAAGAAAGAGATATCTTGTGGACTGATCTGAGACAGATAGCATTAGCAGTAACTGGCTCTTGGCTTGTATGTGGAGATTTCAACTGTGTCATGTCCCCTGATGAGAGGCTTGGGGAGGGTTTGATATTGCAGAGACCAGCCCATTCAAAGATTGTGTAAGCAACTGTGAGCTTATGAACATTCCTGCCAGGGGAGCCTTTATACTTGGACTAATAAGCTGCCTATTGCAGAGAGGACTTACAGCCGAATTAACAGATGATACCGTCGTTTAGTATCAAAGATAAACCTAAGTCTACTAACTGAAGCTAGCGGAAGTAGGGTCGAATTCCACAGGGAGGCACGATCATAAGAAAAAGATCAGTTTACAAGTCACAATAGGGGGGTTTTGTTGTTGATGTTATAAACTAAAAACAGGCGGATATAGAAATAAAACAAAGCAAACAAAATTATAAATTCGATTAATAAAAGGGGGATATGTCAGAATTCAGGTTGTCGCGGTAATATATGTCACATGGTAAAACTAGGTCTGTCGAATCATAAACGAAGTGGAACGATTAATATCCTTTCGGTCTGAAATCACCCTAGACTCCCCTATCATCTTTCGATTCAGATAGGTTACATAGATCATCCTAAACAAGCCTACCTTACCAATCTTTCGATCCAGGTATGGTTTTACTAGATAAACCGGTCTCCTGCGTCCACTCATTTGACTAGTTTAATAAATAAATTGTTTATAAACGAACTTCGTCGCAAAGACGAATAACATGTGATTCCTACGACATTACTACCACGAGTACCTTCATCCTAACATATTATAAAAATTACCTGCGCATGGCTATGGGATCTATGCTAACAACAATGATAACGATGGAATTAAACATGATTGACAATAACAAAATACTAGGAAGCATAAAAAATGAATAATAAAATAACAAACAAGAGTAGAGAAAGAAATTACAATAATTGCAGTAAGGTTGAACGAAATCCAAATGCTTGAACTATAAACTAATCTTGAGAAACGCAAGAACTAAAATGAAAATGTGTTTAGATCTAATGTGTAAACTATGCTCTGAAAACTGATAAAGGAGTTTGATGCAAAAAGTGAATTATCAGTGATTACTGTTAACCTAATCCTTAAATAGGGATTAGGTTAACTGCTTAATCACTAAACCTAGAAATGAGAAAATGCAGATCCGGTACAGTAAGTGAGTCGCTCGATCGAGTGACAAAACCACTCGATCGAGTAACCTTTCTTTAAAAAGTGTTTGATCGACCAACATAAGTCCAGCATCTGCAGACTCCTCGATCGAGTAGCTGTTCACTCGATCTAGTCTTTCTCCTCCTACATCCACTCGATCGAGCTCTCGTGTTTACTCGATCGAGTAAATGACAGATCAAGTTGCTTCTTTTTCGATTCTTTTGCCTTTGTCCTTTATCTTTGCCTCGATTAACGTTCTTTTCAGCTTAGGACTCCACATCTGAGGTCATGGGGCTCCTTGACTTGTTCCATCTTCTAAAAACGGTCTACCTTGGACGAGAAAAGCTCGGTTTCTTCAACTTTAGCATAATTCCTGCAAAACAACAAGAGATACACCAAGAGAAGAAAAAGGGGCAAAATAGCACGTAAAGTGCGTGAAAAAACGTAGAAATGCGTGCTAGATGATGCCAAAAGGTGTATAAAATAGGCACGCATCAAATATCCCCAAACCAAGCCTTTGCTTGTCCTCAAGCTAACTAATCCAACTACAAGAAGGAAAACAACTAACTAACTACCTAATGGAATGGAATCGCCTCAGTACCGACTATGGATCACTTTGTTGACCATGTAAATGCAGAAATTAACCACCATAAAGTTCAAAACCAAAAGCAACGAATTCATACATGCAATGAAAACAACTTGGACAACTGACCTTGAATGACTTGTGTACTTTGGACTCTCCCGGATCGCTCTTCTCTCAATCAAAAGGGTAAACATATATGTGTAAGAGAGAAGGATAAGAAATGAAGACACTCTTCTAACTGCGACCAACATATCATGCAATGCAACTAGTATGACAAATGATTCTAATTACCCTAAACACGCATATCCACATGTCAAAGTCTATCACATGCCGAATACTTGCAAAATATGGTTATGTGAGATGAAATGGGTAAAAAGGAGGCAAAAAACGATATGGATAAGAGGGGGGTAACGGCTCGAGCTAGCTACCACGACTCAACCAAAAGTAAAACCTTCTAAATTACTCAAAAACAATGTCATGCTAGGCATATCACACAACTAACCACGGAACTTGAATCGGTCAAAACACATGCTTAGCAATTATTTTTCTTTCTTTTTCTCTTTTTTTCTTTCTTTCTTTTTCTATTCCCCAAAGATACAAAATTAAGCACGAGAATTCATTTTTCTTTCTTTTTTTTCCTTTTCTTTTCAGTTTCTTTTCTTTTTTCTTTGCTAAGTTCATGCCAAATCATACAATTTCGAGTTCAAGTTCCAACTTCTCAAATACCAACTCCAGAATGAAATCCGAACCAAAACTGACACAATGGACGCATACCACAAAACAACACTAAAGCGAGCTCGACACAAGGTATGCGAAATTTGGGTGTATTTCATAGGTCAACTGGCATTTTTTGGCTAAATATGGAGTTATATGGGTAAAATGAGAAAAGGGAAATGCAAGTATTCTCCTAAAATGTGATACAAACCATAAAACCATGCGTGCAGGCAAAAAGCAATCAAAAGTCATACATGTGAAATGTGATGATATGAAGGGAGTACTACTCTCAATCCTAGATGAACTGGTCATGAATGTCACCAGTTATGGCTCTAAGAACTCAGATTGTATATGTGGTTTGCCAAATACAAGTCAAGTCAAGTCCAGAAAGTCCAAGTAAAATTTTCAAAACAGAATTCGGGACATGCTAAATGGTGTTTTACTAAATGATGGTGAAAAACTGCAAATAACAATCAACACGGAGATCCTAGAAGGCAATATCATCACAGAAAACTCCATTCCGAGTCGATTATATGCAAAAATAAACGTGCATTTTTTGTATTTTTGACAAGGGAATGCAAAAATTGAAAAGAAACTGCAAATGCATAAAGGAAACGCGAATGCATGCAAGAAAAATGAAAAATGCAGAGGCAAAAGGATGCAAACTCCTCCCCAAACCAAACTAGACAATGTCCTCATTGGCTACAGCACAGGGGAAAGGGAGTACACAACCTAATACATGTTCCTAAGGGGTAAGATATATACAAAACTAAAAAAGAAAAAGAAAACTAAAGATGGAAACAAGGGCAAGGAATACGTAACCTCCCCAAACCAGCTGCAGCTATCAGTCCTCATCCTCCGACGTCTCCTCATCACCGTTGCCACTCTCCTCACTCCCACTCTCACTCTCATCCTCCTTACCTGAGCTCTCCTCTACCTCCGCCTCGCCACTGGCACTGGCATGCTGAGCGGCCTCCTCCGCACGTCGCCTCACCTCCCTCTGTACCGATGTCTCCACAGGTGCCTCAGGTAAGGTCTGTGGGTACCCGCCATCTGGGTATCGGTAGAAAGAGGGGTGAGGGCCAGTGCGCATCCTCGCGTCGTAATCTGGAAAGCTGACCAGGGCAAGGTCCCTCTGAAGCACGGACTGGGCCCTGAGAAGCTCAAAAAGTAGAGGATCACGGTACCCTCGGTTTGCGGCCGGTGGTACCTCAAAAAGTGGAGGCAAAATAAAATGGGCAGGGAATCCTGGGTGGATGATGATGAAGAAGAAGGGGTGGTGAATGGTGTAGGTGAAGGTGTAGGAATGGTGGTGGTGTGTGTAGTGGTGTGAGAGGTAGTCGGCTGAGAGGATGATGAGGGTCGTGAAGGCGGTGAAGGTCGAGAACCTGAAGGGGCTCCAACCTCTCTCTCAGGTGAAGTGCGCTTCCTCTTTGTAGAGGAAGGGGTGAAAGCGATGCGGTAAGATGGTGGGTCTGGTCTGGGTCCCTCAACGGTGGTGAGAGGGGTGAGTGCAGGTAAAGAGTCAGAGGGGAGGACTACTGCGGGTGCCCCAGCAATCCTCCAAGTCCGGCGCTCAGCATTGGTGAACCAGGTCAACTGGACCATGGCACCAATCGGAAGGTAAATGTCGCGGGAGACGGGCTCACCATCAGGTCTAGCACTAAAGATGTAACGGTAGATCCTGGTGACGATCCCGCCGCCTACGACAGCGCCGGTGACTCTGCGACCTATGTCGCCAAGGTGAGTAGCCACAAGATAGGTGATGCGTGTCTATTTTCTGATGTTTTACATCTATTTTTACACGCATTTCAGAGCTCATTTATGAGTTTTTGGTTATTATTTCTCCTATTTCGTCTACTTTCGTATTTTTATGCATTATTGCAGATTTATGCGGAAATAAGGCAATTCCGATTCAAACCCGTCCTCAAGTGATTTGCATGACTAAGGATACGAAGGAACGAAGGAGGAACAAAGCCTAGAGCACATTTCAAGGCCTGAAGATAGCATAAGCAAAGGTGCATACCGTTTACAAACTCTAAAAAGCAAAGAATCGATCCACGATATTGCAGCCTGTTTCAAATGGCTATATCTCGAGTTCTAGAGCTGATAATGGAGTGATTCTAGTTGTAGGTGAAATATTATCCTCTTAGCTTTCCAACGCCGCGAGAATCGCCTTATTATGATGAGTGACGAAGAAATGGCAGTTGTTTTAAGATCGACGCGCGCTGTAGAATTCGTCAGAATGCATTACTGTACCTGATGTATGGTCGGGCGACCACCTACTATGGTCGGTCGACCAAGGTACCTGATGCGCGAGATTTCAGAAACTCGATAGTTGGTCGACCGACCAGCATCATCGGTCGATCGACCACATGGCCCATTACGGAAGATTTTAAACGCCTAATTAAGCCCGTGATGAAGCTAGCTTTTGAAGGAAGCATCGATATTTCTCTATAAAAGCTTGTCAACCCTTTTGTACTCATCATCCAAGTACTACTCAAAAAGCTTAGTTTAGTTTACAAAAAAAGTTCATTAGCTTCTTTGTTAATTAGGTTTAGTATTGCTTTTTGCAAACAATCAGTTTCCACGCATTATTTCAATAAAGTTCAATCTTTCAGTTCTCATTCCTTCCTTGTTACGGTAACTCTTGCTTTATTTCAGTTTATTCATTGTTTTATTAGTATCCGGTTAGTTAGAATCCCTAAACCTTTATTGTTAATTGTTATTTCGTTAATCACATCAATCATGTTTTCCATTACCGTTATTATCGTTATAATTACTGTTTTCATCAATATCATGAGTAGCTAGACCCTTGCATGTTAGGATATAGGCGAATTATAGCGTAGATGGCGTAGTTTAGGGCAACCCGTAACAGTGCTTGGTCGACCGACTGGCTTCTCTGGTCGATCGACTGAGAAGGTTGGTCGATCGACCGGCTTAGCTGGTCGGTCGACCGACTTCGCGTATGATCAGACCTGTTTTTGTTCTGTTAAGAGCAATACCTATCAATGAGACCGAGAGAAGACTTGTTAGGATGCTTAATAATGACCAACCCGGGGATCGAAAGATAAGGGAAGGACATTAGTTAACGTTTTAAGAGAGTTAAGTTACTAAGACCGAAGGGTATATGACTTAGACATTAAGAATCACCTATATTGTTGACAACCGGTATATGTGAGACCTAGGGACTAATAGTATAGACTGAAAGGATCTATTAGATAACTCGGACCGAAAGGACTTGTTATACCCCTTACGCGACTGTAATACATGTTGACCTGGACCATCTGCCATCATAGCTATAGTGACCCGAACATCCTAGCATCTCTTTTATCACCGCTTTTACATCTTATTTTAAGTTTTATTCTTTACTTTAATTGTTAGACTCAGTTCAAACCAAAATAACTCAAAACCCCCTCTTTATTGTTACTTTATAGATTAAAAATGAGCAAACAGAATAAACCTTGTCCCTCTGTGGTTCGACCCTTACTATCACTATCTATAGTTTTAGTTTGGTTTATAAATCTTATCTTTGACACCCACAACGACGGGTATCAAATTTTGGCGCCGTTGCCGGGGACACGGTATAGTTTTGTTTGCTTTATTTTTAATTTATTTTTCTTGTCTCAAGGAACTTTGGTTCCTTGAGACCGTTGCTTACTTTTGCTTCTAGTTTTGTTTGTGCAGAGTTAGAAGTAAGATTTTTGAGAGGAAGGCTTGAGTACTCTAAGTTTTTTGCGATCATGCCTACTATATCTGATAATCTTCAGCCAACAGCACACGTCCTCCCACAGCGATTTACTCTCCCCTTTGAAATTCGTCTTTCCTATATCGAATTGGTGGAGCAAAATCAGTTCGCGGGTCGACCGGATGAGGATCCTTGGAAGCATTTAGAGCTAATGTAACATCTCGCGTTTCTTAAGCATCACTTGTGATTATTCATGCTTGCTGAGTGTTTCTTTACCATTATGGGGTGGTGAACTTCGGGACGAAGTTCATTCTAAGGAGGGAAGACTGTAATAGTCCGTATTTTACCTTTATATTATTTATTATATTAGCGTGTTGATATTTCCTGGGCATTTATATTCGAGGCATTCATGTTTCAAGTTAATGTTTGGTTAATGTTTTGTTAATGTCTGTGTTCCAAGTTCGCGGGAGTGGGTTTGGTTATCACCTGACTGTGGTCGAACTTCGGGACGAAGTTCATTTTAAGGGGGGAGAACTGTAATACCTCGATTTTGCCCTACGATATTTATGTTTATAATAATTTTAAGATCCGTATCGATGTGATTTATATGTTACTAGTACTTGTTATGTGATGCTAGGTCTTTATAAAAAGGGGTTTGAGACTTGTCTTCGTAAGGGGGATCGAACACAAGACCTCACGCGTTAGAATGGGCCTCGATTCTTGTGCCAATTCAAGGAAACTTCAGCCCATACTTAGTTTTTTTTACACAACCCTAGCAACTTACTTGTCAAGCCGTCATTTTAGCCTCAATCTACCCTAGGTTAATCTGCTCTTTTCATATCTCAAAACCCCACACACCTCAGCCGTCACTCCAAGGTCTAGGTTCGTCGTTCCCTCGGTGGTGGTAAGGCGGCTAAGTGGTGGTCGAACACCTTGTAAAATAGGTATGTTTAACACTGTATAAGCGTTTTTCACAATTGCGTTTTTAGTATGATTTCCTGAGTCGTGTTTGTTGCCTGTTGAGTCTGTTTCTTGTATGTATATAGTCTATGGGGTATGGGTGTCATGTCTGACCCTTGTCGTGGTTATGTCAACCACCGTGCAACGCCAGTGAAGGTGGTTTCAGGCGCCTGTCACGGGTTGTTTAATTACTGTTAAGAATGAACGAATCTGACCAAGTGGTGTTCTCCTTTGTGTCGATGGTGTTTTGGGGACTCGTCTTGATGGAAGTTGGAAGGGAGGAGTAAGTGGTGGTCAAGGGAGTCCTACGGTGGTCGGCTAGGTGGTCTGTGGTGGTATGAGCGGTGTCGAATAAGGGGTTTGTGTCCTCTGTTTTGTCCTCTGTTTTGTCGGGTCTCCATGTTAATGTATGGGTACTGGTTGTTGGGGGTGGCACCACCGCTGACTCGGGGGAGGTCGAAGCGGTGGTACCACCGGGAGTCAGAAGCCTGGTGTCGGGGGGTGGTCTGGGTAGTGTCACGGGTGGTGGTTCGATTTATGGAGTTGTCGGCAGCCTGTTTAAGGAGGCAGGTTGGTTGGCGGGGGTGAGGGATCAGACCGGGTTTATGGGGCTGGTCTGACTCGCCGGCGGCCGGCGACGGGGTCCATGGTGTCAGAGGGGTGGAGTGCTGCCAGGGGTGTCGAGAGGTGGTGTTGGTTGGTGTTCGAAGGGGCTGTGGTTGGTGGTGCGAAGGGCTGAAGTCGGGTTGTGTGTTCGGATGTTGGGGCTGTTTGCGTTATAGTAACAACCCAATAAGATGGCTGTTTCCTTGTCCTTGTTTTTATTATTATTAAGTATTATTGTTTTTATTATTATTACTATTATTACTAATTAGTATTACTATTTATTATTATTTATTTGTTTTGTCTATTTTATTAAGGTGAATGTTGTTAATGTTAATAAGTGTTGTAATTAATGTCATATTATCTTGTTATGGTTTTGGGTCGTAGTATTTAAAGATGTGGATCGGGAAATTTTAAGTCGGGATATATATATATTATTATATTTGGAAGTTTCTATTTTTGGAAACTTTCCACTTAGGGAAGGTTTCTATTTATAGAAGGTATGGTTGTTAAGGGGTTCGGGAAGGTTATTTATTCGTTACCTATATGTGTATAGGTAGCGGGTTTCGCGTGGAACATTTCTAAACAAGCCTCGGATTATCTGCGTTTCCTGCTATTTCAGGTAGGGGAAATACGATGCATATTACAATGATTATTCAGTTGTTATTGATGATTACTATGAATGTTTTATACTAATACTTGGTTGGTATATTATGATATTTGGTTATATATATTCTGTGATACGATGTGTGGCGCGGAGATAAAGGGTCTGTGTGGCGCGGAGATAAAGGGTCTGTGTTTGGTGCGGAGATAAAGGGTCTGTGTTTGGTGCGGAGATAAAGGGTCTGTGTTTGGTGTGGAGATAAAGGGTCTGTGTTTGGTGCGGAGAATGTTGGGTCTTGTGATCGGTGCGGAGTTTATTTGGTGTTGGATCGGTGCGGAGAAGGGATGATTGATCCCAATATATTTATGATAGTATTGTTATTTATGTGTTGTCTGCTTTACCTACTCAACCTCGCGGTTGACCCTGTGTATTCGTGTGACACCTACGATGATCCGGAATGGGGAGTAGATTTTTCAGGTCAGTGACAGATGGATTAGGAGATTGGGCATGGAGAGAGACATGGCTTGGACTTACTTAGAATTAGATCACCTTTAGATATCTTCAGTTGTACTTTTATTTATATCAAAGTTTGGATCTCGTAGTTGCTGTAATATCAAGTTTAAAGTTAATCGGTTTTTATATATAAAGTACTTTGGTCCGTTTACCTTGTTATTCACTACCTCGGATATTCCGAGATGGTAACAGTCCTATTTATTGAGAATGTCTTGCCAAAGGCTCTTAAATAAATGGGGGTGTTACAAAGTGGTATCAGAGCGAACGATCCTCAGGCCTAAACTAAATGAATCATAATGAACGTAGGAAGAGTCAAATAAAATGAACCCCGAGATGAAACTGATAGGAGCCCCAAAAAGGAACGGGATGAGTTAGGGGCCCCCTCACACCAAACCTGGGCCCTTTCTGTTCTGTCTCGGGAACCCAATGAGAGAAATTGAAAAGTGGGGTAGATTATATAGTGACCTAGTTATCTGGTACTAACGTTCTTGCAGGAGAAGGAATGAGGTAAGTTATGATGTGAAATATGGTTGGTAATATATACTGTGAATCATGGGATTGATGTTGAATGTTGACTAAGATATACTATTTCTGGTATTGAGAACAAGAGATTTTGAATATGAGCTTTACTTGTATATATATGGTGCTATGCATGCGGCTGTATGGTCCCTGAACCGTTAGGTAGAGATATAGTGTAATGATATGTGTAATAAGTTGATGAGCTATAGTCACCTAAAAGGACAGATGTAGGAGAGATATGATCATGATTAACTGGAATGGTTAGTAGAGCCAGCTATGATATGTCGTTATAAGATGTGGAACCCAGTTAAGTCTTATGGGTAAAGCTAGTAGACCAAACCGGGGGCCGTGCGCGTTGACAATTGCCTGTACTATTCTATGTGTATACACTTCTTATATGCATGCCTTATACCTTGCAAGAGTTTACTGATTTGCATACCAGGCATATGTGATCGGAATTTGAGATTTATGATTTTATTATTTTACTAATTGCTTTAGCAATCCATGTTTAGTAATATGTAGAATGTGTGTTCTAAGCTGTGAATGTATATAGTCATGTGTGGCGTATATAGTATTTAAAATTTTATGCCTGTTATATACATTTAAATTCGTTATGAAGTTTATCATCAATAAAGGAATACGTAGTAGTTCCTAGGTTATATTTTCGTATTTGGATAAGTTGTGTTTGTGTGATGGTAGAAACTAATTTATTTTGAGACGCATGTATAACAATCAAGTTAGTTAGTTGATCCTACTTTCAGTTTTGAAATCTTTACCGTGAACCAGATAACGAGTATCGTGGTAATAAGAAATGCTTGTTAATACTGTACAAAGTGATGTCTATGCTCCAAGTATATGTCAACGTGTTTCAGAAAAAGAATGGTTGAGTTTCGAAGTAGCAATGTGAAGTTGTAAAAGAACCAAATTGTTTTAATAAGTTTCCTGGATGTTACCTTGTTTATACCGGATGTCGTCTTAAATGTGTCCATATTTGAGTATGAAAACTTTAGGTATGACAACCTCCTGAGTTGGTGTTACAATGTTGTTGGTTTCATGTTAATAGGAGTTATATTCTGAGTGAAATAAATCTTCTAGTTGACCATGGTTGGAATGTTGCTGCACGGTTCCGTTTTGACCCATCTTTGTGTCAAAGAAATCGTTTTAAACTTGGTTATTGTTTATGCATAATTCCACCTTTACTGTTCAGAATATGAGTTTACGTTTTCAAGATGATAGGCCATGTAAAATCTTAATGAGTCGTTATTTAGTTGTGATTCTTGCAAGTTGCCTAATTTTCTGTTGACTTCCTGTAAAGTTCTTGTTCAGATCGATTGAGTTATAGTAATGATATTAAATAATTTCCTTGAGATATGCATTCGAATTCTCTTCCTATGTTTAGCTCGTCCTTTATATATTTTCTAAGAGTTATGATCGCTCGCATGTTAGCTAAGCTGATATTTAATTATGATTTGGTAAGTTGCTACATAACGTTTAATTGTTGAAATCGTGAAATATAAAAGTTTCATATAAAAGTTTAATCAAGTGTGGCTTATGCTATGTGACCGCGTAATATCCTAATATGGCATTAGTGACATGAAAAGTAGACATGTGGTATGAGTATGACCCTCATTACGTGATAGCATAACCTTGTTTATTTCGTCAAGTTTAATATAAAATCGTTCCAATTATATGCCTATAGTATGATCTCAAAATGAATATGTGCTGCTCGTATGTGATGTTAAAAGCATGTTAATCTGTGCCAAGTGGCAGAATGAAATCTAACTGGTAAATTTATTAGCATAATATAGCAACCTAATGGTTATATGTAATCGTGATTATTTGAACAATGTGAAACTAGTTGATGTTCTTTCGTATATGGATGGTTTACCTTTGTCTAGTCCTCTGTGATTACAGTCCTTATAACTGTTTTTCGGGTATATTGTTATACCATACAGTGAATTGCATAATGCTATACCTAGAATTTGATCACGATGTGTTAAATTATCAATTGTTGACGTATGATTTATGGAAGCACCATTCTGGTGAATTCGTTTACTTTTATCGTTAATTTTGATGATGTAATATGAGTGGACGGGGAATGTACCTAAGTGACATATACTAACTAATTGATATCTGGGAATATAAAACGATCTTGCGAAGTCTATGAGTTATGTATGTCTTGTGTGGCATGTCCATGTCCCATGTTTAATTACGTTAAATAATTTTGTTCTATGTCTTTTCTTAAATATGGTTTTAATTCAAAAATATGTTTATGAACATGAAACGTTGTAAATTGCCAATTATGAACTGTGAGTTTTCCTGGTTATTTATGTAGTTGTCAATACTAGCTTGCGTTGGAATTTCATGGGTGTGTAAGTGTTATCTTTTCCGAATCTGTTTTACTGCGTAACACGATCCTACCGATCCTAATACTTTATTGTTGCTCGAGGTTATATATGTTTATATGTTTACTGCTATGGGTTTCTCACGAGTAGTTATTTGAGTTGAATATTAGTATTTATTCTTTTATTTTGGTTGTTAATATTTTCTTCTGAGGAGGTAATTCTTTTGTTTGTGAGACGGGTTGAGTGTGAGGCGGGAAAAACTTTTGTTAATTGATTAACTGAGTTGTTTATGATGATGTTGTGTTAGCTTGGTTGGGTATAGCGTACAAGTTCTTGTTTTATGAACGGTGGAATGATAAGGATACATACGAGCTTGTTAATGTATTTGGTTGAGATATGTATATTGGCATGTTAATTAACTGATGGGATAGAATTTGAGGAGATTGAGTTACTCATGAGGCTAGAACGAAGTCCATGAATGATGTTTTATTGAGGTTGAGATTGCGGTTCAGTGTTTTATCAAGTTATCGCCTTCTTTGACCTTGACTTGTGGGTGAGTAGCTTAGAGTCTTACTCTCTAAGTGTTGAGCAGTTCCTTTAATGGAATATTTGATAATATTGATATTGGAATGGAGACGAGAATTGGTCACTGGTACTGAGTTATGAGTTATTTGACCGTTGTGCCATATTGTGATAAGGTCCAGTGTGACCTTGGTTATTGAGTTATATTCGGAATTTGAGATCGATACCGAGATGGAAGTTTCAGTTGCGGTTTTACTTCGCCAGTTCTTTCACCCCTTGTTTTTGGTCTTAGATGCGACGATGAGTGCGATACATGGTTACTTGGAGTTAGATTTTTTTTTTTTTTTTTTTTTTTTTTTTTTTTTTTTGAGATAAAGTAATGAATGTGATGGAGTACTGTGTTAGAATGTTTATGGGGTTACGGGGACGTAACCATGTTTTAAGGAGGATATGATTGTAAAATCTTAATGATGATTTATGATATGGCTAGTTGTTATGACCTGACTAACTGATATGTCGTGACTATTTGAATACACTTGATAACCCTGTATGTTATGCACTAGATCGTGATTGTTGAAGTATCATGTGTTACAGTGTGTGTTAAACTTTGGGGACAAAGTTTTCTTAAGGGGGATAGAATGTAACATCTCGCGTTTCTTAAGCATCACTTGTGATTATTCATGCTTGCTGAGTGTTTCTTTACCATTATGGGGTGGTGAACTTCGGGACGAAGTTCATTCTAAGGAGGGAAGACTGTAATAGTCCGTATTTTACCTTTATATTATTTATTATATTAGCGTGTTGATATTTCCTGGGCATTTATATTCGAGGCATTCATGTTTCAAGTTAATGTTTGGTTAATGTTTTGTTAATGTCTGTGTTCCAAGTTCGCGGGAGTGGGTTTGGTTATCACCTGACTGTGGTCGAACTTCGGGACGAAGTTCATTTTAAGGGGGGAGAACTTTAATACCTCGATTTTGCCCTACGATATTTATGTTTATAATAATTTTAAGATCCGTATCGATGTGATTTATATGTTACTAGTACTTGTTATGTGATGCTAGGTCTTTATAAAAAGGGGTTTGAGACTTGTCTTCGTAAGGGGGATCGAACACAAGACCTCACGCGTTAGAATGGGCCTCGATTCTTGTGCCAATTCAAGGAAACTTCAGCCCATACTTAGTTTTTTTTACACAACCCTAGCAACTTACTTGTCAAGCCGTCATTTTAGCCTCAATCTACCCTAGGTTAATCTGCTCTTTTCATATCTCAAAACCCCACACACCTCAGCCGTCACTCCAAGGTCTAGGTTCGTCGTTCCCTCGGTGGTGGTAAGGCGGCTAAGTGGTGGTCGAACACCTTGTAAAATAGGTATGTTTAACACTGTATAAGCGTTTTTCACAATTGCGTTTTTAGTATGATTTCCTGAGTCGTGTTTGTTGCCTGTTGAGTCTGTTTCTTGTATGTATATAGTCTATGGGGTATGGGTGTCATGTCTGACCCTTGTCGTGGTTATGTCAACCACCGTGCAACGCCAGTGAAGGTGGTTTCAGGCGCCTGTCACGGGTTGTTTAATTACTGTTAAGAATGAACGAATCTGACCAAGTGGTGTTCTCCTTTGTGTCGATGGTGTTTTGGGGACTCGTCTTGATGGAAGTTGGAAGGGAGGAGTAAGTGGTGGTCAAGGGAGTCCTACGGTGGTCGGCTAGGTGGTCTGTGGTGGTATGAGCGGTGTCGAATAAGGGGTTTGTGTCCTCTGTTTTGTCCTCTGTTTTGTCGGGTCTCCATGTTAATGTATGGGTACTGGTTGTTGGGGGTGGCACCACCGCTGACTCGGGGGAGGTCGAAGCGGTGGTACCACCGGGAGTCAGAAGCCTGGTGTCGGGGGGTGGTCTGGGTAGTGTCACGGGTGGTGGTTCGATTTATGGAGTTGTCGGCAGCCTGTTTAAGGAGGCAGGTTGGTTGGCGGGGGTGAAGGATCAGACCGGGTTTATGGGGCTGGTCTGACTCGCCGGCGGCCGGCGACGGGGTCCATGGTGTCAGAGGGGTGGAGTGCTGCCAGGGGTGTCGAGAGGTGGTGTTGGTTGGTGTTCGAAGGGGCTGTGGTTGGTGGTGCGAAGGGCTGAAGTCGGGTTGTGTGTTCGGATGTTGGGGCTGTTTGCGTTATAGTAACAACCCAATAAGATGGCTGTTTCCTTGTCCTTGTTTTTATTATTATTAAGTATTATTGTTTTTATTATTATTACTATTATTACTAATTAGTATTACTATTTATTATTATTTATTTGTTTTGTCTATTTTATTAAGGTGAATGTTGTTAATGTTAATAAGTGTTGTAATTAATGTCATATTATCTTGTTATGGTTTTGGGTCGTAGTATTTAAAGATGTGGGTCGGGAAATTTTAAGTCGGGATATATATATATTATTATATTTGGAAGTTTCTATTTTTGGAAACTTTCCACTTAGGGAAGGTTTCTATTTATAGAAGGTATGGTTGTTAAGGGGTTCGGGAAGGTTATTTATTCGTTACCTATATGTGTATAGGTAGCGGGTTTCGCGTGGAACATTTCTAAACAAGCCTCGGATTATCTGCGTTTCCTGCTATTTCAGTTAGGGGAAATACGATGCATATTACAATGATTATTCAGTTGTTATTGATGATTACTATGAATGTTTTATACTAATACTTGGTTGGTATATTATGATATTTGGTTATATATATTCTGTGATACGATGTGTGGCGCGGAGATAAAGGGTCTGTGTGGCGCGGAGATAAAGGGTCTGTGTTTGGTGCGGAGATAAAGGGTCTGTGTTTGGTGCGGAGATAAAGGGTCTGTGTTTGGTGTGGAGATAAAGGGTCTGTGTTTGGTGCGGAGAATGTTGGGTCTTGTGATCGGTGCGGAGTTTATTTGGTGTTGGATCGGTGCGGAGAAGGGATGATTGATCCCAATATATTTATGATAGTATTGTTATTTATGTGTTGTCTGCTTTACCTACTCAACCTCGCGGTTGACCCTGTGTATTCGTGTGACACCTACGATGATCCGGAATGGGGAGTAGATTTTTCAGGTCAGTGACAGATGGATTAGGAGATTGGGCATGGAGAGAGACATGGCTTGGACTTACTTAGAATTAGATCACCTTTAGATATCTTCAGTTGTACTTTTATTTATATCAAAGTTTGGATCTCGTAGTTGCTGTAATATCAAGTTTAAAGTTAATCGGTTTTTATATATAAAGTACTTTGGTCCGTTTACCTTGTTATTCACTACCTCGGATATTCCGAGATGGTAACAGTCCTATTTATTGAGAATGTCTTGCCAAAGGCTCTTAAATAAATGGGGGTGTTACAGCTATTTACGGATTATTGTTGTTCCATACCCGTACCGGCTGGAGTGACGCAAGATGAAGTTAAGGGGAAGATGTTTCTTTTCTCCTTGAAAGATTCTGCGCGTCAATGGATTCGCTACCTTGATAAGGTAGTAGCTAGAGTTACAGACTGGACATCTCTAGCATTGGCTTTCTGCAAACAGCACATTTCGCCTGCGAAAACCAATGCTTTGAGAGTTCAAATTTCAAATTTCCAGCAAGGACCCGATGAGGAATTTCATGAAGCGTGGGCTCGTTTAAGAAGTTGGTTCGACCAGTTCCTCACCACGGCTTTGAGGAATGGTACCTTTGCAACCAATTTTATAACTCTTTGTGTGATGACTACAGAGTCATCCTTGATTCGGCTACAAAAGGTAGATTTCGAAATAATGTAGCTTATGTAATACCCCGTATTTTTAGCCTCGGTCAACCGCAGTCAAACCGTGTTTTATACAAGTATTTCAAATGGAATGTTTGTAAAGTATTTCACGAAAACTATTATTATTTTATAAATCGTATTTCTACGATTACTTCGTTTTTCGTAATCATTTTATATTTGATAATTATTTCATAAAATGACATTTCTTTCGTATTTCTTTATTTTGATAATATATTTATTTATTCCTCAAATATACTTGTTTTATTATTTTATATAAGTGCTACGTATTTTATAGTTCGTAATCGATAATTAAATTATCGATTGAATGTTATATGCTTTAGTACGGGGTCGAGTATGCTCGTGAGTAATCAAACCCGTGTTAAGTAGTATGAACTGGGCTTGGGAATGCGTGCAAGAGTCAGCCCAATAACTCGTTGTTTACACATATGTCAAACATAATCAGTAACCCTTTCCCTACAGCCTTAGTTTATCTCTTCCCAAACCCTAAACACAACCTATCGACTCTCTCTCACTCACAATACTACCTGCCATCACATTGGGGTTTGCAAAAGAAGGGTTTTCACGGTGGTCAGAGGGTGCCTAGGGTGGTCGAATAGGCTGATAAGAAGACACGCCTGCGGTATATTCCATTTTTCCTCGTTATTCTTTCGTTTTGCTATGCATATATTCGTTATATACTCGCATGTTTGGTTCTGTTTATCGCATAAAACTAATCTAGGATGTATGGGGATCACGTTTAGACCACAATAGTAGCGTCTTTGAACATCTAGAGCTGTCGTATAGGATGGTTTATCACCGGTGTCGGTTACTGCTTTCGTATTTTCCAGAATCGGGTTTTATGCGTATGTTTAATTGTGTTTCGAATTGTACTGCTGGTGTTTAATCTTTTTCTGTTGAGGGTTTTGTTATGGGGGTAGTTAGGGTAGTTGTATAGGGTTTGTCACGGTGGTTGGTAGGGTGTCGTGTCTGCGCTATGGTGGTGTTAGTTGTGGGTCTGTTACGATAAAAGAAACAGAGTAACCGCGACAGTAGGTTTTGTGGGTTGAAATCGGTTGCGGAAGTGGCAACGACGGCAACTACTGGTCACCCAGAAACCACCAGGTCTCAGAGGCGAGCCTGGTGGTGTCTCCGGCGAGAGCAGTGGTGGCCGTTGGTGCCGAGGGGACTGTTTGTCAGGGTGTTCGATGTGGCGGTCTGATGGGGACGATATTAAATTGCTGCGTTTTTCTGTTTGCGTAATTGAATGCGTGAGGTGGGGTTGTTTTTCTAATTACCAACATTCATCATTGTTATCATTATCATAATTGTATCATTAGTATTATTATTATTATTATTATTATTATTATTATTATTCTTATTATTATTATTATTATTAATAGTACACTAATAGTAGTACGTACTCCATATTACATTAGTAGTTGTAGTACTTATTATATACTCCATGTTACATTAGTAGTAGTACGTATTACTTTCGTATTATTATTTTGTCATATATGTTATTATTATCATTTTTGTTAATATTGATAATTATTGTTAATATTAATATTATTAGTTGTATGTTTATTATTATTATTATTATTACTAATATTGTTCATGTTAATTATTAAAGTTGTTAAGTGAATCTTATTATACAAGAATGTGACGGTTATCAATAGTTCAATTATATTCTGTATGTTCGCTTATTTAATTGAATTAGTTATAAAAGTAGTAAGGTCGGGTTGGTTAAGTAATTGAAGTAGTCATGTTTAATACGGTCTCGTTATGCGTAATATAATATTTAAATCGTTAATTTGAATAATTAATATATTATATTTGTTTACGTAGTTATATTAGTTAGTGATTACGTATATTATATTGTTAGGTGACGATTTTGAAGTGACATTATTCTGTTTCCTCGCTGACTTGCTTTTGGACTATATTGCTATTCCAGGTAGGATACACTGATCTCATACTTTATGATGTGTTATGAATGGATGGGGTATTGTGCGTTATGGATGCTGAGTATGATTGATATGAGAATGATATTTGTTGGATTGATTGTGAATTATTGGCAATGGCATGAGCATTTCATTATTTAATAGCATGATTGAATAATTATATTGTTGCATTCATTAACATAGCATATGCATTGGTTACTGAGAAAGTTATGGTTAGATATTGTTCAGATATAAAGCCCAGGGTGGTTCTGCAGACCAGGCCTGGTGCCTTATCAGCTATTGAGCTGGTGTTCGGCGACGGCCAATTATAGTCTGCCGGGAGGTTCGGTATGGATGGGTGTTACGGGTTTGAGATTGAGATTGTGATTGAGCTCGAGCATATCATGGCATTTGCATATCATTTATCTGTTGCATTATAATTATTATATTATCCTACCAACCGCGAGGTTGACAGTGTATTCGTGTACACCTACGATGATCTGGAATGGGGAGTAGATTCTACAGGTCAGAGACAGATGGAATGGGAGCTTGGGCATGGAGAGAGACATGGCTTGAATCTACTTAGAATTATATCACCTACGTAGATGTTATCATCAGTTGTACTTTTATTCTTTGCGTAGTAGTTGTAATACCAGAAGTTTAAATTTAATCAGTATTTATATAAATTACTTTGGTTTGTTTTACTTTGTAATTCACTACCTCGGACATTCCGAGATGGTAACAACTCTATTTATTGAGAATGTCTTGCTAAAGGCTCTTAAATAAATGGGGGTGTTACAAAGTGGTATCAGAGCAAACGATCCTCAGGCCTAAACCAAATGAATAATAATGAACGTAGGAAGAGTCTAATAAAATGAACCCCAGGTTAGTAAATGTTAGGAGCCCCGGGATTGGGATGAGTTAGGGGCCCCCTCAAACCAAGCCACTGGCTCTTTCAGTCTAAACTGGTCACCCTTGAGAGATGTAGAGCGTGGGTAGTATAGCATAAAGGACAGCACCCAATATATATATATTGTACTAACGTTTCCGCAGAAAAAGAATGAGGTAAGTAATGATGTGATACATGGTTAATGATGTGCAATGAAAGAATATGTTTGACATTGGCATACTGAATTATTTGAATAGTTGAGTAACATTTAGTGTATGGATGGCATGAGTTGTGAATTATGAACTATATGATGATATGCATGCGGCTTTATGATCCCTAAACCCTTAGGTAGAGATATAGTTTAATGATATGTAATACCTCGATTTTGGGCATGATTGTATCTTAATTGTTTATATGTATATGTGTATGTGTCGTGCTAGTTAGGGGATTCGAACTAGAGATCTCTTGTATATGTATCATGCTTGTGGTAGGGTTCGAACTTGGGATTGCTAGGAGTAAGGTCTTGGGCCTCGAATTCCATGTAACACAAGGAGCCCATGACTCACGTTACTCAAGTTTTATGAAACCCACACACACACCTTACTCCTGCCGCCATATAAGAGGTAGTTCGACCTAGTTTCTGACCTATCTACAAACACCACCACTACCCTAGATTGCTCAGCCGCCACCACACTCCAGAAAGATCAGATCCCCACGGTTGTTTAGCTCCGTCTAACCCCTTCGTTTCGAGTCAGAAAACAGGTATGCGCAGCCTGTGTCTTTTCGTTTGTAATTTATTTAATTTGTTTATGTTCGTTGCTCTTTCGCGAGGGGTTCGAGTGTCGGGGTTGCGTTAGTTTTTGTGTTGTTGTTTTGCTGGTGTCTGAAGGTTGGTCAGGGGGTTGGTCACGGTGGTTTTGGGGTGTCAGGTACGGTGGAAAAGGGGTGATCGTTCTGCTGATGGTTCTCGGTTTTTAGTCGAGGGTCAGGGATGTCGTCACAGGAGGTGTAAGGGGGTGGTACCACTGTTGACTCGGGGGAGGTCGACACAGTGGCACCACCGTGGTGTCTAGTGCGGGTGTCAGGGCGTGTCAGGGTGGTGGTTCCAGGGGTTGTCAAGGGCGTTGATACGTGCCTATTTTATGCATTTTATTTATTCTTTTGGCACGTATTTTCTTATATTTTCGTGACTTTTAGTTGCTATTTCTCCCGAAACGGTTTACTTTGGCATTTCTATGTTTTAAATGTAGGAATACGCGGAAGTGGACAAAACCAGACTTTTATCGCCCTCCGGAAGCTGTTTTGAGTAATAATGCGAAGCAAGGATCCGGATTGCACATCCAAATGTTGTTATTGGGCCAAATTCAAGCTGATACGTACAGAAGTGGTCGACCGACCCACCAGAGAGGTTGACCGACCTAAGCCCAGATTACAGAAAAGCCCAGTGTCAACAGAAGCGGTCGACCGACCCGGAAAAGAGGTCGACCGACCCAGAATTTGTGTCCGCGTCTTTTATTTCGCGTTTTACTTACCTAATCTTGTAATTAGAACTTATTTAAGGAGACCTAAACTCTAAAATTAGGTCAAGCAATCTATGTTAGTAAAAGCACTCCATGTTATTCAAAACTCCATAGTTAGAAAGAGATTTTTATTCAAGTTTTCATCTTTTGTTCTTAATTCCAATTAAGTTGTAAGTTTGCTACAATTAATCTTTCCTTTTAATTTAATCTTGTTGTTCATCTTATTGTTGCTTCTCAATACATGTTTTCCCTTTTATTGTCATCTTTAATTATGTTGATTCCTTTGATGTTCTTATTTCTTGTTATTGTTAATTTCATAGTTAAAATCATGCATAGCTAATTCTTGTGATTAGGAATTAGGGGAACCATGGTAAAGATTTGATTTTGATAGTTTAATGATTGAATTACCAATCCCCCATTGTTGTTGATGAACTAATCCTTAGGATTGAAAGATTATTAGGATTGGTTTAACAACTTTGGGATTGCCCTTGAACGAAAGTTTAGTGCTTTTCTAGGAACCCTAAGACCGTAAGGATTGGGTAGAATATTGACCTAAAGGTTTATTCTTTGTTCCTTGGGATTGTGTTGTTTGGCTATTTTACCTTTCATTGACTTGTTTTAACCATGGGGAACCAAAGTTCTTAATCTCCTTTTCATCTTATTTTAATTTTCTTGTTATTTTGTTACCTTAGTTGTTATTCCCAAATTATAAATCAACCCCCCTTTTTTCGGTTACTTGCTATAGACTTTAAATTCACAAACATAATTAACCTTGTCTCCTTGTGGTTCGACCCTTGACTTATCCTATCTAGTTTAAGCTGAGGTTTTATAAATCTTATCTTTGGCACCCCTCAACGACGGGTGTCAAATTTTGGCGCCGTTGCCGGGGAGACGGTATAATTTTGTTTGTTAATTTTAGTTTATTTTTCTTGTCTTAAGGAACTTAGGTTCCTTAAGACCGTTACTTACCTTTTCCTCTAGTGTTGTTTTCTGCATACTAGAAGACAGGTTTTTGAGAGAAAGGCTTGAGTACTCTCTTGTTTAGATATGGATTCTATTTATGACCACCTACAGCCAAAAGCTCAAGATTTACCAAAAGGATTCGCCTTGCCTACGCCCACCACTGGTTCCTTTGAGCTCCACCCGAATAACATCTTTATGGTGGAACGGAGTCAGTTTTCTGGTCTACCCAACGAGGATCCGTTGAAGCATGTTACGACATTCACGGATTATTGCTGTACCATACGCATACCTGCCGGGGTGACTCGAGATGAGGTGCTGGAAATGATGTTCCTGTTTTCATTAAAAGATGTCGCGCGAGATTGGTACCGTTACCTTGATAGGGCAGCTGAGAAGGTTACGGATTGGACTTCTTTGGCATTGGCTTTTTAAAGGAAATACTTTCCCATTGCAAAGGCCGAGGACTTGAGAAGCCAAATCACTAACTTTCAACAAGGGCCAGATGAAGGATTTTGTGAAGCATGGGATCGGTTCAAGAATTTGGTCCGTTCTATCCCTCACCATAACTTTCAACAATGGTACTTATGTAACCAATTTTACAACGCCCTTTACGATGACTATAAGATGATTCTTGATGCGGCCGCCAATGGGAGATTCCAGAACAACACCAACCATATGAAGGGTTGGGAAACCATTGAAGACATGGCGGTGCATAGGGCCGCCTTTAAGAGTTCACGTGGGAATTCGCGAAGGCTGAATGTGGAGATGAATAGAGTGATGGCTCTTAAGCGAACCGTTGAAGCCCGTTTTGAAAAGCTTGAGGCAACCCAGCTGAAGCTTGAAAGTGCGAACCTAGTTACTACGGTTGACAACACGGGTGAGATTGTGAAATTGAGAGAGCTTGTTGATGTTCTAACAAAACAAGTTATAGAGATGGGAAAGGCTCAAATCGCTTCCACGAAGGCTTTTGAAGAACAATTGATAAACATAGCCAACCAAACAACTAGCTCTCCAGCTAGTTGTGAAGGACCCATGGAGACGTTGAATGCCATAAATCTTAGGAGTGGTCGTGCTTGGGAAGGACCAGCCCAAAAGGATAATTCCGCTGAAGTTCAAAACAAAGAAACCGATCCCGTCAACAGGTCAGGAGGTCGACCGACCCCTACTGTAGGTCGACCGACCTCGATTCCTGATGTGAGATCAATTTCTGGAAAACAAAAAAATTCCGACGATACAGAGTCTGGTCGACCGACCTCTACGCCAGGTCCACCGACCAGTGTTCATGAGCAGAATGCAGATTTAACTCCCGAATCGCTGGATCCTTCCCTCATTCAAGGCCTCACCGAGATATTACAGCTGAAAAAGCCAAAGGTTGCTGATCCTATGGCTAATGTCACCGTTCCTTATCCCGAAGGACTGAAAAATTCAAAAGAGGATCGGAAATTCGGTAAGTTTTTGGAGATGGTGAAGAATCTTGAGGTAACCATCCCTTTTACTGATTTAATTACCCAGGTACCTTCTTATGCTAAATTCATGATAGATATTTTGAGTCGTAAGAGGAATTTTCAGGACGACGGTGCTGTTGCTTTTGTAGAGGAATGTTATGTTCTTTCACAAAATAACATAGCACCCAAGTTAAAAGACCCAGGTAGTTTTTCTATCCCTTGTACCATAGGTAATCATATTATAGGGAAAGCCCTTTGTGATCTAGGGGCTAGTGTCAGTGTCATGCCTTATTCTGTATGTGAAAGACTTAATTTAGGTAGACTTAAAGTCACCAATATTACCCTACAGATGGCTGATAGATCAACGCAAAGACCATTAGGGGTCTTAGAGGATGTCCCAGTTAGAGTGGGAAAGTTCTTTCTTCCTGTTGATTTCGTTGTTTTAGACATTGCTGAGGATAGTCAAATACCTATTATTTTAGGTAGACCTTTTTTACACACAGCTGGGGCTGTAATAGATGTCAAACGCGGGATCATTACTTTAGAGGTTGGAGATGACACTATCGAGTTTAGTCTTGCCCATAAGGCAACTATTCCTACTGATGATACATGTTGCTCCATTGATATTATAGACATGAATGTTATCCTTAATTGGAGGAAATCCTTGACTAAGGATCCCTTAGATGATCTGACAGTTTTGGATAAGTGTGCAGGTAATCCAGCTAAGGATGCTGAAGAGCTGGACATGATAGAAGCAGAGGAAGAAGAGTATGAGTTTACTGAAGAAGAGAATGAGAAACTCATAAGCCTGGCTAATGCAAATCTGGTAAACATGTGGTATTCCATTAGTACTGATTCTGTTCAGGCCGTTGAGGTAAAGGTGCCAGAGCGTAAGCCACTTCCTCATAACCTTAAGTATGTTTTCTTAGATGATACTGAACAGTACCCTGCAATTGTTAGTTCTAAACTTGATCCTGACCAACTTTCTGCCTTAATGACTGTTCTCAAAAAGAATAGGAAAGCTTTAGGTTATTCTTTGGATGATATTAAGGGCATAAGCCCTGATGTTTGCATGCACAGAATAGAGTTAGAGGAAGGGCATAAGCCTTATAGACAAGGACAGCGTAAGTTAAATCCTAAGATGCAGGATGTGGTTATAGCTGAGGTAATGAAACTTCTTGATGCAGGTATTATCTATTCAATTGGCAACTCCAAGTGGGTTAGCCCAGTTCAGGTGGTTCCTAAGAAAGGAGGAACCACAGTGGTTAAGAATGATAAAAATGAGTTGATACCCACTAGAGTTGTAACTGGGTGGCGGATGTGCATTGATTATAGACAGTTAAATGCTGCCACCAAGAAAGACCATTTCCCCCTTCCTTTTGTTGACCAAATGACTGAAAGACTGGCTTCTAATAAATTCTTCTGTTTTCTAGATGGTTATTCAGGTTTTTTCCAGATTCCCATCCATCCTGATGATCAGAGTAAGACTACTTTTACTTGTCCACAGGGTGTTTTTGCTTATCGCAGGATGCCTTTTGGGTTATGTAATGCTCCTGCTACCTTTCAAAGGTGTATGATGGGTATCTTTTCTGACTTTATAGAAAACATTATGGAGGTATTTATGGATGATTTCTCTGTTTATGGTAATGCTTTTGATCAATGCTTAGCTAATCTTGATAAAGTCTTGCAGCGATGTATTGATGTAAACCTTGTCTTAAACTGGGAAAAGTGTCAGTTTATGGTTACTGTAGGGGTAGTGTTAGGGCATCTAATTTCTGATAAAGGTATACATGTAGATAAAGCAAAAGTGCAGGTGATTGAGCAATTACCCCCTCCTGTTAATGTTAAGGGGGTGAGAAGTTTCTTAGGACACGCAGGTTTCTACAGGCGTTTCATTAAGGACTTTTCTAAAATTGCTAAACCACTTACACAATTGCTCCTTAAAGATGTTGTCTTTAATTTTACTGATGAGTGCCTTTCAGCTTTTAACAGGTTGAAGGAAGCTTTGATCTCAGCACCAATCATTCAGCCACCAGATTGGGATCTCCCATTTGAGATCATGTGCGATGCTAGTGACTACGCTGTAGGTGCGGTGCTAGGTCAAAGGAAGAACAGGGCTCTTAATGCTATATACTATGCGAGCCGCACCCTAGATGAGACTCAAGTCAACTATTTCACCACTGAGAAGGAGATGCTAGCTGTGATCTATGCCTTAGAAAAATTCAGGTCCTATTTGGTAGGTAATAAGGTAATTGTTTACACTGACCATGCAGCTTTGAAAGGTCTTTTTCAGAAGAATGATTCAAAGCCAAGGCTTTTGAGATGCATACTCCTTCTCCAAGAATTTGACATTGAGATTAGGGACAAGAAAGGCGCGAAAAACGTGGCAGCTGACCACCTATCTCGCCTGCAGCTGACTGATGGGGAAGATTCTTTACATATTGATGATTCATTTCCTGATGAAAGTTTATTTATCATTAATAGTTCAGGTTCTTATCCCCCTCCTTGGTATGCTGATTTTGCTAATTTTGCTATCACAGGTAAAATCCCTCCTGAGTTGTCATGGCAACAAAAGAAGAGATTTATGTTTGATGCAAAACAGTATTTTTGGGATGACCCTTATGTTTTCAAAGAATGCGGAGATGGACTCATCCGGAGATGCGTCCCCCAATGGGAGGTGAAGGACATTCTGGAAGCATGTCACTCTTCTGCATATGGCGGTCACCACGGTCCATCTAGGACCGTGGCCAAGGTATTACAGTCTGGTTTTTTTGGCCTACTTTGCATGCTGACTGTAGGAATTTTGTAGGTAACTGTGATGCCTGTCAAAGAACTGGGAATGTCTCAAAAAGACATGAGATGCCGCAGGTTGGTATTTTAGAGGTAGAAATTTTTGATGTCTGGGGCATTGACTATCAAGGACCTTTTCCTAGTAGTCAAGGTAACAGGTATATTCTTGTGGCTGTTGATTATGTGTGTAAGTGGGTAGAAGCTATTGCTACTCCCCATTGTGATGCAAAGGCTGTTATTAAGATGTTTAAAAAAATCATATTTCCTCGTTTTGGTGTCCCTAGGGTTGTCATAAGTGATGGAGGTATGCATTTTATGGAGAAACGCTTAGGTGACTTGTTAAATAAATTCGGTGTCCAACATCGTAGGGGTTTAGCTTATCACCCTCAGACTAGTGGTCAAGTTGAGATCTCTAATAGGGAACTCAAGGAGACCCTAGCCAAAGTTGTTTCTAAGTCTAGGAAAGATTGGAGTCTAAAACTTGATGATGTTTTATGGGCCTATAGAACCGCGTTCAAAACCACAATAGGAATGTCACCATTCCGGTTAATTTATGGTAAGACTTGTCATTTACCAGTAGAGTTAGAACGTAAGTCTTGGTGGGCTATATGTGATCTTAATTTAGACCCTAATCTTTCCCGTGAGAAACGTTTGTTGCAGCTCAATGAGTTAGAAGAATTCAGGTTGTTAGCCTATGACAATGCCAGGATTTACAAAGAGAAAACAAGCGCTGGCATGACAAGAGAATCATTAGGCGTGATTTGCAGATAGGTGATAGGGTGTTGCTTTTTAATGCTCGTATTCGTCTTTTTCCTGGTAAGCTGAAATCCAGGTGGAGCGGACCCTACACCATCACAGCTGTCTCAAAATTTGGGTCAATAGAGTTAGAAACCTCATCTGGTGAGAGGTTCAAAGTCAATGGCCAGTATGTGAAGCACTTCCGCGGAGAGAACGAATTTATCGGTAAGGTTGAAGTTTCTTACTTTGACCCTTTTTAGGATGCTTCTTGATAGGTAAAAAGGTCGTGCGGGACCTCTTAAACCAGTGCTACACGGGAGGCAACTCGTGTTTTAGCTTAATTTTAGGTTTTTTTTAATTCCCGTTTTAATCCTCGATGAGATTTTGAGTTTCTGCAGGAAAATAAGAGAAATCGTCAGGGCAGAGGTCGACCGACCCAATTACTAGGTCGACCGACCTTCTGACAGCTTTAATTTCATTCTGACACACTAAGTAAAATCTGACAGAGCAGGTTGCAGGACGGAGGTCGACCGACCCAGATGTTCGGTCGACCGACCGCGGGTATTTGTGTCCAGTTTTGTTTTTGAGTTAGGGTCTTGGTCTTTTTGTGTTTTGAAAACACAAATATTGCTCACATTTGCTCACACATTCTGAACCCCTCTTTCTCTCTTAAAAACCCTAACCACCCACCTTCTTCATCCTTCACTATTTTCCTTGCTTTCTTTCAATTTTCTCCATCCAAGGTATGTTTTTCTTAGTTTTTTTTCTTCTCTTTTTCGTTTCCTAGCATCTTAATTCTGTTCTAGGTAGTTTTAGTTTGTATTTTTCAGTTTATTTTGGCTCCTTATTTCGTTTTCATGCTTGTTTTTGTGTTTCCTTTTAAATTTTCTTCTTCCTTTAGGTTTTATAGTCTCAGATCTGTAATTTGTGTGTGATTTTGTGCTGTTAGGGTTAGTATAATTCTTCCTTTCAATTTCTATGCCAATTTCTGCACGATTTCAGACCCGCGTTTTTTATTCCGACACTGTTCACGGTCGACCGACCCAAAACGGAGGTCGGCCGACCAAACTGTGATTTTCCTGATTTTCGTATTTTGTTTGGTCGGTCGGTCGATTTAGTTTTAAGGTCGACCGACCACGGTGATTTGTTTACAGGTTCTGATTTTGCTGGTAGTTGGTCGACCGACCTCGGGTTACGGTCGGCCGACCTGTTTTGTTACAGGAACTCTGCATTTTTCCGCAAAAGTGGTCGACCGACCTCTATATGAAGTCGGCCGACCCAAGTTTGTTACAGAAGTTCCTGATTCGCATTTTTTGTTCCTATTTTGCTAAGAAAATGTTTTAATTTTTGCACAAGACTTATATTTTATTGAACTTTTCAGATTCATAATGTCTAGCCGTGGACAAGGCGGAAAGCGCTCCCGTACTTCCGGTGCAAGCACCTCACGAGGCCGTGCTCCTAGGTCGAGAGGATTGACGGTGCAAGATACGGATAGTCTACCAAACTATCCGCAAATCATCTTCAACACTCCGGCTCAAAAGGCATGTTTCCTCCATCTTTCCACCTTTTGCTTAGTGGTGGCCACCCGGTTCCTTTGTGTTCCGACATTGCAAGCTTTAGGGTGCCATGAGGATGTGGTGGCTTTGCTCAATGGGACGGGTTTCTTAGGACTTGTCACTATGGATGAGTTTACCTTTTCCCTTCTCACTCTTGAGTTCTTTTCTTCCTTTTTTTTTGATTTTCAAGCTTATAACCCCGGCTATGATAACAAGTGCATTTCTTTTCGTTTGTTTAATGAAACATTTTCTTTAACTTTGAATGAATTTGCTCAATTTCTAGGTTTATCTTCTACGGGTCTTACGTATGACCCCACTGGGTCATATAATGACATGTGGTCCTGTCTTTCTGATTCCAGCGATAGGAAGAAGAAAAACAGTACCATTCACCTACCCGCCCCCCGTTATTATTTGCGTCTTTTGGCCAACACTGTTTTTGGCCGTAAAGAGTCTCAAAATGTTAACAACATTGAGCTCTCCATTTTGTCTGGCTATCTTAATGTCAGACGTATGGGTCAGCAGTTTTATAACACTGCGTATTTGGTCGCCTCTCACTTTATGTCGGTAGGCGAGGGAACTTCCTTAACTACTATTGTCTGTGGTGGGCTAGTCACTCGATTAGCCCGCTCTCTTGTTCCTCAGTTCCCTCGTTATGAGGATGCGGTTGACACTCTCTCCCGGTTCATGGACATGGCCTATGTCAAGTCCGTGCATTGGGTGAACAGGAAGGATTATTGGAAGGTAGACACCTACCTCAGTGATCGCATCCCCATCACTATGGCTCCCTCCATGTTGCCCCTTGATAATTTTCAGGGGGGGCCTAGACCACTCCTCCCATCTTACCGCCTCCCACTTAGAGGAGGCACCTTTAGAGGCCATAGGGTCCCTGCTCCCGGTGCCCACTATGATGCACCTGGGACCCGGTACCCAACTGATTTTACTGCTGCTCCTAATGTTTCTGTTCCTCCTTTTGTTGATGACAGATCTCTACCACACATGGTAGCGGACCTTTGCAGGCGGTTCAACCAAAAACAGTTGAACGACAGTCTCTACCAGTATCTGGGCTACTCGGAGTATGTTACTCAGGGTAGGCTCCCCACCGGCCCTTGGACTCACCCCTCCTGGTACACACCTCTCGCAGGCGGTCGTGACCACGGTGGAGCTTCAGGCTCTGCCTCGGGAACAGGCATAGGGTCTGATGATGAGGAAGAGGAGGAGGCAGAAGAAGAGAACTCCGAGGAGGAGTTCGACTCAGAGGGCTAGGGACGTGCTTAACCTTACCCTCTTTGGGGTTCGGTTTGGGGAGGTCCCCCCGTCTTGTAAGTAGTTTTTTTCCAGTTTTTCCCTCTAGATTTCCAGTTTTTCCCTTAGGTTTCCAGTTTTTCCCTCCTTCCTCCTTAGACTCTTTTCGTAGTTTCTAGTCTTTTTCATTTTCCTTTCTTTGTTTGTTTCTTTTCTGCCTACCCCCATCCCTATGCTGTGGTTGTATGCTGATGAGTACAATGGAGGCATTGTGCGTTTTGGTTTGGGGAGCGTGTTTGCATACTCCTTTGTGAGTCTGCAATTGTTTAGGTGTCTTTTGTTTTTCATTCCTTTAAGTGTTTTTCTTATTTTCTTCCCTGTCGCGCGTTCTTCTCTGTCTCATGTTTTTAGCTTTTAGGTCGAGTCGGAACGGACAAATACGATTTATGCCTCACATATCACTTATTGCCTTGCCTTGCATTTTTCAAAAATTTTTCAAGCTAGTCTTTTGCATTATCTACGAGTTTTTGTTGATTTCATGCTAAATTATTAGACTTGACTCTCTTCTTGGCAAGCAACTACATATTCTAAGGATTAGAGCTTAATAAATCGGTGACATCCATGACCGATTTCATGTAGGTTTGTGAGTAGTTTCTCCTCTTGAGGCATGTCATATCAATGTGCATAAGCATGAATTTTGTCTACTTAATACCTATATGCATTCAGGTTTGTGGTTTGTTGACACATGTGGTAGAGGTCCCTTTTTCTCATTTCACCCATAATCCTCACATAGCCAAATTGAATCCTTTAACCCATTTGCTACATCCTAAAAATTGTCTATCCTAGCCGAGCTAGTAATGTAGTGATGGGACTGTTTTGGCCATCCTTTGGTTTATGCTTCATTGATATATCTTGATTTTGTGAGAACGGTGGAAAGAAAAAAAAAGGGAAAAGAAAAAGAAATGAAAAAAAAAAGAAATAAGGAATCAAATCAGAAAAAAGTGAAAAAAAAACGAATCGGCCTGTTTTCAAGGGTGGTCGGTCGACCTAAACTTTGGGTCGGTCGACAACGACCATTGAGCACGTTGCGTTTTTTGAAAAAAAAAGAAGAAAGAAAGAAAAAGAAGGAGAAAATTGGAAAAGTTGTGATTTGTGCTCCCAATTTTTGAGCATTGGCATATTTTGAAAAGTAATAGAAGTGATCTTATAGTATGGATAGATGGTTGTTAGCTCGGTTTAGCTCCTCTTCCCATAACTTATTTTAACCCCTTCTTACCTTTAGCCTCACATCCTAAAAAACTGCCTCGGCATGTGTCATGGTTATCTAGTGTGGGAATGTGTAAAACCCCTCGCGAAAGCGGAAATATAAACATACAAAAGTACTAAAAATGCAGCGGAATTAAAACTTTTTAAAGTAAACAACATGCGAGAAGTCTTAAACTGAAACGGAAACTGAAACTGAAATAAAACCAAAATAGATAAGTAACAGTTCTAAGTATCGAAAACAAATATGTACAACAGCCTGGGATGGAACATCCCTACAGGCACCAAAACAACTGTATCAAAAGACTAAGAGTCTAGCTAGGCGATATAAAGGTAAGTCATATGATGACAACAGGATCATCACTCGCTAGCCCTCTCGTGAACCCCGCTCCAACCTGCATGTACCTACATACATGAAAACATGTACGCCACAATCAGTGGGGAGTGACTAGAGTTCTCCTAGCCACCTTTTGTGACAACACGTAACACATAAAACAATACAGAATACTCCAACATATATCAACATGTGAAGTATAAACATCTCATCAACCGATCTCATACTATCATGCAAACTCTAGTGCACGGCTCTCAACCAACTTCATAAACCGTTAGGAAGGAGAGTCGGTTTCCCTACTAGTTACCCAGTCGGGGGGTCTTTCAATCCAACTATTTATGAAACCGAACTAAGAGTCATCCAATGCCTTAGATGAACAGATTACAACTCAAGCAATATATTCATAAACTTCAACATGCATATCTGACACTGTACCAGACTCTAGGGCAAGCAGATATAACATCAAGTAAAGAGGTTCAGGGGTCAACTTAAGACATAACCTAATTAACAAACATTCGGCAAGTATAAAGGTTCAGAGGCGACATCTTAACGCATAACCTAGATACCAAGTTCACAATATCAAGCAAGGACTCAGAGGCGAAGACTCAACGCATGGACCGGCTATCACAGAACACTAGACTCAGAGGCGAAAACTCAACGTATGGACTAGCATTCAATTCACTATCACAAGTAAGGAACTCAGAGGCGAAAACTCAACGCATGTTCCCCTACTACATCACAAGGTACTAAACTCAGAGGCGAAAACTCAACGCATGTTCTAGCACCAAACACCTGCACTCCGGGTAAGGTATGACAACCTGACTGCCCCGTCGTGCAGTTGCTCTACTCGTCAGACTCAGAGGCCAACTTAAGGCATGTTGTTGAACCATATATTCAAATAAATATATAGTATATATGTTTATGTTTTGATAATGACAAGTCTAGTTATTTATATATTATATACTCGTACGTATAATCGTGTGCTAAGTGTACAGAATGTTAGTAACAAGATCTAATCAATCAAGTGTAAAAGATTCAAGCATATTAGTCAATGAATTGACTAAGTCGAAGATTGATAGAAGATCACAAGCGCGCATAATGAACTAAAGTTATATTTATCAGCTATAGCTTTAGTACAAGATTGATTCAAGTTATAGCTCGTAGCTATAACTCTATATTATGAATAAATGATCGGAATATATGTGTTTAGATGAAGCGTTCATTTTCAAGTAATATCGTGTACAATTAATGTTAATTGGTATTCTATTTTAAGTATGGAATTGTTAATCTTAATAGGATTATATAAAATATCTTTGAGTGAAATAGAAATAAATAATTGTCTTATGAGATAATAATTATTTATTACTAAAATAAACTAAGGATTTTATATGATCTTAATTGTCAAATAAAATATAATCTAGATAGGGTTTGTTCCGACTTTGGGAAACGTGTAACATGTCACGTTTACCATAACTCGTGTAGGATTAAATTAAGTAAATATTATGTATTTATTTAATATCCTAAAACAAACTAAGATTATATTGTGATAATATATTTTATTATCTCTGACATGGTTTAGGAAGTTGTTTTAATAAGGATACTAATTGTTTATTGTATAAAGATCTTTCCTAAATATGAATTAGGAAATTGATTCTTTATATAATACTTATAATATATTATTAAATCTTTCCTAAATATATTAAGATTAGATTTAAGGTAGTATTACTAAAAGACTAGTATTCTAGTTTAAGTAATATTCCTAAATCGTCTAGGGTTTGAATTACCTAGATACATATTCTATATAAATAGACTACCATGACACATTAAACCACACGAAATACACACACATATACACGCAAATCGAGAGAGAGAAACCGCCGATCATATACATCAATATTCGAGCTTATCATTGTCAAATCCGATTCAAGATTCAAGTGCTCAAGCATTGATCTTATCCATTCAAGATTGTGACATCAAGAAACATTGAAGACTTTATCTTATTTACGTAAGATAGATCGAGTATTTAGCGGTACTCATTGTAAGACAAATATTTAACGGTATTTGTCGTAGCTACATATTTAACGGTATCTAGATAGAGTTGTGACTAACATCAAAGTCGCACGAGTAGGGTTGATAAAATTGTAATCCAGAGTTGGTACTAATTTTATTAATCGAGAATAGTGGACGTAGGTCTCAAAGTGTGAGACTGAACCACTTCAAAAATATTGTGTCTCTCTTTATTATTTGCTTTACTCGAAGATCATCATACAACCATACACACAAAGAAGAAGATTTTAAGAAGAAGGCATACTCAATTCAACCCCCCCCCCCCCCTTCTTGAGTATATTACATCAATAGACTCTTCAATTGGTATCAGAGCCTCGTGCTCTTGATCGCCTAGCCGCGTGAGTTTTGATCCTTCTATTGATTCTATATTATATACTCTTTCAACAATGGATTCCAAGCATCTCAAGTGCCCTATCTTCGATGGCAAAAACTATAGTCTATGGAAGAATATGATGACTCATTACATCAAAGGATGTGATTGGGAATATTGGAAGATCATCCAAACCGGACCAAAGAAAATCTTGGTCGCCGCCGCCAATGGAACAACTTACGAAAAGATGGAAAGCGATTATGTGGAAAGTGACTACAAAATTTCAGAGAAAAATTCTAAGGCTATGAGCCTCCTAAAAAACGGTATGATAACCTCAGAATTTGATAGATTCTCATCTTGTAGTTCCGCTAAGGAAATATGGGATAGTCTCGAACTTGCCTACGAAGGAACATCCGCAGTCAGGAAACATCGTATAGATTTGCTTATTCAAAGATATGAACTTTTCAATATGGGAAAGAATGAATCTATTGATAGCATGTCTGCACGATTTTCTTGTATTATTAATGAACTGCGGAACCTTGGTAGAAAGATCGATTCTGAGGATATCATTCGAAAGATTCTCAGGAGTCTCACCAAAAAGTGGCAACCAAAGGTCACAGCTATAGAAGAAGCAAGAGTTCTATCTCAGATCACTTACCAAGAACTTATCGGATCTCTGATGGCTCATGAGATCATGCTAAATAAGGATGATGACGATTCCAAAGGAAAAGGAGTCGCCTTACAAGCCTCCACAAGCGAAGTATGCGAAGAAGAACTTGAAGACGAAACAGTTCTATTCGCGAGACGATTCAAGAAAGCGGTCTTTGAAGGAAGATACAAAAACCCCAATAACAAAACGGTTGACAAAAGGAAAACTGACTCTAAACAAACATTCTTCAAAAGAGGATGTTTTAAGTGTGGTCAACAAGATCATATGATCAAGGATTGTCCAAGCTGGGACAAAATCAAAGACAAGTCAAAAAGAGAAAAGACCAAAACGGAGTTCAAGAAAGTAATGCTTGCGTCATGTTGGGGAGAATTAGAATCTGAGGATGACGAGGACTCAGAAGAAGATGAAGTAGCAAACCTGTGCCTAAGCAACGTCAGCCTAGATCTAATCTCAAACGACAATGATGAAGATGAAGCATCTCATATGTGTCTCCTTGGAGAATCCGACTCAGACGACGACGACGATGAAGAGGTAAATTTTCTTCAACTCAAAAGTCAAGTTAAAAATCTATCTAAGGCTATGTTAATTAAATACTTTGAGGAAACCCTAGACCAATGTCATGAGCAAAGCCTTGAATTAGATGATTTGAAGGAACAGATCCTCGATATTGCTGAGGAAAATCAACTTCTGAAAGCCAAAGCTAAGAAACTGAAATCCAAAATAAGCATTGAAGCCAATGCTAAGTTGGAAGCAGTTATGTCTGAGAAAAAGGTTCTTGAGTCTAAAGTTATAGCTAATGAAGCTATAACCTCAAAACTGAAACTCAACATCAAAGAGCTTCAATCCAAAGTTATAGCTAATGAAGCTATAACTTCAGATTTAAGAAAGGCTAATGAGCTTCTAAAGTCAAAAATCTTCGGTTATGGTCGAAGATGAGACTCATCCAGAAGAAGTTGAGATTCTCGAAAGCAAAATTATGGATCTAGAATTCAATCTATCTAAAATCAAGAAGGAACATGCCAAAATTGTGTCCGACTTTCATAGAGACATTCAAAACCTAAAAGAGTCTAGCAACACTGACCATAGTGAATGTAAGAAAGAAATAGACTCCTTAAAGGACCTTCTTCTTCATGCTCGGAAGGTTCACGACAAATGGGAAGGAAGCACTAACGTTCTAAACTTCCTAACTGAACAATCCGACAACAACATGAAGATGGGGTTAGGACACGAGTGTTATGGAAGAAGGGATTACTCAAAGTGTAAGCAAAGCCCAACAGACATAGACTTTAGAAGAAGAAAATATGCCGACCTTCCTGAGTATTTAATATGCACTTATTGTGGCCATACTGGACACCTCCGAGAAAACTGTGTAAAACACGCACAAGACTTTAAAACCGGAGTCAAGTTTGTTAAATCCTTAGGAATCCCAAGCGACACTATTTCTGTCTCTGATAGTGATGATGACAAAACTGAGGAAAGAAACATTGACCACAGATGGTTCTATGACATGACATTCGACTACAAAGAAAAGAAAAATAGAACCAAACAAACTCCTCAAACAACACACAAAAATTGGTCACCAAGAGTCCAAACTAAGACTTACACAAGAAAATCAAAACCCAACTATTACCAATATAGAAAGACCTATATGAGACAAGTTTGGGTTAAAAAGAAAGATGTATTTGTGATTACTAACAACAAAGGACCCAAGTATGCTTGGGTACCTAAATCCTGTCTTTGAACTTATTCGTGCAGTTTGTCGCCAAGGAAAATAACCTATGGTATCTCGACAGTGGATGCTCAAGACATATGACAGGAGACGTAAATCTATTTCAAACCCTTAAACCCTTTGATGGAGGTAAAGTCACATTTGGTGATAACAAAAAGGGAAAGATCATCGGAATTGGTAAGATAGGTATTTCATCCTCTCATGCTATAAATGATGTATACCTTGTGAGTGGTCTCAAACACAATCTTATCAGTATATCCCAACTATGTGATAAAGGAAACAAAGTGGTTTTTTCATTCAGATATATGTCGTATAATCTTAGAAGGCACCAGTAAAATAATACTTGAAGGTCACAGGATGAAAAATGTTTATATGATTGATTTAAATGGTGTACCTACTGATTCTCTATCATGCATGAAAGTTACGTTAGATGATCCATGTCTATGGCACAAGAGATTTGGTCATATTAGCTCACCTATTCTAAGTAAGCTGAAAAGATGGGACTTGGTCGAAAGTCTTCCAAAGATCAAATTTGATCAAGAAAAGATGTGTGACACATGTGCACGATGTAAACACGTCAGATCATCCTTTAAGCCAAAAAGAGTGGTAAGCAAAGAACAAGCTCTTGAACTAGTACACATGGATCTATGTGGTCCTATGAAGGTAAGAAGCAGAGGTGGTTCCAGGTACGTTTTCGTTCTAGTCGATGATTACTCTAGATTTGTTTGGCCAATCTTTCTCCATTCTAAAGACGAAACATTTGATGAATTTGTTAGTCTCATGAAACTTGTTCAAAACAAATACAAATCAAACCTAGTAACAATCCGTACTGACCATGGAACTGAGTCCGACAATCATGCTTTTATTGAGTTCTGTAAAATAAATGGTGTTGGACATAACTTCTCGGCCCCTAGAACCCCACAACAAAATGGAGTCGTAGAACGAATGAACAGAACCCTAGAAGACATGGCTCGAACAATGCTTCTTTGTAGTGGCCTACCTAGAAACTTTTGGGCTGAGGCTATAAGTACAGCTTGCTATATTCATAACCGTGCTATGATTAGACCTATCCTTAAAAAGACACCTTATGAACTTCTTCGAGGTCGTAAACCAAACATATCTCATTTAAGATGTTTTGGTAGTAAATGCTTTGTTCACAACAATGGTAAAAACAGACTAAGCAAGTTCGACCCTAGAAGTGATGAAGCAATCTTTATAGGATATTCAGATCATAGTAAAGCCTACAAAGTTTTTAACAAACGTACTTTATGCATAGAGGAAAGTATTCATGTTATCTTTGATGAGAATAATGTCTTCGATAAGCCATTACAGGATATAGAGGAAAACCTAGACGAACCTGATTTCAGGTTATCAAGGGAAGATCCTCCTGAAATGGAAATTGAAGAAGGAGAACCTCAAGGAACTCATGATGAACTCAACTTGGGAGAAAATGGTGCGAGAGATGAAGCTACAGTTGATGATACTGTAGATAACTCTCAAACCAATAACTTGGAACCCAGAGTTACAGTTAATGAAGCTGTAACTTTGAATCAAAATCAAAGGGAAGAGGCCAGAGTTATACCTGACCCTACTATAAACCCAGGTTTGGATTCAGGGGGAACAAGTCAAGATCCCGAGTCAAGTTCAGGTAATGCTAATAATCAATCAAGGAACTGGAGATACAAAGGCTCTCATCCTTTGGACAATGTCATAGGAAGCCTGACTGATGGAGTTCAAACTAGAAGAAGCTTAAATAACTTTTGCTCATTCTACTCCTTTCTCTCCACTATTGAACCTTCAAATATCAAGGAAGCTCTCGCAGAACCAGACTGGATAGTTGCCATGCAAGAAGAACTCTAGCAATTTGAAAGAAACAAAGTTTGGCATCTTGTTCCTCGACCTAAGGACAGAACTGTCATTGGAACTAGATGGGTTTTCAGAAATAAACTGGATGACACTGGAGTCATTGTACGAAACAAGGCCAGACTAGTGGTTCAAGGATACAACCAACAGGAAGGGATCGATTATGACGAAACCTTTGCTCCTGTTGCTCGTCTTGAGGCAATAAGGCGACTCATTGCATTTGCAGCACACAAGGGAATGAAGCTTTTTCAGATGGACGTCGTTAAGACTGCCTTTCTTAACGGCTATCTCCAAGAGGAAGTATTTGTTGAACAACCTCCTGGATTTCCTGACAGCAAACTCAAGGATCATGTATTCAAATTGGACAAAGCTCTCTATGGTCTGAAACAAGCACCTAGGGCATGGTACGACAGATTATCAAAGTTCCTATTGGAGAGTGGATTCAAGAGAGGGTCTGTAGATAAAACCCTATTTCTTAAAAGCGAAAACTCAGATCTACTAGTCGTTCAGATCTATGTTGACGATATTATTTTTGGCTCAACTAATAAAAAGTTGTGCAAGTACTTATCTGAGCTGATGACTTCTGAGTTCGAGATGAGTATGATGGGAGAACTAAAGTTCTTCCTTGGACTTCAAATACAACAAACTGAAGAAGGAATCAAGGTTCATCAACAAAAATATGTCAAGGAGTTACTAAAGAAATTTGGAATGGAAACCTCTCATGCAATGCCTACTCCAATGGTCACAGATAAGAAGTTAACTAAAGACGAAAATGGTAAGTCTGTAGATGAAACAACTTACAGAGGTATGATTGGCTCACTTCTTTATCTTACAGCAAGTCGTCCAGATATAATGTTTAGTGTCTGTGTTTGTGCGAGATTCCAATCTGCACCAAAAGAATCACACATGATTGCAGTTAAAAGAATTTTAAGATACCTAATCGGAACCTCAAAATTATATCTATGGTATCCCATGGACTGTAACTTTAACCTAGTAGGATATTCAGATGCGGATTATGCAGGATGTTCATTAGACAGAAAAAGTACCTCGGGACTTGCTACCTTTGTAGGTCCATGTATAATATCTTGGGGATCCAAGAAACAAAATTATGTCGCTCTCTCAACTGCCGAAGCAGAGTATATTGCAGCCGCACTGGTATGTTCTCAACTTTTATGGTTAAAGCAACAATTACATGATTATGGTGTTGATGTTGGATGTGTGCCTATCTTATGTGATAATACGAGTGCTATTATTATATCTAAAAACCCAGCCCAACACTCGAGAACTAAACATATTGAGATTAGACATCATTTCCTTAGAGACCATGTTGAAAAGAAAAATATAAAATTGGAATTTTGTAGTACGGAAAAACAGTGGGCAGATATCTTCACTAAACCATTGGCTAGAGAACGCTTTGAGACTTTGCGATTGGAAATTGGTTTAATCGGTGGCACCTAATCAAATCTTAAAAGCAAAAATAACCCAATGATTGAATACGGTTTAGATGAGATTATATGACTGTGTCCGTATACTCCGCTGCATGTGTATGTATATATTCGATGATAAATTTTGTGATTATAGTTATATTATATGATTAACATATGGATGTGTGCACAACCAATCCCAAAATAATATTACGTCACATATTAATTTTTACCTCTCGTATATATTATACAAATTATATCATACAAAGTAATATACAAATATTAAACAAAATAAACTTACCAAATTATCACACAAATTATGTGTGTTGGTCCCCATTGCCACGTCCCACAACCACCTAGCCCCACAAATAACTGCCACGTGCTCCCCCTAATCACCTAGCCTTTGACTTTTTACCCTCCCACAATTATTACCCAACTCCCTCAAACTTACCAAAACTCACCTCCTTTACTCTCCTTCTTACCGTCCCAAACCTCCATAAACCTCAAATCCCCATCACCATTAAAACTCACCAAAACCTCCGCCACACTTTCAACCCAAAACTACCAATTTCATCACCACAATGCCACCATCTCGCGCCACTCGTTCTCAACAAAAAAAGCCCACACCTCCTTCACCAACCCCATCACCGCCGCCCTCTCCGACTCCGATAGCTACCGCCGCTCCCACCCCCGACCAGAGCAAACGACGCAAACTCAATCGTGTTTCGTCCTCTAATTCTGATGACATGCAAGAACTCGACTCCCAAGTCCCTCGTCCTCTGTTTCCCGAGTACTCTGTCGAAGCCACTCGTGCGGGTCTCGAGAAAGTTCGCATGACCAAACAAGAAGGTACGTTAATCGATCGAGTTTTACCTTACGCCATTCATGCGGGTCGGTTTTATCCTAAGTCATGGGTTAATGGGTCAAAATATTTGCGATTCTTTAAAGAATTTCTGACATTTTAAGGGTGGGAATACATAAGCGATTTCTCGGGTTTGTTATTTCCTATCGAGTTGGTTCAATTCTTTGCTTCAGTTAAACCTTGTGATGATGGGATAAGGGGTGTCGTGAATGGACGAGATGTTGTTGTGACTAAGTCGGATATTTGTGAAATCTTTAAGCTTGATCAAGACGGGTTAGTTCTTGACCCCAAAAAGGAATGGAATGTAGTTTCTAATGATCAGAAATTGGTGATTAAAAAATATTTTGATGAAGATGCCACTGAAGTTACCCCTCTGCTTACTGTTTCGTTTAACCCAAGGTTGAAGTTTTTCCTGAATTTTTTATGGAATACCGTGTTACCTCGACGGGGTGGTCGGGATAAGCTTGCTAGTGTTGAGGCTGTGGTGTTGTATAGTTGGTTGGAGGGACAGAAAATCGATTTGGCGTCTCTTATTTGCCATAAAATCTGTCAAGTTTCGAGTATTCTCGTTAAGGAAAAGTTCTGCTCCACCATCGACATTCCATATGGAATGTGGGTGTCCGAATTATTGTTTAAGAAAGGTGTCGTTGATGATTCTATTTTCGGGATTAAACCAAGGGATCGTATGTGTGATCGGTTGTTGAAATTAATGGGAATTTACTTTGACGGTGTTGATCTTACGTTTGGTAAGAATGTAGGTACGGAACCCACTCCGCATCCATCACCATCCTTCGCGGGTCTTGAAGCCAAGATGGACCAAATTCTTGGTCTATGTGAAATTAAAAAGGAGAAGGATGAGGCAGGGGGTAGTCGTGCCAAGAGGGGTCGTGAGTTTGAGGTTGATATGAAGGAATGGATGGAGAAAGTGGATAAACAGTTGGTTAAAATTGGCTCGGAAGTTTCCATTGTGTGCTCGGAGTTGCTAAGTATGAGTGATCGACTTTCGTTTCTTGCCTCTCAAGGAGGAGCCATGGTGCGTGATCACGGATTGTTAAGGACAGATGCATCTCAAGCACTCGAGGCGGTCAAGGCACTCTCGCTCAAGGTGCTTAATTTCGAGCTCGCGCTTAATGCTCAAGGGAGAAACGTGAGTAGTTGCTTGGATAGGTTGGACACTCTCGAGTTTCGTACCCAACCAGATTATGAGAGCCCGTATGCCAAGACTCCGGCCTCAAGTTCTCGTTCTTGATCATCCATATCCGTCTCTATTTTTCGAATTTCGATTGGTTTGTTGTTGTTTTGCTCCAAGTCCGGTGGTGGACTTATAAACAATATTAGAATTGTGGCCCAATTTAGTTCCCTGGCCCATTAGGAATCCGAGGCCATATTTCTTTTTGCCTCCCTCGGATTTCTTAATCCTAACCGGCCCAGCTTTTGTTATTGTTTTGATGCGGCCCAACTTGACATTCCTTTACTTTGGCCCATCTTGTTTGTTTCCTTTTGCAGGCCCTTATCACTTCACCATTAGCCGGCCCATTTTCTTACAAACACTATTATTCCTATATTCGGCCCATTGGCATAGTATATTCGGATCGGTTGTGTATATTTTTAATATTCCGTATGTGTTTGTGTAATATTTTCTATGTTCATATTTTTTCGACTCGTTTATATGCTTACTTATGTCTCGTCGTATATTATTCTAGTCGTTTCATGTCTTTGTTCTCATCTTTTCGATGATGTCAAGAGGGGGAAATATGCGACTTAGATTAGAATTTGCCTAAGCTTGCTCCTTGTCGTAATTCATTGTCTCTTAGGGTTCTTAAAGGATTTGGGTTAGATAGAAGTTAGAAACCCTATGTTAATCTTTACTATGAATGACCGTTATTATATTGAGGGGGAGCATACACTTAGACACAAAATCTAAGAAAGACTTGCCATCATCAAAAAGGGGGAATTTGTTGAACCATATATTCAAATAAATATATAGTATATATGTTTATGTTTTGATAATGACAAGTCTAGCTATTTATATATTATATACTCGTACGTATAATCGTGTGCTAAGTGTACAGAATGTTAGTAACAATATCTAATCAATCAAGTGTAAAAGATTCAAGCATATTAGTCAATGAATTGACTAAGTCGAAGATTGATAGAAGATCACAAGCGCGCATAATGAACTAAAGTTATATTTATCAGCTATAGCTTTAGTACAAGATTGATTCAAGTTATAGCTCGTAGCTATAACTCTATATTATGAAGAAATGATCGGAATATATGTGTTTAGATGAAGCGTTTGTTTTCAAGTAATATCGTGTACAATTAATGTTAATTGGTATTCTATTTTAAGTATGGAATTGTTAATCTTAATATGTTTATATAAAATATCTTTGAGTGAAATAGAAATAAATAATTGTCTTATGAGATAATTATTTATTACTAAAATAAACTAAGGATTTTTATATGATCTTAATTGTCAAATAAAATATAATCTAGATAGGGTTTGTTCCGACTTTGGGAAACGTGTAACATGTCACGTTTACCATAATTCGTGTAGGATTAAATTAAGTAAATATTATGTATTTATTTAATATCCTAAAACAAACTAAGATTATATTGTGATAATATATTTTATTATTTCTGACATGGTTTAGGAAGTTGTTTTAATATAGATACTAATTGTTTATTTTATAAAGATCTTTCCTAAATATGAATTAGGAAATTGATTCTTTATATAATACTTATAGTATATTATTAAATCTTTCCTAAATATATTAAGATTAGATTTAAGGTAGTATTACTAAAAGACTAGTATTCTAGTTTAAGTAATATTCCTAAATCGTCTAGGGTTTGAATTACCTAGATACATATTCTATATAAATAGACTACCATGACACATTAAACCACACGAAATACACACACATATACACGCAAATAGAGAGAGAGAAACCGCCGATCATATACTTCAATATTCGAGCTTATCATTGTCAAATCCGATTCAAGATTCAAGTGCTCAAGCATTGATCTTATCCATTCAAGATTGTGACATCAAGAAACATTGAAGACTTTATCTTATTTACGTAAGATAGATCGAGTATTTAGCGGTACTCATTGTAAGACAAATATTTAACAGTATTTGTCGTAGCTAGATATTTAACGGTATCTAGATAGAGTTGTGACTAACATCAAAGTCGCACGAGTAGGGTTGATAAAATTGTAATCCAGAGTTGCTACTAATTTTATTAATCGAGAATAGTGGACGTAGGTCTCAAAGTGTGAGACTGAACCACTTCAAAAATATTGTGTCTCTCTTTATTATTTGCTTTACTCGAAGATCATCATACAACCATACACACAAAGAAGAAGATTTTAAGAAGAAGGCATACTCAATTCAACCCCCCCCCCCCTTCTTGAGTATATTACATCAATAGACTCTTCACATGTCCTGACGCGATCACACATACATGTCTGGACTCAGAGGCGAAAACTCAACGCATGTCTCAGACACGACAAACAGACATGTACGGAACTCAGAGGCGAAAACTCAGCGCATGTTCCCATACACGACAAACAACCTACGTAATAAGTTCAGAGGCCAGCTTAAGACATAACTTATAACGCATAAATACAATATCATCCAAGTCTAAGAACTAACCTATAGTTCTACTTTTCAACTTCTAATCAACACTTGATTGACCCCGGGAACTAAGATGAGGGAGAGTCGGTTTCCCTTTCGGTTACCCGACCGGGGGGGTCTCTATCCTTACTCCATTCCCGAACCTAATATAATGTTGCCCATCCTCCGGGGACCTCAAATACATATCAAAGATACACAAAACGAGTTTCAATCAAAACCGATTAACCGTTTGAAAGTTACGAATGAAATACCACAAAACAGCCTACAGGGGTCCCCAGCCGGTCGGCAGGCAGCCGGTCGGCCGGCTGGTGACCTTCTCAGCCGTCTCTTTCTTTTTAAAACCGAGAACAACAAAAACGACTCCCAGCCGGTCGGCAGGCAGCCGGTCGGCCGGCTGGGAATACCTTCCCCTAGCCTTTACAAAACTCGTAAACCATCCCCATATGTACTCCCAGCCGGCTGGCAGGCGGCCGGTCTGCCGGCTGGGCTCCCCTTCTCCCTATGGTTTCGCAAAACACAAACAACACAAGGAGACTACCAGCCGGTCGGCAGGCAGCCGGTCGGCCGGCTGGCAGTCCTAAGCCAAATTTCTCAGAAATCGCAAAAAAAACACAAAAAAGCGCTCCCAGCCGGTCGGTCGACCGGCTCAGAGAGCCTGATACGAAAACGCGACTTTCAGCTTGTTTGAAAACATCACAAATCGACACCAAAACTCAAGCATTGCTACAATTGATGTTTACCCAACATTATAAATCATCCAATACTACTATTCTAACAGCACACAAATCCCATAACAATCCTCAAACGATTATATCCAGTATCCGTCGCAAAATGTGTAAATTTTCAGAAAACAACATATGAGCATGTGAACATCAACAAGCATGAATTCATCACAATAAAACATTCCTAATCATGTTACTAAGTCCTTTAAACATTATACTTTAACAAAAATCAGAAACTAACATGAGAACACATCAAACTTGCTAATATTCACATTAAGGCCGAGTTTCTCATTATCGTCACCTTAAATGCACTCCGGCTAAAGATCCTCCTCTACCACGAAGCTATCGATGTCCGGGTTGTCCAATCCTTCACCTACAAACACGAAAAACGGGTTTAAGGACTCAAAAACGGAATTTATGTAAAACAGCCCCGATTTCGAAGTTAAGGATTTGAAAAATGAAAGTGATAGATGGCTTGGAAATTAAATGAGGATTCCGAAAATGTTATTGTTACCTCGATTTGATTAACGGATGATGGAGAAAAAATCAAAAGAAGGTGTTAACAATGGAGGTTTTATGAGAATTGCTTTTACAGTGGAAATGTTGAAGGAGGTGAACAAATGTGTCGACTAAAGGTTTTTAGGGGTTTTAGTAAGTGTCCTTTCCGAGTCAATTAAACGGGTTAGGATACTTGAACGGATATTAAGATGTGAGTTTAAGTTTACCAAGTTTGTATTCGTCTTAAGGACTTAAGGTTTTTAAGACGGATCTTACTAAATAAATTAAAATCTTTCACAATAAATTATTAAAATATTATTTTATTACTTAAAATAATTTAAAACGCTTAAAATAGATTTTACGAAAATACGGGATGTTACAATCACCCCAACTTCAAAAAGTTTCGTCCTCGAAACTCGAACGAAGATAAATTCTAACTAACTCTACCTCAATCGAAAAGAGAAGGATGCGCAATACGCATCGACGCCTCGGTCTCCCACGTCTGCTCCTCAACATCACCGCAACGCCATAGGATCTTCACTAGCGGCACCACCTAGCGGCACCAACGCCATAGGATCTTCACTGGACGCTCCTCGAAAGCAAGACTCGGCTCCAAGTTCTCGATCTCTCTAGGCAGAACATGACTCGGGTCACTAACATACTTACAGAGCTGAGAAACATGAAAGACACTATGAACCTTGCCCAAACTAGGAGGCAAGTCCAAACGATAAGCAGCAGCACCAATCCTCTTCACGATCTCAAAAGGCCCAATATACTTAGGACTCAACTTGCCCTTAACTCCAAACCTCTTAACACCCTTCATCGGTGAAACTCTCAGGAAGACTCTGTCACCCACCTCAAACTCTAAGGGTCTACGGCGAACATCAGCATAGGATTTCTGCCGATCCTGTGCGGCCTTCATCCTACCTCTGATAAGCTGGACCTGATCGATAGTAACAGCTAACTGGTCTGGTCCTAGGTCGTGCACGTCACTCGCCTGATCCCAACAGATCGGACTACGGCAAACACTGCTCACAAGAACTCTGAAAATCAAGTGCACAAGCACGGAGCAAATCCTCTAGTGTCTGAATAGTCCTCTCGGACTGACCATCGGTCGCGGCATGAAAAGCGGTACTCATCAACAAACGGCTACCCATAGCCTCCTGTAAAGCCTTCCAGAATCTGGAACAAAACCTCGGATCTCGATCTGAAACTATCTCCCTCGGGACACCATGATAGCGGACTATCTCAGCAATATAAGCCCTGGCTAAACGGTCCATATCCCATGTCTCTCTGATAGGCACAAAACTGGCACACTTAGTTAACCTATCCACTATAACCCAAATCGCATCCTTGCCTCCCACAGTCTTAGGCAATGCTGTCACGAAGTCCATCGATATACACTCCCACTTCCACTGAGGAACGGGAAGCGGCTGTAGCAAACCACCTGGCCTCCTATGCTCTATCTTGACTTGTTGACAAGTCAAGCACCTACTCACGTAATCCAAGATCTCTTTCTTCATACCAGGCCACCAAAACATAAGTCTCAAATCCTTGTGCATCTTCTCTCCTCCAGGATGAACTGAATACGGTGTCAAGTGAGCCTCGTCAAGAACCCTCTTCCTCAAATCTAGCACATCGGGGACATACATCCTACCACGGAACCTAAGGAAACCATCAGCATCAATCACTAAGTCAGGTGCAACACCACTCGAAATCTTAGCCTCAAACTTCTTGAAATCGGCATCTGAAGGTAAACTCTAGCGAATCTCCCAATATAAAGACGGCTCGGCAGTCATAGCAGCTAACTAATCAAAACCACTACCCACCATCTTTAATCTCAACTTCCGGAACTCGGAACACAACTCATCGGGCAACACTCGCATGGCACTCATCGAGTGAGAAGTCTTGCGGCTAACCGCATCTGCAACTACATTGGCTTTTCCCTCGTGATACAATAACTCAAGGTCGTAATCCTTAACCAACTCTAGCCAACGTCTCTGTCTCATATTAAGGTCTTTCTGGGTGAAAATGTACTTAAGACTCTCGTGATCCGTGAAAATGCGACAATGGCATCCTATCAGGTAATGTCGCTACATCTTCAAAGCATGAACGACCGCAGCCAACTCCAGATCATGTGTCGGATAGTTCACCTCATGAACTCTCAACTCTCTAGATGAGTAAGCTATCACCTTACCACTTTGCATCAGTACACATCCAAGTCCTAACATCGAAGCATCACAATACACATCAAAGTCAACTACAATCTCTGGCAAAGCTAACACGGGAGCGGAAGTCAATCTGGTCTTCAATTCCTGGAAAGAACTCTCACACTTGTCGGTCCATACAAACTTAGCTTCCTTCTTCAACAACTGAGTCATCGGGCGAGCTAATCTAGAGAAATCCTCAACAAATCTACGATAATAACCAGCCAATCCAAGGAAACTACGGATCTCTCCAACATCTTCGGGACTCTCCCAATCAACAACGGCCTCAATCTTCGCGGGATCAACCATAACTCCCTCACTAGATATCACATGTCCAAGAAATGCAACCTTAGAAAGCCAAACTCACACTTGGAGAACTTCGCGAACCACTTCTGTTGACATAAAATCCCAAGAATCAATCTAAGATGCTCAGCATGCTCCTCATCGGTCTTAGAGTAAATGAGGATATCATCGATAAACACCACAACACAATTTTCAAGATACTCACTAAAGGTGCGGTTCATCTGATCCATGAAGATAGCAGGTGCATTAGTCAACCCAAAAGGCATAACCACGAACTCAAAATGCCCATATCTGGTACAAAAAGCAGTCTTCGCAATATCAGCCTCTCTCACTGGAATCTGATGAAAACCCGATCGAAGATCAATCTTAGAAAACCTAGAAGCACCTCTCAACTGATCAAACAAGTCATCTATCCTAAAGTCTCATGGAACCATCTTTCTTCTTGACAAACAAAACTGGAGCACCTCACGGAGAAGCACTCGGTCTAATGAATCCTTTCTCGATCATCTCTTCCAATTGCTGTTTCAACTCTTTCAACTCTGGCGGAGCCATACGGTAAGGAGCTTTGGAAATCGGTCCGGTACCTGGAACAAGCTCAATAGTAAACTCCGCATCACTCTCTGGCGGTATCCCTGGCAAGTCATCTGGGAAAACATCTGGATACTCACGAACAATGGCTACATCCTCAAGCTTCGGTAGCGATGGCTTTGCAGCTGAAACAACACACAGGAAGGCTTGGCAACCCTTCCTAAGAAGATGAGATGCTTTCATCGAAGAGATAACACGAACACCCCTTTGAGGGCGAGTTCCCCTATAGGAAACACGAACTCCTGAAGAACTCCTCAAGCAGATTTTCTGGTCGCGACACTCGAAGCGGGCATGGTATCGCGATAACCAATCCATACCGAGGATAATGTCAAACTCCTCGAGAGGAAATCTCAGTAAGTCCGCTGGAAATGTGGCTTGACCAATAATAATCGGAACATCCCTATGGGACGAAGAGCAGGAAAACACGTCTCCAGAAGGTAAGGAAATGGAAGTCTCCTCAACCAATGAAGACTCAAGAGCTAAACGGTCTGCGAACTGAGTCGATATAAATGAAAGAGAAGCTCCAGTATCGAACAAAATAAGGCACTCAGCGCCAAGAACAGAAAAGATACCGGCAACAATGTCTGGATGAGCCTCGGCCTCAGCCCTAGTCATCACAAAAATCTTCCCTTTCGGCTTTCCTCCTCTAGTCGCCGCAGCTGCAGTGGCAGCCTTGCCAAGAACAATATCCTTCTCAGGACAATCAAAGGACCTATGCCCATATCCATTACAAGTATAACACTTATAGGCATTCTTGAAACAATCAAACCCTGGGTGAAGCGGTTTACCACAACGGCGGCAAACAGTAGAAGCAGTGTCGGTGTAAAATGTGGTCTTAGCAACCGGAGCAGAGAACCTCTCAAACCGCTTCTTCTGAGAAGAAGGCGAAGAAGTAGAAGGAACAAATGGTCTCTTCCCCTGGTACACTGATCTCTGGTGAGGAGTCACACTAGAAGTAACAGCTCGGGTCTCAGCATCTATGGCACGAATAGAACTCTCGGCCCAAATAGCATCATCATATACCTCCACAAAAGAAGTTGAGTCACGACGAACCATGCTCTCGATGCGCGGTCCTAGCTTGCCACCGTAAAAGTAGACTCTCTCGGCCTCATCTCTGACAAATCTCGATGAGAAGTGAGCAAGTTGGTTGAATCGGTCTGTAAACTCCTGAACTGACATCTTGCCATGCTTCAAATCCATGAATTCTTTGAGTCGCTGTGATCTGAGCTCTTTAGGATAGAACCTGGTCTCGAGCTTATCCTTAAAAGCCTCCCAATCGAACAAAGGATCAAGAGTCAACGTAGGTCAAGTCAACGCCCACCACCTATCGGCCTCAAGGGTAAGAAAGTGAGTGGCTAGCCGCACTCTATCCTCTCTACCCACCGAATACATAGTAAAGCTCTTTTCCATCTCTCTGAACCACTCGGTAAGAGCTACCGGATCAACCTCGCCACCATAAGTCTTCACGTGGCTACGGGATATCTGCGAAGCTATCCAAGAGAAACTACCAGGACGATTAGCCTCGTTGCCTGGCAGTGGAGGAGGTGGAACATTCCCCGCTTGCTGTCTATGAGTCTCAAGCAAATGATGAATTGCTTGCAGCATAATGTTATCAGCAGCCGTGGGTCTCACCATCCTTCAAAAGAGAAAATAAGTATTAGCTTAGCAATTAGCATTCACAAATAGACTACAAAATAAATCCTTAGATCTACCCATCTCTCATTCATTATTTGTTTATTTGGTCGAGTTAAGGTTGGGGGTCACATGAGTGTGTCGGGAGCAATAATGCTCTGATACCAACTGTAAAATCCCTCGCGAAAGCAGAAATATAAACATACAAAAGTGCTAAAAATGCAGCGGAATTAAAACTTTTTAAAGTAAACAACATGCGAGAAGTCTTAAACTGAAACGGAAACTGAAACTGAAATAAAACCAAAATAGATAAGTAACAGTTCTAAGTATCGAAAACAAATATGTACAACAGCCTGGGATGGAACATCCCTACAGGCACCAAAACAACTGTATCAAAAGACTAAGAGTCTAGCTTGGCGATATAAAGGTAAGTCATATGATGACAACAGGATCATCACTCGCTAGCCCTCTCGTGAACCCCGCTCCAACCTGCATGTACCTACATACATGAAAACATGTACGCCACAATCAGTGGGGAGTGACTAGAGTTCTCCTAGCCACCTTTTGTGACAACACGTAACACATAAAACAATACAGAATACTCCAACATATATCAACATGTGAAGTATAAACATCTCATCAACCGATCTCATACTATCATGCAAACTCTAGTGCACGGCTCTCAACCAACTTCATAAACCGTTAGGAAGGAGAGTCGGGGGGTCTTTCAATCCAACTTTTTATGAAACCGAACTAAGAGTCATCCAATGCCTTGGATGAACAGATTACAACTCAAGCAATATATTCATAAACTTCAACATGCATATCTGACACTGTACTAGACTCTAGGGCAAGCAGATATAACATCAAGTAAAGAGGTTCAGCGGTCAACTTAAGACATAACCTAATTACCAAACATTCAGCAAGTATAAAGGTTCAGAGGCGACATCTTAACGCATAACCTAGATACCAAGTTCACAATATCAAGCAAGGACTCAGAGGCGAAGACTCAACGCATGGACCGGCTATCACAAAACACTAGACTCAGAGGCGAAAACTCAACGCATGGACTAGCATTCAATTCACTATCACAAGTAAGGAACTCAGAGGCGAAAACTCAACGCATGTTCCCCTACTACATCACAAGGTACTAAACTCAGAGGCGAAAACTCAACGCATGTTCTAGCACCAAACACCTGCACTCCGGGTAAGGTATGACAACCTGACTGCCCCGTCGTGCAGTTGCTCTACTCGTCAGACTCAGAGGCCAACTTAGGGCATGTCCTGACGCGATCACACATACATGTCTGGACTCAGAGGCGAAAACTCAACGCATGTCCCAGACACGACAAACATACATGTATGGAACTCAGAGGCGAAAACTCAACGCATGTTCCCATACACGACAAACAACCTACGTAATAAGTTCAGAGGCCAGCTTAAGGCATAACGTATTACGCATAAATACAATATCATCCAAGCCTAAGAACTAACCTATAGTTCTACTTTTCAACTTCTAATCAACACTTGATTGACCCAGGGAACTAAGATGAGGGAGAGCCGGTTTCCCTTTCGGTTACCCGACCGGGGGGGTCTCTATCCTTACTCCATTCCCGAACCCAATATAATGTTGCCCATCCTCCGGGGACCTCAAATACATATCAAAGATACACAAAACGAGTTTCAATCAAAACCGATTAACCGTTTGAAAGTTACGAATGAAATACAACAAAACAGCCTACAGGGGGCCCCAGCCGGTCGGCAGGCAGCCGGTTGTTAGGTTTAACTAGTTGCTCATAAACTAATTTAGTCATACTAACAAAACCCTTTAATTAACTTTTAATTAACATATTTATAAACTCGTTTATAAGATCTTATGCATGCTATTATATGCGGAAAGAGGAGAAAATGAACCCTTACACACGGTCCAATAATATGCTAGGATGATCCTCCGAGTACCCAAATTAGAATACCTCCTCCGGATACACCAAGACAATCCCTCAATAAACCGAACCCTAATGCGTGCTAGACTAGGAATCGGATTTTCCTTAATAATTCTAATCACTCTTATTAGAATGTAATTTTGATACTACAAATAGTATAAGTTATTATCTTTATAATAAGTTTTGAGGTTGTAAAATTTCTCTCTTCTTGTGTGTATATTTCGGCCAAAAGGAAGAATAAAAGAAGATTGGAATGAGTATGACATATATCTCATATATATATCAATCATGCTTTCAATAAGATAATCATATTTTCATAAGCATGCTTATGGGGGAGAGGGTAGCCGGCTTAGGGAGTCTCAATAGGAGACATCTTCTCTTCTCAAGGCATATAGGGTGGTTAATAGGTTAGTGTTTTCAAGACAACACATTAATCATAATGATTAAGGGTGTATTTAACAATTAAAACACCTCACACCCACCTTCACCATAACCGGCTACTTAGTCCATAAAATGGACTTATTTTTACAATTTTGTCAATTGTATAAATTGTATAAAATGTGACATCTATATGTCACATGGCAATACAATATAATTATTTTATCATGAAATAAACATATAAATATTTATCGTATAAATATTATAATCAAATAAATCGTATTTATTAATTGACAAGTAATTCAAAATTACAATTGTAAAATGATTATTTATAATTATCGTCAATACGATTTACAACCTTTGTAATAATTATAACCCAATTCATTCTAATAACGATATAATAAAATATCGTTCAATGTTTAACAATTGACACGTTTCAATTTTAAACACAAATCTTACATTAAGATTTAACCTCTAATTTCTCGATACACGAGTTTAAGGAATATGATCAAATCGTATCAATATACATTTGATCACTTTATCAATTAAGGGAATTGTCCTAAAGGTGTGACCTAAAGGGATCAACTGACCACCACCGCCATACGACAGTAATGTCAAACTCTAGCTAGCCAATCATTACCGATTAATGTTGGTCAGTTGACTAATAATTCGTATCATCCCTTGCGCATTCTCGTTATGAGATTTAATTACGTGATCGCACTATTATTGAGGACACATTTCCCAACACCGGTCGGCCGGCTGGTGACCTTCTCAGCCTTCCCTTTCTTTTTAAAACCGAGAACAACAAAAAGGACTCCCAGCCGGTCGGCAGGCAGCCGGTCGGCCGGCTGGGATTACCTTCCCCTAGCCTTTACAAAACTCGTAAACCATCCCCATATGTATTCCCAGCCGGCTGGCAGGCGGCCGGTCTGCCGGCTGGGCTCCCCCTCTCCCTATGGTTTCGCAAAACACAAACAACACAAGGAGACTACCAGCCGGTCGGCAGGCAGCCGGTCGGCCGGCTGGCAGTCCTAAGCCAAATTTCTCAGAAATCGCAAAAAAACACAAAGAAGCGCTCCCAGCCGGTCGACCGGCGGCCGGTCGGTCGACCGGCTCAGAGAGCTGATACGAAAACGCGACTTTCAGCTTGTTTGAAAACATCACAAATCGACACCAAAACTCAAGCATTGCTACAATTGATGTTTACCCAACATTATAAATCATCCAATACTACTATTCTAACAGCACACAGATCTCATAACAATCCTCAAACGAATATATCCAGTATCCGTCGCAAAATGTGTAAATTTTCAGAAAACAACATATGAGCATGTGAACATCAACAAGCATGAATTCATCACAATAAAACATTCCTAATCATGTTACTAAGTCCTTTAAACATTATACTAACAAAATCAGAAACTAACATAAGAACACATCAAACTTGCTAATATTCACATTAAGGCCGAGTTTCTCATTATCGTCACCTTAAATGCACTCCGGCTAAAGATCCTCCTCTACCACGAAGCTATCGATGTCCGGGTTGTCCAATCCTTCACCTACAAACACGAAAAATGGGTTTAAGGACTCAAAACCGGAATTTATGTAAAACAGCCCCAATTTCGAAGTTAAGGATTTGAAAAATGAAAGTGGTAGATGGCTTGGAAATTAAATGAGGATTCCGAAAATGTTATTGTTACCTCGATTTGATTAACGGATGATGGAGAAAAGATCAAAAGAAGGTGTTAACAATGGAGGTTTTATGAGAATTGCTTTTACAGTGGAAATGTTGAAGGAGGTGAACAAATGTGTCGACTAAAGGTTTTTAGGGGTTTTAGTAAGTATCCTTTCCGAGTCAATTAAAAGGGTTAGGATACTTGAACGGATATTAAGATGTGAGTTTAAGTTTACCAAGTTTGTATTCGTCTTAAGGACTTAAGGTTCTTAAGACGGATCTTACTAAATAAATTAAAATCTTTCACAATAAATTATTAAAATATTATTTTATTACTTAAAATAATTTAAAACGCTTAAAATAGATTTTACGAAAATACGGGATGTTACAGAATGCATATGTACGGTTGTAGAGATTTTATTCATGTTAGATTGCAGGCATGTTCTTACGGGTCGCAGATAGGTGAGAGTCTCTACTTTTATTTATCTTCTTATCTTTCACATATATATTTGACCCTTTGCTTTCATGAGTGTCTCGAGCGTACCGCGAGAGTCCAATTAGAATGAGTCTTGCAAGGTTGAAAGTTTAGCATTTTATTCCAACATGTTCAACTCGTTTTGCTCTTGACATTATGCTTGATTATATTTGAAGGTTGCATTAAATTGGTTAGGCATGGTGTTGTGTTTGGTTGTAAAAAGTGTGAAATCCGTTCCATCAGAAGTTTTCTTTTCTTTTGAGTCTTAGTGCTTGCTTGAGGACAAGCAAGGTTTGGTTTGGGGAGTTTGATACGTGCCTATTTTATGCATTTTATTTATTCTTTTGGCACGTATTTTCTTATATTTTCGTGACTTTTAGTTGCTATTTCTCCCGAAACGGTTTACTTTGGCATTTCTATGTTTTAAATGTAGGAATACGCGGAAGTGGACAAAACCAGACTTTTATCGCCTTCCGGAAGTTGTTTTGAGTAATAATGTGAAGCAAGGATCCGGATTGCACATCCAAATGTTGTTATTGGGCCAAATTCAAGCTGATACGTACAGAAGTGGTCGACCGACCCACCAGAGAGGTCGACCGACCTAAGCCCAGATTACGGAAAAGCCCAGTGTCAACAGAAGCGGTCGACCGACCCGGAAAAGAGGTCGACCGACCCAGAATTTGTGTCTGCGTCTTTTATTTCGCGTTTTACTTACCTAATCTTGTAATTAGAACTTATTTAAGGAGACCTAAACTCTAAAATTAGGTCAAGCAATCTATGTTAGTAAAAGCACTCCATGTTATTCAAATCTCCATAGTTAGAAAGAGATTTTTATTCAAGTTTTCATCTTTTGTTCTTAATTCCAATTAAGTTGTAAGTTTGCTACAATTAATCTTTCCTTTTAATTTAATCTTTTTGTTCATCTTATTGTTGTTTCTCAATACATGTTTTCCCTTTTATTGTCATCTTTACTTATGTTGATTCCTTTGATGTTCTTAGTTCTTGTTATTGTTAATTTCATAGTTAAAATCATGCATAGCTAATTCTTGTGATTAGGAATTAGGGGAACCATGGTAATGATTTGATTTTGATAGTTTAATGATTGAATTACCAATCCCCCATTGTTGTTGATGAACCAATCCTTAGGATTGAAAGATTATTAGGATTGGTTTAACAACAACTTTGGGATTGCCCTTGAACGAAAGTTTAGTGCTTTTCTAGGAACCCTAAGACCGTAAGGATTGGGTAGAATATTGACCTAAAGGTTTATTCTTTGTTCCTTGGGATTGTGTTGTTTGGCTATTTTACCTTTCATTGACTTGTTTTAACCATGGGGAACCAAAGTTCTTAATCTCCTTTTCATCTTATTTTAATTTTCTTGTTATTTTGTTACCTTAGTTGTTATTCCCAAATTATAAATCAACCCCCCTTTTTTCGGTTACTTGCTATAGACTTTAAATTCACAAACATAATTAACCTTGTCTCCTTGTGGTTCGACCCTTGACTTATCCTATCTAGTTTAAGCTGAGGTTTTATAAATCTTATCTTTGGCACCCCTCAACGACGGGTGTCAGGCGTATAGCAGTGTCGATGGTGGTCTGAAACTTCAGCGCTGGTAGTTCAGTAGGGAGTCAGACCTGGGTTGGTGGGTTGTGGTCTGACTCGCCGGCGGTGGTCGCATGGTTTGGTGGTGCCAGGGAGGTAGTGGGGTGTCGGTTGTGTCGAAGGGTGGTGTCTGCCGGCGGTTGAGTTGGTGGGTTACGTGGGTGTTGAGGGTCGATGTCAGGGTGAAGGAGGAGTCGGGTTTGGGCTGATCTTGTTTTGTTAATTCGACTTTGACGATTTTACTTATTACTATTATTATTATTATTATTATTATTATTATTATTATTATTATTATTATTTTTATTATTATTACCTTTATAATTATTATCTTTATAATTGTTGTTATGAGTAAATTATTTTATTAATGGTATTTTGATAGAGATATTACTACTATGTTATAAAAGCCGTCTTTCGTTCTTTTATTAATTTGTTATCGCGTAGTTGAAGTTTACTAGTCGGGAAACCTATAAGTTTGGGAAGTTTCTATTTATGGAAATTTTCCTGTTATAAAGGGTTGCTATTTTTGGAAACTTTCCATTTATGGAAGGTTTCTATTTATAGTAAGTGTAAGTTGTTTTGGGGTTCGGGAAGGTTTTAATTCGTTATATATAAGTGTTTAGGTAGCGAGTTTCGTGTGGAACACTTCTAACGAGCTTGGACGTATCTACATTTTCTGCTATTTCAGGTAGGGGAAATACTGGTATATAATGATGTTTAATCTGTTCTTATTTGGTATTAAGCATGTTTGTTATATAATATCATGTGATCGTTATTTTGTGCTATTTATATCATCCTGTGATTGGTGCGGAGATAATGGGTCTTGTGATTGGTGCGGAGATAATGGGTCTTGTGATTGGTGTGGAGATAATGGGTCTTGTGATTGGTGCGGAGATAATGGGTCTTGTGATTGGTGTGGAGAATAATGGGTCTTGTTAATCGGAGTGGAGATGATCGACTTTCTATTTATAGTAATGTGGTTGGTTTACAGTTTTTCTCTACTCAACCTCGTGGCTGACCCTGTGTATTCGTGATCACCTGTGATGAACCAATTATTGGGGAGCAGATTGACAAGTGTTGAGACTATGGGAGCTAGGGGAAGAGAGAAGCTTGGATCCGGACCTGCCTAGAGTCTAGATCACCATAGTAGTTACTTATGAGTTGTACTTTTGTTTTATCAAGACAGTTTGTTTTAATTCAGTTGTATAAACACGTTCTTTGAGTTAACGTTATCAATTTAAAGTACTGTTTATCTTTCCTTTGTATCTACTGCCTCGGGAAACCGAGATGGTAACACCTTTATTTATCTGAGGAGTCCTAGTATAGGCCCTTAAATAAATGGGGGTGTTATAAAGTGGTATCAGGGAGAACGATCCTCAGGCCTAACTTAATGAACCCAATGAATGTAGGAGAGTCTAAATAAAATGAACCCCGGGATAGGACTGTTAGGAGCACACTAAAGGAAAAGTATGAGTCTGGGGCCCCCTCACACCGAACCATTGGCCCTATCAGTTTTACCCGGGAACCCAGAGAGAATATACGAGAGAAAAAGGGTAGATTAGGAGGTGGTGGAAGTGATAGCCTACTGTGATAAGTATGTTATGAGAACTTTAGTATATGAAACTGTTTGGAAAAGCCGGGAGGGGCATGATCATGAAAGAATTGTTTGAATAAGAGGTGAATATTAATGTGGATATATGATGTAACTTGAAACATGTCAGTGATTATTCTCTCACCATGTCTAGCGATATGCGGTTATGTGAATCCTGAGCCATGTTCCAGATATATGTTATTCAATCTGATAATTAATGATAGACTTTATTGTTTAGGGGTTTTAGCCCTAACCCAAATGGGTGCCCACATGCGTCGGGACTCATTTCTTTTCTTGTGTTATAGTATGCCTCCGCGAAGAGACAATGCCGTTAACATCACACAAGAAGAATTGGACCGTTTGATAGCTGAAAATGAGGACCTAAAGGCCAAACGTATGGACTCCGCGAAAATGAGCACAATCATCGCGAGGCATCACCCTACCCAATTCACTGGGGAGGGGGAACCTCATCTGCTGGGAGCTTGGTGCCGGGAATTCAGTAATCTATTCGAGTTGGTGGATTGCCCTGAAGAATTGAGGGTTGACCAAGCAGCGCACTATCTGAGGGGTATGGCTGGAGACTGGTGGACCGGGAACAAGGGAGAGATTCGAGAGGCAGCTAGAGAGGATGGGACCGAGTTTGTTGCTTGGGTCGCATTCAAGAGGATCTTGTATGAGGTGTTTCTACCAGAATTCCAGAAAAGCAAGTTAAGGGAGGAGTTTGATACATTCAAGATGACGGAAGACATGTCAGTGGAGGCTTACTATAGGAAATTTATCCAACTAGTGAGCTATGTAGGGGACATGGGATTTGATGATGCCATGCTGGCAATGAAATTTGAGAGGGGGTTATCAATCACCATCAAGAAGAGACTGATTGCAGCTCCGCCGACCACAGTCCGGGACATCTACTTAAAGGCTGGGGCGGCGGAGAGGCTTTCAGAGATGATCAAAGAGGAAAAGAAGTCCAAGTCTGAAAAGAGGAAGGCTGAAGCGGTAACTGAGAGTTCAGGGTCGAAAAAGCAAAGCACTAACAAGTACAGTGGGTACTTCGGGAGTAGTACCTCTGGTGGTGGGAGAAACCAGAGTGGGGGCAACTTCAGGAATGCGGGTTCTGGCAATGGTTCAGTGGGGATAGTCTGTTTCGGCTGTGGAAAGACTGGGCACAAGCAGGCAGTATGTCGCTCTTCTGGAGGAAATCAGTTCGGGGGTTATCGCACGCCTACATCCGGATATCAGGGATCCCGCACTCAGTCCTATGGTAGCAATGGCTATCGCACACCCACGACAAACTATGGTGGGGGTGCGAAGTCTGGGGGGAGCAGCAATTTTCAGAGGACCTTCAACAACTAGCAGAACCGCTCGCACCAGAACCAAAGCTATGGGAATGGAGGCAATTAGAAGACAGGAGCAGAGGGGAACCAGCAGGCTGGGACATCTGGTGCCAGTCAGAGAGGGGTCAAATCCAGTGGCAAGCTCTTTGCCATGGGAAAGCAGGCAGCTCAGGAGCTCATGTGGTAACCGGTACTTTTCTTGTAAACTCTAGACCTACTTTCGTACTTTTCGATTCCGGTGCCACCCATTCGTTTGTGTCTAGAGATCATGTTAAGGCTTTTGGACTTGAGAGATTCGACTGGGTCGCGGATTTAGTGACCATAACTTCAGGCGAGTCAATAGTTTGTAATAGAGTATACGGTAGTGTACCCATCAAAATCGGGGAAACAACTTTCTTTGGTGACCTCATAGAATTTCCTTTGGGGGGTTTTGAGGTGATCCTAGGGATGGACTGGCTGGGGAAGTATAGAGCTTTTATCGACTGTCATCAAAAGAAGATTTCGTTGAGGGGACCTAAAGTAGTGAGGGTGTCTTACAAGGGATACCGAGTCAAGCCAAAAATCAAATTCATATCCGTCAATACCCTTAAGTCTAGCTTGCGAAAAGGAGAGAGCCTAATCTTGTGCCAAATGTGGGATTGTGAGACTGAGACCCCCAAGACTAGTGAGATACCTGTGGTACGGGAGTTTGACGGAGTATTCCAAGACGACGTTCCAGGGTTACCGCCGAGGAGGGAAGTGGAATTTTCCATTGACCTAAAACCAGGAGCGGACCGATATCTAAATCACCGTATCGAATGTGACCGAAGGAAATGGAGGAGTTTAAAAAGCAATTGGATGAACTAGCCGAAAAGGGGTTCATCCGACCCAGTGTGTCGCCCTGGGGAGCACCTGTTTTATTTGTGAAGAAGAAGGATGGGAGTTTGAGGCTTTGTGTTGACTACCGAGAGCTGAATAATGTGACCATCAAGAACCGTTACCCTTTGCCAAGAATTGACGACTTGTTCGATCAGTTAAGTGGAGCTGGGGTTTTCTCCAAGATTGATTTGAGATCCGGGTATCATCAGTTGCGAATAAAGGATGAAGATATTCCAAAAACAGCTTTCAGAACGAGGTATGGCCACTACGAATTTGTGGTTATGCCATTTGGATTGACTAATGCTCCAGCTGTGTTCATCGACTTGATGAATCGAGTTTTCAGCCCGTATCTGGACAAGTTCGTGGTGGTATTCAACGATGATATCCTGGTGTATTCCAAGAATGCGGAAGAGCACGAGGATCATTTGAGGAAAGTACTTCAGACCCTAGAAGAACATAAACTCAATGCTAAGTTGAGTAAGTGTGAGTTCTGGTTGGAAAGAGTGGCGTTTCTGGGGCATGTAATTTCGAAGGAGGGGGTGTCTGTTGATCCTAGTAAAATCGAGGTTGTGACTAGGTGGCAGAGTCCGAAAAATGTGAGTGAGATTCGAAGCTTCCTGGGATTGGTCGGATATTATCCGAGATTTGTCAAAGATTTTTCAAAGATAGCGAAGCCGTTGACGTCGTTAATGAGGAAAGAGAACCGTTTCGTCTGGGATGAGAGTTGTGAGAAGGCATTCCTAACCCTTAAGGAACGCCTGACAACAGCTCCGATCCTTGCTTTGCCAGTGGGGAGTGATAACTTCGAAGTTTATACTGACGCTTCGAAGCATGGGTTGGGTTGTGTGCTAATGCAGAATGGGAGGGTGATAGCGTATGCTTCTCGCCAGTTGAAGACCTACGAAGAAAATTATCCGACTCATGATTTGGAATTGGGAGCTGTGGTCTTTGCACTTAAATTGTGGCGCCATTACCTTTACGGAGCCACTTTTAAGGTGTTTTCTGATCATAAGAGCCTGAAGTATATCTACACCCAGAGAGAGTTGAACATGCGATAGAGGAGGTGGATAGAGTTGATTGGAGACTATGATATGCAAATTGTCTACCACGAGGGCAAGGGAAATGTGGTAGCTGATGCCCTAAGTAGGAAGTCAGTACATGGTTTGAGTTGTGCCAGATCAAGAGTGAGGTTGCATAGTGAATTAAGGGAGATGGGAATTTTCATGATCCGGAAAGGGGATGCTCTTGGTGATTTGACAGTGGAGCCCGAGTTGTATGGGGAGATTCGGGAGTTACAAAAGAACGATGCGAGAATCCCGAAATGGCGCAGGATGGTGGAGAGTGAGGGTGGAGAGTCGTCGACCAAGTTCAGTATTCATGTCGATGGTAGTTTGAGGTTCAGTGGGCGATGGTGTGTACCGGATGTTGTGGAGCTAAAGAAGAAGATCCTGACTGAGGCTCATGCTACTCCTTATTCCGTCCACCCAGGGGGTGATAAATTGTATAAGGATCTTAAGAAGACGTTTTGGTGGCTGAATATGAAGAAGGAGGTCGCAGAGTTTGTTTCCAGGTGCTTGACATGTCAGAGAGTGAAAGGGGAGCATAAGAGACCTCAAGGGAAAGTTCAACCTTTGGATGTGCCAGAGTGGAAGTGGGAGAACATTTCAATGGATTTTATCGTGGGGTTGCCTCGGACTCAGAGGGGCAACAACATGATTTGGGTGATTGTGGATCGTTTGACTAAGTCTGCTCACTTTATTCCGATGAAAGATACCTGGAGTAAAGCTGAGTTGGCCAAGTCATATGTGCAGAATGTGGTCAAATTGCATGGTGTACCCAAGGACATTGTTTCCGATCGAGACTCGAGGTTCATCTCTAGATTTTGGCAGGAGTTACAGGCAGCTTTGGGTACCCAATTGAAGATGAGTACTGCTTTCCATCCAGCTACTGATGGTCAGACTGAGAGAACAATTCAGACCTTGAGGATATGTTGAGAGCATGCGTTCTTGAGTTCGGAGGATCTTGGGAGGATCGACTGGGGCTGATCGAGTTTTCTTATAATAACAGCTATCATGCCAGCATAGGGATGGCCCCTTTCAAGGCTCTATACGGAAGGAAATGTCGGAGCCCTGTGTGTTGGGATGATCGAGCTGATGTTGTGACATTAGCGCCCGATATGATCCAGGAAATGGTGGAGCAGGTTCAGATTTTTCGACAGCGGATGAGGGCCGCTCAGGATAGACAGAAGAGCTATGCGAATCTGAAGAGGAGTGATATTTCATTCGAGGCAGGAGAGAGGGTACTGCTGAAGGTATCTCCAATGAAGGGTGTGATGAGGTTTGGGAAGCGTGGCAAATTGAGTCAGAAGTTTATTGGGCCGTTTGAGATTTTGGACAGAGTTGGGGAGGTGGCATACCAATTAGCTTTACCTCCAGCTCTATCCAAGGTCCATAATGTGTTCCATGTGTCCCAGTTGAGGAAATATGTGAGTGATCCATCACATGTGCTTCATCACGAGGTGATTGAGGTAGATGAGCAGTTGGCATACATAGAGACTCCGAAAGAGATTCTGGACAAGAAGGTACGAAAGACTCGCAATGGGGAGACGTCCTTGGTGAAAGTCCTGTGGACCAATCATAATCAGGAGGAGGCTACGTGGGAGCCTGAGGCATCCATGAGAGAGCGTTATCCACATTTGTTCGATTGAGGTAAGTTACGCGGACGTAACTTTTCTTTAAGGGGGTGGAATGTAACATTCTGTGATTTAAGTAAACTTTTTGTGATGTTTAGTTTCCAAGTTCGTTGAGTTGGTTTGTTTTGTCACCTAAGTGGGGATGAACTTCCGGACGAAGTTCAATTTAAGGAGGGAAGACTGTAATACCTCGATTTTGGGCATATCATTTATCTGTTGCATTATAATTATTATATTATCCTACCAACCGCGAGGTTGACAGTGTATTCGTGTACACCTACGATGATCCGGAATGGGGAGTAGATTCTACAGGTCAGAGACAGATGGATTGGGAGCTTGGGCATGGAGAGAGACATGGCTTGAATCTACTCAGAATTAGATCACCTACGTAGATGTTATCATCAGTTGTACTTTTATTCTTTGCGTAGTAGTTGTAATACCAGAAGTTTAAATTTAATCAGTATTTATATAAAGTACTTTGGTTTGTTTTACTTTGTAATTCACTACCTCGGACATTCCGAGATGGTAACAACTCTATTTATTGAGAATGTCTTGCTAAAGGCTCTTAAATAAATGGGGGTGTTACAAAATGGTATCAGAGCAAACGATCCTCAGGCCTAAACCAAATGAATAATAATGAACGTAGGAAGAGTCTAATAAAATGAACCCCAGGTTGGTAACTGTTAGGAGCCCCGGGATTGGGATGAGTTAGGGGCCCCCTCAAACCAAGTCACTGGCTCTTTCAGTCTAAAGTGGTCACCCTTGAGAGATGTAGAGCGTGGGTAGTATAGCATAAAGGACAGCACCCAATATATATATTGTACTAACGTTTCCGCCGAAAAAGAATGAGGTAAGTAATGATGTGATACATGGTTAATGATGTGCAATGAAAGAATATGGTTGACATTGGCATACTGAATTATTTGAATAGTTGAGTAACATTTAGTGTATGGATGGCATGAGTTGTGAATTATGAACTATATGATGATATCCATGCGGCTTTATGATCCCTAAACCCTTAGGTAGAGATATAGTATAATGATATGTAATACCTCAATTTTGGGTATGATTGTATCTTAATTGTTTATATGTATATGTGTATGTGTCGTGCTAGTTAGGGGATTCGAACTAGAGATCTCTTGTATATGTATCATGCTTGTGGTAGGGTTCGAACTTGGGATTGCTAGGAGTAAGGTCTTGGGCCTCGAATTCCGTGTAACACAAGGAGCCCATGACTCACGTTACTCAAGTTTTATGAAACCCACACACACACCTTACTCCTGCCGCCATATAAGAGGTAGTTCGACCTAGTTTCTGACCTATCTACAAACACCACCACTACCCTAGATTGCTCTGCCGCCACCACACTCCAGAAAGATCAGATCCCCACGGTTGTTTAGCTCCGTCTAACCCCTTCGTTTCGAGTCAGAAAACAGGTATGCGCAGCCTGTGTCTTTTCGTTTGTAATTTATTTAATTTGTTTATGTTCGTTGCTCTTTCGAGAGGGGTTCGAGTGTCGGGGTTGCGTTAGTTTTTGTGTTGTTGTTTTGCTGGTGTCTGAAGGTTGGTCAGGGGGTTGGTCACGGTGGAAAAGGGGTGATCGTTCTGCTGATGGTTCTCGGTTTTTAGTCGAGGGTCAGGGATGTCGTCACAGGAGGTGTAAGGGGGTGGTACCACTGTTGACTCGGGGGAGGTCGACACAGTGGCACCACCGTGGTGTCTAGTGCGGGTGTCAGGGCGTGTCAGGGTGGTGGTTCCAGGGGTTGTCAAGGGCGTATGGCAGTGTCGATGGTGGTCTGAAACTTCAGCGCTGGTAGTTCAGTAGGGAGTCAGACCTGGGTTGGTGGGTTGTGGTCTGACTCGCCGGCGGTGGTCGCGTGGTTTGGTGGTGCCAGGGAGGTAGTGGGGTGTCGGTTGTGTCGAAGGGTGGTGTCTGCCGGCGGTCGAGTTGGTGGGTTACGTGGGTGTTGAGGGTCGAAGTCGGGGTGAAGGAGGAGTCGGGTTTGGGCTGATCTTGTTTTGTTAATTCGACTTTGACGATTTTACTTATTATTATTATTATTATTATTATTATTATTATTATTATTATTATTATTATTATTATTATTATTATTATTATTATTATTATTATTATTATTATTATTATTATTATTATTATTATTATTATTATTATTATTATTATTATTATTATTATTATTATTATTATTATTATTATTATTATTATTATTATTATTATTATTATTATTATTATTATTATTATTATTATTATTATTATTATTATTATTATTACCTTTATAATTATTATCTTTATAATTGTTGTTATGAGTAAATTATTTTATTAATGGTATTTTGATAGAGATATTACTACTATGTTATAAAAGCCGTCTTTCGTTCTTTTATTAATTTGTTATCGCGTAGTTGAAGTTTACTAGTCGGGAAACCTATAAGTTTGGGAAGTTTCTATTTATGGAAACTTTCCTGTTATAAAGGGTTGCTATTTTTGGAAACTTTCCATTTATGGAAGGTTTCTATTTATAGTAAGTGTAAGTTGTTTTGGGGTTCGGGAAGGTTTTAATTCGTTATATATACGTGTTTAGGTAGCTAGTTTCGTGTGGAACACTTCTAACGAGCTTGGACGTATCTACATTTCCTGCTATTTCAGGTAGGGGAAATACTGGTATATAATGATGTGTAATCTGTTCTTATTTGGTATTAAACATGTTTGTTATATAATATCATGTGATCGTTATTTTGTGCTATTTATATCATCTTGTGATTGGTGCGGAGATAATGGGTCTTGTGATTGGTGCGGAGATAATGGGTCTTGTGATTGGTGTGGAGATAATGGGTCTTGTGATTGGTGCGGAGATAATGGGTCTTGTGATTGGTGTGGAGAATAATGGGTCTTGTGAATCGAAGTGGAGATGATCGACTTTCTATTTATAGTAATGTGGTTGGTTTACAGTTTTTCTCTACTCAACCTCGTGGTTGACCCTGTGTATTCGTGATCACCTGTGATGAACCAATTATTGGGGAGCAGATTGACAGGTGTTGAGACTATGGGAGCTAGGGGAAGAGAGAAGCTTGGATCCGGACCTGCCTAGAGTCTAGATCACCATAGTAGTTACTTATGAGTTGTACTTTTGTTTCATCAAGACAGTTTGTTTTAATTCAGTTGTATAAACTCGTTCTTTGAGTTAACGTTATCAATTTAAAGTACTGTTTATCTTTCCTTTGTATCTACTGCCTCGGGAAACCCAGATGGTAACACCTTTATTTATCTGAGGAGTCCTAGTACAGGCCCTTAAATAAATGGGGGTGTTACATGATATGTGTAATAAGTTGATGATAGACACACCATAAGCTATAGCTACCTAGGAGGTTAGATGTAGGAGAGATATGACCATGATTGGCTGGAATGGTTAGTAGAGCCAACCATGCTATGTTGTTACAGGATGCGGAATCAAGTTAAGTCTTATGTATAAAGCTAGTAGACCGAAATGGGTGTCGTGTCCATTGATAAGTGTTTTGTTGTTATACTAAGTGTGTATATACTCCTTGTTTGAATGCCTTATTCTTTGCAAGAGTTTACTGTTTGGCTTACTAGGCAAAAGTGATCGAATTTTGAGATTTATGATTGTTATTATTTTACTAATTGCCTTAGCCATCCATGTGTATTGATATGCGGAATGTGTGCCCTAAGCCATGAATGTTATATAGTTATGTGTGTAGGTTATTCTTTAAATTTACATGTCAATTCCATATTTATTTATACATATATAACTAGTGAATTAATTAATTGATTTTACTTTAAGTTTCAAAATCTTTACTGTGTACTAGATCACAATTATAGTTGAAATGAGGAATGAATGTTAATATGGTGCAAAGTGATGTCTATACTTCAAATATTATGACAACGTGTTGTGGAAGAGGAATGGTTACGTTTCAATGTAGTAATGCGAAGTTGCAAAGGAACCAAAATTTTGATAAATCGCTAGGATGTTACCTTGTTTGTGCGAGCTGCCATTTAAAATGTGTTTCATATATGTGTGTGAAAATTTTATGTATGATAACCATCTGAGTTAGATTTCCAATGCTTTTGGTTTCATGTTAACAGGGGTTATGTTTTGAGAGAGATAAATATTTTAGTCGACAGTGGTCAAATTGTTACTGCACAGTTCTATTTTGACCCATGTTTTTGTAAAGGAAATCATTTAAAACGTATTTATTGTTTATGCATAATTCTAACTCCAGTGTTTAGAATATTCATTCACGTTCTCAAAATGATAAGCGACGTAAAATCTTAACGAGTCGTTATTTAATAGTGATTTTTGAAAGTTGTAGCATGATGGTTGATTGTTGAAATTGTAAGTTATGCAAGTTTTCTATATAAAAGTTTAGTTAAATATGAATTATGTGATGTAACCATGTAATATTCTGATATGACATTAGAAGCATGAACATAAGGCATATGATATGGATATGAACTTTATTATATGATAGTATAACCTTACTTATTTTGGTGAGCTCTATATAAAGTTAGTTTTAATTTTTTTTACCGACACTATTGTTATGCCACAAGGTGAATTAAATATTGTTATGTTTAAATCTGATCACAATATGTTGAATTAGTAATTTGGTTGACAAGTGAATTATGAGAGTGCTAGTGTTGCTTTCGATCTGTAGCTTGTAAAGTCGTCAGTTGATTCGTGTTTATAAATTGCCATTAATTACAACTGCATTGTTTGAAAGTTTCACAATGTTTTCAAGATGATAATTCATGATAAAGCTGATGTTTAATAATTGTGGTAAGTGTTTTGCAACATGACAAAATCTATAACTGCGTGTTGATGAAATTATGCTTGAATATGAAATTGTTCCGCAAAGATATAAACCTCTTATTTCGCAAGTCATATTTGTTACTAGTTTTATGATAAATGATGTAATATGAGTGGATGGGAAGCGTACCCCTAAGTGATTTTAACTCATTTATATTTAGAGATGCTAAGCTGACTTGCTAGTCTATGATTGGTGTCTATCTCGTAAAATATGTCATTGCTCCGTGTTTAGTTACATTAATTAAATTTTGCCTAAATATCATTTTCTCTTATGTGCATAAATAAGAGTTTTGCCTCCATAATTTGAGTATGAGCATGAAATGTTTTAATTTGGCAAGTGTGAACCATGAGTTAGCTGATTGTCTAACTCGATGTAAAGGTGTTAATTTTGTGTCAAAATTTCCAAGGGTATAGGTGTTGATTACCTTGATTCTGTTTTATTGCGTACCATAAAATTGACAAATATGTTTTGTTGCCTTAAAAGTCGGATGCTAGTTGCCCAATACACTAGTAGAAAAACATTAATTTGCAGCTCTTCATTTGCGGCGTTTTTGCTAAGTAGCAGCAAATAGAAATTGAGTTAAATGAATTTTTTACAAATACACAATGTTATTTGAGGCGTTTATTGAAAAAACGCCGCAAATAGAGTAATATGAGGCGTTTTATCCCTAAACGCAGCAAATAATATGTTAATTAATATTTAAAAAACAAAACAACGAACCTCCCTCACTCTATCAGTCATTGTTGTCAAAGCCCCCTCATCCCTCACCCCTCACCCCTCATCCCTCATAGTCTTACACCGTCCTTCGCCCTCCACCGCATCAACCAAGACTGTCAGCCACTACGAACCACCGTCCTTCGCCCTCCAAGACGTGCCACCGTACTGTTAACTACCGCGTTTCCGCGACTTTTCCCGATAGGTTTGTCACTCACAATCCCGATGTCCCACCACAATTAGCACGGTGCCTATTGGATGCATCTTGTTGCTCTTACTCACATCTTCTCCGCGGCCTCCTTATTCGGTTTGCTATGTTATAAGTACTCCGTATTTTATTTCAATTGAATAATTTCATTTTACTTAGGGTTTATAGATAATTCAATTTTTTTATGACTCCTTGTTTAAATAGGTTTAAATAATACTCATAGGGTTTATTTAGTTATTTGACAGTGTTTAATTTGTGCTAGTACTCTTGGATTCTCGATTCGTTTTGGTGTGTCGTTGCTCAGTGCACAGGTGCACAGTAAGAGGTTGTGTTTACAGGAAGAAAATGCGTTATGGCTCTTCAAAATATATGGAGTAGTTTATACCATTTACAGGTATACTTAGCAATAAGCATTATGAAAATCCTGGTAATATATTTGCATTTATCAATAACTCATTATATAGATCACTACACTTTTCTTGCTTCATTCTTCTTGGTAAATCCTCCAGCTGTTTTCCTTGTAATCTATGTTACTTAGACTCGGATATAGGTGTACGACTAATGTAGTGTTAACACTGCATCAATTATTTCTGCAGATTTTCACAATTGGAATAGAGTAAAAATTCGATACTGTGATGGTGGCTCATTCAGCGGACACGGTCAACATGTGGTTAACTGAATGACTATTTATTTGGCTCATTGAATGAAATTTCAAATGGACCTTCATTGCTTTACAACTCTTATTAGACGTCTTCTTCTGCTTACTCTAACGGTGCCTAGATCTGCCTCCTATTTCCCTATTTACGGTATCCTCTAAGGCAATACGGTATCATGTAAGGCCCTACTCTTTATCTATTCATTGACCTTCACCTGTCCTTATTTGTGGTAAATATAGAAATTACTTGGAATAGAAGCCTCAGGTTTTTAGGATTTCGTGTAGAATAGCGAATATAAGCTTTAGGGTTTTAGGATTTTGTGTACAACAGTGGCGATATAAGGCCCTAGACTTGGGTTACTATAATTTTGTCACCCGCAGTGAATTGGTTTGTGCGTCTTTGTATCATCAACTTTGCTTATTATATTGATTCCAGACTTGGCTCTGTGCGTCTAATTGTTCTGATGTTGCTGATGTGATCCTTAGGTTTGCATTTGTAAAAGATTTCTTGGCCTATAACTTCTGCTATTGGCAATGAGATGATTAGTAGTAATGTCAACATTATTTTGACGGAGATCTCTTCCAGCGGACAGTAGGAGATATAAACGGAAAAGAGCAGGCAGGATTTTTTTGTTAAAGAGAGAGACTCTTGCCATACATGAAAGAAAGTGTTATCTGATATCTTGCTATTAAGTTGTTGCTTCAAACAGACAAGGTAATCTCATTTTAATTAGAAAGCATCTTAAAGGTCCAAATTGGAAGAGAAAATGTCTTATTTTACCAAGGCAGAAAGATCTTGTACCATTTATCTCGCAGCTGTAGCACCTCTCTTTCTTGCCTTTAGAATGAAATTCCCAAATAGGTTGAACTTCCCCTTTGCTTTAATACTAAGACTATACTTGAAAAAAGTAGTTTAAAATTGTAAAGTTTGGCTGGCCTCTGAATAATTAAGGCTCTTCTCCTCTCTTCGTAACAGTTTCATAACAGGAGTAGCTTTTCCAACTGTCTTATTTATCGCCGTTCACTACGCGTGATGTAGAACCATTGACTTGGAATTCACTCAACCCCTCGCAAAACGCAAAACAGTTCTTAGAGTTCGGGAAAGGGCTCGCTGGTTCTTGTGAGTTCGTGGCATGGCGTGTAGTTAAGACCCATTCTTTATTTGCTGTTTTATGTGTGTGTTGGGCATAACAGGAGAGGGATTTCTTTGCTGTCTGGAGATTCAGACCTAAGACAAATCTTTCTCGACAGCCAGGTAACTTATAAGTGCCTGCTTTATTCAACTCTATTAAAAAAGAAAAGAGGGTCACGTTCTTCTCTTATGCCGCTACTTACATCTAACTCAGCATAACCGGCTGCTTGGAAGACCATCTTCTCTTATGCCGCACCCCATACAACCCTAGGCAAGTCACTTTCTTGGATGGAATCAGGCTCACCCGATGTCCCGACTTATCCTTCTGGGGATCTCGATCCAGCTAAACTGCCTCTCTTTCTGTATTGGCCTGTAACTTTTTTCTTACCAAATATGCGTTTGCGAAGGACATAACTAACAAGTGTATATTGCATAGTCAGGTCGTCAGTGGTCTGGGTAGGGAGATACCGTCACCGAATGGACAGGCCATTCGAGGAGCCATACAAACAGATACTGCTATCAATGCAGGTAAGATAGTAAGCATGCTTTGTGTCAACGGCGTATCTGAATGTGTGAAATGGGAACGATATACTCATATGGAAGATGTTTCGTTGTTTCTGAAAGTAAAGCTGTTTGAATTCAGGTAACTCGGGAGGGCCATTAACTGATGCATACGGTCATGTTATTGGTGTTAATACGGCCACATTTACTCGCAAAGGTTAGTATGAATCTTCGCTTCTTTAATCACTGTTGAAACTGGAAGCGGTAGTTAATAAATTAGTCTGTTACAAATGATTTCAAGCCATGGTTTGTTAATCTGGTCTCTGAACTTACATTTCTGAAATCTACAGTTCTTAGTTCAGAGTTTCTTACGGTTTTCATGTTTGGCGTGTGCAGGCAGTGGCATGTCGTCTGGCATTAATTTCGCAATACCAATTGATACTGTAGTAAAGACAATACCAATTTGATCTTACTTATACTGTAGTAAAGACAGTACCATGTAGTCTTTTATTTTCATAGTTTTTATTACTTATATTAGTCTTTTGTGATCTGTTCCTGGTTTTGTGATCTGGCATTAACTTCCATTTGATCCTACTTATACACTAAAAGTGTGTTAATTCAAATAAGAATTTGGTAAGAAATGAGTTAAGAAGGGGGAAATAAGTAGTGTATCCAAATCATTGCATATATTCTGTTCTGAATAACAGTCCTTTGATTTCTGTTGTTGAGAAAATTGATTCTGGTTCTAACACCTTATGGTGTGATCTTCATCAAGTCTTTGTTGGCATCTCATTGTGAACTGTTCTGCTAGAAAGAAGCAGAAGAAGAGGACGAAGTAGACGAGGTAGAGCCATACTGTCGAGGCCACTGTTCCTAGGTCTATCAAATGTTACGAGAATGGAAAGCCGACCTTAATGAGCCTTCTCCAGCATCCTCTTTGCAAGTTAGGACATAGACTATTTAGTGCCTTTGTTTTTAGTACTTATAGTTTAGGCTTGCTTGAAACATGGGGTTAATTGTTAGTTTTGTTACTAAAGTTTTTGTATGTATTATTTAGAATTACAAAAATCATGTAAAATTCTCTTGTGGAAAAATATATTTGAGTTAATATTATATTTAAATAATTTTTTTTGCATCATTTCTTTTAAAAAAAAAAAAAAAAAAAAAAAAAAATATTATTTTTTTTTTTAATTACCTATTTGCGGCGTTTTTTTCAAAAAAACGCCTCAAATAGAGAAGCTATTTGAGGCGTTTTTTCCGCCGCAAATAGTTTTTTCTATTTGCGGCCCCCTTATTTGCTGCTACACCAAAAACGCCGCAAAAGACCATTTTTTTGGAGCCGCAAATAGCTATTTTTCTACTAGTGATATAGAGCACTTAACTTATCAGACGCTTTCTGACTGTTGAATCAGTGATTTTCTTGAGCAATGAATGTGGAATTTTATAATGGGGTTACGGGGACGTAACCATGTTTTAAGGAGAATAGGATTGTAAAATCTGGATAGTTTACGATCTGACTAAGTGATATATTATGATTCGGCTGACTGAGATTGATCATGCATGGAGTCTGTTGTTTTAATTTGTTATGTTTTGGTCAATGTTGCGATTCTTTAAGTGTCATATACTTCTGTCGTATGTTAAACTTTGGGGACAAAGTTTATTAAGGGGGATAGAATGTAACACTTCGCGTTTTAGAGCTTATGTACATGTACTTGTCTTTATCTTATGCTTGTGGGGTATTTTTTTTGTTCTCGTTACGGGGTAGCGAACTTCGGGACGAAGTTCATTTTAAGGAGGTAAGACTGTAATACCCCGTATTTTTAGCCTCGGTCAACCGCAGTCAAACCGTGTTTTATACAAGTATTTCAAATGGAATGTTTGTAAAGTATTTCACGAAAACTATTATTATTTTATAAATCGTATTTCTACGATTAGTTCGTTTTTCGTAATCATTTTATATTTGATAATTATATCATAAAATGACATTTCTTTCGTATTTCTTTATTTTGATAATATATTTATTTATTCCTCAAATATACTTGTTTTATTATTTTATATAAGTGCTACGTATTTTATAGTTCGTAATCGATAATTAAAGTATCGATTGAATGTTATATGCTTTAGTACGGGGTCGAGTATGCTCGTGAGTAATCAAACCCGTGTTAAGTAGTATGAACTGGGCTTGGGAATGCGTGCAAGAGTCAGCCCAATAACTCGTTGTTTACACATATGTCAAACATAATCAGCAACCCTTTCCCTACAGCCTTAGTTTATCTCTTCCCAAACCCTAAACACAACCTATCGACTCTCTCTCACTCACAATACTACCTGCCGTCACATTGGGGTTTGCAAAAGAAGGGTTTTCACGATGGTCAGAGGGTGCCTAGGGTGGTCGAATAGGCTGATAAGGAGACACGCCTGCGGTATATTCCATTTTTCCTCGTTATTCTTTCGTTTTGCTCTGCATATATTCGTTATATACTCGCATGTTTGGTTCTGTTTATCGCATAAAACTAATCTAGGATGTATGGGGATCACGTTTAGACCACAATAGTAGCGTCTTTGAACATCTAGAGCTGTCGTAAAGGGTGGTTTATCACCGGTGCTGGTTACTGCTTTCGTATTTTCCAGAACCGGGTTTTATGCGTATGTTTAATTGTGTTTCGAATTGTACTGCTGGTGTTTAATCTTTTTCTGTTGAGGGTGTTGTTTTGGGGGTAGTTAGGGTAGTTGTATAGGGTTTGTCACGGTGGTTGGTAGGGTGTCGTGTCTGCGCTATGGTGGTGTTAGTTGTGGGTCTGTTACGATAAAAGAAACAGAGTAACCGCGACAGTAGGTTTTGTGGGTTGAAATCGGTTGCGGAAGTGGCAACGACGGCAACTACTGGTCACCCAGAAACCACCAGGTCTCAGAGGCGAGCCTGGTGGTGTCTCCGGCGAGAGCAGTGGTGGTCGTTGGTGCCGAGGGGACTGTTTGTCAGGGTGTTCGATGTGGCGGTCTGATAGGGACGATATTGAATTGTTGCGTTTTTCTGTTTGCGTAATTGAATGCGTGAGGTGGGGTTGTTTTTCTAATTACCAACATTCATCATTGTTATCATTATCATCATTGTATCATTATTATTATTATTATTATTATTATTATTATTATTATTATTATTATTATTATTATTATTATTATTATTATTAATAGTACACTAATAGTAGTACGTACTCCATATTACATTAGTAGTAGTAGTACTTATTATATACTCCATGTTACATTAGTAGTAGTACGTATTACTTTCGTATTCTTATTTTGTCATTATATGTTATTATTATCATTATTGTTAATATTGATAATTATTGTTAATATTAATATTATTAGTTGTATGTTTATTATTATTATTATTATTACTAATATTGTTCATGTTAATTATTAAAGTTGTTAAGTGAATCTTATTATACAAGAATGTGACGGTTATCAATAGTTCAATTATATTCTGTATGTTCGCTTATTTAATTGAATTAGTTATAAAAGTAGTAAGGTCGGGTTGGTTAAGTAATTGAAGTAGTCATGTTTAATACGGTCTCGTTATGCGTAATATAATATTTAACTCGTTAATTTGAATAATTAATATATTATATTTGTTTACGTAGTTATATTAGTTAGTGATTACGTATATTATATTGTTAGGTGCGATTTTGAAGTGACATTATTCTGTTTCCTCGCTGGCTTGCTTTTGGACTATATTTCTATTCCAGGTAGGATACACTGCTCTCATACTCTATGATGTGTTATGAATGGATGGGGTATTGTGCGTTATGGATGCTGAGTATGATTGATATGAGAATGATATTTGTTGGATTGATTGTGAATTATTGGCAATGGCATGAGCATTTCATTATTTAATAGCATGATTGAATAATTATATCGTTACATTCATGAGCATAGCATATGCATTGGTTACTGAGAAAAGTTATGGTCAGATATTGTTCTGATATAAAGCCCAGGGTGGTTCTGCAGACCAGGCCTGGTGTCTTATCAGCTATTGAGCTGGTGTTCGGCGACGGCCGATTATAGTCTGCCGGGAGGTTCGGTATGGCTGAGTGTTACGGGTTTGAGATTGAGATTGTGATTGAGCTCGAGCATATCATGGCATTTGCATATCATTTATCTGTTGCATTATAATTATTATGTTATCCTGCCAACCGCGAGGTTGACAGTGTATTCGTGTACACCTACGATGATCCGGAATGGGGAGTAGATTCTACAGGTCAGAGACAGATGGATTGGGAGCTTGGGCATGGAGAGAGACATGGCTTGGATCTACTTAGAATTAGATCACCTACGTAGATGTTATCATCAGTTGTACTTTTATTCTTTGCGTAGTAGTTGTAATACCAGAAGTTTAAATTTAATCAGTATTTATATAAAGTACTTTGGTTTGATTTACTTTGTAATTCACTACCTCGGACATTCCGAGATGGTAACAACTCTAATTATTGAGAATGTCTTGCTAAAGGCTCTTAAATAAATGGGGGTGTTACAGCTTATGATGAGGGTTAGAACATTATTGAGGAGATGGCGATTCATAAAGCTGAAAATGGGAATTCGCGTGGGAATTCGCCGAAAACAAGTCATGTTGCAGCACTTGAAGCGTCCATTAACGTCCGTTTCGAAAAGCTTGAGAATGTTCCCGTTCATGAAACAAATGAGGCTGCGGAGTTGAGAACGATTGTCCAAACCCTCATGACTCAAATGTTGGAAATGAAAAAGGCTCAAGCTGCATCATTGAAGAACATTGAGAGCCAAATAACAATCTTAGCTGCTAATCAGATTGCTAATTCTCCGAGCAAATGTGAGAGTCCCGTAGAGACGATCAATGCCATTAATCTCCGAAGCGGTCTCTCATATGATGGGCCGACATCCCAAGAGAGGTCTGATGAAGTTTCTGATGTGGAAGTTGATCTCGTCCCCAGTAAAGTCAGTCGACCGACTAGTATACAAGGTCGATCGACCGAAAGACCTGTTGATTCGTCAGTTTCTGACAACCAGAAACCTTATGTTCCTAGTTCGACTGGTCGACCAACTGTCATGCCTAGTCGACCGACCAAGACACTTGAGCAGAATATGGATTCGCCACTTGAGTCACCTGACTTGACGAAGATTCTGAAGTTAAAGAGGCCGAAGGTTGCTGATTCTACGACTAGTGTTGCGGTCCCGTATCCGGATCATTTGGAGAAAGTGAAGTTGGAGCGTCAGTTCGGTAAAATCTTGGAGATCGTCAAACGCCTTGAGCTTGGGGGAAAATTGGAGGACCATGTTGTTATTTCTGTTGCTGCAGGTCATGGCAAAGAGGGCATAGGAGATCCTGGTGATACTAGTGAGACGGAATTGGAGCAAGTTGTTGAACAAGATAGGCCGGACAAACTAAAGAAGCGTGTCATAACTTATGCGACACCAGATACCCTTCCCCCGTCTAGGCCTATTATCTGGAAGCCTAAAGTAACGGTCCATACTGCTGAAAGGACCTCTTTTAGCCAAGTGCCTTACTTTGGGGTATCTTGTTGTTAAGCCGTAGTGCTAGTCAAGTTTCCTATTTTCGGTTTCTGTTGGACAACTTTTTGTTTTTGCTTTAGACTTAGACTCTTTTTACTTTTTGTTACTTTGTTTTTATAGACTTAGTAGTTCTGGGTTTGGCGCAAGTTTTGGGCGAATATATATTGTTTTTACAGGTTTTGAAAGGAATTAACTCAATCCGTTGAGCTAATTCGAGGAAGAAAAGAGGAGCACTGTTACAGGAAATCTGGTCTACCGACCAGATGCATCAGTCGGTCGACCATCCTCTGGAATCCAGTAGCCAGTCTACCGAGACTTGGTCGGTCGACCAAGGGTTGTGGTCGGTCGACCACTACCACTGCTACTGCCTGTTCTCGTTTGCCTCGAGAAGCGTACCAGCAAGCCTAGGGAGTCTTTCTCTCTATCTTTCTTTTATGCTTTCATTTTCACCTTTATTTTCATACCTTGTAATTATTATTTATCACCCAAATGCTTTTAATTTCCGAAAAAAGGTTGTCTTGTTTTCTTTCAGGTCTATAAGGTAGCAATGCTGGCTACCGAAACCTCCTAGTTCACGTTGGTTTGGGGAGGTTTCCGTTCGCGCATATATTCCGTGAGTTCCTTCTATGTTCCTCCTTAGTTTTATTTTATCGCATATTCCCATATCCCATGTTCTTTGCATATGATATTGCACAATGGGGACATTGTGTGATTTGGTTTGGGGAAGGGTTTTGCGTCGCATTCATGTTTTATTGCATTTTTGTCTCACGTTTATTGCAATTCCATTTTGCATTGTTTCTTTCATTTCCCTTGCATGTACACAAAAATCCAAAAAAAATGAGAAAATTCAAAAAAAAATTCAAAAAAATGCACGTTTATTTTAGCATATAGGTTGAGTCGGAACGATAGTATTTCAATGATTACTTTGCATTTCATCTGTTTATGCCTGAGCCTTGCTTGTCAACATTTTTTAGTAGTAAAATCATATACATAGTCTACGAGTTTTTTGTCAAACTAGTTGTTAATGATGAGACTTGACTTGCACTTTGGCAAGCTACTATACTTTCTGAGTTTTCTAGAGCCCTTTTACTGGTGTCATCTATGACCAGTTGTTTAGGATGTGAGTAGTACTCCCCCTGAGACATGTTACATCAATATGCATAAACATGAATTTAATCTGCTTTATACATGTATGCTATTGATTTTTCTGATTTTTGACACGTGCAATTGAGGTCCCTTTTTCTTATCTTACCCATAAGCTTCACATAGCCAAATTTACCTTTTTGTCCCATAAGCTACATCCCATACTTAGCCCACCTTATTCGAGCTAGTATTTGTGGTCACGGGAATGTTTTAGGTCTTTTTGGTTGTTATGCTCTCATTTGAGAAACAAAGAAAAGAAAGAAAAAGAAAGAAAAGAAGGAAAAAGAAAAGAAAAAGGAAAACAGAAAACAGAAAAAGAAAGAAAAAATCGAAAAAAAAAGTACACTGCAAGTCAGTCGACCGACCGCATCACTTGGTCGGTCGACCAACTGACAGAAACAGAAAAGTGCAGTTTGTTCAAAAATTCCTTTCTTTTAGCATTTATTACTCATATACTTCATTCATATCATGTGGGAGTCAATTTCCTTGGAAAACTTGTGAGATTTGCGCTACAAAAATAGCATTGTGTTTAAGTTCATTGGGTTGAAAGTTGTGAAATTCGTTGTTTGGATCCCGGTTTTGCTAGCTTGGCTATCTAACTCCACATATCCAAAATCATCTTAACCTTTCTTACCCATTACCTCACACATATTTCTTTACCTCAGCGTGTGTCAAAGTCACTAGATGTAAATGCACGGTTGTAGAGATTGTTTTCATGTTAGATTGCAGGCATGTTTTCATGGGTCGAAGTTAGGTGACAGTCTTTACAAATTACCTCTTTCTATCTTTTACATACACTCACCCTTTGCTTATTGTGAGATATTGAGCGACCCGCGAGAGTCCATTGTGAAAAGTCTCTATGGTTGATAGATTAGCAAAGTTTGACAACTTCATAACTCGTTTGCATGATTCATTTACTCTTTCATTGTTGACTTGGCATTAAATTGGTTTAGGCTTTACATTTCCATTTCGCTCTGAGATTGAAATCGTTCCATTAGTTTAAGATCGAGTTTAGTTCTTACTTGAGGACAAGCAAGGGTTTGGTTTGGGGAATTTGATGCGTGTATATTTTCTAATGTTTTACATCTATTTTTAAACGCATTTCATAGCTCATTTATGAGTTTTTGGTTATTATTTCTCCTATTTTGTCTACTTTCCTATTTTTATGCATTATTGCAGATTTATGCGGAAATAAGACAATTTCGATTCAAACCCGTCCTCAAGTGAATTGCACGACTAAGGATACGAAGGAAAGAAGGAGGAACAAATCCTAGAGCACATTTCAAGGCCTGAAGATAGCATAAGTAAATGTGCATACCGGTTTACAAGCTCTAAAAAGCAAAGAATCGAACCACGATATTGCAGCCTGTTTCAAATGGCTATATCTCGAGTTTTAGAGCTGATAATGGAGTGATTCCAGTTGGAGGTGAAAGAATATCCTCTTATCCTTCCAACGCCGCGAGAATCGCCTTATTATGATGAGTAACGAAGAAATGGCAGCTGTTTTAAGATCGACGCGCGCTGTAGAATTCGTCAGAATGCATTACTGTACCTGATGTATGGTCGGGCGACCACCTACTATGGTCGGTCGACCAAGGTACCTGATGCGCGAGATTTCAGAAGCCCGATAGTTGGTCGACCGACCAGCATCATCGGTCGATCGACCACATGGCCCATTACGGAAGATTTTAAACGCCTAATTAAGCCCGTTATGAAGCTAGGTTTTGAAGGAAGCATCGATATTTCTCTATAAAAACTTGTCAACCCTTTTGTACTCATTATCCAAGTACTGCTCAAAAAGCTTAGTTTAGTTTACAATAAAAGTTCATTAGCTTCTTAGTTAATTAGGTTTAGTACTACTTTTTACAAACAATCAGTTTCCACGCATTATTTCAATAAAGTTCAATCTTTCAGTTCTCATTCCTTCCTTGTTACGGTAACTCTTGCTTTATTTCAGTTTATTCATTGTTTTATTAGTATCCGGTTAGTTAAAATCCCTAAACCTTTATTGTTAATTGTTATTTCGTTAATCGCATCAATCATGTTTTCCATTACCGTTATTATCGTTATAATTACTGTTTTCATCAATACCATGAGTAGTTAGACCCTCGCATGTTAGGATGTAGGCGAATTATAGCGTAGATGGTGTAGTTTAGGGCAACTCGTAACAGTGCCTGGTCGACCGACTGGCTTCTCTGGTCGATCGACTGAGCAGGTCGGTCGACCGACCAGCTTAGCTGGTCGGTCGACCGACTTCGCGTATGATCATACCTGTTTTTGTTCCGTTAAGAGCAATACCTATCAATGAGACCGAGAGAAGACTTTTTAGGATGTTTAATAATGACCAACCCGGGGATCGAAAGATAAGGGAAGGACATTAGTTAACGTTTTAAGACAGTTAAGTTACTAAGACCGAAGGGTATGTGACTTAGACATTAGGAATCACCTATATTGTTGACAACTGGTATATGTGAGACCTAGTGACTAATAGTATAGACTGGAAGGATCTATTAGATAACTCGGACCGAAAGGACTTGTTATACCCCTTACGCGACTGTAATACATGTTAACCTGGACCATCTGCCATCATAGCTATAGGGACCCGAACATCCTAGCATCTCTTTTATCACCGCTTTTACATCTTATTCTCAGTTTTATTCTTTACTTTAATTGTTAGACTTAGCTCAAACCAAAATAACTCAAAACCCCCTCTTTATTGTTACTTTATAGATTAAAAATTAGCAAACAGAATTAACCTTGTCTCTCTGTGGTTCGACCCTTACTATCACTATCTATAGTTTTAGTTTGGTTTATAAATCTTATCTTTCACACCCACAACGACGGGTATCAATAGGCTATGTTAAGGACAAAAGGGGTACCACTGTCAATGTTAAGGTACCCCGCAACTATGGCCAACTCAGTGTTACAGATGTTATTGGCCTCAGGTCGCGCAAAGATGGTCTCTCCTAACAGGCGAACGAAGATACGAACTACAGGACTATGGACGTGGGCAACCCTTCGGCTGGAAAAAGGTACGTGTGAAATGGCCTCCCACATCTGCTGAACTAAGTTTCTAGGGGTTCTCAAATGGCCGTCACTAGCAATGCCCAAAACCTCCCCAAACCTAGCTAGGGTCCAGGCGTATGACTCATTTCTGAGTCGAAAGTGAATGCAAGGCTCGGTCGGGTGAGCAAGAAAGGTGTCACCCGAAAAAGAGTATGAGCTAAAGACCTCCAAGGTAGGCACATGGTAGGTCAACTCTACCATGTTCGCTAACCCAGCCATCCCCGTCCCAGTCAACAGGTCAACTAGGGGTCTAGTCAAACCAAGTCTATCTAAGTCAGGGCGAAGCAAAAACCGAGTACAGCGAATGTAACTCTCAAATATACCCTCCATCTGATCTCTCTGATAGGTGTCAGTGAAGATGACCTCAGGGATTTCCTCGAGTGAGGGAATCGCAGGTGCAGCTGGTGGACAAGGTGCGCGGCGTGGTGGCATACCGATGACTGACTTCCGACCTTTCTGCCCCAGAACTTGGACCTTCTTCTTCCCCTTATCAGATGAGGAAGAAGCCACTGGTGCCATCGACGTGACGGTTGCAGGATAGTATGTCGTAGTGCTCGGTGGTGTGGTGCGTACAGTGGCAGGAACATGGGGACTGGCAACCACCATAGCAGAAGTGGTTGCCGCGGCAGGGGTGGATGGAGCTCGGCCAGCCACTGCGACTGCTGTCGTAGTGCTGGTGGTAGCCGTGGTGGTCGATTTTCCGTCCATCTCTGCAAATCAAAAGCACCATTAAGCTCAAATAACTCAAAATCAACCAATAATTCGAAAAAATCCGTACAAATCCCATATCACAACCCTAAATTCGAAATTTGGGGAAACAAATATGCAGTGATATGGAAATTGAACACCAAAACGACTTACTTGATGAAAATGAAGATGAAATAAGCAAGAAATCACAATTAAACAACCGAAACTCGCCTTATTTGAACGAGCAAACCCTAGTTTTAGAAAATCTCAAATTACTCGAAATTGAGCTTGAATTTGACAGGGCTTTCACTCGATTAAGCAATTAGGGTTGATGAAAAGCAAAATTTAGTGATTTGATTAAGGAAAAACAAGGAAATCGAGAGGAATGGAAGGGAAAGGGGTTCAAAAAACTGAAATCAAGTGAAATAAGCTAAGCATCGAGGACATCCCTTTTTATAGGCTGAGAATTACTCGATCGAGTAGATAAAACTGCTCGATCGAGTGAGTCACTTAAGGGAGATTGGCTCGATCGAGTACTGAATACCACTCGATCGAGTGGTTGTTAGTACTGGAGGTTCCTCAACTAGTTTCTCCTCGATCGAGCTCTTGCAAGCTCGATCGACCATTTCTTCACTGGTGTCACTCGATCGAGCATATATCAGAGCTCGATCGAGGGTTTTTCTACTGTGAAGCTCGTTTTTTCTTTCTTTTCTTTTGTTTTCGTCCTTGTTTCTTCCTTTTTGCTAGTCCATACCTGTACAAAACTACCAAACAGACTACAAACATACAAATACCACAAATTGTCTCCGATACATGTATTGTCTTCACTTCTACCTACGGATTCCGACTAAAAGTTTAACAGTTTAAGCAACGATTGTCTAAGTCTAACGAAACAAAAAATTTGTTTACTACAAATTGCACGGAGTTGCAAACACGGCCCAAAAAGTTCAGAAATAAAATGTTCATTGCCCATGACAGGGGCCTTGACTTGCGGAACTCCCTTCCACGGGTGTGACAGCTTTGGTCTTCAATTTCCAAACGGTAGTGTTAATGGCAGGATCGTGTACCATGATGTAGTCTCTTGACGTTCTTTTCATCTTCTTTGAGTGCTCCTCGGGATTCCCTTTCTTGTTCCTCAATGCTAACCAACCCCATCCATCCGAGTTGTGATCAGGCTCCGTATCTACATCAGAAATTAACAAAAAATCTTCCTCTATTTTGCTCTCAGTATGAGGCAAAGACGTTAGTTCTAACAGTTCTATATTTGCAGAAACATCGTCAGATAATGAATAGCAAGGAACAACAGACATAGGTGACCGTGGATTGTTTGTCTGCCTAAAAACTAGGTGTAACACCTCCATTTACCTAGGAGCCTGAACTAGGACTTCCAGGGTAAATAAGACTGTTACCATCCTGGGTAACCCAGGGTAGTAGATAATCATAGAGAAAGATAAACAGTACTTTATAGGTAAATCATTAACTGAAGGATGATACAAGTTATGTTTTTATATAAAAGTCCAAAACCATACAACTGATAACAACCTCAACTAAAACAAGTGAAACTAAATGATCTAAGACTAGGTCGGTCCATGCCATGTCTCTCCTTCCATGCCCAGCTCCTAATCCTGTTGTCTTTGACCTGAAAGATCTACTCTCCATTCCGGATCATTGTAGGTGAATACGAATACACTGTCAACCTCGCGGTTGAGTAGGATAACACAAAATATAAAATGCAACAAGTAATAATATGCAAATGCTTATAACATGCTCGAGCTCCATCTCGTTCTCACACTCATACCCTTGCACCAAGCCATACCGAACCTCCCGGCAGACTATAGTCGACCGTCGCCGAACACCAGCATATCAGCTGAGGTCACCAGGTCTAGTCCTGCAGAACCAGCCTGGGCCCAATAATATCTCATAATCTCAATTCCGTATCCAATGCATATGCCATGCTAGTGAATGCAATATGAAATGCTCAATCAATATATAAAATTCTCATATTAAATATGCTTGCATCCACAACATACAATAAACACATCCATCCATAACACGTTCTAGAATATGGTACAGTGTATCCTACCTGAAATAACCAGCTGAAGACAAGCAAACACCGTCTAGTAATACTCCACTTCGAAGTCCGTTCCTATAATATTACTTAATATTAAATTATATTCTTACAGCCAACCAATTATAAACTTATTAACCATTGACTTACTAAATATAGTAATTACTAAAAATAGTAATTCAACATTAACCATTGTTACTAATATTACTAATTATTTAGAAGGCACCAATTATAGTTTGACAACTTTAACATACGATACAATAATCAAACATTGCTAAATAAAGTGCACATTCAACATATCTAATTATAATAATTATACTTGTATCATTAGTAGCAATATATTTATATCCTACAACCAAAACTAATTTATCAATAACAGTAACAATACCCATATTACCAATATATCATATCATAAAAGATATTCATGCATACAATAACATAGTTAATACTAGTAATGACCATATTATGCCTCAATTACCATAATTAGAAGTGTTAAAATAAAATAAACTAAGAATGCTAATAAGGTAGATTAATATCTTCTTCTAATTCCATGCCAAACATACGTAAAACAAGATACAAATTTAACAAAACCACAGCCCAAACACCCGTGAACCACAGCCCTACATTAAACCATTCTGCTACCAACCACCGTGACAAACACCAGCCTAACCACCGCGTGCAACCACTGACTACACCTCTGGCACCACCAGGCTCGCCTCCGAGCCACGGTGGTTCCAGGGACGAGGTCAGTGGCCGCCGACATCCACCACCGCCATCAAACAGACGCAACCAAAACCCCTGACCACCCGACATGAACCCAGAAAATACGACAGTCCCTCTGACCTGGGTTCCCTGACCACCCCTATTCACCTCCGTGAGACACCACGACCAGGCACTACCACCACCCCTCGACACCCTAGACTACAACCCTACCACCACTACCAAAACACAGAAAGTACAGACACCACGCAGAGATCGAAACCCACATACAAAACACCCTCACGCAGACTCTGTTTTGATAAAACTCAATGAACAGTCCAACCCAGAAACGAGACATCCTCTAAGACAACTGAAAAACCTAAAAGACGACTCCTTGATGATCAAAGCGTGAAGAATACATAACAAAGATTACTAAATAACAAAGATACGTGATTAATATCATTTGATGCGATCACAATTCAAACCCAAACATCAAGCAGAAACACGAAAAACAGAGAAACGAAAGAGTATGGTGGTCATACCTTCTTGCCCTAGCCAACGACCACCCAAAAGACCCTAGAACCACCGTGGAAAACGCCCCTTTTTAATCTTAGTAGTGACGGCAGGAGGTGTGGTGTGTGAGTGAGTGTAGTTAGGTCAGGAAAGAACCTCTTATGGGTGTTTATATAAGGCGGCTGGAAGGGTTTTCTACAAATTCTGTTTTGAAAAGCTTATTGTCGTGTGTGGGCTTGTGTTTGCACGCAAACCTAGGCCTGAATACCCGGTTACCCATGCATGGTTCAGGCCCTTCACGCACCCCAAAGTTCAAATAACATGAGTCCACTCCGGTTTTGATAAAAATCCTCACACACGACTCAAATATGAACGAATAACATACCTCGTTCACTAATATTATATCGCTTTTATTATAACCCATCGTCATCGACATCCAATAAAATCAATACAAAAAAATATAAAACGAAACACAAAAATACGGAGTATTACACTAGGTCCTCGCCACCAACCTGAAAGGTCAGTGTCTTCGTACCTACATCAATCACTGCTTTCGTAGTGTGCAGAAAAGGTCTACCTAATATTATCGGTGTATAGGAATCCTCAGGTATGTCTAGAACCACAAAGTCCACAGGTATAAAGAACTCTCATATCTGAACAGGAATGTCCTCTAAGATGCCTAAGGGTCTTGACACACTGCGGTCAGCCATCTAGACCGTCGTGTTTGTACACTTAAACTTAGAAAAACCCAATTTGCTAGCTAGGGATACGGGTAACACGCTAACACTGGCCCCTAAGTCACACAAGGCATTGTCAATTACATGGGTTCCTCTTTGACAGGGAATAGAGAAACTACCTGGGTCAGCTAGTTTGGGTGGACTTTTATTTTGGAGGAATGTTATGCATTCCTCCGTCATAGCAACAAGTTCAGTAATGTCCACGGTTCGCTTTCGCATCAAGATTTCACGCATAAATTTTAGATAAAAAGGTACCTTCAGTAGCAATTCAAGGAATGGGACGTGTACCTTCAACTCTTTAAGCGTGTCCGCGAACCTTGCGAACTCCTTCTCCACTAGCCTAGATGGGTACGAAATGTCCCTCATGTCAACCCGACGCTCCGTACTCCATTTCACATACTGGGCCTGCTCCTACTCTCTTTTCTCCTTTCTTTTTTGTAGAACACTCGATCGAGTGTTTCTGCCATTGGATCACTCGATCGAGTGATCCTCTCTTCTGCATTGCTCGATCGAGCAAGTGGTACTGCTCGATCGAGGACTTCTCTGTCAACATTGTTGGAGGAAGTGTCCTCGACAATAGTGCGTTGACATAATTAAAACTCATTTGAATGAAACACAACTGGGAATGTTACTCTTTTATAGTCGACTGATCAACATTTACCGATAGTGATTGGCTGTCTAGAGTTTGACATTATCGTCATATGATGGTGGTGATCAGTTGATTCTTTAAGGTCATATCTTTAGGGAATTCCGTCTCAATGGAATAATTAATTAATATCAAATTGGATGCGAATTAATTAAAGACAGGAAATTTGGAAATGATTTTACGTGACGAATATTATTATAATGGGATTATAATAATAATTGTAAAACCCCTCGCGAAAGCGGAAATAAAAATCATACAAAGTACTAAAAATGCAGCGGAATTAAAACTTTTTAACATAACTAACATGCGAGGTGAGTTAAAAACTGAAAATTGAAACTGATATAAACAGAAATAGATAAGTGTAATTGTCTAAGTACTGAAAGTAAATATATACAAACGGCCTGGGATGGTACGTCCCTACAGGCACTCAAAACAGCAACTGTATCAAAAGTCTAGAGTCTAGCTAACGAAGTGTGTAAGTCAAATCGATGATAAGCGGATCATCGCTCGCTAGCTCTCAGCAACCCCTGCCAACCTCCTGCATGTACCTACATACATGTAAACATGTACGCCACAATCAGTGGGGAGTGACTAGAGTTCTCCTAGCCACTTTTTGTAACGACGCGTAACACAGAAATACAAACAGAATACTCCAACATATATAAACATGTGAAGTATATAATCTAAATATCTAAATCTCATAACATCATGCAATTAATATGCAAGGCTCTCAACCAACTTCGGAAACCAATTGGAATGAGAGTCGGTTGCCCGACTAGGGGGTCTTTCAGTCCAAACTATTTACGCAACTGACTAAAGAGTCATCCAATGCCTTGGATGAACAATACCATAATCAAAGTACTATTGTAACACCCCCATTTATTCAAGGGCCTGAACTAGGACTCCTCAGATAAATAAGGGTGTTACCATCTCGGTTTCCCGAGGCAGTAGATACAAAGGAAGATAAACAGTACTTTAAATTAACTTTAAACTCAAAACATGTTCTTACATATCCAAAGGTCTTAACAACATAAATAAAGTACAACTCGTTTTAAACTGACTAAGGTAATCTAGACATCTAATCTGGTCCGGATCCAAGCTCTTCCTCCCATAGCTCCCCCTTAGTCTCAGCACCTGTCAATCTGCTCCCCAATAATTGGTTCATCACAGGTGATCACGAATACACTGGGTCAACCACGAGGTTGAGCAGGGAAAACAATAATTATAACAATATAGTAAACTCCGCACCGATCCAACGCCATATATATACTCCGCACCGATCCAACACCATATATACTCCGCACCGATCCAACACCATATATACTCCGCACCGATCCAACACCATATATACTCCGCACCGATCCAACACCATATCACAAGACCCAATATATATATATATATTCACATCGTAACAATGTCTCAAAAGATATAGATAGCACAATATAACGTTCACATGAGATTATAACATAAACATGCTTATTATCACATAAGAACAGATTACACATATTGTAAACCAGTATTTTCCCCTACCTGAAATAGCAGGGACGTAGACACAATCCGAGGTATGCTTAGAAATGTTCCACTCGAAATTCGCTCCCTAAACAGATATATGTAACCAATTAATAACTTATACGAACCCCTTACGAATCATAGTTACTATAAATGGCAACCCCCTATAAATGGAAAGTTTCCATAAATAGAAACTTTCCCAATTTAGCAACTTTCCAAAAATAGGCGTCCTCATAATCTAAATACTTCCCGACTCGTATATCTAACTAACACGACCCGAAAACGTAAGAAGATACAACCTACTAAAAAAAACATATATAAAACTAATGATAAAAATAATAGTAATAATAATAATAAAACAAAATAAAACAAAATAACCAAAACAACACAAAACAGCCGAGACACCCACAACACTCCTCACGCGATTCGAACCACCCTTCCACCACCGTGTGCCTCCCTTCGACCACCCCTGACCACTGCCTACCTGCACCCACTACAACCCGCCGACATCACCTACCACGACCTCTGAACTCAGACCAGACCACTTCACGACTCAGACCAGACCACTTCACGACTCAGACCACCCAGAACAGACCCATAACGACCGCTGCTGCCGCCGCCAAAACTAACCACGACTACTACCAAAACCATCTACGACAAACACAATGTAGATCCACGGTGGTACTACTGTTTAGACCTCCCCCGAGTCGCCAGTAATACCACCCCCAAACTGACTCCCTGACCTGAACAACCTAAACTCCCTGACTCCTATTTACATTGCGATGACCAGACCTCCAAACCCCCCTCCATCGATGGCACCACCACCACCTTATCCTACCAACACCACCCCCACGACACGACCTTGACTACAAAGAAGACCATCGTGCCAACCACGCCTGACAACCACGTCCCCACACCCTTCGAATAAGAACAAAACCAGAGACACAGGAAACACGGTAGAACAGGGGCTGTGACTTACCTATTTCACGGCCAAAACGAGGTTGTCTAGGGTGGTCTGACCTACTGTTCCGAGCGTCCTTCCTCTTCTCTGGTATGGCGGCTAAGATCTTGGGGTGGTGGTTGTGTGTAGATTAGGGTAGAAGTAGAGTAGGAGCCTAAAATGAGATGGCATAGAGGCTGAGTGTTTTTCTTTTTGTTTTCTTAGGGTTTCAGCAACGCGGGCTGTATAGTTCACGCAAAACGAGGCCCAACCTCTACCCAAGTCTCATGTGTCCGGTAGCCACAAGATCGAACCCCACCGACTACACTTATTAACTATTTAAATGAAACATCTATCAAAACTTAAAACACGATAAGTACTATCGACACAATATTTATAAAAACAAAACTCGTACTAAACAAAATATTATCTAAAAGTTCGGGTTATTACAGTCTTCCCCCCTTAAAATGAACTTCGTCCCGAAGTTCAACCACACACATATATCACCGTGCTTACAACCTATATCACATACTTATATAGGCCCGAAACCTAAAACATCATAATAAGACAATTAACATAAGTGAACTCATTATCCCGAACTATGAAGCTGCGGGGTAATACAATCTTCTCCCCTTAAAATGAACTTCGTCCCGAAGTTCACCATCCCATGGTTATTAACCTGGTTACTAGGCATGTAACAATTACAAAACAAGACACGACATAACATCTACCACCAATAAGATGCATAACATAAGTAACAGAGCCATCAAGTATATTCAAACAATCATGACACACCAACTAGCCATGTCAGAGCAACTAGTCATATCGTAAGCTAATAAGATTTTACAATCCTATCCTCCTTAAAACATGGTTACGTCCCCGTAACCCTATAAACATTCTAACTCATTACTCCATCTTACTCATTACTTTACCTCATAAAATCTAACTCCAAGTAACCAAGTATCGTATTCTAACAGTCGATCCTAAGACCAAAGACAAGGGGTGAGTGAACTGGCGGAATGAACCGCAAAACAACATCTCCATCTTAACATCGATTCCCAAATTCATAAAGTATAACTCAATAACCATGGTCACTCTAGACCATAAACATAACTCGGCACGCATGCCCCATAACTCAATACTAATAACCAATCTCAATTCAATATCGTTATTGTCAAAGGTTCAAAGAACCGTGCTCAACACTTAGAGTAAAACTCTAAGCTACTCACCCACGAGTCAAGGTCAAAGAAATCGATAAATCAAACAGAATACCACTCAACAACCTTACTATCAAAATAATCAACTTAAACTTACCAACAAAAGTCAACATCTCAATACTTCTCAGACCACTAAACTTAGGAAAAAGTACTAGCTCACTTGACAACGTATCATGGTTCAAGCTCTCATGCTAATAACAATGGATTTTCACTCTGTAAAGGACATTAAGAATGGCACTCTTGTTCCCAACTAAACAATTCAATATTGTCTTTATACCTCAAATCAGTCAATTACACAGGACAACTCATCTCAATATTAAACCCGTCTCACAAACAGATGATTAAACTTATTGATATAAAATCTTAATTGATACGAATCAATTACTAATAACTCAACAGAGATAAGATAAACACATAAAGCCGTCATAAATAAATAACAGTTAGCAAGTAATTCATACAAGTCGAGCAATAATATTAATAATAGGATCGGTAGAATCGTGTTACGCAGTAAACAGAATCAGAATAGGTAACACTTGCATACCCTTGAAGTTTATCACAAATTTAATATATTAACCACAATGTAAACAATCAAGAAGCTTATCTTTCATGCCTGACAAATTAAAATGTTTCATGCTCACAATCATATTATAGAAGCAATCATACTTAGGAAAGACATAGCGCACAATAAATTAACGTAATTAAACATGGGACATTGACATATGTCCCAAGGCATACATAGCTCATAGACTCACAAGATCGTTCAACACCCCCCCAGAGATCAATTAGTTAACAAAATCACTTAGGTACATTTCCCACCCACTCATATTACATCCTTTATCATGAGGCTATATGACTTGCACAATAAGGGTTTTATACAATGCGCAGCTATTAAACATTCAAGCAGGATTTCATCGACACCTAACTACAGAATAGTCATATTGTAAACAACCACCATAATTATCAAACATCAAGCTTTATCATGGTTTATCACTTTTGAAAGTATTTTGAAACGTTTGAAACATTGTGACAAATTAAAAGCACGAATCCAAAACAATTTTACAAGTTATAGGTTGAAACAATACTACACGGAGACATCCTGACCCTTCTTTACTTAAAAATTTCTCATATAGTTCATGAATTATACAAAAATTACCAATAACAGTAACCGAATTCACCTGACTAGTACTTCCATAAATCATATGTCAAACAATTAATAACTTACACATCGTGATCAGATTCTAAATATAACAATATGCAATTCACTGTATGGTATAACCATATACTTGGAAAAGTTATACAGACTATAATCACATGAACTAGACAGTGATAAACCATCAACATCCGAAAGAACATCAACCAGATTCACATTAATCAAATATTCACAATTACGTATAACTATTAGATTACTACTCTATCATGCTGACAAACTGACCAGTTAAATTCATTCTGTCACCTGACAAGACTCCACTCAGATAAACAAGCTTTTGACATCACATACGAGTAGCACATAGTTATATGAGGTCGTAAAATTGGTCATATAATTGAAACAAATCTATATTAAACTTGACGAAATAAGCAAGGTTACGCTATCATATAGTGAGGGTTCATACTCATACCATACGCCTATTATTCATGTTACTAATGCCATATCAGGATATCACGTGGTCAAATCACATAAATCACATTTGGTTAACTTTTATATGAAACTTTTATATCTCACGATTTCAACAATTACGCAGCAACTTACCAAATCATAATTAAATAACAGCTTAGCTAACGTGCGAGCGATCATAGCTTTTAGAAAAATATAAAGGACTAGCTAATCATAGGAAAAGAATCGAATGCATATCGCAAGGAAATTATTTAATACCATTTCCATAACTCAATCGGTCCGGACAAGAACTTTACAGCAATTCAACAGAAAATTCTGCAACTTGCAAAAATCACAATTAGATAACGACTCATTAAGATTTTACATGGCCTATCATCTTGAAAACGTAAACGCATATTCTGAACACTAAAGGTGGAATTATGCATAAACAATAACCAAGTTTTAAACGATTTCTTTTACACAAAGATGGGTCAAAACGGAACTGTGCAGCAACAATCCAACCACGGTCAACTAGAAGATTTATTTCACTCAGAATATAACTCATATTAACATAAAACCAAAACATTGTAAAACCAACTTAGAAGGTTATCATACATAAAATTGTCATACTCATATTTGGAACACATATAAAATGACATCCTACACAAACCAGATATCATTCTGAAAATCGATTAAAACTTTGGGTTCCTTTGCAAATAAACACTACTACATCCAAACCCAACATTTCTTATTCCAAAACACGTTGACAAACATTTGAAGCAAAGACACCACTCTGTACCATGTTAACATTCATTCCTCATTTCAATTGCAGTTGTCATCTAAAACACAGCAAGGTTTCGAAACTGGAAATAGGGTCAACTAAATAGCTTGATAGTTATACATGTGTATCAAAATAAATTAATTTCTCCCATTGCATCATCACAACTTATCCAAGTACGGAGACTTAACTAGAGACTACTATGTATCCCTTATTGATTACGAACTTCATAACAACTGTGAATGCATATAATAGCCATAAAATCTTAAGTACGGTATATGCAACACATAACTATATACGTTCATGGCTTAGGAAACACATTCCGCATATCACTAGACATGGATTACTAATCTATATAAGTCTGATCATTCATGTTCACATACTAACAATATATTACATAGATACGATAGTCATTCAATTCCAGCTAATCGTATGAACACTTCAACTATCAAAATCATATGATCACATCGCTCTAGCCATGGCTCAACAAATACAACTCCCAAACTCCGATAAATTCATTTCAATCATCCATATCAATACACAGTTCATATTCCACATATCCTTAATCAGAACTCACATATGACTTACCTCGTTCTTCTCCTGCAAGAACGTTAGCATAATATAACCAGGTCACTATATATTCTACCCCACTCTTCAATTACTCTCTTTGGGTTCCCGAGACAGCACAGAAAGGGCCCAGGTTTGGTGTGAGGGGGCCCCTAACTCATCCCGTTCCTTTTTGGGGCTCCTATCAGTGTCATCTCGGGGTTCATTTTATTTGACTCTTCCTACGTTCATTATTATCCATTTGGTTTAGGCCTGAGGACCGTTCGCTCTGATACCACTTTGTAACACCCCCATTTATTCAAGGGCCTGAACTAGGACTCCTCAGATAAATAAGGGTGTTACCATCTCGGTTTCCCGAGGCAGTAGATACAAAGGAAGATAAACAGTACTTTAAATTAACTTTAAACTCAAAACATGTTCTTACATATCCAAAGGTCTTAACAACATAAATAAAGTACAACTCGTTTTAAACTGACTAAGGTAATCTAGACATCTAATCTGGTCCGGATCCAAGCTCTTCCTCCCATAGCTCCCCCTTAGTCTCAGCACCTGTCAATCTGCTCCCCAATAATTGGTTCATCACAGGTGATCACGAATACACAGGGTCAACCACGAGGTTGAGCAGGGAAAACAATAATTATAACAATATAGTAAACTCCGCACCGATCCAACGCCATATATATACTCCGCACCGATCCAACACCATATATACTCCGCACCGATCCAACACCATATATACTCCGCACCGATCCAACACCATATATACTCCGCACCGATCCAACACCATATATACTCCGCACCGATCCAACACCATATCACAAGACCCAATATATATATATATATTCACATCGTAACAATGTCTCAAAAGATATAGATAGCACAATATAACGTTCACATGAGATTATAACATAAACATGCTTATTATCACATAAGAACAGATTACACATTATTGTAAACCAGTATTTTCCCCTACCTGAAATAGCAGGGACGTAGACACAATCCGAGGTATGCTTAGAAATGTTCCACTCGAAATTCGCTCCCTAAACAGATATATGTAACCAATTAATAACTTATACGAACCCCTTACGAATCATAGTTACTATAAATGGCAACCCCCTATAAATGGAAAGTTTCCATAAATAGAAACTTTCCCAATTTAGCAACTTTCCAAAAATAGGCGTCCTCATAATCTAAATACTTCCCGACTCGTATATCTAACTAACACGACCCGAAAACGTAAGAAGATACAACCTACTAAAAAAAAACATATATAAAACTAATGATAAAAATAATAGTAATAATAATAATAAAACAAAATAAAACAAAATAACCAAAACAACACAAAACAGCCGAGACACCCACAACACTCCTCACGCGATTCGAACCACCCTTCCACCACCGTGTGCCTCCCTTCGACCACCCCTGACCACTGCCTACCTGCACCCATTACAACCCACTACCACCAGAACACAGCCACACCCCACGACACCCGCCGACATCACCTACCACGACCTCTGAACTCAGACCAGACCACTTCACGACTCAGACCAGACCACTTCACGACTCAGACCACCCAGAACAGACCCATAACGACCGCTGCTGCCGCCGCCAAAACTAACCACGACTACTACCAAAACCATCTACGACAAACACACTGTAGATCCACGGTGGTACTACTGTTTAGACCTCCCCCGAGTCGCCAGTAATACCACCCCCAAACTGACTCCCTGACCTGAACAACCTAAACTCCCTGACTCCTATTTACATTGCGATGACCAGACCTCCAAACCCCCCTCCATCGATGGCACCACCACCACCTTATCCTACCAACACCACCCCCACGACACGACCTTGACTACAAAGAAGACCATCGTGCCAACCACGCCTGACAACCACGTCCCCACACCCTTCGAATAAGAACAAAACCAGAGACACAGGAAACACGGTAGAATAGGGGCTGTGACTTACCTATTTCACGGCCAAAACGAGGTTGTCTAGGGTGGTCTGACCTACTGTTCCGAGCGTCCTTCCTCTTCTCTGGTATGGCGGCTAAGATCTTGGGGTGGTGGTTGTGTGTAGATTAGGGTAGAAGTAGAGTAGCAGCCTAAAATGAGATGGCATAGAGGCTGAGTGTTTTTCTTTTTGTTTTCTTAGGGTTTCAGCAACGTGGGCTGTATAGTTCACGCAAAATGAGGCCCAACCTCTACCCAAGTCTCATGTGTCCGGTAGCCACAAGATCGAACCCCACCGACTACACTTATTAACTATTTAAATGAAACATCTATCAAAACTTAAAACACGATAAGTACTATCGACACAATATTTATAAAAACAAAACTCGTACTAAACAAAATATTATCTAAAAGTTCGGGTTATTACAACTATACTCATCAATATCAACATCTATATCTGACATTGTACCAACTCTAGGCAAACAGATAAAACTCAACAAGTATAAGGTTCAGCGGTCAACTTAAGACATGACCTAAATACCAAAAAATCAGCAAGTATAAAGGTTCAGAGGCGACATCTTAACGCATAACCTATATACCAAATTTACAATCTCAAGCAAGGACTCAGAGGCGACAACTCAACGCATGGACCTGCTACTCAGCAAGACACTAGACTCAGAGGCGACAACTCAACGCATGGACTAGCATCCAAATTCACAATCACAAGTAAGGAACTCAGAGGCGACAACTCAACGCATGTTCCCTTACTACATCACAAGACACTAGACTCAGAGGCGATAACTCAACGCATGGCCTAGCATCAACACCTGCACCCCGGGTAAGGTATTACAACCTGACTGCCCCGTTGTGCAGTTGCTCCACTCGTCAGACTCAGAGGCCAACTTAAGGCATGTCCTGACGCGATCACTCAAACATGTCTGGGCTCAGAGCGACATCTCAATGCATACCCCAGACACGACAGACATACACAAATAGGGCTCAGAGGCGACATCTCAATGCATACCCCTATATATGACAAACGATCTACGTATTAAGTTCAGAGGCGACATCTCAACGCATAACTTAATATGCCACACTACAACAGCATTCAAATACAATAACTAATCCATAGTTCTTATCTCTTATACTTCTAAACAACACTTAATTGATCCCGGGAACTAAGTTGAGGGAGAGCCGGTTTCCCTTTCGGTTACCCGACCGGGGGGTCTCTATCCTCTCTCCATTCCCGAACCCAATATAGTGTCGCCCATCCTTCGGGGACCTCAAACACACATATAAGGTACACGGAACGAATCTCAAACAAAACCGATTAACTGTTCAAAAGTTAAAACTGTTAAAATGAGAACAGGGTCTCTCAGCCGGTCTGGGTCCGTCTGCTGGTCAGCCGGCTGGGAGTCCCTTCCCAATGCCCAACTTTAATTCTGAAAACAAGGAGAAGGGGCTCTCAGCCGGTGGACCGTCTGCCGGTCTGCCGGCTGGGAGTCCCTTCCCACAAGCCAACTAAAAATTAACAATACGAAGGAAGAGGCTCTCAGCCGGTGGACCGTATGCCGGTCTGCCGGCTGGGAGTCCCTCCCAAAGCCTTTCCTAAATTCTCCCAAAACCAAGAAGGGATTCTGAGCCGGTCGACCGGCGGCCGACCTGCCGGCTCAGAATTCCTTCACAAACTCAGTACGTTAAAAAACAATCCACCCCGACTCTAAGTCGGCCGACCGACTGCTGGTCAGCCTACCGGCTCAGAGTCCCTGCACGAAAATCGCAACTTCACAAATAAATCCTAAACTTCACAAATCGAATCCAAACTTCCAAAATTGCAACCAACACATATTACCAAGCATCTATAGGACTTATATGCATCAAAAGCAAGTATCAATTTCTACAATAACACCACAACAAGTTCATACTTTGTATTCGTCTTAAGCATAGGATTTCTGAAACTTCAACATCTAAGCATATGAAACACAATCAAAGCATGTGAAAGTCATTCTCATGTATTCCTAGCATGATTCTAAGCCTCAACAACAATTGCTATGTACAAAATCAGAAACTAATATCATCAAAGTCATGAAACATGCTAATATCACAATAAAGGCCGAGTTTCTCATTATCGTCACCTCTAAAGCGATTATGCTCCTAGCTCCTCTTCAATCACGACACTAACCACCTTGGGATCTTCTAAAGCTTCTCCTACAACATGAAAAACGATTATGAGAAGCTAAAATCGAATTCCACCAAAAACAGTCCATTTTTCAAGTTGGACGAAATGGAAATTGAAAGTGATAGATGTCTTGCAAATTTCAAGAGGATTTCATAAATGTATAACATGCCTTGGTTTGGAAATCGGATGATGACTTAAAATCGATTTGAAGCTTGAAAGGTTGAAGAGAAATGAGAAAATGGAGAGAAGACATCCAAGTGGTCTTTCCAGTATCATCCTTTGTGTAAAAGCACTAAACTAAACCATTTACTCTTTGCTGATGATATGCTCATGTTCTGTAAAGGAAATACTGATTCCATTATGCTTCTGATTAGAGCTTTCTCATCCTTCTCTCAAGCATCTGGACTCACTATGAATACAGCCAAGTCAGAAGTCTTCTTTAATGGGGTTGCTACGGAATTAAGAGAAGACATCAAATATGCCACTGGATTTCAGGAAGGAAACCTTCCTTTTAGATATTTAGGAGTTCCTATCCAAGCAGGGAGATTGACCAGAACAGATTGTAATACTCTCATAGAGAAGATGGTCCAGAGGGTTCGGAGTATTGGGTCAAAGAAATTCTCCTATGCAGGACGATTGGTGATTATTAACTCCATTCTGAACACTCTCCATTCTTATTGGGCCAGCATTTTTATCTTGCCAAAAGCAGTGATCAATAGAGTGGAAGCTATCTGCAGGAACTATTTATGGGATGGCTCCACAGAGTATCACAGGGTTCCTATGGTGGGATGGGATACTGTTACACTACCGAAATCTGCAGGGGGCCTGGGGGTGAAGAAGGCAGAAACCATGAATGTAGCAGCAGTGGCCAAACTCGTGGATTGGGTGTATCAAAAAGCTGATAGGCTCTGGATACGATGGATTAACAATGTTTACCTAAAGGGGCAGGAATGGGCTAACTACACGCCACATGTGACAGCTTCATGGGCTTGGAAGAATGTGTGTAAAACCAAAGAGAGGATGAAGGATGGTTACATACACAGACTCTGGCAGGGGGACAGTAAGGGGTATAGCAGCAAACATGGGTATGAATGGCTCAGGGGTCAAAATAATATGGTTGATTGGAGCACAAGGGTGTGGAATGCTTGGAATGTGCCAAAGCACTCCTTCACTACTTGGCTAGTCATGAATAGAGGTCTGCCATTGAGGAGGAAACTGTTCCAATACGGCTGCTGTCAAGAGGAGAACTGTTGCCTCTGTGAAACAGAATGGGAAACTGGGGCACATCTTTTTTTTTCAGTGTCCTTACAGTAACCAAGTGATTATGGGAGTCGAACATTGGAGTGGAATGCAGGACCTTACTCAGCAGACAGGTAACCTGGATAAGACAGTAAGAGGCAAGATTAGTGCAGTTATCTGGGCTGCATGCCATTACTTCATATGGCAACAAAGGAATAATGCTAGACTGAATGGGTATGTTCTTTTACCTGCTGCGCTCAGTGAGCGTATTAAGGGTCAAATACAGAAGCGAATGGCCAAGATTATTAAGGAAAAAGCAGCAAACTGGAACCTGCAACAGTTGAGAGGATGGGGAGTTTATTGATTGTTTGTTAGTTGAGAAAACATCTTTTGTATCTCGGATGTAATACGTGAGTTTTTGATATATATATTTTCACATTTTACCAAAAAAAAAAAAAGAAAATGGAGAAGCAGTGATATTGTTTTGTGAAAATGATTATGTCGACAAACACAATGGGGTTTAGGGTTTTAATTGTCCTTTTCCGTTTAATGAAAACGGACTTTTGATGTGAACGGGATTTTATGAGACGGATTTAACTTGCCAAGTTATTTCGTCTTAAGGACTTAAGGTTCTTAAGACGGATCTTAACTGAGTATTTTAAAATAACTTAACAATAAATATTAGAATATTATTTTATTCCGAAAAGCAATTTAAAATCTTTAAAATATGATTTACGAAAATGCGGGATGTTACAATCACCCCATCTTTCAAAAAGTTTCGTCCTCGAAACTTGAAGACAGAAGTAAGTACGGAAACATCTCTAACTACCAAAACATTCTACCCGGGTTATGGTAACCCAAAACTTTATCTTTCAAAAAGGTTTCAAGAAGCAAAAGATTTTGAGGTACAAGTCTCTGTCAACGGACATTGAGATTCTCGTTACGTATTCAAGAGTCCAACATTCCAAATATGAGACAAGTCCCAAAATTAAATCACTAAAAATTCAAAAATCCTGATCGATCTGGTGTTGATAAGCACAGTACGGGTTATCAGACGTCTCCAATAACGAGTTCAGATGACTAATCAACGCTGACGTCAATCCAAATTGAAGTTAACCAGTTCTTTCAAAACCAAATTTCCCAAATTAACCTTTATTTAAGATTCCTCAAAAGTTTAAAATTGCAATAATCGACTAAAAGTCACTTTCAACGGACGAGGAAGTAGTTTCAAATTCTCAAAACAATTAAGTCTTTCCAAAAACAGCGAATTTAAAGTCAACAATTGGGGAACGAGTTTCAAAAACAGTCGCTTGAGAGCGTAGAAACGATCGTAAGGATTACCTTCTACACGAAGGATCAGAAATTACAAGTTTCACAGCTGACAGGACGTACAAGGAAGGACCGAAGGAACGAATCAACCAGGTTAAAGGTCAAGGAGGACGGTAACTTTTGCTAAACATGGGCACCCTAACCGCTCAATCCATAATCGAGACATCGTTGCACCGATTCCTAGTATATCCCAAGAAGGCAATTCCAGTGATCTCTAGACTCACAATGGTTTCGCGATCCCTTTACTATCATCTCATCCTCAAAACGAGGCATTCCTCAACATGGTGGTTTCCAAAACTCACACTCAATGTAGATGTCTATATACATCCCTCAGACTCGGGTTCACGCACCTTCAAATTCTAAACCAGAATTCTAGCACCATAACATTAAATTCTAAAATTTAGGATACCAAACTTTCTACACTATGACTCTTCTCAATTAGACAGGCCATAACCAAAAATCACCTATATCCTTTAGTCCTACGTAGTTCAATTCCATCGATCTCATCCTACGGAGTACTTCGAAATCCTAAGTTCTCCAAAGTCATCTATTACCATGAAGCGAACATTCCATGGTAAGGTCTCACTAAAGTAACAACTTCCAAGTCAAGCAAGCCTACGACCGGTTCTCATGACTATTTCCTCGAAACGATATAGATCTCAAAGTTCCTCAAAGTCTAAAGCAGTATCATCCTTCCAGTTACCTATTCCCAAAAGTTTAGATAACCCATCTCAGATAGTTCTTAAATGACAATTCAATCAACTCTCAGGCTATTAAACTCCTATGGTATATCTACTATACTTGCGTTACAGTCCACCAAATAACCATACTTAAATCAATGCGTTTCCGAACTACATCTCCCAATGAATCATTCTATTCCATTCTCAAACTGGTGATGCACCCTAAATTTTCCTTTAAGTTTTTCATTAGATAAACGTTGAGATCCATTAAGCAATTTAAGGTCAACCACTCAGCCAATTCCACAAGTTCTTTGTAAATGTTCCCATGTTCTCACACCGTTACAAACAACTCTCGTTCCTCAAGTTTAAGCAGCATTAACTTACCTCATTCACTTATCAGACAACATCAGTACCTTAAGCTTAATCCTCGAAATTCTGATTTTGTACATAGTGATTGTTGTTAAGACTTAGAATCATGCTAGGAATACATGGTATTGACATTCACATGCTGTGATTGTGTTTTATATGCTTAGAAGTTGATTTTTCAGAAATCCTATGCTTAAGACGAATATAAAGTATGAACTTGTTGTGGTATTATTGTGGAAATTGATGCTTGCTTTTGATGCATATAAGTCTTATAGATGTTGGGTAATGTACAATTGTTGCAACTTTGGAAGTTTGGATTCGATTGTGACGATTAGAATCATAGGTGAAAGTGTGCGATTTTCGTGCAGGGGCTCTGAGCCGGTAGGCTGACCAGCAGCCGGTCGGCCGGCTCAGAGTCAGAGTTAAGTTTTGAATGCTGAGTTTGGGGAAGGAACTCTGAGCCGGCAGGTCGGCCGCCGGTCGACCGGCTCAGAGTCCCTTTGATGCGTGTCTGTTTTATAATGTTTTACATCCTTTTTTACACGCATTTGGTCGCTCATTTACTATGTTTTAGCCTTTATTTCCCAACAATTGTCTACTTTCGTATTTTTATGCTCTTTTGCAGATTTATGCGGAAAAAAGACGATTTATACCAAATTTATGCCCTCAGGATTTTTCATAGCCAAGGAACGAAAGGAAAGTCAACTCAAAGCATTGACCAAGTACCATGAAGTCAAACCGAAGACAAAACAAAGCAATCCTACAGGAAAACGGGTCGACCGACCTACTACTTGGGTCGGCCGACCAGGCCCCTGTTATGGAAAGTCTAGAAAAACACAGAAGCCCGTAAACAGGTCGACCGACCCACATAGTAGGTCGACCGACCTCTGCGCAGACCCTGAAGCTTTCCGAAGCCCATTAACGTGTTAGAGTCTTTAGGAAACACTTAATTTTCCGCCTATATAAACTAATCTCCTGTTTAGGGTTAATCATTCAATTTTCTATCAATTACAATTCAGTTATTATTGACTTTTATCTAGTTCCCAATTCAGAAATAATTTAGTTTCATCTTTAGTTGTAATATTTCAATATTCTCAAATACTTCTAGTTGTGTTCTTCAATCTTTCAAGCATTCATCAATAAAGTTTGTTCCTTTTCTGCCTCAATCATATTTCCGGTAATTCTTCTCTTAATTTATGCTTCAATGTTATTAGCTTAGAATTATTGTATTCGGTTTAAGATATAATCCCAAGCTTTATTATTGATTGCATGTTTAGATTGATATTCATTATGATTTCCATGTTTATTCCTATTTTCATTGTTGTTTTAGTAACCATGAGTAGCTAAATTCATATGTTAGGATGTAGGGGATGAATATGCATAGGTAGTATAAGTTCCGAGACCGACTGTAGCAGAGCCGTGGTCGGTCGACCTACTCAATGGGTCGGTCGACCGAGGCTGTGGTCGGCCGACTGGGCTAGCTGGTCGGTCGACCCACTCGCGTTTGTATTCTGTTCGTTTTACTTCGTCGACTATAGTATCCTGCAATGAGACCCAAGGGAGACTTGTAGGATGTTAGTAATGACCTACCCAAGATTGAAAGATACGGGGAGGGCATTGGTTTACGCCTTAAGACGGCTAGGTTACTCAAGACTGAAAGGTATGTGACCTAGGATTTAGGAATCACCCTTATTGTTGACACCCAATAATTGTGAGACCTAGGAACTAATAGCATAGGCCGAAAGGAGCTATTAGGTACCATAGACCGAAAGGATATGTTACATCCCTTGCGCGACTGCAATACATGTTGACCTTAGAATTTATATTACCTTAGCTATTTATTACCCAATCATCCTAGCATCTCTTTTATTATAGTTCTTTTATCATCTTTATTTACTTGTTTTATTTTTATCTTTGTTTCTAGACTTAGTAACAACCATTCAAACCCCCCAACTTGTTACCTTAAAACACTAACATCAAACAATAAACATTCCCCACCTCTCTGTGGTTCGACCCTGACTTTTGCTATCTATTGTTAAAGTTAGGAATTATAAATTTTATCTTTGGTACCCTCAACGATGGGCATCAAATTTTGGCGCCGTTGCCGGAGAGGTGACGCCAGTGTTCATTGTTTCTTGTTTTTGTTTCTTCTGTTTAAGGAACTTTTGTTCCTTAAACCTTCTCACTTTTTTCTTGTAGTTTCCATCTTATGCGCAGGTCAGTTCAAGGAGAACTCCTACCACTAGACCACGAGCTTGAGAGGACTTTAAGAGAAAAAAGGAAGCAACTTTTAGAGAGTAGGGAAGGAGGATCTCCATCTTCCCTATTCCAAGAGGATATCTTCGAAAAACCACCTTCACCAACTTCGCAACCAAATTCACCTCACAATCCATCCACACCAAAAACACCATCTTATACCTACTTCCAAATTTTTCCAAAAGAAGAAGAGAACATGGCCGAAGAAGCTACTATCGCCAGTCACTCCATGCCTCAGGTGAAGGACCTATACAAAGGGTTCACTTTACCCACAGGTACTGGAAAGCCATTCGAGACCAAGCCTGCCTATATCACTATGGTTGAGAAAAACCAATTTGGAGGCTCGGCTAATGATGATGCTGCAAAGCATATTGAAATCTTCACAGATTACATATGCTCTATTGCAACCCCAGAAGGAGTGACACAGGACCAGATTAAACAAACTATGTTCATCTTCTCTCTCAGGGATTCTGCAAGGGAATGGTATAGAGATCTAGACCGCACTGCTGCGGGAGTCACAGATTGGAACACCTTGGCCTTGGCATTCTACAGGAAGTACTACTCTGCGGCCAAGACCAATGCTCTAAGGGCGCAGATAACAAGCTTCAAGCAAGGGCCTAATGAAGATTTTAGTGAGGCTTGGGACAGGTTCAAGAGACTTGTTCGATCCATACCACACCATGGATTCGAACAATGGTTTCTTTGTAACCAGTTCTATAATGGCCTCTATGATGACAACAGGGCCTACTTAGATGCTGCGGCCAACGGAAGGTTCCAAGAGAATTCTGGAGAGACTAAGGGTCTCAAGATAATAGAAGATGTTGCTATCCACCGTGCTGAACATGGGACCTCCCGTGGTAACCAAAGGAAAGCTGAGTCTAACGTAGCTGCTATTGAGGCCTTGATGGCCAAGTTAGATAAGCTGGAGAGTGGTGGGAAGTTCGATATTGGGAGTGGACGCAAAGGAGGTATGTACCAGGTGAATGTCGTTCAAGACGGGCCTTTTGTTTGTGAGAGATGTGGTGGAGAGGGGCACGTGTCCAAGTTTTGCACTTCATCTAATGAGACGTGTGCCGCTTTTCAGCACTATCGTGGGAACAATTTTTACGACCCAAATAATAATAATTTCCATCCCAACATGAGGTGGACAAGCCAGAATGTTCTCAACCCACAACACCTACAACCTCAACAAAATTCCACATACGTCCCTCCACACAAGCAAGGTTTCCAAAAACCACCCTTCAACCCTCAACCACCTTCAAACCCACCACCCAATACGGATGCTCTCATCCAAAACCTCATTGGGTTAGTTCAGAAGGAATCACAGGCTAGGAAGGCAGGGATGAAGATGTTAGAGTCCCAGATTGCTCAAATCGCGAGCAAGAATGATACTAGGGCTCCGGGTCAACTTCCGACCAAGACGGACCAAAAGAAAGAGACTCTAAACATCATATCTTTGAGAAGTGGAGCTAAGGTGGGAAGCGAGAAAGATAAAGCGAAACAGCCGAAGCCGAACAACAGCGAGGAAGGTCGACCGACCCAGGAGCCAGGTCGACCGACCTCTGAGCAGATTCCAGAAATTCCCACTGTACAGGAAGAAGGTCGACCGATCGAGGATATGGGTCGACCGACCCCCGATGCTGAGCAGGAGAACGCTTTCAGACCGGAATTGTCGGACAACTTAAGGGACTTCTTTTTTCGGGGTGATAAGACCCCTAGGTTCCTGAGGAGGGCTACAAATACTGAATCTTCAGCCCCTCCTTTTCCAGAGAGACTCATACCAACCAAGGAACAGGTATCATTTGATAAATTTAAAGACGTAATTCGATCATTAAATGTTCAAGTTCCGTTTTTATAACTAGTTCAACAAGTTCCTTCGTATCTTAAATTTATGAGACAACTTTTATCAAGAAAGCGGTCTTTAGATAAGGTTGAGTCAGTTTCCCTCACTGAAGAGTCCTCCAGCTTCCTATCACATGTCATTGCCCCTCATAAGCTGGAGGATCCTGGAAGTTTTTTTGTACCTTGCAATATAGGAACTTTCCCTGTAGAAAAGGCCTTATGCGACCTAAGAGCTAGTATCAGTGTCATGCCCCTTAGCGTAGCCTTAAAACTCGGAATGACCAATTTTGCAGTAACTAGCATGACCGTCCAGATGGCTGACCGTACATCTATGGAACCCATAGGGGTGTTGGAAAACATCCTTGTGCGCATTGAAAGGTTCTTTTTCCCAGTCGATTTCGTAGTTTTGGACATCCCTGAGGATGCCCACATACCTATAATATTAGGGAGACCTTTCCTCCACACTGCGGGAGCCATCATAGATGTAGGCACTGGTACCTTGACCTTCAAAGTAGGAAAGCATTCTATTATTTATGGTCTATCCTATAGGAAAAAGGATGCTATGACCCCTATTACTTGTAATGTTATTGCTTCGGAAAAGAAGTATAAGGTCATCACTACTTCTCCTACTTTATTACCTACTCCTATACCTGTTTTTACACCTCCGCCCCAGATTGGGAGCAAAATGGAGGATACTTCTATTGTGACTAATGCAGGAATTGGTTTGGGGAAACCCACAATAAAGGAGGTCACGGTGCAAAGAGGAGGAATAGGATTCCTAAGCTACAAGGAGGATGAGGATCCAGATATTGTGGATGAAGAGGACAAGAAAAAGAGAAGAAAAGCTCAAGAGAAGAGTCTGTCGCATATGCTGTGCGACGGAGAGGAGACGTGTTTCGCCATTCAAGCAAACACCGTGGAGACTACGGCATATCGTCAAAAGCCGTGGTCTGAGATATTCCGCATCTTTAGCGGATAGTGGTTTAAATTTTCAGCTTTTAAGACAATTTACTTTTTGTTTGTTGAGACTTTTTAATTTTGTTTGCTTTCAGTTTTAGAACTTTTCCGTTTTGTTAGCATAGTTAAGACTTTTGGACTTGGTTCTGGGATCTCGTGCACTTGTTGGGCGCATATTTGATGATTTTTCAGGTTCAAAGAAGAATGACTTGGTTGAAACAAGTTATCCCCGAGGAAAAGAAGGCCGTTGTGCAGCAGAGGGGTCGACCGACTAGAAACTTGGGTCGGCCAGCCTGATCCCTGCATTCCTGGAATTCTTGCAGTCCGCAGGAAGGTCGGTCGACCAGAGATATGGGTCGGTCGACCTCCCCGTCCGTCACAGCCTGTTCGTTTCTTCCTCGGGAATCGTGCAACCATCTTGGGTACTTGAGTGGCACTGCTGGCCACCAAAACCTCCCAGCTTACGCTGGTTTGGGGAGGTTTTTCTCATGCGCTTAATAATCCAGTGAGTTCTTTCCAATTTTCCTTGGTTTTATTTTCCTTGCATCTTTCCTTTACTTTTATGAAACCTTTGCTTAGGCTAATGCACAATGGGGACATTGTGCGGGTTGGTTTGGGGAATGGTTTCGTGTCACATGCATTGCATTTTGTCACACGTTTATTGCATTTCCGTATTGCATTGTTCTTTTCTTTATTTTCCTTGCATATACAAAAATCCAAAAAAAAAAATAATAGAAAAATTTCAAAAATTCCAAAAAAATGCACGTTTATTTTAGCATATAGGTCGAGTCGGAACGAGAGTGTTTCAAGGATGATTTAGCTATCTTACATGTTTATGCCTTTACCTTGCCCTGTCAACTTGTTTTAGTATGAGAGTCTTTTGCATATCTACGAGTTTTTGTCAATTTGTATATCTTGAGACTTGACTTATACCTTGGCAACCTACTATACACTCTAAGTTTTAGAGTCTTATTCCTGGTTTCATTCTTAAACCAGTTGTTTAGGATGTGAGTAGTACTCCCCTTAGAACATGTTACATCAATATGCATAAACATGAACTTGAATTGCTATATACTTGTGTTTACTATCTCGTTTTGTGAGTTTTGATACGTGCATTTGGGATCCCTTTTCTCGTATCAACCCATAAGCTTCACATAGCCAAAATTGCCTTTTTATTCCCTCAAAACTACATCCCATACTCAGCCTACCCTTCCAAGCTAGTATTTGTGGTCTTTCGTTTAATCTTGAGGCATCTTGGTTTGTATGCTATCTTGAGCAAAAAAGAGAAAAGAAAGAAAGAAAGCAAGAAAAAAAAAAAAGAACAGAAAAAAATTAAGAAAAAGAAAGAAAGAAAAGAAAAACGAAAAATTAAAATTTACAGCGAAGTCAGTCGACCGACCACCTTCATAGGTCGGTCGACCAACTGGCAGGGACAGAAACTCAAAATTCGTTCTGAAATCCCTTTCTTTTACCTGTTATTACTCCCACTCTTCATTCATAATATTTGGGAGTCAATTCTTTTATATAATGTGAGAGTTGTGCCACAAAAAGAGCACTTTCTTAATATCAAAAAGTTGTGAAATATGTTATTGGGAATCGGTTTTACTAGCTTGGCTACTAACCCCACAAATCCAATAATATCTTAACCACTTTTACCTTTTACCTCACATATCTTTCATTACCTCAATTGCATGTATCCGAGTCACTTAATGGGTTCGTTATACATAGTTGTAGAATTCTTGTTCATGTTAGATTGCAGGCATGTTTTCATGGGTCGCAGTTAGGTGAGTGTCATGACAATATACTTCTTCCTATCTTTTACATATATTCACCCTTTGCTTCATGAGTGTCGTACCGCGAGAGTCCATGGTATAAAGTCTCTATAGTCTCCAGTTTTGCAAGATTGACAACACCATAACTCGTTTGCATGATTTGAATACTTTCTCAATTTTGTACTTGGCATTGGTTTAGGCTCACATGTAAATTTCGCTCTGAGATTGAAATCGTTCCATTATTTAAGATCGAGTCTAATTCTTGCTTGAGGGCAAGCAAGGTTTGGTTTGGGGAATTTGATGCGTGTCTATTTTATAATGTTTTACATCCTTTTTTACACGCATTTGGTCGCTCATTTACTATGTTTTAGCCTTTATTTCCCAACAATTGTCTACTTTCGTATTTTTATGCTCTTTTGCAGATTTATGCGGAAAAGAGACGGTTTTATACCAAATTTATGCCCTCAGGATTTTTCATAGCCAAGGAACGAAAGGAAAGTCAACTCAAAGCATTGACCAAGTACCATGAAGTCAAACCGAAGACAAAACAAAGCAATCCTACAGGAAAACGGGTCGACTGACCTACTACTTGGGTCGGCCGACCAGGCCCCTGTTATGGAAAGTCCAAAAAAACACAGAAGCCCGTAAACAGGTCGACCGACCCACATAGTAGGTCGACCGACCTCTGCGCAGACCCTGAAGCTTTTCGAAGCCCATTAACGTGTTAGAGTCTTTAGGAAACTCTTAATTTTCCGCCTATATAAACTAATCTCATGTTTAGGGTTAATCATTCAATTTTCTATCAATTATAATTCAGTTATTATTGACTTTTATCTAGTTCCCAATTCAGAAATAATTTAGTTTCATCCTTAGTTGTAATCTTTCAATATTCTCAAATACTTCTAGTTGTGTTCTTCAATCTTTCAAGCATTCATCAATAAAGTTTGTTCCTTTTCTGCCTCAATCATATTTCCGGTAATTCTTCTCTTAATTTATGCTTCATTGTTATTAGCTTAGAATTATTGTATTCGGTTTAAGATAGAATACCAAGCTTTATTATTGATTGCATGTTTAGATTGATATTCATTATGATTTCCATGTTTATTCCTATTTTCATTGTTGTTTTAGTAACCATGAGTAGTTAAATTCATATGTTAGGATATAGGGAATGAATATGCGTAGGTAGTATAAGTTCCGAGACCGACTGTAGCAGAGCCGTGGTCGGCCGACCTACTCAATGGGTCGGTCGACCGAGGCTGTGGTCGGCCGACTGGGCTAGCTGGTCGGTCGACCCACTCGCGTTTGTATTCTGTTCATTTTACTTCATCGACTATAGTATCCTGCAATGAGACCCAAGGGAAACTTGTAGAATGTTAGTAATGACCTACCCAAGATTGAAAGATACGGGAAGGGCATGGGTTTACGCCTTAAGAAAAGTCTTGCAAAGAATAAGAAGAAGAAGAGAAAGTTAGAGAAAGGGCGATGCCACTATTGTAGTGTCATGGGCCATTGGAGGAGGAATTGCCCCAAGTACTTACGTCATATCCAAGAAGGTCTTGTGATTCCGTTAGGTAATTCCAAATCTGAAATTTTTGTTATTGACATAAATTTTACATCCAACACATCATGGGTATTGGATACCGGATGTGGTTCTCACCTTTGTAATCGTTTGCAGGGTTTAAGAGAAGTGGAGAAGGTGGACAAGGGTGATATGGATCTCCGACTTGGAAATGGAGCTCGGGTAGCGGCCACTTCTAAAGGAACTTGCACTCTTGCCTTGACGAGTGGATATGAGCTAAAACTTAATAATTGTTATTTTGTACCGTCTCTTTCCAAAAACATTATTTCTGTTGCAATGTTAGACATTTAGGGATATAATTTTTCCATTAAAGACAATTGTTGTGTAATTTCTAAGAATGACATGGTAGTTGGCCGTGCCAATTCTATTAATGGAATCTATGTTTTGGAAACTTCCGACTCGTCTAATAATGTCTACAACGTCAATAACAATAGGATTAAAACAAGTGATCCAAATGAATCATATGTTTGGCATTGTCGACTTGGTCACATAAATGAAAATCGCATTAAAAGATTGGTAAAGACCAACATAATTAAACCATTCGAATATGAATCTTATGGTACATGCGAAGCTTGCCTTCTAGGAAAGATGACTCGTAACCCCTTTAGTGGTAAAGGGACACGAGCCAGTGAGTTATTGGGACTAATACATACGGATGTATGCGGACCACTATCAATCACCGCTAGAGGCAATTATGACTATTTCATCACCTTCACTGATGATTTAAGTAGGTATGGGTATATCTACTTAATGAAGCATAAGAGTGAAGCTTTCACGAAATTTAAAGAATTTCAGAATGAAGTAGAGAACCAACTCGACAGGAAGATTAAAACATTGCGATCCGATCGTGGTGGAGAATATCTTAGTAATGAATTTGATTCACATCTAAAGGAGTGTGGCATTGTGTCACAACTTTCACCTCCAGGAACACCACAACTTAATGGTGTGGCAGAAAGGAGGAATCGAACCTTATTGGATATGGTCCGATCAATGATGAGCCAAACTGATTTACCCAATTCGTTTTGGGGATTTGCGATCCTCACCGCCATCAAATCGTTGAACAATAGTCCAACGAAAGCGACCGATAAGACTCCATATGAGATGTGGAAAGGAAAGGTTCCTAACTTATCCTATATGAAGATATGGGGGTGCGATGCTTATGTCAAATCTAAAAATGATGACAAACTCGCACCAAGATCCGAAAAATGCATATTTGTTGGTTATCCAACCACCTCACGTGGCTACCACTTCTACAAACCTCATGAAAACAAAGTGTTTGTTTCTTCTGAGGCTGTCTTCTTAGAAAAGGATTTTATTTCTAAGAGACAGAGTGGGAGAAATTTTGAACTTAGTGAAGTTCGAGAAGTTCAAGAGCCACAAACTGAAGCTGAAACAGAAGAAGATGTTCTTTCTTCATCCACTTCGGTACCTATTCCACCCAGGAGGTCGAGTAGGGTTCCACATCAACCTGATAGGTATGTTGGACTAATTGAGGAAGATGGTAGCCTGTGTGGGGAATAAAACGCGTATTCACCCTAAATTTCCAGGATTATAATGAAATATGCAATTGTGAATATCGTCATAATATTAAAAACATGAGAAAAGAAGTACAACCTTTAGTCCTCGCGCAAAAGGCCTAAGAACAGGAATTAATGCAAATTCCCTCCTATAACTTACACCCAAGACTTAGTCTGAGACGTGGCCGCGTGTGCTAGAAATCCTCTCCAATTGCCTTGCAATATAGGGAGAGCCCTTGAGGTTTTAGATGTGAGATCTGAGGTTTTGGGAGAAGAGTGCTCTCAAAACCCTAATTTTCTTTTTGAGAATAATTTAACAGTGTGCCAAGAGTAACTGACAAAAAGAGAAGTCTCCTCCTTTTGTAACACTGGCCGGCCGAAATAGGGTTTGGGTAGGAGTGGGCTTTCCACTCTTACCTTATCCCAATGCGTGATTCGACCCATTTAGCTTTAAGTTGTTCGCGGGTTTTATTTATAAATCGTAACATGTCATCAGATATTAATACAGTCGATATATTAATAATGGTCTGATAAAATACGATATTGTATAATTACCTAAATTAATATAACTGTTTATATTAATTCGCGAATACAATATTTAATTAAATATAACCGTTTATATTTAATTTACGAATTAAACATGTAATCCGTATTAGCTAAAATTATTTAATCTGTATTAAATAATAATTCTCAACATCTTATTGACTAATTTAATAGTCAATACCTCTGACTAACCGTTTAGTCATATCCGGCAAAATGTGACTGTATTTTCATACCTTCACATCTCTCAAACGTGTCCTATAGGTGTGACGTATAGGGACCAGTTGACCACCGCCATCCGTATGACAATAACGTCAAACTTATCTAGCAAGCCAACCGTTATTGATAAACGTGGATCAACTGGTAATAATACAGAAGTATGCCCTTGTGATCCTTGAAGAGATTTAATAAGTCATTGTACTTAATTGTCAAGGACACCAGCCCCAACAATCTCCCACTTGTCCGTACAAGGGTATGTGCAATGACGTTATCACACTACATGTGGAGGACACAAGCTCCAACAAACTCCCACTTGTCCGTACAAGTGTAGGTGCGATAACCGAATCTCATATCCTTTTAAAATTTCTCCCACTCAATGTAAGACAATTTGCAAATCCGCATTCGCAAAGGTCGTATCTCACAAGCGATCTGTATCAAGAGTGGTTTCCCCGACTAGAGAGTAACTTAACTGATAAAACGAATTTGTATTCGAGCATGGCCATGCATTTCAGTTACTACTCCTCGAGTGGCCCTGAGAAATGATAAAATCCTGATAAGGGTTTGGATATTTCCCTCAACTCGAATCCTGCCGATATCGCCCAGCATGAAATAACCCAGAAAAAATCCTCTTGGCCCCTGTTACGGTGACCGTGGGAAAGAAACCAAAGTTACCCAAAATCTGTCTTAATCTCAAGAAACAGTTGAAAGTCAAAAGACTCGACTCTAAGGAACACTATGGAGGTCCTATCCACGACCTGGCACCCAATGTTATAAAACATTTAGGACTCCATAACGCTGTCACGGGGTGTCCTACGAGATATCCGTATAACTCGCCTTTGTGATTGGTCAGTCATCCACGTGACTTATGGCTCGTTGAACCCACCATCAACCAACGTCACAAAATGATTACCTGAGTTATCAGCTCAAGTGGGTAATCAAGGACCAAAACGATGTAATGTTAATCAGTTCACTTTGTGGTGTTCAAAATTGGCGTACAATTCCACATGAGAAACAAAACATTTTATATCATAACAATAAGGTTGAATAGAGTACACGAGAAAATGAATTATTACATGAATTCATAAAAGAGTACTACAACTTAGGAACACATCCAATTCCCATGGAATGAATGTGCCCTTCATGCTTATCACGTGGTAATGCTTTTGTGAGAGGATCAGCTATGTTGTCATCCGTAGCGATCTTTTCAATAAAAATCTCCTTTTGCTCCACGTAATCTCTGATTAGATGAGCTTTCCGTTGTACATGCCTAGCCTTGCTGCTAGACTTATGCTCCTTAGCTTGGAAGATGGCACCGCTATTGTCACAATAGACGGTGATTGGGTCATTCGAACTAGGCACTACTGATAGTCCTTGTAAGAATTGACGCATCCATATTGCTTCCTTACCTGCTTCCGAGGCGGCATAGTACTCGGACTCAGTCGTAGAATCTGCTGTAACACTCTGTTTAGAACTTTTCCAGCTGACAGCAGCGTCATTAAGAGTAAAGACAAATCCAGACTGAGATTTCGAGTCATCTCGATCTGTTTGGAAGCTAGCATCTGCGTAACCCGTGGCGCAGAGCGTTGAGTCGCCTCCATAAGTCAATCCCCAATCTTTAGTCCTCCGTAGGTACTTAAGAATGTTTTTCACGGCCATCCAGTGTGGTGGATGAGCTTGGAATCGACTGGTCATACTCAATGCATATGCAACGTCGGGACGTGTGCATATCATGGCATACATGATCGATCCTATTGCCGAGGCATAAGGAATCCGACTCATGCGCTCTTTCTCTTCCACTGACTTAGCTTCTTGAGTCTTGCTCAAGTGAAGCCCAGGAGTCATGGGAAGGAACCCCTTCTTGGAGTTCGTCATACTGAATCTCTCCAGAATCTTCTCTATATAAGACTCCTGACTGAGAGACAACATCCGTCGTGATCTATCCCTGTAGATACGGATGCCCAAAAATCTTTGTGCCTCTCCCAGATCTTTCATCTGGAAATGGTTTTTCAACCATGCTTTAACCGAAGATAAGAGAGGTATGTCATTCCCAATCAAGAGTATGTCGTCGACATACAGTACTAGGAATACAATCTTACTCCCACTCGACTTGATATAGAGACATGGTTCCTCGACTGATCGAATGAACCCATTCTCTTTTATCACTTGGTCGAAGCGATGATTCCAACTCCGCGATGCTTGCTTAAGTCCATAGATGGAACGCTTAAGCTTGCAAACTTTCTTAGGATGTGCTGGATCGATAAAACCCTCGGGTTGTACCGTGTACAACTCTTCCTCCAAATAACCGTTTAAGAAGGCGGTTTTAACATCCATTTGCCATATTTCATAGTCATGAAATGCGGCGATCGCTAAGATAATCCGAATGGAACGTAGCATGACTACGGGTGCAAAGATCTCATCGTAGTGCAAGCCTGGCACTTGGGTGAAACCTTTAGCAACTAGTCTAGCCTTATGGATATCTTGTTGTCCTTCCACGGCATGCTTTATCTTGTAAAGCCATTTGCATTGAAGGGGACGCACCTTTGCAGGTAGGTCCACAAGATCCCACACGTTGTTCTCATACATGGAGTCCATCTCGGATTGCATGGCTTCTAGCCATAGCTTTGAGTCAGAACTGGTCATGGCACCTTTATAGGTTGTGGGTTCATTACCCTCTAGGAGTAAGATGTCATCTGTATCGTGTTCCTCGACCATACCAATCTATCTGTCCGGTGGAATAGAGACTCTTCCTGACCTCCTAGGTTCCTCAGGGATATCTACCGCAGCCTCGGTTGAAGGTACTGTTTCCTCCAATGGTTGCTCGGTAGTTGGTTCTTGAACCTCTGATAACTCGAAGGTTCTATTACTCGACTTGTTCTCGAGAAATTCTTTCTCTAAGAACGTCGCACTAGCCGCAACAAAAACACGTTGTTCGGTAGGCGAGTAGAAGTAATGACCAAACGTTCCCTTTGGATAGCCTATAAAGTATGTCTTGACCGATCGCGGGCCGAGCTTATCCTCGTGTCTCCACTTGACATAAGCCTCGCAGCCCCAAACCCGAATAAAGGACAAGTTAGGGACCGTTCCCTTCCATAACTCGAATGGAGTCTTGTCAACAGCTTTAGACGGACTTCGGTTAAGAATTAGAGCGGCCGACAAAAGAGCATAGCCCCACAATGAATCAGGCACAACGGTGTGACTCAACATGGATCGAACCATATCAAGTAAAGTTCGATTTCTCCGTTCGGACACACCATTTAATTGTGGTGTTCCAGGTGGAGTCAACTGTAGCACGATCCCACAGTCTTTAAGGTGTTGATCAAACTCGTGTGAAAGATACTCACCACCACGATCTGAACGTAGTGCTTTAATCTTTCTACCCAGCTGGTTCTGTACCCGATTCTGGTATTCTTTGAACTTGTCAAAGGATTCACTTTTATGCTTCATTAAATAGACATAGCCATATCTACTTAAATCGTCCGTGAAAGTGATGAAATACCTATAGCCTTCTCGTGCGTTGATCGACATAGGGCCACATACGTCCGTATGTATGAGTCCTAATAGGTCGGCAGCGCGCATTCCAACACCTTTGAAGGAAATACGAGTCATTTTGCCGATGAGACATGATTCACACGTGCCATATGATTCGAAATCAAAGGGCGATATAGCTCCATTCTGTATGAGCTGTTTCACGCGTTTCTCATTTATGTGTCCCATACGACAATGCCATAGGTAAGTTTGATCTTTGTCACCTACCTTTATTCTTTTATTATTCACATGTAATATCTCGGTAGTTTGATCTAAAACATAAATTCCATTCATGGAAACTGCCTTGCCATAAATCATATTGTGTAAGGAGAAAATACAGCTATTATTCTCTATTACAAATGAAAAGCCGAGTTTGTCAAGTGCAGAAACTGAAATAATGTTTTTGGATAAACTAGGAACATAATAACAGTTATATAAAAATAACTCAAATCCACTTGGAAGCTGGATCACATATGTTCCCTTCGAGACTGCAGCAACGCGTGCTCCATTCCCGACTCGCAGGTCCACCTCACCCTTGATTAGGGGTTCTTGGTTTCGGAGGCCCTGCACATGATTACATAGATGAGAACCACAACCAGTATCAAGTACCCAAGTTCCGCAACTTGCGTGGTTAATCTCAATCATGTGAATAAAAGAAGAAGAAGACATACCAACAGGAGTAACACGGCCTGCCTTAATGTCCTCGCGATACACGGGGCATGAGCGCCTCCAATGCCCAGTCTTGTGACAATGGTGACATTCCATGCTTGTATCCTTGCTCTTTGTCTTGCCTTGTGAGTTACTCGACTCACCTGGCCCACTCTTAGCAAATCCTGGTTTCTTGAACCTGGGCTTACCTACCGCTAGGTCGCCCTGAGCTTTAGCCTTCCCTTTACCTTTTCCCTTACTTGAGATCATGAGAACATCCTGCTTTAGACTCCCACTCAACTTTAAATCCTTCTCAGTCTGTACGAGAAGGGAGTGGAGCTCATGGGGAGTCTTCTTCATGTCGTTCATGTAGTAGTTGGCCCTAAAGAGGGCGAACCCATCATGAAGCGAATGAAGCATGCGATCAACGATGATGTTCTCACTGATCTTGCAGTTTAGGGACTCCAGTTTCTCGATATTCTCAATCATGTTGAGAATATGTGGGCTAATAGCTTGGCCCTTCTGGAGTTTCGCCTCAAAGAAGCGACAGGTATGCTCATAAGAAACGATTCTCGGAGCCTTGGAGAATTCGTTAGTGAGCGTGGTGAAAATCTTGTTTGCACCATGGGTTATGAAGCGTCTTTGCAAATTGGATTCCATTGCATAGATGAGTACGTTCTTTATCGCACCCGCTTCCATAACGAAATCGCTATGAGCGCGAATTTCGTTGGCTCTGGCTCCAGTTCCTGGGTGTGGCGGAATGGGCTCAGTTAAGAACTTGAGCTTTCCGTCAGCAATGGCAGCATTCCGTAGTGCTGCCTCCCAGTCAGAGAAGTTTGACCCATCATTCCTCAGTCTAGTAGACTGATTCATGGAGTCCATGAAGGCTTTTAGCCAGGATTCACGTGCTAGCTTGGCACTTGGCATTGGGTCTTCACCAGCCATTTTAGTTTTACAGCAGTTTTAATGAACGTGTTCTACACTGAAAAGAAGATAAAACAAAACCATATAAGCAACTTATTGTTGTGATTTAAGTCTATATTAAATGGAATTTAAACTCGTAGACTCATGCATTTATATAATTGATCTCCCTCAAGAATTATATAAACGATCCCAAGACTCAATTTCCGTATATTGATAAGCCCACAGTTTGGCTAATTCCAATCGTTGGAACTCTTGGTCGATAGATTTCCGTAAATCCTATCTATTAGTCCATCTCAGTCACTGGAATATTATCGAGTGACCATGATGTTGAGATAAAATAAATCATCTGTTCCCACTTACCCGACGTAGAAGGGGTCATATTATGCCTACCGACGAAGAAGGGATTCATGGGAGGCTGATTTATAAAGACTAATCTCAATTTTTGGTTATACGAGGAAGACCCCATCAACTTTTATTTATCCATATTTAAGTGAACTAAAAACTAGCATTTGCGTGAATGAATTAAATAAAGTGATGGCTTTTAAATGACATGTGACATCTGTATTGTCACAGAAAACTAACGCGAGACCTCTACATGAGTCAGTTTTCAGGCATGATATAGGTGGTTTGGTTTTTAGGCGGAATATGATGCAAGCTATTATCGATGAAAGCATAAAGATAAATGCAATAAACGTAAATAAAAGTCCTAGTGTGGCCTATCCTACCAAAATAAACATAAAACAACTTGGAATCCACTGTTGGACCCTAGAAGCTTGTCTTGATGTTCCATCTTGGTCCTTGCAGCGGGAGTGAGCATCCGGTCTCCGTCTTGTCTTTGGTCTTCACAAAATTACTAATTTAAATTACAAAAGTAGTCCTAGATACATTCTAATTTAAATACAAAAGTAATTACATGGCAAAAACCCAAAACGGAGATTCAAGATCTCAAAATTACAAGCAAGATCGTGTCCCATCATTACGGTGACACAATCTTCTAAGGCCACACTAAGTTACAACCGTTTGCAATAATTAAATACGTTATTGAAAGCATTCAAGGCATTCACAAGACGATAAATAAAATGCATCAACTAAATAAAATTTATACATGACATAATACTGTTATTATGATTAATAAATTTATACCAAACCACCTTTTAAGATTAAAATTATGTGACTATACCGCTTTAATCACCAATTTTAATAAACATATAATCCATTATTTTAAACTGTTTTAAAACAATATGTATCAACCGAGGGTGAACCGTTTCACTAAACAATACACTATTTCCGTATATAGTATATTATTTTAAGCCATGTGAAAATAAGAAACAAGTTATTTTCGAAAATAAACACCCCGAAACGAGAGCACTCGATCGAGTAACAGGGGCACTCGATCGAGTGTCAGGGTCACTCGATCGAGTGCAGCAGGGCTCGATCGAGTGGCTCGTAAAATTGCAAATCGCTGCACTTTTAAATCAAAACGAGTTTATAACTTGGATTTAAAACGTGTAAATCATAAATAAACAACAACAAAAGATTCACATATTGCTAAAAATATCGATTAATTAACAATATGCAAATTATAATCGAAAAACAAGATCGATTTCTCACAAAAATCACACGCACGGGCCTGGTACGAGGGCACTCGATCGAGTGCAACAGGGACTCGATCGAGTGCCTGCGACAGAATGTACGGTTTTCAAAATTTTAAAACTTATGAAAAACACAATTGTAAAATTTTCATGGCCTAAGGCTCTGATACCACTTGTGGGGAATAAAACGCGTATTCACCCTAAATTTCCAGGATTATAATGAAATATGCAATTGTGAATATCGTCATAAGATTAAAAACATGAGAAAAGAAGTACAACCTTTAGTCCTCGCGCAAAAGGCCTAAGAACAGGAATTAATGCAAATTCCCTCCTATAACTTACACCCAAGACTTAGTCTGAGACGTGGCCGCGTGTGCTAGAAATCCTCTCCAATTGCCTTGCAATATAGGGAGAGCCCTTGAGGTTTTAGATGTGAGATCTGAGGTTTTGGGAGAAGAGTGCTCTCAAAACCCTAATTTTCTTTTTGAGAATAATTTAACAGTGTGCCAAGAGTAACTGACAAAAAGAGAAGTCTCCTCCTTTTGTAACACTGGCCGGCCGAAATAGGGTTTGGGTAGGAGTGGGCTTTCCACTCTTACCTTATCCCAATGCGTGATTCGACCCATTTAGCTTTAAGTTGTTCGCGGGTTTTATTTATAAATCGTAACATGTCATCAGATATTAATACAGTCGATATATTAATAATGGTCTGATAAAATACGATATTGTATAATTACCTAAATTAATATAACTGTTTATATTAATTCGCGAATACAATATTTAATTAAATATAACCGTTTATATTTAATTTACGAATTAAACATGTAATCCGTATTAGCTAAAATTATTTAATCTGTATTAAATAATAATTCTCAACATCTTATTGACTAATTTAATAGTCAATACCTCTGACTAACCGTTTAGTCATATCCGGCAAAATGTGACTGTATTTTCATACCTTCACATCTCTCAAACGTGTCCTATAGGTGTGACGTATAGGGACCAGTTGACCACCGCCATCCGTATGACAATAACGTCAAACTTATCTAGCAAGCCAACCGTTATTGATAAACGTGGATCAACTAGTAATAATACAGAAGTATGCGTGCCCTTGTGATCCTTGAAGAGATTTAATAAGTCATTGTACTTAATTGTCAAGGACACCAGCCCCAACAGCCTGGACGTTTTACTTTTGGAAAGTGACGAGCCTACCACTTACAAAGCTGCAATCTCTAGTCCCGACTCCATCAAATGGCATGAGGCCATGGTATCCGAGATGGTTTCTATGCATCAAAACCAAGTATGGGACTTGGTAGACTTGACTAAGGAGATGAGACCTCTCCAATGCAAGTGGATCTTCAAGGTGAAGAATGGCATAGAAGGACATGATGATATCTATAAAGCTAGGCTAGTAGCTAAGGGTTTTTCCCTAGTCCAAGGTCTTCATTATGATGAAACCTTTGCTCCGGTAGCCATGCTAAGATCCATTAGGATAATGTTAGCGATTGCCGCATTTCATGACTATGAAGTGTGGCAAATGGATGTCAAAACCGCCTTCTTAAATGGGCATTTAAAGGAGGATGTGTATATGATACAACCTGAGGGTTTTGAAAATCCTAAAAATCCTAACAAAGTATGCAAGCTTAAGAGATCCATCTATGGTCTCAAGCAAGCATCGAGGAGTTGGAATCATCGCTTCAATGAAGTCATAAAAGAAAATGGTTTCACTCGGAGTGTCGAGGAACCTTGTCTATATATGAAATTCAGTGGGAGCAATGTTGTATTCCTAATCTTGTATGTGGATGACATACTACTCGTTGGAAATGATGTTCCAATGCTTTCATCAGTGAAAGGATGGTTAGGTAACCATTTTCAGATGAAAGATCTAGGAAATGCACAATGCATATTAGGTATCCGGATCTATAGAGATAGATCCAAGAGGATATTGGCACTAAGTCAAGAACCTTATATCGATAAGATTCTTCGACGGTTCAGCATGGGAAATTCCAAGAGAGGGTTTATCCCCATGGGAAGTGGCATTATATTGAGAAAGTCTCAATCACCCACAGAGCCCAAGGATGTTGAACGCATGAAAATGATCCCTTATGCTTCCTCCGTGGGATCTATCATGTACGCCATGATATGCACTCGTCCTGATGTCTCGTATGCTTTGAGCATGACTAGTAGATATCACGCAAATCCAGGTGAAAGTCACTGGATTGCAGTCAAGAACATCCTTAAGTACTTAAGAAGAACTAAGGATTCATACTTAGTGTTTGGAGGGGAAGAAGATTTGTGTGTAAAGGGTTACACAGATGCAAGCTTCCAAACAGATAAAGACGATTTTAAATCCCAGGCTGGATTTGTCTTTATCTTGAATGGTGGTGCCATTAGTTGGAAGAGCTTCAAAGAACCAGTCGTTGCGGATTCTACAACGGAAGCAGAGTACATTGCAGCGTCAGAGGCTGCTAAGGAGGCAGTATGGATAAGGCAATTTATCGAGGGACTAAGGGTAGTTCCAAATGCTGAAGATCCTATCACCCTGTACTGTGATAACAGTGGTGCTGTCTTTCAGGCTAAGGAGCCTAAGTCTAGTAATAAGTCTAGACATGTACCAAGAAAATATCATGTAATACGGGATTTCATTGATAGGAAGGAAATAACGATATGTAAGGTTGGGACAGACGATAATGTGGCTGATCCTTTAACCAAACCCTTGTCGCAAGCTAAGCATGATTCTCATGCTCGTTCTATGGGTCTTAAGAGTTTACCCAATGTTTAACCGATTATGCGATATGAAATGAAAAATGTTGTTTTTACGTTCATATAAGATAATCTCGTTCATCATTTAAAGTTTTATACAACTTGTTTATTTTATATATACTTTGTTAAATCCAACAGGATTGTAGGACAATTGTTGAACCCTGTTCAAGTGAACTGGATTAACTTAGTATCGCCCCTAGTCACTTATATGAGGTGACGTCTCGAAGTGACTAGATTATGATGCGACTGATGGTGAGTTCTTACACCATAGAGTCATAAGGGATGACTAGTCGATCATATAGACAAACTGTAAAGTACACTTGTGTCGGGCAGTGACCGCTTATAGAGTTCTTTAGAATTCAATGGAGCCTGGTCGTGGCAAGAGCTGATATATATATATTCTTATGAGTCGATTCTTTGACTAGAGACTGGTTGCTCTAGAGGTGACATTATTCAGAATGACTTTGATTTATATTCTACGATCTTCCGTAAAAGGGGTCAAATGGATATATTTTGGGTCACAATGGATAATGTTGGCCAAGGAGAACAGTTGGAAAGGAATTGTTCTGCCCCTTGTCAGGGTTATCTTATATCTCAAGGCCACTCGAGGAGTAGTAAACTGGAAATGCGTGGCCACGCTCGGAGACTATCTATGGTAGATAATTCCGGTCTGTCAGTTACACTCCATATCGAGAAAAACCACTATTGATTTGATCACGTGCAAGTACGACCTGCAAGACACCTTGCATTGAGTGGGAGATAATGTAATAGAACAAGAGAATCGGTGATCCACACTTGTGAGGACAAGTGGGAGATTGTTGGAGTAAGTGTCCTCGACAATAATGTGATCACGTCAATTATGTTAATTAAATTGACAAATCTCTATGAAAGAATATTCATGGGATGATTCTTATCATAAGTCAACTGGTCAACATTAATCGGTAATGATTGGCTTGCTAGAGTTTGACATTACTGTCGCAATGACGGTGGTGACCAGTTGATCCCTTTAGGTCACACCTTTAGAACAGCTATCTCAATATTAAATGTAACAACTGTATATTGATACGAGTTGATTCATTTCTAGATTATGAATAAAATAAGGAGATAATTTATAATATGATTATAAATTATTTTAGTGATCGAAATGTCATCACTATTATTTATATGTTTATGAAACATAATAACAAATGAATGAGTCAGATAAACTACAATTGTCGTAGTTATGAAATGCGATTAAATAACTATATGAAATTATTTAATTACAAATTTGCGATAAAAAGTTTGAAATGTTAAACTACGCAAATAATGTTATCCTAACTAATGTCACGGATTGGATACGTTTTGGTTGAGTGAACCGTGTGATATGTTACACACACACACACACATTTACATATTACATAAGATGTAATAGGAACATTAGTAAGACAAAGCATTTAAGACTTGAGTGCATGCTTGGGACATTTGAGAGGATTGAGAGCCATTTGATTGGGCATCCTTCCCTTGGCATTTCGGCCGAACCCAAGAGAGAACAAAAGAGGTTTTGTTCCTCATTTTTGCATACAACATTCATTCACAATTCAAGTTAGGGTTTTTGGTCTTAGAGAGAGAACAAAAGGAGAAAATAAGCTCTTATTTTCAACCCTAAAACCGTGCACTTCCTTGCATAATCTAGTGAGTTTGTTTGTTGATTCTAGCACAATAACATACAAACATTGAGAGTTAGTGTGTCTTGGTGTTCATCTTTTGGAGACCATCATCTCTTTGAAGGTTCAAGGAGGATCATCCGTGGGTTAAGCTCAAGAACAAGTGAAGAAGGTGACTTCACTTGTGCCCTAAAATAGCCGAGATTATCAATGTAAGGGAGCTAATATTTCTCTTATATCTCGACACAATTTCGTTAAGCATGCATAAGATCTTCTATTTATAAAGATAAATAAAATAGTATGACTAAATAGGTATATGAACCTAACAGGTTCGACCCTGACTTTCGCTATCTATTGTTAAAGTTAGGAATTATAAATTTTATCTTTGGTACCCTCAACGACGGGCATCACCCTTCTTGGGATTTTGGAAAATTTAAGAAAGGCTTTGGGAGGGACTCCCAGCCGGCAAACCGGCAGACGGTCCACCGGCTGAGAGCCTCTTCCGTTCGTATTGTTGTTTATAAGACGGCTTGTGGGAAGGGACTCCCAGCCGGTAGGCCGGCAGACGGTCCACCGGCTGAGAGCCTCTTCTCCTTGCTTTCAGATTTAAAGTTTGGAAGTGGAAAGGGACTCCCAGCCGGCTGACCGGCAGACGGTCCCAGACCGGCTGAGAGCCCCTTTTCTCATTAAAACAGTTTTTAACTTTCGAACGGTTAATCGGTTTTGTTTGAGATTCGTTCCGTGTACCTTATATGCGTGTTTGAGGTGCCCGGAGGATGGGCGACACTATAATGGGTTCGGGAATGGAGAGAGGATAGAGACCCCCTGGTCGGGTAACCGAAAGGGAAACCGGCTCTCCCTCAACTTAGTTCCCGGGATCAATTAAGTGTTGTTTAGAGGTATAAGAGATAAGAATTAAGGATTTGTTATTGAATTGAATGCTATTGTAGTGATGCGTGTTAAGTTATGCGTTAAGATGTCGCCTCTGAACTTAATACGTAGATTGATTGTTATATATAGGGGTATGCGTTGAGATGTCGCCTCTGAGCCCTATATGTGTATGTTTGTCATGTATGGGGGTATGCGTTGAGATGTCACCTCTGAGCCCTATATGTGTTTGGTTGTCGTGTCTGGGGTATGCGTTGATATGTCGCCTCTGAGCCCAGATGATAAGCGCATAATTACATATATTTTTACTATTCTTTTGTATACACTTGGAGTCGTTTTTCGTATTATTTGAGCTATATTACACATTTTTAGTGCATTTGGATTTTAATCATTGGAATATTATATTTGACATGAATAGATATTAACTTGTATCTATTTTAATTTAATAGGTAATTGCCCATTTCGTTTAAACTCGGAAACCAGGTTTGTACGATTCTCGCTCCAAGAATCATCTTGGATAGTTGTTCGTATTTGGGCCATATCTCTCATCCGAAATCCAAATGAGTCGATTTAAGCTGCTATGGAAAGTTAAGATCGAGACTTGCAAATTTCGTGTTTTGGGCTGAAACCAGTTCTTACTTTAAGTAGGCCGTATTGTAGCATTAAGTGGACATGCTTTATTTTTGGTCCAGTAAGAACATGGGAAATAAACCCATTTCCTCACCTTAGTCCAAAGTCAACATTTATGGCAAAAGAGATTAGAAAATTAAGGAGAGCAGATAGAAATCAGAGGAGAGAGCGCACGAAAACCATTTAACGGACGAAAACGGCAATTGCATTGATGAAGACTCAGTGTGAGACGAACGGGTTTGCATTCATGAAGATGATTCAAGACAATATTAATCATCCCAATTTAAGAGTAATTAAATTAGGGGAAAATTTAGGGTTTACTCCCTATATAACCCCAATTGTTACTCTTAGAAGGGATATGTAACACTCCGATATTTTCCGTATTGAAAATTTAAAGATTTAATTGAATTTCAAGAATAATTTATATTTTAATTAAATTTCGTAAATATATATTTGTAATAAGAATATTTCGTTTTAAAGCTTTTTAGTTTCAATTTATGTTTCGAGTTTTATAAATCTAAGTTTCGGTTTTATTTTCGAGAAATGACATGTATAGCGGATAATTTCATGAAATGTGGTTTACTTGCATATTTTTGTCCCATCTTGAGTAATAATAGACTTGAGAGGTTGTTTCCGTCTTAATTAGTCAAATCCGAGTCCATCCCGACTCATTAAATGAATTCCGAGTCCTTTCCGACTCAAAAACCCTTATAACCCCGATGTTGTGTTTTATTTCACACAACCGATTCATTTCTTCATCCTCCTCAAAAATCAGAAAAACCCCTTCACCATTGTTGGTGTTTCTCCATGAGCACAAAATCGACTCTAGCATCTTCGTTTCTTGCTCAAATTTCGAGTTCTTGGTAGGTATGTTCTCCTCTTCTTCTTCTCCTTCTTTTCATGTCTTTAAAAGTTAGTATTGTTGTGCTTTCGGAAAAACCCCTTTTTCTAGGGTTTGTGTATGATCCGTTTTTCCTTTTGTTCTTGAGCGAGAATGGATGTATGGACTTCAATGAAGGATTCTTTGAAGATTTGAAGAGCTTTAAAGGTAACTTTGAGAGGTTACTCGACTTTAAGTCAAAAATCGTTGTGTATTGTTGTTGTTGGTTGATTTCTGAAATTTGGGGATGGTGTTGGTTAATTGTTGCTTAATTTTCTGAAAACTTTGGTGTATTGAGTTGCTTGGTTATCTTTTAATCGATTGAAATGAATTTCATGTTGTTTGGTAGTAATGAATGAAGATTTTGGTGGTGGTTAATGGGTTAGTTAGTATCCGTCACATGCTTAATTCGTTTTACCAATATTATTATTTTCGATTGATTCTAATTCATGTTTGAGTTGACGATTGTTGGTTGTTATCGTTCGTTCAAGTTTATATGTTAATGTATATATGTGAATGGTTGGCATTACGTGTTGTATACGTCGCGTATTACCGCCTTGCATTGTCGAATAAGGAACCAAGAAGCAAGCACGCAACCTGAGCACGGCTGGGCAGCAGCCCGTGGGAACCGCAGGCTGCGGCCACCCACGCAGGCCTGCGGCCTGGCCATGCGCAAGCTGCGGTATTTAGCGCAGGCTGCGGTTTAGTCTGACAGCAGCATCTTCGAAAGGCCATATCTCTCTCGTTTCTTATCCAAATGAGGCGTGTGACCTATCGTTGGAAAGCTAAGATCACAAGCTTTCACCTCCACTTGGCCTTGCATCAATAGGAGCTCTAGAACTCGAGATATAGTCGTTTGAAGTTGACCCTTGTGAAACCGAGTTTTCAATTCTTCATTTTGGCTCTTGGTTGTGTATGCCAAGGCTTCAATTCTTCCTTTTTGCTTGCTTCTCTTTACTTTGCACTTATTCCCTTGGTTAAGCTTTGCCTCTCCTTCTCCTCCTTGATATATGAAATGTAAACTTGTGCATGAGACTCGTCACATGAATTCTCTTTATTGTATTACTCATGTGGGTAAAATGTTTGGATACTTCCGTTGTTGTTGCATGGTTGAATGCTTAAGCCGTTTTAGTAGCTAAACTGAGGAGGAAGACCCCCCGGCCGGGCAACCGGAAGGGAAACCGGCTCCCGCTTCAAGTTAGCTTCTCAAAACCAGCTTAAGTGTTGTCTTGATTGATTTGAAGCTCACATGTATTAAATGAGTTAGTTAACGGTTATGTTAGCTTGAGTGGTAATGATAACGGTTATGTTGTCTTACTTGTAATTTGATAAAGGTTATGTTGTCTTGAGTTGAGTCGAGTAATGGTTATGTTACTTTACTTATGATTTGATAACGGTTATGTTATCTTAAGATTGAGTCGGGTAACGTTTATGTTGCCTTGCTTGTGTCTGGATGACGGTTATGTCATCCTAAGTTTGTGAGTGACGGTTATGTCACCTTGTTTGTGAATGGATAGCGGTGGTACGATTTGTGTATCATTGTAATGAACCAATGCCACCCCGGTTATGGGTTTTATCTATGTTCGGGATTGGTCGGTGTCCGTGGTTATGCGGCCCGGTCCCCGTGTGTCGTTCGGTGTAGGTTATTACATCGAGAGGTCTGGCCAGGTCTTAGGCATATAGTTGTCGGTTATGCACTATACATAGAGTCGGTGTCGTGGTTATGCGTCCCGATAGCTAGTGTCGTGGTTATGCGACCTAGCGGTCAGTGGTAACGGTTATGTTCCCTGACGGCGTTCATTCTATTCTTGTATGTTCTATGATTGGCCATGCCATCTAGTGTTGGCCTCTGAGTCAATTATTTGCTTGTTGTTTGTGTGAATGAACATGCCATCAAGTGTTGGCCGCTGAGTCATTCACTTGGGTTGATTATCCGTTTGATATAGTTCACATGATGACCTTGTTTGTAGTTCACATGTTGGTTCATGCTTGACTATGTTTGTCATATTTGAATATGTCATATTTAAGTATTTATCTTGGTATATGCATGTTCATATGTATATGTTGTGTTGTATTACCGTTTACGTGTTTTCTGACAAAAAGTGGCTGGGAGAACCTCGAGTTACTCCCCACTGACTGTGGCGTACATGTTTCATGTATGTAGGTTGGTGCTGTTTGGGGAAGACGTGTGGCTAGCGAGCATTGTTGATTAGTCGACAATTACCTATATACGTTTAGCTTAGATTTAATTATGTTGTCATCGAGGGATACCTTATCCCTTGTGATCTTTCTTTTATCTTGTATAAGTTATACTTTTCTTTAGTTTTAATCTTTCACATGTTCTTTTGATATTCCGCGATTAAGCTTATTTATATATGTCGAAAGTTTTTAAAAATACCGTATTTCCGCTGCAAGTTGCTTGTTTATTTTTATGTAATATCGCGGGGTGTCACAGATAGACGGGAGAAGACAGAGACAAAGGAGACGCAGCAGTTTAAGGGCATCTTTAGTCCGATTTCTACTCGAATCCATAAGCTTCTCTAATCTTTCTTTTATATTTACTGTTATTATGTTCAATTTAGAGTAATTTATCAATAGGAGTATGTAATTGACTCTTTGATATTGTGGTTTATGAGATTGTATTTTGTTTTGAACGATTAATTAGTGTTTGGGTATTCATACAAGATTCACAATTTAACTTTCGTAATCATGAGTTGATTTAGCTTGATCATCTAGATTAATTGCATGTGTCGATTGTTGGGTTAGTAGTAATTTTAATTAGGTTGCAGTTTTCTGGTCTAATTCTAATTGCTAGAATTGTGTATGATAATTGAATTGTATAAGGTTGCAGTTTTCTGGTCTTATTTGATTCAATTGATTGGAGATTGTAATGCGACCGAGTTTGTTAGTTTAATGCATGTTTTCATGGTTGAATTGACATAATTTGATTAGGATTAAATTTGCGTGTTTTCACGGGATTTAACGAGTAAGAAATATAAAACCGGTAGTTTGCTTGTTTTCAAGGGACTAGCTAGTTAACCGATCTATCCAATACTATTTAAGTGAGTCGATGATTTTACCCGATATCTATAGAGAGTTACATGTTCCTATTATTTTGTCTTTCATAGTCTATCACTCCTTAGATTTGTTATCATAGAAACACCCTAAACAAACCCCCCTCGTTTTTCTAGCTATATATTACAATTAAATAATTAATCTGATAAGTAACATCAATAGTAATTTCAGTCCTTGTGGGTTCGACCCTTGCTTACCCTGTCTATTTGGTAGAGTTAGTAAGAGACTATAGATTTAACTTTGACTGCGGAAACGACACGCATCACCAGACATGTTTGAATGATCGCGTCGGGACATGCCTTAAGTTGGCCTCTGAGTCTGACGAGTAGAGCAACTGCACAACGGGGCAGTCAGGTTGTAATACCTTACCCGGAGTGCAGGTGTTGATGCTAGGCCATGCGTTGAGTTATCGCCTCTGAGTCTAATGTCTTGTGATGTAGTAAGGAAACATGCGTTGAGTTGTCAACTCTGAGTTCCTTACTTGTGATTGTGAATTTGGATGCTAGTCCATGCGTTGAGTTGTCGCCTCTGAGTCTAGTGTCTTGTTGAGTAGCAGGTCCATGCGTTGAGTTGTCGCCTCTGAGTCCTTGCTTGAGATTGTGAATTTGGTATCTAGGTTATGCGTTAAGATGTCGCCTCTGAACCTTTATACTTTCTTATTGTTTGCTATTCAGGTTATGTCTTAAGTTGACCGCTGAACCTTATACTTGTTGAGTTTTATCTGCTTGCCTAGAGTTGATACAGTGTCAGATATAGTTGTTGATATTGGTGGGTATAGTACTTTGGTTATGGAATGGTTCATCCAAGGCATTGGATGACTCTTTAATTGGTTTCGTAAATGGTTTGGACTGAACGACCCCTCGGCCGGGCAACCGGTAGGGAAAACCGGCTCTCCTTCCAAATGGTTTCCGAAGTTGGTTGAGAGCCTTGCATAGTAATTGCATGACGATATGAGATTCAGATATTGATATTTGTATGCTTCACATGTTTATATATGTTGGAGTATTCTGTTTGTATTTCTGTGTTACGTGTCGTTACAAAAGGTGGCTAGGAGAACTCTAGTCACTCCCCACTGATTGTGGTGTACATGTTTACATGTATGTAGGTACATGCAGGAGGTTGGCAGGGATTGCTGAGAGCTAGCGAGCGATGATCCGTTTATCATCGATTTGACTTTACACATGTCGTTAGCTAGACTCTAGACATCTCAGTTACTGTTTTGAGTGCCTGTAGGGATGTGTCATCCCAGGCTGTTTGTATATATTTACTTTCAGTACTTAGACAGTTATACTTATCTATTTCTGTTATATCAGTTTCAGTTTTCAGTTTAATTCACCTCGCATGTTAGTTATGTTAAAAAGATTAAATTCCGCTGCATTTTTAGTACTTTGTATGTTTTATAATTTCCGCTTTCGCGAGGGGTTTTACGTTATGTCTTGTCTGATGATTATGCTTCTATAATATTAGTATAAGCATGAAATGTTTTAATTTGTCAATTATGAACTACGATTTTTGGATTGTCTACATTAGTATAAATATGTTAAATTGGTGTTAAAATTTCAAGGGTATATCAGTGTTAGCTACTCTGATTCTGTTTTACCGCGTGACATGAAAATGACAAATGCCTGGTATAGAGTAAATAACTTTTCAGATGATTTTTTTTTGGCTGTTGTTTCGGGAATTCTTGAGCAATGATGTGGAAATTTTTTTTTGGGGTTACGGGACGTAACCATGTTTTAAGAAGGATAAGATTGTAAAATCTTAATGATTTATGATGTGGCTAGTTGTTACGACATGGCTAATTGGTATGTCGTGACTGTTTGAATATACTTGATAATCCTAATTACCGTTGTTATGCATTTTATTGTGTTTCGTGAAGTAACCTCTAATTTAGTTACACGTTAAACTTTGGGGACAAAGTTTTCTTAACGAGGGTAGAATGTAACATTTCGTGTTTTAAAGTATTTCTATTAATAGTTAATGTTATGTGGTGTCACTTTTTGTATTTGTTATGTGCCTAGTGACCAGTTTGTTGACCATGGGATAGTTCATTTTAAGGAGGGAAGACTGTAATACTCCGTATTTTATTATATTGTATTTTAATATTTAATAATTATGTTGACGTGTTGATAGTTATTTTGAACGTTTGTATTCGATAATTAAAATTATCGAATAAGTTCTTTATAGTTTATATGTTTTGTTAAGGGGTCGGGTCTACAAACTAATAGTAAAACCGTGTTTAAGCTGTGTAATTTGGGCCTTGGAATGCGTGCAAGACTTATGGCCCATACTCGATACTTGACACAAATCACAAACACCAGCATAACCCTCCTTCCTGAAAGTTTCAAAATGTTTTCAAGGTGATAATGCATGATAAAGCTGATGTTTGATAATTATGGTAATTGTTTTGCAACATGACAAAATCTGTAACTACGTGTTTATGAAATTATGCTTTAATATGAAATCGTTCCGCAAGATATAAATGTAAAACCCCTCGCGAAAGCGGAAATAAAAAACATACAAAATACTAAAAATGCAGCGGAATTAAAACTTTTTAACAGAACTAACATGCGAGGTGAATTAAAACTGAAAACCGAAACTGATATAAACATAAATAGATAAGGATAACTGTCTAAGTACTGAAGCAAAATATATACAACATCCTGGGATGGAACATCCCTACAGGCACTCAAAACATCAACTGTATCAAAATCTAGAGTCTAGCTAACGAAGTGTGTAAAGTCAATCGATGATAAGCGGATAATCGCTCGCTAGCTCTCAACAACCCCTGCCAACCTCCTGCATGTACCTACATACATGTAAACATCTACGCCACAATCAGTGGGGAGTGATTAGAGTTCTCCTAGCCACCTTTTGTAACGACACGTAACACAGAAATACAAACAGAATACTCTAGCATATATAAACATGTGAAGTATAAATCTCATCATCTGAATCTCATACTATTATGCAATCACTAATGCACGGCTCTCAACCAACTTCGGAAACCATTTGGAAGGAGAGCCGGTTTCCCTACCGGTTGCCCGGTTGGGGGGTCTTTCAGCCCAAACTATTTACGAAACTGACTAAAGAGTCATCCAATGCCTTGGATGAACAAAACCAAAGTCAAGGTACTATACTCATCAATATCAACATACATATCTGACAATGTACCAACTCAAGGCAAACATATATAAAACAGCAAGTATAAAGGTTCAGAGGCGACATCTCAACGCATAACCTAGATACTAAATCAATCAGCAAGTAAAAAGGTTCAGAGGCGACATCTTAACACATAACCTAGATACCAAACTCACAATCTCAGGCAAGGACTCAGAAGCGACAACTCTGAAAGGTTTAACTAGTTGCTCATAAGCTAATTTAGTCATACTAACAAAACCTTTTAATTAACTTTTAATTAACATATTTATAAACTCGTTTATAAGATCTTATGCATGCTACTATATGCGGAAAGAGGAGAAAATGAACCCTTACACACGGTCCAATAATATGCTAGGATGATCCTCCGAGTACCCAAATTAGAATACCTCCTCCGGATGCACCAAGACAAGCCCTCAATGAACCGAAACTTTGTAGCTAGACTAGGAATCAGTTTTCCTTAAATTATTCTAATCTCTCTAATTAGAATATTAATACTAATATTATAACTCTTTATTATTAGTATTGTTATTATTATCTCACAATAATAATATTTGAGGTTTTGTGTTGTATTATTTTCTTACACTTAGAAAATTTCACAAGCATTTTTGGCTAGAATGAATTATGAGCATGCAACAATATTTATCATGTGTTGCTAGGGTTTGGTGTGGCCGGGTATGGGGATGCACAAGAGAGGGAACATGTTCTCTTCTCAATGTGTCTAGGGTGTCCATATTTCTCTTTTCAAAGCATGCTTTAAACATCATGTTTAAAGTATAATTAACACCCTAATCATGCATAACTACCTCCACTAGCCGTCCCACTTTATCATAAAATGGACTCCATTTTACAACATTGTCAATTGTATAATTTGTATAAAAATGTGACATCTAATATGTCATAAGGTAATCAAATTATAATTATACAAAACATATAAATATTTATCGTATAAATATTATATCAAATAAATCATATTTATTAATTGACAAGTAATTCGAAATTACTATTGTAAAATAATCATTCATCGTCAATACGATTTACAACCTTTGTATTAATTTCAACCCAATTCATTCTAATTACGATATCTTAAAATATCGTTTATTGTTTAACAATTGATACGCTTCAATTTTAAACATAAATCTTACATTAAGATTTAACCTCTAATTTCTCGATATACGAGTTTAAGGAATATGATCAAATCGTATCAATATACATTTAATCATTTTATCAATTAAGGGAATTGTCCTAAAGGTGTGACCTAAAGGGATCAACTGACCATCACCGTCATACGACAGTAATGTCAAACTCTAGCTAGCCAATCATTACCGATTAATGTTGGTCAGTTGACTAATAATTCTTATCATCCCTTGCGCATTCTCGTTATGAGATTTAATTACGTGATCGCACTATTGTTGAGGACACATTTCCCAACAATCTCCCACTTGTCCTCGACAAGTGTGCGTCACCAATTCTCTTGTCCTATTACAATCTCCCACTCAATGCAAGATGTCTCTCTCTGGTCGTTCTTGCATTTGATCATATCATGAGTGGTTTCCTCGATCTGGAGTATAACTGTCTGACCGGAATTATCTACCATAGATACCTTCCGAGCGTGGCCACGCATTTCCAGTTATCTTCTCCTCGAGTGGCCCTGAGATTTGAACAACCCTGACAAGGGGTGGACAATTTCTATCACACTACTTCCTTCAACTAGTCACAGTTAGTCACAACCCAAAACAATCCCATTTGACTCCAGTTACGAAAAGTCGTAGAGAATGGATCAAAGTTATGCCTAAACTGTACCATCTTGGGAGAGTAGTCTTTAGTCAAAGAATTGACTCACAAGAATACTATAGCAGCTCTCGCCACGACCCGGCTATAAAATTTCCAGAACTCTATAAGCGGTCACATTTCCCGACAGAGTGTCTCTTACAGTCTGCCTATGTGATCGACTAGTCATCACATATGACTCTATGGCACTTGAACTTGCCATCAATCGCCTCACACTCTAGTCGCTTTGAGACGTCACCTCATGTAAGCGGCTAGGGGCCATACTAAGTCAATCCAGTTCACTTATGGGGTTCAATATTGTCTCATACAACCCATTTGGATTCTGACAAAGTATCTTTTACTTTGAGTTATTAATAACTCAAATGATGTTGTCATGCAACAATAGTCAATACTATTACATTGCATTTGATGCACAATCATCTAATTGTATTAGTGTTTTGCGAATAACCTTTATTCATAATTTGCAAAACTTACAAATTTTGGTCTCCTTTATTCTCATATTATCCCGTATAATATGATTCTATTTGAGTACATATCTAGAACTCTTTCTAGATTTTGAGTTTCCTTTCCGGAGGAAGGCTCCCACTGTTATCTTATAACTTGTGACGTATCGATATACTGGAGGGATTAAAATCACTCTCTATAGTCACTTATGTACTGAAATCTATATTGTAGTTTATTAGTGATTTCATCACTCTTACAATTTTCAAACATCTTGGCTATTTGATAATGGTTTCATTCATCGTTATGAATAAAGTATCCAACCATTCTAACTTCTAGTGGGCGACCTTTTATTATCCATATAATAAACCTTCCCGTAAAGCTCCATCATCTTATGATATAAGGTATTTGATTATCTAGAATTGAAAACCTCTTATTCTTTACACCTTAAAGAATCACCCATTCTCTCTAAATGGTAGGCTTAATTCTTTTAATGAAAATCGCTCCCACTAAAAACAATATCTCTCGATATCTTAAATGAACCTTTCATTTCTCGCATGTTAAACTATTACTTGAATCATTATTACTATCACTATTCCTATAGTGATCTGTTTCCATTCAATCATTCATTACCTTCTTATCATGTCTTCGTTTCCTCGAGACGAAAATGACATGATAATTTCTTTATAACTACATTGAGAGGATTGAGATGATTTCTTCTCTTTTATCTTATAAACTTAGAAAATCATTTATTAAGGAACCGTTTTCCTACCGATTTCATACGGGGTTTCAAGTTTCCTCTCTATGAAACAATGAACACAAAGAACCTTTCTTCGAGTGTCCTCCCGTAGTTTCTTCAGTGTCCTCTCGTAGTTTCTTCAAATCATTTAGGGCTCTTCTTAAGACTCCCAAGTAAGGAATCTTCTCTAAGATCTCTCTTTTATTCACATCATTGGTTTGTGAGCGAAATATTTTCTCCCACTCTATCCTTCTAACAATAACCTTTACTTGTTTAAGGATAGCTATTTCGATCAACCAATGTATTTGAATGTTTGAAGTTTGATAGGTGTGATGAATACATTCTCATTTTCACTTAAAATGAAAATCTTATAATGAACTGATATAGTCTCATTTTGATTGAATCTATCTCATGGGGTGTAGTTCTCCGTTTTAATCAACTCTTTGATTCTTTTACACTTGATCGTATCAAAATTTATTGCGTGACTAAATCACTATCATTCATGTTTAAATAAGGCATGCAATTTATTTGAGAAATCAAAACATTGATTAAGAACAAAAGTAGTGACTTGGGTTGAAAACCAAGTCACTAATATCCAAAATTACAACCATTGTATTAGGATTTTAATCCTTGTCTTACAAGAAATTTAAATTGTTCCATAAATAAATGCAAAATATGAAAGAAGACGATATGAAAATTAGAGCCTAGCTCTTCAAGTCTTCGATCAATTGGATGCTACCGGAGCCATCCAAGTAAGGAATTTAACGCTTCCCTTTCCTTGCCCTTATCATCATAAGGTGCCCTTTTAAAACAATTTAAAAGGGGTGATAGTCAACAACTTGTATCGCCATACAAAAGTTGACAAAATAACATGAGTTTAAACGAGAATTATAACCCACCGCAAGAACCTTTCCAGCTTGAGATCGCTTAAGAATTTGGGGCAATTTCTCTTCCAATGACCGATCCTCGTGCAATAAAGGCACTTGTCTTCGGATTTCGAAGACGAGGTGGAAGCGCCTTTCGAAAAGGTCTTTTCTTTGGTCGCCTTGGGCTTGAACGTTTTCTTGCCCTTGCCTTTAGAGGCATTCCTTTTTAAGCTCGTTTTCCCTTTCTTTTCGATGTTCAAAACATCCTTGGTGGAACTTTCATGAAGTCCCATGTCCCTTTCGGCTTGGACTAACATCTTATGCAACTCGTCCAACGTGGTCTCTTGGTTTCGCATATTGAAATTCACCCGGAATTGAGCATACGCCTTAACCTTATTGAGCGAGTGAAGAACTCGGTCATTAATTAGAGAGTCGGGAACATCAACATCTTGAGCTTTTAGAGTCTCCGCGAGCTCAACTAGTTTGAGCACATGAGGGCTTATCTTTTGCCCTTCCTTGAATGTTATGTCAAAGAAGGCGGAAGCTGCCTCATATTGAATCACCCTAGGAGTTTGCGAAAACATGGTCGCAAGCTTGGTGTATATCTCATACGATGTGGTCAACTTAATCATACTCCTTTGGAGATCCGGCTCCATGGAGAAGATGAGCACATTTTTAAGAGCGGAGGACTCTTTCATGTAGGCTTCATAGGCCTCACGAGTTTGGACCGACGAACGAGCGGTCGGAGCGGGAGGAGCGGCTTCGGATAGGTAACGACTCTTATCGTCACCTTGAGCGGCCAAAAGTAATTTCGCATCCCAATCCTTAAAATTGGAACCATGCTTATCGAGTTTGCAATGATCCATAAAGGATCGAAGCCATGATACGTTAGTGAGAGGTGGAGCGTTGGTTGCCATAGTCGATGTTGAAAATTAAACTACAATAATAAAAGGAAAAACAACATCATTTTAAATTCATAATTTTAAACTAGAAACTTTAACAAGTTTAGTTATGTATTTACTTAATGATCTCTTACCCAATTAAGTAAACAATCCCGAGACCCAAACCCATACTAATCCGGGCACGGTGTAGCCGATTCAACCCGTATTGGTATAATTTGGTGGATTAACTCTTTAATCGGTTCTACTCTTAGAACTCTCGGTTCGACAATTTTCTTAAAATTATCTTTAGCCCGAACTTATTGCAACTACGGTTACGAATACTTTCGTTGAGATCAACCAAATTTCAAGGTGTAATCTTATTACCCCACTTACCCAACGTGACAATTTTAGTACCCCGGTGTAGCCGAGCCTACGTTCTTGTGAAGAAGGGATTCATGGGTCCATACTTTTTGGTAAGGCTAAGTCTCAATATTTATATGTAAGAGATCTAGTCAAATTATTATCTATCTCCGTTTAAGTGAACTAAGTCGGTGAATTATCGATAAAATAAAAGACTAGGTCGACTAGGTCGAAACATGCATGATACGATGTATGACGATTTGGCTATGCATGCAAACATATAAAAAGCAAAAATAAAAGCATAAATAAACCCTAGTATGGCCTTTCCTAGAAAAGAAATAACAAAGTACAAATTCGGAAACCAACTCCTTTGGTCCCTTGAACTTCACGCGGCACGCACTTCGAGGTAAACACCGTCTTGATCGGAACTCCTTTCCGAATGGCACCGTCTTCAAGGAACTCCGGATTTTACAAATATTACAACTTTTCTAGTCTACTTTATACATTATAAAATAGAAATAAATTACAATTGGGTGATACGAGATCACAAAATTACAACCGAATCGGTAACCCCTTACATTACGGGAAATACCGATTTAAAACTAAGGCCATACTAAGTAAATTACATAATTCCCAAAATTACGTAAAAATAAATCATGACATTCATAATATAAATATGCAATGCTTATATAAATATGAATTAACATGCAAATCCTAAGCCAAATCGTCCTATTTAAAACACTTATTTAAAAAGTTATCGTAAACATCGGTTTTTATGGAATTGCGTGTTTTAACGTTTAACAACACTATGCATTAAATGAAACGGTTTTCATCGTTAAGTTAATCATCCTAACTCTTATAGGATTCAAAATTTAGTCTCACTCAAACTTTGAACATGAATTAACTTAATATATTTTAATATTGATCGGTATTACTCGGTTTTACGGGAAAAATAATATAAAATTCAAAAGAGGCATTAAAATTTCGAAAATTCAAAATTTAAATTTTGAAAAATCCAGAATGTTCTTGAAATTTTCAGAAAGTTAAAATATTAGTATTTTATACGGTTTTATTATTATTTCGAAAATAACACGTAAAACGAGCAATTTAAGTCGGAAAATTCAATAATTAACTTCATAAATGCAAATTAAATACTAATAATATTTTTATACCTTCCAAAACATTTTAAGAACACAAGATGGACAGAAAATTAAATGGCACATTGCCCCATAGCCGAAATTTTAAAGCATGCCTCCTTTTAATTAATTTTAAATGCTACTTTTAACAAAACAAAATTAAATCAATACAAATCAAATCTGAAACTTTTGGCTCCCAAGAATATTTTCATGATGAACATATCACATATGACTAATATGGGTTACATTTTCGGCCATTTTTAACAACATTTGCAAATTTTAACGATTTACGTCATATATCGTACGATTTTAACATTTAAAATTATTTCTCAAGCATAAAATAAGATAAAATTCTCGAAAATTTTATACATGCTGGAAATAATATATATGACATCGTGTTAAATTTTCATGGCCAAATTCCAACTAAAACTATTAAAGTCGAAATAATGTCACTAATTACCCGATTTTTACATTAAAAATCTATAATATTGCAATATTTGAGATAAATTTCTGGAAAATTCAACATAAATTTTAAATATTGCATGTGACATCCTCATAATTTTTTTTTTTTTTTTTTTTTTTTTTTTTTAGTCAAATTCATAATATAACTATTTTAACCCATTTTTATTCATCTTATTGCATTTTAACCATTAAAATTCATATCACACGATTTAAAGGTCTATAATTTACGAAAATTCATATTCATATTATAGAAAATACATGTGATATCATACTGAAAAATCTCGGCCAGAAGCTTATTTAAACTATTTTTCCCAAAATTAATCATTTTTAACCATTAAAACGTATTAAAAACCGAAATTAAAATACCAATGATCAATATTCATGCAAAAATTATTCCAAATATTCTAAATCATATTAGAAAACAGTAGGTATCATGCTAAATCAATTTCGTGCATATCATATATCAAAACGAAAATTATCAAGTTTTATTTTGTTATCCTAATAACTCCGTAAAAACGAAACGGAAAGCATGCAAACAACCCTTTTGCTCTGATACCAATTGAAAGGTTTAACTAGTTGCTCATAAGCTAATTTAGTCATACTAACAAAACCTTTTAATTAACTTTTAATTAACATATTTATAAACTCGTTTATAAGATCTTATGCATGCTACTATATGCGGAAAGAGGAGAAAATGAACCCTTACACACGGTCCAATAATATGCTAGGATGATCCTCCGAGTACCCAAATTAGAATACCTCCTCCGGATGCACCAAGACAAGCCCTCAATGAACCGAAACTTTGTAGCTAGACTAGGAATCAGTTTTCCTTAAATTATTCTAATCTCTCTAATTAGAATATTAATACTAATATTATAACTCTTTATTATTCGTATTGTTATTATTATCTCACAATAATAATATTTGAGGTTTTGTGTTGTATTATTTTCTTACACTTAGAAAATTTCACAAGCATTTTTGGCTAGAATGAATTATGAGCATGCAACAATATTTATCATGTGTTGCTAGGGTTTGGTGTGGCCGGGTATGGGGATGCACAAGAGAGGGAACATGTTCTCTTCTCAATGTGTCTAGGGTGTCCATATTTCTCTTTTCAAAGCATGCTTTAAACATCATGTTTAAAGTATAATTAACACCCTAATCATGCATAACTACCTCCACTAGCCGTCCCACTTTATCATAAAATGGACTCCATTTTACAACATTGTCAATTGTATAATTTGTATAAAAATGTGACATCTAATATGTCATAAGGTAATCAAATTATAATTATACAAAACATATAAATATTTATCGTATAAATATTATATCAAATAAATCATATTTATTAATTGACAAGTAATTCGAAATTACTATTGTAAAATAATCATTCATCGTCAATACGATTTACAACCTTTGTATTAATTTCAACCCAATTCATTCTAATTACGATATCTTAAAATATCGTTTATTGTTTAACAATTGATACGCTTCAATTTTAAACATAAATCTTACATTAAGATTTAACCTCTAATTTCTCGATATACGAGTTTAAGGAATATGATCAAATCGTATCAATATACATTTAATCATTTTATCAATTAAGGGAATTGTCCTAAAGGTGTGACCTAAAGGGATCAACTGACCATCACCGTCATACGACAGTAATGTCAAACTCTAGCTAGCCAATCATTACCGATTAATGTTGGTCAGTTGACTAATAATTCTTATCATCCCTTGCGCATTCTCGTTATGAGATTTAATTACGTGATCGCACTATTGTTGAGGACACATTTCCCAACAAACTCAACGCATGGACCTGCTATCACAAGACACTACACTCAGAGGCGATAACTCAACGCATGGACTAGCACCCAAATTCACAATCAAAAGTAAGGAACTCAGAGGCGAAAACTCAACGCATGTTCCCCTACTACATCACAAGACACTAGACTCAGAGGCGAAAACTCAACGCATGGCCTAGCATCAACACCTGCACTCCGGGTAAGGTATGACAACCCGACTGCCCCGTTATGCAGTTGCTCTACTCGTCAGACTCAGAGGCCAGCTTAAGGCATGTCCTGACGCGATCACTCAAACATGTCTGGGCTTAGAGGCGACATCTCAACGCATACCCCCGACACGACAGCCAAACACGTATGGAGCTCAGAGGCGACATCTCAACGCATACCTCCATACATGACAAACCAACACATATAGGGCTCAGAGGCGACATCTCAACGCATACCCCTATATATGACAAACAATCTACGTATTAAGTTCAGAGGCGACATCTTAACGCATAACTTAATACGCATCACTATAACAGCATTCAACTCAATAACTAACTCTTTAGTTCTTATCTCTTATGTTTCTAATCAACACTTAATTGACCCCGGGAACTAAGTTGAGGGGGAGCCGGTTTCCCTTTCGGTTACCCGACCGGGGGGTCTCTATCCTCTCTCCATTCCCGAACCCAATATAGTGTCGCCCATCCTCCGGGGACCTCAAACACACATAAAAGGTACACGGAACGAATCTCAACCAAAACCGATTAACCGTTTAAAAGTTATAAACTATTTTATGAGAACAGGGGCTCTCAGCCGGTCTGGGACCGTCTGACGATCAACCGGCTGGGAGTCCCTTCCCATGCCATTACAAAATCTGAAAAACAATGAGAAGAGGCTCTCAGCCGGTGGACCGTCTGCCGGCCAGCCGGCTGGGAGTCCCTTCCCATGAGCCTTCTTCCAAAACTCAAAACAAAGGGGAGAGGCTCTCAGCCGGTGGACCGTCTGCCGGTCAGCCGGCTGGGAGTCCCTTCCCATGCCTTTCTTAAATTCCAAAAATCCTAAGGAGGGATTCTGAGCCGGTCGACCGGCGGCCGACCTGCCGGCTCAGAATTCTTTCCCCTAAACTCAGCATTCGCAAAAACTCAACAATGACTCTGAGCCGGCCGACCGGCTGCCGGTCAGCCTACCGGCTCAGAGTCCCTGCACGAAAAACGCAACAATCCTATGATACTCAAATCTTCTCAAATCGATTCTAAACTTCCAAATTGCAGCATTCATATGTTACCCAGCATCTATAAGTCTCATATACATCAAAAGCAAGTATCAAATTCCACAATGAAGCCTCAACAAGTTCAGACTTTGTATTCGTCTTAAGCATATAATTTCTGAAATTTCATCATCTAGGCATGTAAAACACAATCAAAGCATGTGAGGGTCATTCTCGTGTAATCCTAGCATGATACTAAGTCTCAACAACAATCCCAAACTTGAAAATCAGAAACTAATATCATCTAAACCAAGAAAAGTGCTAATATCACAAATAAGGCCGAGTTTCTCTTAATTGTCACCTCTAATGCGATTTTGATCCAAGCTCTTCTTCAATGATGTAGCTATCCACGTCCGGATCCTCTAAATCTTCTCCTACAACAAGAAAAACGACTTTAAGAAGCTAAAAAAACGGATTCTAATCAAAACAGGCCATTTTTCAAGTTGGAAGAAATGGAAATTGAAAGTGATAGATGTGTTGCAAATTTCAAGAGGATTTCAGAAATGTAAAACTTGCCTTGGTTTGGAAATCGGATGATGACAGAAAATTGATTTGAAGCTTGGAGGTTTTAAGGGGAAATGAGAAAAATGGAAGCAGAGTTATGTTTTTGGTGAAGATGAATGTGTCGACATTCATAAAGGATTGTAGGGTTTTTATTGTCCTTTCCCGTTTAAATGAAAACGGGTTTTTGAATGTGAACGGGTTTTTATGATACGGACTTAACTTGCCAAGTTATATTCGTCTTAAGGACTTAAGGTTGTTAAAACGGATCTTAACGGATTATTTAAAATACTTTCACAATAAATATTAAAATATTATTTTATTTCATAAAAATAATTTAAAACCTTTAAAATATATTTTACGAAATTACGGGATGTTACAATAAACCTTTTATTTTGCAAGTTATATATATTAATAGTTTCATGCTAAATGATATAATGTGAGTGGATGGGAAGTATACCTATGTGATTTTAACTTATTTAATATCTAGGAATGTTAAGTAGTCTTGTTAGTCTATGATTGGTGTATATCTTGTGATATATGTCAATGCTCCATGTCTAAATACGTTATTTAATTTTGCCTTATGTCTTGTCTGATGATTATGCTTCTATAATATTAGTATAAGCATGAAATGTTTTAATTTGTCAATTATGAACTACGATTTTCGGATTGTCTACATTAGTATAAATATGTTAAATTAGTGTTAAAATTTCAAGGGTATATCAGTGTTAGCTACTCTGATTTTGTTTTACCGCGTGACATGAAAATAACAAATGCCTGGTATAGAGTAAATAACTTTTCAGATGATTTTTTTTGCTGTTGTTTCCGGAATTCTTGAGCAATGATGTGGAATTTTTTTTTTGGGGTTACAGGACGTAACCATGTTTTAAGAAGGATAAGATTGTAAAATCTTAATGATTTATGATGTGGCTAGATGTTACGACATGGCTAATTGGTATGTCGTGACTGTTTGAATATACTTGATAATCCTAATTACCGTGTTATGCATTTTATTGTGTTTCGTGAAGTAACCTTTAATTTAGTTACACGTTAAACTTTGGGGACAAAGTTTTCTTAACGAGGGTAGAATGTAACATTTCGTGTTTTAAAGTATTTCTATTAATAGTTAATGTTATGTGGTGTCACTTTTTGTATTTGTTATGTGCCTAGTGACCATTTTGTTGACCATGGGATAGCGAAATTCGGGACGAAGTTCATTTTAAGAAGGGAAGACTGTAATACTCTATATTTTATTATATTGTATTTTAATATTTAATAATTATGTTGACGTGTTGATAGTTATTTTGAACGCTTGTATTCGATCATTAAAATTATCGAATAAGTGCTTTATAGTTTATATGTTTTGTTAAGGGGTCGGGTCTACAAACTAATAGTAAAACCGTGTTTAAGCTGTGTAATTTGGGTCTTGGAATGCGTGCAAGACTTATGGCCCATACTCGATACTTGACACAAATCACAAACACCAGAATAACCCTCCTTCCTGCCGCCTTATCTAACCCTTTCCCAAACCTTAATCTAGACTTATCGACAACCAATTTCTGACAACCTATCACAGCTGACACATCAAGGTTCAAGGAGGAGGGGTTTCACGGTGGTCAAGGGTGGTCCACAGTGGTTTGTTTACACCAGAAAGTGGGTACACTCATCACAGTTTTCCTTTCCTTCTGTTTCTGTTGGTTTTGATTCGTAATTATAATCATGTAATCCGTGCTATACGTTCTCATCTTTGCATAAAACTAATCTATGGTGTGTAGTAATCATGTTTCGACCATAGTAATGACATATTTAACAACCTAAGGCCGTCATATAGGGTGTTTCCTCGCTGGTGTCAGATCACTGGTTTTCGTTTTCAGAACAGAGTCTCTTAAGCGTGAATGTTCAATTGTAATTCGACTGAGTTCCTGTTTGCGGTTGTTCTGGGTGTTTGTGTTTTGAATAGTAGGTGGTCAGGAGATTCTTATGGTAGTGAGTCATGGTTGAAACCACCATGAGTTCCTTCAGAAAGTGGCGTACGTTATAGCAGTACAGATACAAGGGCAAGTAGGCATGCGAGTTTATGCGACTGTTTAAGTATGTTAGGGAGTGTCGAAACCTGGTGTTTTAGACCAGGGCGTTGGGGGTAGTATAGAGTGTCTAAGGGTCGTGAGTGGTTGTGGAGATGGTGGTGTTAGAGGGTGGTTAGGAGCGTAGTTCCAAGGGATCAGGAAACGCAGTACAGCAGTTTGAGGTTATTGTGACGGGGTGTTTTGGGGCTAGTGTCGAGAGTTGCTGGGGTCGAGTAAAGGGTAGTGGTCAGGGTCAGTTGATACGTCATATAATGGAGGTGGTAACCACCGTGGAAGAGCGACAGTTCAGGCAGCAAGAGGGTGGCCAAGGGGGTTGTAAACTAGGCGGTCAGGGATTGTGGTGTCGTAAGGGCTGATAAGTATAACTGTTGTTGGGGTTTGTTGTTTACGTAGGGGTTTGTTGTTTACGTAGTAAACAATTTTGTGGTGTTGTTTTGTTATTGTTATTATTATTATTATTATTATTATTATGATTATTATTATTATTATTATTATGTGTTAGTATTATTATTAATAATATTTTGATTGTTGCTTATTATTATTAGTACATGATTATTATGATTTTATTTGCTTAAGTTGTTAAGTAATACATATACAAGAATGTGACGGTTATATATAGTTCGTATATAATTGTTATGTTGGTTGATTTAATGGAAGTTAATTATAAAAGTAATGGGGACGAGTCGTGTGAGTTAACTAAATTTTATAAAGGGTTAATCTACGAAGTGGTTAATTCATTAGCTCTGAACATGTTATTTTAAATAGAGAATTGATATTAAATAATATTCATAGGGGACGAGTTCGAAGTGGAGTATTTCTGATTTCTGATGATAACGGATTGCTCGGAGTTTTGCTTGATCAGGTAGGATACACTGACACTATACTTTATGAAGTGTTATGAATGGGTGTTTACTGTGTGATGTGTTATGAAAGGATGTTGCCTTGTATGTTATGGATGCAAGCATGAATTATATAAGAATGATATTGGTTGGGTTGATTGTGGATTATTGGCAATGGAATGAGCATTTCATTATGTAATAGCATGATTGAATAACTGTATCGTTTCATTCATGAGCATGGCATATGCATTGATTACTGAGAAAGTTATGGTCAGATATTGTTCTGATATAAAGCCCAGGGTGGTTCTGTAGGACCAGGCATGTTGTCTTATCAGCTATTGAACTGGTGTTCGGCGACGACCGATTATAGTCTGCCGGGAGGTTCGGTATGGCTGGGTGTTTCGGGTTTGAGATTGAGAATGAGATTGAGCTCGAGCATATCATGGCATTTGCATATCATCATTGTTGCATTATATTATTGTGTTATCCTACTCAACCGCGAGGTTGACAGTGTATTAGTGTACACCTACGATGATCCGGAATGGGGAGTAGATTTTACAGGACAGAGATAGATGGATTAGGAGCTTGGGCATGGAGAGAGAAATGGTTTGGACTTACTTAGAATTAGATCACATACTAAGATGTTATCAGTTGTACTTTTATTCTTTGTGTAGTAGTTGTAATATCAAAAGTTTAAATTTAATCAGTTTTATATAAAGTACTTTGGTTTGTTTACTTTGTTATTCACTACCTCGGACATTCCGAGATGGTAACAACCCTACTTATTTGAGAATGTCATTCCAAAACAACTACAACAACCCCAATCAAGATCAAAACAACTACAACAACCCCAACCCACATCAAAATTTCAACAACAATTTCAACAACCAAAATTTCAATCCACAATTTCCATCATACACCCAAAATCCCAATTTCAATAACCAAGTGCCAAGGGCCAACCCTCAAGGTGGGGGTGCAAGGAATGACTATGGGTTCCCCTTGCCCCTCACTAATACTCCGCATCAAGACCTCATGAGTGATTCTCAAGTGGGAGAGTTGCTAAAGCTTGTGAAGAGCATGCAAGCAACTCACACCCAAGAAATGACGAATTTGAAGAATGCCAATCAAAAAGAAATATGGGAGATGGAGGCTCGAGTTGCCTTCCAAGCCCTAGCAAATCCACAAAGGCCACCAGGCTGTTTCCTTGCCCAAGGCCAAAGTTCTAAGGATGCTTCAAACAACCACCAAGCCCATGTGGTGATCTTGAGGAGTGGGACGGAGCTAGAGGACCCGTACAAAGACTATGACATGGGTGAAGAGGAGCCCATTTTGGAGCTTGTGAAGGAAAATGAGAGGGTAGTTGATGCAAACACTTCCAAGGGAAAGGAGCATTACGTGGAAGACATCCCATATGAGGAGAAAGAGGAAGAAGATGACTTGGAATAAGTGGATGTTCAACAAGAAAAGTTGGTTGCACAACCAACTGCAAAGGTAACAAGCAAGTCCAAACCCACCAAGGTACTCTTCAATCCTCAAATTCCTAGCTTACCATACCCTTCTAGAGCTTTGAAAGGAAGAGAAAACTTCAAGTTCACCAACTTTTGTAAAATGCTTGAACAACTTGAAGTGACTCTCCCTTTCACCGAGGTGATTTTGAATATGCCAACTTACTCTAAATTTTTAAAAGAAATCTTGTCGGGAGAGAGGACCCTGGGTAGCCAAGAGGTCATGGCAATGAAGGAGGAGTGTAGTGCACTCCTTCTCCAAAAGATGCCTAAGAAACTTGGCGATCCGGGGAGCTTCTCAATTCCTTGCATTGTTGGTGGTATTCCAATATCTCGTGCTCTATGTGATTTGGGAGATAGTTTTAGTGTGCTTCCTTTGAAAGTAGCTAAAAAATTGGTATGAATGATTTGGTTCCAACAAATATCACACTCCGATTGGCGGATAGATCCGTCAAGCACCCTTTGGGGGTGCTTGAGGATGTACCCGTCAAAGTGGGTAAGTATTTAATTCCCGCCGACTTTGTTGTCCTCGACATTCCGGAAGATAGTCACACTCCCATTATCTTCGGTAGGTCATTCTTAGCTACCGGAGGCGTCTTGATAGACGTGAGAAATAGGCGGCTAACTTTTAGAGTTTGGGATGACAAAGTCGAGTTTAACCTTCCTACCATGATGAAAGGTCCTAGGAATGACGAAGCATTCACATTGGACATTGTTGAGCAAGTTGTAAGAGAAATGAAGGAAGTGAAGTAGAGGAGGAGAGCCACATGGAGCAATTGTGTGGTATTTCAACAAATGATGACCATGATATGGATGATAGTTTAGAGCTTGATGATGAAGTGGAGGGAATGCTCCCTCTAAAGGTACTACTCAAACCCCTTCCTCCCTCCCTCAAGTATGCCTTTCTTAGGGAAGGAGAGTCTTACGCGGTGATTATCAACGCTAACCTCAACGAGCACCAAGAGTCCAAGCTCATTTCAACCTTGAAGGACCATCGGGGCTCGTTGGGTTATAGTCTTGATGACATCCAGGGTTTAAGCCCGAGTCTTTGCATGCATAGAATCATTTTAGAGGAGGGGAGTAGACCTAGAGTAGAGGGTCAAAGAAGGTTGAACCCTAAGATGGCGGAGGTGGTGAAAGGTGAGGTTTTAAATTTGCTTGATGTCGGCATTATCTATCAAATCACCGATAGTAAGTGGGTGAGCGTCGTTCACGTTGTCCCCAAGAAAGGAGGTGTGACTTTGGTCACACAAGTGGATGGGACTCTCCTCCCTACTCATCCGGTGATGGGATGGAGAATGTGCATTGACTACCGAAAATTGAATGCGGCCACCCTCAAAGACCATTTCCCCATTCCCTTTATAGACCAAATGCTTGAGAGATTGGCGGGACATGCTTACTATTGTTTTCTAGATGGGTACTCCGGGTTCTTAAAAATTCCCATTCACCCGGAGGACCAAGAGAAGACAACCTTCACTTGCCCATTAGGAGTTTAAGCTTACCGGAGAATGCCATTTGGGTTGTGTAACGCACCCGACACCTTTCAAAGGTGTATGATGGCAATCTTCGCGGATTTTCATGAAACAAGCATGGAAATTTTCATGGATGACCTTAATGTGCATGGGAATTGTAGGAAATAATTTCTTAAATTACTCATAAAAGTATTAACTTAATTAATACTGCCATGGATTATATCAAAAACGAATTGATATTAAAACAATAGAACTGAAATAATAGGACAAGGATCATAGAAATGACCTTTGGTCCTATGTGAGATCGGCCTAAGAACAACCTAGTATAAACCCAAACTTCAAGGTAGAAGTTCTCCTTAGATTGCACCCAAGACGACTGAGAAAGCTGCACTCAAAGTTCCTCCTAAATTATTATTAATTATTTTAGAGGATTTATTTTGGGATTAACATGATAAACTAATCAAGGAGAATAAGAGAGGAAAAACGTTTTCTTCTTATCTCCAACCTCACGGCCGAAACCCTCTATATATAGGGTTTTGGTTTGTGTTGGTATTGTACTTCAATTAGGAAACCTCATTATAATATAATATTTTGAGTCAGTTTCCTTATTCCGAACTTCCTTAAAATATCATATATATTTTAATACTTTTTGGTGTACAAATTTAATTCCCGGAGAATATTTAATTAATTATCTTATAATTAATTAATCCCAATTATAGTATTCTATCATGTATTAAAATATAATTAATAAATATAACTTTTATATATATTTATTAGGATTAACATTTAATTCATTTCTCCTAGTTATTATTTAATCATATTAAATGTTTATCATCTACTTAACTACATTTAACTAAGTTTAGCATTTATGTAATTATATCAATATATAGTCACATTGTTGGGGCTGGTGTCCTTGACAATTAAGTACAATGACTTATTAAATCTCTTTAAGGATCACAAGGGCATACTTCAGTATTATTACCAGTTGATCCACGTTTATCAATAACGGTTGGCTTGCTAGATAAGTTTGACGTTATTGTCATACGGATGGCGGTGATCAACTGGTCCCTATACGTCACACCTATAGGACACGTTTGAGAGATGTGAAGGTATGAAAATACAATCACATTTATGCCGGATATGACTAAACAGTTAGTCAGAGGTATTGACTATTAAATTAGTCAATAACATGTTGAGATTATTATTTAATACGGATTAAATAATTTTAGCTAATACGGATTACATGATTAATTCGTAAAATTAAATATAAACGGTTATATTTGATTAAATATTAATTTCGCGTATTAATATAAACAGTTATATTAATTTGGGTAATTATACAATATCGTAATTTTATCAGACCATTATTAATACATCGACTGCATTAATATCTGATAACATGTATACGATTTATAAATAAAACCCGCGGATAAATTTTAGCTAAATGGGTCGAATCACGAATTAGAATAAGGTAAGAGTGGAAAGCCCACTCTTACCCTATTCATGAATTTCGGCCGTGCACTACATAAGGAGGAGGACTCTCCTTATGTCAGTTTACACTTGTTGTACTGATTAAGATAATCTCAAGGAAAAATTAGGGTTTGAGAGCATTCTTCTCCCATAACCCAGATCTCACATCTAAAACTCAAAAGGCTCTCCCAATATTGCAAGGCAGTTGGAGAGGATTTCTAGCACACGCGGCAACGTCTCAATCTAAGTCTTGGGTGCAAGTTATAGGAGAGAATTTGTGTTAATTCCTGTTCTTAGGCCTTTTGCGCAAGGACTAAAGGTTGTACTCTTATTCATATCTTTTTAATCTTATGACTATATACACGACTGTAATTTTCATTATAATCCTGCAAATATAGGGCGAATACACGTTTTATTCCCCACAAGTGGTATCAGAGCCTATGGCCATGAAATTTTACAATTGTGTTTTTCGTAAGATTTAAAAATTTTGAAAATTCGATGCATTCTGCCTCGACACTCGATCGAGTGTCTGTAGCACTCGATCGAGTGTCCTCGTACCAGGCTTCATGCGTGTGGTTTTTGGGTTGTAATCGATCTTGTTTTCGATTCAAATTTGCATATTGTTAATTAATCGATATTTTTAGCAATATGTGAATCCCTTGTTGTTTTTATTTTTGATTTACACGTTTTATATCAAGATAAAAACTCGTTTTGATTTAAAAGTGCAGCGATTTGCAGTTTTTACGAGCCACTCGATCGAGCCCTGCTGCACTCGATCGAGTGACACTGACACTCGAACGAGTGCCCCTGTTGCTCGGTAGAGTGCTCATCTTTCAGGCTTTCTTTTTCGAAAATAACTTGTTTCTTATTTTCACATGGCCTAAAATAATATACTGTATACGGAAATAGTATATTATTTTTGTGAAACGGTTCACCCTCGTTTGATACATATTGTTTTAAAACAGTTTAAAATAATGGATTATATGTTTATTAAAATTGGTGATTAAAGCGGTATAGTCACATAATTTTAATCTTAAAAGGTGGTTTGGTAAAAATTTATTAATCATAATAACAGTATTATGTCATGTATGAATTTTATTTAGTTGATGCATTTTATTTATCGTCTTGTGAATGCCTTGAATGCTTTCAATAACGTATTTAATTTTTGCAAACGGTTGTAACTTAGTGTGGCCTTAGTAGATTGTGTTACCGTAATGATGGAACACAGTCTTGCTTGTAATTTTGAGATCTTGAATCTCCGGTTTTGGGTTTTTGCCATGTAATTACTTTTGTATTAAAATTAGAATGTAAATAGGTTATATTTGTAATTTAAATTAGTAATTTTGTGAAGACCAAAGACGGAGACCGGATGCTCACTCCCGCTGCAAGGACCAAGATGGAACATCAAGACAAGCTTCTAGGGTCCAACGGTGGATTCCAAGTTGTTTTATGTTTATTTTGGTAGGATAGGCTACACTAGGACTTTTATTTACGTTTATTGCATTTATCTTTATGCTTTCATCGATAATAGCTTGCATCATATTCCGCCTAAAAACCAAACCACCTATAACATGCCTGAAAACTGACTCATGTAGAGGTTACGCGTTAGTTTTCTGTGACAATACAGATGTCACGTGTCACATGTAAAGCCATCACTTTATTTAATTCATTCACGTATATGCTAGTTTTTAGTTCACTTAAATATGAATAAATAAAAGTTGATGGGGTCTTCCTCGTATAACCAAAAATTGGGATTAGTCTTTATAAATCAGCCTCCCATGAATCCCTTCTTCGTCGGTAGGCATAATATGACCCCTTCTACGTCGGGTAAGTGGGAACAGATGATTTATTTTATCTCAACATCATGGTCACTCGATAATATCTAGCGACTGAGATGGACTAATAGATAGGATTTACGGAAATCTATCGACCAAGAGTTCCAACGGTGGAATTAGCCAAACTATGGGCTTATCAATATACGGAAATTGAGTCTTGGGATCGTTTATATAATTCTTGAGGGAGATCAATTATATAAATGCTTGAGTCTACGAGTTTAAATTTCAATTTAATATAGACTTAAATCACAACAATGAGTTGCTTATATGGTTCTGTTTTATCTTCTTTTCAGTGTAGAACACGTTCAATTAAACTGTTGTATAACTAAAATGGCTGGTGAAGACCCAATGCCAAGTGCCAAGCTAGCACGTGAATCCTGGCTAAAAGCCTTCATGGACTCCATGAATCAGTCTACTAGACTGAGGAATGATGGGTCAAACTTCTCTGACTGGGAGGCAGCACTACGGAATGCTGCCATTGCTGACGGAAAGCTTAAGTACTTAACTGAGCCCATTCCGGCACACCCAGGAACTGGAGCTAGAGCTAACGAAGTTCGCGCTCATAGCGACTTCGTCATGGAAGCGGGTGCGATAAAGAACGTACTCATCTATGCAATGGAATCCAATTTGCAAAGACGCTTCATAGCCCATGGTGCAAACAAGATTTTCACCACGCTCACTAACGAATTCTCAAAGGCTCCGAGGATCGTTTCTTATGAGCATACCTGTCGCTTCTTTGAGGCGAAACTCCAGAAGGGCCAAGCAGTTAGCCCACATATTCTTCACATGATTGAGAATATCGAGAAACTGGAGGCCCTAAACTGCAAGATCAGTGAGAACATAATCGTTGATCGAATGCTTCATTCGCTTCATGATGGGTTCGCCCTCTTCAGGGCCAACTATTACATGAACGACATGAAGAAGACTCCTCATGAGCTCCACTCCCTTCTCGTACAGACTGAGAAGGATCTGAAATTAAGTGGGAGCGTGAAGCAAGATGTTCTCATGATTTCCAGTAAGGGAAAAGGTAAGGGTAAAGCTAAAGCTCAGGGCGACCTAACAGTAGGCAAGCCCAAGTTTAAGAAGTCAGGATTTACTAAGAGTGGGCCAGGTGAGCCGAGCAACTCACAAGGCAAAACAAAGAGCAAGGATACAAGCATGGAATGTCACCATTGCCACAAGACTGGGCATTGGAGGCGCTCATGCCCCGTGTATCGTGAGGACATTAAGGCAGGCCGTGTTACTCCTGTTGGTATGTCTTCTTCTTCTTTTATTCACATGATTGAGATTAACCATGCAAGTTACGGAACTTGGGTACTAGATACTGGTTGTGGTTCTCATCTATGTAATCATGTGCAGGGCCTCCGAAACCAAGAACCCCTAATCAAGGGTGAGGTTGACCTGCGTGTCGGGAATGGAGCACGTGTTGCTGCAGTCTCGAGGGGAACATACGTGATCCAGCTTCCAAGTGGATTCGAGTTATCTTTATATAACTGTTATTATGTTCCTTGTTTGTCCAAAAACATTATTTCAGTTTCTGCGCTTGACAAACTCGATTTTTCATTTGTAATAGAGAATAATAGCTGTATTTTCTCCTTACACAATATGATTTATGGCAAGGCAGTTTCCATGAATGGAATTTATGTTTTAGATCAAACCACCGAAATATTACATGTGAATAATAAGAAATTAAAGGTAGGTGACAAAGATCAAACTTATCTATGGCATTGTCGTATGGGACACATAAATGAGAAACGCGTAAAACAGCTCATACAGAATGGAGCTATCTCGCCCTTTGATTTCGAATCATATGGCACGTGTGAATCATGTCTCATCGGTAAGATGACTCGAATTTCCTTCAAAGGTGTTGGAATGCGCGCTGCCGACCTATTAGAACTCATACATACGGACGTATGTGGCCCTATGTCGATCAACGCACGAGAAAGCTATAGGTATTTCATCACTTTCACGGATGATTTGAGTAGATATGGCTATGTCTACTTAATGAAGCACAAAAGTGAATCCTTTGACAAGTTCAAAGAATACCAGAATCGGGTACAGAACCAGCTGGGTAGAAAGATTAAAGCACTACGTTCTGATCGTGGTGGTGAGTATCTTTCACACGAGTTTGATCAACACCTTAAAGACTGTGGCATCGTGCTACAGTTGACTCCACCTGGAACACCACAATTAAATGGTGTGTCCGAACGGAGAAATCGGACTTTACTTGATATGGTTCGATCCATGATGAGTCACACCGTTGTGCCTGATTCATTGTGGGGCTATGCTCTTTTGTCGGCCGCTCTAATACTTAACCGAAGTCCGTCTAAAGCTGTTGATAAGTCTCCATACGAATTATGGAAGGGAACGGTCCCTAACTTGTCCTTTATTCGGGTTTGGGGCTGCGAGGCTTATGTCAAGTGGAGACACGAGGATAGGCTCGGCCCGCGATCGGGCAAGACATACTTTATAGGCTATCCAAAGGGAACTTTTGGTCATTACTTCTACTCGCCAACCGAACAACGTGTTTTTGTTGCGGCCAGTGCGACGTTCTTAGAGAAAGAATTTCTCGAGAACAAGTCGAGTAATAGAACCTTCGATTTATCGGAGGTTCAAGAACCAAATACCGAGCAACCATTGGAGGAAACAGTTCCTTCATCCGAGGCTGCGGTAGATATTCCTGAGGAACCTAGGAGGTCAGGAAGAGTCTTCATTCCTCCGTACAGATACATTGGTATGGTCGAGAAACATGATATGGATGACGTCTTACTCCTAGAGGGTAAAGAACCCTCAACCTATAAAGGTGCCATGACCAGTTCTGACTCAAAGCTATGGCTAGAAGCCATGCAATCCGAGATGGACTCCATGTATGAGAACAACGTGTGGGATCTTGTGGACCTACCTGCAAAGGTGCGTCCCCTTCAATGCAAATGGCTTTACAAAATAAAGCATGCCGTGGAAGGTAAACAAGATATCCATAAGGCAAGACTAGTTGCTAAAGGTTTCACCCAAGTGCCAGGCTTGCACTACGATGAGATCTTTGCACCCGTAGTCATGCTACGTTCCATTCGGATTATCTTAGCGATAGCTGCATTTCATGACTATGAAATATGGCAAATGGACGTTAAAACCGCCTTCTTAAACGGTTATTTGGAGGAAGAGTTGTACATGGTACAACCCGAGGGTTTTATTGATCCAGAACATCCTAAGAAAGTTTGCAAGCTTAAGCGTTCCATCTATGGACTTAAGCAAGCATCGCAGAGTTGGAATCATTGCTTCGACCAAGTGATAAAAGAGAATGGATTCATTCGATCAGTCGAGGAACCATGTCTCTATATCAAGTCGAGTGGGAGCAAGATTGGGAATGACATACCTCTCTTATCTTCGGTTAAAGCATGGTTGAAAAACCATTTCCAGATGAAAGATCTGGGAGAGGCACAAAGAATTTTGGGCATCCGTATCTACAGGGATAGATCACGACGGATGTTGTCTCTCAGTCAGGAGTCTTATATAGATAAGATCCTGGAGAGATTCAGCATGACGAACTCCAAGAAGGGGTTCCTTCCTATGACTCCTGGGCTTCACTTGAGCAAGACTCAAGAAGCTAAGTCATTGGAAGAGAAAGAGCGCATGAGTCGGATTCCTTATGCTTCGGCAATAGGATCGATCATGTATGCCATGATATGCACACGTCCTGACGTTGCATATGCATTGAGTATGACAAGTCGATTCCAAGCTCATCCAGGTGAACAACACTGGATGGCCGTGAAAAACATTCTTAAGTACCTACGGAGGACTAAAGATTGGGGATTGACTTACGGAGGCGACTCGACGCTCTGCGCCACGGGTTACGCAGATGCTAGCTTCCAAACGGATCGAGATGACTCGAAATCTCAGTCTGGATTCGTTTTTACTCTTAATAGCGCTGCTGTCAGCTGGAAAAGTTCTAAACAGAGTGTTACAGCAGATTCTACTACTGAGTCCACGTAAAAGAAGATATTTATTGATAAGATCGCTATGGATGACAACATAGCTGATCCTCTCACAAAAGCATTACCACGTGATAAGCATGAAGGACACATTCATTCCATGGGAATCAAATGTGTTCCTAAGTTGTAATACTCTTTTATGAATTCATGTAATAATTCATTTTCTCGTGTACTCTATTCAACCTTATTGTTATGATATATAATGTTTTGTTTTGCATGTGGAATTGTACGCCAATTTTGAACACCACAAAGTGAACTGATTAACATTACATCGTTTTGGTCCTTGATTACCCACTTGAGCTAATAACTCAGGTAATCATTTTGTGACGTTGGTTGATGGTGGGTTCAACGAGCCATAAGTCACGCGGATGACTGACCAATCACAAAGGTGAGTTATACAGATATCTCGTAGGACACCCCGTGACAACGTTATGGAGTCCTAAATGTTTTATAACATTGGGTGCCGGGTCGTGGATAGGACCTCCATAGTGTTCCTTAGAGTCGAGTCTTTTGACTTTCAACTGTCTCTTGAGATTAAGGCAGATTTTGGGTAACTTTGGTTTCTTTCCCACGGTCACCGTAACAGGGGCCAAGAGGATTTTTTCTGGGTTATTTCATGCTGCGCGATATCGGCAGGATTCGAGTTGAGGGAAATATCCAAACCCTTATCAGGATTTTATCATTTCTCAGGGCCACTCGAGGAGTAGTAACTGAAATGCATGGCTATGCTCGAATACAGATTCGTTTTATCAGTTAAGTTACTCTCTAGTCGGGGAAACCACTCTTGATACAGATCGCTTGTGAGATACGACCTTTGCGAATGCGGATTTGCAAATTGTCTTACATTGAGTGGGAAAATTTTAAAAGGATATGAGAATCGGTTATCGCACCTACACTTGTACGGACAAGTAGGAGTTTGTTGGAGCTTGTATCCTCCACATGTAGTGTGATAACGTCATTGCACATACCCTTGTACGGACAAGTGGGAGATTGTTGGGGCTGGTGTCCTTGACAATTAAGTACAATGACTTATTAAATCTCTTTAAGGATCACAAGGGCATACTTCAGTATTATTACCAGTTGATCCACGTTTATCAATAACGGTTGGCTTGCTAGATAAGTTTGACGTTATTGTCATACGGATGGCGGTGATCAACTGGTCCCTATACGTCACACCTATAGGACACGTTTGAGAGATGTGAAGGTATGAAAATACAATCACATTTATGCCGGATATGACTAAACAGTTAGTCAGAGGTATTGACTATTAAATTAGTCAATAAGATGTTGAGATTATTATTTAATACGGATTAAATAATTTTAGCTAATACGGATTACATGATTAATTCGTAAAATTAAATATAAACGGTTATATTTGATTAAATATTAATTTCGCGTATTAATATAAACAGTTATATAAATTTGGGTAATTATACAATATCGTAATTTTATCAGACCATTATTAATACATCGACTGCATTAATATCTGATAACATGTATACGATTTATAAATAAAACCCGCGGATAAATTTTAGCTAAATGGGTCGAATCACGAATTAGAATAAGGTAAGAGTGGAAAGCCCACTCTTACCCTATTCATGAATTTCGGCCGTGCACTACATAAGGAGGAGGACTCTCCTTATGTCAGTTTACACTTGTTGCACTGATTAAGATAATCTCAAGGAAAAATTAGGGTTTGAGAGCATTCTTCTCCCATAACCCAGATCTCACATCTAAAACTCAAAAGGCTCTCCCAATATTGCAAGGCAGTTGGAGAGGATTTCTAGCACACGCGGCAACGTCTCAATCTAAGTCTTGGGTGCAAGTTATAGGAGAGAATTTGTGTTAATTCCTGTTCTTAGGCCTTTTGCGCAAGGACTAAAGGTTGTACTCTTATTCATATCTTTTTAATCTTATGACTATATACACGACTGTAATTTTCATTATAATCCTGCAAATATAGGGCGAATACACGTTTTATTCCCCACACACATTTCTCGGTACTATCCTATAGGTGTGACCTTTAGGGATCAGCTGATTATCGCTATCATATGACAGTAATGTCAAACTTCTAGTGAGCCAATCGTTACCGATAACGTTAATCAACTGATTAATATACTAAGTATCCATGCGTGATCCTGTAAAAGATTTACTCAAATAATCACACACTGTGGAGGACATTTACTCCATCAATCTCCCACTTATCCTATAAGTGTGTGTGCGATTACGATTCTCATATCCATGCATTATTCTCCCACTCAATGGAAGACAAATTGCAAAGTCTTACCTTAAAAGGTCGTATCTCCCAAGTAATCATATCAGGAGTGGTTTCCTCGACTAGAGAGCAACATAACTGATACAAATCATATTCGAGCATGGTCATGCGTTTAAGTTACTACTTCTCGAGTGGCCCTGAGAAATATACATAAAACCTGATAAAGGCTGGATATTTTCCTTGACTTATGACCTGTCGATGGAAGCACAGCATGAAATGACCCAGTAAAAGTCCGATTGGTCTCCTTTTACGGTGCGACCTAGGACAGAAACCAAAGCCACCCAAAAATTGTCTATATCACATAAAATAAACAATGGTAAAAAGAACCGACTTTAGGAATCACGATAGACGTCCCATCCACGACCAGGCACCTAATGTATCTTAACATTTAGGACTCTATGTTGTGGTCACTGTGTCCTATGTGATATCATATACCCATAGTTGTTATTGATCAGTCAGACGCTTGACTTATGGAATATTGAACCTTCCATCTTTCAACTAACAAAATAATCACCTGAGTTATCAGCTCATATTGGTGTTTACGGACAAAAACAGACATATAAAGTAAAACAGTTCATTGTGTGGTGTTCAAAATTGGCGTACAATCCACATGTAATACAATATAAAGAAATTCAATGATTTTATTAATTAATAATTTGAAATGATCAAACATCAATCAAATAATGTTTATTACAATTCTGGAACACGTTTTATCCCCATGGATGAGATGTGTCCTTCATGTTTATTATGCAATAGTGCCTTAGTCAGGGGATCAGCAATGTTGTTATCCGTTCCAAACTTGCACAATGCTATCTCCTTTTGCTCCATGTAATCTCTTATCAGATGAGCTTTTCTGAGTACATGTCTAGATTTGTTGCTAGACTTAGGCTCCTTAGCCTGGAAGATTGCACCATTGTTATCACAATAAAGGGTGATTGGATCTTTCACACTAGTTACTACTTTTAGTCCTTGTAAGAAATAACGCATCCAAATAGCTTCTGTAATACCTCGTATTTTATTACGTTTTATTTATTTATTTATGATAGTTTTGTTAGTCTTCGATGACGAGGGTTATAACAAAGCGATATAGTGTAGTGGACAAGGGTTTTGCGCATCGTTTTTAGAGCCTTATAAGTATATATTTAGCAAACCCGTACTTAATTCGCGTTATGTGTGTATTGGAGTGCGTGCTGGGCTAATCTGACGCGGACTGTCACCATCGCTGGGCCTAGGGTTGCGTGCCCAAACCCTAGCCCATACACGTTAATCCTCATTGATTTCAGAAATTCTGAAATCAAGGCTCAGCCGTCCTATTTATGGCTCGGATTTGAGATTTTTTTGACCTAATCTATACACACACACACACTCCACCTCTCGCCGCCACTACTGTTTCTGCAAGGGAGCTCTTATCACGGTGGTTATAGGGCTGTAGGGTAATCGTTGACAAGGGCAAACAGGTATGAGACAAACACCATTCCGTTACTTTCTGATTTTCGTGTTACTGCGCTAGGTTTGGATCTCATTTGTCATTAATCCACATGCTCATAATCTCGTATTTTTGTGTGTTTGTAATCTGTGTTATGCCAGTATTATACATCAACCTTTGTCGAGACATCTTTAGTATATTAAGGTCTTCGTTTTCTAGTTTTCGTTTATGGTGATGCGTTACTATTTTCTGGGTTATTAATTCCTTGTTTCATCGAAAAACAGAGCATAGGAATGGGGGTTTTGTATGTGTCTTCGATCCCTCTAGTGTCAGTTAGTTTTCTGGGTTTTGGGTGTATGTGGCAGGACCGTAGAGTGGGGTGTCGATGGGTGGTGACTGTGACCTGTCGTGGGGTCTCACGGTGGTGGCGTGGTGGTTAGAGTTCAGTCAGTCAGTAGGGTTAAACAGAAAAGTATGTGGGCTGCGGGTATAAGTCGCCGTTAAACGACTGATGGTTACAGTGTATGCGTTTGTCTCTTGCACCAACGGAACCACTGTAGGCCAGTGGTGGACCTGCTGGTGTCGTGGGTGAGAGTGTGGGTCTGGACTGGTGTCGAGGGAAGGGTTTTGTCACGGTGGTCAGGGGATAATCTGGGTTTCTGGGTTCATGTCGAGTGGTCAGGGGGTTTTGTTGCGGTTGTTTGGTCACGGTGGTGGAAGTCGGTGGCCACTGGCCTCGCCCCTGGAACCACCGTGGCTCAGAGGCGAGCCTGGTGGCGCCAGTGGGGAGGTCAGGCGTTGACGGTGGTGCAGAAGCTGGTGTGAACGGAGGGTGGTCGCGGTCAGGTCGGGCTGTTTGGACTGTTATGTTTTACGTTTCAGATTTTGTTTAGAGTTTAGTTGCTTGTTTATTCCTCTTCTTTTCTTCTAATCATGGTTAACTAAATTAAATTAGGAATGGTAACAATATTAGTCATGTTAATTATGGCCAATATTACAATTATAACTATGTTAACATGATTAATATATATATTTCCTTATATCGTTGGTTGCTTAATTATTATTATTACATGCTTGTAATGTCTTGATTCGATAGTATAACTATTAATGAAACGGGATATTAAGTGATAAGAGTTGTTGTTATTATTTGTTAACGATATTGTGATAATTGAGTAAGTGTTCGTATGCTATTTTTAGTAAGTCCAAAAATAGTAATTCTATTTGTAGTAAGTTAAAATTTTCTATGATAATTGTATTCTACGGGCAAGCTTATATGTGGATAGATTCATCATGCGTTATAAATAAATTAGTTGGAACATGTCTAAGTAATTTTAGTAGCGTTTAATTATACGAGTAGAGTTTAATATTAAGTAATAAATATATAGGAACGGAATTCGAGGTGGAATACTTCTAGAGGTTGATTTCATTGCAGACTTGCTTTACAGGTAGGTTACACTGGAACTACTTTTGTATTGTGTTGTGTTTATATGTGAATTGGATGCTATGGATGCAAGTATGATTATTCATGAGATGCATATACATTATTGGTTTTTCATTATTATTGCATTCATAAGCATGGCCTGAGTACGGTTACAGATTGAGATGAGGATGAGATATTATTGGGCCCAGGCTAGCTCTGCAGGGCTAGACCTGGTGACCTCAGCTGTTGAGCTGGTGTTCGGCGACGGCCGAGTATAGTCTGCCGGGAGTTTCGGTATGGCTGGGAGACACGGGTTTGAGAAAGAGAATGAGAATGAGAAGGAGAATGAGTTTGAGCTCGAGCATGGCATAGTTAATTGCATATACTGTTTGTTTACATGAATATTATTGTGTTATCCTACTCAACCGCGAGGTTGACAGTGTATTCGTGTTCACCTACGATGATCCGGAATGGGGAGTAGATCTTTCAGGTCAGAGACAGCGGGACTAGAATTGGGCATGGAAGAGAGAATTGGACTGGACCTCCCTAGCTGCTAGATCACTTAGTCTCGTTGTTGTAGTAGAACATTTGTTTTTATTCAGTTGCTGGAAGTTTGAACTAAGTTTTTGTAATAGCTCAGTTAACTATTTATCTTTAAAGTTCTGCGCTTCTTTCACTATGTATATCTACTACCCTGGTCTAACCAGGATGGTAACAGTCGTATTTACCCTGGAAGTCCTAGTTCAGGCTCCTAGGTAAATGGGGGTGTTACAAAGTGGTATCAGAGCGAACGATCCTCAGGCCTAAACTAAAATGAAATTGATGAACATAGGAGTGTCTAAATAAAACGAACCCCAGGCTAGTAACTGCTAGGAGCCCCATAGGGTTGGGATGAGTTAGGGGCCCCCTCAAACCAAGCCACTGGCCCTTTCAGTCTAACCTGGTGACCTTGAGAGTGGAAGAGTGTGGGTAGTATGGAAGGACCCAAGGTGGATATATAGTATATGTATGTTGTACTAACCTTTCAGCGCCAAGGAATGAGGTAAGTTATGATGTGAAAAATGGATGAGTATATACATGTATACTGTAAGGCATGAAGTGATATTACATGATGATTGGCATGTATATGTGTTATTTTCAAGCATTGAGAACATGAGTTATATCTTAATAATGTCTAAAAGTAAGAATGGTATATGCATGTGGTTATGTGATCCCTAAGCCCTTAGGTAGGTCTTTAGTAAGGATTTAATCGTATGGAAGGTTACATGCTAAGAATGTATGTTAGCACGACCAAGTCAGAATAGAAGATGACCTAGGATGCTCATAAAATTTTGTCACTTGTGTAGCAAAATGCCTCCCAGAAGAGAACCCAACACTGCTAATGTATCGCAAGAGGAATTCGATCGCCTAGTAGCTATTAACGCTGCTCTCCTAGCTCAGATTGGGGCAAACACTCAGTCTGATGCCATAAAGATGAGTAATAATATTTCTAGGCATAACCCCACCAAGTACGATGGGGAAGGAGCACCGAGTTTACTTGCGGAGTGGTGCCGAGAGTTCGAGAGTATCTTCGAACTATTGTCTGTACCGGAATCGATGAAGGTGGACCAAGCTGTATTTTATCTGAAGGGTACGGCTAGGTTATGGTGGAATAACAGTAAAGATGAAATCAAAGCAGCTGCTGAGGAAATCGGGTTAGAGTATGTACGCTGGGGGGAGTTCAAGGGGATTTTATCCTCTAAGTTTGTGCCGGAACATGTAAAAGGGAAGCTGCGAGCAGAGTTCGATTCATTCCAAATGGCCGAAGGGATGACTGTGGAGGAATATCACACTAAGTTCTTGCAGTTGGCCGAAAATGTAGCTGACCTAGGCTATACCCAGGAGATGTTAGCAGCCAGGTTTGAGAAAGGGCTGACTCTCACTATCAAGAGGAGTATGCTGGCCACTAAGCCCACCACCGTAGAAGATATATATGAGAGGGCTGGCCAGGCGGAAAGGCTAGCTGACCAGATTAAAGAGGAGGAGAAGACTAAGGGTGATAAGAGGAAAGCGGAATCCGGAACCGAAAGCTCAGGGACTAAGAAGCCGAATAATCAGTATCGTTCTTTCTTCTCGAATAGTGCTCAGGGGAACAACAACAATCGTGGGGGTAACCGAGCTATGTCTGGATCTGGTGGTGGAGTTCCTACATGTTTCAAGTGTGGGAAAGCAGGACACAAAAAGATAGAGTGTTGGTCAGGTACCCAGAGTGCTGGGAGCAGTTATCAGCGGAGAAACCAAAGTGGCGGATTCAGAACACCGAGTGTGAGTTATTCTGGGAATAACCGATCTGGAGGGAACAATTATCAGCGGAATTACAACAATTACAACAACCAGAACCGCTACCAAGGAAATCAGGGTGGCGGCAATGGTAACTTCCAGAAGACATTGGCAGAAGCTAGTAACCAGAGCGGTGCGGGATCTGTGAACCAGAGCGGGGTGAAGAAAAGTGGGACTCTGTTTATGATGGGCAAGGAGGCTGCAGAGGAGGATGCACATGTAGTAACCGGTACATTCCTAGTACATTCTATTCCTACTTTCGTTTTATTTGATTCTGGTGCATCGCATTCATTCATATCTGTAGAGCATGCTAGGGCTATAGGACTTGATGTATGTAGTAGTATAGCTGATTCTGTAATCATACCGTCTGGGGAGTCCATAGCTTGTAATAAGGTCTATACCAATGTAATGATCCAAGTAGGAGATGTAAGTTTTGAGTCGAACCTGTTAGAATTCCCGTTGGGTGGTTTCGAGGTGATACTGGGTATGGATTGGTTAAAAAAGTATAAGGCCTACATTGACTGCTATCAAGGGAAGATTACCTTGAGGGGACCCAAGGGAGTGAGGGTATCCTACAAAGGGTATACAGTGAAGCCTAAACTGAAGCTGATAACCACCAATGCGCTGAAGACTTGCTTAAAGAGGGGTGATGAGATGCTGTTGTGCCATGTGAGAGATCTTACTGCAGAAAAACCCCAAGCTCGGGAAATCGATGTTGTAAGAGATTTTGAAGACGTGTTTCCCGAAGAAATTCCTAGGTTACCGCCAAAGAGGGACTTGGATTTTGGCATTGATCTGAAACCTGGGGCTGAGCCAATTTCTAAAGCACCTTACCGCATGGGACCTAAGGAATTGGAAGAGTTGAGAAAGCAGCTGGATGAGTTAGCAAGCAAGGGGTATGTAAGACCAAGTGTGTCCCCGTGGGGCGCACCAGTGTTGTTCGTAAAGAAGAAGGATGGGACAATGAGACTGTGCGTGGACTATAGAGAGCTTAACAATGTGACGATCAAGAATCGATATCCTCTACCTCGCATCGATGACCTTTTTGACCAGTTGAGTGGGGCTGGGGTGTTTTCCAAGATCGATCTAAGGTCAGGGTATCATCAGCTGAGAATCAAAGATGCAGATATTCACAAGACTGCGTTCAGATCGAGGTATGGGCATTATGAATTCGTAGTGATGCCATTTGGTTTGACTAATGCACCTGCTGTCTTCATGGACTTAATGAACAGGGTGTTTAGTCCTTATCTGGACCAGTTTGTGGTGGTGTTCATCGACGACATCTTGGTGTACTCCAAGAATAGAGAAGAGCATGCTAAACATTTGAGCTTGGTGTTACAGACTTTGAGAGACCATCAATTATATGCCAAGCTAAGTAAGTGCGAGTTTTGGCTCGAGAAGGTTGCCTTTCTGGGGCATGTGGTGTCTAAGGAGGGTGTGTCTGTTGACCCTAGCAAGATTGAAGCCGTATCAAAATGGGAGCGACCGAGGAATGTAGCCGATATCCGTAGTTTCTTGGGTTTGGCTGGTTACTACAGGAGGTTCGTGAAAGACTTTTCAAAGATAGCCAAACCAATGACTTCGTTGATGCGGAAAGAGAACAGATTCGTCTGGGATGAGAGCTGTGAGAAGGCATTTCTAGACCTGAAGGAGCGTCTCACCACAGCTCCTATCCTTGCATTGCCAGAAGGAAGTGAGAATTTTGAAGTGTATACTGATGCTTCTAAGAAGGGATTGGGATGTGTGCTGATGCAGAACGGGAGAGTAATTGCTTATGCTTCTAGACAGCTGAAGCCTTATGAGGAGAATTATCCAACGCATGATCTAGAACTTGGAGCGGTAGTTTTTGCACTTAAGTTGTGGCGACATTATCTTTATGGAGCTACATTTAAGGTGTATTCTGATCACAAGAGTTTGAAGTATATTTATACTCAGAGAGAGCTGAATATGCGTCAGAGAAGGTGGATAGAGCTTATTGGGGACTATGATATGGAGATTCTATACAAGGAGGGAAAGGCTAATGTCGTGGCTGATGCATTGAGTAGGAAGTCTGTTCACGCTCTGTGCACAGCTATGTCCAGATTGAGTATGTATCGTGAGTTGGGACAGATGGGAATCGCAGTAATAAGGAAAGGTGAGACCATGGGGGACTTGACGATCGAGCCTGAGTTATATGCTGAGATTCGAGAAAGACAGAAGGGTGATCCTAGAATTCAGAAATGGCGCGAGGCAGTGGACAAAGCTAGTGATGACGAGCCATATTCTAAGTTCGAGATTTTCAGCGATGATAGCTTGAGATTTGATGGCAGATGGTGTGTACCTGATGATGAGGAATTAAAGAGAAAGATTTTGGTCGAAGCTCATTCTACACCTTATTCCGTTCATCCTGGAGGGGATAAGTTGTACAAAGACCTGAAGAAAGCATTTTGGTGGCCAAAAATGAAGCAGGAGGTGGCTGAGTTTGTCTCTCGATGTTTGGTATGTCAAAGAGTGAAGGGAGAACATAAGAGGCCGCAAGGGAAGTTACAACCCCTTGATGTACCTGAATGGAAGTGGGAAAGCATATCGATGGATTTCATTGTACGCTTGCCTAGGACTTCGAGAGGGAATGACATGATTTGGGTTATCGTGGACAGGTTGACTAAGTCAGCCCATTTCATACCGATGAAGGAGACTTGGAGTAAAGCAGATTTAGCCAAGGCTTACGTTAAGCATGTGGTGAAGCTTCACGGTGTCCCTAAGGACATTATTTCTGATCGTGATTCGAGATTCATCTCTAAATTTTGGCAAGAGTTGCAAACATTGATGGGTACTACATTGAAGATGAGTACAGCATTTCATCCAGCAACAGATGGTCAGACGGAGAGGACAATCCAGACATTGGAGGATATGCTGAGGGCTTGTGTACTTGAGTTTGGCGGATCATGGGAGGACAGACTCGACTTGATAGAGTTTTCATATAACAACAGCTATCATGCTAGCATCGGGATGGCTCCTTTCGAGGCATTGTATGGGAGGAAGTGCAGGAGTCCAGTCTGCTGGGATGACCGAGCTGATACGGTGACTTTGGGACCTGAAATGATTCAAGAGATGATAGCACAAGTCCAGGTGATTCGTCAGAAGATGAGAGCCGCTCAGGATAGACAGAAAAGTTATGCCGATCTGAAGAGGAGTGACATCACATTTGAGGCGGGAGAGAAAGTTTTACTGAAAGTGTCGCCCATGAGAGGAGTGATGAGGTTTGGCAAGAGGGGCAAGTTGAGTCAGAAGTTCATTGGGCCATTCGAGATTTTGGAGCGAGTTGGTGAGGTAGCTTATCGATTAGCTCTACCTCCAGCTTTAGCCAGAGTGCATAATGTGTTTCATGTATCCCAGCTGAGAAGATATATCAGTGATCCTTCGCATATTCTCGATCATGAGGTCATCGAGGTCGATGAGCAGTTGACCTACGAGGAGAGACCCAAGGAAATACTGGACAGGAAGGTGCGGAAGACCAGAAATGGGGAGACTGCGCTTGTCAAAGTCTTATGGACAAATCATAATGTCGAGGAGGCTACTTGGGAGACTGAGGTTTCTATGCGGGAAAAATATCCGGAGTTGTTTTCTTGAGGTACGTTACGAGGACGTAACCTTCTTTTTAGGAGGGTAGAATGTGACGATTCGTGTTTTAAAGTACTTCTAATGTTTTATGATGTCACTTTCTGTGTTCGCTACATACTTTATCGATCAGTGTTGTGCTGACCTTGGGATGGTGAACTTCGGGACGAAGTTTATTTTAAGGGGGGAAGACTGTAATACCTCGTATTTTATTACGTTTTATTTATTTATTTATGATAGTTTTGTTAGTCTTCGATGACGAGGGTTATAACAAAGCGATATAGTGTAGTGGACAAGGGTTTTGCGCATCGTTTTTAGAGCCTTATAAGTATATATTTAGCAAACCCGTACTTAATTCGCGTTATGTGTGTATTGGAGTGCGTGCTGGGCTAATCTGACGCGGACTGTCACCATCGCTGGGCCTAGGGTTGCGTGCCCAAACCCTAGCCCATACACGTTAATCCTCATTGATTTCAGAAATTCTGAAATCAAGGCTCAGCCGTCCTATTTATGGCTCGGATTTGAGATTTTTTTGACCTAATCTATACACACACACACACTCCACCTCTCGCCGCCACTACTGTTTCTGCAAGGGAGCTCTTATCACGGTGGTTATAGGGCTGTAGGGTAATCGTTGACAAGGGCAAACAGGTATGAGACAAACACCATTCCGTTACTTTCTGATTTTCGTGTTACTGCGCTAGGTTTGGATCTCATTTGTCATTAATCCACATGCTCATAATCTCGTATTTTTGTGTGTTTGTAATCTGTGTTATGCCAGTATTATACATCAACCTTTGTCGAGACATCTTTAGTATATTAAGGTCTTCGTTTTCTAGTTTTCGTTTATGGTGATGCGTTACTATTTTCTGGGTTATTAATTCCTTGTTTCATCGAAAAACAGAGCATAGGAATGGGGGTTTTGTATGTGTCTTCGATCCCTCTAGTGTCAGTTAGTTTTCTGGGTTTTGGGTGTATGTGGCAGAACCGTAGAGTGGGGTGTCGATGGGTGGTGACTGTGACCTGTCGTGGGGTCTCACGGTGGTGGCGTGGTGGTTAGAGTTCAGTCAGTCAGTAGGGTTAAACAGAAAAGTATGTGGGCTGCGGGTATAAGTCGCCGTTAAACGACTGATGGTTACAGTGTATGCGTTTGTCTCTTGCACCAACGGAACCACTGTAGGCCAGTGGTGGACCTGCTGGTGTCGTGGGTGAGAGTGTGGGTCTGGACTGGTGTCGAGGGAAGGGTTTTGTCACGGTGGTCAGGGGATAATCTGGGTTTCTGGGTTCATGTCGAGTGGTCAGGGGGTTTTGTTGCGGTTGTTTGGTCACGGTGGTGGAAGTCGGTGGCCACTGGCCTCGCCCCTGGAACCACCGTGGCTCAGAGGCGAGCCTGGTGGCGCCAGTGGGGAGGTCAGGCGTTGACGGTGGTGCAGAAGCTGGTGTGAACGGAGGGTGGTCGCGGTCAGGTCGGGCTGTTTGGACTGTTATGTTTTACGTTTCAGATTTTGTTTAGAGTTTAGTTGCTTGTTTATTCCTCTTCTTTTCTTCTAATCATGGTTAACTAAATTAAATTAGGAATGGTAACAATATTAGTCATGTTAATTATGGCCAATATTACAATTATAACTATGTTAACATGATTAATATATATATTTCCTTATATCGTTGGTTGCTTAATTATTATTATTACATGCTTGTAATGTCTTGATTCGATAGTATAACTATTAATGAAACGGGATATTAAGTGATAAGAGTTGTTGTTATTATTTGTTAACGATATTGTGATAATTGAGTAAGTGTTCGTATGCTATTTTTAGTAAGTCCAAAAATAGTAATTCTATTTGTAGTAAGTTAAAATTTTCTATGATAATTGTATTCTACGGGCAAGCTTATATGTGGATAGATTCATCATGCGTTATAAATAAATTAGTTGGAACATGTCTAAGTAATTTTAGTAGCGTTTAATTATACGAGTAGAGTTTAATATTAAGTAATAAATATATAGGAACGGAATTCGAGGTGGAATACTTCTAGAGGTTGATTTCATTGCAGACTTGCTTTACAGGTAGGTTACACTGGAACTACTTTTGTATTGTGTTGTGTTTATATGTGAATTGGATGCTATGGATGCAAGTATGATTATTCATGAGATGCATATACATTATTGGTTTTTCATTATTATTGCATTCATAAGCATGGCCTGAGTACGGTTACAGATTGAGATGAGGATGAGATATTATTGGGCCCAGGCTAGCTCTGCAGGGCTAGACCTGGTGACCTCAGCTGTTGAGCTGGTGTTCGGCGACGGCCGAGTATAGTCTGCCGGGAGTTTCGGTATGGCTGGGAGACACGGGTTTGAGAAAGAGAATGAGAATGAGAAGGAGAATGAGTTTGAGCTCGAGCATGGCATAGTTAATTGCATATACTGTTTGTTTACATGAATATTATTGTGTTATCCTACTCAACCGCGAGGTTGACAGTGTATTCGTGTTCACCTACGATGATCCGGAATGGGGAGTAGATCTTTCAGGTCAGAGACAGCGGGACTAGAATTGGGCATGGAAGAGAGAATTGGACTGGACCTCCCTAGCTGCTAGATCACTTAGTCTCGTTGTTGTAGTAGAACATTTGTTTTTATTCAGTTGCTGGAAGTTTGAACTAAGTTTTTGTAATAGCTCAGTTAACTATTTATCTTTAAAGTTCTGCGCTTCTTTCACTATGTATATCTACTACCCTGGTCTAACCAGGATGGTAACAGTCGTATTTACCCTGGAAGTCCTAGTTCAGGCTCCTAGGTAAATGGGGGTGTTACAGCTTCCTTTGCAGCTTCGGAAGCTTTCAAGTACTCAGACTCTGTTGTAGAATCTGTTGTAACGCTCTGTTTGGAACTCTTCCAACTGACTGCTCCACCATTAAGAGTAAAGACAAAACCCGACTGAGATTTAGAATCATCACGATCGGTTTGGAAACTAGCATCTGTGTAACCCTTAGCACTTAGCTCCATGTCTCCACCATATACTAGTGCCCAATCCTTTGTCCTTCGTAAGTACTTAAGGATGTTCTTGACGACTATCCAGTGACTTTCACCTGGATTATTTTGGTAACGGCTGACCATACTCAATGCATATGCCACGTCAGGACGTGTGCACATCATGGCATACATGATCGACCCTACTGCCGAAGCATAAGGTATCCGACTCATGCGTTCAGTTTCTTCCGGTGTTGTAGGTGATTGTTTCTTACTCAGATGCACCCCATGAACAACAGGAAGGTAACCTCTCTTGGAGTTTGTCATACTGAATCTGTCAAGAATCTTATCTATATAATCTTCTTGACTCAATGCTAACATCCTTTTCGATCTATCTCTATAGATGCGGATGCCTGGAATCCTCTGTGCCTCACCCAAATCTTTCATTTTAAAATGGTTCCTTAACCATGTATTAACCGACGAAAGCATGGGAATGTCGTTTCCAATTAGTAGTATATCATCTACATACAATACTACGAATACGATTTTACTCCCACTTGACTTGATATACAGACATGGTTCTTCGACACTTCGAATGAATCCGTTCTGTTTTATCACGTCATCAAAACGATGATTCCAACTCCGTGATGTTTGCTTAAGTTGATACGTGCCTATTTTATGCATTTTATTTATTCTTTTGGCACGTATTTTCTTATATTTTCGTGACTTTTAGTTGTTATTTCTCCCGAAACGGTTTACTTTGGCATTTCTATGTTTTAAATGTAGGAATACGCGGAAGTGAGCAAAACTGAACTTTATTTGCCTTTTAGAAGCCGTTTTGAGTAATAATGCGGAGCAAGGAATCGGATTGCACACCCGAGATGTTGTTATTGGGCCAAATTCAAGATAATACGAACAGAAGCGGTCGACCGACCCATCAGAGAGGTCGACCGACCTAAGCCCAAATCACGGAAAAAGTCCAGCATCGACAGAAGCGGTCGGCCGACCCGAATAAGAGGTCGACCGACCCAGGAGCTGTTCCCGCATCTTTTATTCCGTGTTTTACTTACCTAATTTGTAATTAGAACTTATTTAAGAAGACCTAAACTCTGAAAATTAGGTCAAGCAATTCTATTAGAAAAGCAATTTTTATTAGAGAAACAATTTATGTTAGAAAGACTCCATAGTTAGAAAGAGATTTTATTCCAAGTTTTCATCTTTTGTTCTTAATTCCAATTAAGTTGTAAGTTTGCTACAATCAATCTTTCCTTTTTAATTTAATCTTGTTGTTCATCTTCTTGTTGTTTCTTAATTCATGTTTTCCCCTGTCATTGTCATCTTTAATTATGTTAATTCCTTTTAAGTTCTTAGTTATTGTTAGTTTCATAATTAAAAGTATGCATAGCTAATTCTTGTGATTAGGAATTAGGGGAACCATGGTAAAGACTTGATTTTGATAAGTTTAATGATCGAATTACCAATCCCCCATTGTTGTTGGTGAACTAATCCTTAGGATTGAAAGATTATTAGGATTAGTTTAACAACAACTTTGGGATTGCCCTTGAACGAAAGTTTAGTGCTTTTCTAGGAACCCTAAGACCGTAAGGATTGGGTAGATTATTGACCTAAAGGTTTATTCTTTGTTCCTTGGGATTGTGTTATTTGGTTTTTTTACCTTTCATTGACTTGTCTTAACCATGGGGAACCAAAGTTCCTAATCCCCTTTTTACTTTGTTTTATTTCTCTTGTTTATTTTGTCCTTTTAGTTATTAGTTTAAATCTTAAATCAACCCCCCTTTTTTGGTTACTTGTAATAGACTTTAAATTCACAAACATAATTAACCTTGTCTCCTTGTGGTTCGACCCTTGACTTATCCTATCTAAGTTTAAGCTGAGGTTTTATAAATCTTATCTTTGGCACCCCTTAACGACGGGTGTCAAATTTTGGCGCCGTTGCCGGGGAGACGGTATAATTTTGTTTGTTAATTTTTAGTTTATTATTTTTCTTGTCTTAAGGAACTTAGGTTCCTTAGGACCGTTACTTACCTTTTCTTCTATTTTTGCTTTAGAAGACAGGTTTTTGAGAGGAAGGCTTGAGTACTCTCTTGTTTAGATATGGATTCTATTTATGACCACCTACAGCCAAAGGCTCAAGATTTACCGAAGGGATTCGCCTTGCCTACCCCCACCACTGGCTCCTTTGTGCTCCACCCAAATAACATCTTTATGGTGGAACGGAGTCAGTTTTCTGGTCTACCCGACGAGGATCCTTTGAAGCATGTTACGACCTTCACGGATTATTGCTGTTCCATACCCATACTTGACGGGGTGACTCGAGATGAGGTGCTGGCAATGATGTTCCTGTTCTCATTAAAAGATGCCGCGCGAGATTGGTACCGCTACCTTGATAGGGCAGCTGAGAAGGTTACGGATTGGACTTCCTTAGCATTGGCTTTTTACAAGAAATACTTTCCTCTTGCAAAGGCCGAAGACTTGAGAAGCCAAATCACTAACTTTCAACAAGGGCCTGATGAAGGATTTTGTGAAGCATGGGATCGGTTCAAGAAATTGGTCCGTTCTATCCCTCACCATAACTTTCAACAATGGTACTTGTGTAACCAGTTTTACAACGCCCTTTACGATGACTATAAGATGATTCTTGATGCGGCCGCCAATGGGAGATTCCAGAATAACACCGACCATATGAAGGGTTGGGAAACCATTGAAGACATGGCGGTGCATAGGGCAGCCTTTAAGAGTTCACGTGGGAATTCGCGGAGGCTGAATGTGGAGATGAATAGAGTGATGGCTCTTGAGACAACAGTTGAAGCCCGTTTTGAAAAGCTTGAGGCAACCCAGCTGAAGCTTGAAAGTGCGAACCTAGTTACTACGGTTGACAGCACGGGTGAGATTGAGAACTTGAGAGCTCTTGTTGATGTTTTAACAAGGCAGGTTATAGAGATGGGAAAGGCTCAAATTGCATCCTCAAAGGCTTTTGAAGAACACTTGACAAACATAGCCAACCGAATAACTAGCTCTCCAGCTAGTTGTGAGGGACCCATGGAGACGTTGAATGCCATAAATCTTAGGAGTGGCCGTGTTTGTGAAGGATCAGCCCAAAAAGACGATTCTGCCGAGGTTCAAAACAAAGAAACTGATCCCGTCAACAGGTCAGGAGGTCGACCGACCCCTACTGTAGGTCGACCGACCTCGGTTCCTGACGTGAGATCAAATTCTGGAGAAAAGAAAATTTCAGATGTTGCAGAGTCTGGTCGGCCGACCGCTGTTGTAGGTCGACCGACCGACGTTCCTGAGCAGAATGTTGTTTTAACTCCGGAATCGCTGGATTCCTCCTTCATTCAAGGCCTCACCAAAATATTAAAACTAAAAAAGCCAAAGGTTGCTGATACTATGGCTAATGTCACCGTTCCTTATCCCGAAAGAGTGAAAAATTCAAAAGAGGATCGGAAATTTGGTAAGTTTTTGGAGATGGTGAAGAATCTTGAGGTAACCATCCCTTTCACTAATTTAATTACCCATGTACCTTCTTATGCTAAGTTCATGAAAGATATCTTGAGTCGTAAGAGAAATTTTCAGGACGACGGTGTTGTTGCTTTTATGGAAGAATGTTATGTTCTTTCACAAAATAATATAGCACCCAAGTTAAAGGACCCAGGTAGCTTTTCTATCCCTTGTACCATAGGTAATCATGTTATAGGGAAAGCCCTTTGTGATCTAGGGGCTAGTGTCAGTGTTATACCTTATTCTGTATGTGAAAGACTTGGTTTAGGTAGACTTAAAGTCACCAATATTACCCTACAGATGGCTGATAGATCAACCCAAAGACCATTAGGGGTCTTGGAGGATGTCCCAGTTAGAGTGGGAAAGTTTTTTATTCCTGTTGATTTCGTTGTTTTAGACATTGCTGAGGATAGTCAAATACCTATTATTTTAGGTAGACCATTTTTACACACAGCTGGGGCTGTAATAGATGTCAAACGCGGGACCATTACTTTAGAAATTGGAGATGAAATTATCGAGTTTAGTCTTGCCCATAAGGCAACTATTCCTACTAATGATACTTGTTGCTCCATTGACATTATAGACAGGAATGTTATCCTTAATTGGAGGGAATCCTTGACCAAGGATCCCTTAGATGATCTGACAATTTTGGATAAGTATGCAGGAAATCCAGCTGAGGATGCTGAAGAGCTGGATGAGATTGAAGAGGATGAGATAGAAGAAGAGGAAGAGGAGTATGAGTTCACTGAAGAAGAGAATGAGAGGCTCATAAGCCTAGCTAATACAAATCTGGTAAACATGTGCTATTCCATTAGTACTGATTCTGTTCAGGCGGTTGAGGTAAACGTACCAGAGCGTAAGCCACTTCCTCCTAATCTTAAGTATGTTTTCTTAGATGATACTAAACAGTACCCTGCGATTGTTAGTTCTAAACTTAGTCCTGACCAACTTTCTGCCTTAATGAGTGTTCTCAAAAAGAATAGGAAAGCTCTAGGTTATTCTTTGGATGATATTAAGGGCATAAGCCCTGATGTTTGCATGCATAAAATAGAGTTAGAAGAAGGGCATAAGCCTTATAGACAGGGACAGCGTAAGTTGAATCCTAAGATGCAGGATGTGGTTATGGCTGAGGTAATGAAACTTCTTGATGCAGGTATTATCTATTCAGTTGGCAACTCTAAGTGGGTTAGCCCAGTTCAGGTGGTTCCTAAGAAAGGAGGAACCACAGTGGTTAAGAATGATAAAAATGAGTTAATACCAACTAGAGTTGTAACCGGGTGGCGGATGTGCATTGATTATAGACAGTTAAATACCGCCACCAAGAAAGACCATTTCCCCCTTCCTTTTGTTGACCAAATGACTGAAAGACTGGCTTCTAATAAATTCTTCTGTTTTCTAGATGGTTATTCAGGTTTTTTTCTAGATTCCCATCCATCCTAATGATCAGAGTAAGACTACTTTTACATGTCCACAGGGTGTTTTTGCTTATCGCAGGATGCCTTTTGGGTTATGCAATGCTCCTGCAACCTTTCAAAGGTGTATGATGGGTATCTTTTCTGACTTTATAGAAAACATTATGGAGGTATTTATGGATGATTTCTCTGTTTATGGTAATGCTTTTGATCAATGCTTAGCTAATCTTGATAAAGTCTTGCAGCGATGTATTGATGTAAACCTTGTCCTAAATTGGGAAAAGTGTCATTTTATGGTTACTAAAGGGGTAGTATTAGGGCATCTAATTTCAGATAAAGGTATACATGTAGATAAAGCAAAGGTCAGGTGATTGAGCAATTACCCCCTCCTGTTAATGTCAAGGGGGTGAGAAGTTTCTTAGGACACGCAGGTTTCTACAGGCGTTTCATTAAGGACTTCTCTAAGATTGCTAAACCACTTACACAATTGCTTCTTAAAGATGTCATCTTTGATTTTACTGATGAGTGCCTTTCAGCTTTTAACAGGTTGAAGGAAGCTTTGATCTCAGCACCAATCATTCAGCCACCAGATTGGGATCTCCCATTTGAGATCATGTGCGATGCTAGCGACTACGCTGTAGGTGCTGTGCTAGGTCAAAGGAAGAACAAGGCTCTTAATGCTATTTACTATGCGAGCCGCACCCTAGATGAGACTCAAGTCAACTATTTCACTACTGAAAAGGAGATGCTAGCTGTCATATTTGCCTTAGAAAAATTCAGGTCCTATTTAGTAGGTAATAAGGTAATTGTTTACACTGACCATGCAGCTTTGAAAGGTCTTTTTCAGAAGAAGGATTCAAAGCCAAGGCTTTTAAGATGGATACTCCTTCTCCAAGAGTTTGACATTGAGATTAGGGACAAGAAAGGCGCAGAAAACGTGGTAGCCGACCACCTATCTCGCCTACAGTTGACTGATGGGGAAGATTCTTTACCTATTGATGATTCATTTCCTGATGAGAGTTTATTTATCATTAATAGTTCAGGTTCTTATCCCCCTCCTTGGTATGCTGATTTTGCTAACTTTGCTGTCACAGGTAAAATCCCTCCTGAGTTGTCATGGCAACAAAAGAAGAGATTTATGTTCGATGCAAAACAGTGTTTTTGGGATGACCCTTATGTTTTTAAAGAATGCGGAGATGGACTTATCCGGAGATGCGTCCCCCAATGGGAGGTGAAGGACATTCTGGAAGCGTGTCACTCTTCTGCATATGGCGGTCACCACGGTCCATCTAGGACCGTGGCCAAGGTATTACAGTCTGGTTTTTATTGGCCTACTTTGCATGCTGACTGTAGGAATTTTGTAGGAAACTGTGATGCTTGTCAAAGAACTGGGAATGTCTCAAAAAGACACGAGATGCCACAAGTTGGTATTTTAGAGGTAGAGATTTTTGATGTCTGGGGCATTGATTATCAAGGACCTTTTCCCAGTAGTCAAGGTAACAGGTATATTCTTGTGGCTGTTGATTATGTGTCTAAGTGGGTAGAAGCTATTGCTACTCCCCATTGTGATGCAAAGGCTGTTATTAAGATGTTTAAAAAAATCATATTTCCTCGTTTTGGTGTCCCTAGGGTTGTCATAAGTGATGGAGGTATGCATTTTAAGGAGAAACGCTTAGGTGACTTGTTAAATAAATTCGGTGTCCAACACCGTAGGGGTTTAGCTTATCACCCTCAGACTAGTGGTCAAGTTGAGATCTTTAATAGGGAACTCAAGGAGACCCTAGCCAAAGTAGTTTCTAAGTCTAGGAAAGATTGGAGCCTAAAACTTGATGATGTTTTATGGGCTTATAGAACCGCGTTCAAAACCCCAATAGGAATGTCACCATTCCGATTGATTTATGGTAAGACTTGTCATTTACCAGTAGAGTTAGAACGTAAGTCTTGGTGGGCCATATGTGATCTTAATGTAGACCCTAATATTTCCCGTGAGAAACGTTTGTTACAGCTCAATGAGTTAGAAGAATTCAGATTGTTAGCCTATGACAATGCCAGGATTTACAAAGAGAAAACTAAGCGCTGGCACGACAAGAGAATCATTAGGCGTGATTTTCAGGTAGGTGATAGGGTGTTGCTTTTTAACGCTCGTATTCGTCTTTTTCCTGGTAAGCTGAAATCCAGGTGGAGCGGACCCTACACCATCACAGCTGTCTCAAAATTCGGGTCAATCGAATTAGAAACCTCATCTGGTGAGAGGTTCAAGGTCAATGGCCAATATGTGAAGCACTTCCGAGGAGAGAACGAATTTGTCGGAAAGGTCGAAGTTTCTTACTTTGACCCTTTTTAGGATGCTTCATGATAGGTAAAAAGGTCGTGCGGGACCTCTTAAATCAGCGCTAGACTGGAGGCAACCCGTGCTCTAGCTTAAGTTTACGCTTTTTTTTTTATTATTATTTCCGTTTTATCCTTGATGAAATTTTAAGTTTCTGCAGAAAAATAAAAGAACTCGTCAGTACAGCGGTCGACCGACCCAACTACTAGGTCGACCGACCTTCTGGCAGCTTTAAATGTATTCTGACAGGTTAAGTAAAATTTGCAGAACAGGTAGGAAGGACGGAGGTTGACCGACCTAGAATTGCGGTCGACCGACCGCGCGTGTTTTTTTTTCCGGTTTTTTTTTTTTGAGTCAAAGTCACGGGTGTTTTGTGTTTTGAAAACACAATTTTTGCCTTCATTTGCTCACACTTTCTGCATCCCTCTTTCCCTCTTAAAACCCTAAAAACACCCACCTTCTTCATCCTTCACTAATTTGCTTGCTCTCTTTCAATTTCCTCCATTCAAGGTATGTTTTTCTTAGTTTTCTTTCTCTTTTTCGTTCCATAGCATCTTAATTCCGTTTTAGGTAGTGTTAGTTTGTCTTTTTGAGTTTAATTTTGCTCTTAATTTCGTTTCCATGCTTGTTTGTGTGTTTTTCTTTTAGTTTTCTTCTTCCTTTTGATTTTATATTCTTAGATCTGTAATTTGTGTGTGATTTCGTGCTGTTAGGGTTAGTTTAATTCTTCCTTTCAAATTATATGCCATTTTTCCGCACGATTTCAGCCCCGAAAATCCGACTCTGACACTGTTCACGGTCGACTGACCCAAAACTGAGGTCGGCCGACCAAACTTTGATTTTCCTGAGTTTCGTAATTTGCAGATTTTGAATTTTTTTCTGATAGTCGGTCGACCGACCCAAAACTGAGGTCGGCCGACCAAGACTGTGTTTTTCCTGAGTTTCTTTTTTGCAGTTCCTGACATTTTTTTCGTTAGTGGTCGACCGACCTAGGTTTGCAATCGGCCGACCTGTCGTGCTACAGGAATTTTAATTTTACTCGCGAAAATGGTCGACCGACTTATCTGGATAGTCGGCCGACCCATGTCTGTTACAGGAGTTTCTGATTTTCGATTTTCGTTCCTATATTTGTTAAAGAAATGTTTTCATATTTACACAAGACTTATGTTTTATTGAACTTTTCAGATTTACAATGTCTAGCCGAGAACAAAGTGGAAAGCGCTCCCGCACTTCGGGTGCAAGCACCTCTAGAAGCCGTGTTCCTAGGTCGAGAGGATTGACGGTGCAAGACACGGATAGTCTACCAAACTATCCGCAAATCATTTTCAGCACTCCGACCCAGAAAGCCCGATTCCTCCATCTCACCGCTTATTGCTTGGTAGTGGCAACCCGGTTCCTTTGTGTTCCAACCTTGCAAGCCTTGGGATGTCATGATGAGGTGGTGTCCTTGCTCAATGGGACGGGATTCACAGGACTTGTCACTATGGATGAGTTCACCTATTCCCTTCTCACTCTTGAGTTCTTTTCTTCCTTTACTTTTGATATTAGAGCATATCACCCCGACTATGATAATGTTTGCATTTCTTTTCGTTTATTCAAAGAAACTTTTTCTTTAACTTTAAACCAATTTGCTCAGTTTCTAGGCTTATCTTCTACGGGTCTTACGGATGACCCCACTGGGTCATATAATGATTTGTGGTCCTGTCTTTCTGATTCCAGCGATGGGAAGAAGAAAAACAGTACTGTTCACCTTCCCGCCCCCCGTTATTATTTGCGTCTTTTGGCCAACACTGTTTTCGGCCGCAAAGAGTCTCAAAATGTTAACAACATTGAGCTCTCCATTTTGTCTGGTTATCTTAACATCAGACGTACGGGTCAGCAGTTTTATAACACTGCTTATTTGGTCGCCTCTCACTTCATGTCGGTGGGCGAGGGAACTTCCTTGACTACTATTGTTTGTGGTGGGCTAGTCACTCGATTAGCCCGCTCTCTTGTCCCCCAGTTCCCTCGCTATGAGGATGCGATTGACACTCTCTCCCGGTTCATGGACATGGCTTATGTCAGGTCCGTGCGTTGGGTGAACAGGAGAAATTATTGGAAGGTAGACACCTACCTCAGTGATCGCATCCCCATCACCATGGCTCCCCCTATGTTACCCCTTTTTACTGTTGTAGGGGAGCCCAGAACACTACTCCCGTCTTACCGCCTCCCACTTAAAGGAGGCGCCTTTAGAGGCCATAGGGTCCCTGCTCCCGGTGGCCACCATACCACATCTGGGACGGGGTACCCAGCTGATTTTACTGCTGCTCCTAATGTTTATGTTCCTCCTTTTGTTGATGACAGATCTCTGCCACAAATGATGGCAGGCCTTTGCAGACAGTTCAACCAAAAACAGTTGAACGATAGTCTTTGCCAATATCCGGTTTACAAGGAGTATGCCACTCAGGGTAGGCTCCCAACCGGCCCATGGACTCACCCCACCTGGTACACACCTCTCGCAGGCGGTCGTGTCCACGGTGATGCTTCAGGCTCTGCCTCGGGAACAGGCATAGGGTCTGAAGAGGAGGACGAGGAGGAGGAAGGAGGAGAGGACTCTAAGCCGGATTTCGACTCAGAGGGATAGGGACATGCTTGACCTTACCCTCTTTGGGGTTCGGTTTGGGGAGGTCCCTCCATCTTGTAAGTAGTTTTTCTTTTATTTTCCCTTTAGATTTCAAATTTTTTCCCTCTAGATTTCCAGTTTTCCTCTCCTTCCTCCTTAGACTCTTTTTGTAATTTCTAGTCCTTTTCCTTTCTTTGTTTGCTTCTTTTCTGCCTACCCCCATCCCTATGCTTGGTTGTATGCTGATGAGCACAATGGGGGCATTGTGCGTTTTGGTTTGGGGAGGGTGTTTGCATACTCCTTTGTGAGTATGCAATTGTCTTTGTGTCTTTTGTTTTTCATTCCTTTAGGTGTTTTTCTTATTTTCGTTTTCTTTTGTCGTGTGTTCTTCCCTGTCGCGCGTTCTTCTCTGTCTTAAGTTTTTAGGTCGAGTCGGAACGGACGAATACAATTTACGCCTCACATATCACATATTGCCTTGCCTTGCATTTTTTCAAAAATTTTCAAGCTAGTCTTTTGCATTATCTACGAGTTTTTGTTGATTTCATGCTAAATTATTAGACTTGACTCTCTTCTTGGCAAGCTACTACATATTCTAAGGATTAGAGCTTAATAAATCGGTGACATCCATGACCGATTTCATGTAGGTTTGTGAGTAGTTTCTCCTCTTGAGGCATGTCACATCAATATGCATAAACATTGAATCCTTTTTACCCATTTGCTACATTCAAAAAATTGCCTACCCTAGCCGAGCTAGTAATGTAGTGATGGGACTGTTTTAGTTATTCTTTGGTTGTGCTTCATTGATAACTCGTGATTTTGTGAGAACGATGGAAAGAAAAAAAAAGATGAGAAGAAAAAAATATATATATGAAAAATATATATCGAAAAAAAAAGGAAGAGAAAAGAAATGAAAAAAAATTGAAAAAAAAACGAATCAGCCTGTTTTCAAGGCTGGTCGGTCGACCTGCATTCTGGGTCGGTCGACCAGGACCATTGAACAGGTTATTTCTGAAAAAAAAAAAGAGGAAGAAAGAAAGGAAAGGAGAAAAAAAAAAAAAGGAGAAAATTGGAAAAGTTGTGATTTTTGCTCCCAATTTTTGAGCATTGGCATGTATGAAAAAGTAATAAGAAGTGATCCTATAGTATGGATAGACGGTTGTTAGCTCGGTTTAACCCCTCTTCCCATAACTTATTTTAACCCCTTCTTACCTTTAGCCTCACAATTCCAAAAAAATCGCCTCGGCATGTGTCATGGTTATCTAGTGTGGGAATGCATATGTACGGTTGTAGAGATTCTATTCATGTTAGATTGCAGGCATGTTCTTACGGGTCGCAGATAGGTGAGAGTCTTTACTTTTATTTATCTTCTTATCTTTCACATATAAATTTGACCCTTTGCTTTCATGAGTGTCTCGAGCGTACCGCGAGAGTCCAATTAGAACGAGTCTTGCAAGGTTGAAATTTTAGCATGCTATTCCAACATGTCCAATTCGTTTTGCTCTTGACATTATGCTTGATTATGTTTGAAGATTGCATTAAATTGGTTAGGCATGGTGTTGTGTTTGGTTGTAAAAAGTGTGAAATCCGTTCCATTAGAAGTTTTCCTTTTCTTTTGAGTCTTAGTGCTTGCTTGAGGACAAGCAAGGTTTGGTTTGGGGAGTTTGATACGTACCTATTTTATGCATTTTATTTATTCTTTTGGCACGTATTTTCTTATATTTTCGTGACTTTTAGTTGTTATTTCTCCCGAAACGGTTTACTTTGGCATTTCTATGTTTTAAATGTAGGAATACGCGGAAGTGAGCAAAACTAAACTTTATTTGCCTTTCAGAAGCCGTTTTGAGTAATAATGCGTAGCAAGGAATCGGATTGCACACCCGAGATGTTGTTATTGGGCCAAATTCAAGATAATACGAACAGAAGCGGTCGACCGACCCATCAGAGAGGTCGACTGACCTAAGCCCAAATCACGGAAAAAGTCCAGCATCTACAGAAGCGGTCGACCGACCCGAATAAGAGGTCGACCGACCCAGGAGCTGTTCCCGCATCTTTTATTCTGTGTTTTACTTACCTAATTTGTAATTAGAACTTATTTAAGAAGACCTAAACTCTGAAAATTAGGTCAAGCAATTCTATTAGAAAAGCAATTTTTATTAGAGAAACAATTTATGTTAGAAAGACTCCATAGTTAGAAAGAGATTTTATTCCAAGTTTTCATCTTTTGTTCTTAATTCCAATTAAGTTGTAAGTTTGCTACAATCAATCTTTCCTTTTTAATTTAATCTTGTTGTTCATCTTCTTGTTGTTTCTTAATTCATGTTTTCCCCTGTCATTGTCATCTTTAATTATGTTAATTCCTTTTAAGTTCTTAGTTATTGTTAGTTTCATAATTAAAAGTATGCATAGCTAATTCTTGTGATTAGGAATTAGGGGAACCATGGTAAAGACTTGATTTTGATAAGTTTAATGATCGAATTACCAATCCCCCATTGTTGTTGGTGAACTAATCCTTAGGATTGAAAGATTATTAGGATTAGTTTAACAACAACTTTGGGATTGCCCTTGAACGAAAGTTTAGTGCTTTTCTAGGAACCCTAAGACCGTAAGGATTGGGTAGATTATTGACCTAAAGGTTTATTCTTTGTTCCTTGGGATTGTGTTATTTGGTTTTTTTACCTTTCATTGACTTGTCTTAACCATGGGGAACCAAAGTTCCTAATCCCCTTTTTACTTTGTTTTATTTCTCTTGTTTATTTTGTCCTTTTAGTTATTAGTTTAAATCTTAAATCAACCCCCCTTTTTTGGTTACTTGTAATAGACTTTAAATTCACAAACATAATTAACCTTGTCTCCTTGTGGTTCGACCCTTGACTTATCCTATCTAAGTTTAAGCTGAGGTTTTATAAATCTTATCTTTGGCACCCCTCAACGACGGGTGTCATAAGTCCATAGATGGAACGCTTGAGCTTTCACACTTTCTTAGGATGTTTATGATCGATGAAACCCTCAGGCTGTATCATATACAGTTGTTCTTCCAAAAACCCGTTTAGGAAGGCGGTTTTCACATCCATTTGCCTGATCTCATAATCATGAAATGCGGCTATCGCTAAGATAATCCGAATAGATCTAAGCATTACGACTGGAGCAAATATTTCATCATAGTGCAACCCGTGTACTTGAGTGAAACCTTTTGCCACCAATCGTGCTTTATAAACATCTGGTTGTCCATCTAGTGCACGCTTTATCTTATAAAGCCATTTGCACTGTAGGGGTTTTACTTTTTCAGGCAAATCAACCAAATCCCATACTTGATTCTCTTGCATGGAATCTATTTCGGACTGCATGGCTTCGAGCCATAGCTTAGAGTCGGAACATGTCATGGCTCCTTTGTAGGTAGTTGGTTCGTTACTCTCAAGGAGTAATAGGTTTTCTGCACCACCTTCCTCAACCATACCAATGTATCGGTCTGGGGGGTGAGAAACTCGAACCGTCCTCCTAGGTTCCTCTGGAATGGATACCATAGCAGATGCGGAAGGAACACTTTCTTCCATCACACTGTTGGTTTCTGGTTCTTGAACCTCTGACAGATCAAAAGTTCTACTACTCTGTTTGTTCGAGAGAAACTCTTTCTCTAAAACCTTCGCACTAGCCGCAACAAACACTCTTTGTTCGGTAGGTGAGTAAAAGTAGTGACCAAAAACTCCTTTGGGATAACCTGATGTCTTGACTGATCGTGGGCCTAGCTTGTCTTCGTGTCTCCACTTGACATAAGCTTCACAGCCCCAAACCCGAATAAAGGACAAGTCAGGAACTTTTCCTTTCCACATCTCATATGGAGTCTTGTCTGCTGCTTTAGTCGGACTTCGGTTAAGTATTATAGCAGCTGATTGAAGAGCAAATCCCAATAATGAATCAGGCACAACCGTGTGACTCATCATGGATCGAACCATATCTAATAAAGTTCGATTTCTCCGTTCGGATACACCATTTAATTGTGGAGTTCCAGGTGGAGTCAACTGCGATACAATACCACAGCCTTTCAGGTGTTGATCAAACTCAGTCGAAAGATACTCGCCACCACGATCAGATCGAAGTGCCTTTATCTTCCTATCCAATTGGTTCTCAACCTTATTTTGGAATTCCTTGAACTTGTCAAAGGATTCACTTTTATGTTTCATTAAATAGACATACCCGTATCTACTTAAATCATCCGTAAAAGTGATGAAATATCTATAGCCGTCTCTTGCTGTGATTGTCATAGGACCACATACATCTGTATGTATGAGTCCTAGAAGATCACTAGCTCGCATTCCAATACCTTTAAAAGAAATACGAGTCATCTTTCCGATGAGACATGATTCACACGTACCAATTGATTCGTAATGAAATGGTGGTATTGATCCATTCTTAATGAGTTTCTCTACGCGTTTTTCATTGATGTGTCCCATTCGACAATGCCATAGATACGTTTGTTCTTTATCACCTGTTTTAGCCCTTTTATTATTCCCATGATAAACCTCGGTGGTTTGGTCTAAAACATATATTCCGTTTACGGAAACAGTTTTTCCATAAATCATATCGTTTAATGAAAAAGTACAACAATTGTGCTTAATATTAAAACAAAAACCTTCTAAATCCAAAACAGAAATAGAAATAATGTTTTTCGACAAACTAGGAACAAAATAACAATTATTTAAAAATAACTCAAAACCACTAGGTAGTTTGAGTACATAAGTTCCTATGGAGACAGCTGCAACCTTTGCTCCATTTCCAACACGAAGGTCAACGTCCCCTTTCTCAAGTTTGCGGACGTCCCTTAAACCTTGTGGCTGTCACTCGTCCAGCCTTGATATCCTCGAGGTACTTAGGGCAGTTCCTTTTCCAATGCCCAGACTTGTGGCAATGGTGGCACTATCCGTCTTTCCCTTTGCTCTTAGTTTTGGCCTTTGAGTTACTGGTCTCACCAGGTCCACTCTTGGGCTTCAGCTGCTTTCTTTTGAACTGAGGCTTCTTAACATTTAAGGGAGCCTTTGCCTTTCCCTTTCCCTTCCAATTAGCTTGTATGACAAGGACGTCCTTGTAACACCCCATTTATTTAAGAGCCTTTAGCAAGACATTCTCAAATAAATAGAGCTGTTACCATCTCGGGTGTCCGAGGTAGTGAGTAACAATGTAAAACACCCAAAGTACTTTATATAAAAATGCTAAAATTTAAAACTTGGTTATTACAGTTACTACATAACGGAAAAGAAAATAAAACTGATGAGCGTTCTAGATGTGATATAATTCTAAGTCGTTCCAAAGTATGCATCTCACGTCATGCCCCAACTCCTAGCTCATCTGTCTCTGACCTGTAGAATCTACTCCCCATTCCGGATCATCGTAGGTGTACACGAATACACTGTCAACCTCGCAGTTGAGTAGGGTAACACGATAATTATAATGCAACAATTATGATATGCAAATGCAATGATGTGCTCGAGCTCAATCTCAATATTATTCTCAATCACAAATCTCAATCTCAAACCCGTAACACCCAGCCATACCGAACCTCCCGGCAGACTATAATCGGCCGTCGCCGAACACCAGCATAACAGCTGAGGTCACCAGGTTTAGTCCTGCAGAACTAGCCTGGGCCCAATAATATCTCATCAATAATATCTCATCATCTCAAATCCGTATCCAATGCATATGTCATGCTTATGAATGCAATATAAAAATGTTCAACCACTATATATCATTCTCATAATAATCACACTTGCATCCATAACATACAATATACACATCCATTCAAGGCACGTCATAAAATATGGTACCAGTGTATCCTACCTGGAATAGCAAGTCTGAAAAGCAAACACCGTCTAGAAATACTCCACGTCGAAACCCATTCCTATAAACCATTACTTTATATCAATTCTCTGTTTAGCGTAATACGTTCATAACTAAGCAACTAATCAACTTCGTAATATAACCCTTTATATAAATTAGTTAACTCAAACGACTCGTCTCCATTATTTTATAACTAAATTCAATTAAATAAACGACCATAGCAATTATATTCGAACTATTGATAACCGTCACATACTTATATATAAAAAAAAAATTCACCTAACACTTATATAATTCAATATCATAAACAACTTTTACTAATAAAAATAAACAATAAAACAATATTAATAATAATAATAATAATAATAACAATAATAACAACAATAATATAATAATAATAACATATACAGCCAAAACAACAACAATAACAATAATAATAATATAATAATATAATAATGATAATAATAATAATAGTCATAATATTAATACTACACGTCCATGACAAACAACGACAACAACAACATAACATAACAGACAACAGCCGCGACAATCGACGCAACTCCGTAAACACTACTCGCACCCCTATTTCACGACATCACCGCCACCAACCAAGACACCCACGACCACCGCCAACTATCCTAGACTCAACTACGTACTACCAACTACAAACTCCACCCATAGGTCACCACCAAGGAGCACCACAGCAACCACCACGACCACCCAAAACAGCCTGCTCACTCTCTCTACTTTCAGCAACCGTCTCCAACACCCTCTTTTCTCACGCCCCTCTCTCTCTCTCCACCGACCCCGACAACTCCAGTGGCCACCACCGTGGTCACCACTGACCCACGGTGGTCCCATATGAACCCCTTATGACTCGTCTTTCCCTTTGTAGCCTCCTCGACATACAACATAAAACACGAACAACCCCTTTTTTTTACTCTGTTTTGACGCTACTGAATCCCTCTGCAAACCCGCCTCTAACTGTCTTGCCTCTGGTGGTGCTCCGGCCACCACGCACCACCCCACAGTACCTAATACAACCTATAAACACCCTACTTCCACTACCCAGCCCCTTGTACCAACATCTCAATCAATACCATAGTTCGAAATATATAAAACAAATAAACAGATGAACGCGAATGGCGAAATAAAACGAAGCTTACCATGATTGCTATAGTGTTAGCGATTTATGCTGGTGTTTGGGTTCAATCAATCTTTCATTCTTCCTCTATCCCATGGTGATTGCTAGTCTGGATTAGGGTTTTAACATGTTTGTCGATGGGGAAATTGTATGAGTAAGGGTTTGTATTGTCTCGGTGTATATAGGTATACTCGGGTTTTGTTTTCTCTCAACCCAAACCCGAGTCCACAGCCCATCACGCATCTCGAGGTAATTGACCTCTATTTACCGTTCTCGACTCGTGACTTAAAATAAGGACTACGTATAAATAATTATATTAATTAAATTATGTAATCAGCATTAGTAAAATATTAATTAAATTAATTTTAAGAATATAAAATTATTAGTACTTACATAAGAATATATATCAAATTTATATATCAAATATAATTACGACTTAAATAATAAAACACGTATAAATGAGAAATAAATATAAAATGCGAAATATATTTAATTATAAATATATTATTAAAGTTAAAGAAATATAAATGAAATGCCATTTTATGAAATAATCATCAAATATAAATGATTATGAAATACGAAATAATCGTAGAAATACGATTTATAAAATAATAACAATTTACGTAAAGTACTTTATAAACATTCCGTTTGAAATATGTGTAAACCACAATACTTCAATAACTTCTGAAATTATTCCATAAACATCCACAACATATATTCATCCTCAAATATACCACAAATTCACACATAAACACATGTCACATGAAAATAACAACAAAGCTGAGTAATCTCATCACAGTCACCTGTTTTAAGCGTCTTCTCCGCTTCCCTCTTCAATGACAAACAAATCCTTCTCCAAATCTTCTAAGTCATCACCTTAAAACAACACAAAAGAGGAATTTGGGGCTGATTTTCGAGATTAACCTCAAAACAGCCCGAAAATCAAATGTAACGATTTAGAAATTGAAAGAGATAAATGAGACGGAAATGAGACAAGGATCGCGTAGACGAAAACGTTACCTCAAACGGAGTTGTATTGAGATCAGAGTGAGCAATTTAGTGAATTGGGGGGAAATGAGAATGAGGAAGATGAGTAATCTGATTTTGATTCTTAAGAACTTGGAAAACAAGTAAAATGATGTTTGTGAGGAAATGAAGGAGAAGTTTCCTCAACACTAGCTTTTATCTTATTTTGAGAGTCAGGTTTTAAGTAGTTGCTCGGGATATTATTAAACGGAATGCCAAGAAACTTTTCTTACATCTTAAGACCATTTAATTTCAAGACGAAACTTATACGCTATTTTTAAAATATAAGTTTACGAATTTAAATAAAATATTATTAAATTCCAAAAAATACTTTAATTAATTTAAAATAAGGTTTACGAAAATAAGGGATGTTACATATAACCCATGTTAAGCTTATTGGTATTCAATCAACTTTGGCCCTACAACCAGGGGATCATGCCCTCATACAGCAAGAATATGAGGCTCATGCTGAATATGCTCATATACATAAAGCTTATCAGGAATATCTACAACAAAAAGCAAAGGTCCAGTGGCTAGATAAAAGGGACTCCAACACTGCATACTTCCATGGGTCATTGAAGAGTAGGAGGGTCAAAAATGTTGTCAATCAAATTACTGATCAAGCTGGGCAACTTCACTCTGATATCACTGGTATTCAAACTAGCTTCCTATAGTACTATATTGTTCTGCTGGGATCTCACTTACCCACCATGAGAGTGAAATAGACTATTTTGAACCAGGGACCTAAATGCCTAGATACTCAAGACTCAACTCTTATGCGACCTGTCTCATATGAGGAAATTAAAGATGTTTTTTTCAGTATCCCCAATGATAAAGCTCATGGCCCTGATGAGTTTACAAGTAAATTTTTCAAGGATACATGGGATATTGTAGGCCTTGACATTTGTGTAACCATCCAAGATTTCTTTAAGCATGGACTACTACTTAAGCAAATTAATACCACTGCTATATCTCTCATTCCCAAAGTGGATAGACCTACCAATGTCATTCAATTCAGGCCTATCGCTTGCTGTAACACCATTTACAAATGTATATCGAAGCTGGTATGCAGTAAACTTGGGAAGATACTGCCAGATATCATTGCTCCGGTGCAAGAAGGGTTTATCCAAGGAAGGAGCATCATTTAGAATATACTCATTTGCCAGGATTTGGTTAGACACTACAAAAGAAAGGTCCGTTCTGCTAAATGCTTATTTAAAATGGATATGAAAAAAGCCTATGATACTGTGGAATGTGAGTTTCTTTATCAAATGCTCAATGGTCTGCAATTCCCTCCCCATTTCACTCAGTTGATAATGCAGTGTGTCACCAAAGCTTCTTATTTACTTACATTGAATGGTGATAGCTTTGGTTTCTTCCAGGGAAAACGAGGACTTAGGCAAGGGGACCCTTTACCCCCTCTGTTATGTACTATCTGCATGGAATATCTCACAAAATTGCTCTAATATACCTCCTCCACTATGGATTTCAAATTTCATCCTATGTGCAAATCTATGGAGTTGTCATGTTTAATGTTTGCTGATGACCTACTTCTCTTTAGTAAGGGGATTCTAAGTCCATGATGATTCTCCTTAGAACTTTTGCAACCTTCTCACACTCATCTGGTCTAAAGCTGAGCCCTAGGAAATCTAATGTTTACTTTAATGGAGTCTCTGATCAACTTAGACAAGAGATCATTAATGTTTCTGGCTGCAAGGAAGGTCAACTTCCATTCAAGTACCTTGGGGTGCCTATAAAACCAACTCAACTGAACTTAAAGGATTGTCTTCCCTTGATTGAGAAAATTGTTGAAAGAATTAGACGATTGGGTACTAGGAAGCTTTCACATGCAGATAGATTGACTCTGGTTAGGTCAGTACTGGCCACTCTGCATAACTACTGAGCGTCAATCTTCATACTGCCCAGTTCTGTCATGAAACATATAGATGCCATTTGCAGGAACTTCCTGTGGGATGGCACTGCTGAGTATATGAGAACTCCTCTAGTCTCATGGGAAAAAAATTTGTACATATCATGATGAAGGGGGTTTGAATCTCAAAATATCTGCACTTTGGAACACTGTTCCCTTTGGTAAGCTAGCCTGGTCGGTAACCAGTAGTCCTAACAAGCTATGGGTTCAGTGGGTACACCATAACTACCTGAAAACTAAGGCATGGGATGATTACCAACCTGCTCATAATGCCAATTGGTGTTGGAAAAAGATTTGTAGAGTAAGGGACAAATTGGAAAAGGGCTACAATGAAGCTGGATGGACCAACAATGGCTCTAGGTGCTATACAATTGCTAAGGGATATCTCTGATTGTGTGGGGAACATAATGAAATTGAATGGTCTAGACTAATATGGAACAAATGGGCAATACTACCCAAACATAGTTTTGTTGCTTGGTTACATCAACATCAAGCATTCAACACTCGAGCTAGATTGCAGCACTTGAACATCATTGCAGAGGACACCTGCTGCATATGTGAAAATGCGACAAAAACAACTAAACATCTGTTTTGTCAATGTCAATACAGTTCGACAATCCTTAAAGGAATTGCTGATTGGTATGGTTTTAAACCAGATATGACCCTGAATAATCACTGGAGAATGAGAATGAGGGGCACCAAGTTGCAAAGGGCGATCAAAAATAGTGTTATCCATGCAACCATCTATCACATCTGGAAGCAGAGAAACATGAGCAGGAATGAGCATAGCTTACTTATACTTTCCATTGTTATCAAACTTATTACATCTGAGATGAGTAGCTATATTAGTAGCAGGAACAATAATCAGCTGCAAGCTAAAGATCGGGCTTACATTAGCTCTCTTGGCTAGCATATTGTAAGTATCTCTATTTTTGATCAATACATACTTACCTTTAACAAAAAAAAAAAAGAATAATTAAAGTAGTAAATAATAACAATAATAATAATAATAAAAATAATAATGTGAGCTTAACTTACTAAAATCGAGTTGCACTAGACTAAATAAAACTCAAGTAAATTTAAAGTGAAATGAACCAATTGAACAAAACAGAAAATAAGCCAAATAAAAAGGCCACAGTCCAAAGCAAACAAGAAAAATATTTGAAAGCTTAAAAAAAGAAAAGCTTCCGAAATTGACTTGGCTTTCTATCCCTCACCTTTAGTTAGTTGTTGCACGCAATTATACTCCTCCTCCACCTCCTCATTAGATCACATAAGAACTTGATTATTATTATTATTAATAATATTAATATTAATAATAGGATTTATGTGAAAAAAGAAATAAAAAAAAGAATTTGAAACATTTTCGGATCATACATATGGTAAAAAATTAAGAAAATTCCAGTTTGATGATCTGAGAAAAGAAAAATGGCATCGGAAAGATTAATAGCCGGGACAAGTCCACCTTACTTACAGATGGAGACGGAGGAAGCATCAACGCCGGGTCCGACGACGGGGAGGTCTGCTTCTTCGTTCTTTGCGTTCAACCAAAGCGATTCCGAGTCAACTCGGATATTCGACGAATTGCCTCGTGCTAGTATAGTTCACGTTTCCAGACCTGATGCTGGTGATATTAGCCCTATGCTCTTATCTTATATTATTGAATTGCGATACAAACAGGTACAGTTCTCTATTTTTATCAACAAACATCTCCTCTTTCATCATGCTTATTTATTTATTTATTTATTTATTTATTTATTTATTTATTATTATTATTATTATTATTATTATTATTATTATTATTATTATTATTATTATTATTATTATTATTTTTTATTCTTCTTCTTCTTCTTATTCTTATTATTACTAGTGTATTTGGTGAATTCATTCATTCATTCATTCCCTCATTCAAGTAATGATCGGTAATAATATTGTGGTATTTGTATGTACTGTTATCGCTGTGTTGTCATTTTCAATATCTTTTGGGATTTTGCTTGTTCATGTTCACATTAAAGCTTGTCGTAGGCTTTTTGAATGTTGGGATCCTTAGGAAATTAAACCAGGTAGTGAACTACTTGATGTTTCTCTTTGAAAATCAGGCTGCCATCTGTTGACTAGATTTTAGTTTGCCAAGTCTTCAGTAAAATTGTTATAGATTTGTCGGAATTGTCATTTTTCCTGATTTTATTTTTGCCAGAATCTCATTTTCCGATAATGTTGATCAGCTCTCTAGTAAGATGGATATATACTTTTCAGCGTTACAGTTGTAGTAAACATGTCCAAATATTTCGAGATTCATCATCAAAGTTGCAATGCTTAATAAATCTCATCGAACTTCCAAAGTTTCATTTAGATGATGCCCGTACTTATATACCCTCACCACTGTTTGTGTTTTTGTATATGGGTGTCACTCTCCATGTTTCTTTTTGTACATTGTGTCACTCCCTTGGCATCATAATATATTGTGAGAACTTATTTCCATCTCATTTCTCTTCTGTTTTGAGTGTTCTCTGTGGTATTTCATTGAATAAACTGTGCTATTCTATGGCAACTCACAGACTCAATTATTTATTATATATATTAAATTGTTATTGTTATAAACTCAATCCAGGGTCTGGTAAAGAGAATCTGTTTTATGTTGTGTAATTGGGAAGGAGGATAGTATCCATCCATGCCCAAGTTCTAGTTTTGGCAAGGTTTAATATTTTTTTTTTATTGCAAACGCAGCAGCTTGACCTTTAAATAAGAGTAGGTGAAGGCAAAAAAACAAGGATGTCTTTTACTGTGAAAAGTTGATAATATGTTAATCATGTGTCTATTTTTCTCATATTCTTTTTAGATAATAGTTGATTCTATAAGTTTTGCCTTTATTCTAAATTTTTTAAAGCTGATCTCTTATCATCATAATTATAATTTTAAATGCTAGTTCAAATGGAATTTACATAAGAAGGCTTCCCAAGTGCTATATTTACACTTTGCATTGAAGAAACGTGCAATAATTGAGGAGATTCATGAGAAACAAGAGCAGGTTTGTGTTTCATGTACATGACTTGCTGTCATTTACTCCTGGAGTCCGGGTTAAATTTCTTTCCTTTGGATTTAGCATTTCTAAATGTCCACATGAAGTATGCTGGTTTTATTTTAGTCAAATTGTATTATAAATCATAGGTTAAAGAGTGGCTTCAAAACCTTGGAATAGGAGACAATGCGCCTGTTATGCAAGAAGATGATGATGCAGAAGATGAAACTGTTCCTTTGCATCTTGACGAAAGCGCTAAAAACAGGTGTCACTCCCTTCCTTTCTACTTCATTTTTGAGGGTCTTTGGATGGTATTAGACTTCTTTTTCCTTGATTTTCTTCCGTGAGAACTTATATATGGTTATTCGTTCCAGAGATGTCCCGTCTAGTGCCGCTCTTCCGGTTATTCGCCCAGCTCTGGGAAGACAACATTCAATTTCAGACAGAGCAAAAGTGGCTATGCAAGGGTATCTGAATCATTTCATGGGCAATCTGGAGATTGTTAATTCTCGAGAGGTGGGCTTGATCCTGACACTCCTTTCTGTACATCTACGTATATGGTTAATATGCAAGATTAAGATGACAAATCTAGCATGTCAAATCCCTCCGTTTTTTTTTTGATTTTTTGAATTCGTTCTAGTGACTTCACTAACAGTCTTATTTATCTTTCTGAAATACTGCTTTCATAATTCCATCCCACTTTTATTGTCCCGATTTCTATTTTTGGCGGATTTAAGGAGATGTGATGAACTACCTACTCTACACCTTGAATTAAAGAAAGTTATGACAATATTATTGCGGTGGAGATGTGGTAGTTCATTATTTAGGGGCATTATTGGATGATCATCATTTTTCCTTACTAAATTTAGAACGGGTCTAATAATTTGGGATAAATTCTTTTGGAAAAGGAGAGTTTTTTTAATTAGTTTTTTTATTTTTAAAATAAATAAATTAAAAGGTTATTCTTTCCCTGACTTGAGTATTAGGGAATATTAATTCCTACTTTGGTAGGCAGTGATGCTTATATAGTACATCATGAATTGGACTATTGGAGAATTATTTGAAACCCTAAACCTAGAACAATCTTATGATAATATTATGGTTTTAATAATATTCTCCTCAGATAAATATGAATATTTATTTCTTTAATATTATATTATCTAAGATAGCATATTTTCTAACAGTGAAAATGTCTTGGTTTTGACAGACTTCTTTTGTATATCTAATCATGTGTCTTATTAGAAAGAAGATTGAAATATTGTAATAAGTAAAATCAATAATACCTTGTGAAATAGGCTTAACCAATTGTACAAGTACAATTGTTACATTGTTTTTGTGGCTCTGAGATAGCACCCTCTGTTGATAGTCATAACTCATAAGTAGTAGTAATTGAGAATAGATGCTAGTCTAATATTTTGTATGAGATTATTCAATGGCCTTTTGAAAACAAAGAAGAAAACAAATTTTCTTTTCTAACCGTTACTCTTTCACGTCGAAAATGGTGTAGTGGTGGAGTTTTCGGCCTTGTTTGGAAGTATAAGTAGATTGCAAAAACAAATTATAATTAACAATTTATTAAAAGTTACCAAGTCCGAACTCGGGCCACTAATAAATCATTTTCAAGAACCACTCCCGACCACTTTCGATTGCCTTTTTAGATCCGAACCTTTAATTAGCCACGGTATGCCTACCCTTCCTCGACTACCCTCAACCAATCTCTACCACCGTCGTCTTCTTCGATCATATTTGAAGGTTGTAAAAAAATCCCATGATTAAATTGTTGAAAAAGAATCGAAATTGAAAATAAGAAATGATGGAGAAAATTGATGCAGGTGGGTTCATTTGATTTATATTGTTGGTTAATTCAAGATGTTAAACTCTTTTAATGGGGGAGATGGGCTAAAATGTAGAGGTTTTCAAGCTGGGTGAAATGACGAGTGACTACAAGTGACAAACAGGGAAACAAAATGGTGGCAGAGAAAGCATTGTGAGAGGGTGAGAGAAGTACAAAATAAAGGGTAAGTTGGGTATTTGGCTTATTTACTTGGTCTTTCTGCCATATACAATAGATAACATTTGAATGAGATGGAGGGAGTATGAAATAATAAGTTTATTGTATGTCACACATAACAATAAGTTCGTCCACATAACTCAACCATTACAAACTTGTGTGACCCAATAGAATCAGTTTTGTGTCACCCAATAGGATCAGTTCATGTAGTAGTAAAAACTCATTAATTTACATATCATAATTGGTCTCGAGCAAGACCGTTATGATCACCTAAATTTAACAGATACTTTCTCCCATTAAATTGTATAATTGTTAGGACATTCCCAACAACGCGTGCACATAGAGATGCCCGCACAAACAAGTTCTCGAACCAATCTTAGAGCTTGGACAAGAAAAATGTTCTCGAACCAATCTTTATGTATAAGCTTTCTGGTGTTACATTAGCAACTGATGTTCCATTTAGAATATTGGCTAAACACATCCCTTTTTGTGATGGTAGCTTCTGTCTCTATTTATCAGTTTATCAGCTGATTGTACTTGACTTTGGAAGATGCCATTTCTCATATGGAGTTTTTGAAAAATTTCTTGTAGGTGTGTAGATTTTTAGAGGTATCGAGGTTATCATTTTCACCAGAATATGGCCCTAAACTCAAAGAAGATTATGTCACAGTCAAGCATTTACCACACATTTCCAAAGATGATGATCACAAGAGATGTTGTAATTGTAACTTGTTTAGCTGGTGCAATGATAATTGGCAAAAGGTATAAAATCTCAGAAGTTTTACCTCTTGCATTTTCCTCTTATTGAGTGTACTTTTCTGGTTTCTGTAAAATTGGCATGTTTTTTTCCTTGTCCAGTGACTTGGCCAATGTTGTGACGTTTGGGTGTTTAAGTCGGTTTGGGAACGTATTAAAATTCATAGAAGATAGAACGCTACAATAACAAATAAAGTACTATGGCGACCTAATTCACAAACTAATTCCGTTTAATTAAGGATTGATTAGTTTGAGAAGCGGCTGACCGAACACCGAACGGTGCATTTTTTTGACCTGGAGATGTAGTAAAGTGATGTGACGAAAGCATACTAGTGTGAAAATTAAATGCATATCAACGCTAATGTTATATTTTGCAGTTAGAATAATCATTGTATTTAGAATGGCGTAGGTGAAGTTTACAGTGACCTTACAATTAGTTAGGTTGTTTTGGGTTATCTTGTCATTTCCAATCTTGTATGTTGATAAAGTTGGAATCTGGAGTCTTAACCTTATATGTTTCAGTTGTCATTCTTGACTGCATATATTTGTTCAGGACCCTGCCAAACTATTGATCACCACTATGATAGTATGGTTTAATTTCGCATTAACGTGTATAATTGCTCACAGCTAGTAAATTTGTACTTATTTGTTGAAGTAGCAGGTTTTATAGATATGTTAATGTTAAAACCGAAGTCTTTCTAGTGGTGATATTATATTTTAAGAATTTGGAATTTTCCCCTTTGTAGTCTCAGTTCCTTGCTTTACTTTACTTTGGTATATGTCATGGTGCTTGCTTATAATCTATATATCACACTCTATCAAGGGATATCACGTGTATGATGTTATGTATTCATATATCAAATTAGGCAACTCTGAGCGTGAACTTTTTTTTTTTTTTTGCAAATTGCATTATAAGCAGGTCTGGGCTGTATTGAAACCTGGATTTTTGGCCTTACTTGGAGACCCTTTTGATACAAAACTTTTGGATATTATCTTGTTTGATATGCTACCAGCTTCTGATGAAAATGAAGAAGGCAGAGTTCTGTTGGCAGAGGAAGTAAAGGATCACAATCCTCTTCGTCATGCATTTAAGGTACGCAATGACATATCGCGTGAACAGCTCAGCATCTTTCTTCACCTTTCTTGACCTGCTATATTGTATTTTTTCCTTTGGCTTTATTTTTCGCTTATTCTTTACTTAAATTCAACCACAAATGTAGCCACTCTTTGAGAGGCATACATAATTTGGTTTCAGCTATATTTGATATTATGATCTAAAATCTCCCATTTCTTTCAGCTGAAATGTTTGTTTGCTATTGAACATTGTAGCTGCTGATTGTTTTATGATCAAGGCATCGTTGTTGCTTCTGCTGCTGTATCATAGTTAACTCTCTAGTTGGTCAAAAGTATCTTTACACCAGTCCATTTGCTTAGGGTTATTTCCACCTTGGTGTCCTGGTGTTTGGTCTAATTTCACTTTGGGGCCACGGGGTTTTCTCTAATTTCATTTTGGCTATGAACAAATTTAGCTCTAATCACATATATATTAAGCAAAATTATTATATTTTTTGCAAAAATTTCACTTTAATATTTACTTCGTTGATTTTTTTTGTTCATTATTATATTGAAAATCGTGAATAAGCTGATGAATACACCTTAAGAGTTGAGGCCTGAAGGCACCAAAATGAAAAAAATTAAAATAACTCGGGTCACTAAGTGGGTGATACAGTGAACCTCATGTCACCAAAGTGCAATTAGTGAAAGCCCAGGAAAATAACGAAATTTGTTTAAACCACAAGGCACAAAGTAAAATTAGCCCGTTGTTTTAGTTACATTGTCATGATATCTAGTACAAACTTCCTGAAATCTATTGATGGTAAAGTTAAAACCATACACTCAGCTGTATGCCGCCTTTTATCTTACTACTTAAATGTGTAACTGGGAGCTTTCTCCAGTATTTCATCATCCTGCTCTCTTGACTATAGAGACTAGAGAGTTTGTTTTAAATGTCTTCGAAGTAACAATTCAGTTCCTTAAGTAATAACTCTATCACTTTTATGTAACGAATCTGATGAGTGCCATTATTCATAACTTTCATTTGTACTGAGAAAACTGGGGATATCTAAGACTAATGTTTCAATTTAATCAATTTAAGAGTGGAAACACTATTTATCATCTAGATTCTTCAATAGCTACTTTTAATGTTGTTGGCTCATCAGTAGTTCATTCTTTCATGTTAACTGGCAACTTAAAGGTCACCTGTGGAAATCGGAGCATTTGCTTGCGAACTAAAAGTAGTTCCAAAGCTAAGGATTGGATCTCTGCTGTAAATGATGCTGGATTACGGCCTCCTGAAGGCTGGTGTCATCCTCATCGCTTTGGTTCTTTTGCTCCTCCAAGGGGTTTAACTGATGATGGTAGCAAGGCCCAATGGTTTGTTGACGGTCAGGCAGCTTTTGAGGCAATTGCACTTGCAATTGAGAATGCAAAATCTGAGGTCTTGCCAAGAATACTCTTCTGAATACTGTATTATCTCAGATGAGTAAATTATTGTTAATGAATAATTGATGTTGCTTGCAGATATTTATTTGCGGCTGGTGGGTTTGCCCAGAACTATATCTTAGACGTCCTTTTAAGGATTATGCTTCATCACGGCTTGATACTTTACTCGAAGCTAAGGCTAAGGAAGGGGTTCAGGTTTTCTCTAAAACGGCATTTGCTTCTTTATAAGAATGTATTACTGATGTATATGCATTATAATCAGACTTACACACAGTGAATCTTTTTTTTGGCAGCTTACACACAGTGAATCTTTAGTTTGTCAATATCTTCAGAAAATAAGCCACATTTATTGAATAAATATTTCAAAACGTCTTGTCTTCCTTACACTCTCTTCCTTACAATCCCGATAACTGCCTACTACCTCCATCTTTTCCATTACTAGAAATCACAATCATCATGTAGTACTCCCCCATATTCCCCCGAATTTTCAAGCTTCTTCAGGCTGTAGTCACGTTTTGCTGTTGTAAGTGGACGTCAAGTAGTTTCCTCCAAATCAAATGTAAACATTTGTAATATTGTATTTGACAGAATTCTTGTCCTCAAGTGTTTCATTCAATGGAACTTTTTCTGGTCCTGTTTTGATTTGTAAACTAATGTTCTAATCGTCTTTGGATCTGTTTATTGTACTTGGGTAGTTGGGTGACTTCAAGACTAATGAATGATGGTTGTTTTTGGTACTGATTGTGGCAGATATATATTCTATTGTACAAGGAGGTTGCGCTTGCATTAAAGATAAATAGCGTATATAGCAAAAGGAAGCTTCTCAGCATTCACGAAAATGTAAAAGTACTACGATTTCCGGATCACTTTTCAACTGGTGTTTACCTATGGTATGCATTTCGCTGTTGTTGTATCTCTAGAATTAACTTTAGAGAAGCGAGTGAAATCATTTCAACATTAGTTATGTTTACCATATTTATTTGATATTATAAACCCGTGTCTGCATGTAGGTCACATCATGAAAAGATTGTAGTCGTTGACAACCAGATATGTTTTGTTGGCGGTTTAGATTTGTGCTTTGGTCGCTATGACAACTTTGAGCACAAAGTGAGCGACTATCCTCCATTAGCATGGCCCGGAAAGGACTACTATAATCCAAGGTGAACCTTTATTTTCTTGGCCTATTCAAGTTTAAGATAACATATTTGAAAATGCAAGAAATCTATTTTATTGCCCTCAAAACTTGCGATTGGTATCGGTATCGGTATCGGGATCGGATCGGGATCGAGATCGGGAGCGGGAGTAGTAATACTACTACTACTACCACTACTACCGCTGCCGTGATAAAAGCAAAAATATATCTTGAAATAAAAGTTGAGATAATATACTACTTTCCTTTATATAAATATAGTATGTTCATACATCTTACTTCAATACACAATTAAAAAGTAAATCACATATTGCAATTTCTTTTAATAATCTATTTCCATATTATCACCCTCCTCTTCACTTTCATCGTCTTCATTTGAGCTTACACCATCGAATCCATTCTCTCGCCAAATGTTTTTGACTATTTTCATATTATCATCCTCCTCTTCACTTTTTTATTAATCTATTTTCATAAAGTATAAAGTTTAGAGTAAATAATTAATCTTTTGTTTTTGCTTCAATTTTAATAAAAGTCGTACGAGAATTATCCTATGTAACGTTCTTATCCCGTGTTTTTTTTTGCAAAATGTGACCACTTTTTGGTTAATAGTGACTATTTTGGGTAAATAGTAATTATCCTATGCGATTAGTCACTATTTTTAAAAAATGGCCGCACATGAGACGGTCGTACAAGAAATTTGTGAAAATTGTAACTTTTTCAAAACTCGGCATTACTATAAAACGGGTATGAGTTTATAATTGACTTAGCTTAACTTTTCTTAACTTAATTTTTCTTCAGAACTTATTTTTGTTAAACTTAATTTAACTTAATTTATTTTTGTTGAACTTAACTTATTTTTACTTAACTTTTCTGAATTTATTTTTGCTGAATTTAGCTTAACTTATTTTTGATGAACTTAACTTAACTTATTTTTGCTGAACTTAACTTAACTTATTTTTGCTGAACTTAACTTAACTTATTTTTGCTGAACTTATATTAAATTAAGTAAAGAAAAGTCCTAAAGAACATGGCTTAACTGCATTTAATTTGTTTGGTAGGGAAAGAGTAAAATAACAATCTAATCAAATTTTGGAGAAAACAGGGTTGTGGGTTCGCATATATGACGATTAGGGCGAATTGGGTCATGCATATAGTGTCTCATTTGATACATCCTCTCGTTCTTATATCTCTACCTTAGGTTGGATAATTTAGCGGGAGTCTCGCAACTCACGAGGTCCTTCCTAAATAGTTTTATGGTTGCCTTATTTCTTATCTAAACTCTTGTTCGTAGGACTAGCCAACTAGGTAATGCAAGTTATATTTCTAGCATCAGCAATCATCAATCATAAACTCTAATCAATCATACACAATTCCCCTAAACTGCTATGAGAATTAGCTATGCATAATTGAAATTAAACTAAGGTATAGATAAAGCAAAATACAATTGTATGAAAAAGGAAGAACTTGTACTATTTTGTATTACAAATGTGAATGAATGAATAATAAACGAAAGATTAACTCTAGTCTTAATGTTCATTGAGGAGGCAATAATCTTAAATTAGGGTTTAGAGAATGATGAATAATGTTGTTTTAACAACTAAGGAATAAGCTATTTATCTCTTCAAAAGTTGTAACCTCCTAGCTTGTTTTTTACCTTCAGGTCTAATGTCCCCGTCATTGGATTTGGTGTCCTTGATATGGGAACGCTCCTCCCTAACTTGGGATTTGGTGTCTGGGATTAGGGATGTGCATATCAAACCTTGAGTGTTTCCGTGGTAGGAAACCACTAGGATAAGACCTTGTACCATGGGACGAGTCTAAGGGATAATATAAGTACCCCAAATTCCTCTCCAACGACCTTTTACTCTTCGGCCTTCCAAGATCATCTCTAGCTATCCCGAACCCCTCTAACAAAAACTAGGATTGTGTACCCCTCTAGCAACAACTAGGCTTGGTATTTCACATAGTTATCTTTGACTCATTGAAAATTTATGAAATAGTACTGAATATTCCATTATCATCTCATATACTCCGTCCATTTCACTAAGATATTCCTCCTTCAGTCTTTTCTCTATGATGTCTTTCTTTTCATCACAAAATGTATGGATAATACTATCCCACCTCTTACCCCACACAACCTTCTTAATTAAGAACCACATGTTTATCTTCAGTAAAATATTGTGTCGAAAAGTAACGAGAATATCTTAAGTCAAATGTGAGGGAGTAAGCAACTATGTCATGAAATCATCAAATGAAGGGAGTTATACAATAAAACCTTCTTCGTATAAAATATGGCACCTTGAAAATAGACTTTAAAGCCATCGAGAAAATGGACATATTAAAATCCTTCGTGCGTAGCCTTTTACTTGTCCGAGAGTAAACTTTAATACTGATATACGAGAATACTAATAAATCTAAGGCTAGTATAAGAATCTTAATATGGGAGCATCAACCAACAGCTTATATTGCTCATACTCTCATACTCAGGTGCAGGTGTCGGACACGAGTAACTGTCAAGTACTTCAAGGTTAGAAATATCAGACACAGACCTTGTTCGTATTTTGGACTGACCTTGTTCATATTTTGGACACGGTTACCTGGATATTTGTGAAAACACATTTTTTTTTCCATTCGCTAAAATCAGAAAATACTAACATTAATAACATGGCTTATCTTGTTAATGTGAAGAAATAAATTATAAATTGAAACCAAATAAGTAGCAACAAGCCAACAACATTATAGGCTTCCTAATCTCTTAACTCTATTATACTAATATACTATAAATTGCACTACTATAACTTCAACTTCAGGCTACATCATAAAAAGTCATGGCCTCCAACACCGGATCATCTAGTGATATATCAACAACTTCAAGGATAGTCTCTATCTCAACATTTTCTCTTCCTATATAGATAAATAATAAACTTAGTATTAATATAAAACAACACTACAATTTCAAACATCAAAAATCAAAATCTTACCAACATTCTAATAAAGATCATCCTTGTACTCCTTTCATGATGATAATCAAAGATTGTTGTGCTCCTACACCAAGTCTTTGATGCGTTGCGTAGTATGTTTATTTCTTTTTAGGTTTAAATAGCACTATAAATGCTCCAGTTTCTCTCACAACAAAAAGCGGATGTAGGCTATGAAAGAACTTAAAAGCTAAAGTTTGTAACAATGGTGTAATGAGCAGCAATTTTCTCACCAGAAAGAGGATTTTAATAAGATCTTGCGGCCATGACATGAGCTTGAGAGGATCTTGGAAAAGTCTATGAAAACACGCGTCACTGTTTTCAGCAACCTCTTCATCCTCATTTTTGGACACTCATGGATGGTCATTCTTACCTCCTTGAAGCCATTCGTGGCTATAATCCTTAGGAACTAGGGAATGTGTTAGACAGGGAAGTGGTGTATTACTCTTATTCCACCTAGAGTCTTTTAGTTGTTGCATTACATTAAAGAAGGTTGATTGACCACTTTTTAATTGTACTCCCTCATTTTCAAAGATTCTAACTTTTGCCTCCTATATGAATGTGCCACATATCATACAATAAATGTAATACACATGCATCCTCATCTCCAACCCTTAGAAAGTTCATCATAAGTTTAGTAACAACCAACATATATTCAAGCTTACTCCAGATAGCATCACTCAAAATTGTTTCTTCAACTTCTGTTGCCTTCAATTCAATAAGATTTTTCTCCATTAAATCTATTCTTTTCCCAATCGGAATCTACAATTGTATTTATAAACCTTCTTTTAATTCACTAAACTTAGTGGCTATAACAATATTAGAACCAAACATAGTCTCCGGTGTTGGGTGTTTGTGTGCTGGCTTGGTACATTGTTATTTCGGGGGGTGGTGGTGGTTATGGTGGGACTCTTGTGGTGGTGGGTATGGTTGTTGGTCGTAGTTTGTAGTTGAGTCGAGATACACTATCATTTCCGTAATCGTTTTGACGGAGTTTGGTTTTTTCTTCTACTTGTTTATTTGTTTATTTATTTTATTTTATGTTTTTGAAACTATGTATTCTTATTTAGGTAATATTCATTTTTGGGATTCTAAACAATCATGTTTTGTATACTCTTACGATTTTTCATTTTCTTTTTTCAAAAATTTGTTGGGTAATTTTGTATTTCATATCAAACTAAGCGTTTGATTGTTATACTTAGTATATGTTTAGCTTGACTTTTATATTATGTTTCCTATTTCATTCGTTTTTCACTTACATTATATTTGTCTCTTTGCATTTTGAGTTGTGCAATGACTCAGTGATGGTAAAGGATGATTCATGTCAGCCAACCTAGATCCTTTTGGGATTAAGGCTTTGATTAATGTTGTTGTGTAGACCATATTTTACCGTAGATGAGGCCCATGTGGTGAGGCACACGACCATGCAAACATCATATATTTTCTTATCTTGTAGCTCTTTTCTTTTGTCCTTCCCTCTTCGGCATTATCTTTCTATTACGTTCTAGATATCCGCTCTTTTTAGAATTCTGAAAAAGGGTATATTGCTGCAATATTGTTTTTTATGCTACTTTCTAGATGTACACTTTCTCTAGATTTTGTCATCAATGTTGTCTTCGCTCTTCAAGTTTCAGCACCCCCTCAACTGTCCTTCTAGTGTTCTCTCTTTCTCACACACACTATTATAGTGGCAGTGGTATACTGGTGTCCCACATACACCTATATAGTTTTTAAGTATATCAAAGAATGTGCTATGAATTTATTGTTTGCCTTTCATTTCCTCCAATATCAGGGAATCGGAACCAAATTCTTGGGAGGATATGATGAAAGATGAGTTAGATCGCAAGAAATATCCTCGTATGCCATGGCATGATGTGCATTGTGCATTGATGGGGCCACCTTGTCGAGATGTAGCAAGGCATTTTGTTCAGCGCTGGAACCACGCAAAGGTTGTTCTTCCTGAGCTCATAAATCCTTATCTAATGTTGGTATCTCTACTATTGTATAGCAGGCGATATTGCTTAAGTGATACTATTTTCTTTGTTATAGAGAAACAAAGCTCCAAATGAGCAAGGAATTCCTCTATTGATGCCTCAACATCATATGGTCATTCCACATTATTTGGGGAGGAATCTGGAAACAGTGGTTGAAGATGTGAATGTAGCTGATGACCTGGGTATTAAAAGGCAAGATTCTTTTCCTTCTCGCTTGTCGTCTCAAGATATACCATTGCTCTTGCCTCAAGAGACTGGACAAAATGGAGATTTAAGCTTAAATGGGATGGACAGTACAAGTGATTCACTTGAACATCAAATGAAGATTATGAGGACTGTTCCATTTCCATTTCGTAAGGCAAAAGTTGAGCCTTTCCTTTCAGATACGCCAATGAAGGCCTTTGTCGAGGACTTTGATTCAGCCGATGGGGTGATTCATAAAGGGATAAAATCAGTAGACAAAGAGTGGTGGGAGACCCAAGAACGTGGCAGTTTGGTGGTTGCTTCAGATGAAACTGGACAAGTTGGACCATGCGTCTCATGTCGTTGTCAGGTGAGCTACAGACAAAGAAGTTTATTTAAATAAATAACTGAATGAATTGAAGCCAAGTTCACTCGCCTGTGTCTTGGTGTAAACTATTCAAGCACTGTCTTGACATTATCTTCACCATTGTGATGTAAGTACGGGACTGTTAGATTTTTCATTAGAGAGGTACTAGCTAAAATTTTGTCATAAGAGTTTAAATACTTCCTCAGTTCCTCTTACCTTGAGATTTCCCTTTTATATTGAAATTTTGCTCTCGCAATAAACTTATGTTTACAGTCTGATGGGAGTGTTTTTACGTAACAAAAAAAAGTAGACAGCAACATTTGAAAGAAAATGGGGAGTCTAAATTAAACTAGTGAAGAAACAGCTATATATATATATATATATATATATATATATATATATATATATTAGTATATAGGCTATTAATGTGAAAATCATTAGGCATATCCGTATTATAGTCGTGCAAGTTGCAACGTATGTGGGCTACTTTCTAATATGCTTCATGAGATGATTTTCGATTTTCGATCTTCCATTTTTCCAGTTCTTTATTACTTCTCTCTAAATGAATTTGTCCTTCAATAAGTTTACATTTTTAAAGCTCTATACTTCCCTAAGTTTAAAATCAGCAATCCACATGGGTTTATCGTTTATAGTGTAGAGCTGTCCCCAAACTTGTGGTTGGTATCTGACATATCTGATAGCATGGTTTTACGACGGTCCACATTTCTCAAACCATAGAATTTTTGGTTCATTTCTCAGAAATCTACCCCTTTTGACGAGTTTCTTATTTCAGGTCATTCGGAGTGTCAGCCAATGGTCTGCTGGAACTAGTCAAACAGAGCAAAGTATCCATAATGCTTACTGCACTCTGATTGAAAAGGCAGAGCATTTTATCTATATTGAGGTAATCTTTCATGTAAACTCAAGAAATATGTGTGTCGATTTATAAATGATAGAGGATATTGCCCTCTGATTGAAAATCCTCATTGCTCCCTGTATTCAACTCCGTTGCTTGGTTTTGCAGGTCAATTAGCTTTTGCTAATTTTGCATTGCATTTTCCAAAATCTTTGGGTATTACTTAAGAGTTCCTAAAATTTTTGTTAATTCATATCCTTTCCAACCCAGTTCCTCATGAAATAACACATACAACGGGCTACCACACCCATAAGAAGTAGAGAGAGTCAATTTCATAGGTCTAAAAGAGGTTTCATCCAACACCTTATTGGGTTGTAAAAGTGATACAGACTCCTCTTTTATCAATGTGGGAGACTCACATGTTGGCAAACAATTACATATGAGCTCCTTAGCATATAGTACTAGCAAGCTAACAACATATCTGACTTTATGAAAAGAGATGGCGTTTTATATATTTGGAGAGTGTTACTTTTATTTCCATTTCCAATGGAACCGGCGAACCTATGTAACCAGGTTTTGGATTATGATGGAATATGGCAAAATGGCGTGCTAACCTAGTTGTGTATCTTTTAATTGTGAAGTAGTGGTCGTTGATCAATTTTGGATGCAATCTTCACTATGGGTCATTGTTAAATAGTTTCCTTCTCTTGTAAACTTCAATGTTACATCTTCCTCCCCCCCCCCCCCCCCCCCCCCTACCTTGCGACTTGTGGGATCCATTGGGATACTAGGGTAATGTTATTGTTGAATAGAGACTTGGGAGGTTGTGGATGGTGGTCATCTTGGGAGATTTTAATTGGTGATGGCGGAAAGATGTTGAGGATGAGGAGAAGCGTTGGGGTTGGGGATGAAGGAGAGAGTGAGCGGGCGGGGTTTCTGTTATGAGAGAGTAGTTAAGATAAATTAGCATTGGGTAGGCTGGGTTGTACATTGGGACCAGTTTATTTCCTAGTCGTGTAAGTTGGGATTTCAATTGTGTCTCAAACGTATATGTAAATTACAAGATGTAACACACTTTGGCAACGAAGTTACCAAACAAGGAAATGGGGAATAAATGATGACTTATCCCAAATAACTAGAAAATACAAGGCTAACTCAAGGGAGTTATATTTGTCTCTATTTCCCACAAATTTTCATTTACATTAAATGCTGTAAGCATTTTCTTATCTGTCAGCTCCCTGACATTTTTTTTTGTTTTCCGGTGCAATGTCTCCAGAATCAGTTTTTCATCTCAGGTCTTTCAGGAGATGAAACTATACGCAACCGTGTATTAGATGCATTATACAGGCGAATCATCAGGGCATTCAATGATAAAAAGTGTTTCCGGGTTATTATTGTCTTACCCCTTTTACCAGGTTTTCAGGTACCAGTCAGGAGTCGCTTCAGATCATTTTATTTAATCTCTATCTCATCACTAATACCCTCTTCTGTTTTCCAGGGGGGTGTAGATGATGCTGGTGCGGCTTCCGTGCGTGCAATAATGCACTGGCAGTATAGAACTATTTGCAGGGAAAAGAAATCAATATTGCAAAATCTTTATAAAGCTCTGGGTCTTAAAGCACATGATTACATCTCTTTTTTTGGTTTGAGAGCTCATGGCAAACTGTTTGATAATGGTCCAATAGCTACCAGCCAGGTATTATCCTTTTACATTGTACCTTATAACGCAATTGTCATCCATTTGCGGTATCATAATTATGCTTCCTTCATACAGGTCTATGTTCATAGTAAAATTATGATAATTGATGACTGTATGGCTCTGATTGGATCAGCAAATATCAATGATAGGAGTTTACTGGGGTCAAGAGATTCTGAGGTGCTTTCCAACTTTAAAATCCTACTGATTTTTATCTTGATTTGTTGGAGCTGTGTAATGTTTTAATTTGTAATCATGTACTCCTTCCACCCTTTTTCTTCCCATTTGACTTTCAACACTTTTTAATAAAATTCGTAAAATGACCGCACTACCCTTCTCCAACCCCACATAAAACACCTACCACACTACCACCCATACGAACCCACAGCCACCCTGGATCGTGAACCTACCGCTCATCCCAATCCAAGCCGACACCAACCAATGAGCACCCACGATCTTTATGACAACAATCATACCACCCATTGCCACGAAAAGTCGAAAACCACCAGACATTGCCATGTTCACCACCCTACACATCAAAACCACCACCCACACCTGAAATCAGCACCTAAGACCACAAAATCCTTCCCCAATCTTGCAAAACCACCCACCTAATACGCGGACTCCACCACCCAAGAGCTTAAGTTACCACTACACACCTTGAAAATCAGCATATCTAAACTGGGAGAGAAGATGCTTGACAGAATGAGATCAAGACATTGCTTGTGGAGGTGGCCCACATGGGTGGTAAAAAATCACCACTATGGAAAAAGGTTACATGGAGTTTCTGGTAGATGTCGAAGTGGCGGTTGACGAAAAAATAGAGTTATTTTTTCTATGGTGTTTTCAGTTGTGAATCTTCATACAACTTATTTTCGATGAAAACTTGTCTTCAAGAGGTATTGTGATTTGCTATTTTGAATAGAAGAACCCACGTAAATTGTTTTCTTTGCCAGATTGGTGTGCTAATAGAGGACAAGGAAGTAATAACTTCACGTATGGGAGGAAAACCATGGAAGGCTGGAAAATTTACATTAAGTCTTCGGCTTTCATTGTGGGCTGAGCACCTTGGTCTTCGACCTGGAGAAGTATGTATGCCAACATGACATTCCTAATCTTTAAAATTCATCACACACAAACATACATATCACTTATCTTCTATGCCTTTTTATTCATCTTCGTCTTCCTGAATCCTGGCCATGTATTTACGCATTTCAGATCCCTCTAATATACGATCCTGTGGCTGATACAACCTACAAGGACATATGGATGGCTACTGCAAAGGTGAGTGAATGTATGCTTCTAGGATTAGATTTCTTGAAATTCTTTCAAATTGTTGTCGACACTTGGAAGTTGGAACCCTTTTCGTTTTCTCATACGTCGCACTTTATCTATTTATTTTTGCAATCATAGTATTAATTCGCGTTTTAAGACTTGATGTCAAAATCAGTCCTCACGCCCTTATCTCAGTCTTCACAACCTTATCTTGGTTGCACTCTCATCTTGGCTGATAGTGCACTGGCGGACCCAGAAATTTAGTGCATGGGGGATCTAAATTTTTTTTGACGTGTTATCTAAGCACATCTAAGACAACATTTTTATACTTTGGAATTTTCCCCCTAAATTAGTTATTATATAAGTAAAAGAATGAAACATAATTGGTCCTAAATATATCTTTTTTCAAAAGGTAAGGTTTTCTCTAAAATAATTTGAATTCTAAGTATATGTAAAATAATATCTCTTTCATAGAATATAAACACTTTAGTACTTAAATTAACAATAAATGTAAGTGGTTCAATGGTTTAGAACTTGATATGTTACCCGAATGTCACATGTTCAAATCTTATATCATGCAACTTTTTAATTGATATTTGAAGTAACCAACCAATTACATGGGCCAAGACCCCCAAAAATAAATAACATGTGTACTACCAAGAATCGAACCTTTTACCCCATAGATAAAATTATACACTTCTACCAACTATGCCATGGTAACTTAATGTCAATTATAGATACTTATAAAAAAATATTCCTAAAATTTCATGTGGGGCGCCGGTGGGTCCCTCTCTTGGATCCGTCCCTGTGATAGTGCCTCAAATTACGAGCTCTAAAACCCGATAGTATAGGTTGGTCGTGTTTTGGTGTGGTGGCCTAGATTTAAAACTGTGTTTGCAACTACTATTTCAATGTAGATGTTCTTTTTCGGTTAATTTAACAATAACTACTCCCTCCCATTTTTTAGTGTTCTTCCGGGCACAAGAATTTAGCTAACATTATTACACTATTACTCCCTCAAATTTTTAATTTTATTCCCATTTGCTTTATTGTGGTCTCCAAGGTGGAACTTTGCTGTATTTTTCGACATTTATATTTAACTTTTTTATGGTCGAAATTTTATTTTCGAGAAAGATGTTATCATAAGTGTAAATATTTTAGTTTTATAAATTATTGTTTTATTCTCCAACATACTTACGGTTAAATTTTGAAAACTTTGACCTTCCAAAATCAAATGGGAAGAAAATGGAAAATTGGAGGATTACTTAATAAAAAAGGTGTGGGGTCAAATACGTCAAAGCTAACACTAATACAAAAAATATTGCAGCACAAATCTCCCTAACCCACTTCTACCAGTTACCATATTATCTACAACCAACCAAACCCTGCCATAACCTTGACCCCACAAACACCACCGTTAACACCAAGCAATACAAAGGATGGTGAATGTGACCATGACACAACCCACATGTGTTTGGGAATATGGGATATGGTGGAAGTATGAGATAACAAATTACAGTGATTGAGCGCAAGGTAACGGGTGAAGGAGTTGGGTTGAGAGGAGGTGGTCAACGAACATGATTTTGGAAGTAGGGACCTCAAACATTGATTGAGGGCCAGTGTGGAGTGTGGTTGTTGAACGAGGGGTTAGGTCCACGTTTAACACCCCCATTTATTCTGAAGCCTTTAGGAAGACATTTCCAAATAAATAAGGCCGTTACCATCCCGGTCTCTCGAGATAGTGAATAACAAAGATAACAAACCACAATACCTTCAGTAAATATTGTTAAGTAACTTGTTACAAATTAGCATCTAATTTAAGATTTCTATATTAGAATTGCAACGTGAAAAGAAAAGTACAACTTATAGTTTCTAAGTATGTGGTGTAATTCTAAGTCGGTCTATCCAAGTGCTCACGCCATCCCATGCTGCTGTAGATTTATCTTTTTCCCTCACCATTACGGATCATCACAGGTGTCAACGAATACACGGTCAACCTCGCGGTTGAGTAAGATAATAATCAAACCAATGAATATGCAATGAATGAGTATGCAAATGAATGAGTTTGCAAATTAAGATGCAATGACATGGCCGCTCTACTGAGCTCATTTGCCCGAAACTCCAACCTGCCAATCCCTGTCCTGTCCGGTTCTGCCTCGATCAAATCGAGAAACTACATCCCCCGAAGGCGAAACTACATCACCCGAAGGCCGATGTCTGCCGTTAATTTTATTATACTTCACCCGAAGGCTCTTATCATGATATCTGCCGTTATTGGTTTAACTTGTATACCAATGCATATGCCATGCCAATGAATGCAACCATACTATTTCATAACTCAATTTATATCCAACCAATAACGATGCATATGCCAATGAATGCAGCCATGTCACTTCATAACTCTATTCATGCACTGATGAATATAATATTTCAACATGCCATGCTTCACATTATGAATCATCCAAAGAGACGTAGTATCAAAACAGAATAGACAAGCAGGTTGGCATATTAAATTATCGTATCTCGTAAAGCAAGCAATCCAGTTACGCACCTAATATCCAATTAGAATAATTTATCCACGTAATCAACACCTAACAATTATAATATACATAATTACTAACTAATATAATTAATATCAATTAATCAAATTAATTAATAAATTAATATATTACGCATAACCAGACCATATTAATCGTGACTAATTCAATTAAATTAATTAGTTGCTTAAGAAAATATCGTCACGAAACCAATAATATCATTATTACTATATTACTTGTATTACCATATGTTATAAAATATGCCATCTTTCCAGATATTCATAATATCCATTAATAATTATTCCTCAAATATAGTACTATAAGTTACAGTTACATGATCATGAAGTCTCGATATTTAAAAACTGCCTCAAAGCTTATTATTATTTATTAGCAAATAATTACATAACAAAGTATATAAAATCGCAAGTTACGGTATATGAAATACGAATTATGCTACTACGATTCTTCGTATTCCGCGTGACCCTTGAACTACCCCAATTGCCAACCAAACCATAGCAGCCACCCTCGTCCCTCCTAACACCATCGTCCCCTCGTCCCCTGCCACCATGCTCAACCACCACGCACAAAACCCCTGGACCCGACACCTTCCTTTAACCCAAGCTCCCGTTACCAACCACCACACTGGTTCGTGGTTCCCACTGCCTCTAGTCACCACCATCGTCACCACTGTCACCACTGACCCACAACGGCTCCAAGGGCAGTCACCTCCTCCCCTCGAACCGTCGTCCTAACCTCCTCAAAACCTGTTTCCGCCGTAACTTTCCCCTTTTTTTGTTTCTCCAGCCAACGTCGTCATAAACCACAATCTACGGCCACCACGACCCAATTCCCAAGCTCGACTTAGACCTTAACCACCAGACTTTAACCCCACCATACCCAGGTCGAGTTTGGTCTTAAACTGGGTTTAAAACAGGTATTGACCCATCACATGCCACTTCTCTTGTTCTTGGCAAATCCACGTTCACCCACCCTAGTGGTCCCCACTGCCACCACCGACCACCAAGGTGGTCTCTATACCCCCAGAAACCACCTCCCACCTCCCACCAGGTTGGTTGGTTGGTCACATATATCTATGGTCAGTTAATTTACTATGTTTAACGGGTGGGTCCTAACTCGTAAATGATAACGAGAATGAGACAATACACGATAAAAAATTACCCGATAAATGACGGTTAAAATAAATGAAAAGAGCTTGAAGAGGACGAGCAGAAGGGCAAAAAGAAGAAGGAGAAAACGCAAAAAAAGGAGAAGGAAGAAGGAGCGTTATGAGCGTGTATTATGTTGATATTTCGTAATGAATATCTTCAATATTCATATGATTTCTTGGGGTTGTACGTATGTTGAATTATTAAAGAGATTCAATGTATATTGTTAAATTCTCTTGTCTCGTAAATACCCATAATCAAACATCGTAAATGCTCGTAGTCAAGCTTCGTAAATATCGGTCTTCTCAAGTCAATTCTCACGCAGCAAATCACAAACCCAACCGTAACATTATTTATATAACGCTTTCCCACGTAAATGTAAATGCATCCAAAATAATTATAATATTAAACACGTTATATATATAATATTATTTCACGATAATCATACTAGTAAATTTAATAAAATTATGAGCTTATAAAGAAAATGTCATAATAATAATAATAATAATAATAATAATAATAATAATAATAATAATAACCATGTTAATAATAATAACAAAGATATACTATGATAAAACAATAAAACGATAAAATAATAATAATAATAGTAATAATAATAATGATAATAAGAATAATAATAATGATAATAAAGATAATAACAACACTGATAATAATAGTAATAATAATATAATAATACGGGATATAAAATATCACACATTTTAAATATAAATTATTTCTAGTCAAAATAATTATATTAATATTCTACTATTACGAGATATGAAAATACGGGTTATTACATCACAGGAGTTGGTAGTGAGCTAAGGCTGGGCGACAAGATCATGAGAACAGTTGGTCGTCTCTTGGGTCATTTATTGTCGACCTGACCGGGGAAGGCATGGTGATTGGTAGGGTGAGAAAAGTTCTAGCTGCTGGCTTGTGTGGGAAGAGAGATATGAGTGTTGTTGGTCTTTTGATGGTAGAGTGGGAGTTGGTGTCAGGGGTGGTTGCCCGGTGAATAATAGAAGAGGTGTTATATGATGCGGGAGCATTGACTAAGTCCAAGGAGCTACGACCAAGACCAAGGCTTGACCATAAAATGTTCGAGTTGGGCTCGATACGAATTTTCAAGTTAGCTTGGGAGGACGTATTAAGGGAACAAGGGAAGCTTCCGGGAAGCTACATTGGGAAACGTGCCAACCGTCCATCTTGGGACGTGTGATGGGCCGCACGCTTTCCTAGGTCTATTAGGGTTTTATTTTTAGTCTTTGCTATTCTAATTATCTTATTTAACTAAGTTTGTTACAAGTTAGTTGAGGTTGTTACAAAGTTAGTTATAAGTTGGTTAGGAGTTGGTTAAGTTTGTTAGAGTTAGTTATTAAGTTGTTAGGAGGTTTGTTACAACTTAATTTTTTCTTTTATTATTTTTATCTTTTATTTAAAATAAAGATTATTTAAATCCATTAGGATAGAAATAGGAAAGACCACTTTGAGGAAGATTCAAAGTGATAGCCGAGTAGTTTGGGACGTGTAGGTTACACGTTTGCTTTTCTATTCTTAGTTAGTTTATGACAGATTTCCTTACTATAAATAGGCATCCTAGGTTATTGTTTTAGATCATCGAATCTTGAGTTTATGAATTATTATTATTAAGTTTTTACTTAACCCCAAAGTATCTGTGTGAGCTTTAAAAATATTGATTAAGTATCTGTGTGAGCTTGGTCATTATCCTATCCTTCTACAAACATCAATCGTTCATCATATCGTTCCATCAATCTTCCAAGTATGGTAGCTGTGCACCCTTACGCCAACATCAACCGTCACATCGTGACACCAACGTTCACATCGTGAACAACCACCATCACCGCCGATCATCACCACCGGCCACGTCATCATCTCCGTCCATCATCATCATCATCACGTCGTTCATCGTTCATCATCACCATTCATTGTTCATCGTTCATTGTTTTACGTTCTTTATTTTATCCTAATTCGTGATATTTGACAAGTTATTTTATTCCGCTGCAACATTCGTATTTTTGTTGATCGTTTTATTTGATTATTACCAACGATACACATCATTATAAGTTATTAATGGAGTTGGTTAATTATTTAGGGGGTAGGGTTAGTGATTTATGTTAAAATTAGGAAAAATTTGTTATAACTACACTTTATATACCACTTTTTACAACTACCTCTCTTTTATGAAAGATTTCAAAGCTTACCATTTTCTGAATGCAACCTCCAGTCCACTGGTCGGCCCAAGCACAAGTTTAAGAAACTCCCATTAATAATGGTAAACAGGTCTTTAATACCCTTATATTTTTAAAGGTTAACATTTTCTCTAACATCTTCAGATGTCTTTTGAGTTGCCCAGAGTCCCCCTTTCCGGGCACTAACTACCACCATCTTACTCAAAAATTGAGATACTTTAGTTAACAATACAAATGACAATCTTAGTTCTACAAGATTCTCACTGCCTTTTTTTGTAAATTGAGATACTTCAGTTTGCACTGTCAATAGCAATGGTAAACTTACTTTTACAAGATTCCCGCTACCTTCTTTTAAATCTGACATTTAAACTGAAGTTTCAAATCTCTAATTTACCCTAAAATCAAAACAAATATGCAAGGGAGTGGTGGGTGGCAGGGTGTAACAAGTGGCTGGCTGATGCAACCAGGTCACACGTGATAACCTGAGGTGGGTGTGTGGTGGCATGCGGTGTTTTGTGGTGGTGCATACTCGTGACTCATGGAATGTGGTGTGAGAAATTCATTTGTGGTGGTACTACAAGGTGTTGGGTGTTGTTGGGTATTGTTCATGGTGTCCTATGGTGATGTTGGACATCGTCTGAGATTTTGTGAGTGGTAGGTCGTAGATGTGGGTAATGAGTGTTTTAAGATGGTGCATAGTCGTGACTCATAGGAGGTGGTGTGAGAAATTCTTTTGTGGCGATACTACAAGGTGGTGGACGTCATTGGGTTCTGTTCAAGATGTGGTGCGTCTCTTTTGTGAGTTGTAGGCTGTAGATGTTGTGGGTGATGAGCTGGGGAGGTGGTGATGGAGGGGTTGGTAGTGGCCGACGCGGATTTTGATACGGGGAACAAATTGTTTTCCCGATAAATTATCTTCCGTTATAAAAAAAAAGTTGTGTCCGTCTAACCTATGTTCGGATTCGGGTAAGGCCCATGCCCATTTGCATGTTCTATCAAGAGTAAAAAAACAAAATGAAAAAACAAAATTGGTCTACTATATGTTTTTCCTAAATATTTATTTTGGCTTCTTTCCTAAAATACTTTTAAATACATATTTATTAATGATTGATATTCTTGCAAGATATAAGGTGTTTTTAGTACTTTGCTGATTAAGACTCCCTCATAGTCTTCTTTTTCTTCCCTTTGTTTGTAGGCACAATATTTAAGGAGAAGAATAAAATAGGAGTATAAGAATTGCGTGGGGTTTGGTGATAGGAGATATGGATGAGTAACTAAGATTTTAAATAAAGAATAGTGGGTTATAAACATTAAAGAAAGGAATAAAAATTAGAAGGAAAAGAGTTGGGTTGGGGTTTGGTGATAGGAGAGAGGGATGAGTAAAATATGACTAAAAGATTCCGAAATAAGAAAGGGGAAGCCTGAACAATCTGTTTAAGTAAATATGAAGAAAATGGTGAATATAAGAGTATACATTACTTGTGAGCTATGATGCTTGAACACGACATGCGCATACCGACACGGAATTCGTGTCCGGTCGGCAAGAGGGTAAACGGACACTTTATAATTGAAAAAAGAAATAACTCAAATTTCCTAATATATGTAGTCAAATTGGTCAGTGTCTGGTCTAAAATTCTTAAATCCACATATATGAGCAAACTCCGACACCATATTCCTTCATCAAGCTCAATGTGTCGTCATCCTGGTCGGGTCTTTCCCTATCTTTTTGAAACCCCACTACCCCAACTCAAAGCGTCCCAAACAGCGGAAACCCGTTCCAGTTTCGTCCGAGTTAAGTCAATAATTTACATAAAAATGTATGGCTTTCTAATGGTTTAATTTATTAAACTAGGTTAGGAAAATAGCCTGAACTTGTCAACACTTCTGAAAATTATGCAAAGCAATCAATGATTATAAGTAGTTGGATGAATAAAAGTGGGAGGTGACTAAAATGAAAGAAATGATAACTTTTGGTGAAGAAGGAAAGGAGGGGAAGGAATAAAGAATGTCACCAATGAAAGAGTAAGAGAGAATAAGGAAATAAAGAGATTTGAAAACAAAGGATTACCTTGAGGTAGCCGGTCAGCAATGTGAGAAGGGTGTAAGATAGTTAGGATTATAGTCCATTTATTGCAAAAGAGAATAAAAAAGGAAATGAGTCGAGTGGATTAGATTCTCCAAATGAGGAAGGTGGGTAGTACGGAGTGGATTGGATGGTATTTTTTTTAAAAAGTTTTTTACTAATCAGTACATGAAGTCACTTATTCACTGAAGAAACACAACATAGACCCATTCTATACCCTACATAATTCCCTCTAAAATGTACCTCTTACTCAAAACTCGAGTAAACTTCTCATTCTCAAATTTTCATTCTTTTTCTTTTTTATTGCTCTATAAGCTTCCCAATATCCAATTTATTCTTTAAAAGTGCCACTTTGGACTTTATTTCCTCAAACCCTTTGCCCATCAGTTTCTTTTCCACCAAACAATTCATTAATCACCTATTCACCTCCCTTTGCCATTCGGTTTGTTCTTCATTAACCCATTTAATGGTGTGTGCCTAGTCAACATATAGTTGCAATTACCTTTTAAATCTCCTCAGTTGGTTAGAAAATCTCCACGACTGAAGTACAACATAACGGGCAAACTACATGTGCAAACTACATGTGTGTGACTCTGTGGGCGGACGTCTACGTGTGCATGTGCTTGTGTGTAAGAAATTTTTCATCTACGGTTGTATGTTTATTTTGGGTTAGGGTAAATGTAAAATAGGGAATGGTATTCGATTTTGGATTCCTTTTTCCTTTTTGCCACGAGGGAAGGAAAAGCAAGGAGTGTTGGGGTATTTTTTGTGAAAAAAAGGGGATCAATGCATGGGCGGATTTATAGGGGGTGATGGGGATGAGCCCTCACCCCCATTAATCTGTAAAAACACTTATATGTAGTTAACTATGTGCAAACATTACAACAAAGTTCAGTGGATTAATGGTAGGAGCATTCTTGTATTGTTAGAGGCAGCCCAGGATCAAGCCCTCACAATTGCATTTTTTTACCTTTTCAATTTGCATATTAAAATTAATTGAAAATGTTCCGAAAAAGGATCGAACTTCCATCATTTTATTTGCAATTTACATTAATTTAACCACCATCACCATGTGAATATGATGATATTATAATAATATTTAAAAATAAATACTTTATATTTTATGAGCCTTACTTAAACTATCCATTACCACATTGTTTAAGTATTTATCAAACATTTGTATCTTAATATAGATGTTTGTTAATAGACTCTTTATCTTTTAAATACCGCATAAGGACGAGATTAATCGATTTTGGCGTTTTTTTATATTATAAATTTTACTAATTACTCCATTTCACACATTCTAGATTCGCCACTGGATCAATGTAATAAATTACATGGGGCATATATACAAAAAGATGAATTGTAACGTTGTTGGTGGTTATCACAATACTTCCACTATTTAAATTGCACGCATCAACCAATATTTTTATTACAAATACTCAACAACAAAGATTTAATCACAAAATTGGTGGTAGTTTTGATAACCCTTTTGAATTGTTGGTTTGTATTGTACAAGGTCTTATCCCATGGAATATATGTAAGGAATAATAATTGAATGAATAACAAAGGTTGTTTATGTAGCAATTACAAGAAAACGATAATTAGAATATATCTTAGGGGGTGTTTGGTTGGGGGGTGTGGAATGGAATGGATATTACCCATTCAAGTGTTTGGTTGGGCATTTTTGGAATGGATTTAGAAACTCAATGGATTCTAAATCCACCCCAACCCCAACCCCTTGGAATCCCATACTCTTGTCTTTCCCCAAGTTTCTAAATCCAATCCCCTTGATACAAACCCTAAAATTAAGAAAGAAAAAAAACAACCCCCAAAGTGCTATTATTCATGTAAGTCTTCATCTCCTACTTTTTTTTTTATTATAATTGTTTTGGTTTTATAAGATAAATTACTTGTAATTGTTCATGGATATATATATATATATATATATATATATATATATATATATATATATATATATATATGATTAGTTTCAATAAAACAGGTATGTTATTGTCTTTTTCTTTAATATGTAGGCCTATAACGATTTACTAAACAAATTAAAACGTGTAATATAGTTGATTTGGATTCATTGTGAGGTTGAGACGAATACTTTCGTCTTAAGTGATTAATTAAAACGTGTAAAAAATTTTAAAAAAATTGTGAGGTTGAAACGTGTAAAAAATTGAAATAAATTGTGAGGTTGAAATTATAAGTGAATTGTGATTAGAGAAAAAATTAGACATTGAATCCATTCCAAAATGTGAACCAAACACAATGAATGGGAGATTGAATCCATTGCAAAATCAAACCAAACAAGTATTAAAATGTGTGGGGGTCTAACTCCAGTCCACCCTGGATTCTCATCACAATCCATTCCATTCCCAAACTTTGAACCAAACTACCCCTTAGAGATCTAATGGACATAATATAGAAAACTATAACTAATAGAATATCTAAAGGTAATTCTAAATCTATATTGTATTCTATGAACATCACAGTATTACCATATTATGAATTCTATTATTAGAGTAATATTATATTCCTTATATGCTCCTGCAAGATGGGCAACCGGAAGGGCAGGACAATCTTGGGTAAAAGGAGACGGAACCGCATTGTTAACCCATGAGAAGTTGCAAGACATAGACGAGAGGTAGGAGGGGGAAGAAAATTTGTACGGTATAGTTAGATTTGATCGTTAGATCAGAAATTTCAGATGAAGAGAAGATAAATATTTGTGCGAGATATAATTAGTTTGATGAATTTTCAGAAAAGCCATAAGTTATCGCATAATTTGAGAAAGATTACATGCATTTATTTTATTTTTATGAGTGAGAAAGAAAATTATTCTTACCATATTTTGTGAAGGCCGGGAGAGAGAGACTCCGTATAATTTGACAAAAATATTACCGGTTGCTAGGGAAAGGTAGGCCGAATTTTTGGAATAGAGAAAGAGAGCAAATTTGTAGAAAGGAGTAATTTGAGAGATTGGAAGACTAGAATTAATTAAGGATAAGTTCATAGTAAGACTAATCAATTAAGATTATAAGATTGAGTTTGAGAGGAAATATCATACGATTGAGATAGTGATTAGTAGGTAAATAGGTTGAGGAGTTTGCAAGGGAAGATAGAAAGGTAGTTAAGGTAAGGAGAGAATCGATGCTCATGTACAACTATAACATGCCTTCATGCATGAAGGGAAAATTGAGGGATAAGGACAAACTGATAGACAAGCGCGAGGAATTTGAGGATGGGAAGAACTTTTATAAAGAAAGAATAAGGGGATTGAATTTTAGGTAGGAGTAGAAATTTGGTTTACGAGAGATTTGGGCATTAGTCGAGAATGTGAGACGTGGGAAAGAGAGGTTTATCTTGAGATTTGATGAGGTAATACAAGAGATAGAGCAATTAATGTTTTTCGACATCTTAAGAATTAAAGGATCGGAACGAAAAAAAAATTAAAGTTTAAGCAGATGTTAATTATGAAGCTTGCTGGAGATGGAAATGATGACAAACATCTCTGGCCGGCGGCGGAAAGACGGTGGTGTTTGTTTTTGTTGTAGGATTTTTGTATGTAGAGGTCCCTAGAATTTTACCTCAGATACCATGTAAAGAATAATACTTCGTAATTGAATATATTGATTACTTGAATATTATTGATAACAAAGGTTGCTTATATAACAATAACAAGAGAACGATAATTAAAAACATAATCTAACTAGAATATATCTTAGAGATTTATTTGACATAATATAGAAAACTATAACTAATAGAATACCTATAGGTAATTCTAAATCTATATTGTATTCTACGAACATCACAAAATTACCATATTATGAATTCTAATATTAGAGTAATATTATATTCTAATGCAACAGCAGCTGATGTAACCATTATGAAACAACGCAATTTGTATGAGCTGAGCATGTTTCCATGCGTTGCATAACATGTTGGTCTATGCGTAGAAACTGTTGCCTTGCATTAACATTTGTATTGACCATCATTTGACAGACAAATACTATGATATATCAAGATGTGTTTGCCTGCATTCCTAATGATCTCATACATTCCAGGTGAGTCGTAGCATTCTCTTCCCCTCTACTCATTTTTCATGCCGTGCCTTTCTTTTGGTCGCCATTTTATATCTTCTTTCGATGTAAATTCATATCTTTCTTATCCAGAGCATCACTTCGGCATAATGTGGCCCACTGGAAAGATAGACTCGGGCACACCACCATTGATCTTGGGATAGCTCCCAAAAGGTTAGAGTGTTATCAAAATGGAAATCTCAAGGATACTGATCCCTTCGAGAGACTAGAATCTGTCAAGGGGCATCTCGTATGTTTTCCAGTTGAATTTATGTCACAGGAAGATTTAAGGCCGGTTTTTAACGAAAGTGAATATTATGCATCACCTCAAGTCTTCCATTGAGCATATTATTTATTGCTCCGAATTTGGGCACATTTTGGTGAAGTCAATTTGAAGCAGTTGATGAGTTGAGTTGAACAGGTGCTGGCTGGTATATGTACATGGTCAATGAGAATAAGAAAAGGGTTCACAAGGGGGATTACCTTTTTTACGTATCCTTCTCTTTGTTTCGGAGCATTTACAATGTTGCCACAAGGCAAATAAGGAGCTCACTGCTCGCATGCTTCGACCCCAATTTCTGCAAGTCGCGGGAGATCTATACTATTTTTAGCCACGTCTTGTGATTAATGTATAGCGATTCATTGTTGTATATTTAATTCAATACCTAAATGTTAGCATGTAGAGAATCATATTTATTTAGCTAATTATTTACGACCATATTATGATCTCTATTGTAGTTTAAAATATCATCTTTATTATATTATTATTTTTTTCCTTTTTGGCATTCTTATTTATTTCATTTTTATCTAATCCATTTTAATTTAATTTTATATTTTATATATAATTGAAATTAGAGATTTTAATGAATGATATTTGACATGCGTCCATAATTGCTTTCTTTTTATATAACTAGATTTCATGTTCCGGTGTTGTCTGGGTAATATCTTAATAGCGTTTTAAAGTAATTAGTTGTTCCTCCGCGCGCGCGGAATCCCAGGGGAGGTCATTTATTAGTAAGGAAATGTCCATAATTCCGACATAGTGTATTGGTTTTGTGTATTGTATTTATTTGACGTGTCGATTGATTTAAAATGATATTGAGAAAAGAATAACAATATATTGAATAACAAACATCCCTAATCTTAAACATTTAGACTGTTCATCACGTGTGAGGCATGAAAACATTGGCCTACGGATGTCATTTACCTAATTTTATACATATAAAGGGCCGTTTTAATCTAATAATTATCAATATGTAGTTTTAACTAGTTATTTAAGAAAATTACTTAAACTTAAAGCTATTACAACCAGTTATAAACTCCCTATATTTATACTATATGGTAAAACTAATAACTCTTACATATGTATGGGCTATGATAGTACAATGTTGGGCCTAAATGTAGACTACAACTGCCCAAATTATATGTATTGGTCAGCGTGCTTGTTAGATTTAACATTAAGACCCAATCTCGACAATGTACTAATTTGGATCGAGCCAATCTAACAAGTTTGGGCTATTCGTTGGGCTCTAATGTAAACATGAACTAATTTGTGAAGTTTGAAATAATGTATGAAATGTGGAAAAATATGAAAAGTAAAGCAGCGTTAGATGTGCATGTAGCGTGCTAAACAGTATCGTCTGGGCTAAAATATATACTATACGGTAGAGGTAGTAACTCTTTGTAACAACCCGACCCACCACGGTCGTAACATAACCCCAATAAGATGGGTGCACACTTTTGGGGGCCCATTATTTGTCCTCACTTAAGCCCAAAAGTACAAGGCCTTGTTACTAAGTAGTGGGTGGAAGTTATTATAAACATATCACAAGCCTCACATTCTACCGATGTGGGACAAATCTCCTCTCATACTCTTGGGGTGTTACAAACTCCCCCACTTAAAGAACACAACGTCCTCGTTGTGCCTCAAACTTGACCGCAGCCAGGCCCAGAATCCTCCCCCGCTAGATGGGTGACCCGGGTACTCCTGACCACAGGCTCACCACACGGTCGCAGGGTCGCTCTGATACCATTTGTAACAACCCGACCCATCACGGTCGTAACACAACCCCAATAAGATGGGTGCACACTTTTGGGCCCATTATTTGTCCTCACTTTAGCCCAAAAGTACAAGGCCTTGTTACTAAGTGGTGGGTGAAAGTTATTATAAACATATCACAAGCCTCACATTCTACCGATGTGGGACAAATCTCCTCTCATACTCTTGGGGTGTTACACTCTTAGATATGTTTGGGCTAAGATAGTATAAAGTTGGGCCTAAAGGTGGGCTATTACTGCCCAATTATATGTATTGGTTAATGGGCTCATCAGATTTAACATTGAGGCCTAATCTGGATAATGAACTAAATTGGGTCGATTTAGTCTAGTGATTTTGGGCCTTTCTATGGGCTTTAATGTGGAGGTATGGATCAAGGTGTGAAATTTGGAGTAATGTGTAAAATGTGGCAAAATATGGATAGAAAAACAGTGTTAATCGTGCATGTATCGTGATAAACAATATCCTCTTTGTCCTATTATTTGTCATTTTGTCAAAATATACACTTTGACTTATCAAACCACGTAAGTTGTCGTTTAGAAAATGCCCAATTAGTTGACCGTGTTATATTACTTGGCAGTAGTTGACCCCTCTTAAATTTGAGATAGATAATATACATCTTAATCGAAACTTATTAATATACGGATATATCCGTCACAACTAAAATTTCCTGATAATCATGATTATTACACTGTTCAACAATGCTATTTTCTTGCTCAATTAACGGCGGTTAACTCCCTTTTTATATTTCCCAAACCAAAAGATTAGACATAACTGTAACACTTAATTATTTCATGTCGTCAGCTACTATCTAACCCTGCAAAATGCTACAAAACGCTGTCTTTCTATTATCACTCTTAACAATCTAAACTCTCCAAATTATCTACAACAGTGAAATCATGTGGGAAAGTGTTCTTCTCTAACGAAGATGACAAAGTGGAATTTGTGAGAGGATATGTTGGTTGGAAAAAATCACAATTTAAATCTACCTCTCTGTTTTCGAAAACAATCGTTGAAGAAGAAACATTGTCTAGAAGTAGACCTCATCACCCGTTCTTTAGTCTTCCTGAGATTACAGAATAGGTTTTTAACAAGTTTGAGAGGGTAGATAAGAAAAATATGGCGGAGGTGTGCAAAGCTTGGGCAACACAATTTCTTGTTGGGACAGAGACATCAAAGGTGGATATTGATTACAATCAACAGTTGGTTACAGAAAATCGTGGTAAAACAATCTGGGTGTTGAGGGGGCATCGTCTGATCTCAGTGCACTGTTCATGCACACATCACAAGGTCAAAAGACAGAAGAGGAAGAATCGTGGCAGCAGCAACATCAGTCGCTCTGAGTATGCATATGTTGATCATTCAAGAAGCGAAGGGTATTATGATTCTGACTGCTGAAGTCATGAATCTACTGACTGGTAAGATGGATGTAATATGTAGCTGTCGTATTTAAGGGTCCTAGTATTTTAACATGTCTTGCATTTTGTTATTTTGGCGTATCCTTTGAATCTGCAACATTTTGTCGGAAGTGTATGCTATAATCAGTTAGGTTTAACAAGAACTCAGTAGTAATGCTACCTATGGAACTATTTAATTAGTATTAAGATTTCATTCAATATATGAATGATAAAAAATTGCTGCAGTTTAAAGTGTTATTTGTTACATATTGCTATGATATTTCAGGTAAGTAGGTATTTATGATAATCCATCTGTTATGACAAGTAGCTATGTTTAACAATAATTTTGATGATACTGTTTAGGTTAGGCACTCAACTATAGTTCATACGTATTCCTTCTTTACTTACAGTAGCAGACACTCGTTATTACCAACATCGGGTGTTATGTTACGTGTTGTTTGATCTCAACTGTATCCTGTAACACCAACTTATACTGGCAGTCATAAGGGCTAAGCTACTAACATGGAGTTATTAGGGATGTAGATAAAATGCTGGGTTTTACTACTATCATTCTAGGGCAAAACGATACATAGCTACTACAATATTTACTAATGCACTTCTGTATACCTTAAAAGAAGGCATTGTTGTCTCTATAACAGAAGTAATTACTGAAACAATATGGCTTAATACCCTCCACTCCTAACAACGTATAGTTATCGTATACACCAACATAAACTAAGTATAGTTAATCATAATTAAATATAGAAAACATAACTAAATAATTCTGCAAATATAACTAACTATTTCTGTGAGTTACACTGTCAAACATTACATCCTCGTGCTAATCAGAAACTGATGCTTTGGCCATTATGTATGCTAACTGCAACCCTGATCTTATATGCTCTATTTACATAAAATCAGCTGCTTGTTTGTCTAGAATATAATGACAATCAAAATACCAAATTAACGCCCACATAATCTTATACTAAGGATGTGAAATGCTTGAAAATATAGCAATACTACCATTTTGTTAATCAATGAGCTCATTGTATAGGCTATATTCCTTCGATAGACACAAACTGTCGGCATATAGAATGTACAACATCATTCATCAAAATAGTTAATCTTTTATTCAAAGAAGCCTACTATCATCCATTCTTTGTAGTAACCAACTTGGCTTGTCCTACCATGTCTAAGAACAGCTTAACAATAATGAGTAGCTATATAAAGTTCACTTAGTTATTCTACATATATTCCTACATAGCAGTCTCATTTAACATAGCGTATACCAGTTCTACACCTGATGGCAACTGAGCATATATTCCTCCATGCAAACTAAGTGCAACAAAACAACAAAGGTAGAACTACTATCACGGACATCCGTTGGTCTTGAAACTGGTTATTAATTTGCGGGTGTTAGTAATGCAGATGGGGAACTTGATTTATCTTTCCTACCTTTCCTTTTTGGGGGCTGTGTTAAGGATAGAGTTAAGGCAACATCTTTAACTGCATTGTCTTCTGCAGTATCAGTTGGATTGATTTCAAACTATCACTGTCTTCACCATCGACAATGACACGTCTCATAACCCACTGCATCACATTATTTATTGATAATGTCTTGCTGGAGAAACTTGAGCTTTAGAAGGAGTCTGATGAAGTAACTCTTTCACTGTCTAACATGTCCTTTATATTTAGTTATGGTAAACTTACAACATGTTTCATGTGGAATATGTCAGCCGCTGACATTCCAAATAATTTTTCAGCTATTGGTGTAAACACAGTCAATGATAATTTTACCGTACCATTTATTATCTCACAAGTGAATGTGACTGACACCCGTCGTTGAGGGGTGTCAAAGATAAGATTTATAAAACCTCAGCTTAAACTAGATAGAGTAAGTCAAGGGTCGAACCACAGAGAGACAAGGTTAATTCTGTTTGCTAATCTTTAATCTATAAAGTAATAATAAAAAGGGGATGTTTTGATTGGTTTGATAACAACTAAGTCTAAAAACAAATATAAAAATAAAACAAGTAAATAAAGATGAGAAAATAAAACTATAGTAAAAGAGATGCTAGGATGTTTGGCTAATAAATAGCTATGATAATATAAATCCTAAAGTCAACATGTATTGCAGTTGCGTAAGGGGTGTAACATATCCTTGCGGTCTATGATACCTAATAGCTCCTTTCGGCCTATGCTATTAGTTCCTAGGTCTCACAATTATTGGGTGTCAACAATAAGGGTGATTCCTAAATTCTAGGTCACATACCTTTAAGTCTTAAGTAACCTAGTCGTCTTAAGGCGTAAACCAATGCCCTTCCCGTATCTTTCAATCTTGGGTAGGTCATTACTAACATCCTACAAGTCTCCTTTCAGTCTCATTGTAGGGTATTAAAGTCAACGAAGTAAAACGAAACAGAATTCATACGCGAGTCGGTCGACCGACCAGCTACCCCGGTCGGCCGACCTCCTGCCTGCAACAAGTCGATTCGGGAATCTATAATACCTATGCATATTTACTCCCTACATCCTAACATATGAAATTAGCTACTCATGATTATTGAAATAGTAATGAAAACAGAAATAAACATAGATATCATAATGAACATCAATCTAAACATGCAATAACTAATAAGGCTTTGGGATTCTAACTTAAACCGGATGCAATAATTCTAAACTAACAATAAAGAAACTGAAATTAGGAAAGGAATTACCGGAAATAAGGATTAAGGCAGAAAAGAACGAACTTTATTAATTGTTGTGGAAAAATTGATGATGAACAATGAATAAAGCTAAAAAAAAGTGTTTTGTGATTAGTGAAAGATTACAACTAAAACTGAATTGTAATTCTATGATAGAAAACTAGATAGGAAACTTGATATGTGACTGAATGAATAACCCTAATCACGTAATTTAGCTTAAATAGGCGGAAATAAAGAGTTTCCTAATGACCTAATCACTTGAATGGGCCTTGCGGAAACTTCTGGGTCTGCGCTGAGGTCGGTCGACCCAATTAGTAGGTCGGTCGACCTACTGTCGGGACTGCAGCGCGCGTCGATTTTAAAACAGCCACCATTTCTTCGTTGCTCATCGTAATCAAGCGATTCTTGCGGCGTTGAAAAGCTAAGAGGATAAGCTTTCACCTCCAACTGGAATCACTCCATTATCAACTCTAGAACTCGAGATATAGCCATTTGAAACAGGCTGCAACATCGTGGATCGATTCTTTGCTTGCTAAAGCTATCTACAGGCCTTGAAATGTGCGATAGGCTTCGTTCCTTCTTGTCCTTAGTCATGAAAAATCCCGAGGGCATAAATTTGGTATAAAATCGTCCCTATTTCGCATAAATCTGCAAAAGAGCATAAAAATACGAAAGTAGACAATTGTTGGGAAATAAATGCTAAAACATAGTAAATGAGCGACAAAATGCGTGTAAAAATAGATGTAAAACATCATAGAATAGGCACGCATCAGTGACCCTGAATTATATTCGAGAACTGTGTTTAAATGTATATAAGTAATCATTATAACTTAACTATCCAACAAGTCAACTCCTATATTGGTTTGTTAGTGTATGCAACATAAAGTAATGCACTTGATCTATATTAAATTCATTAACTTTGAGATCAGTAGAAGTATTACTTTGGGATTGAGGTACAATCTGTCTTAGAGCAGCTGTCACATGTGTATGTATCACCCGGTGGTTTGCTTGAACGCCTCCAACACTTTGAACAGCCCATATATGCATTTATTTCATGGAAATCAGTGCCATGAATAGTTACTTCTAACCAGTGCTTTTCATCCTTCAATGTTGTTTTTGCCTGTACATAGTATAAAGGATATGTTGGACAGTGCACACACCAACCTGTTTATATTTGTATAGATTTGCTATGTGTACTTGGATGGATAACTTATATAGGAGTTTTGTTACCTTCTTAGAATGGAGAGTTAAAATTTTACTTCTACTGTCTGCTATCACATGTATTTTCACATTTAAAAAATTGTTATGTAGTTGTGGTAGGGCTGTAATAAGTTGCTGGTGTTACTAGTTTTAATGTTTTTGTTGCGATTGACCTAATTTGCAGGAAAAAAAACAGTGATTTGATTGGATAATTAGACATTTTAAACATCAAATCTATGAAAATTAAAAGTAATAAACTAAATTAAGGTGAATGGAAACATTGAAATTTAAAAGAGCAAATGTGTTTACATAAGTCGCAGTGTGGAATGAACTGCGAGAAAAAATGAAAGAGAGCTGTGTAGGGTTTTGGTTTGTTACATTTTATATTGAGTATGTATTTAGAAGTTGATGATGTTAGGTTTCTCGAGTACCATGCTGAAATAACATCAGCTTTATCACCAATTGGCAGGTGTATAAAGACAGTTGAAGTAGATGTTGTCATTGAGAAACCTGGACTATCGTAAAGGCATATTAAATGGACTGTATGACACCCTATGTTCACAAACGAACCTAGTAGCTGAATAATATGTAGACCAGTAACGTATTGTTGATGTGAAATGTAATAATTAGGATTTTCAGAACCTTTGTGAGGAGATACTCTGAGGACCCACTGTTCTGTATTTACCATGGACATGTATCAGCAGATTGTAGTCATCGTGAGTGAGATCATCCCAAACTGACATTGACAGCGGCTGTGTAGTACTGCATGAGTAGTAATATTAACAACACCAGTAATATGGAATGTAATGTTATTAGAATTCACAGTAAAATGTAATTCAGACCAGCTTGGATGCAAATACTTAATACTTGTGGTCGCCCATTATGATTACACGCACGGTGGTTTCACATGTCTTTCATGTGGGCACTTTACGAGATTGGTCTTCCATAAAGAGTACAACACCCAGTACATATACGGTGAAAATGAGTTATGTTAGTGATGAATTAGTTGTATAGAGAACACAATAGTGGTAAATGTAGTGTACATAGATATGTTTAGCATGTAATTGTACCAAACATTTCGCTGTACTCAGGTGATTTAAGTATCTGTGAGATTGGGCAGTGATTAACACGAGCAGAACCATCGTTAACATCGACATGCAATATTAGTAACTTGTTTGATCCTATAAAAGCGCATTTTTTCTGATTATTATTAGAGTAATGAGTCTTAATTAAACTTAATTGTTTGACTCAAACGTCAATATAAACCCTAATTTACTAATTAGCTGGATAGTGTTTTAATGAATGTTATCGAGTTAGATTGATAAGTCTAATAGTAATGTACTCTCAAATTAGAATAGTGATGCATTTAGCCATTTTACCATGACAATCATATAGTTAGTCTAAATGCATTGAGTTGACAAGTATTATATGTGTAGTCTTAAGAAGCATGGGCTAGTTTTGTCTATATTAATCAATATTTGTTAAGTTACACCTATTTTAACTTTTAGGTGTATTTGTGTGATTATATTTGAAATATTACAATTTACTTGTTATAATTAGTTGTTAACTGAAATTGTATACTTTACACAATTTTTTAAACTGATCAATATACACTTGAAAGAATTGGAGAATTCATGATTTTCCTCATTTGTACTACCTTTCATCTATTGTAGTCCTATAGTTGATATTTGTTCCGTCAAAAGTTTGAGACAAATATTGACAGTTGTAAATATGATGTGCAAAAAGCAAACTTCGAAGTGGATATTTGTTTTAAAGGTAGTATTATAATGAATGTTTTTCCTTAGTTAATTTGATCGTTGTATACCAAACACTAGTATGATGTTTGAGATTGATATCGATGATTGATATGAGTATGCTAAAACTCATATGTAAGGATCCGATTCCTCTCGCACACTTGATAAGACTTATAATTGTACCCATTCGAGATCTGATTAAAGATTGTGCAATTTGAATAACTACAAAACATAATCCAAATTTGGAATCAACGTCTCTAATAATTGTGTTCACATTGGTTTTCGTTTTATGGACGGGGGGCATTCCGATAAGTATGACATGTATAAAATTAAAAATCACAATCATAACACGTTATACTCACAAGGAAAGATTTGTTATAATTACATTATATGTGCTATTGTCTATGGTGGATAGTGTGTTATTGACTGTTACCTTTTTAGACTGATTAGTATAATAGTAACGAATCGTCAAATGAAATTAGTGATTCATATAACCGCTATACCAAAATACGTAATAAAATGGTTAGTGTAAATGCATTTGGACTACAAGTATTATATATGTATATTTTAAAAATATCGGTTAACTTTATATATTACAGCTAATATTTGTTAAGTTTCACGTAATTTACTTTTTGGTTATATTTGTTTAAACACATTTGAAGCATTTCAATTTAATTGATAGAATTAGTTGAACTGAAATTGTATACTTAACACATTTATTAATACCGATCTATATACACTTTAACAAATTAGAAAAATCATTATAAAAAAGTTGATATAATATATTTGTATATACATTTTTCTGTAAGACACATATTTGTTTATGTGGAAACCGTAATAATACAGATATACCCGTCACAAGTAATAATCACATTAGTCATAATTATTACACTATCAAAACGTCTATTTGCTACTCAACTTGAATGACGATTTCCTTGATTTTTACACTTCCCTAAACTCTGTGATTAGACAATACTGTACTTCATAATTACTATATACAACTGCTACCATTCAACACAAACATCCCTAAATCCATCTTCACCCTGTTACTTTGCACAATCTGAACTATCTTAAACATTTACATTGGTCGAATCTTGTGGTAAAGTTTTCTACTTTAACGAGAATGACAAAGCAAATTTTCTGAAAGATTATGTTGGGTTGAAGAAATCGCAATTCAAGTCTACGACCCTGTTTTCTAAGACAACTTATGAAGATGAGACATTCTTAGGCAACAAACCTCATCACTTCTTTCTTAGCCTACCAGAGCTCACAGAACATGTTGTCGGTAAACTTGATAAAGCAGACAAGAGGAATATGGCGGAAATCTGTAAAGCACGGGCAGGTCAATTTAGTTTGGAACGGAGACCTCGAAGGTGGACTTGGATTATAGCCGTCAACTACAGAGCGAAAATCATTGGAAGAAAATATGGGTGACGAGGGATCAACGTGTGGTGTCAATATACTGCTCATGTAAGCAACGTAAGCCCAAAGGACAGAAGAAGAAGAAGCATAGTAGAAGGAGCCGTAGCTCAAAATATGCATACATTGACAAATCAGGAAGTGAAGGTTATTATGACTCTGATTGCTAAGTTGGATAATTAACTATCTGGTAAGATTATTGTAATATATAGCTGTCATGTTTCTAGGTTTTGAGGTGCGAGATGTTATGCATGTTCTGATGTTAGCATAATCTCTTTGTCTGCAACATTTTGATGAAGGCTTATAGTATGACAACTCAAACATCTTAATGTAACAAGTACTACATATCAATGCTGCTCTTGACATTGTTGAATCAATGTTAATTCTCTAATTAATTTATGAATGATCTAATATGAATGCAATCTATAGTGTTATGTTATTATATTATGTATTTGTAATACATGCACTAAATGGTCTATGATAATTAATCCGTTGCTCTAGGCTGTAATGGTACATAACAATGTTTATGATTATGTTTTCACTCATGTCTAAGTTAATGTGGTTGTTAATATTAGATATGTTTAGGTTAAGCATTCAACTATAGTTGATAAGTATTCTCTTATTGATTGCACTGGTTCACAACCCTTATTTTTAGTACAGGATGTTATGCTATTTGGTGTGTGGTGTCATCTGTACCTTCTACAAAATATCTTATTCTGGTACTTTTATTCGTTAAACTGATGTGTTAGAGCTATTTCGACATGTATATGAACGGGTGGGATTGTAACGCGCCCGTATACGAGATTGTATATTGAGGATTGTAATGGGTAAGGCACTCCACAACCATCACTGAACACCCAGTTACTGTTTTTAAAATAGATGGTAAGTTTGTAATGGTTAACGCATTCCACAACTATTACTGAACACCCATATAGTGTGTTTAAAGTACCTTTTAATAGTCCGAGTTAGTTAGGACCTGTGTATCATAATAGGTAAATAAAAAAGTCCACATAGATATTATAAATACATCCCCATACAGTATATATTACATTGAAAAGGATGCAATCTTAACAGGTGTGGCATATAATGGTGCCCCGCCTCCTGTTATATGAGTATTTTTTGATTTGTGCAAACTGGATGCACCAAAACAGCAAAAGTTAAACTACTATTATAAGCATGCGTTGATCCTAAGTTTGAGTATTAATTTGGGGGTGCTTGCATTGCAGATGGGGAGCCTGATTTTTCTTTCCTACATTTCCTCTTTGGTAAGTGTGGTTGCGACAAACCTTAGGTCACATCTTTACTAAATTATCCTCTGTAGAATTAGAAGGATTGACAAGTTTGCCAGCACTGGCAAGCTCGGCAATACTTGACGTAGCTACCTCATCAGCATGTCCAGTGCAATTAGGAGAACTGAGTTGTTTGATACTGCTGTCTTCCACAAGATGGCTTTCTTGTGTGCTGCCTATAATTTGTTATTGTTCAGCAATGTCACGGCGTGTGTCAGATTTGAAAGAATCACTTTCCTCACCATTAACTATTACGCGTTTTATAAACCACTGCAACACATTATTTATTGATAGTGTCTTGGCTAGAACAACCCGAGCTTTGAAAGGAGTTTGGCGAAGTAACTCTTTTACTGCAGAGAAAGCCTGATTATCAGACTGTAAAGCGATAATCAGGATAGTAAGAGGTGGTTTTTAGCTTTGTAAATTAAATGAAATAATGATACACTTAAATTATGCTTCATGTGGAAAATGTCAGCCGCATACATCCTAAATAGTTGTTTAGTAATCTATGTAAACACAGTTAAGGGTAATGTTCCTGTACCATCTGATATATCACAATTGAACGTGACCCTGCATTTTGTGTGAGTATTGTATGTGAGATGTATGTTACTAAATTTCCCAAAGTCAGTGTTGAACTATTCTTGTTCAAACATAAACTTATGGACTTGAGTATATGGATCTCAAAAAGTGATGAGTTTAGTATAAGTATTACTTCGGGACTGAGGTGCAATCAGGCTTAGAGCAAGTGACCCATGTGTATGTATGACCTTGTGGTATGCTTGAACGTTTCCAACACTTTGAGCAGCCTATATATGCATTTATTTTCTCAAAATCAATCTCTGGGATGGTTACTTCTAACCAATGCTTCTCATCCTGTAACGTTGTTTTTGCCCGTACATAGTATTTAAGATATGTTAACCTATGCGTGCACCAATCTGTGAGCTGATCTTCCTAATGGGGTTTTGGCTTAAGGTATGATTATGGTTTCTGTGTACGTTGAAATTTGCTTTTTATGAATTTTTTGTTTATAGTTCGAACTTCTGAAGTGTTTGGATTGCTGTTTCATAGTTGTGGTAACATGTTAATGTTGGAGCTTGTGTCCTCCACATGTAGTGCGATAACGTCATTGCACATACCCTTGTACGGACAAGTGGGAGATTGTTGGGGCTGGTGTCCTTGACAGTTAGTACAATGACTTATTAAATCTCTTAAAGGATCACAAGGGCATACTTCAGTATTATTATTAGTTGATCCATGTTTATCAATAGCGGTTGGCTTGCTAGATAAGTTTGACGTTATTGTCATACGGATGGCGGTGATCAACTGGTCCCTATACGTCACACCTATAGGACACGTTTGAGAGATGTGAAGGTATGAAAATACAGTCACATTTATGCCGGATACGACTAAACAGTTAGTCAGAGGTATTTACTATTAAATTAGTCAATAAGATATTAAGATTATTATTTAATACGGATTAAATAATTTTAGCTAATACGGATTACATGATTAATTCATAATTTAAAAATAAACGGTTATATTTAATTAAATATTGAATTCGCGTATTAATATAAACAGTTATATTAATTTAGCTAATTATACAATATCGTATTTTTATCAGACCATTGTTAATGTATCGACTACATTAATATCTGATAACGTGTATGCGATTTATAATTAATTCCCGCGAATTATATTTTAGCATTAGGGTCGAATCACGTATTGGAATAAGGTAAGAGTGGAAAGCCTACTCTCACCCTAGTCCGTTCGGCCGACCGTGTATTATAGATAAAGAGGGACTCTCTTTTTGTCAATGACCTCTTGAACTACTGATTACTGATAATCACATCTCAAGAAAAATAGTGTTTTTGAGAACAGTTTTCCCAAAAACCTAGATCTCACATCTAAAACCTCACAAAACTCTCCCCATATTGCAAGGCAATTGGAGAGCATTTCTTGCACACACGGCATCGTCTCAGACAAAGTCTTGGGTGCAAGTTATAGGAGGGAATTTACTTTAATTCCTGTTCTTAGGCCATTCGCGCAAGGACCTAAGGTTGTAATTCTATTTCATGTTTTTCTATCTTATGACCATAATCGCATTGTAATTTTTTGTTATAATCTTGCAATTTAAGGGTGAATACATGATTATTCCCCACAAGTGGTATCAGAACCAAGGCCACAAAAACTTTACAATTGTGTTTTCCATAAGTTTTAAAACTGAAAGTTTTGCATCTTGCACATGTCTCTCGGCCGTGTGCCAATTTCGAGAAAAATCGATCATGTTTTTCAATTTTTAATTGCATATTGTTAATTAATCGATATTTGTAACAGTATGTAAGTTTTGTTGTTGTTTATTGTTGATTTACACGATTAAAATCAATGATAAACACGTGTTTTTGGTTTTTAAACAGTTCGTAGCATTATTCTGCTATACGTCACTCGATCGAGCACTTTTTGGCTCGATCAAGCAGTTTTTCAGAAACCAGTCACTCGATCGAGTACTTTGGATTCTACGAACGAGCGTATTTCTACTTGTTCGTAGTCTGCTTCGTTAAACCCGTCACTCGATCGAGACTTACTGTACTCGATCGAGTGACACTGTTCATCGATCGATCATGTTTTTATTCGATCGAACAGTTGTCAGGGTTTATTTTCTTTTCTGAAAATTTTAAGTTTTCTGAAAATCTTTGTGTTCGATCGAGTACTCGTTTTGCTCGATCGAGCAACTTGTCTGACACTGTTCCTCGATCGACCTCGCTTTAATTCGATCGAACAGTTTTCAGGGTATTTTAATTTTTCTAAAAATTTTGGTTTCCTGAAATTTTAGGGGTTCGATCGAGTACCTGTTTTACTCGATCGAGTAAAACCCAGTCTGTCAAGGTTACTCGATCGAGTACTTTAGTGACTCGATCGAGCACACCCTGTTCTAGCAGATTTTTCCGAAAATAATCTTATTTTATTTTCTCTTGGCCAATAGTAATATACTATATACGGAAATAGTATATTAACTTTTGTGAAACGGTTCACACTAGTAAGATACATATTATTTTAAAACGGTTTAAAATAATGGATTATAATTATATTAAGATTAATGTGATTAAAACGGTATAATCACATAATGTTAATCTCGTAAGGTGGTTTGGTAAAATTTAATAAACATAATAACAATATTATGTCATGGATGAATTTGTTTTGGTTGATGCATTTTATTTATCGTCTTGTTGAATGCTTATAAATGTTTTTATAACGTATTTAATTTTTCAAACGGTTGTAACTTAGTGTGGCCTTAGAAGATTGTGTTACCGTAATGATGGAACACGGTCTTGTTTGTAATTTTGAGATCTTGTATCTCCGTTTGGTTTTTGCCATGTAATTACTTTTGTATTTAAATTAGAATGTAAATAGGTTTACTATTTTAATTTAGATTAGTAATTTAGTGAAGACCAAAGACGGAGACCGGATGCTCACTCCCGCTGCAAAGACGAAGATGGAACATCAAGACAAGCTTCTAGGGTCCAACAGTGGATTCCAAGTTGTTTTTATGTTTATTTTGGTAGGATAGGCCACACTAGGACTTTTATTTACGTTTATTGCATTTCTTTTATGCTTTCATCGATAATAGCTTGCATCATTTTCCGCCTAAAACCAAACCACCAATAACATGCATGAAAACTGACTCATGTAGAGGTTACGCGAGTTTTCTAGAGACATACAGATGTCATGTGTCACATGTAAAGCCATCACTTTATTTCATTCATTCACGACTATGCTAAATATTAGTTCACTTAAAATGGATAAATATAAGTTGATGGGGTCTTCCTCGTATAACCAAAAATTGAGACTAGTCTTTATAAATCAGACTCCCATGAATCCCTTCTTCGTCGGTAGGCATACTATGACCCCTTCTACGTCGGGTAAGTGGGAACAGATGATTTATTTTATCTCAACATTGTGGTCACTAAATACTATCTAGCAACTATGATGGACTAAAAGATGAGTTTTACGGAAATCCATCGACCAAGAGTTCCAACGGTGGAATTAGCCAAGCTGTGGGCTTATCAATTTACGGAAATTGAGTCTTCGGATCGTTTATATAATTCTTGAGGGAGATCAATTATATAAATGCATGAGTCTACGAGTTTAAATTCAATTTAAAATAGACTTAAATCAGAACGATGAGTTGCTTATATGGTTTTGTTTTATCTTCCTTTCAGTGTAGAACACGATCAAACTTAAAAACTGCTAAAATAACAAATGGCTGGTGAAGACCCAATGCCAAGTGCCAAGCTAGCACGAGAATCCTGGCTTAAAGCCTTCATGGACTCCATGAATCAGTCTACTAGACTGAGAAATGATGGGTCAAACTTCTCTGACTGGGAGGCAACATTACGAAATGCTGCCATTGCTGACGGAAAGCTCAAGTACTTGACTGAGCCTATTCCGGCAGACCCAGGGACTGGAGCTAGAGCTAACGAAGTTCGCGCTCATAGCGACTGATGCGTGTCTATTTTATGATGTTTTACATCTATTTTCACACGCATTTTAGAGCTCATTTACGATGTTTTAGCCTTTATTTCCCAACTTTTGTCTACTTTCGTATTTTTATGCTATTTTGCAGAATTATGCGGAAAAGAGGCAATTTCAAACCAAATCCGTCCTCAAGTGATTTTTATGGCTAAGGACACGAAGGAACGAAGCCTAGCGCACATTTCAAGGCCTGAAGATAGCATAAGCAAAGGTGCATATAGTTTACAAGCTCTAAAAAAGCAAAGAATCGATCCACGATATTGCAGCCTGTTTCAAATGGCTATATTTCGAGTTATAGAGCTGATAATGGAGTGATTCTAGTTGGAGGTGAAAGCTTAGCCTCTTAGCTTTCCAACGCCGCGAGAATCGCCTTATTACAATGAGTAACGAAGAAATGGCAGTTGTTTTAAGATCGACGCGCGCTGTAGTCCTGACATTAGGTCGACCGACCTACTACCTAGGTCGACCGACCTCAGCGCAGACCCAGAATTTTCCGGAAATCCCATTCAAGAGATTAGGTCATTGGGAAACTCTTTAATTCCGCCTATTTAAGCTAATCTCGTGTTTAGGGTTAAGTATTCAGTTTCTAATCAAGTTATCTATCATAGAGTTACAATCTAGTTTTAGTTCTAATCTTTCAATAATCTTCACACACTTTTCTTTAGTTTTATACATTGTTCATCATCAATCTTTCGACAACAATCTATAAAGTTCGTTCTTTTCTGCCTTAATCCTTATTTCCGGTAATTCCTTTCTTAATTTCAGTTTTAATATTGTTCTTATCTTATAATTATTAGTATCCGGTTTAAGTTAGAATCCCAGGCCTTTATCATTATTGCATGTTTAGATTGATGCTCGTTATGATTTCCATGTTTACTCCCGTTTTTATTATTGTTTCAATAGTCATGAGTAGCTAATTTCATATGTTAGGATGTAGGGAGTAAATATGCGTAGGTAGTATGAATCCTCGAATCGTCATGTTGCAGGCAGGAGGTCGGCCGACCGGGGTAGCTGGTCGGTCGACCGACTCGCGTTTGAATTCCTGTTTCGTTTTACTTCGTTGACTATAATACCCTACAATGAGACTGAAAGGAGACTGAAAGGAGACTTGTAAGATGTTAGTAATGACCTACCCAAGATTGAAAGATACGGGGAGGGCATTGGTTTACGCCTTAAGACGACTAGGTTACTTAAGACTGAAAGGTATGTGCCCTAGAATTTAGGAATCACCCTTATTGTTGACACCCAATAATTTTGAGACCTTGGAATTAATAGCATAGGCTGAAAGGAGCTATTAGGTACCATAGACCGAAAGGATATGTTACACTCTTTACGTGACTGCAATACAGGTTGACTTAGGATTTATACTACCATAGCTATTTATTACCCAACCATCCTAGCATCGCTTTTATCATCATTTACATCTTATTTTTTAGTTTTGTTCTTATCTATCCTTTTAAACTTAGTTGTTATCAAACCAATCAAAACACCCCCTTTTTATTGTTACTTTATAGATTAAAGATTAGCAAACAGAATTAACCTTGTCTCTCCGTGGTTCGACCCTTGACTTACTCTATCTAGTTTAAGCTGAGGTTTTATAAATCTTATCTTTGGCACCCCTCAACGACGGGTGTCAAATTTTGGCACCGTTGCCGGGGAGACGGTATAATTTTGTTTGCTTTTTTTAATTTATTGTCTCAAGGAACTGTGGTTCCTTGAGACCGTTGCTTACTTTTGCTTCTAGTTTTGCTTTTGCAGAGTTAGAAGTAAGATTTTTGAGAGGAAGGCTTGAGTACTCTCAGTTCTTTGCGATCATGCCTACTATATCTGATAATCTTCAGCCAAAAGCACACGACCTTCCCCAGGGATTTACTCTCCCCTTTGAAATTCGTCTTTCCTATATCGAATTGGTGGAGCAAAATCAGTTTGCCGGTCTACCGGATGAGGATCCTTGGAAGCATTTGGAGATACTTACGGATTATTGTTGTTCCATACCCGTACCGGCTGGAGTGACGCAAGATGAAGTTAAAGAGAAGATGTTTCTTTTCTCCTTGAAAGATTCTGCGCGTCAATGGATTCGCTACCTTGATAAGGTAGTAGCTAGAGTTACAGACTGGACATCTCTGGCATTGGCTTTCTGCAAACAGTACATTTCGCCTGCGAAAACCAATACTTTGAGGGTTCAAATTTCAAATTTCCAGCAAGGACCCGATGAGGAATTTCATGAAGCGTGGGCCCGTTTTAAGAAGTTGGTTCGATCTGTTCCTCACCACGGCTTTGAGGAATTGTACCTTTGCAACCAATTTTATAACTGTTTGTATGATGACTACAGAGTCATCCTTGATACGGCTACAAATGGTAGATTTTAAAATAATGTAGCTTATGATAAGAGTTGGGACATTATTGAGGAGATGGCGGTTCATAGAGCTGAAAATGGGAATTCACGTGGGAATTCGCCGAAAACAAGTGTTGAAACAAGTCATGTTGCAGCACTTGAAGCATCCATTAACCCCCGTTTCGAAAAACTTGAGAATGCTCCCGTTCATGAAACAAATGAGGCTGCGAAATTGAGAACGACTGTCCAAACCCTCATGACTCAAATGTTGGAGATGAAAAAGGCTCAAGTTGCATCATTGAAGAACATTAAGAGCCAAATAACAATCTTAGCTGCTAATCAGATTGCTAACTCTCCGAGCAAATGTGAGAGTCCCGTAGAGACGATCAATGCCATTAATCTCCAAAGCGGTCTCTCCCATGATGGACCGGGAAGCCTAGAGAAAAAGTTGGAAAAGGTTGAGAAGTCTACCAAAGTTCCTGATGCAGTAGCTGAATTCGCCCCCAGTGATGATGGTCGACCGACCGATGTTCATGGTCGATCGACCACGGTATCTGATGGCCCTCCATATTCTGAACCGAGCTCGACCAGTCGGCCGACCAGTACAACCAGTCGACCGACCGCGAGACCTGAGCAGAGTCTGGATTCTTCACCAGATTCATCTGATTCCACTCATATCAATGACTTAACGGAGATTCTAAAGTTAAAGAAGCCGAAGGTTGTTGATCCCACGGTTAGTGTTGCGGTCCCGTATCCGAATCATTTGGAGAAAGTGAAGTTGGAGCGTCAGTTCGGTAAAATCTTGGAGATCGTCAAAGGCCTTGAGCTTGGGAGAAAATTGGAGGACCATCCTATTATTTCTATTGCTGCAGGTCATGGCAAAGAGGGCATAGAAGATCCTGGTGATACTAGTGAGACGGAATTGGAGCAAGTTGCTGAACAAGATAGGCCGGGCAAAGTAAAGAAGCGTGTCATAGCTTGTGTGACACCAGATACCCTTCCTCTGACTAGGCCTGTTGTCTGGAAGCCTAGAGTAGCGGTCCATACTGCTGAATGGACCTCTTTTAGTCAAGTGCCCTACTTTGGGGTATCTTGTTGTTGAGCCGTAGTGCCATTCGGTTTTTTTTTCGATTTCGGTTTCTGTTGGACTACTTTTTGTTTTTGCTTTTAGACTTAGACTCTTTTTGCTTTTGTTGCTTTGTTTTGAGACTATAGGTTTGGTAGTTTTGGGTTTGGCGCAAGTTTTGGGCGTGTATATATTGTTTTTACAGGTTTTGAAAGATATTAACTCAATCCCTTGAGTTAATTCAAGGAAGAAAAGAGGGGCACTGTTACAGGAAATTTGGTCGACCGACCAGATGCATCAATCGGTCGACCAGCCTCTGCAATCCAGTAGCCACTGTCTACCGATACTTGTCGGTCGACCAAGGGTTGTGGTCGGTCGACGACTACCACTGCTACTGCCTGTTCTCGTTTGCCTCGGGAAGCGTACCAGCAAGCCTAGGGAGTCTTTCTCTCTATCTTTCTTTTATGCTTTCATTTTCTCCTTTATTTTCATACCTTGTAATTATTATTTATCACCCAAATGCTTTTAATTTCCGAAAAAGGTTGTCTTGTTTCTTTTTCAGGTCTATAAGGTAGCACTGCTGGCTACCGAAACCTCCTAGCTCACGCTGGTTTGGGGAGGTTTCCGTTCGCGCATATATTCCGTGAGTTCCTTCCATGTTCCTCCTTAGTTTTATTCTATCGCAAATTCCCATATCCCATGTTCGTTGTATATGATATTGCACAATGGGGACATTGTGTGATTTGGTTTGGGGAAGGGTTTTGCGTCGCATTCGTGTTTTTTTTTTTTTGCATTTTTGTCTCACGTTTATTGCATTTCCGTTGTTTCTTTCATTTCACTTGCATATACACAAAAATCCAAAAAAATAGAAAAATTCAAAAATTTCCAAAAAAATGCACGTTTATTTTAGCATATAGGTCGAGTCGGAACGAGAGTATTTCAAGGATGATTTTGCTATCTTACATGTTTATACCTTTGCCTTGCCTTGTCAACTTGTTTTATTATAAGAATCTTTTGCATACATACGAGTTTTTGTCAAACTATCTGTATATCTTGAGACTTGACTTATACCTTGGCAACCTACTATACATTCTGAGTTTTAGAGCCTTATTCCTGGTTTCATTTTTAAACCAGTTGTCTAGGATGTGAGTAGTACTCCCCTTGGAACATGATACATCAATATATTTTGAGAAAAATCGATCATGTTTTTCAATTTTTAATTGCATATTGTTAATTAATCGATATTTTTAACAGTATGTAAGTTTTGTTGTTGTTTATTGTTGATTTACACGATTAAAATCAATGATAAACATGTGTTTTTGGTTTTTAAATAGTTCGTAGCATTATTCTGCTATATGTCACTCGATCGAGCACTTTTTGGCTCGATCGAGCAGTTTTTCAGAAACCAGTCACTCGATCGAGCACTTTGTGACTCGATCGAGTACTTTGGATTCTACGAACGAGCGTATTTCTACTCGTTCGTAGTCTGCTTCGTTAAACCCGTCACTCGATCGAGACTTGCTGTACTCGATCGAGTGACTTGCTGTACTCGATCGAGTGACACTGTTCATCGATCGATCATGTTTTTATTCGATCGAATAGTTGTCAGGGTATATTTTCTTTTCCGAAAATTTTAAGTTTTCTGAAAATCTTTGTGTTCGATCGAGTACTTGTTTTGCTCGATCGAGCAACTTGTCTGACACTGTTCCTCGATCGACCTCGCTTTAATTCGATCGAACAGTTTTTAGGGTATTTTAATTTTTCTGAAAATTTTGGTTTCCTGAAATTTTAGGGGTTCGATCGAGTACCTGTTTTACTCGATCGAGTAAAACCCAGTCTGTCAAGGTTACTCGATCGAGTACTTTAGTGACTCGATCGAGCACACCCTGTTCTGGCAGATTTTTCTGAAAATAATTTTATTTTATTTTCTCTTGGCCAATAGTAATATACTATATACGGAAATAGTATATTAACTTTTGTGAAACGGTTCACACTCGTAAGATACATATTATTTTAAAACGGTTTAAAATAATGGATTATAATTATATTAAGATTAATGTGATTAAAACGGTATAATCACATAATGTTAATCTCGTAAGGTGGTTTGGTAAAATTTAATAAACATAATAACAGTATTATGTCATGGATGAATTTGTTTTGGTTGATGCATTTTATTTATCGTCTTGTTGAATGCTTATAAATGTTTTTATAACGTATTTAATTTTGCAAACGGTTGTAACTTAGTGTGGCCTTAGAAGATTGTGTTACCGTAATGATGGAACACGGTCTTGTTTGTAATTTTGAGATCTTGTATCTCCGTTTGGTTTTTGCCATGTAATTACTTTTGTATTTAAATTAGAATGTAAATAGGTTTACTATTGTAATTTAGATTAGTAATTTTGTGAAGACCAAAGACAGAGACCGGATGGTCACTCTCGCTGCAAAGACCAAGATGGAACATCAAGACAAGCTTCTAGGGTCCAACAGTGGATTCCAAGTTGTTTTTATGTTTATTTTGGTAGGATAGGCCACACTAGGACTTTTATTTACGTTTATTGCATTTCTTTTATGCTTTCATCGATAATAGCTTGCATCATTTTCCGCCTAAAACCAAACCACCTATAACAGGCCTGAAAACTGACTCATGTAGAGGTTACGTGTTAGTTTTCTGAGACATACAGATGTCATGTGTCACATGTAAAGCCATCACTTTATTTCATTCATTCACGACTATGCTAGATATTAGTTCACTTAAAATGGATAAATATAAGTTGACGGGGTCTTCCTCGTTTAACCAAAAATTGAGACTAGTCTTTATAAATCAGACTCCCATGAATCCCTTCTTCGTCGGTAGGCATACTATGACCCCTTCTACGTCGGGTAAGTGGGAACAGATGATTTATTTTATCTCAACATTGTGGTCACTAGATACTATCTAGCAACTATGATGGACTAAAAGATGAGTTTTACGGAAATCCATCGACCAAGAGTTCCAACGGTGGAATTAGCCAAGCTGTGGGCTTATCAATTTACGGAAATTGAGTCTTGGGATCGTTTATATAATTCTTGAGGGAGATCAATTATATAAATGCATGAGTCTATGAGTTTAAATTCAATTTAAAATAGACTTAAATCACAACGATGAGTTGCTTATATGGTTTTGTTTTATCTTCCTTTCAGTGTAGAACACGATCAAACTTAAAAACTGCTAAAATAACAAATGGCTGGTGAAGACCCAATGCCAAGTGCCAAGCTAGCACGAGAATCCTGGCTTAAAGCCTTCATGGACTTCATGAATCAGTCTACTAGACTGAGAAATGATGGGTCAAACTTCTCTGACTGGGAGGCAGCATTACAGAATGCTGCCATTGCTGACGGAAAGCTCAAGTACTTGACTGAGCCTATTCCGGCACACCCAGGAACTGGAGCTAGAGCTAACGAAGTTCGCGCTCATAGCGACTTTGTCATGGAAGCGGGTGCGATAAAGAACGTACTGATCTATGCAATGGAATCCAATTTGCAAAGACGCTTCATCTCCCATGGTGCAAACGAGATTTTCACCACGCTCGCTAACGAATTCTCGAAAGCTCTGAGAATCGTTTCTTATGAGCATACCTGTCGCTTCTTTGAAGCGAAACTCCAGAAGGGCCAAGCTGTTAGCCCACATATTCTCAACATGATTGAGAATATCGAGAAAATGGAGGCCCTAAACTGCGAGATCAGTGAGAACATAATCGTTGATCGAATGCTTCATTCGCTTCATGATGGGTTCGCCCTCTTTATGGCCAACTATTACATGAACGACATGAAGAAGACTCCTCATGAGCTCCACTCCCTTCTCGTACAGACCGAGAAGGATCTGAAATTAAGTGGGAGCGTGAAGCAGGATGTTCTCATGATCTCCAGTAAGGGTAAGGGTAAAGGGAAAGCTAAAGCTCAAGGTGACCTAGCAGTAGGTAAGCCTAAGTTCAAGAAGTCAGGATTTGCTAAGAGTGGGCCCGGTGAGTCGAGCAACTTACAGGGTAAAACAAAGAGCAAGGATACAAGCATGGAATGCCACCATTGCCAAAAGACTGGGCATTGGAGGCGCACGTGCCTCGTGTATCGTGAGGACATTAAGGCAGGCCGCGTTATTCCTGTTGGTATGTCTTCTTCTTCTTCTATTCACTTGATTGAGATTAACCATGCAAGTTACGGAACTTGGGTACTAGATACTGGTTGTGGTTCTCATCTGTGTAATCATGTGCAGGGCCTCCGAAACCAAGAGCCCCTCATAAAGGGTGAGGTTGACCCGCGTGTCGGGAATGGAGCACGAGTTGCTGCAGTCTCGAGGGGGAACATACGTGATCCAACTTCCAAGTGGATTCGAGTTATCTTTGTATAACTGTTATTATGTTCCTTGTTTATCTAAAAACATTATTTCTCTTTCTGCACTTGACAAACTCGGTTTTTCATTTGTAATAGAGAATAATTACTGTATTTTCTCGTTACACAATATGATTTATGGCAAGGCAGTTTCCATGAATGGAATTTATGTTTTAGATCAAACCACCGAAATATTACACGTGAATAACAAGAGATTAAAGGTTGGTGACAAAGATCAAATTTACCTATGGCACTGCCGTATGGGACACATAAATGAGAAACGCGTAAAACAGCTCATACAGAATAAAGGTATCTCGGCCTTTGATTTCGAATCATATGGCACGTGTGAATCATGTCTCATCCTTAAGATGACTCGTATTTCCTTCAAAGGTGTGGGAATGCGCGCTGCCGACCTATTAGGACTCATACATACGGATGTATGTGGCCCTATGTCGATCAACGCACGAGAAGGCTATAGGTATTTCATCACTTTCACGGATGATTTGAGTAGATATGGCTATGTCTACTTAATGAAACATAAAAGTGAATCCTTTGACAAGTTCAAAGAATACCAGAATCGGGTACAGAACCAACTGGGAAGAAAGATTAAAGCACTACGACCTGATCATGGTGGCGAGTATCTTTCTAGCGAGTTTGATCAACACCTTAAAGACTGTGGCATCGTTCTACAGTTGACTCCACCTAGAACACCACAATTAAATGGTGTGTCCGAACGGAGAATTCGAACTCTTCTTGATATGGTTCGATCCATGATGAGTCACACCGTTGTGCCTGATTCATTGTGGGGCTATGCTCTTTTGTCAGCCGCTCTAATACTTAACCGAAGTCCGTCTAAAGCTGTTGACAAGACTCCATACGAGTTATGAAAGGGAATAGTCCCTAACTTGTCCTTTATTCGGGTTTGGGGCTGCGAGGCTTATGTCAAGTGGAGACATGAGGATAAGCTCGGCCCGCGATCGGTCAAGACATACTTTATAGGCTATCCAAAAGGAACTTTTGGTCATTACTTCTACTCGCCAACCGAACAACGTGTTTTTGTTGCGGCTAGTGCGACGTTCTTAGAGAAATAATTCCTCGAGAACCTCGGCTATCCAAATAATTCCTCGAGAACCTCGGAACTTTATAGGCTATCCAAAAGGAAATAATTCCATTGGAGGAAACAGTTCCTTCAACCTCGGCTGCGGTAGATATTCCTGAGGAACCTAGGAGGTCGGGAAGAGTCTCTATTCCTCTTGACAGATACATTGGTATGGTCGAGGAACATGACATAGATGACATCTTACTTCTAGAGGGTAATGAACCCACAACCTATAAAGGTGCCATGACTAGTTCTGACTCAAAGCTATGGCTAGAAGCCATGCAATCCGAGATGGGCTCCATGTGTGAGAGTAACGTATGGGATCTTGTGGACCTACCTACAAAGGTACGCCCCCTTCAATGCAAATGCCGTTACAAAATAAAGCATGCCGTGAAAGGTAAACAAGATATCCATAAGGCAAGACTAGTTGCTAATGGTTTCACCCAAGTGCCAGGCTTGCACTACGATGAGATATTTGCACCCGTAGTCATGCTACGTTCCATTCGGATTATCTTAGCGATCGCCGCATTTCATGACTATGAAATGTGGCAAGTGGACGTTAAAACCGCCTTCTTGAACGGTTATTTGGAGGAAGAGTTGTACATGGTACAACCCGAGGGTTTTATTGATCCGGAACATCCTAAGAAGGTTTGCAAGCTTAAGCGTTCCATTTATGGACTTAAGCAAGCATCACGGAGTTGGAATCGTCGTTTCGACCAAGTGATAAAAGAGAATGGGTTCATTCGATCAGTCGAGGAACCATGTCTCTATATCAAGTCGAGTGGGAGCAAGATTGTGTTCCTAGTACTGTATGTCGATGACATACTCTTGATTGGGAATGACATACCTCTCCTCTTTTCGGTTAAAGCATGGTTGAAAAACCATTTCCAGATGAAAGATCTGGGAGAGGCACAGAGAATTTTGGGCATCCGTATCTACAGGGATAGATCACGACGGATGTTGTCTCTCAGTTAGGAGTCTTATATAGATAAGATCCTAGAGAGATTCAGCATGACGAACTCTAAGAAAGGGTTCCTTCCTATGGCTACCGGGCTTCACTTGAGCAAGTCTCAAGAAGCTAAGACATTGGAAGAGAAAGAGCGCATGAGTCGGATTCCTTATGCTTCGGCTATAGGATCGATCATGTATGCCATGATATGCACACGTCCAGACGTTGCATATGCATTGAGTATGACAAGTCGATTCCAAGCTCATCCAGGTGAACAACACTGGATGGCCGTGAAAAACATTCTTAAGTACCTACGGAGGACTAAAGATTGGGGATTGACTTATGGAGGCGACTCGACGCTCTGCGCCACTGGTTACGCAAATACTAGCTTCTAAACGGATCGAGCCGACTCGAAATCTCAGTCTGGATTCGTTTTTACTCTTAATGGCGCTGTTGTCAGCTGGAAAAGTTCTAAACAAAGTGTTACAGCAGATTCTACAACTGAGTCCGAGTACTATGCCGCTGCGGAAGCAGCTAAGGAAGCAATATGGATGCGTCAATTCTTACAAGGACTATCAGTAGTACTGATGAGTAGTATTTTGGTACCATTTTACCCCTCATTTATTCCTTATTCCGACTCGATTTTCCGTATGAAGAGTCTATTGATGTAATATACTCAAGAAAGGGGGGGTTGAATTGAGTATGTCTTCTTTTTAAAATCTTCTTCGATGTGTGTGGATGTATGATGAATGTTGAGTGGAGCACGAATAAAATAGAGACACGATATTTTTGAAGTGGTTCAGTTTCAAAATTTGAAACCTACGTCCACTATTCTCGATTAATAAAATTAGTACCGACTCCGGATTACAATTTTATCAACCCTACTCGTACAACTTTGATGTTAGTTGTAACTTTATCTAGATACCGTTAAATATCTAGCTATGACAAGTATCGTTAAATACTTGTTTACAATGAGTACCGTAAAATACTCGAACTATCTTACGTCAATAAGATAAGTCTTCAATGTTTCTTTGATGTCACAATCTTGAATGAATAAGGTCAATGCTGGAGCACTTGAATCTTGAATCGAATATGACAATTATAAGCTCGAATCTTTGAAGAATGATGAACGGCATTTTGTCTTGATATGCGTGAATATGTGTGTGTATTTCGTGTCTTTTAATGTGTCATAGGTAGTCTATTTATATAGAATTATATCTAGGTAATTCAAACCCTAGATGATTTAGGAATATTACTTAAACTAGAATTCTAGTCTTTTAGTAATATTACCATAAACCTAATAATGTATTTAGGAAAGATTTAATAATATACTCTAGGTATTATATAAGGAATCAATTTCCTAATTCATATTTAGGAAAGATCCTTATATAATAAACAAATAGTAACCTTATTAAAACAACTTCCTAAACCATGTCAAAATATAATAAATTATATTCCATAATATAATCTAGATTGTTTTAAGGATATATAAATAAATACATATTTATTTATTTTAATCCACCCAACACGATTATAGAACGTGTCATGATACACGTTTTCCTAAACCGTATCAACAATATTTAGATTATATTATCTTGACAAAAGTTAAATAAAAATCCTTAGTTTGTTAGAAATAAATAATTAACTCATAAGAAAATTATTTATTCCTTTTTAACTAAAAGATATTTTATATTAACCCATTAAGATTAATAATTCCATATTCTAAAAATAGAATACCAATTAAACATTAATTGTCCACGATTATTTTAGAAACTAAAATCGTTTTAATCACCACATATATCTCGACCATTTCTTTTATATGGAGTTATAGCAACGAGCTATACTTTGAACCAATCTTATACTAAAGTTATAGTTCATAAGTATAACTTTAGTTCATTATGTGCGCTTGCGATCTTCTTTCAATCTTCGATTTAGTTAATCCATTGACTAACATACTTGAATCCTTTATTCTTGATTGATTAGATCTTGTTACTAATATTCTGTACACTTAGTGTTGGAGGAAGTGTCCTCGACAATAGTGTGTTGACATAATTAAAACTCATTTGAATGAAACACAACTGGGAGTGTTACTCTTTTAAAGTCAACTGATCAACATTTATCGATAATGATTGGCTGTCTAGAGTTTGACATTATCGTCATATGATGGTGGTGATCAGTTGATCCCTTAAGGTCATATCTTTAGGGAATTCCGTCTCAATAGAATAATTAATTAATATTGTATTGGATACAAATTAATTAATAACTAGAAACTTGGAAATGATTTTACGTGACGAAAATTATTGTAATGGGGTTATAATAATAATTGTCAAAGTAATTGTTTTATTACACGATTTTTATTTATTCGTTTGGGAAACGATTAAATTGAGAATTAACACGGTTGATCATAAAATTACAAAGAGTTGTAATTAAAATTATGATATTACATTTTTATAAGATGGTAATTTCGAATTACTAGAGAGATTATTTAAATGCTATAAAATTGTGAATTATGAATTTTAAAGAGTTAAAATTGCATAATTAACAATTTATGTCATGTGTTATGAGACATGTGTGACATATTACAAATTAACACAATTGACAAAAATAAAATGGGTCTATATTAAGCCCCATAATGAACCGTGTAATGTGTATGTGTGTATGATGTTTGTGTGCAAGAATGAACAAAGTGATTATGTGTCTTACACATAAAGCATCTTGTAAGGAATATTTCACCCTTTTGTGTAAGTAAAAGTGGAGCATGCATTGGCCTTGGATGGCTTGCTTGGCTGGCCATATGCTCTCACTTGTGAGCATATTTTGCTCTATATATTGCACTACAATACTCACTACAAGAAAAAGTGTGGTGTTGGTAGCTTATTCATTCATACACAACATACATTCAACATCTTATTCTCATCTTCTCTTAGAAAATAGTTCTCTAAGTTTAGTAAATCATTTCTAGTACTAATAATATTAAGAGTAATATTATTACTAACTCTAGTTTACTTATACTAATTTTCTAGTAACAAAATTAGTATTAGTTTGAGATCGGGTCCTTGATACGCATCTTTTGGAGATGATTTTTCTTAGATCGTTGTAAGGGTATTTCGGTTTTGAAGACTCAAGTAATAGGTGATTATTGAGTATAAACCTTCTAAAACCAATGTAAGGACTTTCACATCTTATGATATCATCATGCATGCATAAGATCTATTTAAGTTTTATGACCTAAACTTAACGAAACAAAACTCACATTAGATATGAGTATAAAATGTGGAACTTAGTTTCCAACAATTGGTATCAGAGTATTACGGTTGTTGCATGCATGATCGGATTCATGTTTTATGTTAAAATCGGTTTAACATACACATTTCGAAAATTTCGAAATTATTGTGTTTATTATGATAAATCACAAAATAATTTTGCATGTTAAAGTTTCTGTTTCTAAAATGGTTTTAGGACATAAAAATAATTTTATGGATTTTTATTGTTCATTTTTATATTTATTTGTATATTTTGTAGTTTAAATCGGTTTTAAACAACAATTAATGGAAAAATAGTTAAAAATAGTTTCTGGCCGAGATTTTTTGATATGTTCTCACATGCATATTTAATGTATTGTATATGATTTTTTGTAAGAAATGGAGTTAATATGCATGGATTATGAATTTTATGAGATAAATAGTCATAATATGAGTTAAAATGGGTATATATGGTTATATTTCGAATTTGACCTCAAAATTTTTATGAGAAGTCACATGCAATATATAAAGTTCCTGTATGAATTTTCGAAATTATTGGACTTATTTTGCATGATTAATGATTTTTATAGTAAAAATCGTATTAATAGTGACTTAAATTCGACTTTAATAGTTATAGTTGGAATTTTGCCATAAAAACTTTACACAATGTCACATGCAATATTTACAGTATGTATGTAAGTTTTGGGAATTTATTCTCAAGTAATGCATGATTTATGATTTTAATGGTTAAAATCGGATAAATAGTGACTTATTGTGTTAAAAGTAGTTAATCTTAATATTATGGCATGATATTTTACCCATAAATGTCTTATATAATAGGAACATCAGATCTAAAAGTTGGATATCAAAAAGTTTCTGTTTTTATGATTATTAATTTTTTAATGAGTTAATTAGCTAATAATTGTAATTCATGAGTCGAAAATAAAATTTTCGAGTATGGTCTGTAATTTTTGGTCATTTTCAGATTCTAATATATATTTTAGGATGACTAAAAATTTATGGCAAATTATTGCAAGTTTTTATAATTTAAATCGGATTTTTTAACCATAAAAACGGCTTTTATAGGATTTATTTAAGAAATAAACCATAAATATTTGCAAAAGACCATTTTTATAATTTCTGAATTTTTAGAAAATTTCCAGAAAGTTTAAAATTGTTTAATTTTAAATTTCGAATTTTATTGACTCATTTGGCCATATTTTGTTTATTTTTCCCGAAAATACAAGTAATTTATGAACAATAATGCAAAATCAAGTTAGATCATGATCAAATATTAGTAGAGACTAAACATTGATTCCTAAAGTAAGTTAGGATGATTAACTTGGACATAAATGAGATTTATGTGATTTTGGATGATTTTAATAGTTAAAATCGCGCATATCCGTAAAAACCGTAAACAAATGTGAGATATTTGCTCCCATAAGGCGATTTGGCATTACAAATTGAGCATGTGCATACATATTTTATTTATTGCAATTTATTTAATATGAATGTCATATTTTGAATGTTATTTATATAATTTGGAATTATGTAATTTTTCTTAGTATGGCCTTAGTTTTAATCAATATTACCCGTAATGAAAGGGAATATTGATTCGGTTGTAATTTATGTGATCTCGTATCACGGGTTTGTAATTTAATTTATTTTTCAGTTTTACAATAGAATAGTTGTATTATTTTATTGTAATTCCGGAGATCCAAAAGACGGTGCCATACGGAAAGGAGTTCCGACAAGACGGTGTTTTCTTGGATGGCATGCCAATGAAGTTCAAGGGACCATGGAGTTGGTTTCCGAATTTGTAATAGTTTATTAGTTTTACTATTACTAGGAAGGCCATACTAGGATTTTATTGCTTTATTGCTTTTATTTTGGCATTTTAATATGTTTGCATGCATAGCCAAATCGCCATAAACATGCATATTAGTTTAGATCATTTATAAACGACCGTGTCAATTATAATTATCGAGTTCACCAATTTAATTCACTTAAAGGAGATAGATAATAAATTGACAAGACCTCTATATTAAACAAAACAATTGAGGATTAGCCTTACCAAATAGTAGAACCCATGAGCTTCTATTTCGTGGGGTGGTGCTAGTCCAGTGGGCAGTACGAACCCCATTACGTAGGATAAGTGGGGCGATGGGATGGATTCAGTCCAGTGGGCGGATCGCATCCCGATGCATTTGAAATTTGGTTTGTACTCAACGGAAGTGTAGAGGACCAGTGGTCAATGTGTTCCGGGCTAGGATGAATAAATAATGATTTGTCATCAACCAAGAGTTCTAGGGTAGAACCGGTTTATTTTAACCCACCAAACCATATCATTGGGTCGGAGTTCCAGTGGTTCACGATTTCTAAAGTATGGGTTTGGGTCTTGGAATCATTTATAAAATTGGATAGAGGTCATTTTATAGATGCATCAACTTAGTAAATATGTTTACAAGTTAAAATGAAAATTAAAACGATTAGCATTTAATTTCTTCATATGTTTAAAATTTTGTAGTCCTCGTATCAATATCAATCATGACTACTTCCACTACTACAAACATTTCATGGTTACAATCCTTCACGGATCGTTGTAAGCTAAAAGAGAATGGGGCAAACTTTGCCGATTGGGATGCCCAACTGTTGTTGGCGGCACAAGGTGACGGTAAGACCGAATTCCTTATTGAAGCATCACCTCCCGAACCTGCTGAAAATGCCACCGCCGCGGCAAGACGACCTTATGATACTTATCACAAGGAGTCTTGGGAATTGAAAAATGTTTTGATCCTCTCGATGGAGCCGGAACTCCAAAAGATTGCCCTAAAGATTGGCACAGCTTATGAGATCTATTGCAGGCTTCTGACAATGTTCTCAAAGGCTTCGAGAATTGTCCAATACGGGGCAGCATCGGCCTTCTTTGATCTCAACCTTAAGGAAGGGCAAAAGGTTAGCCCACATGTACTCAAGATAATTGAGCATGTAGTAACCCTAAGGATGAATCAAGTGGACATTCCTGAGGAACTTGTGATTGACAGAATCCTCCATTCCTTGTCTAAGGTGAAGACTTATGTACAATTCCGAATGAATTTCAACATAAGGAACCAAGACATCTCTCTCAATGAATTGCACAATATGATCGTGCAAGTAGAAAGGGATATGGACCTAAATGTTAGTTCCCCTAAGGATGAGCTCTATATAAATGTTAAGGGCAAAGGAAAGTTCGATAGGAAGGGTAGGGCTAAGGGGAGGCAACCTTCCAAAGGTTCAAAGAATGTGTCTTCGGAGGCAAGCACATCAGATCCCAACAAGAGCGCTCCTCAAGGAGCCAGGTGCTTTTATTGTAATAATAAAGGACATAAGAAGAGGAATTGTTCCAGATATCTCAGCGATCTCAAAGCTGGGAAGATTCTTCCAGTTGGTATGATAACTGTCTCTGTTTTGTGTTAATCTCAACTAACGTATTATGATACAAGTTGTGATGTGAATGCTCTTCTTACTTGAATTTGGGCATGGAAACAAAAATAATGGAAAGAAAAATCAAGCATAATGGATCATTGGAACTAAGAGTAGCTCCACTCAGGATGATCAAGGAGCTTTGTTTTTCTGCTTATTTTACTAGTATTTCAAGTGTTGTAAGAACAATTTAAAATCTGTATTTTATGTCCTTGTTGGACGAGGAAATGTTAATCCTTTAAACAATTGGTTGTATTTTGGATAATGAGGTGACTTGGTTTTCAACCCAAGTCACTATTGGTTTTATATTTATGTTCTTAATTAGTTTTAACACTTGCAAATCTTAACATAAAATAGAATTTCTTGTGACAATTCAATGTATGACCATTGAGACAGAATAAGTATAGGATACTTAATTCAAATCAAATCAAAATCAAATTAAGTTAAGAACTTAATTAAAGAGGAAAAGTTATCAACCATTCTAAACTATCTAAGCTATAAAACGAATATTTTCTGTAATAAATCATAAGGGTACACAAACCAACATCAAAGTCATTGCTTGTGGCCTTAGTAGCTATCTTTGGTGATAAAATGGGATTATTATTACAAAGATAGAGTGGGAGAAATTTGAAAAGCCACAAATAGCATATGATTTTGACAAGCACAATGGATGTGATCTATTAGTGAATAGTAGTATTTATTGTGTTTTGGTTGTGTAAGAGATTTAGAAGGTAGATAAAGTTGTGGATAGGATCTACGATTTAGAAAATCTACACCTTATGGTTGTAAAAGGTAGATTAGGCTGTGGATAAGATTCTACGCCTTATCATCCCAAAAGTTGTGGATAAGCCCAAAGGATGTAGATAAGGTCTACGGTCTGGTAAAAATCTACGCCTTATATCCCAACGGCCCCGGCCCTGGAGGATACTTCAAAGATAAATTCTTGAAGTTTGTAAGGAAAAATTCTATACATGGATAAGATCCATGATAGAGTCCTCGTACAGTACAAGATAAGATAAATGTGGGGAACTGAAAGTTCCCACACACAAAATTATATACCATAAGAAAAGACTCTTATAGAAACTACGGGAGGACACTCGAAGAAAATTATTCAAAAGACTTTGTAAAGGCTCAAGAAAGGGTTCTTGGATTTAGATGGTGATCTAAATGTGCCAATGCAAAGAACCATGAAATTTATAAGATATACGTGCTGATAAATGAGATTTGTTGAGAGAAGCATAAGCAGACATGTGGATGTCTGCAGTCTACAAAGTTAAGGGTAACTTTGTTGAAAGTAGTAAAGTAATTCATTGAGAATGAATTCAGTAAAGCTCAGTAACCGCTTTTCAAAAGGGTATTTGAAAGGGATGTGACTATTAGCACATATGGTTGAAGTCCCAACCAATTCAATTCACTAAATGTGAAGGAACATTGAATTGAGTGAGAGCTTTATGATTTACGGTTAAATGTAAAGTTCAGTGGGAGTTCTCGCTCCAGGATTTGAAGCTATTGAGTCATGGGTTTGACTTCGGGATCTTCAGAATCAGGCAAGAACAAGAGTTTAGTGGGAGTAAACGTTATCTAAAACAACTCATTGCTCGTTTGGAATGAAGCATTGATACTCATGAAAGGTACACGAGTTTTTGGTTCTAGATGACATATTGATATGAATTAAATCTAATTAAACATGGGATGTTTAGTTAAGATTATAAGAGACATCTTGATGTTAGTATTAAGGTTGTTCATGGAGATGAAGATAGTGTAACCATGATGGGATCATGGAAATTTATCGAACCTTAAGTACTATTGTTTGCACGTTTAAAACACTAATGTTTCCGCCATTAGTATAATCGTGTAAAGTGGATGCGCGCCGCTTACAGGACAACCTGTTGAGCAAGTGTTAAACCAATGATTAAACCTTGATAAATTGTCAAAGTATTCTCCAATGAAGATGAAAGACAAATTCAAGATTTTGGAAGATAACTTAGTCGTATGGTAAAAGTTTGCTACGACTCAAGTTCCAAGATACCAAGCGAAGATTTGTGATAATCTTTGGCTTATATTCATTGACTATGCATCTCAATGACTTGTATTTTAACTACATGGTCATCACAAGATTCTACAAAATGTGTAAGTTCACAAATTATGTAAAAGCATTGCTGTGGCTGGGAGTTACCCAATGCACATAATCTTATTCGCTAGTCATTAGAATGACTTGTCTCTTTCAGAGGAAAGATCAATGTATGGATATGATCCGCAAAGTGAACGCTCGCACGAACCGTGGTAAACCTGGTTTACTCAAAATGAAGATAATTACAATTTTAAGGGATGTAAACGAGAGACCCTAAAGCTGATTGTAAATTAAATGGTGTTCAAAGGTTGACCACTTGGATGGTGGAATCCACTAATTGTTTGAATTATTTATAACTCACGAAAGGTCAAGTAAAATTCAAATGGGATGGTAAGACCAAATTGAACCCCATTAAAGTGAATTGAATTATCATGACCTCGCCCCTAGTTGCTTAAGTGAGGTGACATCTCAATGCAACCGGATGTGTGATGCGATTGATGGCGAGTTCAATTGCCATAGAGTCATACGGGATGACTAATCGATCACCTAGGCATAGACATGTTAAGATACATTTGCCGGGCAAATGACCGCTGATAGAGCTCTGGCGTACTCTTATTAAAAGACTGCCTGGTCGCGGCGGGAGCATCTATCGTGTTTCACATGAGTCAGTTCTTGGACTGATGACTGTTCTCTGAGGTGGCATAGTTTTCAGATTAACTTTGATTTATGTCCTAACACCTTCGTAACTGGGGTTTATAAGGACATATTTTGGGTTATGATGGGCTGTGGCCAGCCGGAAGGAATAAGTCAATTAGGAATTGTCCACCCCTTTTCAGGGTTGAGAAATATCTCTAGGCCACTCGAGGAGAATAATAACTAGAAATGCGTGGCCACGCTCGGAAGGTATCTATGGTAGATAATTCCGGTCAGTAGTTATAACTCCAGATCGAGATAAACCACTCTAGATTTTAATCAATTGCCGGCACGACCTGAGAGGACGCCATGCATTGAGTGGGAGATAGTAATAGGGCAAGAGAATTGGTAACACACACTTGTCTCGGACAAGTGGGAGATTGTTGGAGGAAGTGTCCTCGACAATAGTGTGTTGACATAATTAAAACTCATTTGAATGAAACACAACTGGGAGTGTTACTCTTTTAAAGTCAACTGATCAACATTTATCGATAATGATTGGCTGTCTAGAGTTTGACATTATCGTCATATGATGGTGGTGATCAGTTGATCCCTTAAGGTCATATCTTTAGGGAATTCCGTCTCAATAGATTAATTAATTAATATTGTATTGTATACAAATTAATTAATAACTAGAAACTTGGAAATGATTTTACGTGACGAAAATTATTGTAATGGGGTTATAATAATAATTGTCAAAGAAATTGTTTTATTACACGATTTTTATTTATTCGTTTGGGAAACGATTAAATTGAGAATTAACACGGTTGATCATAAAATTACAAAGAGTTGTAATTAAAATTATGATATTACATTTTTATAAGATGGTAATTTCGAATTACTAGAGAGATTATTTAAATGCTATAAAATTGTGAATTATGAATTTTAAAGAGTTAAAATTGCATAATTAACAATTTATGTCATGTGTTATGAGACATGTGTGACATATTACAAATTAACACAATTGACAAAAATAAAATGGGTCTATATTAAGCCCCATAATGAACCGTGTAATGTGTATGTGTGTATGATGTTTGTGTGCAAGAATGAACAAAGTGATTATGTGTCTTACACATAAAGCATCTTGTAAGGAATATTTCACCCTTTTGTGTAAGTAAAAGTGGAGCATGCATTGGCCTTGGATGGCTTGCTTGGCTGGCCATATGCTCTCACTTGTGAGCATATTTTGCTCTATATATTGCACTACAATACTCACTACAAGAAAAAGTGTGGTGTTGGTAGCTTATTCATTCATACACAACATACATTCAACATCTTATTCTCATCTTCTCTTAGAAAATAGTTCTCTAAGTTTAGTAAATCATTTCTAGTACTAATAATATTAAGAGTAATATTATTACTAACTCTAGTTTACTTATACTAATTTTCTAGTAACAAAATACTTATTAGTTTGAGATCGGGTCCTTGATACGCATCTTTTGGAGATGATTTTTCTTAGATCGTTGTAAGGGTATTTCGGTTTTGAAGACTCAAGTAATAGGTGATTATTGAGTATAAACCTTCTAAAACCAATGTAAGGACTTTCACATCTTATGATATCATCATGCATGCATAAGATCTATTTAAGTTTTATGACCTAAACTTAAAGAAACAAAACTCACATTAGATATGAGTATAAAATGTGGAACTTAGTTTCCAAAAATTAGCACACGATTATACGTACGAGTATATAATATATATAGCTAGACTTGTCATTATCAAAACATAATCATATATACTTAATATATATTTGAATATAATATGGTTGAACAAATTCCCCCTTTTTGATGATGGCAAGTCTTTCTTAGATTTGTGTTTAAGTGTACGTTCCCCCTCAATATAATAATGGTCATTCATAGCAAAGATTCACTTAGGGTTGTTGGGGAATATAGCATGTATTCGCCCTAAACTTGCAGGATTATAATGAAATTTACAGTTGTGAATATGGTCATAAGATAAATAAAAACATGAAAAGAATACAACCTTGGGTCCTTGCTTGAAAAGGCCTAAGAACAGGAATTAAAGTAAATTGCCTCCTATAACTTGCACCCAAGACTTTGTTTAAGATGATGCCGCGTGTGCTAGAAAATACTCTCCAATTGCCTTGTAATATGGGGAGAGCTTTTTGAGGTTTTAGATGTGAGATCTGAGTTTTGGGTGAAGAATGCTCTCAAAACCCTAATTTTTCTTTGAGATGTGTTTTATCAGTGAAAACAATCAAAAAGCAATAGTCTCACATAAGGAGAATTCTTCTCCTTATGTAATACACGGTCGGCCGACCCATTAGGGTAAGAGTGGGCTTTCCACTCTTACCTTATTCTAATGTGTGATTCGACCCGTTTTGCTAAATATTATTCGCGGGTATTAATTATAAATCGCATACATGTTATCAGATATTAATTCAGTCGATGTATTAATAATGGTCTGATAAAATTACGATATTGTATAATTACCCGAATTAATATAACTGTTTATATTAATACGTGAAATCAATATTTAATTAAATATAACCGTTTATATTTAATTTTACGAATTAATCATGTAATCCGTATTAGCTAAAATTATTTAATCCGTATTAAATAATAATCTCAACATCTCATTGACTAATTTAATAGTCAATACCTCTGACTAACTGTTTAGTCGTATTCGGCATAAATGTGACTGTATTTTCATACCTTCACATCTCTCAAACGTGTCCTATAGGTGTGACGTATAGGGACCAGTTGATCACCGCCATCCGTATGACAATAACGTCAAACTTATCTAGCAAGCCAACCGTTATTGATAAACGTGGATCAACTGATAATAATACTGAAGTATGCCCTTGTGATCCTTAAAGAGATTTAATAAGTCATTGTACTTAATTGTCAAGCACACCAGCCCCAACAATCTCCCACTTGTCCGTACAAGGGTATGTGAAATGACGTTATCACACTACATGTGGAGGACACAAGCTCCAACAAGGGTTTCTATCTTCTATCTATCCCATATCCTTTAAGAACCCTAAGAGACAATGAATTACGACAAGGAGAAAGCTTAGGCAAATTCTAATCTAAGTCGCATTTTTCCCCCTTTTGACATCATCGAAAAGATGAGAACAAAGACATGAAACGACTAGAATAATATACGACGAAACATAAGCAAGCATGCAATACATGGTAAAAGATATGAACACACATAATATCATACTAGCATATACGAACGTGAGAAATATACACAACAGATCCGAAAATACTAAAGCAAATGGGCCGAATATTTAACAAAGTGTTTTAGAAAAGTGGGCCGGCTAGGGTAGGTTCATATTGGGCCAGGCAAAAGATAATAGAAGAGTTTGGGCCATAAGGAAAATAGGATATAGGGAATCCGAAGGAGGCAAAACGAAACAGGCCTCAGATTCATTGGGACAGGGAAAGGGATTTGGGCCACAATTGTAAAAAGTTTATAAGTCCAACCCAGGACTTAACAACAACAACACCAAAACAACTAAGAACGAATTCAACAACCGATTTGGGAGATCAAGAACGAGAGCTTGATGCGGGAGTCTTGGCATATGGACTGACAAAATCAGGTCGGGTACGGAACTCAAGGGTATCCAATCTGTCCAAACCACTACTGACATTGCGACCTTGAGCATTGAGAGCCAACTCGAAGTTAAGAATCTTCATTGATAGAGCTTTAACCGCTTCAAGAGCTTGACTCGCGTCTTTCCGTAGCAACCCGTGGTCTCTCACCATGGCTCCTCCTTGAGTCGTGAGGAAAGAGAGACGGTCACTAATGACCAACAACTCCGAGCATAACACCGAGACATCCGAACCCAATTTGTCGAGTTGCTTGTCAACTTTCGTCATCCATACCCTCAAATCATCTTCAAAGCTACGACTCCTCTTGGCACTACTATCCCCTGCCTCATCTCTTTCCTTCTTCACTTCACATAGACCAAGAAGTTGATCCATCTTGGCTTCAAGACCCGCGAATGAAGGCGAGGGATTATGAGAGGGTTCCGTACCTACATTCTTACCAAAAGTAATATCAACCCCTTCAAAACATATACCCATCAACTTTAACACCTTATCACACATCCGATCACGAGGTTTGATACCAAAACTCGAATCATCCACAACCCCTTTCTTTAACAAGAGTTCGGACACCCACATCCCATATGGAATGTTGAGTGTGGAGCAAGCTTTCTCCTTCACAAGAACACTAGAAACATGAACGATTTTGTTACAAACAAGAGATGCCAAATCGATTTTAATCCCCTCCAACCAACTATAAACCGCTACTGCCTCAATACTAGACAATTTATCCCGACCTCCTCTCCTTGGTAATACCGTGTTCCACACGAAGTTAACAAACAATTTCAATTTCGGAGAAAAAGATACAGTTAACAGAGGACTATTTTCTGTTGCGGACTCATCGAAATATTTCTTGATAACCATTTTTTGTTCCTTCGACACCACACTCCACTCCTTCTTAGGATCAAGAACAAGACCATCTTGATCAAGCTTAAAAATATCACAGAAATCAGATTTTGACACCAACACATCTTTCCATTTACTACGGCACGCAACCCTTCATCACACCCTTTGACAGACGCAAAGAATTGAACTAGTTCAATTGGAAAGATCAACCCAGAAAAATGACTAATGTACTCCCATCCCTGAAACTTCAAGAACTCCTTAAAAAATCCTAAAGACCTCGAATTTTCGACCCAAGATGTCGGATAATAACGACCCGCATGAATAGAGTAAGGTAGGACACGATCAATTAACATACCTTCGTTTTTGGTCATTCGAACCTTTTCAAGACCCGCTCTAGTTGCTTCCATGGAGTATTCTTGAAACAGAGGGCGCGGATTTTTTGAATGGGACCCAAGTTCTTGCATGTCTTCAGAGATGAAGGAAGATGAGCGGTTGAGTTTTCTTCGTTTGCCGTTGTCTGGTGTCGGAGCTGCGGTGGCTATTGGTGTCGGAGAGGGTGGAGGTGATGGGTTCGGTGAAGGTGGAGATGGTTTCTTGTTTTGGGAACGAGTGGCACGTGAGGGAGGCATTGTGGTTTAGGTGAATAATGGTGGTGTTTAATTGAGTGTTGGTGGAGGTTTTGACGGAAATTAATGGAGTTTTTGTGGAGGTTTGAGTTTTGAGGAATTCGAGGGGAGTTTTGGGTTGGGGACGGTAATAATGTGGGTTGTGGTGGTAAGTTTGGTTAGTAAAGGAGGTAAATGGAGTTGGTTGAGGTAATAATTGAGGCTATGGGTATAGGGTCACGTGGCAGTGGGTAGAGGTGTGTAGCGGGGCAAGTGGTTGTGTGACGTGGCAATAGGTGGGGTAAATTCACACGGTTTGTGTGTAAGAAAGGTAAGTTTATTTTTCGTTTTCCCCTTTTTTTTATTATTTGGTTAATATATGTATATGTATATTATAGTGTGTAATATAGATATGTGAGTTAAGGTGAATTATAATATTTGACGTATTATTATTTTGAGATCGATTGTGTACACACGCATATATGAAAAGTATAATATAAATATGATCACATAATTTTTCATCGAATACACACATACACATGCAGCGGAGTATACGGACACAGTCATATAATCTCATCTAAATCGTAGTCAATCATTGGGTTATTTTTGCTTTTAGGATTTGATTAGTTGCCACCGATTAAACCAATTTCCAATGGCAAAGTCTCAAAGCGTTCTCTAGCCAATGGTTTAGTGAAGATATCTGCCCATTGTTTTTCCGTACTACAAAATTCCAATTTTATATTTTTCTTTTCAACATGGTCTCGTAGAAAGTGGTGTCTAATTTCAATGTGTGTAGTTCTCGAGTGTTGGGCTGGGTTTGTAGATATAATAATAGCACTCGTGTTATCACATAAGATAGGCACACATCCAACATCAATACCATAATCATGTAACTGTTGCTTTAACCATAAGAGTTGAGAACATACCAGTGCGGCTGCAATATATTCTGCTTCGGCAGTTGAGAGAGCGACGAATTTTGTTTCTTGGATCACCAAGATATAATACAAGGACCTACAAAGGTAGCAAGTCCCGAGGTACTTTTTCTGTCTAAGGAGCATCCTGCATAATCCACATCTGAATACCCTACTAGGTAAAAGTTACAGTCCATAGGATACCATAGGTATAACTTTGATGTTCCGATTAGGTCTCTTAATATTCTCTTAACCGCAATCATGTGATTCTTTTGGAGCAGATTGGAATCTCACACAAACACAGACACTAAACATAATGTCTGGACGACTTGCTGTAAGATAAAGAAGTGAGCCAATCATACCTCGGTAAGTTGTTTCGTCTACAGACTTACCATCTTCGTCTTTGGTTAACTTCTTATCTGTAACCATTGGAGTAGGCATTGCATAAGAGGTTTCCATGCCGAATTTCTTTAGTAACTCCTTGACGTATTTTTGTTGATGAATTTTGATTCCTTCTTCAGTTTGTTGTATTTGAAGTCCAAGGAAGAACTTTAGTTCTCCCATCATACTCATCTCGAATTTAGAAGTCATCAACTCAGAGAAGTACTTGCACAACTTTTTATTTGTTGACCCAAAGATAATATCGTCAACATAGATCTGAACGACTAGTAGATCTGAGTTCTCGCTTTTAAGAAAAAAGGTTTTATCCACAGATCCTCTCTTGAATCCACTCTCCAATAGGAACTTTGATAATCTGTCGTACCATGCTCTAGGTGCTTGTTTTAGGCCATAGAGAGCTTTGTCCAATTTGAATACACGATCCTTGAGTTTGCTGTCAGGAAATCCAGGAGGTTGTTCAACAAATACTTCCTCTTGGAGATAGCCATTAAGGAAGGCAGTCATAACGTCCATATGAAAAAGCTTCATTCCCTTGTGAGCTGCAAATGCAATAAGTAGTCTTATTGCCTCAAGACGAGCAACATGGGCAAAGGTTTCGTCATAATCGATCCCTTCCTGTTGGTTGTATCCTTGAACCACTAGTCTGGCCTTATTTCGCACAATGACTCTAGTGTCATCTAGTTTGTTTCTGAATACCCATCTAGTTCCAATGATCTGTCCTTAGGTCGAGGAACAAGATGCCAAACTTTGTTTCTTTCAAATTGCTGGAGTTCTTCTTACATGGCAACTATCCAGTCTGGATCTGCGAGAGCTTCCTTGATATTTGAAGGTTCAATGGTGGAGAGAAAGAAGTAGAATGAGCAAAAGTTATTTAAGCTCCTTCGAGTTTGCACTCCATCTGTCAGGCTTCCTATGACATTGTCCAAAGGATGAGAGCCTTTGTATATCCAGTTCCTTGATTGATTATTAGCATTTCCTGAACTTGACGCGGGATTTTGACTTGTTCCCCTGAATCCAAACCTGGGGTTATAGTAGGGTCAGGTATAACTCTGACCTCTTCCCTTTGGTTTTGATTCAAAGTTATAGCTTCATCAACTGTAACTCTGGGTTCCAAGTTATTTGTTTGAGAGTTATCTACAGTATCATCAACTGTAGCTTCATCTCTCGCACCATTTTCTCCCAAGTTAAGTTCATCATGAATTTCTTGAGGTTCTCCTTCTTCAATTTCTATTTCAGGAGGATCTTCCCTTGATAACCTGAAATCAGGTTCGTCTAGGTTTTCCTCTACGTCCTGTAATGGCTTATCGAAGACATTATTTTCATCAAAGATAACATGAATGCTTTCTTCTATGCATAAAGTACGTTTGTTAAAAACTTTGTAGGCTTTATTATGATCTGAATATCCTATAAAGATTGCTTCGTCGCTTCTAGGGTCGAATTTGCTTAATCTGTTTTTACCATTGTTATGAACAAAGCATTTACTTCCAAAACATCTTAAATGAGATATGTTTGGTTTACGACCTCGAAGAAGTTCATAAGGTGTCTTTTTAAGGATAGGTCTAATCATAGCACGGTTATGAATATAGCAAGCTGTACTAATAGCCTCAGCCCAAAAGTTTCTAGGTAGGCCACTACAAAGAAGCATTGTTCTAGCCATGTCTTCTAAGGTTCTGTTCATTCGTTCTACGACTCCATTTTGTTGTGGGGTTCTAGGGGCCGAGAAGTTAAGTCCAACAACGTTGGTCTTACAGAACTCAATAAAGGCATGATTGTCGAACTCAGTTCCATGATCAGTACGGATTGTTACAAGGTTTGATTTATATTTGTTTTGGACAAGTTTCATGAGACTAACAAATTCATCGAATGTTTCGTCTTTAGAGTGGAGAAAGATTGGCCAAACAAATCTAGAGTAATCATCAACTAGAACGAAAACGTACCTGGAAACACCTCTGCTTCTTACCTTCATAGGGCCACATAGATCCATGTGTACTAGTTCGAGAGCTTGTTCTGTGCTTACCACTCTTTTCGGCTTGAAAGATGATCTGACGTGTTTACATCGTGCACATGTGTCGCACATCTTTTCTTGATCAAATTTGATCTTTGGAAGACCTTCGACCAAGTCCCATCTTTTCAGCTTACTTAAAATAGGTGAGCTAATATGACCAAATCTCTTATGCCATGGACATGGATCATCTAACGTAACTTTCATGCATGATAGAGAGTCAGTAGGTACAGCATTTAAATCAATCATATAAACATTTTTCATCCTATGACCTTTAAGAATTACTTTGCTGGTGCCTTCTAAGATTATACGACATATATCTGAATGAAAAACCACTTTGTTTCCTTTGTCGCATAATTGAGATATACAGATGAGATTGTGTTTGAGACCACTTACAAGGTATACATCATTTATAGCATGAGAGGATGAAATACCTATCTTTCCAATTCCGATGATCTTTCCCTTTTTGTTATCACCGAAGGTGACTTTACCTCCGTCAAAAGGTTTTAGGGTTTGGAATAAATTTACGTCGCCTGTCATATGTCTTGAGCATCCACTGTCGAGATACCATAGGTTATTTTCCTTAGCGACAAACTGCACTAATAATTTCAAAGACAGGATTTAGGTACCCAAGCATACTTGGGTCCTTTGTTGTTAGTAATCACAAATACATCTTCCTTTTTAACCCAGACTTGTCTTAAATAGGTCTTTCTATAATGATAGTAGTTGGGTTTTGATGTTTTTGTGTATGTTTTGGTTTGAGCTTTTGGTGACCAATTTTTGTGTCTTGTTTGTTTAGGAGTTTGTTTGGTTCTGCTTTTCTTTTCTTCGTAATCGAATGTCATGTCGTAGAACCATTTGTGGTCAATATTTCTTTCCTCAACTTTGTCATCATCACTATCAGAGACGGAAATAGTGTCATTTGGTATTCCTAAGGATTTAACAAACTTGACTCCGGTTTTAAAATCTTGTGCGTGTTTTACACAGTTTTCTCGGAGATGACTAGTATGGCCACAGTAAGTACATATTAAATACTCAGGTAGGTCAGCATATTTTCTTCTTCTAAAGTCTCCGTCTGTTGGAGTTTGCTTACACTTAGAGTGATCCTTTCTTCCATAACATTCATGTCCTAATCCCATCTTCATGTTATTGTCAGATTGTTCAGTTAGAAAGTTTAGAACATTAGTACTTCCTTCCCATTTATCGTGAACTTTCCGAGCATGAAGAAGGAGATCTTTTAAGGAGTCTATTTCCTTCTTACATTTACTATGGTCAGTGTTGTTAGACTGTTTTAGGTTTTGAATGTCTTTATGGAAGTCAGATACAATTTTATCATGTTCTTTCATGATTTTAGATAAGTTGAATTCTAGATCCATAATTTTGCTTTCGAGGACCTCAACTTCTTCTAGATGAGTCTCATCTTCGACCATTATCGAAGATTTAGACTTTAGAAGCTCATTAGCCTTTCTCAAATCTGAAGTTATAGCTTCATTAGCTATAACTTTGGATTAAAGCTCTTTGATGTTGAGTTTTAGTTTTGAGGTTATAGCTTCATTAGTTATAACTTTAGACTCAAGAACCTTTTTCTTAGACATAACTGTTTCCAACTTAGCATTTGTTTCAATGCTTATTTTGGATTTCAGTTTCTTAGCTTTGGCTTTTAGAAGTTGATTTTCCTCAGCAATATCGAGGATCTGTTCCTTCAAATCATCTAACTCAAGACTTTGTTCATGACATTGGTCTAGGGTTTTCTCAAAATATTTAATCAACATAGCCTTAGACGAATTTTTAACTTGACTTTTGAGTTGTAGAAAATTTACCTCTTCGTCGTCGTCATCTGAGTCGGATTCTCCAAAGAGACACATATGGGATGCGTCATCTTCGTCATGGTCGATTGAGATTAGATCTAGGCTGACGTTGCTTAAGCATAGGTTTGCTACCTCATCTTCTTCTGAGTCCTCGTCATTCTCAGATTCTAATTCTCCCGAGCATGACGCGAGCATTACCTTTTTGAACTCCGTCTTAGCTTTTCCCTTTTTGATTTGTCTTTGATTTTGTCCTAGCTTGGACAGTCTTTGATCATGTGATCTTGTTGACCACACTTGAAACATCCTCTTTTGAAGAATGTTTGTTTCGTATCAGTTTTCTTTTTGTCAACAGTTTTGTTATTAGGGTTTTTTTATCTACCTTTGAAAACTGCTTTCTTAAATCGTCTTGCGAATAGAACTGTCTCGTCTTCAAGTTCTTCTTCGCATGCTTCGCTTGTGGAGGCTTGTAGAGCGATGCCTTTTCCTTAGAGTCATCGTCATCTTTGTTTAGCATGATCTCATGAGCCATCAGAGATCCAATCAGTTCTTGGTAAGTAATCTGAGATAGATCACGTGCTTCCTCTATAGCCGTGACCTTTGGTTGCCACTTTTTGGTGAGACTCCTGAGAATCTTTCGAATGATATCCTCATAATCGATCTTTCTACCAAGGTTCTGTAGTTCATTAATAATACAAGAAAATCGTGCAGACATGCTATCAATAGATTCATTCTTTTCCATATTGAAAAGTTCATATCTTTGAATAAGCAAATCTATACGGTGTTTCCTGACTGCGGATGTTCCTTCGTAGGCAAGTTCGAGACCATCCCATATTTCCTTAGCGGAATTACAAGATGAGAATCTATCAAATTCTGAGGTTATCATACCGTTTTGTAGGAGGCTCATAGCCTTAGAATTTTTCTCTGCAATTTTGTAGTCACTTTCCACATAATCGCTTTCCATCTTTTCGTAGGTTGTTCCATTTGCGACGGCGACCATGATTTTCTTTGGTCCGGTTTGGATGATCTTCCAGCATTCCCAATCACATCCTTTGATGTAATGAGTCATCACATTCTACCATAGACTATAATTATTACCATCGAAGATAGGACAGTTGAGATGCTGGGAATCCATTGTTGATAGAGTATATAATATAGGATCAATAGAAGGATCAAAACTCACGCGGCTAGGCGATCAAGAGCACGAGGCTCTGATACCAATTGAAGAGTCTATTGATGTAATATACTCAAGAAAGGGGGGGGGGTTGAATTGAGTATGCCTTCTTTTTAAAATCTTCTTCGATATGTGTGGATGTATGATGAATGTTGAGTGGAGCACGAATAAAATAGAGACACGATATTTTTGAAGTGGTTCAGTTTCACAATTTGAAACCTACGTCCACTATTCTCGATTAATAAAATTAGTACCGACTCCGGATTACAATTTTATCAACCCTACTCGTACAACTTTGATGTTGGTTGTAACTCTATCTAGATACCGTTAAATATCTAGCTATGACAAGTATCGTTAAATACTTGTTTACAATGAGTACCGTAAAATACTCGAACTATCTTACGTCAATAAGATAAGTCTTCAATGTTTCTTTGATGTCACAATCTTGAATGAATAAGATCAATGCTGGAGCACTTGAATCTTGAATCGAATATGACAATTATAAGCTCGAATCTTTGAAGAATGATGAACGGCGGTTTGTCTCGATATGCGTGAATATGTGTGTGTATTCCGTGTCTTTTAATGTGTCATAGGTAGTCTATTTATATAGAACTAGTTGTACTTCCGCGCGCGATGCGCGCGGAATTCCAAGGGACGTTATTTTTCATAATGTAAATACTCATAATTTCAATAAAGTTTTGATACTTTGGTTCATTTCGTAGTATAATTAATGAATGAAGTATTTGAATGTGTGAATCATTTTCATGATTGTATACACATGTAATAAACTTACTATCTTGATAGTTACTATTGATATCGGTATAGTCTAATGATTGTATTCTTAATAGCTATCCACCAATCGTAGTTGATATTTTCGCGACTGGACAGCAGAGACAATATTATGTATTTGTGTTTGTTCTTGTATGATCTTCAAATTTATATAGTACGCTATCAGATTATGTTATTGTTGTATAAGTGCTAAGTAAAATCAGAAAATGGACCTTATTCTTTAGTCTAGACATTAGATACATGAAAAGTAAGCATTTATATATATAGGCATCGTAAGTCACAAATAATGATGATTAGTACGCAATGATACGTGAGTTAGATGGTTAGTGTGTGACGAGTACTGCATTCGACGAGCATTATTGGACACTCATGTCATGGGTTCAAATCAGCAGCTAGAAGATTAAGTTAGAAAGGGGTTGCAATTTATAACAACCTGTCAAAAGGGATTAAGAGTGTTTATAATTACATAGCACGTATAGTTTACATCAATACTCCAACTCAGCGAAGTTAGGAGGAAAAAATAGTCTTAGCCGATATAACGCAAGATTTGCGAAGTTATCTAGCATAGCATATCTAGCTGGGTCTTTTCGCAAAGACTGTATGAACTCCTTAACTTGTGTCATTTCATCAGGTTTGAGCTCACGAAGGTGTTCTTGTTGGAACGGATTTTGTAGTTGACGGTAATGTACGAGAGTCTCAACTTCATCCATTGTACGCTCGAAACACGTGCACCTTTTGTATAGGATTCTGCCACCTCTACGAATAATACGAACACCGTTGATGTCGTTTTGGCGCAGGAAAAGACTATATGCCGATTTAAGGAGTGGCGCACGTGGATGGAAAAGAAAATACTGACACCATCTTTTGCAAACCATGACCATCTTTGATTTGTCGCGATTACTAAGAAGCTCAAATATCTTAGTAACTAAGTCTTCATCATTGAAAACACAGTCCTTTGGTCCTTGGTTACGGTAGCTAGTGAACTCGACGTTCGCTAATGGCTGTAACGGGAAACTGATATTCTTTTTGTTGGAATTAATGAAATCCTCGTAATCTGCTGCGACATCATTGACTACCCACCCCTTGCACCAATCGGCAATGATCATTCTGTTTTGTTTTAATATAATGTCTTTTCCCACATATAATGTCTTAACCTGTGTCAATGAAACGATTATGTGAGCAACTCAATTTTTATATAATACAGTATACCTTATCCAGGTCAACATGGAAAACGGCACTGAAAAATCACAGGGTCATACAATTCGACCCTCAACCACCATATAAACATTGTCGATGCAAACCCGGCACAATTCCTTTCCAGAGGGATGCAAGCCCTTCTTCCCTGGCAATTTTGCCAACTGTACCTAACATGCCCCTATATTTCGTAAAGCAGCCGCATCTCCAACAGATTTTTACTGAAGCTGAAGCCTAACTTTCGCAGTGTCCAAAGGGATGGTGCACACATGTAAATAATCACCATAAGGTTATACCCCAATCAAGAGAAAGCCCAACATAAAGATAATACTCCCCGACTCTTTACTGTATTTAGATACTTACATGTATTTGTGAATTATGAGGTCATTTAATTCATTATTGTTCTGGGCTCAAGTTGAAGATAATACTTCACTATTAATTCAAAAGTACTATTAAGACTGAATTTCCCTTAGATTATTTCCCTCTACACTGTCTTAAATGCTATATTTTCTTCAATGAGTTCAATCTTTATGAAGCTCGTATCAGTCTCAATTACCTTTATTTTTTTGCGGGGCTGGTGGGTTCCCCCAATTTTCAAGCCTCATAGCTTAGAGCCAGAGACCATGTGTCTGATGTAAAAGATCTATTAAAAATAGTTGTAGTTGATTGATGCAGATGATAATATTCCAAAAACAATTCCCTATTCAAGATCTAAGTGAAAGATGGTCTCTACAGATTTCTAGTAAACGAACCAATCCCAACCCTATTGTTCTGGGCTCAAGTTGATCAATATGCCTCCCTCTCAGCACAATATCAAATCACATGCACTAAAAAATAAAAAATATACAATCAAATCTGAAACAGTCGAATTCAAATGGGTCTTTGAGAGTAAATATAGTACGAAGTACTATATATCGTACGAGATGATATGCAAATGAACATGAAAACACAAGTAAAAAAAATAAGTGTCATAAAAGTTTACTAACTTCCTAATGGTGTTGTATTTGGCTTCTTTATTGGTATTTGATTAATGTTGTTCGTGTCTGTCTACAAGACACAATTAACTACCACCATCAATAGCTCGAGAGTTCATAATTTCAATATTTTTGAAAGCACTTGAAGCTACAGTGTAAATAGGCTGTTATACACCACTCATTTGGTCATCATTTGTTTTGGTTTCCAACATCACGTTAGAATTTGTTTTCAGCTGATGCTTGATCTATCACGCACCTCCATTCAACCAGACACATAAATTATCTGTATCCTACTACTACAACACATAAACTATGTCACCCTATACATGGCATGTTGGTAGTATTGCTATCTCCCACCCTACTCCCCTATACTGACTCTGTCAATTTTCATATCCTTGTTTTCATATAGTACACCTGAATAGCCAACACAATACAATTGTCCTAGTATAATATTAGGAGCGTGCATATGAACACTATAATTCGGAAAGAAACAGAAAGCTAATCAGCAGCAAAATGCGGTGTATCATGAACTGCATCAATTCTGATTAAAGCCAGTTGTGAATTAACAACATTTACTGCCCTTTTTTAGATTTTTTGAGTATTCCAGATTGAGTAAATTAGATATCATCTATAAAAGTACATTATGAATGAACCAGGTAAATGGCCAAAAGGGTGGGCTACTGTAATATAGATGTATTTCATTATCGGTTTCATCGTCTAATGGTAGTTATTAATAATGGGGTTATCAGGAGATTTATTCGGAATTATGACTACCAACTTTCGTAATTAGAGTTAATGATGGGGCTTCCTTACAAGATCGCCTGACCAGTGGTTTCTGATTATTAAATCACCCCAGGTACTTCTCCTATTGTAATGGATTTGAGTGAAATATTATTAATTACACTTAGCAATGTTACAGTAATGTACAGATACTTACAGCCAAAAGTAAGGAACCATTACCACCCCATGCTTAACTACAGGCTATATGTATATCTACACTGTCTGTTACTCCTAACCCAGATTCGTCATCATAACCCAGATATACATTTATCATTTCTTTGATTTTGGAGAAATTGTATGTGTATTTCAACATTAAGAACATTTTAATGCAATAGTTAATCAAGACCACAGCAGCTCAATCAATTAACACTATAGTCAATTAAACTAATCAAACTAATCAATAATTCTCAACAAAAAAAATCTAATAAATAATTACTATTAGAAATAATGTTCATGAACATATAATCGTATCACTATGATCACTGTAATTTTATGTACAATTCACTAATAAACTGTTTAGGTTGATTACATTAAAAAATGAATAAACATACCTTAATGGCGGCAAATAGTGGTATGGTAATTGATGCAGTGTTTTGGTGGTGAGCCTACATTCGTGTGATGGTATGTACAGTCTGATGAAGGAGACTGTAGGTATTTTTTTTTTGATTTTTTACAAAGAGTATTTAGAAGGAGTTAAGTGTAGAAATGAAAAGAGAGAAAGTGGTTTTTTTTTTTTTATAATTATATTAATTTAATACACGATTTTTAATTTGCAACAACACTATCCGTTACAAGCTTGTGATGGATACCATTTCCTCTCACAAAATACCAACTTGGTTCCCTTTATCCACTAAGGCGCTGTTAGGTAAACAGCATATTGACCAAAATTCAACATAATTGAGAGTTTTAACATGTTTGACTTACCAATATGTTATTTAGGGTGTTTGGTTAATGACATATTGAAATAGTATATTGGGGTCCAATATGCTATTTTACAATATGCTGCTCCTACCAGCATATTGGATTAGCATATTAGAAAGAAAAAAATTGTTTTATTTACCCTCTTAATAAAATACTAATATTTCTTTTATATGTTTAATAAATAATTTCGTCATGTCCTTATATGTCATTTTACAAAGATTCTAGACAATCTGCTAATCTAAACTGCTAATTACCAAACACCTCTAAAATAATTCTGCTAAATAAATCTGATAGTCAAATCCGCTAAATCATTTTGTTAGTCAAATCTGCTTTTTAAATTTGCTTCTGCCAATATTAATCCGTTGTTTACCAAACAGGGCCTAACTCATTTCATATCTATTTTATCTAACAAAATATCCGTCACAAATAACGTCCCGTCGCAAGCAAAACTTACTAAATTTAATCAATTAAATATGATGAAAACAAGCACAAGGTAGAAGTTTGAATATATTTGATTTTTATTTCAATACAATAACACGATTTACTCATTACAATAACTAAATTACTACATTACAATAACTACTTACAATGACCAAGTGTATACACCAATTCCTCCATTGAGCGTCAATTATTCACGTCTATCTTAATTCAACCTGCAAATCACCAAAAAGCAAAATATAAGTTAACATAAGTAAATAAAAGATACAATAATTGAGTTTTAATAATAGAATAACACGGTTAAAGTAATACAATAATCGAAATGTAATGTTACAACAACGTTATTTTTTAAGAACATCATATAGAATAATTCGTTCAATATATTACAATAAGTGGACTATAAAATAATTATAACTAAAACAACTAACGTGTGCATAACTAAATTACATATAGAATAACAAGCTTTATTTATTACAATAACTGACTTTCTACATTACAATAACTACAAATTCACAAGTTCCTACGTTACAATAACTTAGTTTTTGCACGTTTCTTAATTACAATAGCTGAGTTTCTAAATTGGATATATATTAAAAGTTAGCTGTAAATTAAGCACTTTTATAAAATTTCTCAATATTAGTGAATTTGATTATAAATTTGAATACTTCATTCTAAACAAACGATTTTAAACGCATCAAGGATTTCATAATTAAGATGTATACGTAGTAATTTATACGTGGATAACTTCTTGTATATTTTTTAAAAGATATTGACTAATTTTAAAATTCAAACGAGGATAATGTATAAACAGAATCGGAAAGTAAAAACGAGGAAGTAAGATACGGTAATGAAATGAGAATAAGCCAAAGAAAAGACTAATCATTAATTAGCATGCGTATAGGACATTGCTGTGCTGTTTATCTTAAAGGTTGTATGTAACATGGTAAGTATACCTTCAGTTTAGTGAGAAACATTAAACACCATTTGTCAAAAGAAAAGAGGGCTTAACACTACTAATGAACTCAATGATTAAATTGCACATTATAGTAAATTACATTATGTTCTAAATGTATTCTATATTTTATTACTACACAATCATTTGTGACGGATAGTGTGAATTATGTCAAAATAGTGCGTTAATTATCCCAATTAAAATATCTTTCCGTCCTTGCCTCCAAACATGACTTAGTCAAACATACCACCCCCGTTCGACATTTGATACGGAAAAAACTAGCGGTCGTTATTACACTAATTATCTCGCCAAACAAATTATAAAACCTAAACTAGACTCGACTATACTCGAAATAAAAAGTAGTAAAGTGCAAGTTAAGGGTCGAACCCAAGAGAAGGGAAATAACTAAAAACTTGCTTAAACAAAACTAAACAAAGATTTAATGAAGACTTGATGATGCTTAGAGACTAAAGATAAATGACTTATCAACAAACCATGGATATTGACATAAATGAACAACAAGGGAATAACATAAATGAAAGATTCAATGATTGGGAAAGCATTCACAATGACAATAAAAGAGCAATAAATGAGAAATGATTTGGGCTAGGCAATAACACAAACAACTAATGTGCGATAATCAATAAGAGAGAAAAACTTGGTGTAACCGTCACAAAGTCACCCGACAAAGACTTGCTCGACTCTAACAACCCCTTAAACTATCCATCCCTAACCAACATCTAATGAAAACGAACCACACAACTAAACCGTGTATGTAATTCCGTTAATTCCAAAAGATGTGATGTAGAAACTAAACTTACTAATCATTAAACCATGAAAGCAAGGGAAGTTATGTAATTTCCTACTCATACATATGTCTCATCTAAGCCAACTCAACATACATATAAGCTTGCTTCAAATAACATCAAGTAAACTAAACCGATTACTTAACATATGCGAAAACTAAGCAACTAAGATGCAAGGGTGATCAATCCACACAAATAATTACTTAGAATGTAAAAGATAAACTAAGGAAACAACATTAGATAAAAAGAAAGGGTTATTTGAGTCTTACAAAGTCAAAGTTGGAGACTTTGATCGGAATCACACCAAGAGTAAAGGATATTAGCTCCTCATTTGCATAATTACAAGCTTGAAAATAAGGAAAGTTTACAACTTAATTAGAGAGTAAATGTTCTTCTTCCAGAGATAAGATGATAGCTTCAAAACATTCAGAAATTGAGTATTTATATGGGTGCACAAAACCCTAGGACGATTCTTCCAAAAGCTGAAATTAACGCCACAAAGCAGCCGAAACCGCAGGCTGCGTCACAAACCGCAGCCCTGCGTAAAACAGCGCAGGCTGCCAAAACATACGCAGGCTGCGCCTGTGCCCGCAGGCTGCTCCTCCTCTCGCAGGCTGCGTTTCTGGCTGGAATTCTTCTTTTCTTTGATCAAAACTTCAGCTCTTCAAAGTTTCCCAAGCAAGAAATCGGATGATGATGATATTCGTGTGCTACCCTTGGACCGATGAATGAATCCCCTTGATTTCGAACATAAAGATTAACGAGGACTAAGGATAAAAATGCCACAAAACCACAACATGACCAAAAATCAAATACTTGACAAAACGATACTAACGACCCGAAGTAAAAGACTAGATTGTGATAAAATCACAATCTAAGACCGACATAAATATCTACTATCAGCATCTCACACGAGAAAAGTTCATAAGCTTCCACTAAGGTAAAAGGTAACAGTTGCTTAACACGTTTGTATTAACACATTTATTAACGTGAATATTTTTACTAAACATTATTAAAAGTTTTAAGCATTTTACATTCTTAGAAAATTCATTACGCTAAATCAGATAACTTCATACATGACTATATTTTGTCGTATAAATTAACAATAATACGATAATTTGGACGAAACATTTATTAAAATAAGAATAAAAACGTTTCAACTCATATCGTAGCTATACGGAAATACGCGATTTAAGATATGTACGGATGTAATGGTAATAATTACATAGACCATTAGCTGCTAAACTAAATGACGGCTATAATGCCCTTACGTTTCCCTAAACTATCTGATTAGACACTACTGTTCCGTGTAATTACTACGAGTAGCTGTTACACTCCAACCTTCATCATGCATACTCCATTCTGATCATTGTCCCTTCCCACATTCCCAAAACTCGTGCACATCTAAAATGGTGAAACCCTGTGGAAAAGTAATATACTTTAACGATGATGATAAGCCAGAATTCGTCGAACAATACGTTAACTGGAAAAAAAGTCAGTTTCAGTACACCACCCTATTTTCAAAAGTAACTGTTGAAGAGGAAATGCCCTTTGGCAGCAGACCTCATCACCCATTCCTCTATTTACCAGAACTTACTGATCATGTCTTCAACAAGCTCGATAGGCAAGGCAAAAGGAGTATGGCGGAGGTTTGTAAGGCATGGGCAGGATAGTATCTTGTTGGTACAGAAACATCTAAGGTTGACCTAGATTATGATCATGAACTTGTGATGGAAAATCGTGGAAATCAGATATGGGTGACCAGAAACCAGAGGATGGTGTCAATCTCCTGCTCATGCAAGCCACCAAAGTCGAAAGCTAAGAAGAGAAAGGGACGTTACAGGAGGGGTAGCAGCTCAAAGTATGCGTATGTTGAGAAGTCTGGCAGCGAGGGGTACTATGACTCTGATTGCTGAGTCTGCTAATAAGGTATCCGGTAATCTTTCTGAATATACATCTGTTATGTTTATAGCTAATGTAATGCAAGATTTTATACATGTTTTTGAGTTAAGCACCTTTCTTTTGGCTGCATTATTTCAATTTGGACTGCTCATAACATTGTTTTATTTTCAATTATTACTGCAATTTATTTGACAACAAGCTAATACGTTTGTAACCTGTAATATTACGTCGTTAGAATTTAGGGATTATACCATAATCAGTAGGTAAGTTGTGAGATTGATTGTTTATCCTGGATGATGATAGAACTTGGGGATGTGTATATGGTTAAGTTTCTCTTGTGTTTATGATTTTAGCGATTTGAATTTGTCTTTTGATCAGGAGGAACTCGTGAACATATACGTCTGTTTGTAGTAGATAAACTTCTGTGTGGCATAGTAGTAGATAAACTTCTGTGTGGCATATTACTTTTAGTTTAATGTGCTATGTTATTGGGGTTTTGTTGGTAATCTTCAACCATTAACAACTTCCTTTTGATAATAGTGTTATATATTAAGCTGTGTATTGGAGCTATACAGGCGTGGGTGTCAGCAGATTGGATTTCAATAGTACTGTTTACGATTTCATTGAGCAAGGCACTCAATGTCATTATTGGACACCGAAACAATAGGCATACGATTTATGGTCTTAGTCTTTTGTAGCTACAAACCATGGAGCATCTTAAGTTACTAAATTAGAATATATAGATGAACTTGTAATATAAAGAGTTCAGGTTGACATGCCTTTGTTAACTAAACAGACATTAATTGTGCATACTATGAGCACTATAACAGCAAAAGATAAACGAGTAGCATAGATAGAGTTCATGTTGACACTGATTGTTAATTTGGAGTAGTCACTGGTTCTTAATTTGGGGTAGAGAGTACTGCAGACGGGGATCATGTCTTCTGCTTCCTACACTTCCTTTTTGGGAGTTGTGGGTGTGACAAAGTTATTGCCACATCTTTCCCTGAATCAACAATTGTTGGATAGCTTGGAATCACAGGCTGGTCATTTTTAGCAGACTCATCACTACCGATTGTAGACATATTCTCGTCATGCTCTGTATAATCAGTAGGTTTTAGGTGCTTGATGTTAACATCCCCAACATGCTGGCTTTCTAGTGTGGTTCCTTCATTTGTTTGTTCCACAGTGAGTTCAGGACCACTGCTCTCAGCACTCACTACGACACGCTTTATTATCCATTGCAGCACATTGTTTGTTGACAGGCTATTAGCTGGAGCTACTTGAGCTTTGAAAGGCTTTGTGTCCAGTAATTCTTTGAGTGTTGTAAAGGTTGGCTCATCAGACTGCCAAGCAATACACCAGTAAATATGAAGAGTACTATTAATTTAGAAATAAAACAAAGTAAATTTAGACTCACATTATGCTTCATATGGAATATGTCAGATGCGGACATCCTGAACAGTTGTTCAGTAACATCTGTAAACATAGTAAAGGATAGTGTTCCAGTGCCATCTGATACTTCACAATTGAAAGTAACCCTACATTTCACAAAAGCATTTTTAGTGGAATGTATATTTTCAATTTCACCAAAGCCAGTGTTAACCTGGTCTTATTCATAAATATAATGCACTGCTCAGTTATATATAACTCAGTAATTGTCAAATGAGCACAAGTCTTACTTTGGTTCTGAGGTGCAATTAGGCTTAGCGCAGCTGTCACAAGTATATGTGTTGCCTGGTTGTATGTTTGACCGCTTTGAACAATTTGAGCAACCCATGTATGCATTAATTTTCTCAAAATCAACATCCGGGATAGTTACTTCTAACCAATGCCTCTCATCTTGCAAGGTTGTTTTAGCCTGTTTGTAGTATTAAAGACACATAACCCATACTGTTAATCATCTTGAAATCTCTCATTTGTACTAAATATATGAATACAATATGTGTTAAAACTTCTGTAGTGTTTGGACTTCTGTTGCGTAACCGCGACATTCTGTTATGATGTAGTATTATTGGATGATTGATACAGTTTCAGTTTTAAATATGGTGCAGGAAAAGATGCAGGAATTTTGATACCTTTTTGGAACGAAGGGTTGAGATGGTTGTCGTACTGTCAGTGAGTACATGCATCTTGACATTAAATGCCATAGTGTGGCTAGCCATCCTGCACATTCACGTAGTTCAAACATTAGCAGGATTACATTTTGTCTACAACATGTTTTGTTTATCGCGTGTAGCCTAGTTCAGTACCATGCTTTGAGAGCATCAGCTTTATCACCATCTGGTGAGTGTACAAAAACAGTTGAAGCAGATGTTGTCATTGAAAATCCTGCTACATCGCAAACTGTATTAAGATACTGCTAAATGTTGTAATGATGCAATATATTAGACTATGGCACATGTACAGCCAGATTGTCTGTGACTATCAGAACCTTTACGCATTGATACTCTGAGTGCTGTTATGCCAACTGCTCTTAATTTTCCAGGTTCTGATATCAGCAGAGTGCAGTCATCCTTAGCGAGATCATCCCAAACTGAGATGGACAAAGGTTGTGTAGTACTGCAAGAGCATTATATCAGCAACAACAGTATCATGATGTATAATGTTATCGATATGTAGAATAGTATGTACTTCAATGTGTCAAAGTAATTGGCATCGGTTACCTGTTGTCGATTAATATGATTTCACGGACAGCTGTTTCACGGGCCTTTGCCGTGACAATCTTCCTAGGCTGGTCTTCTACAAAGAGTACAACACCAACTATATCTACAATACATAAAACATATGTTCGTAAAATGCTAGTTACAAACAGAAGACATTGTTAGTACATGCAGTATATACAGACATATTATTATTTTGAAGTGTACCAAACATTTCACTATAGTCAGGTGCCCGAGGTATCTGTGAAATTGGACGATAGTTAACATCAGCACATCCACCATCAATGTCCATAGGCATGATAACAGTACGTCTATTGAAGGTCATCTGATAATCTAGACCAAATTCATTTGTTTTAAACTCAGGCTTAAGAGGACTTATGCTAGCATTTGATATCTCATATTTTTGATTACGCTTGATAGCATCCTCATATATGTCAACTTGATCAGCGAAAAGAGCAGCACGCATTTTGTTACCCTGATCAAACCATGTCCACAAAACAAACTTATCAAAGTCGGAATTACATATGCAGAAAGCTCATGTAGGTATATCAGTAATCATAATCAAGCAAACCATACTAATAAAGGTTTCACATCTATCTGTGCAATAAGTTCTAATATATATTAACATATGTGGGTGAATGAGTTCAAATACCTTATCATCTTTAAATAACAAGGTCTGGTATTGCACCTTAACAGGAGATGCCTTCGGACGACGCTTCTCGATTACTCTGACATTGACCTTGTAGTTTTTGGTAGTGTCCGTTAACTCATCAAGGTAGACTTTACGAGGTTTCATTCTATTGCAAAAGAAGATGAATACGTTTGTAACAAATTAAATGGGTCACAACATTTGAAGGAGTCACTGATGCACCTAATATCTCTAATTTCTTAATGTCTACTTAAAAATTCAGAGACATTAGGTTACAAATCCATACCTGGAAAGGGTGTGTTGTAACTCTAGCTATGTTAGACTCATGAAGGATATGGCAAAATATCAACTGGTTATTAATAGTGCATTTGTCCACATAATAGAGGTGGAGTGTAGTATTAGTGAAGGCCCATACCCAATTATGTACAGTAGTGATTGTTTAGCAGGTTAACTGTGTTCTGTTAGTTACGTGGGATGGTCTGACATAGTACATTATAGGGGTATGGTGTATGTACTTTTTAACTTTGCATAATTCAGGGAATTGAAGATTTATCAAATCTGGTTAGTTTTTAAAAGTATCTACAGTAGTTTGCAACGAGATATATTAGGTTACTGTTACGGTTATTATATCAGGGCAGTGTATTTTACCAACTACAAACGTAGGTAACCATTGTCGATGAGTTACTGTCGTTTACGTGAAGTGTCGCTTGATAAGATAAGTAGTATATCAGTCGTGATGCAAATTAAATAGGTAATTAACTATGACTCTCTTGAAACTCGACAATCTTTATTACACTCAACGGGACGATGGTTTTACTCGATGCCTCTATTATTATTACTAAATTTTATGAACTATCAGTACATAGATCTAATACACTAACACCTGTAATGCAATGAGCATATAAACATATTGCATAACGATAAATTTGCGTCATTTACATAAGGCGTTGTCGAAGGATTTGATTACTCAGTTGGAGTCAAACTGATGCCATGCTGTTAAACTAACCTGTTATGGAAATAAAGTTCTTACAGCAAAACAATTATACGTCAATATTTTGAACCGTAAGTTCCTGATTCAATTTCTTAATAGTATATATTAGGGATTGTCTTAAGCAGCAAGACAGGATATCATTGTGTTACAGTACATACAACCAAGATTTCGCAGTTTGTAACCACTATCCAGGTTGATGTAATAACACAATTATCGTAAAGATAAACTATACGCATCTTGCCAACGCTGTATACATATTGAGCAGTTATAATCAGTTAACCAAAATATTGGTGCAGTGTCAGCTGCTAGTAAATCTTACAAAATACCTGCAAGTCTTAGCACTTCAAAAGATACCATGTTTCTGACACAGTTCATATTTAACTCGCAATCGTTGGAAGCTGCAATGACATTTACTTTTACTGCTTCCCGCACTCGTGATAGTGCAACATACAGCTGCCCTGGTGAAAAGCAGTGTCTTGGTAGGTAAACAACAACCCTGTCTAGTGTCTGACCTTGTGACTTGTTGATTGTCATTGCAAAGCAAAGTTTGAGAGGGAACTGATTCCGCTGGAATTGGAATGGATAATTTGAAGAGCTGGATGGTCGCATCTTTATGCGAGGAATAAACACATGCTGACCATTATAATGACCACTGGTTATAACACATTCGATCATATTTGGTGTAAACCCTGCGCATATCAGCCTTGTACCGTTGCATAGTCCTGCAGATGGGAGGAGATTTCTCAACAAAATAACCGGAGCGTTTTTCTTTAACACCAACTCATAAGGACTCATGCCACCAGGACAAAGTTTGTTTATAAATTCTGAAGGGTAGACATTGCAGTTATCGGAAAGCATTGAGTCAAACCCCCTATACATAACAGCTTCACCTTGGAACTTGTTAATCATGTATGTGTTTATATCATCAACATCCTCATTCATAGGTGTAAGTATAGATCGACGATTAAAAATATCTACCCCAATACTGTCGATGTCCACATCTGGATACACTGTATCAGCAACTGTACTTATAAGATCCCCACCTAACTGAGTTGTATCTAGTACAATTCCATCTAGCAGCTCAATCATCTCAGATTCACATGTTTGGAGCTAACCATTTCCAAGAGCTAACAAAAAATCTGAGAAATGTGGATCAGTTTTAGCCCTTACATTGACGGTTAGCCGGAATTTGACCAGATGTGGCCAAATATCGGAGGCAACTAATGTAGAATTGACCAGCTCACGTATCGACTTATTCTGGAAAACTGGAAGAACTTGTCGAAAATCTCCACCAAATACAATAAGTTTACCACCAAATAACAAATCAGGATTGCACAGATCTCGTAAAAGCTGTTCTAATGCCTCAACACCCTCCCTACGTGCCATGGAGGCCTCATCCCATATGATTAGAGAAGATGCTTTTATGAGCGCAGCAAGACTACTCTGCTTGGGCACAGAGCACGACAAAGAAACATCCAAATCTAAAGGGAGTTTAAACCGTGAGTGAGCAGTTCTCCCAGATGGGATGTTTGCTGCAGCAATACCCGAAGTAGCAGTAGCGAGGACTATTTTACCCATAAGCCGTATTTCTGCATACAGAGCATTGTATAAGTACGTCTTTCCAGTCCCCCCCGGCCCATCTACAAAAAAAGCACCAGGTTTATTATGTGTAGCATAATCGATTATTACGTCAAAAGCCTTTTGTTGCTCTGGGTTCAATGATGTGCGACACATGATACATTCATCTGGTATTGGTGCGTTTAGTGCATCAAGGGTATCCTGTGATGGTCGAAGTTCTGCATCCTGTGGATGTATCAAATCTGATAACCCAAAACTTTTCAAAGTTCTGCCCATTGCTTCTACCTGTTGCTCCAGACGTTGGACGGTAAGAACATGTGCCGTGTAGGGATCATCTGGGTGTTCTTTTCTGTAGTCCTCTGACAGTGAGCTGTAGTATTTTTCCCAGAGAGCACTTGGGTCTTTAGGCTGGCAGAATATGAGCAGAGTTGCAAATAAACGTCGCAAAGCAGCTGGCATCTCTACTTCTTTAGCCTCATCTAAACACAGCTCTACCATATTGTCATCTTCAATTAGCTGTCTTTTGAGCGCAGCTTCCTGGAACGTTGCACACTCATATCCATCAACTGTTTTCAAGTCTGCAAAAGATTTTGGACCAACTACATGTGTCAACAACAAGCGCAGGAAATAGCGCTCTCCTTCTGATGGAGCCACAAAAACAAGTCGAGCTACCACAAATATTTTGTTCTTACGCTTGTACCATGTTCGTTGAGATGGGTCCCAACGGTAATGCTCAGTGAAGCTCCCATATAGATGTTTCCGTTCTGGATTGGAAGCATTCTCGCCATTCAACCTAAAGAATTCAGTAAGTGGAGTCCTTATACGCTTTCGGTTAGACACTACACTATCTAATCTTTCGTGAGGCCTCATCTATATAGTCTGCATACCTGGTAGATGAACTGGCAGTGCCATCACTGCGGGTTGTATTTCAAATAGATCAAATCCATAAATTCTCCATATTGCTTCAATAGGAGATACCCAGCGGCCTGTTTGATACTGCTCTATTTCATCTACCGGCTTGACTTCACCATCTGCTGCAACATTGAATGATATCCTGTCATGACCCTTGTAAACATACTTATATAAGTACTTCACAACTTGAATAGTTGAGCACACTTCCACATTCAAATGGCAGTCAAAAATGTCTATTAGATATGGATTGTATGGGATTACCCAGCGATTGTTAAGCATTTGACCTCTTACACGCACACTTTCAGATGTTGGCTTACGCTTATACACTGGGTAACCATCATCATTGTTGGTCGTCTCAGCTGTGTATGGTTTGGGATACAAGTACTTACATTTTCCTGGACTGCTTTTATGCTTCATACATGCACACTCAGGGTCCATCTTCCCACATGGACCGTGCATCATATGCTTTATCACAGCCGTACGCAGGTTTGCATTTGTCTGAGGAGGGATTTCTGCAGAGACAAATTTGTCAAAGTCAGCTGGGCAGTTCATCCTGTTACCAGGCTTCATAATCAACAAGAAATGCGCATGAGGCAGTCCTCTCTTCTGGAATTCCACTACATATACAAAGGCAGCAACTTCTCCAAAAATTTTGTCGTCGACCAATTTCTTCTTCAACAGCAGCAATTTAGCTCGAAATACCCGAGCTACAATATCTGGACGGTTCTGGGCTTCTTCTCCAAGTGCCAGCTCATTCTTGATCTCTGGCCAATTTGCATTGCATGTCATAGTTATGAAAAAGTCTGGCTTTCCATACCGCTGCACAAGAGCCATCGCATTTAGATATCTCCTTTTCATATCCCTAGGGCCGCCAATATAGGTTGCTGGAAGAATAACACGTCGGCCAACATTTGCCGCGCATTGTTCACCAGCATCAATGGTGTCAAGTAAACCTTGATACAGCTCAACTCTGATTGTATCCTGATTATGCCTAAGGTAGTCTAACCGTGTGTTTTCCAACTTTACGTACATATCAACAATATATTGCTGTAAACATCTCCCCGCTCTCAACATCATATTTCCTGGTCTGTTTTGTAGCTTATAACAATAATATTCACGGCATGAAACATTTCGGTCTTCTGTTTTCTTCTAATAAGAACTACCTGTAAGGATAACAGATTCACTATTATGCATTATCAAACATAATCTATAGTGCAATTCAGACCTTTCAAAACATCAAACAGTCCCAAACATGTATACGTGGATGACTTACGTTCTTCTTCTGCATCCAAAAGAGACTCAGCGTTTGGAAAGCTAGATGGAGATGGGGTTGTACTTTGAACGACCCGTTCTGTCCTGTTACGATTAACATGTTTTTTGAGGCCTTGTTGCCATCCACATTCTCCTTTGGGAAATAGCAGAGGGTACTGCAATGGATCGTAACAGCCATAATAATGCATGACTCGATGCGAAGCCTCATTATGGGTAGTCACCAATATATGAGGACCGTCAGTTTCACCAGATGTGGAATCCTCAGGCCAAATTGCAGCAATCTCGCTAGATGTAGGAGCATTACTGACACGCTGATCTTGGTTAGGATTTTTCGTGATAACTATCTTGGTGTTCGTAGTAACAGTTACATCTTTCAATGAACGGAAGAAGCGAGCGTATGGATTTGTACGTGTTACATCCATCAGAATTTCAATGACAGATGCATTGAGTTCGCTAAAGCACGCTGCACGATTTGCAGCTTCATGTAGACCATCGTAAAAGTACAGCTGAAGATATTTGGGGTGAGTACCACACGGAAGTAAGTCAGGTACATTATGGTACATCTGGCCATGTAGTTTGAAGACGTAAATACCCTTGATCGTTTGTGATTCAAATTTCCCACCAATAGAAGTAAACGCAAACAGGTTATTGTATAGACGTGCATACTGCCGAAAATGCACTGCTATTGGGTCTGCCGATGTGTACAACATGGTGAGAAGTGGTGGAAACGTGCTAGAAGGCAGCACAATAGAACCATTACCACAGCAGAATGCTTTTGATTCAAAGATTATTCTTTTTGCGAGGCATTTATCACACGAAGGAACATGTGACAACTTTAACGGAGATCCAACTAACGGCTGACCAATCATACCAAGGGGCAGACCTACAATTGACAATGAAGTGTAACAGATCTTATCTTAGGAAATATAATGATTCATACCACAAATGGTCAAAAACTCACCAATTTGAGGTCTAACACGGGGCTTCCTGCAACGCTTTTTTGGAGTACCAGCTTCTGCATTCCCTATTGTAATCCTAAGTTTAGACATCAAGAAAAGGGTTCTGCTCAGATCACACACATCACAAAGTTATAGTAATATACTGATTGTTGTTGCTCTACCTTGTCCCACTGGATTCAGCTTGTAATTGAGACCTACATTTGCGCTTAGTCTTGCCAGATCCATGAACATTTTTGTAATATGGAAAGTTGTCTTCTGTAAGTAACAACAATCGCAATTACGTTTAATATATATTATGTTCGTCTTTTAAAAAACAAATAAATATGCAATAAGGAACATACCCATTTAGCAATTAATTGTAACAAATCTAATCTGCAATGTCAGGCAGCTATTTCTTTCCAACCGTCTGTCAAAAAAAAGACAAAACACCCACATTCGCATTCATAAGCAACAACTGGTATCTAAAAATGGCATCACACAACACACTGTTTTCATACTTATCCAGCAGACTACAATTTCTTCGTAACCATGCAAATATTGTAATGTTATGCTACATCAAATATAATGTTAATTATGTCGTTGTTGTAGGACTAAGACACATATTTCCAACAAAAGATCCTGATATCCATTAACTGTGAACACATAATGATACTTAATATAAGAAAACAAAGTCAATAATAGATAAGCAGATTACAATAACTGAGCTCATATGCTCTAAGCTAACACACAAAACAAGTCCTAAGTAAAAACTACACCACAGTTGAAAATGTTTATGCTAAGCACTGACTTGCATAACACAGTAGCACTCCGAATACAACAAGCTCTACACCATCTTCACTGAAACATTGCAGATTTATAGAATACACTTCTGTCGTTCATGTATTTAGTAAATGGAACTTTCTTGTTATTTGGAGAATATAGTTACGAAGATCAGGTAGTTGTGAGTTTGCTTTTCGTTTCTTAGGAGGTGGTGGCGGACATTTTTGTATAGGAATCAGATAAGGATCGCTTCTTGGAGTAAGACAATCCTCTTCATTCAGTATTAAATCATTTGGAAAATCATTTAGGCTTCCCAATGTAGCTCCCTGAGATGCTAGCAAATGTTTCTGAAGACTAATAAACTTGTTCCTGGCACACTCACAAGTCAAAGCAGCTAGCTTTACATCTTCAGGCGCGTAATTAGCATCTATTAACTCGATATTATAAATGGGAATCAGATGTTGAATAGTTTTACAAGCAAGTGCTTGTTCTGATGTATATTTTGATGAAGATATTTCACCAACAATATGAGTAGGACCACAATCAACCCCTTCTCAACTTAGAGTCAACCATGATGTGAAACATGAAGGGGTTTGCTCTAGGGTAGTTATAGAGCTACATTGTACAGGGAGCCTGCCAACAATAATCTGCAAAAGGGACACCATGTCCAAAGAAAGGGTTTGATAATGAAATATCTCAGGACATTCAAATTCTTCAACCAATGGAACTTTAGGGAGCCCATTTGTTAGGCGTCTTAACTCTTCTTGTTTCAACCTCCACAGATTAGCACATCTTTTGTGGGATTGTTTTAATGCAGCTGTGAAGTCTGCAATATATATGTCATACTTTTCTATCAGGTCTGTTACAGCCATCCGCGCTGCTTGCTCACACGAGACATCAAAATTAGACGACACACCACCTACATAAACATGTTCTTCTTCGGCAAAAGTACATTTCACAGTGACCGACGCATTGTGCTGCCCTGAATCATACAGGGCATACCGTGGTTCCTCAAAATTCAGCAGGTTGGCTATTCTATTGAGCAAAGGTCGGAAATGAATTGATATTTGTACAGCTGGTATCGGCATATCCTGGAGACAGGTTATCTCAAAGAAAACTATACATCCAATCTTAATATTTAAGCACACAGTAGGTTCGTCTACATATCAAAGTACTCTATTTATGTTCATATAGGAATAAGGAGTAACCATCTAAGTAAGAAATACAACTGTATCTAACCAAAGCAATGTACTATATGAACCAACGCTTGCATCATGTGTTTCATTGTTCGATATGTGCATACAAATCAATACATTTTAAAATGTTTGTTATCAGAGTTTTGCTGTGGGGTTGACATATGCAATGTAAATCAACAAATTACAGTTCAGAAATAATGTCTACAAAGATAGCAGTTATATAATTGGTATAAATTTAAGGAAGTATCAGCAACAGATAAGAGAAGCATTATAGTATTCCTAAAACAATTAGAAAAACAGGCAACCGAAGTCAATAAAGAAGAGAGTAACAGTTCATTATGCAGACCTTTGAAATTATACTAAGAGGTGTATACAAATAGAAGTAATTTATTTGATTATGAAGAATGATGTAAGAGTGAACTTTATGTATGGTTATATATATTAATTTTTGTTAGGTAAGTGCCACAATTGACGTCATATAAGTATGTTGTGATGACATAAGATTATACAGGGAGGGAAAAAAAAGAAGCTGAAAATCCGTTACAAGTATGGTTGTGCCTAGGACAGGTGGTTATGTTTGGCGCCAAATTCTTTATCTGATAGGCTCAAGATATGGTTGATTGTCTATGTACCGTCCACTGTTTCACAGTAATGTCTTGTGTAGAGTCATAGCTGATAAGTACTATAAAGTACTGTGTGGGAATTCTGACTGGTTAAGGAGTAAGCCACAACAGGTTGAATAATCAACAATTTTATGTAATGACACCATTAGTTACAGAAAACATATGAAATCATATCTAGTTTTATGCTTCACACTACATGAGACTTCGGGGTGAACGTAGATTTTTGAGAGAGTAACGTTAAAACTTGAATATAATATATCTTAATACATATTTTGCCAGTTATAAGTTTTATGCTCGTTAAGGCTGGTTTCGTTGTGCCACTGATAGTTTATAATCCAACTGTAAGTACACATTAAGTTTGTCTAGGCTAACAATTAACTGAGAAAATGAAAAGTATGGTGTAGATAATAGCAGAGTCCGTAAACATTGGGAGTTTGAAGTTTTATAATATACTACCAGCAAGTTCACGTAAACGACACATTGTAATACCCCGTATTTTAGCCTCGGTCAACGACAGTCAAACCGTGTTTTATACAAGTATTTCAAAAGGAATGTTAATAAAGTATTTTACGTAAACTGTTATTATTTTATAAATCCTATTTCTACGATTATTTCGTATTTCATAATCATTTTATATTTGACGATTATTTCTTAAATATTTCGTATTTCATAATCATTTTATATTTGACGATTATTTCTTAAAATGACATTCCATTCGTATTTATTTATTTTTAATAATATATTTATAATTAAATATAGTTCCTATTTTATGTTTATTTCTCATTTTACTTGTTTTATTATTTAAGTCGTAATGATATTTTAAATTCGTATTTTTATATATATTCTTTTGTAAGTACTAATAATTTTATATTCTTATAATTAATTAATATTTACTACTATTAAGTAACATAATTTAATTAGTATAATCCTTTATATGTTTCGTTAATTTTTTTTTAAGTTACGAGTTTCGTTGAGTTAAACTACGGGTGAGAACGGGATGATGGATGGAGGCGTGATGGGCTTGGGTTGATATTGTATGTATAATGCGTGATTAGAATACGTTTTACAAAACCCTAGCTTGAATACTCCACCCAACCATCGATCAAATCACCATACAAACCCTAATCACCACCAACTCCTAATCTGCCTCCATCACCTCGCAAAAACCCTAACCACCCCACTTTTTCATCTGCCTCCTATTCCGTCCACTCCTAAAGACAAGAGTGGCCTGTCTTGGGGTTGAAGAGGAAGCAACGGAGGAAGAAAGACGCAACAATATCAGCCCTAACCATCATTTATTACTTTGCGCAACAGAGTTTTCGTGACGATATTGAAGTGGCATAACTCTGTTTACTTGCTGGCTTGCTATTGGATTATATTGCTATCCAGGTAGGATACACTGACCCTATACTATATGATGTGTTATGAATGAATGTTGGATTTTGTGTTATGGATGCTGAGCATGATTTATATGAGAATGGTATTGCTTGGAATGAGTGTTGTTTATTATTATTGGTACGCGCATTGCATTATTTAATAGCACGATTGATTAAGAGTATTGTTGCATTCACGAGCATGACATGTGCATTGGATACGGATTTGAGATGATGAGATATTATTGGGCCCAGGCTAGTTCTGCAGGACTAGACCTGGTGACCTCAGCTGTTATGCTGGTGTTCGGCGACGGCCGATTATAGTCTGCCGGGAGGTTCGGTATGGCTGGGTGTTACGGGTTTGAGATTGTGATTGAGATTGAGATTGAGATTGAGCTCGAGCATATCATTGCATTTGCATATCATAATTGTTGCATTATCTATTTTTGTATTATCCTACTCAACCGCGAGGTTGACAGTGTATTCGTGTACACCTACGATGATCCGGAATGGGGAGTAGATTCTACAGGTCAGAGACAGATGGATTAGGAGCTTGGGCATGGAGAGAGACATGGCTTGGACCTACTTAGAATTAGATCAAATATTTAGATGTTATCAGTTGTACTTTATTCTTTGCATAGTAGTTGTAATATCAAAAGTTCAAATTTAATCAATTTTATATAAAGTGCTTCGGTTTGTTTTACTTTGTTATTCACTACCTCGGACATTCCGAGATGGTAACAGCTCTATTTATTTGAGAATGTCTTGCTAAAGGCTCTGAAATAAATGGGGGTGTTACAAAGTGGTATCAGAGCGAACGATCCTCAGGCCTAAACCAAATGAATAATAATGAACGTAAGAAGAGTCTATTAAAATGAACCCCAGGTTAGTAACTGTTAGGAGCCCCAGGATTGGGATGAGTTAGGGGCCCCCTCAAACCAAGCCATTGGCCCTTTCAGTCTAACCTGGTCACCCTTGAGAGATGTAGAGCGTGGGTAGTTAGAATAAAGGACAGGACCCAATATATATTGTACTAACGTTTCCGCAGAAAAGGAATGAGGAAAGTATGATGTGAAATATGGTTGGAGATCTGTGTTGTGTGAGATGTATATTGAATGTTAATTGAGATATATGATCTTCAAGTATTGAGAACATGAGTATGTGTATATGAGTATGGATCTATATTTATTGAACCATAGATAGAGTGATGTGATCATATGATTTAGTCTTCTGACATGTCCATATGATATCTGGTTATTAAATGACTATCGTAATTATGTAATATATTGGTTGGGATGTGGATATGAATCATCAGATTTGTGTGTTATAGTAATCCATGTCTAGTGATATGCGGAATGTGATGCCCCAAGCCATGAGTGTCATATAGTTAGGTGTTACATTTGTATATACATGTATAAATATTCAGTCATTTAGTTGATCTATTTTTTTGTTTCGCAATCTTTACCGTGTTCTAGATGACAATTACAGCTTGAAATGATGAATAAATTTTAATATGGTGCAACGTGATTTCTATGCTTCGATGATATATCAGCATGTTTGGAAAGAGAATGGTTGCATGTAAATGTGATAATGTGAAGTGATTTTAAGGAACAAAAGTTTGATAAATTTTCAGAATGTTACCTTGTTTGTACGGGCTGCCATTTAAAATGTGTTTCCTATATGAATGTGAAAATTTTATGTGTGATAACCTTCTGATTTAGCTTCTCGATGCTTTTGTTTTCATGTCTATACGAGTTTTATTTTGCGAGAAATAAATATTTTAGTCGATAGTAGTCAGATTGTTACTGCACAGTTCTGTTTTGACCCATGTTTTTGCAAATTACACCATTTAAAACGTATTTATTGTTTATGCATAATTCCAAATCCACTATTTAGAATATTCATTCAAATTTTCAAAATGATAAGTCACGTAAAATCTTAACGGGTCGTTATTTAATAGTGATTTTTGCAAGTTACCCAATTTTCTGTTTAATTGCTGTGACGTTTCTGTTGAGACCAACTGAGTTGAAAAATTTGTTAGAAATAATTCCCTTAAGTTGTGCATTTGATTCTTTTTTCTATGATTAGTGAATTCATTATATTTCTCAAAAACTATAATGGTTCAGAAAATGGCTAGACGGTTATTTAATTATAATTTTTGGAAGTTGCAACATTTTGTTTGATTGTTAAAATTGTAGGTTATGTAAGTTCAATATAAAAGAAGGCCCATGATATGAATACGAACCTTATTATATGATAGTGTAACCTTACCTGTTATTGGTGAGTTTTATATAAAGTTAGTTTCATTTACACCGACACTAATGTTATGCCACAGAGTGAATTGCATTTTGCTATGTTTAAAATCTGCTCACAGTATACAGAATTATTAATTGGTTGACATGTGAATTATGGAAGTGCTAGTCTTTTGAACTCGTTTACCTTTATCGCTAAATTTTCATAATTCATGAGTCACAATTTACAAGAACAATCTTGTAATAAAGAAGAGCCAAAATGTCTCTGTATAGTCTTGTTTTCGATCTGTAACTTGTAAAATTGTCATTTGATTCGTGTTAATAAATTGTTACAAATTACAACTTCAATGTTTCGAAAGTTTCAAAATGTTTCAAAGTGATAATCGATCATCAACCTTGATGTTTTGATAATTATAGTGATTGTTGCAACATGACCAATTATGCAGCTACGTGTTGATGAAATCATGCTTGAATATTATTATTCCGCATGATATAAATCTCGTATTTTGCAAGATATAATTATTGCTAGTTTTATGATATATGATGTAATGTGAGTGGATGGGAAGTGTAACTAAGTGATTTTAACTTATGGATATTAAGGAATGTATTGCTTGTATATGATTGATGTATATCTTGTGAAAGATGTCATTTCTCCGTGTTTAATTACATTAAGTAAATTTTGCCCAATGTTAGTTACTATAGTATGCGTAAACATGATTTTACTTCTATAAAATGACTATGAGCATGAGATGTTTTAATTTACCAAGTACGAACCACGAGTTAGCTGAATGTCTACATTGGTATAAATGTGTAAAACTTTGTGTCAAAGTTTCCAAGAGTATATAATTGTTAGTTACCTTGATTTTTCTGCGTATCATGAAATTGACAAGTATGTTTTGTTGCTTTAAAAGTCGGATGCTAATTGCTCAGTATAGAGTAATTAACTTGTCATTGATTTGTGACTGTTATTTCGGTGATTTTCTTGAGCATTGGATGTGGAATTTTGTAATGGGGTTACGGGGACGTAAACATGTCGTAAGGAGGATAGGATTGTACAATCTTGATCTGGCTAGTTGTTATAACATGACATATTGGTATGTCGTGATTGTTTGACTATACATGGAAATCCTAATTACTCCTGTTATATGCTATATTGTGGTTCTTTAAGTGTCATGTTTTACTGTTGTATGTTAAACTTTGGGGACAAAGTTTCTTAAGAGGGATAGAATGTAACATTTCGCATTTTTGGGTACTCGTATAAGTGCTACTTGTGTTATTTCATGCTTGTTGAGTATTTCGTTATCGTTACGGGGTAGCGAACTTCGGGACGAAGTTCATTTTAAGGAGGGAAGACTGTAATACCCCGTATTTTAGCCTCGGTCAACGACAGTCAAACCGTGTTTTATACAAGTATTTCAAAAGGAATGTTAATAAAGTATTTTACGTAAACTGTTATTATTTTATAAATCTTATTTCTACGATTATTTCGTATTTCATAATCATTTTATATTTGACGATTATTTCTTAAATATTTCGTATTTCATAATCATTTTATATTTGACGATTATTTCTTAAAATGACATTCCATTCGTATTTATTTATTTTTAATAATATATTTATAATTAAATATAGTTCCTATTTTATGTTTATTTCTCATTTTACTTGTTTTATTATTTAAGTCGTAATGATATTTTAAATTCGTATTTTTATATATATTCTTTTGTAAGTACTAATAATTTTATATTCTTATAATTAATTAATATTTACTACTATTAAGTAACATAATTTAATTAGTATAATCCTTTATATGTTTCGTTAATTTTTTTTTAAGTTACGAGTTTCGTTGAGTTAAATTACGGGTGAGAACGGGATGATGGATGGAGGCGTGATGGGCTTGGGTTGATATTGTATGTATAATGCGTGATTAGAATACGTTTTACAAAACCCTAGCTTGAATACTACACCCAACCATCGATCAAATCACCATACAAACCCTAATCACCACCAACTCCTAATCTGCCTCCATCACCTCGCAAAAACCCTAACCACCCCACTTTTTCATCTGCCTCCTATTCCGTCCACTCCTAAAGACAAGAGTGGCCTGTCTTGGGGTTGAAGAGGAAGCAACGGAGGAAGAAAGACGCAACAATATCAGCCCTAACCATCATTTATTACTTTGCGCAACAGAGTTTTCGTGACGATATTGAAGTGGCATAACTCTGTTTACTTGCTGGCTTGCTATTGGATTATATTGCTATCCAGGTAGGATACACTGACCCTATACTCTATGATGTGTTATGAATGAATGTTGGATTGTGTGTTATGGATGCTGAGCATGATTTATATGAGAATGGTATTGCTTGGAATGAGTGTTGTTTATTATTATTGGTACGCGCATTGCATTATTTAATAGCACGATTGATTAAGAGTATTGTTGCATTCACGAGCATGGCATGTGCATTGGATACGAATTTGAGATGATGAGATATTATTGGGCCCAGGCTAGTTCTGCAGGACTAGACCTGGTGACCTCAGCTGTTATGCTGGTGTTCGGCGACGGCCGATTATAGTCTGCCGGGAGGTTCGGTATGGCTGGGTGTTACGGGTTTGAGATTGTGATTGAGATTGAGATTGAGCTCGAGCATATCATTGCATTTGCATATCATAATTGTTGCATTATCTATTTTTGTATTATCCTACTCAACCGCGAGGTTGACAGTGTATTCGTGTTCACCTACGATGATCCGGAATGGGGAGTAGATTCTACAGGTCAGAGACAGATGGATTAGGAGCTTGGGCATGGAGAGAGACATGGCTTGGACCTACTTAGAATTAGATCAAATATTTAGATGTTATCAGTTGTACGTTATTCTTTGCATAGTAGTTGTAATATCAAAAGTTCAAATTTAATCAATTTTATATAAAGTGCTTCGGTTTGTTTTACTTTGTTATTCACTATCTCGGACATTCCGAGATGGTAACAGCTGTATTTATTTGAGAATGTCTTGCTAAAGGCTCTCAAATAAATGGGGGTGTTACACACATAAAGAAAAATATAGTTGTCATTGCGTAATTACAGCTTCAAAGACCATAAAACAACAGTTCAATCTCGCAATGTTAATCAACTATACAAAACCTGATAAACTCCATAAACTTCAATCTTAAAATACCCTTACACCTAGTAACAGAAAGACCGCTATATTAGGGAACCATGTTTGAATCATCTGCAACCTGTGTTGATGCAATTTTGAAAACGACAGGAATCCGGCTTGCCAAACAATGAACAACAATTTCAGGACTTGCACAATAACTGTTCCTCCTTATCTCTTTGTTGGCAACTGGAACAATTGTTGGCATATAATCAACCACACAACCTAATGCAGTTTCATTCCTCTCAATGAGGATGTCTGTGAACTCAGGTTCATCAGAGATCTCATACACCCTCTCCCTTACAGTTAAGTAACTCTCTAATTCAAGTTTACACAACAATGCAGCCATCTCTGCCTTTGAAGATTGATAGTTAACATCAATAATTTCAAGATTGTATGTTGATATCAGATAAGTGACAACTTTCTTAGCCAAGCTGTCTTTGGCATCATTAAGTGTATCACAACATAATCCAATAAAACTTGAATTCAAAGCAGCACTCGGTGGAGTTCTAATAGTAATCCAAGCACTGTACTGTCCATCGCCGTGTCTGATCGATTCCAATGGTGTGCACTGGACTGCATATGTCTTGATAATCTTGCTAAGGAGGGGCATATAACTAAGGCAAACATATGTAATGCTCATAGGATCAATACATGATTTATCCTTTGAAACGCATTCAGTATGTTTCCTGACAGTATTATGCAGCTCTCTCCGCTTTAAATTATAAAGCTCACTGCAACGCTCCAGGGTAACACATCGTTCAAAAGTGAGGTCCTGAACAACAACAGACCATCGCCTGATAACATCAGTAACAGTTTCTTAGCAGCAACCTCACAGGACTCCTGAATCGTATCAGCGGAACCCCCTACATATGTAAGCTCCATAACTCCATTAGTTGAAAACACAACATTCGTCTTCACCATTACATATACACTGTTATCAGACATATCTAAGATACGATATTCAGGATCTGGAAAGTGTAACACAGATGTTATCTGTTTGAGCAGAGGATGGTACGGCAAATCCATTTGAGTTGGAGCAACTTGTACCATCTGTTAAGAAAAGAACAAAAAAAAATAATCAAAGTCCACGGGAAAATGAATGAACATATGTTATTGAAAACAGGCGTCTAAATATACTTATACGTATACAAACGAAGATGTCTGTGATACCTTTTCGTTTGTTAATAGCTATTAGATATATAAAACTATCTAAATGTTAAGCCCACATTACAATGTTACCTTTGTATTTTATGAAGAATGTTAAATATTCCACAAAATGTTAATGTTGGTATAATTCTTTGATCATAGAGTTGTATATATCACAAGTGTATATTACATAATCAAAATCCCTTAAATTAAGGATTAGTACAATGACAACACTACCTATACTGGAGTATAATATTGGGTATGGGTATGGGTATGGCTGGTAGATACAGACATACATACGGCGTCTGAACTTGTCTTAGTTGCTAATTTGTACTTGTTAACTATTTCAATGTGTGAATGATGATGGAAGCATGACCAGTCAGGGAAGTTAACGTTTATGGTAAGCAACATACTTGTAATGAGTGTTAAATGTTCCTAATCAATTCATCCAAATATGTCTATAATAATGTGTGTGAGTCTAGTTAATGACATGGGTAATTCATTTTATCGACCATTCATTTAAAACGATTAGGAAAACAGAGGAATCAGCATAGTCAACGCTATTGACATCGACGTAATGTTCGTACGTTTTGTTTATTTTTGATTTTCAGAAAAATAAAACGGTAAGAACAACAAGGAAAATATCGTAACACAACATATTGATATCGACGTAACTTCCGACGGTAATTTTGTTATGTAGTTTCGGATGATTACAGTAAACTAAATTCATGTGCCATGTAATGATTAGAATAGGAACACCAAAATGAATACCAAAGATAATAGCTTAAGCAAGGTTACTGACATAACCCCAAAAACCAAAACGTATTAGACAATTATTCTTTTTTTTACCATTAAAAATAACAATTGTACAAGTTATCTATGTTGTTAAAAAATGAATTAGTATTAACACCAAAAATTAAACAGCGAGTATAAGTATCAAAATCATGAAGCATTTGTGTCAATGTTCATCTAATTAACAAGGTGTACACATGTACTTGTCCAACAATAAGTTTAACTAAATCAAATTATATAAGTCAATATCTTTTGGTCAATGATAAATAAAAGATGTGATGATGACTTACTTTTACTATTGTGTACAAAGTTAGTTAATAGGTTGAGTAGCTCTAATTAGAGTACTCTTATATAGTTAACTACTTCAGAAACTAATGCAATGTGGGAAGTCGACACTGATTTTTAATATTTCGAGAGCTACCATAATTCGGGTTTTATTTCAGCCAATGATTACACATAAAGAGTTGGCAATTCGTTCCACAGTACGGCTATTTACGGTAGCACCTTAACAAAACGTCTTAAGGGCATCATCTTTAAATTAACAGTAATTAACAAATTTTCATGTATTTCCCTCATAATGGACGTTTATACAAATAGACTACAATACGGTAAATCTCATTTACCAATCATAATTTGAAAACAAATTAGTATAACACTTTTAAAAACAAATTATTTATTATAATTTTTTTTTGTTTGTTATTTTGATATTATAATTGGTAAATAAGTAAGCGAAACAATGTTACCTTTAAAATCGTAAACTCCTTGATCCATCAACAACAATATTAAAAGAATGTTAACTCACAACTTTAAAATACGTTACGTAATATTCGCAGAAGAGAACATCTACTTAGCGCATCGTTAACCATCTGATTAATTTTCAACAATATTACGAAAATGTTAATTCACGTGCCTAGACAATCCGCGTCAGAATATTTGTAGAACAAAGCATTTATTTAGCACATGTTACGTATAGAAAGTATGGCGTAATCGTTCATTAACAAATTCACTCATTTACAAGGGTTATCAAATTTTTTACATTGGCATACAAATATTACAAACCGTTAAAGTCAAGAACAATGTACCAAAGTGAAAGTACGCCCAAAAAATATTACTCAAGATACAAAGTATATTTAAAACATTAAAGATTGTACCGTTTACGAGAAAAAAAGCATAATTCATCGTTCCACTACGACCAACACCAACAAATTCGTGACTGTTCGCCTTCCTCATAGATTCAATATAAAATGAAATACAGTAATATACAATTGATAATTATCATTCACGTTTAGAATTACCACTGTCAACTACATTAATTTTCTCTTCTCTGACAAACCCCTTCATCTCCCACAATTTACCACACATCATAAACGCCAACTGCAACAACATGTCTAAGTACTGTAACGGATCAACATACACAAACAAGGCCGATAAAGAACAATTCATCAATGGATATGTGAACTGGAAGAAAAATCAGTTTAAAACAAGATCCCTGTTTTCCACAACAACTGTTGAGAGGCAAACACTGTCTGGCAATAGTTCTCATCACCCATTTCTGAGCCTGTCTGAAATTATAACAGACATCTTCAACAGGCTCGATAAATCAGATAAGCGAAGCATGGCAGTGGTGTGTAAAGCATGGTCAGCATTGTTCCTGGTTGGGACAGAGACGTCTAAAGTCGACGTTGATTATAAGAGTCAGTTAGCGAAGGAGAACTACAATGGCACTATAAGGGTAACCAGAAAGAACACTTTGGTTGCAGTTCATTGTTGCTGCATGAATGTCAAAGAGAAGAAGGAAAAAAGGAGAATACATAGAAGGATCGAGAAACAACGCAAAGCTGCACGTTTAGAGGAAATATATGAGAAGCGATACCGAGATGAATCAGGCAGCGAAGGATACTACGATTCGGACTGTTAAGATTGTATGTAGTTATATAGCAAACAGACTGCAATCTATGTTTTTGCCAATGGTCAAGTACCTGTCTAATTTCAAACAGTCTGTAGTCTAACAAGTTGTATTATGTCTAATCTACCAATTAATCTTATTGCAGTCTCATTGTTATTTGCAATTTTATTAATATAACATCGACTTTTGGTTTGCTCAGTATCTATAAAAATGCCAAATTTTCTATTGCGCCACAAATTCCGTTAGTAAAACTTAATTAGCCACTTGAAATCAACAGGAACGCAACACTCTGAAATAAATTTAATGGTTATGCATAATTGTTTGTCAGAGGAAGATATTACATAGCCTTGAAGAAACATAATGGACTATATTCAGCATAGATAAGAAGTCAGCAATTAACCAAGCTAATCCTTGCATTATAGCATAGCCGGTCCCTCTCAATTACGAGGGAAAGAACTGCTTTCTGTAACTTACGATGCAATGAACAAAGCACAGGCATTTGAGAAGGATTTTATACAACACGATCAATCATATCGCCGTATATCTGGAACTCCTTAGCATCACCTTACTAAAGAAAGATTTACTCGCAACGTCTCTGCTGGACTATGACACTGAATTATTAGCCAAATGTACTGCATTGTTAACTTGTGGCTTAGAGAAGGGAACGGTGCCCGAACATTGTCTATTGTTCATTTCGAATAACAAGGAGTTGTTAAAGTTTTATAGTACCATCCCCAAAAACAGGAAATTCGTTCTTATGTCTTATCAAAACTTGTAAGATAGATGTGCTGAAACCCTTTGAAGTTTTCAGAACATCAGAGGTATTTCATACCATCAAGCTAACACGAATAAATTGTTCTTCTGACCAAAGCAGGCCTGATTCATGGATGTTTTCTACGATATGTACCTCATATTCCCTCTTCCTTTCCCCCCCCCCACACCCCCCCTCCCCTATATTGCAATGTCCTTGGAATTAGTCCTAGTAGTAAGTAGTACCATTATTGCAGCCTAAAGTTTACAAGATTTCTAAATTGTAATCTCACTAAAGCTAAATTACATAAATGCAGTTCTAAAACATATATGTATTCTCATGTTGCTACTTATTTCTGCGTGGACCAGACACTCGTTTTCTTAGGCGGTTGCCCACAGCGGCTCCGTAACTATCAGTCAGTCAATAACTGTACGCTAAAGTGTCTTATTCTTACCGAACATACGATATACATGTTTTGCAATCGTAATACCAAAGTTCCAATGCTAGCTGACCGAGCACCCAACAGATACACAATGGGTAAAAACAGTACGTAGTACCAAACATTATTCTAATGCCAGTAGCTTATGAGCATAAAGAGATACTCTTAATAGCTATAAGCTGTTACGTAGGCCACCGCGAAAGACCAGGCACCACAAAAACAACTACAAGCATACAACCCAGAACGTACTAATATCAGCCGCGGTGTACTGTCAGTACATATTTTTCAAATTAGGGATACTTGGGCAAACTCCCACTTCAGTTCCTGCGTCAAAAAGAGTGACCTTGCTGGCTTAACCTGAATGTAAAAACAACTGATTTTCCACTTGTGACAGATAGTCTTCCTTTTCCTAACACAACCAGTGAAACAATATACACAAAATGTCAGCATAGTAACAAAAACACATCAACAAGAAAAGCTGAATTAGGCTAAATCTTAAATGAAGCATTGTACAATAACAACAGCAGCGCACCAATTACCTGTGGAAGCATTGAAAAGAGTACACCCGCCTCCACATCAAGGAGTTTTTCTGCATTATCAGTCAACGCATTTAAACTACAAGCGCCGGTCTCATCCTCTACGTCCACTGCCACCAGTATTCTGAAGTAAAGAATAAGTTAGGGGGACTACCATCAATAACATACTCATTCTGTAAGCCGCGGTTCATTACCTCGGAGAAGACACAACATTCTCTTGAATGCATGCATAACACGTGTACAAGATACCAATTTCTTCATAACCACCAGTACCACAACTACTACACCCAGTGTAGAATTGTATATTATTCTTATCAAGCCTAAGGAGATTGACACACAACCAATGCCGTTCATCCTGCAGGGTGTCCCTTACCTGTTAGTACGACGAAGCAACATCAAACACTGCTTGCAAAACTAATCACAGCTTGCTGTTCTACGCACTGTACATCTTACATCGGATCTTATGGCAATCTGAGGGTCACATTCCAATTTAGGGAATCACGATGGTCAAAAAGGTAGATAGTATAAGACATAGACATACATCCTGTTGGAGAAGACATCCAATTGTAGTAATTATGCGCTCAGTCCCTGGACAGCGAACATCACAAATCTTTTTGTGTTTATTAGCCAGAAGCTCATAATCACCATTTCTCCTGCAACATCACGATTATGTCATAACACGCAATAAAACTACAGGCGCACACCAAATAAACAAACACCTACCAGTGGCGCAACATATCAGCCTCCTCTCCTTGTGGGTTCAGGTTCACAACCGTATCTCTCGTAGAAGAAAGAGAAAAACCTAAACAATTAAAAACGGTCGTTAGCATCCGCAGACATTGATAGTAAACGTACGCAGTCATGTGTGGAACGATTGGCAGCACTAAATACCATTTCGGGAGCACGATCTCAGGTTGGTAAAACTGATGACAGGGAAGGACGTTGCATTAACCTCCAAATTCCTGCAAACTCGCAAAGCAGGCTTTTCCCAAACAGTGACCATGATAACCTGATCAGAACTGCATACACAGCAGCGAGAATTTGTCAGCATACAGGCCTACGGTACCACACCAACACATACTATATACAATAAGTTAGATGACTGTTCTTCCTGAATAGAACATACCTTGAATCAATAACGAAGATTTCAAAGAGCTCACAAGTATAACCAGCCGGCCTGGGTCTCTGACATATCCGATCAACAAATAAAACAATACCCAACACATCTATACACAGAACAATCTGAAATTAGCAGATATAATACATATTAAAGACACTGATAACCTACTCATATCACAGCGTCTCACCATAACAATGTTCGAGTGAGATTTTTTTGGGTATACACGCAACTGGCACGTACTGAACAGGATTTAGGACCTGCCTACCACGTACCGGCTGAACAACAGTTTCACTATTAAAAATAATTTCATAAACTTGGTTATCCTGATCGCCCCAGCAATGTCCTCCTACCACCCTGACTTTAGCATTAGTAATCTCATACTCGACATGATAATGCATGACATCACCAAACAACTCTAGTTCCTCATTGTGGAATGCAGCTCTGAGCCTAGCACCCTGCAGTTTCATAAACAAACTGATAAAATTCTCATCCTAAGCGTTCAGGACACCAGAACCAATCAGATGTGAAGATGAGGAAAATACGTCAGTATCAACAGGGTATATTCAAAGATTACAGATAAACCATTTTTAGTTCTGAAAATCTAGATACGGGGCTCTCAAATGATCAATTCCTAATGGAGCAGTACCAATACGATGTAAAATAAACGCAAGCTGATATTTCCCAGTCTATTGTTATAAATATAATACACCAGTCAGAACTGTGCAATCCCGACCATAAAACATTTGAGGTAGTTTATGTAACCACAGGAATGAATGAATGAATGAATGAATATAACGAACAATACTTTACAACTTTTGCATACACATCCCATAATGATCCCTCAACGGCGCTGTCTGAAATACTTTGCAGACAACAACAAGGAAAGAGCCATTACATATCATACAGTAAATGAATGAACAAACATAGGAATGAATGTAACCAACACACACTGACAGGGCTTTTATAAGCCGTCCCAACATAATACATTACAGATTATTACAATCATCCTTTTCAAAACCAACAAATAATCAATGAACGGCAAATGAGACCAAATGAGAGCCCTTTAAAAGTCCTGTATTCAGGACCCATCCCATAACTACAATGTTAAGAACAAATTAAGCTTCTACATATTATGTCAACAAACATATACCTTTTCATCCTCAAACGTTATCAGCTCACACTCAAGAGGGTGTGCAGTCAAGGAACCATGTATATTTATCTTCTCTATTACTCTAGCTCTTATAGAATACCGTCCATCCCTTCCTGCAAGAGTCCTAGCACACTGTCGTAGAGGTTTCATTATGTCCTAAACAACAAGGAACCATTAAAATACATATATAGAATTAGCCATTGCTCTTTACATTGAGCCGGAAATTTTTTAAAAAAATGAGAACCAATCTTAAAACAAACCTGTAAGAATGCCACTGTGATGAGAGCAAACACACTCAAGGACAGTAGCTTTAATAGGCTAGCTTGCTTGTAAAGTCAGCCAAATGATTTTCCAAAACCACAAATAAGATAATAGATAGTACTTTCAAAGTATGGGCAAACTGAACAGTTACTGACAAGTCATTACCTACACATACCTACAAGCTAACATGAACTGTTTGCACACTAACCACGAACAAATATTTACATTGACTACCAACTACAAGATCACACAAACTGTACAAATTACATTCAGATAACAAAAATGCCTAAATTAATTTCAAAACATAATTAATAACAAAATAAGGAAGAATTAATGATCCACAGGAACCAACCTGTTGTGATATGATCATCAGGAAGACTACCAACTACAAGATCACACAAACTGTACAAATTACATTCAGATAACAAAAAATCCTAAAATGAACTCAAAACATAATTATTAATAACCAAATTAGCAAGACTTAATGATCCACAGGAACCAACCTGTTGTGATATGATCATGAGGAACCAATGAACACATATTCACATTGACTACCAACCACAAAATCACACAAAATTTACCAATTACATTCAGATCACCAGAAGTTATAAAATAAACTCAAAACATAATAAATAACAGAATAAGGAACAGCTAATGATCTGCAAAAACCAAAACACATAAGCCATCTATGCTCAACCACACAATATAATCAGTACTAAATTAAAAGAACATATGAGTCTACAAACATAAGCACATATTCATAGACAGATAATAATTGTTCAAAATCAAACTCAACAGACACCAATAGCCATACATAAATAAGTTTACCACCAAATAACAATTATACTACAATTCTACAATCACCAATGAAATGCAAAGCAAAAGTATAGCAGCAGATTATAATTAAGACACATAACATCACCACCACTCCTAATCAGTAGACCACCCTTCAGGTGAAGAAACATTAGGCCTGAAGAATTCCTCTTCCATGTAGCTATAATATATCTCGTATATTTCAATCTTCTCGAGAGGGCCAGCGAATATCTCGCCGGTAGCCATACATAGATGGTATAGAGTCATGTGAGGGACAACTGTTTCACATCTTTTGAAAAATTCAACAACCTCCTCCTCAAGCTTCGTCAACTCGCTCCTCTTCATATCGACAGTTACTGATCACAACAAACAGCATCTGTATAAGATTATTCCACAACTAAGCGTATTTAAAAAGATTTCACTTGAATCATTTTAAAAGAAAGAGTACCTGAGGTGATCTGATCATCAGGTACCACTGGTCGGAGAATCTTGTAACGAGGCCCAATCATTAACTCTAATGACGAAAGTCGGTAATCATGCTGTCGAATAAGCCTCCAGATAACCTCGTTAACCATAACTACCAAAAGACGATCAAACAGAGGACGAAACCAAGTAACAATTTCATCAATTTTTTTCTGCAAATAATGCACCTCATCAACATCGTTTAGAGGCATAGTGAAGATATAAGAATGATTAAAGCAACCACAAGAATGTGTAAAATAAAAAGCAGAAAATGAAGAAAAGGCAGAGGAACAGAGTAATAAGTAGAGTAAGATGGAGGAAGAAGACAAGAAGCACACTGCTCCTTACATGCACCGTGCGTGCTCTACTGCTCTACTGTTCACCTAAAGTAGAAGTTCACACATTTATAAGGGTTATAGATTATATCTAGGTAATTCAAACCCTAGATGATTTAGGAATATTACTTAAACTAGAATTCTAGTCTTTTAGTTATATTATCATAAACCTAATCTTAATGTATTTAGGAAAGATTTAATAATATACTTTAGGTATTATATATGGAATCAATTTCCTAATTCATATTTAGGAAAGATCTTTATATAATAAACAAATAGTAACCTTATTAAAACAACTTCCTAAACCATGTCAAAATATAGTAAATTATATTCCATAATATAATCTAGATTGTTTTAAGGATATATAAATAAATACATATTTATTTATTTTAATCCACCCAACACGATTATAGAACGTGTCATGATACACGTTTTCCTAAACCGTGTAATAACCCGAATTATTATATTAGAATATAATAATTTAGGGGTTATTATTGTTATTAGAGTATCATAATTTATGGATAAGTAATGTTTTACTTGTTATTTGGTCGTTTAATAGGCTTGTGCGTACTCATATTTTGATAAGCGTTTTGGACTTCGGTGGGGTTCGAAGTGGGAACCTAAGTATCTAGTAATACTAATTGTTGCATGGGGTTAGTGGGTGTCGAACTTGTGACCTGTGGGTACCCTCGATTTGGGCTTCGAAAGGCGTGACAATAGGTCAGCCCACGCAGGAAGTTCAGAAACATTGTATAACCCCTTGTCAGCCGTCATATATAGCAAGGAATTCCACACCCTAAACCCTATTCAAACACAATCACGCCTTCACTAAAACCTAGCCGCCACCTTGGAGAAGAAGAAGAACCTGCTCACGGCGGTCATAGCCTAGCGTTGGGTGGTTCGATTTAGGCTAAGATCTGGTATGTCACACACGCTGCTATCCTTGTTAACATTATAGTTTTCATCACATAACTAATGGTTTATGACTCGGCTAATCCTTGTCATTTTTGCATAAATTCGTAGTATATCACATAATAAACGTATGTAAGATGTTAATTGGTGGTCGTTGGCTGTTAAGACCCGTCGTGAAGGGTGGTTTATACGGGTCAGTAGGGTTGTTGTTCTTCGTTTTATTTTGTTATATGAGTTCAGTAGTTATTTTACTAAATGTTTGAGTTGAGGTTTTGTTTATTTATTATGGGTCTCGGGTTATTAGGGAGTCAGGTGGTGGCTGAAAGGTGCAAGTGGGGGTAGTACGGTGGTCAGTGGTGGCTGGATATGGTGGTATAAGGGTTGTCGGTATGTCGTTGTTGTTATTTCTACTGTCTGCTCGTGTACAGGAGGTTGGGGGTGGTATTATTGTCGACTCGGGGGAGGTCAATACAATAGTACCACCGTGGTCTACAGGCTGTTTGTCGGAGGTGGTATTGGTGGCAGTCGTGGGTGGTGTTAAAGGTGGTAATGGTGGTCGACATAGGCTGTTTCCAGGCGGTTTGTTACGCGGGTATGAGTCAGGCCTGAGTTAATGAACTCTGGTCTGACTCGTCGGGGGTTGTCGTGGGAGTTGGTGGAGTCGTGGTGGTAGTAGGATGTCAGGGGTGTTAGGGGCTAGTAGTTGTGGGTGGTCGAGGGGCTGTTCACGGTGGCTGGGGTCGGTTGTCGCGGCTGTAGGCGTGTAGGGTAAGGGCTGTTAAAGGTCTTTTGGTTTTGGGTGTTTGTATTATTATTATTATTACTAGTATTATTATTATTATTATTATTATTATTATTATTATTATTATTATTATTATTATTATTATTATTATTATTATTGTTTTGTTATTGTTATTGGTATTAATATTATTATAATAAGTCGTGTTGTGTACGTTTTATGGGTAATGTAGCGTATATAAGCATGACGTATATTTTTAGAAGTTACTATATTAGGAAGTTACTATTTTGGGTAACTTTGGTTATTTGGAAACTTTCTAAGTATAGGAGGTTCTATAAATGGAATGTGTACGTCTATTACGAGATTTAGGGAGTTTATTAATTACGTGATGTATGTCTAGGTGGAGGTTTTCGCGTGGAACATTTTTAGTGGCTGTCGGCACCTGCTTTTATCTTCCGCAGTCAAGGTAGGGGAATATTTACATTGGTGGTTGTGAATTGACATGAGAATATTTATTGTATGAAGGTTAAATTAAATTGTGGTTATATTATGATTGATTGATATTACTGTTGTTGTGGAGGACGAAGGTTTTGAATCGGGTCTTGTGATAAGGGTCTTGTGATAAGGGACTTGTGATATGGCCATGGGAGGTGTGATGTGTTGGGGTGATGCGGAGGAGTTGATTCGGAGAAGATGGAGGAATTGTATGTTGTGATATTTCATGTTTAATCATATTACCTACTCAACCTCGTGTTGACCCTGTTTGTTCTTTGTTTGTTGTGTCTGTGTTGATCCAATTTATTGGGGAGCAGAATGACAGGTTTAGCCTTATGGATGCGGAAGGAAGGAGAGGACTTGGAATGGACCTGTCTAGTGTTAGCTCAGTCATTTAGTTTCACCAGACTTAAACTTTGGTTTAGATTCTACAGTTGTAATGTTTTGAGACTTTATGCAACATTAAATTATTAAATAAAGTACTGTAATTCTTCCTTTGTTATCTACTACCTCGGGTTTCCGAGATGGTAACACCCTTGGTTATTTGGAGGTTTCTAGTTCAGGCCTCTAAATAAATGGGGGTGTTACAAAGTGGTATCAGAGCGAACGATCCTCAGGCCTAACCTAATGAACCCAATGAATGTAGGAAGAGTCTAAATAAAATGAACCCCGGGATAGAACTGTTAGGAGCACGCTAAAGGGGAAGTATGAGTCTGGGGCCCCCTCACACTAAACCATAGGCCCTCTCAGTTTTACCCGGATACCTTGAGTGAATACGAGCGAAAAGGGTAGAATAGGAAGTTATGGGAATTGTGGTAAAGCATGCTAAGAGGTTATAAGAATCCTTCTGTTATATGAATGGCATGAATATGAAAGAAAGAGTATGATTATTATATGGGCGTTTTACATGATAACGTGGATATATGTGATAATTGATATTATATTAATAGTTATGTCATGTCTAATGATATGCGGTTATGTGACCCCTGAGCCATGTGTAGGAAGTGATGATAATACATATATTAGTTGCATAAGTAGCTTTATGTTTAAAGGTGATGACCTTAATACGAATGGGTACCCATATTTAAAATTGGGACTCATCTTTTATTTGAATGTCTTAGAATGCCTCCAAGAAGAAATAACGCAGCCAATATCACACAAGAGGAGTTAGACTTGCTGATAGCTGAAAATGAGGCCTTGAAGGCCAGACGCATGGATTCTGCCAAAATGAGTACCATAATCGCAAGGCATAACCCTACACAGTTCACCGGGGAAGGGGAACCTCACCTCCTCGGGGAATGGTGTCGGGAGTTCAGCAATTTGTTCGAATTGATAGACTGTCCAGAAGAACTGAGAGTAGACCAAGCTGCTCACTACTTGAGGGGAATGGCTGGCGATTGGTGGACGGGGAACAAGGGAGAAATCCGAGAGGCTGCTGTCGAGGATGGGATTAACCACGTGGAATGGGTCGCATTCAAGAGGATCTTGTTCGAAGTTTTCCTACCTTAGTTTCAAAAGAGCAAGCTTAGAGAGGAGTTTGAACTTTTTAGGATGACTGAGGAAATGACTGTGGAGGTCTACTACAGAAAATTCCTTCAGCTGCTAAACCATGTGGGAGAAATGGGGATGGATGAGCCGATGCTTGCCATGAAGTTTGAAAGAGGGTTAACTATAGCAGTCAAGAAGAGGCTCATTGCTGCACCACCCACTACTGTTCGAGATATCTACTTACGGGTCAGGGCAGCAGAGAGGCTCGCAGACATGATCAGAGAGGAAAAGAAGACAAGAAGTGACAAGAGGAAGACTGAGACCTTGGGTGACAGTTCTGGGTCGAAGAAGCAGAATTCTAATAAGTACAGTGGATATTTCAACAGCAATGCTTCGACTGGTGCCAGGAACCAGAGTGCGGGAAATTACAAGAGTGGGAGTTCAGGAGCCAGTTCTGTGGGGATCGTATGTTATGGGTGTGGAAAGATGGGGCATAAGCAGGCAGTGTGTCGATCTTCGGGAGGATATCAATCTGGGGGTTACCGTACTCCAACTCCGGGGTACAGTGGGCCCCGCATGAACAATTCAGGGAGTGGAGGTTACCGCACTCCTATGTCAGGTTATGGGGGGAATTCGAGATCTGGTACTAGCAACAGCTACCAGAGGAGCTATAACAATTATCAAAACCGTCCCCAGCATAACCAGTACAACGGTGGTGGCAGTAACCAAAAGACCGCAGTTGGAGGCAATCAGCAATCAGGAGTCGCCTCTACAAGCCAGAGTGGAGTGAAGACTAGTGGCAAACGCTTTGCCATGGAGAAGCAAGCTGCCAAGGATGACGCCCATGTAGTGACTGGTACTTTTCTCGTGAACCTTAAACCTACTTTCGTACTCTTTGATTCCGGCGCAACCCATTCTTTTGTGTCTAGAGATCATGCTAGGGAGTTAGGACTCGATATCTATGATTGAGTTGAGGATTCGGTAACAATACCATCCGGGGAATCGGTACCATGTAATAGAGTCTTTAGGAGTGTGCCTGTCAGTATAGGGGAAGTGGTTTTCCATTGCGACCTTATCGAGTTTCCATTGGGGGACTTTGAAGTAATCCTGGGGATGGATTGGTTAGGAAAATACCGGGCTTTCATTGACTGTTATCAAAAGAAAATTTCTCTGAGGGGACCTAAGGGGGTGAGAGTGACCTATAGGGGATTCATGGTTAAACCTAAGGTCCAGTTCATATCAGTTAATACCCTAAAGTCGAGCTTACGGAAGGGGGGCAGTTTAATCTTGTGTCAAATGTGGAACTGTGAGGCGGAGACTCCGGGTGTTAGTGAGATACCAGTGGTGAGGGAGTTTGAGGGAGTGTTCCGGGACGATGTGTCAGGATTACCACCTAGGAGGGAGGTCGACTTCTCTATCAACCTCAAACCTGGTGCGGGACCTATATCAAAATCACCTTACCGAATGGGACCAAAAGAGATGGAAGAATTGAAAAAGCAACTGGATGAATTGGCTGAGAAGGGATTCATCCGGCCTAGTGTGTCACCCTGGGGAGCGCCCGTACTTTTTGTAAAGAAGAAGGACGGGAGTCTGAGACTTTGCGTTGATTACCGGGAGCTGAACAATGTGACTATTAAGAACCGCTACCCCTTGCCGAGAATTGATGACCTATTCGATCAATTGAGTGGAGCCGGAGTCTTTTCAAAAATTGATCTGAGATCGGGTTATCACCAATTGAGGATTAAGGATGAGGATATTCCCAAGACCGCGTTCAGAACAAGGTATGGCCACTACGAATTTGTGGTTATGCCGTTCGGGTTGACTAATGCACCAGCAGTGTTCATGGATTTGATGAACCGAGTATTCAGTCCGTACCTGGATAAGTTCGTGGTTGTGTTTATCAACGACATCTTGGTCTATTCCAAGAATGGGGAGGAGCACGAAGAACATCTGAGGACAGTATTGAGGACTCTAAAGGAGAATGGGTTATATGCTAAGTTGAGTAAGTGCGAGTTCTGGTTGAAGAAAGTTGCTTTCTTGGGTCATGTAATTTCCAAGGAATGAGTGTCGGTGGATCCTAGCAAGATTGAAGCAGTGACCAAGTGGCAAAGCCCGAAGAATGTGAGTGAGATTCGGAGTTTCCTGGGATTGGCTGGGTATTACAGGAGGTTTGTCAAAGATTTTTCAAAATTAGCCAAGCCATTAACATCCTTAATGAGGAAGGAGAACCGTTTTATTTGGGATGAGAGTTGTGAGAAGGCGTTCTTAACTCTTAAGGAACGTCTGACAACAGCTCCTATCCTTGCCTTGCCAGAAGGGAGTGAGAACTTCGAGGTGTATACCGACGCTTCGAAGCATGGACTAGGATGTGTACTAATGCAGAATGGGAGAGTGATAGCTTATGCTTCCCGACAGCTGAAAACCTATGAAGAGAATTATCCTACCCATGACTTGGAATTGGGGGCTGTGGTTTTTGCACTGAAACTGTGGCGTCATTATCTGTACGGGGCCACATTTAAAGTATTTTCTGACCACAAAAGCTTGAAGTACATCAACACCCAGCGGGAATTGAATATGAGGCAGAGGAGGTGGATAGAGTTGATTGGTGACTACGATATGCAGATTGTCTACCATGAGGGCAAGGCTAATGTAGTTGCTGATGCCTTGAGTAGAAAATCTGTTCATGCATTGCGAAGTGCCAGATCGAGGATACGACTACATAATGAGTTGGGTGAGATGAGACTTTGTATGATTCGGAAAGGGGATACTCTTACTGATCTGACAATGGAACCAGAATTGTATGGTGAAATCCGGGAATTGCAGAAAGAAGAATTGAGGATCCAGAAGTGGAGAAGAATGATCGAGGAAGGTGATGTTGAGACCAGGTCCAAATTCAGCGTCCATTCTGATGATAGCTTGAGATTCGGTGGGAGATGGTGTGTTCCAGATAATGATGATTTGAAAAAGAAAATCTTAACTGAAGCTCATGCTACGCCATACTCCGTTCACCCGGGGGGCGATAAATTGTACAAAGACCTCGAGAAGACCTTTTGGTGGCCCAATATGAAAAAGGAAATTGCCGAGTTCGTGTCGCGGTGTTTGACCTGTCAGAAGGTGAAAGGTGAGCACAAGAGACCTCAGGGAAAGATTCAGCCACTGGATATACCTGAATGGAAGTGGGAGAATATTTCAATGGATTTCATTGTGGGGTTGCCTCGAACTCAGAGGGGCAACAACATGATCTGGGTAATTGTAGATAGATTGACCAAGTCCGCTCACTTTATCCCGATGAAGGATACCTGGAGTAAGGCTGAGTTGGCAAGGTCCTATGTGCAGAACGTAGTCAAGTTGCATGGCATTCCCAAAGATATTGTTTCCGATCGTGACTCAAGATTTATTTCTAGATTTTGGCAAGAGCTGCAATCTGCGTTAGGCACACAGTTGAAAATGAGTACGGCTTTTCATCCAGCTACGGATGGACAGACGGAGAGAACCATTCAGACTTTGGAAGATATGTTACGAGCTTGTGTATTGGAATTTGGGGGATCATGGGAAGACCGACTGGGGTTGATAGAATTCTCCTATAATAATAGCTACCACGCCAGTATTGGTATGGCTCCATTTGAGGCGTTGTACGGAAGGAAGTGCCGGAGTCCTGTGTGTTGGGATGATCGGGCTGACGCTGTGGTTTTGGGTCCGGAGATGATTCAGGAAATGGTTGAACAAGTCCAGATAATCAGACAGAAAATGAAGGCTGCACAGGACAGACAGAAGAGTTACGCTGATCTCAAAAGGAGTGATATCTCCTTTGAGGCCGGTGAGAAGGTACTATTAAAGGTATCCCCAATGAAGGGTGTGATGAGGTTCGGGAAGCGAGGCAAACTGAGTCAAAAGTTTATTGGACCATTCGAGATCTTGGACAGGGTTGGGGAGGTGGCATATCTGTTAGCCTTACCTCCAGCTCTATCCAGGGTCCATAATGTGTTCCATGTATCCCAATTGAGGAAGTATTTGAGTGATCCCTCACACGTGTTGAGCCATGAGGTGATTGAGATAGATGAGCAACTTGCTTATGTTGAGCTCCCAAAGGAGATTCTGGATAGAAAGATTCGAAAGACGCGGAATGGAGAGACAGTGTTAGTGAAAGTCTTGTGGACCAATCATAACACGGAGGAAGCTACTTGGGAGTCGGAGGCGTCAATGAAGGAGCGTTATCCGCATTTGTTCGATTGAGGTAAGTTACGGGGACGTAACCTTTTTTTTAGTGGGGTAGAATGTAACATTCCAAGTTTTTTTTATGTTTTTAACTTGCGTGGGTGAACTTCGGGACGAAGTTCATTTTAAGGGGGGAAGACTGTAATAACCCGAATTATTATATTAAAATATAATAATTTAGGGGTTATTATTGTTATTAGAGTATCATAATTTATGGATAAGTAATGTTTTACTTGTTATTTGGTCGTTTAATAGGCTTGTGCGTACTCATATTTTGATAAGCGTTTTGGACTTCGGTGGGGTTCGAAGTGGGAACCTAAGTATCTAGTAATACTAATTGTTGCATGGGGTTAGTGGGTGTCGAACTTGTGACCTGTGGGTACCCTCGATTTGGGCTTCGAAAGGCGTGACAATAGGTCAGCCCACGCAGGAAGTTCAGAAACATTGTATAACCCCTTGTTAGCCGTCATATATAGCAAGGAATTCCACACCCTAAACACTATTCAAACACAATCACGCCTTCACTAAAACCTAGCCGCCACCTTGGAGAAGAAGAAGAACCTGCTCACGGCGGTCATAGCCTAGCGTTGGGTGGTTCGATTTAGGCTAAGATCTGGTATGTCACACACGCTGCTATCCTTGTTAACGTTATAGTTTTCATCACATAACTAATGGTTTATGACTCGGCTAATCCTTGTCATTTTTGCATAAATTCGTAGTATATCACATAATAAACGTATGTAAGATGTTAATTGGTGGTCGTTGGCTGTTAAGACCCGTCGTGAAGGGTGGTTTATACGGGTCAGTAGGGTTTATTTTGTTATATGAGTTCAGTAGTTATTTTACTAAATTGTGGAGTTGAGGTTTTGTTTATTTATTATGGGTCTCGGGTTATTAGGGAGTCAGGTGGTGGCTGAAAGGTGCAAGTGGGTGTAGTACGGTGGTCAGTGGTGGCTGGATATGGTGGTATAAGGGTTGTCGGTATGTCGTTGTTGTTATTTCTACTGTCTGCTCGTGTACAGGAGGTTGGGGGTGGTATTATTGTCGACTCGGGGGAGGTCAATACAATAGTACCACCGTGGTCTACAGGCTGTTTGTCGGAGGTGGTATTGGTGGCAGTCGTGGGTGGTTTTAAAGGTGGTAATGGTGGTCGACATAGGCTGTTTCCAGGCGGTTTGTTACGCGGGTATGAGTCAGGCCTGAGTTAATGAACTCTGGTCTGACTCGTCGGGGGTTGTCGTGGGAGTTGGTGGAGTCGTGGTGGTAGTAGGATGTCAGGGGTGTTAGGGGCTAGTAGTTGTGGGTGGTCGAGGGGTTGTTCACGGTGGCTGGGGTCGGTTGTCGCGGCTGTAGGCGTGAAGGGTAAGGGCTGTTAAAGGTCTTTTGGTTTTGGGTGTTTGTATTATTATTATTATTACTATTATTATTATTATTATTATTATTATTATTATTATTATTATTATTATTATTATTATTATTATTATTATTATTATTATTGTTTTGTTATTGTTATTGGTAATAATATTATTATAATAAGTCGTGTTGTTTACGTTTTATGGGTAATGTAGCGTATATAAGCATGACGTATATTTTTAGAAGTTACTATATTATGAAGTTACTATTTTGGGTAAGTTTGGTTATTTGGAAACTTTCTAAGTATAGGAGGTTCTATAAATGGAATGTGTACGTCTATTACGAGATTTAGGGAGTTTATTAATTAGGTGATGTATGTCTAGGTGGAGGTTTTCGCGTGGAACATTTTTAGTGGCTGTCGCGCACCTGCTTTTATCTTCCGCAGTTCAAGGTAGGGGAATATTTACATTGGTGGTTGTGAATTGACATGAGAATATTTATTGTATGAAGGTTAAATTAAATTGTGGTTATATTATGATTGATTGATATTACTGTTGTTGTGGAGGACGGAGGTTTTGAATCGGGTCTTGTGATAAGGGTCTTGTGATAAGGGACTTGTGATATGGCCATGGGAGGTGTGATGTGTTGGGGTGATGCGGAGGAGTTGATTCGGAGAAGATGGAGGAATTGTATGTTGTGATATTTCATGTTTAATCATATTACCTACTCAACCTCGTGTTGACCCTGTTTGTTCTTTGTTTGTTGTGTCTGTGTTGATCCAATTTATTGGGGAGCAGAATGACAGGTTTAGCCTTATGGATGCGGAAGGGAGGAGAGGACTTTGAATGGACCTGTCTAGTGTTAGCTCAGTCATTTAGTTTCACCAGACTTAAACTTTGGTTTAGATTCTACAGTTGTAATGTTTTGAGACTTTATGCAACATTAAATTATTAAATAAAGTACTGTAATTCTTCCTTTGTTATCTACTACCTCGGGTTTCCGAGATGGTAACACCCTTGGTTATTTGGAGGGTCCTAGTTCAGACCTCTAAATAAATGGGGGTGTTACAAACCGTATCAACAATATTTAGATTATATTATCTTGACAAAAGTTAAATAAAAATCCTTTGTTTGTTAGAAATAAATAATTAACTCATAAGAAAATTATTTATTCCTTTTTAACTAAAAGATATTTTATATTAACCCATTAAGATTAATAATTCCATATTCTAAAAATAGAATACCAATTAAACATTAATTGTCCACGATGATTTTAGAAACTAAAATCGTTTTAATCACCACATATATCTCGACCATTTCTTTTATATGGAGTTATAGCAACGAGCTATACTTTGAACCAATCTTATACTAAAGTTATAGTTGATAAGTATAACTTTAGTTCATTATGTGCGCTTGCGATCTTCTTTCAATCTTCGATTTAGTTAATCCATTGACTAACATACTTGAATCCTTTATTCTTGATTGATTAGATCTTGTTACTAATATTCTGTACACTTAGCACACGATTATACGTACGAGTATATAATATATATAGCTAGACTTGTCATTATCAAAACATAAACATATATACTTAATAAATATTTTAATATATGGTTCAACAGCGTATTTAATTGATTAAATAGCTCATTTTACTATTTAATTAGTAGTTATTAGTTTTATTTTATTTATTGTGAATAATTGTTAGATTTGTAGAATTTGGTTCGATTTCGATCGTTTTAATGTTGTCTAGGGCCTATTTCGTCAACTAGGACGAAAATTGAGAAGCAAATCGGGTCGAGACGGAATTATAACCGAGTCAAAGGAAAGGAAGCAATAAACAAGCTCACAAAGTCAACCTTTCACCTTATCAAATCAAAATCCCTTTTATGTGAATTTTTGCTCCTGATTTTACGACATCACCAGCCATCATTTTGCACCACCATTATTTTTCATCATCTTTAACTTTTCCAACCACCACGATTCACCATTTTCACCCTACCTCCCGTCCTGCTCCTCCTAGCCTCGGAATCCGTGCACCTGAAACCGTAACCAATTCACCATCATCAATCAATTTTTCATTCAAACCAACTCCACACCATTCGTTTCAGCCGTGCTTCCAATCACCTCCTGCCAGTCACTCCATCCACCATTAACCACCGAACTCCTCCATTCACACTCCCATTTCCGTCAATCAAACCACCATCTCTACCTCACCAGCAGCCAATCCTTCGGACCTTGACTCAAGCAGCAGCAGCAGTAAAACCCGACAACTCAATCCGCCATCACCTAGTTTCGAATTCACGAAACTGAATTTGAAACCCGTCTCTATTACTCATCCTAGCATCACCACGGTGCTCCTTCAGTCATCTCGAAATTGAAACCCGAGGCCATTGTCGTTGACTGTCCCGTTGTTGAAGACGAAGTTTCGCTCTTGTGACTTATTGGCTGATGGTTTTGAAGGATGCATTTTCAAAGATTTAAAATGTCTGATGACTGATGTTTGGGGAGGTGATAAGGAAGCAAAAAGACAATTGGGCCCTTAATAGAGTGTTTTGTTTGAGAGTTTTAAGTGAGGACAGTTTAGTAATTCTATTTCTTTTTTTTTCAGAACTTGTATAAAAGGAACGAACAGAGGAACACATAAGGAGGCAGCTTTCTTTTGTTTTTAAAAATTCAGAACAAAAACAGTAGTGTAGTATTTAGTTTACATTATTTTTCTTCTCTTAATTATTTTCATTTACTCAATTAATTTGTGTTCAAGTTCCATGCTTTGGTAATTCATTTTCTAGATCCATCCTTTAATGCTTATCTCCATTCAAGTTTGGTATAATTTCTCTTATCCCTCATTTTTATTGCATTTTATTTCAAGTTTATAGTTTAGATTGTGTTTATGTTTGGTTTAATTAAAGTTTTCATCTTTGTTAATTTACTATGTTTATTTACATGTTATTGTTATTTGTTAGTCTAATTAGTGTAGTTCATATCTTTATTAGTTTATTGTCTCATTAATTCAAGTTATCTTCTTTATAATTCTAGTCATGTTTATTATTGTTATTAGTGTGTTACTTGTGTTGCTTGTGTTGATTATGTGTGAGTAGATTAGTCTAGGGTTAAGGGGAACCTCTTGTGGGATTAGTGGGTCGGATTCGAGTCGTGTTTTGAATGCTAATTGTTATGGGTAATTCGTCTTTAATGTTTTGCGCGCAAGGTGCTTGTGGAAATGCCCAAGTGAGAGCTTGAGTAATGCCACTCTTTTTATTAGCTATTCTTCGAGACGAGAGTTTACGTCTAGTTAGTAGAGTGCTTATGCTTTGCCTAGACAAAATACCCATATTCATAGCTTCAATTGTTTACATTTTCGTTGGATGTTGGTCTCTTATCTTTTGCTTTGAACATGTTGTTGGATTGCTTGGACGACAGTTTGGCTCTCCTTGTGTTTGGTTAGACTTGCTTGCGGCGAGAGTCGGGCTTAGTTGGACCGTACTAGATAAGTGGGTTAAGATTAGTTAGGACGAGAGTTCAACTAGACTTGACCCAAGGACCGTTTCATATCGAGAGATAGGGACACACCTAGCCTTCACCCTCTGTTATTCCTTTTATATCGACTTAGACTAGACCCCTCCTACTTGAGTGACCCCGAGACCCTAGACTTTTCTCTCATTGTGTTTACTTAGTTGTTCATTTAATTTATTTTGTTAGTTTAGAATTTAGAATAAAAATCAATCTTGTTGTCCAACTAAACTAGAACTAAACCGAGACTTATAGCCTAACCCCACCATCCTTTGGGTTCGACCCTAAATTATACTACTTAATTTAGGAGTTTAAAAATTATTTTTGGTGCCGAAATTGACGACAAAAACCCGGCTATCAAGTGCCTAGTTCGAATGACCCGATCACCGTTTATTGTGACAATAAAGGTGTCATCTTCCAAGCTAAGGAGCATAAGTCTAGCAACAAAGCTAGACATGTACAATGGAAAGCTCATCTAATCAGAGATTACGTGGAGCAAAAGGAGATATTTATTGATAAGATCGCTACGGATGACAACATAGCTGATCCTCTCACTAAAGCATTACCACGTGATAAGTATGAAGGGCACATTCATTCCATGGGAATTAAATGTGTTCCTGAGTTGTAGTACTCTTTTATGAATACATGTTATTATTGATTTTCTTGTGTACTCTTTTACAACCTCATCGTTATGATAATTTATGTTTTGTTTTTCATGTGGAATTGTACGCCAATTTTGAACACCATAAAGTGAATTGATTAAAATTACAACGTTTTTAGTCCTTGATTACCCACTTGAGCTGATAACTCAGGTAATCATTTTGTGACGTTGGTTGATGGTGGGTTGAACGAGCCATAAGTCAAACAGTTGACTAACCAATCACAAAGGCGAGTTATACGGATATCTCGTAGGACACCCCGTGACAATGTTATGGAGTCCTAAATGTTTTATAACATTGGTTGCCAGGTCGTGGATAGGAGCTCCATAGTGTTCCTTAGAGTCGAGTCTTTTGACTTTCGACTCTCTTGAGATTAAGGCAGATTTTGGGTAACTTTGGTTTCTTTCCCACGGTCTTCCGTAACAGGGGCCAAGAGGATTTTTTTCTGGGTTATTTCATGCTGCGCTTAAATCTGCAGGATTCGAGTTGAGAGAAATATCCAAACCCTTATCAGGATTTTATCATTTCTCATGGCCACTCGAGGAGTAGTAACTGAAATGCATGGCCATGCTCGAATACAGATTCGTTTTATCAGTTAAGTTACTCTCTAGTCGGGGAAACCACTTTTGATACAGATCGATTGTGAGATACGACCTTTGCGAATACGGATCTGCAAATTGTCTTACATTGAGTGGGAGGAATTTTAAAAGGATATGAGAATCGGTTATCGCACCTACACTTGTACGGACAAGTGGGAGTTTGTTGGAGCTTGTGTCCTCCACATGTAGTGCGATAACGTCATTGCACATACCCTTGTACGGACAAGTGGGAGATTGTTGGGGCTGGTGTCCTTGACAATTAGTACAATGACTTATTAAATCTCTTAAGGGATCACAAGGGCATACTTCAGTATTATTATCAGTTGATCCACGTTTATCAATAGCGGTTGGCTTGCTAGATACTCCCTCCGTCCCGGTGGTGTATCAATGAATTGTTATCTATTTCTAAATAAGGTAAGTTGGGGCAAGTGGGTCAAGTGTTCTTTATTTAATTATTGTGCAAGTGAGTCTTTTATTCTTTATTTAATGTTTCTTTTGTGTACTTTTCAACCTTTTCTTGATCTTTGTGTAGAACACAATAGATAACAAATGGCCGAGACGGAGGGAGTAAGTTTGACGTTATTGTCATACGGATGACAGTGATCAACTGGTCCCTATACGTCACACCTATAGGACACGTTTGAGAGATGTGGAGGTATGAAAATACAGTCACATTTATGCCGGATACGACTAAACAGTTAGTCAGAGGTATTGACTATTAAATTAGTCAATAAGATATTGAGATTATTATTTAATACGGATTAAATAATTTTAGCTCTACGGATTACATGATTAATTCGTAAATTAAAAATAAGCGGTTATATTTAATTAAATATTGAATTCGCGTATTAATATAAACACTTATATTAATTTAGCTAATTATACAATATCGTAATTTTATCAGACCATTATTAATGTATCGACTACATTAATATCTGATAACGTGTATGCGATTTATAATTAAATCCCGCGAATTATATTTTAGCATTAGGGTCGAATCACGTATTGGAATAAGGTAAGAGCGGAAAGCCCACTCTCACCCTAGTCCGTTCGGCCGGCCGTGTATTACAAATAGAGAGGGAGTCTCTTTTTGTCAATGACCTCTTGAACTACTGATTACTGATAATCACATCTCAAGAAAATTATGGTTTTTGTGAACAGTTTTCCCAAAAACCTAGATCTCACATCTAAAACCTCACAAAACTCTCCCCATATTGCAAGGCAATTGGAGAGCATTTCTAGCACACGCGGCATCGTCTCAGACAAAGTCTTGGGTGCAAGTTATAGGAGGGAATTTACTTTAATTCCTGTTCTTAGGCCATTCGCGCAAGGACCTAAGGTTGTAATTCTATTTCAAGTTTTTCTATCTTATGACCATAATCGCATTGAAATTTTTCGTTATAATCCTGCAATTTAAGGGTGAATACATGATTATTCCCCACAGTTAAGTCGTAGGATTGTTGTTACAGAGTTAATTGAAATTATGGAATGACAACCTATGTAGAAGATTCGATACTTTTTAGAACGGAGTGTTGAAATTTTACTTTTACTATCAGTAAGTATATGTAACATCCCTTATTTTCGTAAACATTATTTTAAATTAATTAAAGTATTTTTCGGAATTTTATAATATTTTATTTAAATTCGTAAACTCATATTTTAGAAATGTCGTGTAAACCCTGTCTTGAGACTTATTTTATCTTGAGATGTAATATAATTTCCTTGGCATTTCCGTAAGAAGCTTTCCCGAACACTTTATTTTAAAACCCGTCTCAATTTACTTGTACTTACAAGAAAATAGAGAAGGAAGCGTCCTAGCCATTTCCTTACCATCTTCCTTCTTGTTATCCAAGTGAGAAAAATGTGGAATCAGTTAACACATTCTCATCTTAAATAAAATCCCCAATTCGAAAATCTTCTCATAAAATCTTCATTTCTTAACGGAATCTAGCGATTCTTGTGCCTAAATATTCGTGAGATCGTCCCCGTCGTTTTAAGGTAATCAATTTTGTATTTTGGTTCGAATGATTCCTAGGCTGTTCCGCTCTTGCTAGGCATTCGTGCCTTATTTCGGTGTTTTTATTGTTTTAGGCGGTGTTTGTGTCAACCCGGAAGAAGGCTTGGTGATTGTTGAAGAGGAGCTTGAGGATTTCGCTAAGTAAAGGTGACAATAATGAGAAACTCGGCCTATGTCATAAATTAGCATTTCTATGTGATTTTTGGATGTTTAATGTGTTGACTAAGTTGTTGGTAGTAAATTAAGTACACTAGCATGCTTAAAATCTCTTGTGTATGCTTTTAGTATGGTTTAATTCACATGTATGATGCTTAATGAGTTCAAACATGTTTTATATGAAATATGATGAAATTAGGTGAATGATTATGAGATTGTGGTTTGTATTGAATAAAGTTAGTGGGCATGTATGTTTGACATGTATGACATGCTGGGTATGTTGTATTTTGGTTGGGATTCATGATTTAGAAATGTTCTCATGAAGTTTAATTGAATGGGAATGTGTCGAATTGCATTCTCGCGAAACAGGGGCTCTAAGCCGGCCAGCCGGCCGGCGGCCGACCAGCCGGCTCAGAACCAATTTGGGTGAAGGTGGAAAGTGCTGAGGAAGGGTCCCCAGCAGGTGGACCGGCTGCCGGCCTGCCGGCTGAGAGCCCTTCTCAGTTGCTTGTTTGGAGTGTGTGTATATGAGCGTCAAGGACCTCAGCCGGCCGACCGGCGGCCTATGGTCTGACCGACTAAGAGCCCTTGTCAGCTGAATTGTCTCATATCTCTGATTATTTGAATTGGATTTCATTGATTCCTTTTCCGTATGGTTTGTATGCGTTTTTGTTGTCCAAAAGCTTTGGACAACACTTATGTTGGGTTTGGAAATCGGTTTGTGGAGAAAGATCCCCCCGCCGGGTAACCGGAAGGGAAACCGGCTCTTGCCTCAAACGGTTTCCGAAGTTGGCTAAGTGTTGAATAGATGTATAGAAGAGAGTATCGAATTACCATTTGAGTTTGTTTGTTGTCCAAGAAATTGGACGACTCTTACACTAGGTTCGGAAATTGGTTTGAGTAGAAAGATCCCCCGGCCGGGCAACCAGAAGGGAAACCGACTCTCACCTCAAATTATTTCCGGAATTGGTTAAGGGTTGAGTAGAGTCTTAAAAATGGAATAGTAGAACTTTTCATTGAGTATAAGTCACTGTTTCATTGCTATTTACTTGAATGCTACATCTTGGGGTGATGTGTTGTGTATGCATGTGGAGGTTATACTATGAGCTATTATATAACTCTTGTTATCACCTTGACTGTGCTATGTCTTGGTATGACCGTGGATAGGTGTTCCGGTCAGGTTTCAGATTGTCCGCCCGACTTAGTGGGTATCTCGTTCCTTACTAGTTCGCCTACTGGAGGTGTCTTGGACACCTGTCGAATCTAGGAAGGTTTATACCCCCAGAGTCTGGCCAGATTTAGACTAGGACCGTTGATCGGTTTGTCGTCCTACCAGGGGATTGTATTCGCTCAGACTAAGTAGACTTGATGTTGTTGTATAATGGAGTCGTCATATGCCTTCTTCCATGTTATGTTGATTGTTGTGTCTAACTTGCCTGCGTTATGGTACAGTGTTAGATACTGTTGGATATGTGTATTGGTTAGACCTGAGTTAGGGTTTTTGAACTAAACACTAAGTTGGTGAATGTGAATATGTGTTATGCTTAGGTTATGTCTTAAGTTGACCGCTGAACCTTTATAGTTTGTGAAATGCATGTATGATTGTATGAATTGTATATATATATGAGTAAGCATGTTGTTGTTGGATGTAAATGAATATTATGATAACGGGTTGTGACTAGTGTACTTCACATGACGATATTTATGTTAGAGTATACATGTTTGATTATGTTAATATGGGTTATGTGTGTATCACAATAGGTGGCTAGGGGCATCTCTAGTCACTCCCCACTGACTGTGGCGTACATGTTTCATGTATGTAGGTTGGTGATTGCTTTTTGCAGGGGGTTACGTTGAGGCTAGCGAGCGATGATCCTTCATCGAATGACATTACCTTTATTGTAGCTAGACCTTCTTTTGACATTTTGTTTTGTACCTGTAGGGATATCCTATCCCGGGCTTGGTTTTGTATTTAATACTTATTACTTATCGATGTTTTATTTCTTCCACATTTTGGTTATTGTAATTCACCTCCTATATTAGTTAAGCATGTTTAAAGTTTTAATTCCGTGCAAAAAATGCATGCTTTTATATGTTTTACTTTCCGTTGCCGCGAGGGGTTTTACAGTTGGTATCAAAGCGTTATCGCTCCCGACGCACTCATGTAATCCCCAAACTTAACTTGAACAATAAATCAAGTAATGAATGAGAGATTGGGTAGACTTAAGGACAAGTGGTAGTCTGTTTGTGCTTTGTTAGGAATACGTCTAACGGTTTGTTCTTTTGAATCCGAAGAATGATGAGACCGAGTACTTCTAAGAGTGTACTGATGCAAACTCTCCCGCGAACCATACCGAGTTGTCATGCTCAGACAAATTTGCCTCCTCCCTCCCAAGTGCGATAGAAAGACTTCCAACCCGGAGGATTGGCTTGGGTGACTGCCCAAATGTGGAGGAACGCTGCTAAGACCTACGACGGTGAGGCTGCTCCGTTGACCCTTACCGAGTGGTTCTTCGACATGGAGAGGAACTTCACTGTGTACGATGTAGCCCCGAAGGATCAAGTGAGGTTGGTATCACAGTTCTTGGTGTACGAGGCTGGCCGATGGTGGAGAATCACAAGCCCTACAACCGTGACTGACACTTTGCTCACCTGGAGCCGCTTCAAGACCCTAGCCGGAAAGAGTTTCTATCCTACGTTTCTGCATCAGCAGTAGATGACAGAGTTCGTGGACCTTTACTAGGGACCATATATGTGCACGCTTTCACTGATCGATTCGTGGAGTTAACTCTTTTTGCCTCCCAGTTCGTCGAGGATGATGAAGATAAGGCCTACATCTACAGGAGTAAGCTCAATGCAGAGACTCGAAGCTTGTTAGGCCGTAACTCGATAACATTCACAGAGACCTACCTTAGTGCTCTACGGACCGAAGATCCCTATCAGATCTTCTACGAGAGATTTGAAGCTCCTTGTCCTCCTCTCTTTCCACCTTTGCTTGACCAGCGAGGCAAGAGACCGCTCAGTCCTCTTCCCTCCTTCTCTCACTCTAGAAAGGGGAAACGCCTACTGGCCAGTGAGCAACCTCCTGCAACTAACCCGGACACAGACTACTATGGCAGACCGCTTACATGTTACCGTTGTGGGGAACCAGGTCATCTTTTCTACCAGTGCACTCAGAAGACAACAATTTCTCACTTCTTTTTTGTCCAGTGATATGTGAGAATTCCTTATCATAGTCATATCACATGTATTTGATACTACTATTTAATTGATGGCTGTTTATATTCTATTGGACGACCTCGTGTTGATGGAAAAGAATTATTTCGACAAGTCAGGTATTTATTTTTTATATGAGAAGCTTTGTGTGTGGACGAATGTGTATCTTACTTTTTTGTCGCTGCTTCTGTAAAACCCCTAGTCGCAGTGGAAAATAAAACATACAAATATGCCAAAATTTACGCGGAATTTAAACTTTAACGTGCAAGATAAAACGAGGTGAATTGAAACTAAATTGTACAAACTGATATAAACAAAAACATAGATAAGTATAACAGTCTAAGTATGAAAAGCATAAATACAAACAGCCGAGTATGGCACATCCCTACAGACTCTAAAGTATGAAATCCAAAACACTAGGTCTAGCTACACGATAAGAAAGATAAGTCAATGATGAAAGGATCATCGCTCGCTAGCCTCCAAAGTAACCCATCAGCCACCAACCTATCATGTATCTACATACATGAAAAACATGTACGCCACAATCAGTGGGGAGTGACTAAAGTTCTCCTAGCCACCTATTGTTAACGACACGTAACACATAAAGCATCCAACATACTCCAGCATTTATAACATGTGAAGAATATATATATATATGTATATATATATATGTATATATATATGTATACATATATATATATATCAATATCACGATCTCATAGCAACATGCAATACTTGCAAAGGCTCTCAACTAACTTCAGAAACTATTTGAAAAGAGAGCCGGTCTCCCTTCCGGTTGCCCGACCGGGGGGTCTTTCAGTCCAAACCGTTTACGAAACCAGACTAAGAATCGTCCAATGCCTTGGACGAACAGTTCTAAGATATACGACATCATGCTATATAAACACAATCAATCAGCAACATCTGATACTGTACTCCTACTCAGGCAAGCAGATGCAAATCAACAATGTCTAGAACCTAACCCTGCTCAGGCAAGAACTAGACACAATCAGCAGTGCCGAAGTCACACCCCTGCTCAAGTAAACTTGGTAGACAATCAGCAAGCATACACTCGTGAACCCCTGCTCAGGCACGAATGGATACCAATTAGCTAATAATGGTTCATTGACCCTGCTTAGTCGTGACCATTACCCTTCGTAATGAAATTGGGATCCCAACTCAGACCCTACCCACTACGGTCATACAAACTCACGGTAGAACAGAGGTCCCTGCTCAGACATTTCCCTACCGCATCAAACATACACGTGAAGGTCCATAGGTCCCTGCTCAGACATGTCCGCCACGCCACAAACACTAACATGTCAAGCTAGAGGATCCCTGCTCAGATCATATCTTGACACGCATACAAACATCAGCACATATCGTACTCTAGCGGTCCCTGCTCAGACATATTCCGATATGTACTTCAACCAAAACCTTAGTCCTAATCTTCTAGACCTCTAAAAACACTTAATTGACGCCGGGAACTAAGTTGAGGGAGAGCCGGTTTCCCTTTCGGTTACCCGACCGGGGGGTCTCTATCCTCTCTCCATTCCCGAACCCAATATAGTGCCGCCCGAAGCTCGGGGACCTCAAACACACATTCACATGTAAGGGAAGACCAAGTTCGATAAAAACCAAGAACAACCTAAGACCCTCTTCTATAAGTCTAAGGTTTCATATTCGACTAACTAAGTTCACTAGGTCTCATAAGCAACCTAAGAAAAGATTAAACTAAGATAAGAAACAACATGCTAAAACATTGCTTAATAAATTACCCATTACCATTAAGAAGTAACTAACTTTAGATACGAAATAAACTTGCTAACTTATTACTTGCTACATTACCCATTACGATTCAAGTATAAACATATCAATAATTGATACTTAAACACGCTATAAGACTAATAGAAAAACATTATAACTAAACAATTGAGGATTGTCTAACATACATTTAAACCAAGTAAATATATCAATAAGCATCACTTAAACATCCTTAAAACAATTGGGAAACAAGCCCCCAAAACAACACGAAAACAATTAAACAATCAACAAGCTAAAACGGTTTTTGCGCAGCCTGCGCAAGAGGGTGCGCAGCTGCGCCTGAATTGCGCACCCTGCGCTGGGAGGTGCGCAGCCTGCGCCTGAACACGCGCCAGGTCTGTTCACAAAATCCTGCAATTCGCCATTTCAATCAAAATTTCGACAAACACTTCTAAACTATGATTTCTAGCATCAAACCTATACTATCAACACATATCAACCCATAACAATCCCAATACATCTCATATACGATTTTTGAACAATTAGAACACATATTAAGATCAAACATTGTATTCGTCTTAACTTTGCAAAAACTTAAAAATGAATGTTTCAAGCATAAGAACATCATAAATCTTAATCAAATCATAGGGAGAACATGTAAAACATATTCCTATCTTATTCCTATACTCAAGCATCATCAATAACCCACAAAATCAGAAATAACATCAAGAACAACCACAAATTGTGCTACTTTAACAAAAAAGCTGAGTTACTCATCAAAGTAACCTTATAAGTGGGTTAAGTTCCAATCTCTTCTTCAATAACGTAACTATCAACCTCCGGGTCCTCTAATCCAACTCCTACAAGAAAAGAAACGAAGATTATAAGCCCAAAACGGCTTTGGGGCAAAGCAGCGTCTTTTTCGACTTTAAGGAAACTGAAATTGAAAGAGATAGGAAGCTTGCAAATCTCGAGAGAATTCCGAAAATGTAAAGCTTACCTTGATACGAGTTCGGGAAGGGGTCGAGATGTTGATTTTAAGCTTGAAGAAAAAGTGAAAATGGAAGTTTTTGTGTTACAGTGAAATGAAATAATATGTCGATGAAGGAGGAAGCTTAAGTAGGGTTTAGTTGTCCTTTTTACCTTTTTCTTGAGTCGGGTTTTATTTGTTTGTGATACGGACTCAAGTCGGGAAATGAGATGCCAAGTGAACAACTTAAGAATTAAATTCTTAAGACGGAACTTAACGGAAAACTTAAAACAAGATTTACGATTTATTAATAAAATAATATTATATTCCGGAAAATACTTTAAAAGTATTAAAATATTATTTACGAAAATACGGGATGTTACAGCTTCCAAGATTACAGTGTGCTTAGTTCAACCTAATTTTACCATTAGTGTTGGTTGTATGATGGGCTTCTTTTGCTTTTTTTAGAACGGGAGAACAATGTCTTTGTGTTTTTGAGAGCTAAATATGTCTTCAGGATTTGACATACCCAAGAAGCATGTAAAGGTGAATAAGCAACACTTTGATGGTCGGGATGGGAAACCAAAATCTGCATTGGCTCAAAATGTATCCAAAATGCAAGAGCCATTTTAGTCAGGGTCTTCATATGTGCAATCTGGAACAAAATGTTTTATGTGCTATAACATGTTTGGAAGCATAACCACTTTGCAACATGATGGATATTCGCATATAGAGGTCTAATCTTGTACTTCACAGCTTGAAAGTGGTCATGTTCATAGCTTATTTTATTAATAAGTTAGTGTTTTGCAGATAGATTTTCATGATACAAGCCAAGGCCTGAGAGTGCCAGCCATAGATTGACTACTTTGGTTTCAAAATGGCTTCCTTGAATGAGAATGGAAGTGTTCTTGCAAATCCAAAAAAATGCGACAAGACCATAAGCACCCTAATGTAATCTGTCCAATTCTGATGTTTTAAGTATATGTGGCGTACCCAATATAATCTGTCCATTCTGTTCCATATAACATTCTGAACAATACCTAAACCCCCTTCTCTATACGGGCTATAGATTTTCTACAATGACACTAAAGGAGCATGAGTATACTCAAGGCCAGCAGATTTTCTAGTAATACTGTCCATCCTGATACCTAACTATTTGTGACCAAAAAAACATGTTCTGGCAGTTTGGCCTAAAAGGAGGGGACAAAGTGTCATGTCATAGCACAAAGCGTGTCCTGTCAATACACAAAGCAAAGTGAAGTGTCGTAGTAACATAACAAAAAACCAAAATCAATTATGAGACCTTCTAAGGCTTAAGATGGCCTATTTTCATGCTATGTGTTTCATTTAATGCTAGCTGTAGTGGCTATGTTGTAAGTTTAAAATGGTCCTGAGCAAGACTAACTCGTCTATACTTGGTAGGTACATGGGAATTCAGTTGAGGGAGTAATACTGCATGGAAACTCACCTACTGAGCTAATTGAGAATTTTACGGAAAGCATAGGAAGACCACCAGAGCTACCTCATTATATCATATCAGGGGCAGTGGTCAGAATGCAGGGTGGTACTCAAGCAGTGCAGGATACGTGGGACAGGCTAAAGGCTTATGATGTCCCAATTCATCATTTTGGTTACAGGTACTATCACAAACTTTTGCAGCACTAGCTTGCTACAGCAATGTCTAGTTAAACCTATATTTACCAATGTTACTCAAACTTGGTTTCATGTAGGAATGCTAGACACTATAGTACTTTGACACGGATACAAATATCATGATATAGATGTGCATCAAAATGCGCCGTAGTCGATTAGAATGAAACTTCAGTTACTTTTTAATTTTGTATTTTAGTGGCCTTGTAATAGTTTTGGAGTGAACCAGGAAAAGCACCTCTTAAGGCAGCTCCAATCAAGAAGTAGTGGCGGCCAAACCTAATGCAGCAACAACAGCTTCGGCAGCATAGGGAACCTGTAGACCTTATGCGCTTTCCCCCTCTCATGACAGCAAGTCAGAAGCCTTCAAGGCAACCTCTTTATGGGGTAGCAAGGGGAGCGAGGGAACTCGGGTCACAGTAGGGAAGTGCAAGCATCGCACCTGATACTAGGGAACATAATTTTGGTGCTATTTCATACGTAGATGGTCTCAAATCTCCTGGATTTGGTGGGGCATAACACGGTAGCAGGGGCATTTATTGGCAACAACGGTTTCAATCCGAGTTAGCATGAAGGAAAAACAGTATAATTGTTGTTTTGGATGATTTTCGAATTCGGTTTGGAAAGATGGATACAAGGAGTTCATAGGTCTATAATAGGGTTGTATGTGCTATCCTTGTAATAAGGACGGCTAGATGTCATGGAATAAGGCAGAATCAAGAAGTTTTGCACTCGTTAAGTAAGTGGAGGTAGTTTGGTGCAGCACTGGGGCTTGCAGTGGCTTAATTAGACTGCAACCCACAGCCACTTTTTGTGTGCGTGTAAGCAATGGAACAAATCAGTGTCTTTACTAGTGGGTCTGTGTGTAAGTAGCAGCAGTTTCAGCACTCCGGGTTGTTCTGTTGCAGCAGTAACAAGGAAGTAGTGCAGGAACAAGCAGGAATGTGTCTCACGGTTTGCAAGGAGAGTTTGCATCAGCATGTTTCAAGTTGTTTGAATTCCTAAGCAATTTGATAAAAAGCCTTTGGATGCGATTGATGGTAGTGAAGAACGGAAGACTACAAGGAGTTATCATAGGGCAATCTTAGATTGTTTACGAATACCTTGTAGATGTAGTCTCATATCTACATTTGTTTTTGATATATTATATACTTACCTTTTACCAAAAAAAAAATAGTTTTGGAGTGTTGTATGTGTTTTATTTTTATTTGACTTATGAATTTGAAATCATATAAAGATTGTTTTATCGACTAATATATTTGAGAGTTACTATGTTTAAATCATTTGATAGGATTATTTTTTTGGTAAAATTTTTTTTTTTAAAAAAAGAATTTATACTATTTGCTGCGTTCTTTCAAAAAAACGCCGCAAATAGCCATTTATTTGCTGCGTTTTATAAACACCGCAAAAAGCCTATTTTTTGGAGTCGCAAATAGATATTTTTCTACTAGTGTTTTGTCTTAGTTAGGCTCATTATGTTGAGAAAATTTTAAAGAAGTTTGTGTTGGAGCATGTGTCCTCCACGGTTAGTGCGACTACAATCTATATCTCTTACAGAATCACACAGGGATACTTTGTATATTTATCAACTAATTAACGTAAATCAGTAACAGTTGGCTTTGTTAGAAGTTTAACGTTACTGTCATACTGATGGCGGTGATTAGTTGGTCCCTATCAGTCACACCTATAGGATGGTACCAAGAAATGTGATTATCTACTGATATATTACATAGATGCCTAAATTGACTAAATATTAGTCACGGAAATAATACGGTTAATTATTTAATACGATTAAATATTTATTAGGAGAAATGAATTAAAATGTTAATTCTGAACAAATATAAATGTTATATCTATTAGTAATATAAGTTATAATATACGATATTAAAATAAATTGATTATACGATAATTAATTATATTCTCCTGCCATATTTATATATGTTAAATTAAAATATTGGATAAGTCTCGGAAAATCAGTTTTCTTAGTGCACCGAAATTTCGGTCTATATATTATTAATATATAAATATAACAACTTCAAAAATAATATATTCCAATAATTAATAAAAGTAGTTTTATTATTTTATGGGAAATTCGGTTATGGTAGTTGTTGTTTGGACCGTGTGGGCTCGTGCCAAACAAGAGTATTACTCTTGTTTGCATTCTCACAATATTATTTCCTCCTTATATAAAGAGTTCACATTAACCCTAATGGGAGAGGGAATTCGTGTGAAATATAAGGGAAAGGAGAGACGTTATGTTTTTTGTCTAGCATATACAGAATTCGAGCAAGGCATATTCTTGGATCATCTTGGGTGCAATTGGTAGGAGGATTTCTGCCTTGAAATCTATTATACTAGGTTGTTCTTAGGCCAAAAGCAGAGGACCGAAGGTTATTTCTTACCTTCATATATCGATTTATTTACTGTTTTTGCATTTATATTAAAGTTAATTTTGATATAATCCTTCCTTAACATTAATACGATTAATCTCATTATGAAATATACGATATTTCCTACAGTTTGGTGTTATTTCTTTGAATTATGTAAGGTCGGAAAGCAATATTGCCGATCCTTTGACAAAAACTTTAAACAAAAAAACTAGTTTCAGAGAATGCTAAAAATATGGGATTGAGCACACCTACCTAGTGTTTCAACGATGGATACCCAATCTGGTAAACCAGATTCAATGTGGTCAAACAAAATCTTCGAGCATTGCTCGTATGTTATCTATTTTAATGAAGAAAAGATGTTATTTAGTTTATCCCTTTTTAGCAGGTTTACTTACTACTGTGTAAGGTTGGACAGGTGGTAGTCCTTAATGAGTTCCATAACTCAAAGGTTTGAGTGGTGTGTGTAGTACACACTTGATGGACTCACCTACGTAATTGTGGAGTGTTGGCCACCTCCTATGAGAATAGATGTGGGCTATTCTCTAATGCAATCATGAGACAGGGGTTTTGGGGCCATATGTTACTCGAGAGAACTGTTCTCTTTTCTTCTTATAGTCAGGTTCAAGATAATGTTCACTTGATTACAACTATATTCTTTTCTTTTTTGTCTTTACTCGTCCTCTATTAACCTAAGTTTGGACCAAGTGGGGGATTGTTGGTGTAGGAGGTTGCTCCAAACTTTAAGTAGGAAGCTTGGCCCACTTTGGTAGAATAGTGGGGGGGGGGGGGGTTCCTACTTTATATATGGGAGCATGTCATCTAGTGTTATCTAGATAATAGTGGACATACTAAAGTCTCCCCACGCGCGCGTCGCTGCCACTGTCCGTCCGGTTCGGTTCGTGTTCGTGACACGTGACACGTGCGCGGTGTGGTGGGGCTATATTTTTGCTCCGGGTCCAAACTAAGTCCTCGGATTCTAGCTGTTAGAATTCTAGTCGTTGGAGAATTTATTCACCATAATACCTCAATTTATTCTCAGGTTTATTACAATTTATTCTATGCTCTTAATTGTCTTAAATCCCTGAGATTTTATGACTATTAGAGTATCCTTATACACCTATAAATTCTAATCTCTCCCACACAGTTTCATCATCATAAAAATTACACACACATCTTCTCTTCTCATATCTGTTAAAATATTTGACACGGCCGTCACACCCCTATCAAAAATAACCAACTGGCCTAACTAATGTAGCAAGAAATTCGGGATCGTATCCACAAGGAGACAGATATAAATTCTATATGTTGTTCTAAAGTATGTCTAAGTAAAAAATTTGATTTTTTTGATTTTTGATTGCTAAACTAAAGTAGTGAAGGAAGAGAGAAATAAAGAGTGTAAAAGAGATGAGAATAAAAATAACACAGAGAGAGAAACTAGGACAATCGATTTACCAATGAAAGTATAACGGTTAAGGTCTAGGTCGCAGATCGGTCACAAAAGAAAGTCTAAGAGGCAGTGAAAAGGTCCTCTCGGATCGCTATTCGCCCTAAAATGGTTCTAGCGGGCTCTCGCAACTTACTAAGGCACTCTAATGTTTATGACAGGTCTAACTCTCACTAGGCTCTCGATTTTAGGTCGGGGTTTACCATAAAATTAATTAGCTACGTCGAATTAACCAATTAAAAGCAATAAAATGTCATAATTAACAACAAAGGCAATCAACTAATAACCGATATAACCTGGTCAAGTATCGTTACAATTTCATTGAATCCTCTATATCCTAGTCAATGGAAGTAGCTATGCATAATGGGATTGACAATAAGAAAAATCAAAATAACTAGGGAATACAACATGATCGCTAGAAAAACAGGAATTAACGAAACGTAAAGATGAAGGAAGGAGAAAAGAGAAATAAGAATAAATAACTACGAGAAATGAATTACCAATAATGAAAAGTGTGGCAGAGAGAAATTCCACGAAGCTATGTCTCAAAAGTTCAGAGAAAAACCTCCCAATAATAAGATAGATTAGAAAAGAAAAGAGAATAGTAGAATGAGCTAATGAGTACAAAGTACAGTCTTTTATACTAAAGGACCAAAAAGAAATAAAAATAAAACATAATAAACTAAAATAAACCTAAGGAACTAAATCTGTCCCGCATACAGGTATGTCGATCGACATGGAATTGCGTCGATCGACACACTCAATGAACCGTCGATCGTCAGATAAATCAGTGACGATCGACACAGCACCAATTTCTCCAAATCTTGTCCTTCTGTGACGATGGCTTTCCGACGATAGACATAGCCTTCACATGTTGATCGACTGTTGGGAAAAGTGTCCTCGACAATAGTGCGATCACATGATTTTATTATTTATTATAAAATCGTAAAATCTCATATATATTTATATATTGAATACGGAAGGGATGATATATTATTAAGTCGACTGATCGTCATTTACTGGTAATGATTGGCTTTAAATAATTTGACATTAACGCCATATGATGGTGGTGATCAGTTGATCCCCTATGGTCACACCTAAAAGATGTTACCCGAAATTGTTAAGATTAATAATTCGTATTCGATATGAATTTATTAATGCCCTAATATGAACGAGATAGATGAGAGGCACGTTTCTCGTTATAATGTGATTATATGTGATTCGTTTATAATAAAATAAGTAATTATTTTATAATCTATAATAGTTATCGTATATTTTATCGGTAAGAGTTATCGATTAGTAGTGATTACAATAGAGTTGTGAATCACGATTGATGAATATGAAATGACGAGTTTTACGAAATAAATTGGTAATTTCTACTTAAATGTCATATGAGATGTGTTCATCAGAATAATTTTCTTGGGGGCTGAAAGTTTCTGCAATTTTAATTATTGATTTTATGAGATAAAGTTGAATAATTGAATTTTAAGAGTCATAAATCAATTTCCAGACTTGGGGCAGCGTTTTTCTGTCCATATCAGTTTCTAAAAGAAGTTTACAAGGCATATAAATTTTATTAGTATTTTGTTGCATTATTAAAAGGTAATTTTAGAATTTACGACTTAAACATGCGCGTTTTACGATTTATTTGTGGAACAAATTAATAATTTTATTAATACTAATATTTTTATGGTTCTGGAAATTTAAGGAAATTTTCAGAATATTCAAAATTTGAATTTTGAATTTTTCGAAATATTTATGATATTTGACATTTTATATTATTTTTCCCGTAAAAACGACTAATTACGGAACAATATATTAATAAATCGAGTTGAATCATGATTGGAATTTGGTGGGACCGAATTTTGATAACTAAAATGTGTTAGGATGATTAATTGGACATAAATGAGATTTATGTAATTTATAGTTATTATAAAATTTATTATCACGCAAATCCGTAAAAACCGTAATCAAATATACGATATTTGCTCCCAAGGCGATTTGGCTTAAAATTGTACATTTGCCTACATATTTTAATGCTGCATTTTATTTATATGAATGTCATATTTATTTTATTTATTTTAAGTAATTTGGAATTAAAGAGTCTATTGACCTAGATATACTCAAGAAGGGGGGGTTGAATTGAGTATGCCAACTTTTTTGATTGTTCTTCGATGTTTGTTGATGAGACTTAGTAATAGCAAGCAACAAGTAAGAACGATAAAGTAAAGGAGACACGATCTTTTGAAGTGGTTCAGTTTCACAAATCGAAACCTACGTCCACTATTCTCGATTAATAAAATTAGTACCTTCTCCGGATTACAATTTTATCAACCCAACTCGTACAACTTTGATATTAGTTGTAACTCAATCTAGATATCGTTAAATATCTAGCTACCACAAGTACCGTTAAATACTTGCTTACAATGAGTACCGCTAAATACTCGAGCCTATCTTAAGTAAATAAGATAAAGTCTTCAACAATTTCTTGTGTTCAATGATCTTGAACGTGTGAGAATTTTCTTCAAAGCTTGTAGTCTTGATTACGAGATTTGACAATGATTGGCACGGAAAACGAGACGTATGAGAGATTACGTTCGTTCGTTTCTTGATATGCGTGAGGCGTGTATTGTTTTCCGTGGCCCTAGACGTGTGATATTGAGTGTATATATACTAATTTAGATCTAGGTTTAACCCTAGATAGTTTAGGAATATTACTTTATCTAGAATACTTTATTCTAGGTAATATTTAAAACTTAATCTTATTTGATTTAGGAACGGACTCTAATAAGATATTACTAATTTAAGACATAAGATAATATTTCCAAAAACCTATTTGATTTAGGAAACATCTTATACCATAAAATATAGTATCCTACTTTAAATTAATTCCTAATTCTTGTCAAGATACAATATATTATATCTTTAATCAAATCCTAGTTAATCTTAAAGTAGATTAAATAAGCATACATTATTTATTTAATTAATCATAAAGATAATATGAAACATGTTAGTAGTCGTGTAGGAAACGTAAGACATACTTCCTTGACACGCTTCCCAACGCACGCTCCCCAACGCATGCTTCATAAGACACGTTCTTCGAGCCATACTTCTTGAAGCAAGTTTCCCTAGGAATTTAGATTTTGACGATAACGGTTAAAAATAAAATCCTTAGTATATTAGAATTAATATTTACCTCATACGATAAATATTTTAATTCTTGTTAACTAAAGAATATTTCTATTTTGAAAACCGTTTTAAGATTACTAAATTAATATATAACAATATATTAATAACACGCATAATTCTTTACGCTTTTACTTATTCCATGCAAATCTCATTTCTTCGATAGTTATAGGTACAACCTATAACTTAAGAACTCTTGATGTCGTAATAAAACCTTTATCTTGTAAGTCTTCCAAAAGACTTGACATTTGACATGAGCTTGATCTTTTCTTCAATCTTCGATTGAATCTTATACTTTACTAAACTACGATCTTTTCTCTATAATCAACTGTACACTTAAACGCACGATTACACGCATATGTATATAAAATATAATCACCTAGACTTGTCATTATTAAAACATAAAACAATATATTAAACATATAGAATATATTACTCAACAAATTCCCCCTTTTTAATGATGGCAAGTCTTATCTAGAATCGTGTCTAAGTGTGACGTATTCCCCGTCAACATAATATTGATCTTTCATAATATAGATCAACTAGGGTTTCTATTTTTAAATAAAACCAATTTCTAAAAGAACTATGAGAGACAATACGTTACGACTAGGAGCAATCTTAGGCAAATACGTAATCTAGATCGCATTCTTTTCCCCCTCTTGACATCATTGAAAACACGGAAACACAGACATAAAACGACTAGAATGATATCATACGAAACAAACCTAAGCATGCAATTCTAAATTAAACACACAAACGTAATTAAAATCATGCAAACACGAAATACGAACGGTAAAAGGACATACAACCATATACTACAATGCCAAAAAGGGGCAGAATATCCAAAATAAAGCCTAATGGGCCGAATTAGAGTATAAGCCAACTTGGCCGAATTGAGCAAAGTATAGGTAAAGCAAGAAGTTTTAATACAAGCTAAATTGGGCCGAATTTAGGGTAGGGAAAATGGGCCACAATTAAAAGTTTGAAGCAAAAGAGGAATTAAAAGACAAGGACAAGGGAAGGCTATTGAGGCCGGACTCCACCACACGGCCCAAACCATGCACTTCACAATTCCAAGCCCAAATCTGCAAAACAGAGGTTAGTAATACAACGAAACATAAACTGAAATTATTCGGGGTGACGGATAATGTGAGGATTAACAAAGTCGGGGCGAGTACGATACTCCAATGTATCTAGACGATCGAGGCAACTCGCAACATTGCGTCCTTGAGCATCAATGGCACGCTCGAAATTAAGGACCTTAAGGCTAAGAGCCTTCACCGCCTCCAAACACTTAGCCCGATCCTCTCGTAACCCGCGACTATCTTGAACTAATGTACCCCCTTGAGTCGTCAGAAATTGATGACGATCGCTCACCCCAATGATTTCCTCCTTCAGAAATTTCAACTCACGGGTAAGATTTACGAGACTCCCATTTATCTTTTCCATCCATCCTCGTATGTCAACGTTTACACCCGACCCGCTACCATTCTCGGACATCGTGTCCTTCAACCCAGCAAAAAATGACACCAATTTTTCTACTTTTCCTTCATGAACCTCCAGATTTCCACTCCCCTTCTCATCATTACTCTCACGCCCAAATAACGGAACACCATCTTTTCCAAGCAATCCCATTAATTTCATTAATTTGTCGTTTATTCGATCACGTGACACAACCCCGTAACTGCTTATGTCTACTACTCCAACATCAAACAACAGTTCAGAAAGAGCTTGTTAACAGAGGACTAACCTCAGTTGCATTAGGGTCAAAATACTTCTCGATTTCCATTTTTTCTTCTTTCGTAACAACGGACGATTCCTTACTCGGGTCAAGTTGTAACCCCTCATTCTTAAGCTTAAAAACCCGACACACATCTTTAACAGTCAACACAACATCTCGCCCATTGACTACCGCATGCAACCCTACATTTATAGGTTTAACAGAAGCAAAAAATTGGACTAACTTTATAGGAAAAATTAGACCAGAGAAATTGCTAATGTAAACCCAACTTTGAAATACCAAGAAATCTTTAAAGAAATGCAAGGACTTAGACCCGTCTACCCATGAAGTTGGATAGAATCGACCTGCGTGAATTGAATACGGAAGTAATCGTTCAATCATCATACCTTCGCTCTTTGTCATGCGAACTTTCTCGAACGCCTCACGAGTAGCTTCCCCGGAAACATTACGAAGTAAAGATCGGGGGTGATGATCAAACTCAGGAAACTCCTCTTCGGACCACAGACTATCCTTTGTCCATCTTGCGTCTTTTGCATGTTTCTGATTTGGGAATGGTGACAACAATCGGTTCAGGCGAAGGTGGTGGTGAGGGTGTAGGTGTCGGAGTTCTTGGAGAGCGAGGTTTGTTACGGCTTGAGCGACGGGCAGAGATGGGAGGCATAATGTCGTATAGGTTATATGAATGTAGTATTTAGGCTTGAGTTTTAGTTTTAATGGTGATTTTTAATGGGGAGTTTTGTTCTTGGGTTTCTTGTGATGGTGAGAGTGACGGTTACAGAGAGAATAATAATGGTGAGGTGAGTGATGGGGTTAGTGTAAGAGGGTAGAAATCGGTTATAGGGTTATAGGATGAGTGTGTAAGTAGAGAAGGTAGGGTAGTCACGTGGGGTAGGTGGGGTAGTAATTAGTATAGTTGTTACGTATTTTTATATTGTTCCGATTTGGTTGTTACGTAAATTTGGTAATTTAGTACGGTTTTATTATAAGTTACATATTTGCGATACGTAACTATACGTATATATATAATAATAATATAATAATATTGGGTGGCATGAATTTAGTAATATTTGAATATTATTATTTTGATTTGAGAAATTGGTTGTGTACGTTCGTATAACACGTAGCAAGATATAATCAAAATTCGAGCATTCAAAAAAAATAACACACATAGGCAAGCAGCGGAATATACGGACACAGTCATATAATTCTGTCTTTTTCATAGTTAATCATTGGGTTATTTTCAGCTCTTAAGATTGATCAGGTGCCACCGATTAAACCAATTTCCAATCGTAAAGTCTCAAATCGTTCTCTAGCCAAAGGTTTTGTAAAAATATCTGCCTATTGTTTTTCTGTACTACATAATTCCAACTTAATGTTTTTCTTTTCTACATGGTCACGTAAGAAGTGATGTCTAATCTCTATGTGTTTTGTTCTCGAGTGCTGAGCCGGGTTCTTAGATATTATTATAGCACTCGTTTTATCACATAATATAGGTACACATCCCACGCCAATACCATAATCAAGTAATTGTTGTTTTAACCATTATAGTTGGGAACATACCAGTGCGGCTGCAATATGTTCTGCTTCTGCGGTTGACAAAGCGACAGAATTTTGTTTCTTGGATGCCCATGATATAATACATGGTCCAACGAAGGTCGCAAGCCCAGAAGTACTTTTCCTGTCTAAAGAACAACCTGCATAGTCCGCATCTGAATATCCTAATAGGTTAAAATTACAGCCCATTGGATAACACAGATATAATTTTCTTAGAATTCTCTTAACCGCAATCATATGCGATTCTTTTGGTGCAGATTGGAATCGAGCACAGACGCAGACACTAAACATTATATCTGGACGACTTGCAGTAATATAAAGAAGTGAGCCGATCATACCTCTATAAGTAGTTTCATCTACTAACTTACCGTCCTCGTCTTTGGTGAGCTTCTTATCTGTTACCATTGGAGTAGGCATAGGATGAGAGGATTCCATTCCGAATTTCTTTATTAATTCTTTGACGTATTTTTGTTGATGGACTTGGATACCCTCATTCGTTTGTTGAATTTAGAGACCAAGGAAGAATTTTAATTCTCCCATCATACTCATCTCGAACTCGGATGTCATCAACTTTGAAAAATATTGGCACAACTTTTTCTTGGTTGAGCCAAATATAATATCGTCAACGTAGATCTGGACTACTAGTAGATCGAAATTTTCGCTTTTCAGAAATAGTGTCTTATCTACTGATCCTCTCTTGAATCCGCTTTCCAACAGAAACTTTGATAGTCTGTCGTACCATGCTCGAGGGGCCTGTTTCAGCCCGTAGAGAGCTTTGTCCAATCTGTATACATGATCCTTTAGTTTGCTGTCAGGAAATCCAGGAGGTTGTTCGACATAGACTTCCTCCTGAAGATATCCGTTAAGGAATGCAGTATTAACATCCATTTCAAATAATTTCATTCCTTTGTGTGCAGCAAATGCTATGAGCAAGCGAATCGCTTCAAGGCGAGCAACAGGAGCGAAGGTTTCGTCATAATCGATCCCTTCCTGCTGATTGTATCCTTGAACGACCAATCTTGTTTTATTACGAACGATGACTCCTGAGTCATCTAATTTATTTCTAAATACCAATCTCGTTCCAATTACTGATCTATCTTTTGGACGAGGAACGAGATGCCATACTTTGTTCCTCTCGAATTGTTGTAGTTCTTCTTGCATGGCGACTATCCAATCAGGTTCTGCAAGAGCTTCTTTTATATTTGTAGGTTCAATTGTGGAGAGAAAGGAGTAGAAGGAACAGAAGTTGTTTAAGCTTCTTCGAGTTTGAACTCCTTCTGTAAGGCTTCCTATGATATTATCCAGAGGGTGAGAGCCTTTATATCTCCAGTTTCTTGACTGATTGTTTTCATTGCTACTGCTTGACTCAGGATTTTGACTTGTTCCCCCTGAATCCAAACCAGGGTTTATGGGAGAGTCAGGTATAACTATGACCTCTTCCCTTTGGTTTTGATTCAAAGTTGCAGTTTCATTAGCTACAACTCTGGGTTCTAAGTCATTGGTTTGAGAGTTATCTACAGTATCATCAACTGTAGTTTCATCTCTCGTACCATTTCCTCCCAAGTCGAGTTCATCGTTGATTCCTTGAATTTCGCCTTCATCATTATTTTCTATTTCTGGAGGATCTTCCCTTGACAAACGAAAGTCTGGTTCGTCTAGGTTTTCCTCTTCGTCCTGTAAAGGCCTGTCGAAGGCATTATTCTCACCAAAGATAACATGTATACTCTCTTCTATGCATAAGGTACGTTTATTAAAAACTTTATAGGCTTTACTATGATCAGAATATCCTATGAAAATTGCCTCATCACTTCTAGGGTCAAATTTGCTTAAACGGTTTTTACCATTGTTATGAACGAAGCATTTACTCCCAAAACATCTTAGATGTGATATATTAGGTTTGCGACCACGTAAAAGTTCATAAGGTGTCTTTTTAAGGATAGGTCTAATCATAGCATGATTGTGAATATAGCAAGCAGTACTAATAGCCTCAGCCCAAAAGTTTCTAGGTAGGCCACTACAAAGAAGCATTGTTCTAGCCATGTCTTCTAGGGTTCTATTCATGCGTTCAACCACTCCGTTTTGTTGAGGTGTTCTAGGTGCAGAGAAGTTATGTCCAACACCGTTGGTTTTACAGAACACAATAAAGGCATGGTTGTCAAATTCAGTTCCATGGTCAGTTCGAATAGTTACTAGAATAGTTTTTAATTTGTTTTGGACAAGTTTCATGAGACTAACAAATTCATCAAATGTTTCATTTTTAGAATGAAGAAAGATTGGCCAAACAAATCTAGAATAATCATCAATTAGAACGAAAACATACCTGGAACCGCCTCTACTTCTTACCTTCATAGGGCCACAGAGATCCATATGTACCAGTTCAAGAGCTTGGTTAGTGCTTACTATTCTTTTTGGTTTGAAGGATGATCTGACGTGTTTACATTGTGCACATGTGTCGCACATCTTTTCTTGATCAAATTTGATCTTAGGAAGACCTTCCACCAAGTCCCATCTCTTCAATTTGCTAAGAGTAGGAGAACTAATATGACCAAATCTCTTATGTCAGAGACATGGATCATCTAACGTAACTTTCATACATGAGAGAGAGTCAGTAGGCACAACGTTTAAATCAATCATATAAACACTTTTCTTTCTATGACCTTCAAGAATAACGTTACTTGTACCTTCCATAATTATACGACAAACATCTGTATGAAAGAGAACTTTGTTTCCTTTGTTGCATAACTGGGATATACTAATTAAGTTATGTTTAAGACCACTTACCAGATATACATCGCTAATAGAGTGAGAAGATGAGATGCCTATCTTACCGACACCTATTACCTTTCCCTTTTTGTTGTCTCCGAAGGTGACCTTTCCTCCGTCAAATGGTTTCAAGGTAGTGAATAGGTTGGCGTCGCCTGTCATGTGTCGGGAGCATCCACTGTCGAGGTACCATAGGTTATTCTCTTTAGCGATTATCTGCACAACATAATTTAAAGACAGGTTTTAGGTACCCAAGCATACTTGGGTCCTTTAGAGTTAGTGATAATAAAAACATCTTCCTTTTTAACCCAGACTTGTCTTACTAGAGGTCTCTTGGATCTGTGGTAGTTAGGTTTTGTCGATCTAGTGTAAGTCTCTGGGTCTTGTTTCTTATAGGATGTAGGTTTAGGAATTTTAGTGGTTTTATTTTTCTTTTCTTCGTAATTGAAGGACATGTCATAGAACCATCTATGGTCATTATTTCTTTCCTCAACCTTTTCATTACCTTTCTCACTGTCAATGATAGATATGGAATCATTTGGTATACCTAGAGATTTTACAAATTTGACTCCAGTTTTGAAGTCGAGTGCGTGTTTTACACAGTTTTCTCGTAGGTGTCCAGTATGACCACAATAAGTACAAATTAAATATTCAGGCAAGTCTACATACTTTCTTTTTCTAAAGTCACGTTCATCAGGTTTTTGTTGACATTTAGAATGGTCTCTCCTACCATAGCACTCATGACCTAGACCCATCTTCATGTTGTTATCAGATTGTTCAGTTAGGAAGTTTAGTACGTTAGTACTTCCTTCCCATTTTTCGTGAACCATACGAGCATGAAGAAGAAGGTCTCTTAAAGAATCTATTTCTTTTATGCAGGAGGAATGGTCAAGATTGTTGTGTTCTTTCAAGTCTTGAATATCCTTATTAAAATTGAACACGATTTTCGCATGTTCCTTTTTAATTTTGGTTATGTTGAATTCTAGATCCATGATCTTTTGGTCGAGGATTTCAACTTCTTCTTGATGAGTTTCATCTACAACTACTGGTGTAGGTTTACTCTTTAGAATTTCATTAGACCTTTTTAAATCTGAGGTTATAGCTTCCTTAGATATGATCTTAGATTCAAGCCTTTAATGTTGAGTTTTAATTTTGAGATTACAGCTTCATTGGCTGTAACTTTAGACTCAAGAATTTTGTTCTCAGACATTACTGTTTCTAATTTAATATTTGTATCAATGTTAATTTTGGATTTCAGTATCTTAGCTTTGGCCTTTACGAGTTGATTTTCCTCTGCAATGTCAAGGATCTGTTCCTTCAACTCGTCTAATTCAAGACTTTGTTCGTGACATTGGTCTAGGGTTTGATCGAAATAATTAATTAATGCAGACTTAGATAAATTTTTGACTTGACTCTTAAGCTGTAAAAAATTTACCTCTTGGTCTTCATCTTCTGAATCAGGTTCTCCGTAGAGGCAGAATTGGGATGAGTCATGATCGTCGGAGATTAGATCCAAGCTTACATTGCTTAGGCACAGGTTAGCAACTTCCTCTTCCTCAGAGTCTTCGTCAACTTCAGAATCTAATTCTCCCCATCAAGATGCGAGCATAACCTTCTTGAATTCAGTCTTGGTCTTATCTCGTTTGGATTTGTCTTTAATTTTGTCCCAGCTTGGACAGTCCTTGATCATATGGCCTTGATCACCACATTTGAAGCGTCCTCGTTTGAAGAAGGTTTGCTTAGAGTCATTCCTTTTCTTGTCATTTGTTTTATTATTAGATTTGGTAAATCTTCCTTTGAAGACTGCCCTTTTAAAGCGTCTGGCGAATAGAACTGTTTCATCTTCCAGTTCAGGTTCGCACTCTTCGCTTGTAGAAGCTTGTAATGCAACGTTTTTGCCTTTAGGATGATCATCATAATCTTTATTCAGCATGATCTCATGAGCCATTAGAGATCCAATAAGTTCTTGATAAGTCATGATCGAGAGATCACGAGCTTCTTCAATTGCAGTGACTTTAGGTTGCCACTTTTTGGTAAGGCTACTAAGGACTTTTCTTACTATGTCCTCAGAATCATACTTCCTACCAAGATTCCGCAGTTCATTCAGTATGCAAGAGAATATCGTGCAGGCATGCTATCAATCGATTCATTCTTTTCCATAGTGAAAAGTTCATATCGTTGAATAAGCAAGTGTAAGAACCCGACCCACCACCGTCGTAACACAACCCCAATAAGATGGGATGTGTACCTTTGGGCCAAATACTTGTCCTTACTTAAGCCCAAAAGCACAAGGCCTTGTTAGTAAGTGGTGGGTGGAAGTTATTATAAACATATCACAAGCCTTACATTCTAGCAATGTGGGACAACTTTTCTCTCATACTCTTGGGGTGTTACAAACTCCCCCACTTAAAGAACACAACGTCCTCGTTGTGCCTCAAACTTGACCACAACCAGGACCTGAATCCTCCCCCGCTAGGTTTGTGACCCGGGTACTCCCGACCACAGGCTCACCACACGGTCGCAGGGTCGCTCTGATACCATTTGTAACAACCCGACCCGCCACCGTCGTAACACAATCCCAATAAGATGGGATGTGTACCTTTGGGCCAAATACTTGTCCTCACTTAAGCCCAAAAGCACAAGGCCTTGTTACTAAGTGGTGGGTGGAAGTTATTATAAACATATCACAAGCCTCACATTCTACCAATGTGGGACAAATCTCCACACAATCTCATATTTCATAATCTTGGGGTGTTACAGCAAGTCTATGTGATGTTTCTTGACCGCGGAAGTACCTTCGTAGGCAAGTTCTAGGCCATCCCATATTTCTTTAGCTGAATTACAAGAAGAGAAGCGATCAAATTCAGAAGTAATCATACCGTTTTGAAGTAGACTCATGGCTTTTTAATTTTTCTCAGCAATCTTTTAATCAGCTTCCACATAATCACTTTTTGATTTCTCATATGTAGTTCTTTCTATCGAAGATAGGACACTTAAGGTGTTTAGAATCAATAGAAGGATCAATCTCAAGTTGTAAGGCTTTCAAGAGCACGAGGCTCTGATACCAATTGAAGAGTCTATTGACCTAGATGTACTCAAGAAGAGGGAGTTGAATTGAGTATGCCAACTTTTTCGATTCTTTTTCGATGTTTGTTGATGAGACGTAGTAATAACAAGTAACAAGTAAGAACGATAAAGTAAAGGAGACACGATCTTTAAAAGTGGTTCAGTTTCACAAATCGAAACCTACGTCCACTATTCTCGATTAATAAAATTAGTACCTTCTCCGGATTACAATTTTATCAACCCAACTCGTACAACTTTGATATTAGTTGTAACTCAATCTAGATATCGTTAAATATCTAGCTACCACAAGTACCGTTAAATACTTGCTTACAATGAGTACCGCTAAATACTCGAGCCTATCTTAAGTAAATAAGATAAAGTCTTCAACAATTTCTTGTGTTCAATGATCTTGAACGTGTGAGAATTTTCTTCAAAGCTTGTAGTCTTGATTACGAGATTTGACAATGAGTGGCACGGAAAACGAGATGTATGAGAGATTACGTTCGTTCGTTTCTTGATATGCGTGAGGCGTGTATTTTTTTCCCTGACCTTAGACTTGTGATATTGAGTGTATATATACTAATTTAGATCTAGGTTTAACCCTAGATAGTTTAGGAATATTACTTTATCTAGAATACTTTATTCTAGGTAATATTTAAAACTTAATCTTATTTGATTTAGGAACGGACTCTAATAAGATATTACTAATTTAAGACATAAGATAATATTTCCAAAAACCTATTTGATTTAGGAAACATCTTATACCATAAAATATAGTATCCTACTTTAAATTAATTCCTAATTCTTGTCAAGATACAATATATTATATCTTTAATCAAATCCTAGTTAATCTTAAAGTAGATTAAATAAGCATACATTATTTATTTAATTAATCATAAAGATAATATGAAACATGTTAGTAGTCGTGTAGGAAACGTAAGGCATACTTCCTTGACACGCTTCCCAACGCACGCTCCCCAACGCATGCTTCATAAGACACGTTCTTCGAGCCATACTTCTCGAAGCAAGTTTCCCTAGGAATTTAGATTTTGACGATAACGGTTAAAAATAAAATCCTTAGTATATTAGAATTAATATTTACCTCATACGATAAATATTTTAATTCTTGTTAACTAAAGAATATTTCTATTTTGAAAACCGTTTTAAGATTACTAAATTAATATATAACAATATATTAATAACACGCATAATTCTTTACGCTTTTACTTATTCCATGCAAATCTCATTTCTTCGATAGTTATAGGTACAACCTATAACTTAAGAACTCTTGATGTCGTAATAAAACCTTTATCTTGTAAGTCTTCCAAAAGACTTGACATTTGACATGAGCTTGATCTTTTCTTCAATCTTCGATTGAATCTTATACTTTACTAAACTACGATCTTTTCTCTATAATCAACTGTACACTTAAACGCACGATTACACGCATATGTATATAAAATATAATCACCTAGACTTGTCATTATTAAAACATAAAACAATATATTAAACATATAGAATATATTACTCAACAGGAATTATGTAATTTCTTTGCATGGCCTTAGTTTTTAATTGATATTACCCGTACTGTAAGAGAATATCGATTTGGTTGTAATTTAATGTGATCTCGTAGCACTGGCTTGTAATTTAATAGTTTTAAATTTTATTTACAAAAGAATAGTTTGTATTTTATTTTATTGTAATCCCGGTCATTCCTAGAGATGGGGCCATTCGGAAAGAAGTTCCGTGAAGACGGTGTTTTGTTGGAAGGCGCGCATTGAAGTTCAAGGGACCAAAGGAGTTGGTTTCCGAATTTGTAATAATTATTTAGATTTTCTATTTTTTTTAGGAAGGCCATACTAGAGTTTTTATTTTCTTGCCTTGCATTTTCTTTATATGTTTGCATGCATCGGGATAATTAATTATTAAATTCACCGCTTTAGTTCACTTAAAACGTGATAGATAATAAATTGTCAAGGCCTCAACGTTATTAAATAATTATGCAATGTGTCGTACCAAAGTTAGAACCATAGATAATAATTTCACAAGGGAGTAGGCTTGGCTCACCGGGGTACAAACCTTGTTACGTTAGGTGTGTGGGTAATAAGTGTTATTATATCGAAATTTGGGTTGGGCTCAACGGAAGAGTGTAGAGGTCCGTAGGCCACACGTGTATCCGGAGCCAAGGAGATTGAATTAGTGTAATTCTTTCGACCGAGAGTTCTAGTGTAGAAGCGATTAAAGAATTAATCCACCAAATTGTGCTAAGGGAAGTGGGAGAGGTCCGTAGGCCACCATGGAAATTAGTGACGATTTGGGTGTCAGAATCATTTATATAAGTTTGTTTGAGGTCACTTAATAAATGCTTAAAAATCTTGTTTATTTACATTTACAAGTGTAAAAACTGTTGGAGTGAATGTCCTTCACAATGTGTGATTATTTGAATAAATCTTTTACAGGATCACACAGGAATATTTAGTATATTAATCAGTTGGTTAACGTTTATCGGTAACGGTTGGCTTACTAGAAGTTTGACGTTACTGTCATATGATGGCGGTAATCAGTTGATCCGTAAAGGTCACACCTATAGGATAACACTGAGAAATGTGATTATATATTGATATAATTACGTAAATGCAAAACTTAGCTAAATGTAGTTAAATAGATGATGAACATTGATTCGTGTCTATTTTATGATTTTTTACATCTATTTTTACACGCATTTTAGAGCTCATTTACGAGTTTTAGCCTCTATTTCCAAACATTTGTCTATGTTCGTATTTTTATGCATTATTGCAGATTTATGTGGAAATAAGGCGATTTCGAGTCAAACCCGTCCTCAAGTGATTTGCATGACTACGGACAAGAAGGAACGAAGTCTAGCGCACATTTCAAGGCCTGAAAATAGCATAAAACAAGGGTGCATACAGTTCACAAGCTTTAACAAGGGAAGAATCGCTTCGCGATATTGCAGCCTGTTTCAAATGGCTATATCTCGAGTTCTAGAGCTGATAATGGAGTTATTCTAATTGTAGGTGAAAGCTTATCCTCTTAGCTTTCCAACGCCGTGAGAATCGCTTTATTACGATAAGCAACGAAGAAATGACAGCTGTTTTAAGATCAACGCGCGCTGCAGAATTCGTCAGAATGCATTACTGTACCTGATATTTGGTCGATCGACCACCTACTATGGTCGGTCGACCAAGGTACCTGATGCACGAGATTTTAGAAACCCGATAGTTGGTCGATCGACCAGCATCATCGGTTGGTCGACCACATGGCCCATTGCGGAAGATTTCAGACGCCTAATTAAGCCCGTGATTAAGCTAGGTTTTGAGGAAGCTTTCGACAAATCCTTATAAAAGGCTAGTTACCCTAATGTACGAAGCATCTTTTAGCAGCCCTAATCTAGTATTACTCAGAAATTCTTAGTTTAGTTTACAATAAAAGTTCTTTGTTCTTTATTTTTATTAATTTTAGAATACCTTTTGCAACAATCAACCCTCCACAATTTTACCACGGTGGTTCCAGGGGCGAGACCACTGACTCTCGACAACACCAACCCTCCACAAACACCCACCTGAAACCGCCTCCATCAACCCCCCTGTTTTTCCCTCTTTTCGCATACACCAACCAAACCTACTCTAACTCCGACCCATGACACCACGAGCCACCACGAAGACCACCAGGCTAGACCTTGACTATCACATGACGAAAATACCTCAATCCCCATACTAAACATGGTCAGAAAGCTAACAAATTTTAAGCCTCAAACACCCCTGTCCAGGGACCCTATACCGCGACATACAGAGAAAACCACCTCCCCCATGGCGGTCGTAGGTGGTCAACAGCGACAAACAGAGGTCGACAACTGACTATAGCACGTCCAGATTAACTTCATGTGATTATTAGCACGATACATACGATTATACAAAGGCGATAGTAACACGAAAAAGGGGACGAAAACAGAAGGAGAAGCAGCCGTGGTGATCGTACCTTAGACACAGCGTATTCGAACCACCCTAGGCCGCGTTAAACCCACCGTGTGAACCTCCCCTATGTTCCTTGAAGTGGCGGCAGCAGGTTGTGGTGATGGGGTGTTGATTAGGGTAAAAATAAAATTAGGTTAAGGGTTGGGGTTTGATATCCAATGGCAGGTGTGGTCTGAGTGTATGTTACGTAAAAAGAGGTTGTGGGTTGTGTTCACGGTATCACATCTTTCAAAGCCCAAAACTAGTGTGTGCCAAAGGTCCCTAGTTCGAAATCCACTGACCGCATATAAAACCACACTTATATGATAAGTTCCTCATTCGATAAAATAATTATCGAATACTAACGTCGAAAAATTATCTACACGTCGATTATAATCATAAAATATTATAATGAAAAATACAAGTTATTACAGTCTTCCCCCCTTAAAATGAACTTCGTCCCGAAGTTCAACCATACCCAACTACCATACATCACCGCACCCAAACTCAGGCATAAACCACACGCCAACATATACACGTACCCAAAATAGACTCGAAACGGGATATCATCAAAGCAAGGCACGAAATGTTACATTCTACGAGAAAATCATAGAAACACGATTTATAGAATAATAACAGTTTACGTAAAATACTTTATAAACGCTCATTTTAAACACTTGCATAAAACACGATTTGACTACCGTAGACCGGGGCAAAATACGGGGTATTACAGTCTTCCCTCCTTAAAATGATCTTCGTCTCGAAGTTCGCTACCCCGTAACGATAACAAAACACCCCACAAGCATAAGACAACACAAGTAGCACTTATATTGGCTTCAAAACGCGAAATGTTACATTCTATCTTCCTTAAGAAGACTTTGTCCCCAAAGTTTTAACATACAACAGAAACACATGAGACATCAATAACCACGATATAGTACATAACAGAAGTAGCAGGGTTATCAAGTATATTCAAATAATCACGACATATCAATTAGTCATGTCATAACAACTCACTAGTAGAAAAAGTCTTATTAACATCGCCATAAAGACATCGGTTTTAGTTAAAACGATGTAAATGTTCATAATTAACATCGATTTTTACAAAAAATGATGTAACAAGTGTACAATATTTTCCCTTACATCGGTTAACTTTTAAAAACGATGTACAAAAGTATTTATAACATCGGTTTAAGATAGGCGATATAAAAACGCATCATTAACATCGGTTGAAAGAGCAATGTAAAAATCATTAACATCGGTTGAAAGAGCGATGTAAAATTATCTTCACTAAACTGCAAACAGTTAATAGAACCCTAATAGCCTCTCCTCTTCATACAACCCTTCACTTTCTCATCAAACTTGTTGCGCTCATCCTCGTCTCTTCATTCTCACTCTCACCCTCACCCTCACCCTCACCCTCACCCTCACCCTCACCCTCAAATACCGCAGCATCACAGTCGTCCACAACCGCCATCATCGCCATGCAGCACCATTGACGCACAACACCCTTGAGGCCTTGATATCTCACGTCTTACCTCTTACATACGGTTCGACAACGGCGAGTTGAAGCCGCCATTGTGTTTGTGAAGGTCTATTTTTCCTTTTTAATCTTTTATATTTATTTTCAGTTAAATCATTCCATCTCAGTTCCTTTTATTTTGCAATCAGGCATGATTTTTTCTTTTAATTTTTTAACAGTAATCAAAATTCGCATCTATTTTTCGAAGATTTGATTTTATTTGTCACTCAATTTTAATTTTTTATTAGGTTAGGTTTAGGGATTCAATTGTTATTATCATTTTAGAGTACAATTTTTAAGTTTTAGGGTTATGGCTTTCAATCAAATTTCAGTCATTTGGGAGATGATAATGTGCTGTTGCTTCAATCAAATTTCAGTCAATTGGAATATAGTAATATTCCAATTGTTCCTTCATTAGATCACTATGAAGCACATGGATTTTTATACGGAGTACTTTGGGGTAGTACTCAACGACGTAGCTAGATTTTCACTACTGATAGTAGGTGTTGAACCGACAACCTTGCTCAATTCCTAATATCTTTTCATTTATTACGTAGTCTACTACCAACGTTTCATGAAATAGAAGAAATAAGTGAACCTGAATTGATGTTTTATAACCTGATCACAAACGATTTAACTATTTAAGACAGCTAGTAGCACTACTGCCCGCAATAGTTCAAGACCAAAATAAATACAGCAGCAAGAAACTGAGTAGTTTGTAAAATTAGGAAGAAGGTGAATTAAGTGTCCCTTTATTATGACTGAGAAGGAGACATATAGAAATGTTGTACTTAGTAGGAGACATATATGATATATGCCAATATGCCGTTATGTTGTGACACACACATACATAGGGCATGCAATAATTCTCTGTTACAGTCTGTCACTAGCACAACAATGAGAATTCATCTTTTACCCTGTTACTGATAGTGTGTTGTTGCTTTAATCAAATTTAAGTCAATTCAAAATACGAGGCTCTATAGAGAAGATAGTGTGCTGATGCTTCAAGTGATGGTATCTAATGTGGAAGAATTTCTGAGGTATGTGCCAAATACTATACATTTTTCATATGTTTTTTTGCGTGTCAACTATATCTGGTATCAGAACGGGGCTTCTTCTTGCCCCTGGTGGGGAGTTTGCACATTTCTTGCATTTGGTGAAGTTGTACTTTTACTATTTACCAATCCACCCAAGGGATGCTCCACAACTTAATTCAAAGTTCAAAAAGTTAAATGTCATTAAGTAGTATTAACGTGTTATTTAAATTGTTGGGGTTACAGTTCATTTGGATTGAAACAACTATTTGGTCCAAAACTTATTCTTGTGGTCTTTTACATTCTGCTTTCTTGTATCAGATAGATCGCAGAAATGGTGTAATATTAATTTTTTGCTTTTGCTTTTTCTTTATTTATTTTTTTCTTCACATTCCACTGCACAATGTTCAATTGGCTTGGACTATTTACATTTACGTTAATAATGTGTTATTATGCAGCTGCTTCGACCAATTTACAAGCAAATAACAAAAAATCAGAATGTAGAGATATTTTATGCCAACACACTTCTTGTTGTCCTAGGCACTAGTCTACTTACTGCTAGAGTGAGTGCATACTTTCTTAACTACTCGTATATTATTATGTTTGTAAAGGGCTTGTTAATAGTTTTGTGTTGAAATGAAACCTTTGGGGAATGTTTCTTGGGATATCTCGAGGTCCAGTCATGCATTTCAGTGCTTGTACAACCTTACCTCTTTGGCTTTGAAAGTACCTGCCTATGGCAGGAAAAGGAGGGTCAGATGTACGTATTTTTGAGTTCTTAGAGGCTGTTTTAGCTTAAACGTTGTTCGAGAATCATCAAACGACCCCAATCTTGCCATATAAAAAGCACAAACATTTTATTGAGTGATTTTTATTTATTCCACCATATTTCCATACCAAAAAATTACAAGGCACTGAGAATTTGGAAAATGGTATAAATAGATTTGTCGTGGTTCCTGCAGGCTGGTTTATCTATGGCACTAGGAGCATTCTTGGCTGGTTTGCTTCTTGCAGAAACTGAGTTTTTGCTGCAGGTTGAATCTGATATTGCACCATATCGTGGGCTTCTGTTGGGACTTTTTTTTCATGACGGTAGGTATTGTAATACCTTTCTAGTTAGTATTGATGGTATATATTTTTTGCTGACAATATGTAACTTCTCAGTCATTTAGGTCTTTAGCTATCCTAATTGCAGGTAGACCTTTTGAGATACATCCTCCTTGTCAGCCGTTTGTATATCATGTCTTATTGAAAATTCAATTCTTAGTTAGGTATGTCTATCTCCAGTTTATGTATAACTTTGATCTTGGTTTGTTAGTTTGAGCAAGTTAGGTGACTCGTATGTGATTCTGCCCTCCCCCTAATACCCCTTTTCATCCTCAAGGCTGCAAGTAATATAGTTATCAGGGACCACACGTCTCTTGTGCGGACTGTCTGGTTCATTGTATATGTTGTTTAGATTGTGATTTAGACATCAAGGTAATCTCGATTTGTACTTGTAGGTAGGAATGCATTTCTGGCATTTAGTGAAGATGTGAATCAGTTTCAAGTTTCTCAAATTTCAGTTGTGGAATTGTGGATCTGTCATATATTAATTCAGTTCTAGATTTGTCTTAACTTTAACATTGGTCATCTGTTAGAATGCCTAGTTAGTCTGCTTATCTGTATTCTTGTATTCGATTTATCTGTAGGGAATCATGTTTTGTCAACTCCCATCTTTAGTTTTCCTGGTGGTGGGACTTTTTATGGCCTTAACTCCATGGCTAGCGGCTGGAGGTCAAGTGCTAGCTTCTCGATTTGAGCAACCTGATGTGAAAAGTTTACTACCCGTAAAAAGTGAGGTAATTCAAAGTCACACCCTTTCTTTTTGATTCTATATCACTCAGACAAGTCGAAATCTTGTTTGTGCTATTTACAAGTGCTGCACAATTTGAGGATGTGTTTTTACTGGTGTATTTATTTACCCTAATCAGTGATAAATAACGTGCTCAGATTGGTGAAATGAATAGTAATGAAACCTTCAATGGAAGGTGAACAATGTTACAAAGGAGAGATCTATCTATATTCTTCTTAAACCTATATAATAATCATCTTAATTAAATGTGGAAAGAGCAGATTGATACATTGAACGTTATTGTGTCTCACTTTCTCACATTATTACCCAAGGTTGTCATACGACTTGGCTCAGCCACAACAAGTTTAATAGCCCAGGGCCCAGGCCTCAAAGGCTCCTTCTTGGCGGGTGAGGGTACACTTTTACGCTGTTAAAAACACAATGAGGTTGGTCAGCTACTTCACAATACAAGAATCAATCAGTGAGTTGCTTTACGCTTATCCCATCATACTACAAAGCCGATGAATATGGGTCGGCCAGTCAGTCATGAATTCATTTCACAAGGAACCAGAGATATATAATTAATCGAGAGAGCTTTTGCCTTTATAAGTTTCTGCCATACTACCTTCTGTAATGTCATGGTAGAAAACCTTGGTAATTAATTGTAGTCTAGTCTCTCTATCTAATACTCCGTAGCATGCACTGTCTAGTCTCTCTATCTAGTAGCAAGCACTGTCGGTGACTAGGACAGTTTATTCTATTTTTAACCAGGAAAAGAATTTGAATATACTCTAGGTTCGTTCTTTGTTTGTATTTTCCTTTCTTTCAGCAATTGCTAAGTAATTAGGTAATCTGCACCATTATCTTAATCATATATTAATTTCTTGCAATTTCGTTCTAGGTGCTGAACTTGACATTACTCGACTTCTTTAGACATGGGAAGCCTAACCTGAGAGTGTAAGGTGTTATTGTGCACAGACAAATATGATACCAATGAAGTAATGATGATGACGATGAACTCGAGCCTTCCCAAGCTGAAAACTCGAGCCTTTCCAAGCTGAAAAATCGACGCTAGTTAGACGGAGCTCAAATATATGGAACAAACTAGGTGTACTACAGTACTTGTATTATATTAGTTTTTTAATTACATTTTATATCTTACTAGCATTATTAGTCGGAAGTATTGTACAAGTATATTTTTGTGTCGATCTAAGAATATTTATGTTCAAACACGTTTATTATAATTTTAGAGTATATTTATAAATTATGGGTTTTGAGAATATAATTCTTTTTAAATGATTGCCGCTCTCATTTGCGGTGTTTTCCACCTCAAATGTATTTTTTTTTAATTAAGAAAATACCTATTTACATCGCTTTTAGTCCATAAATGATGTAAATAAGGTTATATTTACATCGCTTCTGCACCAAAACCGATATTATTAAATGCCGTGAGCATCGGTTTTCAACTATAACCGATGTTAATTGTATGCTATTTACATCGGTTTCAGACCAGAAATGATGTACTTCAGACATTATAACATCGGTTTTCAACTAAAAACGATGTAATTGAGATACTATTAGCATCGGTTTTCACTTATAAGCGATGTTAATGGTATGCTATTTATATCGGTTTTAGAAACGATGTAAAGGAAAAAATACTCTAAATGTCGCCCCCAGATACATCGCCAAAAAGCGATGTAAATGAGGCAAAATAAACGATGTCAATGAGACTTTTTCTACTAGTGAACTAGCCATATCCTAAATCATTAAGATTTTACAATCCTATCCTCCTTAAAACACGGTTACGTCCCCGTAACCGCATTATACAAATCTCAGCACATTAATCCGTCTTACTCATTACCTTATCTCATACCATCTTACCCTAAGTAACCTAGTATCGCACTCATCGTCGAATCTAAGACCAAAGACAAGGGGTGAGTGATAGCGGAATAAAAACACAAATCAATACTTCCATCTCAATATCGATTTCAAACTCAGAATATAACTCAATAACCAGTGCCACCCTTGACCGTAAACACAGCGTGGCACAACGGCCTACCAACTCATATCTCAATGCCAGTAACCAATTCTCATCTCAATTTCAAGATCAATACTGTCAAATTTTCCATGAAAGGAACTGCTCAACACTTAGAGAGTAAAACTCCAAGCTACTCACCCACGAGTCAAGGTCAAAGAATGCGACAACTCGATAAGACACTGAACTGCAATCTCAATCTCAATACAACATCACTCATTGCCTATGTTATAGCCTCGCGAGCAACATAAGACACTGAACTTATACGCTATACCAACCAAGCTAATACAGAATCATTATAAATAACTCAGCTAATCAATTACCAAAAGTTTACCAATCTCCTACTCAACCCGTCTCACAAACGAAATAATTATCTCATCAATAGGAAATATCAACTATCAAAATAAAGGAACAATTACTAATTTCAACGCGAAGAAGTACTCGTAAGAACCCATAGCAATTATCATGCAAACATATATAACCTCGAGCAAAAACAAGAGTACTAGGATCGGTAGAAACCGTGTTACGCAGTAAAGCAGAATCAGGGTAGCTAACACTTACATACCTTTGAAATTTATCACAAATTTAATATATTTACAACAATGTAAACAATCAAGAAGCTCATAGTTCATACTTGACAACTTAAAATGTTTCATGCTCATAATCATATTATAGAAGCAAAATCATATTTTAGGAAAAGACATAGAGCAAAATTAGTTAACGTAATTAAACATGGAACATTGACATATTTCACAAGATATACACAAATCATAGACTCACAAGACCGTTTAACATTCCCAGATATGAATAAGTTAACAAAATCAATTAGGTACATTTCCCGTCCACTCACATTACATCATTTATCATGAAACTATTACTATATACGACTTGCAAAATAAGGGTTTTATACAATGCGCAACAATTAAACATTCAAACAGGATCTCATCGACACCTAGCTACAGAATTGTCATATTGCAATCACTATAATTATCAAAACATCAAGCATTATCATGGATAATCATCACTTTGAAAACATTTTGAGACTTTTGAAACATAAAAGTGGTAATCAGTGACAATTTATAAATTCGAGTCGAAAGACAAAATTACAAGCTATAGATCGAAACAAGACTACATAGACACATTCTGACTCTTCTTTACTAAAAGATTGTTCTTGCAGTTCATGACTTAGGAAAATTTTAACAATAAAAGTAAACAAATTCACAAGACTAGTACCTCCATAAATCACATGTCAACCAATTACTAATTCAATACGTTGTGATTAGATTTTAAACATAGCAATATGCAATTCAATTTATGGCATAACAATATACCTAAAAAAAAATTAAAAGTTTATAATCGTCAGGAACTAGTCAAAGATATACTATTAATATACGTAAGAACATCAACGAGATTCACATTGTTCAAAATAATCACAATTACGTATAACAATTAGATTGTCATGCTAATAAGTTACCAGTTAAATTTCAATCTACCCCTTGTCAAGACTCTTCTCTGATAAACATGATTGTGACATCACATACGAACATTACATCATTATTTTGAGGTCATACCACTAGAAAGTAAGAGCGTCAGTATAATTGAAACTATTTTATATAGAAATAAGCAAGATTACGTTATTATTTAGTAAGGTACTGATTCATATCATATGCCTACTATTCATGTTACTACTGCCATAACAAGATATCACATGGTCACATCACATATTTCACATTTAATTAAACTTTTATATGAAACTTACATAACTCACAATTGCACCAATTAAACCTTACGCCACAACTTAAAAAAAACATAATTAAATAACAGCTTTGCTAACGTGCGGGCGATTATAGTTTTTAGAAAATATAAAGAATTAGATAAACAGAGGAAAAAGAATCGAATGCATAACTCAATCGGTCTGAACAAGAACTTTACAGCAATTCAACTGAAAATTAAGCAATTTGCAAAAATTGCAAGTAAATAACAACTCGTTAAGATTTTACATGGCGTATCATTTTGAAAGCGTGAACGAATATTCTGAACAGTAGAGTTGGAATTATGCGTAAACAATAACCAAGTTTTAAATGATTTCTTTTACAAAAAGATGGGTCAAAACGGAACTGTGCAGTAACAATCTGACCACTGTCAACTAAAAGATTTATTTCTCTCAAAATATAACTCCTATTAACATAAAACCAAAAACATTGTAAACCCAACTCAGGGGGTTATCATACATAAAATTTTCACACATATAAAGAACACATTTTAAATGGCAGCTCTTGCAAGCAAGGTAACATTTTGAAAACTTATCAAAAATTTGTGTTCCTTACAATCACTTCACACTATCACATTTAATATAACCATGTTTTTTTTTTCCAAACATGTTGACATGTCATTTGAAGCATAGACATCACTCTGTACCATATTAACATTCATTCCTCATTTCAATTGTAGTTGTCATCTAAATCACATTAAAGATTTCGAAACTGAAAAAAAAAAGATCAACTAAATATCTTGATAGTTATACATGTGTATCTAAATAAATTAGTTTCTACCATCGCACAATCACAACTTATCCAAGTACGGAAATATAACCTAGGGACTACTACGTATCCCTTATTGATGACTAACTTCATAACAAATTTAAATGCGCATAATAGGCATAAAATTTTAAGTACGATATATGCAACACATAACTATATACATTCATGGCTTAGGGCAAGACATTCCGCATATCACTAGACATGGATTACCATAACACATGATAAGATCAACAGAATTACTCGTCTTTACAAGGGGTTAAACACCAATATCATATAATAACGATAGTCATTTAAATACCAGATAAGCGTATGAATATTTCAAAATACCAAAATCATATGATCACATCACTTTCAAATATCGCTCAACAATCACACATCCATATTCTTGATATTTATATTCAACCATCCAGCTCAATTCACATACTGATATCAATCATAATCTCCATTAACATTATTAGCCACCGTTCACATATTACTTACCTCATTCTTCTCCTGTAAGAGTGTTAGTACAAAAATAACTTAGTTGTTATATATATATATATATATATATAGTCTACTCCACTCATCAATTACTCTCATTGGGTTCCCGAGACAGAACCGAAAGGGCCCATGGTTTGGTGTGAGGGGGCCCCTAACTCATCCCGTTCCTTTATGGGGCTCCTATCAGTTTCATCTCGGGGTTCATTTTATTTGACTCTTCCTACGTTCATTATTATCCATTTGGTTTAGGCCTGAGGATCGTTCGCTCTGATATCACTTTGTAACACCCCCATTTATTTAAGGAGCCTTTAGCAAGACATCCTCAGTAAATAGAACTGTTACCCTCTCGGAATGACCGAGGTAGTGAATAACAAAGTAAAACACCCAAAGTACTTTATGTAATAATTGGTAAAATTTAAACTAATGTTACAATTACTACACCGCGGAAAGTAAAATACAAGTGATAACTTCGAAGAGCGTGATCTAATTCTAAGTCGGTCCATCCAAGTACTCACGCCATCCCATGCTCCCACAACGCCATCTTTCCTGTAGAATCTACTCCCCATTCCGGATTATCGTAGGTGTCACACGAATACACAGGGTCAACCACGAGGTTGAGTAGGTAAAACAGATAAAACATAAACAACAATAGAACTGTATCTTCCTCCATCTCCATATCATTCAATCATCACACCACACCTCCATCACACCACACCTCCCATCACACCACACCTCCCATGTCCATATTACAAGTCCCATATCACAAGACCCGTATCACAAGACCCATTTCACAAGTCTCGATCTCCACAGTAATCAATAATAATAATACAATCCACAGTACCTTCATAAACAATTATATCAATCTTGCAATAAACAACACACACACTTCATGTCATAACACAAACACAGATATATATATATATATATATATATATATATATATATATATATATATATATATATATATATATATATATCCCCTACCTCAATTACGGATTGACAACCGAACAGCTGCTAGAAATGTTCCACCTTGAACAACCGAACTCAGTTCCTATAATTAGTATTGAATATCAATTTCTACCCATACAATTGCATTACTAAAATTACTTGACCATGTTCATATTCATATCAATTATTATAAACTCCTCATTCATATCAATCATCACTAGTCAATTAAACTGACTAATTATAAACTTACTATATATAGACAATAATAATATAATTAGTATATATCATATAACTATAACCCATGATAAAATAATAACAACTAATCATAACAAAATTAATGTTAATAATGATAATGATAAAACAATATGTAACAATAATAATAATAATGTCACATGAAATAAAAACAATAACATTTGATGAAATATTATTATTGATAATACTAATAACAATATTAACAACAACAACAACAACAATAATAATAATAATAATAATAATAATAATAATAATAATAATAATAATAATACAAAACAATAATGGTAATAATAATATTAATATTAATAGTAATAATAGTCGAGTACAACACCACGCACGACTCAAAAGTCACAAAAACAGAACCTGCCCGCCCCAAGTACCCTCGACTTCCAGCCCCTCAACCACCTAAACCCGACACCCAACCAGCCCTACCTGTACCCATGACGCCACCAGACCCACCCCTGGGCCACGGTGGTTCCAGGGGCGAGACCACTGACTCCCGACAACACCAACCCTCCACAAACACCCACCTGAAACCGCCTCCATCAACCCCCCTGTTTTTCCCTCCTTTCGCATACACCAACCAAAACCTACTCTAACTCCGACTTATGACACCACGAGCCACCACGAAGACCACCAGGCTTGGCCTTGACTATCACATGACGAAAATACCTCAATCCCCATACTAAACATGGTCAGAAAGCTAACAAATTTTAAGCCTCAAACATACAGAGAAAACCACCTCCTCCACGACGGTCATAGGTGGTCAACAGCGACAAACAGAGGTCGACAACTGACTATAGCACGTCCAGATTAACTTCATGTGATTATTAGCACGATACATACGATTATACAAAGGCGATAGTAACACGAAAAAGTGGACAAAAATAGAAGGAGAAGCAGTCGTGGTGATCGTACCTTAGACACAGCGTATTCGAACCACCCTAGGCCGCGTTAAACCCACCGTGTGAACCTCCCCTATGTTCCTTGAAGTGGCGGCAGCAGGTTGTGGTGATGGGGTGTTGATTAGGGTAAGAATAAAATTAGGTTAAGGGTTGGGGTTTGATATCCAATGGCAGGTGTGGTCTGAGTGTATGTTACGTAAAGAGAAATGAGGTTGTGGGTTGTGTTCACGGTATCAAATCGTTCAAGGCCCAAAACCAGTGTGTGCCAAAGGTCCCTAGTTCGAAACCCACTGACCGCATATAAAACCACACTTATATGATAAGTTCCTCATTCGATAAAATAATTATCGAATACTAACGTCGAAATATTATCTACACGTCGATTATAATCATAAAATATTATAATGAAAAATACGAGGTATTACAAATAACTTAATGGAAATTTATGAAATATTCCTACAAGTGGTATCAGAGTCATGTTCAAAAATAGTTTTGATGATAATTGAGAATTAAATTGGCAATTTGTTTTTTCTCTTCTTCACGGCGTTTTTTTGTTTGTTTTTCGGTAGTTTTTTTTTGGTTTTGTTATTTTAATTGTTAAAATAATTTTCATATGATGATATGCATAATATTAAATCAATGATTTTTAGAACAAAACCAAATTTTTTTAATAAAGTCACAACAGGTTTTTTTTACGGTTCTTTCTGTTTTTTTTTTAAATTTTTGCTTTTGTTATTTTAATTGTTAAAATAATTGTCATGTGATGATATACATAATATCGATGGAGATCAATGATTATTAAAAAAACCAATCGAGACAATGAGTTTTAGATTAGTTTGTTTATTTTAAATTGTTAAAATGAATGAATATTGATCATGTGATTTTAAAGATTAATCTTAATGACAATATTTGGAAATTTTTCAGATCTAATAGATTAGAACTATAACACATAAATTATGAAATGAATTTTGTGCTACTATGAGTAATTTTAAGAAAATTCACGAATTAGTAAAGTTTCCAAAATCTATTTCTACCTTGATTATACTATTTAAGGAAATAATATAATTTCTTATGAATATGTCGATTTACATGATATTATTTAATAATATGTGTAATTGCATAAAAAAAACGTGAGTTTTTGACCGTGAGTTTTAGTTTTTTCGGCCCTTATTTGTGATTTGTTGTTTATGTTATTATTAATATTATATGATAATGTTTATATTAACTAAATTATAAATATTGATTTATAATTAGAAAAAATGTAAAAAAATAATAAAAAGGGTGATTAAACCATGAAATATGATTTTAGGGTTTATTGATTTGTTATCGTTTTTATTTATATTAAATGATAATATTTGTATTAACTAATTTATAAATGATGATTTATAATTATGACGAATCATTTTTTTTGAAAAAAAAAAAACAGCCCCTTTGCCGTGAGGAACAAAGAAAGAAAAAAAATAAAAAATATAAATAAACGGAGAGTTATTTGATGATTTTCGGTTATTTAATCATTTATTTATTTTAAAATGTTTATTATATCTAATTTGATGATACACACTAGATTCTAAAATTGTTTAGAATTTTAATTGGATTATGATTTACATGTATGACATGTATTCTTTCAATTTTAGTTTAATGGTGGTTTGGATAATATTGCATTATGAATTTTTTTATTATGTTGTTAATGATATTGCTTTACAATGAAGGTTTTATTTATTTTTGCAATTGTTGTAATATTTAGCGATATAATCTAGTGTGGCCTTAGTTTTTGGATTACTTTTCGGTAATGGTGGAAAGTAATCAGGTGATGTATTTTATGAGATCTCGCATCTCCCCATTGTAATTTATTTATTCTTTATTTTAGATTAAATGTAAATAGGATTTGCATTATAATAGCTTAGAATAAAGAAGAAGAAGAGGAGATTGAAGCATTCATTCCAGCTTTTGGTGAGTCCATTTTACATCACAAGATGAAGAACAATGATCCCACGAAGCTTCCCGGGTCCATGTGATTGGATTCCCAAGTTGTATTTACTGTTTTTCATAGGATAGGCCACACTAGGATTTTATGTTTTATTTTCTTCATTGCTTGCATATTGCATGCCATTATATTCCGCCTAAACCAAACCACCTATATGCATGTAAAATGACTCATGTAGATTATTTTGCATTTTGACATATGATGTTTTATATTTGCCATCACTCATTCCTACTCACCTCAAATAGTTCACTTAAATGAGTTTAAAGTGATGATGGGATCTCACTCTACGTAAAATTCAAAAATTAGCCTTTCTAAGTCACAACCACTATGAATCCCTTGTTCGTCTGTGGGCATATAGGACCCGTTGTTATCTCCATATGGACCCCTTCTACCACGGGTAAGTGGTGTGTTGTGACTTAGTTGAACTCAACATGATGATTCAATCAAGTTCTTGAAGTCATTGTGGACTAAAATATAAATTTAAGAAATTGTCAATTGAGAGTTCTAGTGTAGAACCAGTTAAAAGGTTAACTCACCAAATCGGGATTTGGGTCTTGGAATACATTATATAATTCTTTGAGTGAGATCGATTATATTATGTTATTTATCTTTGATTAAAAGATTTTAAATTCGATGATTACTCATGTTTTTTTTATTTTCTCATTTGTAGATCAGTTAATATCTGCTTTTATAAAATGAGTGATCCAAATGCAACTCCTGGCCCTAGTGCCACCCTCACAAGGAAGTCGTGGTTACGCTCCTTCGTGGACCACGTCTCCTATAATTAGAACTCCCGCCTTAAGAATGATGGGAGTAACTTTACCGATTGGGAGGCAGCATTACGGAATGCTGTCATTGCTGATGGTAAGCTGGAGTATTTGGTTGAGCCGATTTCGGTTGAACCAACTGTCAGGACTGGAGCCCAACGAACTGCATATGATCATTTCATTCGTGTAGCAGGTGCGATTAAGAACGTACTTATATATGCAATGGAAAGCAATTTGCAGCGCCGCTTCATTTCACAAGGTGAAAATAAGAGTTTTAACACCCTTACCAATGAGTTCTCGCAAGCTTCGAGAATCATGAGGTATGACGCAACAATTCGCTTCTTTGAGGCAAAACTGACAGGGGCCAAACTGTTAGCCCACACATCCTCAAGATGATTGAGAATGTGGAAGTTCTGGAGTCTCTTGGTTGCAAGATTGAGGAGTCAGTCATTGTAGACCGTATCTTACACTCTCTTCATGATGGGTTCACCCAATTCAGGGTGAACTACAACATGAATGACATGAAGAAAAGTCTTGATGAAATCCACTCTTAGCTCGTGGAAGCTGAGAAGGATCTCAATTTGAGAGGGTGTTCTAAGAAGGACGACCTTGTCATACAATCTAATTGGAAAGGAAAGGAAACGCAAAGGCTTCCTTAAATATTAAGAAGCCACAGTTCAAGAAGAAGCAGCAGCCTAAGCCCAAGAGTGAACCTGGTGAGACCAGTAACTTAAAAGGCAAAGCTAAGGGCAAAAGGAAAGAGGGAGAGTGCAATCATTGCCACGAGTCCGGGCATTGGTGTAACACCCCCATTTATTCAAGAGCCTTTAACAAGACATTCTCGAATAAATAGAGCTGTTACCATCTCGGAAAGCCCGAGGTAGTGAATAACAAAGTAAAACAATACAAAGTACTTTATATAATTACCGATAGAATTTAAACTTTGATGTTACAACACTACGCATAGAAAAGGTACAACTGACTACACCTATGTATGTGATCTAATTCTAAGTAGGTCCAAGCCATGTCTCTCTCCATGCTCGTGCTCCTAATCCAACTGTCTCTGACCTGTAAAATCTACTCCCCATTCCGGATCATCGTAGGCGTCACACGAATACACAGGGTCAACCATGAGGTTGACTAGGAAAACATCAATAAAACATAAATGACAATAGATCATAGCACCACACAGTCTCCATATCACCAGTCATCCACTTCACCTCCGTCACACCACTCCTTCCATCACACCGCTGTAAAACCCCTCGCGAAAGCGAAAATATAAACATACAAAAGTACCAAAAATGCAGCGGAATTAAAACTTTTTAAAGTAAACAACATGCGAGAAGTCTTAAACTGAACAGAAGCTGAAACTGAAATAAAACCCAAATAGATAAGTAGCAGTTCTAAGTATCAAAAACAAATATGTACATCAGCCTGGGATGGAACATCCCTACAGGCACCAAAACGAAAGTATGAAAGTCTAAGAGTCTAGCTAGGCGATATAAGGTAAGTCATATGATGACAGCAGGATCATCACTCGCTAGCCCTCTCGTGAACCCATCTCCAACCAGCATGTACCTACATACATGAAAACATGTACGCCACAATCAGTGGGGAGTGACTAGAGTTCTCCTAGCCACCTTTTGTGACAACACGAAACACATAAAACAATACAGGATACTCCAACACATATCAACATGTGAAGCATAAATATCTCATCATCTGATCTCTTACTATCATACAGACTCTAGTGCACGACTCTCAACCAACTTCATAAACCGTGTGGGGAATAAAACGCGTATTCGCCCTTTAATTGCAGGATTATAATGAAAAATACAATCGTGAATATCGTCATAAGATTAAAAAGCATAAGAAAAGTAGTACAACCTTTAGTCCTCGCGCAAAAGGCCTAAGAACAGGAATTAACAGAAATTCCCTCCTATAACTTGCACCCAAGACTTAGAATGAGACGTGGCCGCGTGTGCTAGAAATCCTCTCCAACTGCCTTGCAATATTGGGAGAGCTATTGAGTTTTAGATGTGAGATCTGAGGTTTTGGGAAAAGAATGTCTCAAAACCCTAATTTTACCTTGAGATAATTTAACAGTGCACCAAGAGTAATTGATATAAGGAGAAGGACTCTCCTTATATACTACACTTGGCCGGCCGAAATTGGACATAGGGTAGGAGTGGGCTTTCCACTCTTACCTTATTCTAATTCGTGATTCGACCCATTTAGCTTTAAGTTGTTCGCGGTATTTTAATTATAAATGGTAACATGTTATCAGATATTAATACAGTCGATATATTAATAATGGTCTGACAAAATACGATATTGTATAATTACCCAAATTAATATAACTGTTTATATTAATACGCGAATACAACATTTAATTAAATATAACCGTTTATATTTAATTTACGAATTAATCTTGTAATCGGTATTAGCTAAAATTATTTAATCCGTATTAAATAATAATCTCAACATCTTATTGACTAATTTATTAGTCAATACCTCTGACTAACTGTTTAGTCGTATCCGGCAAAATGTGACTGTATTTTCATACCTTCACATCTCTCAAACGTGTCCTATAGGTGTGACGTATAGGGACCAGTTGATCACCGCCATCCGTATGACAATAACGTCAAACTTATCTAGCAAGCCAACCGTTATTGATAAACGTGGATCAACTGGTAATAATACAAAAGTATGCCCTTGTGATCCTTAAAGAGATTTAATAAGTCATTGTACTTAATTGTCAAGGACACCAGCCCCAACAATCTCCCACTTGTCCGTACAAGGGTATGTGCAATGACGTTATCACACTACATGTGGAGGACACAATCTCCAACAAACTCCCACTTGTCCGTACAAGTGTAGGTGCGATAACCGATTCTCATATCCTTTTAAAATTTCTCCCACTCAATGTAAGACAATTTGCAAATCCGCATTCGCAAAGGTCGTATCTCACAAGCGATCTGTATCAAGAGTGGTTTCCCCGACTAGAGAGTAACTTAACTGATAAAACGAATCTGTATTCGAGCATGGCCATGCATTTCAGTTACTACTCCTCGAGTGGCCCTGAGAAATGATAAAATCCTGATAAGGGTTTGGATATTTCCCTCAACTCGAATCCTGCCGATATCGCCCAGCATGAAATAACCCAGAAAAAATCCTCTTGGCCCCTGTTACGGTGATCGTGGGAAAGAAACCAAAGTTACCCAAGATCTGTCTTAATCTCAAGAAACAGTTGAAAGTCAAAAGACTCGACTCTAAGGAACACTATGGAGGTCCTATCCACGACCTGGCACCCAATGTTATAAAATATTTAGGACTCCATAACGCTGTCACGGGGTGTCCTACGAGAGATCCGTATAACTCGCCTTTGTGATTAGTCAGTCAGCCGCGTGACTTATGGCTCGTTGAACCCACCATCAACCAACGTCACAAAATGATTACCTGAGTTATCAGCTCAAGTGGGTAATCAAGGACAAAAACGATGTAATGTTAATCAGTTCACTTTGTGGTGTTCAAAATTGGCGTACAATTCCACATGAGAAACAAAACATTTTATATCATAACAATAAGGTTGAATAGAGTACACGAGAAAATGAATTATTACATGAATTCATAAAAGAGTACTACAACTTAGGAACACATCCAATTCCCATGGAATGAATGTGCCCTTCATGCTTATCACGTGGTAATGCTTTTGTGAGAGGATCAGCTATGTTGTCATCCGTAGCGATCTTATCAATAAAAATCTCCTTTTGCTCCACGTAATCTCTGATTAGATGAGCTTTCCGTTGTACATGTCTAGCCTTGCTGCTAGACTTATGCTCCTTAGCTTGGAAGATGGCACCGCTATTGTCACAATAAACGGTGATTGGGTCATTCGAACTAGGTACTACCGAGAGTCCTTGTAAGAATTGACGCATCCATATTGCTTCCTTAGCTGCTTCCGAGGCGGCATAGTACTCGGACTCAGTCGTAGAATCTGCTGTAACACTCTGTTTAGAACTTTTCCAGCTGACAGCAGCGCCATTTAGAGTAAAAACGAATCCAGACTGAGATTTCGAGTCATCTCGATCTGTTTGGAAGCTAGCATCTGCGTAACCCGTGGCGCAGAGCGTTGAGTCGCCTCCATAAGTCAATCCCCAATCTTTAATCCTCCGTAGGTACTTAAGAATGTTTTTCACGGCCATCCAGTGTTGTTCACCTGGATGAGCTTGGAATCGACTTGTCATACTCAATGCATATGCAACGTCAGGACGTGTGCATATCATGGCATACATGATCGATCCTATGGCCGAAGCATAAGGAATCCGACTCATGCGCTCTTTCTCTTCCACTGACTTAGCTTCTTGAGACTTGCTCAAGTGAAGCCCAGGAGTCATAGGAAGGAACCCCTTCTTGGAGTTCGTCATGCTGAATCTCTCCAGGATCTTCTCTATATAAGACTCCTGACTGAGAGACAACATCCGTCGTGATCTATCCCTGTAGATACGGATGCCCAAAATTCTTTGTGCCTCTCCCAGATCTTTCATCTGGAAATGGTTTTTCAACCATGCTTTGACCGAAGATAAGAGAGGTATGTCATTCCCAATCAAGAGTATGTCGTCGACATACAGTACTAGGAATACAATCTTGCTCCCACTCGACTTGATATAGAGACATGGTTCCTCGACTGATCGAATGAACCCATTCTCTTTTATCACTTGGTCGAAGCGATGATTCCAACTCCGCGATGTTTGCTTAAGTCCATAGATGTAACGCTTAAGCTTGCAAACTTTCTTAGGATGTGCTGGATCGATAAAACCCTCGGGTTGTACCATGTACAACTCTTCCTCCAAATAACCGTTTAAGAAGGCGGTTTTAACGTCCATTTGCCATATTTCATAATCATGAAATGCGGCGATCGCTAAGATAATCCGAATGGAACGTAGCATGACTACGGGTGCAAAGATCTCATCATAGTGCAAGCCTGGCACTTGAGTGAAACCTTTAGCAACTAGTCTAGCCTTGTGGATATCTTGTTGTCCTTCCACGGCATGCTTTATCTTGTAAAGCCATTTGCATTGAAGGGGACGTACCTTTGCAGGTAGGTCCACAAGATCCCACACGTTGTTCTCATACATGGAGTCCATCTCGGATTGCATGGCTTCTAGCCATAGCTTTGAGTCAGAACTAGTCATGGCACCTTTATAGGTTGTGGGTTCATTACCCTCTAGGAGTAAGACGTCATCTGTATCGTGTTCCTCGACCATACCAATGTATCTGTCCGGTGGAATAGAGACTCTTCCCGACCTCCTAGGTTCCTCAGGGATATCTACCGCAGCCTCGGTTGAAGGAACTGTTTCCTCCAATGGTTGCTCGGTAGTTGGTTCTTGAACCTCCGATAACTCGAAGGTTCTATTACTCGACTTGTTCTCGAGAAATTCTTTCTCTAAGAACGTTGCACTAGCCGCAACAAAAACACGTTGTTCGGTAGGCGAGTAGAAGTAATGACCAAACGTTCCCTTTGGATAGCCTATAAAGTATGTCTTGACCGATCGCGGGCCGAGCTTATCCTCGTGTCTCCACTTGACATAAGCCTCGCAGCCCCAAACCCGAATAAAGGACAAGTTAGGGACCGTTCCCTTCCATAATTCGTATGGAGTCTTGTCAACAGCTTTAGACGGACTTCGGTTAAGTATTAGAGCGGCTGACAAAAGAGCATAGCCCCATAATGAATCAGGCACAACGGTGTGACTCATCATGGATCGAACCATATCAAGTAAAGTTCGATTTCTCCGTTCGGACACACCATTTAATTGTGGTGTTCCAGGTGGAGTCAACTGTAGCACGATCCCACAGTCTTTAAGGTGTTGATCAAACTCGTGTGAAAGATACTCACCACCACGATCTGAACGTAGTGCTTTAATCTTTCTACCCAGCTGGTTCTGTACCCGATTCTGGTATTCTTTGAACTTGTCAAAGGATTCACTTTTATGCTTCATTAAATAGACATAGCCATATCTACTTAAATCGTCCGTGAAAGTGATGAAATACCTATAGCCTTCTCGTGCGTTGATCGACATAGGGCCACATACGTCCGTATGTATGAGTCCTAATAGGTCGGCAGCGCGCATTCCAACACCTTTGAAGGAAATACGAGTCATTTTGCCGATGAGACATGATTCACACGTGCCATATGATTCGAAATCAAAGGGCGATATAGCTCCATTCTGTATGAGTTGTTTTACGCGTTTCTCATTTATGTGTCCCATACGACAATGCCACAAGTAAGTTTGATCTTTGTCACCTACCTTTAATCTTTCATTATTCACATGTAATATCTCGGTAGTTTGATCTAAAACATAAATTCCATTCATGGAAACTGCCTTGCCATATATCATATTGTGTAAGGAGAAAATACAGCTATTATTCTCTATTACAAATGAAAAGCCAAGTTTGTCAAGTGCAGAAACTGAAATAATGTTTTTGGATAAACTAGGAACATAATAACAGTTATATAAAAATAACTCAAATCCACTTGGAAGCTGGATCACGTATGTTCCCTTCGAGACTGCAGCAACGCGTGCTCCATTCCCGACTCGCAGGTCCACCTCACCCTTGATTAGGGGTTCTTGGTTTCGGAGGCCCTGCACATGATTACATAGATGAGAACCACAACCAGTATCAAGTACCCAAGTTCTGCAACTTGCATGGTTAATCTCAATCATGTGAATAAAAGAAGAAGAAGACATACCAACAGGAGTAACACGGCCTGCCTTAATGTCCTCGCGATACACGGGGCATGAGCGCCTCCAATGCCCAGTCTTGTGGCAATGGTGACATTCCATGCTTGTATCCTTGCTCTTTGTCTTGCCCTGTGAGTTGCTCGACTCACTTGGCCCACTCTTAGCAAATCCTGGTTTCTTGAACCTGGGCTTACCTACTGCTAGGTCGCCCTGAGCTTTAGCCTTCCCTTTACCATTTCCCTTACTGGCGATCATGAGAACATCCTGCTTCATGCTCCCACTTAACTTAAGATCCTTCTCAGTCTGTACGAGAAGGGAGTGGAGCTCATGAGGAGTCTTCTTCATGTCGTTCATATAGTAGTTGGCCCTAAAGAGGGCGAACCCATCATGGAGCGAATGAAGCATACGATCAACGATTATGTTCTCACTGATCTTGCAGTTAAGGGCCTCCAATTTCTCGATATTCTCAATCATGTGAAGAATATGTGGGCTAACAGCTTGGCCCTTCTGGAGTTTCGCCTCAAAGAAGCGACAGGTATGCTCATAAGAAACGATTCTCGGAGCCTTGGAGAATTCGTTAGTGAGCGTGGTGAAAATCTTCTTTGCACCATGGGTTATGAAGCGTCTTTGCAAATTGGATTCCATTGCATAGATGAGTACGTTCTTTATCGCACCCGCTTCCATGACGAAGTCGCTATGAGCGCGAACATCGTTGGCTCTAGCTCCAGTTCCTGGGTGTGCCGGAATTGGCTCAGTTAAGTACTTAAGCTTTCCGTCAGCAATGGCAGCATTCCGTAGTGCTGCCTCCCAGTCAGAGAAGTTTGACCCATCATTCCTCAGTCTAGTTGATTGATTCATGGCACTACTACAAATTAAGCCTATTGCAACATTTTATGTGCAACACTTTTGTTTTATGTTGCAATTTAGAGTTGTTGGAGAATTTATGCAACACTTCGCTTAAAAATGTTGCCTACACCCATCTTTTGCAACATTTTCTATTAGTGTTGCACTTAATATTATACAATGCAACATTTCTACCCAAATGTTGCCATCGAAGATATGAAAACTTTATAAGTTTACTTTTAATTAATTTTGGTGTTAGGCGCAAAACTGTACTTGTGAAATGTGAATTTTAAATTTTGACATATACCGTACCGTTCTCAAAACCGTACTTGTGAAATGGGTCATTATTCCGGTCGCTGGTCACATATATGTTTTAGAATATTATATTGTGTTACTTTAATATAAAATCATTTTATATATACCAAATATACCATACCGTTCTCAAAACTATATATAGAACGGACTTATTAAAATGATAGAAATTAAATTAATCAATTTTAACTTAGAAAAAAAAGATTGAAATTAAAAAAAGAAATGATTGTATTATTTTTGCGGTGCGTGGTAACCTAAACTCGTAGAAAAGTCTATTGTTCCGTGAATTCGTTTAGGCGCTGGATGACGCGGGATTTCAAAAATTTTAGGATTTTAATTATTTTAGAGGTGGACTTTTCATCATCTGCAGTCATCGTCGTCGTCATCTGCAGCCATAGCAAAACCCTCGTCTCTCATCATCATCTGCAGCCATCAAATTGGATTTTTCATATCCGCATCAAATTTGGTCTTGAGTTCCTCATACTGTTTGTATTGCAAGGTAATTAATATTTTTTAATTGCTTTTAATTATATAAACTGAGTGGTGATTAATTTGTTTGACTATGTTGTTATTAATTGAATAATCGATAACAACTTACTGTATTTTTTAGTGTTACTAAAAAATGTTTCAAGTTTCAGTATTTCACCATATCCTATCACCATTAACATCCGTAGCAATGGGAGGAGGGTTAATCAGCCGCCCGAGTATGAAGTGTCGGTGGTCATTCAAACCGCCTTGGATCCCCGGCCCGATGACTTAAACGGATCATCCATAGGTATTCTTCTGACACTAATTCAACCCTAATTGTTTTCATTGCAAAATTGAAATTGTTTGTATAATTTATTGAATTTAAATTTAAATAATTTAGTTTGATTGTGTTACCATTCAATCAAGTTGGTTGATACTTTTCATGGCTGGAACCTGGATCAATTCAATCATGGTTTTATTATTTCTGGTCTGCATATTGCATGTCAGTGACAACTAATAATCAGTGTAAACATTCAACAAGGTTTTAGCATGTTTCTATCAATAAGCTCGGAATTACTGTCCGTTTCATTCATTTGTTTACCTTTCACGGTTTTAGCAAAATGATTGGAACGAAAAGGCTATCAATTAAGACTTCGAATAAGTAGAATTAATCTGGTCATATTAATATACGGAGTAAGCATTCACAAGGTTTTAGCATGTTTCTATTAATAAGCTCAGAATCACTTTGTCCATCTCATTCATTTGTTTATCTTTCGAGGTCTTGTTAAAATGATTGGGATGGAAGGGATATCTGTTAAGATTTAATCTCCCTCCATCTTACTCTTTAACTTAGCTTTGTTTACCGGATCTATTCAATCAAGGTTTTTTTGATATAATCCTGTTAGTTCATTGTGAATCTATTGTTGCACTGCTAATCATAATCTGAAGGAACATCCCAGACAGATTACCTCCATTCCCCACTTATGTAACCATTTTTTGTCAGTCTGATTCTTCACATTACCCAAGTTATATGTTGAACAATCTCTTTGACACTACTACAAATTTGGGCTAAGAGGACGCCTCTTAGAGGACGGTTGGAGACAAAACCGTCCTATCTCAACCAGATAAAATTGGCGCCATCAATGGTCATAAAAATAGTTACTGATTTCCTTTTCTTTGGATGATTATTGAATATTGGTTGACCTAGATGGTGCTTTTTTGGCATTGTAAGAATGCTCCTAGCTCCAACTTCTCGTTATTTACTAGAATATGGACCTTGAGATGTACTATGTTTTATTTTTATATAGAGATCAATTGACACAGTTGATGAAAGTATGACTATAATGAATAATTCACTGTCCACATGGTGAAATATTGAATTTTGACAGCAGTCCATTGAATTTTGACAATAGTCCATCATACATTACTTGGTTGCAAATTACAAAATTGTTTCCCTGATTGTCACAATTGGGAGTTTAGGTCAAAGTTCACTTTCTTTTGTCCTCTCTTAATTTTCTAATTCTTCATCTAACCGAGAAGTATGCTCATTTACTTGAGCATTTACTTTACATCAAAACAATTAATTATCAATCCTTGGAAATAAAGTGAGCTTGTTAGGCCTTCTGTAACTTGTTCATCATACCTTGTAGTATCTAAGGTCTAGTACCATGCTAGTATACAAAGCAATCAGTCCTTTTGGGAGTCAAAACAGAATGTAGATATGAATCTTTTTAGGGGAGAGAATTATTTTTTTATAGATTAGTTGATTGTCCATATATGACAGTTTTTCAAGTTCTTAGTTTATTCGAAGAAAAGTAATTGTTGTGCACTTTCTGATAATAATTTCTCAGTCTATAGTAAAATCTGGCACAATGTAGAATCTGCTCATATCGTTCTCTAATTTGAGCTGCTCATATGCAATTGTACTGTAACATGTCGTATCATTTTCTAATTTGAGCTACTGATATACAATATGAGAATAATGTTAAAGCATTCTAATAGTTTCATGTTGTTTTCAGGATCGTGACAGGCTGTGGTTTCAGTGGGGCAATTCCAGATGACTTAGGCAACCTTCCGTAACTATCATTCTTGTATGAAAAATGTTAAATTCTGTCATCTAGTTTTACAATTCTTAGTTACAATGTCCTATTTATTATTGTCATAATTCTGATTATCGACTGCGATAAATATTCACGACAGATTTACAACGATTTGGTGGGTTCGTATTAAGGCCAAATTAGCTGTTTTCATAACACAGCGATCAAGATCCGACTTCAGTGATCTCAAACAGAGATTTAATTGAATGACTCAAGTGGGCACATATATAAAAAAAGCATTTTTATTTATATGTATATTATTACTGCGAAAGCCAACATGTAGAGTGCAAGAACCTCAAATATCTAGTAATATCAGAAACTGAAAAGTTACTGATGAGACAACTACTATCTTGAGATAAAGTGGTAGTAGTGTAATATAAGGACCCGAAGCTAGTGACTTTGTATACTTTTTCTCTCTGTTCATAGGGCCTTGAATTCCAACAACTTTACTGGTGAAATACCAAATTTTTGGGTAATCTCTCCAAACTACACTGGATGGACCTTGCAAACAACTAGTTATCGGAATTTATACCTGTCTTAACTCCCAGCAGTCCAGGGCTGGATCGCTTGTTGAAGGCAAAACGTTTGTGAGTGTTTGCAAAATTCCTCTATCTCTCAGAATAGATAAAGAAGACAAGAAGTCGTTTCTTAGTCATGTTGTAAAGTCTACAAGTCTATAAATGGTCATATCTTGTTTTGCAGCCACTTCAATAAGAACAAGCTTTCAGGAACAAGTGAAGATGCTTCAATTCCCGCTGGTGCAACTGCAGATGCTTCTGAGGGACCTCAGCCTGCCACATGAACAAGTGAAGATGTTTCAATTCCCGCTGGTGAGATGATTATTTTGCTTAAAACGGACTAATTTATTGTTATATACGTGATTACATAAATTAATTAATGACTTGTATGTATACATTAGTCTCACACATATACAATCCTTTCCAGTAAAAGTTAAATCTCCTTTAATATGGTTTCATGTTAAGATAATTATTATACTAATCCATGTTATGTAATAATTGTCTCGTGATTTTAGTATTTAACTGGTATTTGGATATTGGGGTGAGTATTTTACTCAAATGGGATGGTCTTTGATTTTATTAATTCAGCAGAGGATGCAACAATCATTGAGGGTCTGATGAGGGATATTTGACGCTTCATGTCAAGGAGTATTTACTGAGTTGGAGCAGGAGATTAAACTAGAGGATGCAACAATCATTGATGGTCTGATGACGACATGCTGTTGTTGTGGAGTTTTCCTGGTTTTGCTGCTGCAGGTCTAAACACAAAAGACCAGATTTGAAGTGGAAACATGGGTAATGATCTGATGCTGTTTGGTATCTGACTTTGTGTACATGCAGCAGAATCATTCCTAGGGAGTAAGATGTTGTGAGACGAGTTCTAATTGGGGGCAGGAAGAGATTACATCAGTGACAGTTTGTTTGAATAAGAAGTAATTATTTGATTTACTATGCTGTATATGTACTGGCTATGTCACCTTGGAGAATGATAATTTTCTTGTCTTTTTATGTTATTGTTAGTTGTTGTTGTATGTATTGGTTGTTTGGATGTTGTAAATGACCAATTTTATTATCATTTTTTATTTAATACTTACATTATTTCACCAAAAAAAAGTTTGATCTTTTAATTAATTTACATGTAATATCATTTATATTGTACCTCAATGGCTGAAAAATCGTTTAGTATATAATTCATTGCAACATAAAAAAAAATGTTGCAATAGATTATAAACCCGATGCAATTACGAGTTACATAAATTTAAAAAGTGTTGCAAAGCAAAAGAGTAAATGTTGCTATAATTAGGAAATAGTGTTGCATTCATATATTCTAAGTGTTGCATTTGAAAAGTGTTGCATTTTCAAAACAAATGCAACACAAGTGAAAAGTGTTGCGTTTTATCCAAAAATGTTGCATAAAATGTTGCTTTAGGCTAATGCAACAAGACTTTAAGCAACATATTTAAAAGTGTTGCTTAAACCTTATAGCAACATTTTTATGGGTATATGCAACATTTTAAAGCTGTTGCAATAGACTCACTTTGTAGTAGTGTGGAGTCCATGAAGGCCTTTAGCCAGGATTCACGTGCTAGCTTGGCACTTGGCATTGGGTCTTCACAAGCCATTTTAGATTTACAGCAGTTTTAATGAACGTGTTCTACACTGAAAAGAAGATAAAACAAAACAATATAAGCAACTTATTGTTGTGATTTAAGTCTATATTAAATTGAATTTAAACTTGTAGACTCATGCATTTATATAATTGATCTCCCTCAAGAATTATATAAACGATCCCAAGACTCAATTTCCGTATATTGATAAGCCCACAGTTTGGCTAATTCCAATCGTTGGAACTCTTGGTCGATAGATTTCCGTAAATCCTATCTATTAGTCCATCTCAGTCACTGGAATATTATCGAGTGACCATGATGTTGAGATAAAATAAATCATCTGTTCCCACTTACCCGACGTAGAAGGGGTCATATTATGCCTACCGACGAAGAAGGGATTCATGGGAGGCTGATTTATAAAGACTAGTCTCAATTTTTGGTTATACGAGGAAGACCCCATCAACTTTTATTTATTCATATTAAGTGAACTAATATCTAGCATATGCGTGAATGAATTAAATAAAGTGATGGCTTTGCAATTGACATGTGACATCTGTATTGTCACAGAAAACTAACGCGTGACCTCTACATGAGTCAGTTTTCAGGCATGATATAGGTGGTTTGGTTTTTAGACGGAATATGATGCAAGCTATTATCGATGAAAGCATAAAGATAAATGCAATAAACGTAAATAAAAGTCCTAGTGTGGCCTATCCTACCAAAATAAACATAAAACAACTTGGAATCCACTGTTGGACCCTAGAAGCTTGTCTTGATGTTTCATCTTGGTCCTTGCAGCGGGAGTGAGCATCCGGTCTCCGTCTTCTCTTTGGTCTTCGCAAAATTACTAATTTAAATTACAAAAGTAATCCTAGATACATTCTAATTTAAATACAAAAGTAATTACATGGCAAAAACCCAAAACGGAGATTCAAGATCTCAAAATTACAAGCAAGACTGTGTCCCATCATTACGGTGACACAATCTTCTAAGGCCACACTAAGTTACAACCGTTTGCAAAAATTAAATACGTTATTGAAAGCATTCAAGGCATTCACAAGACGATAAATAAAATGCATCAACTAAATAAAAATTTATACATGACATAATACTGTTATTATGATTAATAAATTTATACCAAACCACCTTTTAAGATTAAAATTAAGTGACTATACCGTTTTAATCACCAATTTTAATAAACATATAATCCATTATTTTAAACTGTTTTAAAACAATATGTATCAAACGAGGGTGAACCGTTTCACTAAATAATATACTATTTCCGTATACAGTATATTATTTTAAGCCATGTGAAAATAAGAAACAAGTTATTTTCGAAAACAAACTGCCCGAAACGAGAGCACTCGATCGAGCAACAGGGGCACTCGATCGAGTGTCAGGGTCACTCGATCGAGTGCAGCAGGGCTCGATCGAGTGGCTCGTAAAAATTGCAAAACGCTGCACTTTTAAATTAAAACGAGTTTATAACTTGGATTTAAAACGTGTAAATCATAAATAAACAACAACAAAAGATTCACATATTGCTAAAAATATCGATTAATTAACAATATACAAATTCTAATCGAAAACAAGATCGATTTCTCACAAAAACTCACGCGGGGCCTGGTACGAGGGCACTCGATCGAGTGCAACAGAGACTCGATCGAGTGCCTAGGCAGATTGCACGGTTTTCTCAAATTTTTGATTTTATGAAAGACACAATTGTAAAATTTTCATGGCCTAAGGCTCTGATACCACTTGTGGGGAATAAAACGCGTATTCGCCCTTTAATTGCAGGATTATAATGAAAAATACAATCGTGAATATCGTCATAAGATTAAAAAGCATAAGAAAAGTAGTACAACCTTTAGTCCTCGCGCAAAAGGCCTAAGAACAGGAATTAACAGAAATTCCCTCCTATAACTTGCACCCAAGACTTAGAATGAGACGTGGCCGCGTGTGTTAGAAATCCTCTCCAACTGCCTTGAAATATTGGGAGAGCTATTGAGTTTTAGATGTGAGATCTGAGGTTTTGGGAAAAGAATGTCTCAAAACCCTAATTTTACCTTGAGATAATTTAACAGTGCACCAAGAGTAATTGATATAAGGAGAAGGACTCTCCTTATATACTACACTTGGCCGGCCGAAATTGGACATAGGGTAGGAGTGGGCTTTCCACTCTTACCTTATTCTAATTCGTGATTCGACTCATTTAGCTTTAAGTTGTTCGCGGTATTTTAATTATAAATCGTAACATGTTATCAGATATTAATACAGTCGATATATTAATAATGGTCTGACAAAATACGATATTGTATAATTACCCAAATTAATATAACTGTTTATATTAATACGCGAATACAACATTTAATTAAATATAACCGTTTATATTTAATTTACGAATTAATCTTGTAATCCGTATTAGCTAAAATTATTTAATCCGTATTAAATAATAATCTCAACATCTTATTGACTAATTTATTAGTCAATACCTCTGACTAACTGTTTAGTCGTATCCGGCAAAATGTGACTGTATTTTCATACCTTCACATCTCTCAAACGTGTCCTATAGGTGTGACGTATAGGGACCAGTTGATCACCGCCATCCGTATGACAATAACGTCAAACTTATCTAGCAAGCCAACCGTTATTGATAAACGTGGATCAACTGGTAATAATACAAAAGTATGCCCTTGTGATCCTTAAAGAGATTTAATAAGTCATTGTACTTAACTGTCAAGGACACCAGCCCCAACAAACCGTTAGGAAGGAGAGCCGGTTTCCCTACTGGTTGCCCAGTCGGGGGGTCTTTCAATCCAACTATTTAGGAAAACGAACTAAGAGTCATCCAATGCCTTAGATGATCAAACCACAACTCAAGCAACATAACCATTAACTTCAACATGCATATCTGACACTGTACCAATCTCTAAGGCAAGCAGATATAACATCAAGCAAAGAGGTTCAGCGGTCAACTTAAGACATAACCTAATTACCAAACATTCAGCAAGTATAAAGGTTCAGAGGCGACATCTTAACGCATAACCTAGATACCAAGTTCAAAATATCAAGCGAGGACTCAGAGGCGAAAACTCAACGCATGGACCGGCTATTACAGAACACTAGACTCAGAGGCGAAAACTCAACGCATGTTCTAGCATTCAATTCACTATCACAAGTAAGGAACTCAGAGGCGAAAACTCAACGCATGTTCCCCTACTACATCACAAGGTACTAAACTCAGAGGCGAAAACTCAACACATGTTCTAGCACCAAACACCTGCACTCCAGGTAAGGTATGACAACCTGACTGCCCCGTCGTGCAGTTGCTCTACTCGTCAGACTCAGAGGCCAGCTTAAGGCATGTCCTGACGCGATCACACATACATGTCTGGACTCAGAGGCGGAAACTCAACGCATGTCCCAGACACGACAAACAGACATGTATGGAACTCAGAGGCGAAAACTCAACGCATGTTCCCATACACGACAAACAATCTACGTATTAAGTTCAGAGGCCAGCTTAAGGCATAACTTAATACGCATCAAAACAATATCATCCAAGTCTATGAACTCTTCTAAAGTTCTACCTTTAACTTCTAATCAACACTTAATTGACCCCGGGAACTAAGATGAGGGAGAGCCGGTTTCCCTTTCGGTTACCCGACCGGGGGGTCTCTATCCTTACTCCATTCCCGAACCCAATATAATGTTGCCCATCCTCCGGGGACCTCAAATACATGTCACGGATATACGAAACGAGTTTCAACCAAAACCGATTAACCATTTGAAAGTTACGATTAAATTACAAAACTCAAAATAGCCTACAGGGGTCCCCAGCCGGTCGGCAGGCAGCCGGTCGGCCGGCTGGTGACCTCTCAGCCTTCCCTTTCACTTTTGCACAAAACAACACGTGCACTACAAAACAATGCTCTCTTTGCGACGAAATTTTCCGTCGCAAAAAGGGTGAAATCCGTCGCAAATGATGTTTTTGCGACGGATTTGCGACGGACTGCATCTGTCCCATATTTTTGTCGCAAAATGTTAATTTGCGACGGATTTTTCCGTCGCAACATATTTGCGACGGATTGACCTCATTTTGCGACGGACTGACCTTGACCAAAAGTCAAGGTCAGTCAAGATTTGCGACGGAATTTCCGTCGCAAATGGTCCTCTTTGCGACGGCAGTTCGATAAAACGTATAGGTGTGCACGCTCATATTCGTTATCCTCCAAAAACCTTTCACGACACTTTCCAGAAGTTGTGCCATCATGATCTTGAAATATCTCAGGCAAGTTAGATTGTGTCGGCTTTTTTGAACCAACGTCAAGGTCCTTTGCCTTGGTGTCTATATGATCTTCAAAGTATAGGGAACAGAAATTTGCTATTTCCTCAATTAAATATGCATTACATATAGACCCTTCAACATGAGCTTTATTTTTGATTTTCTTTTTCAAATGATTCAAAAACCTACAAACTAATTAATTTAGAATGAAAAATATGATGAAAAATATGTATTATGTAATATAAAGAATTGAATAAGGATGATGACATTACCTCTCGAAAGGATACATCCACCTATATTGCACAGGACCACCCACTTTTACTTCATAGGGCAAATGAATAGGTAGGTGTTCCATTGAGTTGAAAAAAGAAGGTGGAAGGATTTTCTCTAATTTGCAGATAATCTCCGCAATGTTATTTTCGAGACTTGTAATTTTTTCAATCTGTACTGATGAAGTACACAAATCTCTGAAAAACTGACTAATTTCAGTTATGGCATTCCACTCATTTTTTGGAAGAAGATGTCTCAAAGCAACTGGGAGTAATCGCTCCATGAAGACGTGACAATCATGACTTTTCAAACCGTGTATCTTCAATTCATTCATATCGACACACCTTCTCAAATCTGAAGCATAACCGTCGGGAAACTTCAGTTTGTATACCCATTCACATAGGACCTTCTTTTGTTCCTTTTTCAAAACGACCGAATCCCCTTTTCTTCTACTCGAACAAAGAAGTAACATGTCTTTCTCTGCATTTGAGTTTAATTTCGTTTTTCCTTTCACGTCCATGACAGTGTTAATTATTTGCTCGAAGAAATTTTTCTCAATATGCATGACATCAAGGTTATGTCGAATTAGTAGCGTGCTCCAATAGGGAAGCTCCCAAAAGTTGCTTTGTTTCCACCACCCAATCCGTTTCCCTTTAAGCAAATTCAGTTCACCTTCAGATCCATCCACAATTTTCGGTAGATGTTTGACACAATCCCATACTTCATTGCCTGTTAACCTCTTCGCAGCAACATCGTGCTCAACTTTCCCTTTTCTAAAATGCACCTTATCCTTACGAAAAACATGATTACTGTCGATGACAATCAAACCAACTCCATTTTTTGCCATGTTGTAGCCAAATTGACTTAGTCTCATTTTTCATACAATATGGACATGCATGCTCACCTTGAGTTGTCCAACCAGATAACATGCCATATGCAGGAAAGTCGTTGATCGTCCATAGGAGTGCGGCTCTAAGATCAAAGTTTTGCTTCAGGGAAACGTCATAGGTTAAGATCCCCGTCTCCCATAATTGCTTCAACTCGTGAATAAGAGGCTGCAAATAGACGTCAAGGTTTTTCTTTGGATTGTGGGGACCGGGAATAAGTAATGTTAAGAGCATAAACTGTCTTTTCATACAAAGCCAGGGTGGTAAATTGTATGGAGTAAGTATCACCGGCCAACATGAATATTGCTTCCCGAATTGACTAAACGGTGCGAAACCATCAGTGCAAAGTCCAAGACGGACATTCCTAGGCTCAGATGCAAAATCAGGATGCAGCCGGTCAAACTGTTTCCAAGCCTCCCCGTCACTTGGATGAGACATTGTTCCACTAACACGAGGGTTTTCATAATGCCAACGCATATCGCCCGCGATGTGCTTTGTGGCATAAAAGCGTTGCAACCGTGGTCCTAATGGAAAATAAGTTAAGAACTTTTCGGGAACTCTTTTGCCATTTGCATTTTTCTCTAATTTGTACCTATTCGTACCACATTTTCTGCACTTATCAAGGTGAGCGTCGTCCATCCAGAAAAGCATACATCCTACCGAGCAGGCATCTATCTTCTGATGGGGAAGTTGAAGAGCTTTAAGAACTTTTTTGGTTTCGTAGTAGTTACGCGTCATAAGATTATTTTCAGGAATCATATCTCCGATATATGACGCAAAACCATCTACACATTTTTCAGCTAAGTTGAATTCACATTTTAAAGTGATCAACCTTGAAGCCGACTGTAGCAATGTCATACGACTTCCTACATAAAGAGGTTGTTCGGCATGTTTTAGCATTTGGAAGAAAGCTAATACATTAGGATTTGGAGATTCATCGACTACCTCGGCGTTTAGAGCATCTTCCCTAATTTGATCAATGCTATCGCGTAACGCATCTTCTACCATATCTCTATAAGGATTGTCGGAGTGCATTGATGAGCTTCCCTCTTCCTCAACGGAGAATTTCTCTCCGTGACACACCCAATCGTAGTAGTTATCACAAAACCCTCTCAAACCAAGGTGTTTCCGTACTTCTTGCTCAACTAAATACTTTGTATTCTTACACTTAGAACATGGACACCTAATTTCTCTATTCCTAACGTATTCGTCTTGTTGCTTAACATAGTTAATGAATTCATTAACACCAATTACGAAATCCTGCCTTATTTTTTTCCTAGAATACAACCTTTCATACATCCATTTTCTTTCTAATCTCTTCATAGTAAATCTACATATTTTAAGAAACAATAACAACAACTAATTAACAACAACAATTAAATAACAACAACTACATATATATATATATAACAACAACTAACAACAAAAACTAGTTAACAACTTATTAACAACAATAACAATTAATTAACAACAACAATTAAATAACAACTACATATATAACAACAACTAACAACAACAACAACAACAACAACAACAACAACAACTACAACACCAACAACAACACCAACAACAACACCAACACCAACACCAACACCAACACCAACACCAACACCAACACCAACCTGCAAAAAAAAACAATTTACATATATTGGTCTGGGGTCCTTATCTCTCCAGCCTAAACCCATCTTTGAATCTTTCATACCATTAGTAAACACTCTTATATTTTCTTAATTGTAATGAGACAAAAATTGGGCAGCACTTCCCTATTGTTCTCCAAATACATTATATAGAATGTATTTGGAGAACAATAAGGAAGTGTTGCCCAATTTTTGTTTCATTACAATCAAGAAACTATAAGAATGTTTACTACCTAATTGGCATGAAAGATTCAAAGACAGTCCCAAAACGGGGACTATTCAACAATTACACCTAATGTGTAATTATTGAACGGGTACTATTCAAGAATATTCTAAAAAAATCAACAACACTAACAATCAACAACAATGCAAATTTTATATCAAAAAACAATCGTCCTAAACAACTTAACAACAATATGCGACGGATTTGGGACGGAATTAGCTACTAACCTAATATCACTAACCACCTAACAATACTAACTAAACTAATCAAATAACAATTAAACTAAACTAACTATTCCTAATAACAATAAAAAAACAATAATACGGAATTTGCGACGGAATTTTGCGACGGATTAAACATAAAAAATTAAGACGGTATATTAATAAAGTTAGTAAACATACATAAGAAAGAAAGAAGTGGCGGCGGGAAGGTGGCGGCGGTGAGGTGGTGACGGCGGTGAGGTGGCAGGTGGAAGGGAGAAGAAAGGAGAAGGAGGAGGAAGGAGGAGGAAGGAGAAGGAGGAAGGAGGAAGGAGGAAGGAGGAGTGGTGGCGTGGCGGCGGCGGCTCCGGCGACGGCGGCGGCGGGGGATTGTAGGGGGTAGGGTAGGGTGGTAGGGTGGTGGTGTGGTGGTGAATCAAATCGCCGATCGCTTTAGGGTTTTCTTTTTTTTTAATTTTGAAATCGATTTGGGGAAAAGAAGGAGACCCGCGGGGTCTGTATAAAAAAGATTTGCGACGGAATTTCCGTCGCAAATCTGGTCAAGGTCAAATCTTGACCAGATTTGCGACGGAAATTCCGTCGCAAATATTGACTCCTGCGACGGAATTTCCGTCGCAAATCTGGTCAACATTTGACCTTGACCAACTTTTGGTCAAGTCTGGTCAATATGTTTGCGACAGAAATTCCGTCCCAAAAGTCAATATTTGCGACGGAATTTCCGTTGCAAACTTTCCCGCCATTTGACTTTCACTTCGCGGGTCTGGGAAATTCAGGTCCGTCGCAAATTCCGTCGCAAAAAAAAAATCCGTCGCAAAGTCCGTCACAAAACTAATTTTGCGACGGAATTTCTGTCCGTCGCAAATTTTCCGTCGCAAGGGCAGTATTTTTTTGTAGTGGTGGACTCCCAGCCGGTTGGCAGGCAGCCGGTCGGCCGGCTGGGAACCCTATTCCCTAGCCTTCGCAAGTTTCGTAACCCAAATCCCAAAGGCACTCCCAGCCGGCTGGCAGGCGGCCGGTCTGCCGGCAGGGATCCCTTTCTACTTAAGGTTTTTCGCAAAATACAACACACAAGAGACTACCAGCCGGTCGGCAGGCAGCCGGTCGGCCGGTTGGCAGTCTTAAGCCAAAAATCTCAAAACTCATAAAACACGAAATAGCACTCCCAGCCGGTCGACCGGCTCAGAGAGCCTGATACGAAAAATCGCGATTTCAGCCTTCCTCAAAACTAAATCATTCAACACCAAAACTTACAAATCGATTCATGTGATGTTTACTCAACATTAACAAACACCAAATACTACTAATCTATCAGCACATAAGTCCCATAACAATCCTCAAACGATCATTTCAATGTATCCGTCTTAACTTTGAGAAAACTGAAAATGGCATATGAACATATAACAACATCATGAGGCATGGATTTCTCACATAAGGACAATCCTAGGCATGCTTCTAAGTTCAATAAACATGATCCTTTGAACAAAATCAGAAACTTTAAGGTGAAACACAACAAAAGTGCTAATATACACATAAAGGCCGAGTTATCTCATTATCGTCTCCTTGCAAGCTTTTCCAGCTAAAGATCCTCATCAACCAAGTAGCTATCGACCTCCGGATCGTCTAAGCCCACTCCTACAAACAAAGAAAACGGAATTTAGGACAGAAACGATTCCTTACCAAAATGGACAGATTTTTCGAAGTGAAAGAAATGGAAAACTAAAGTGATAGATGGCTTGGAAATTGAATGAGGATTCCGAAAATGTTATCGTTACCTCAAATCGATGGACGGATGATGAAGAATTTCTCAAAAAGAGATGAATAAAATGGAGGTTTTGTGAAGAAACTAAGTTACTGTAAAATGAATTCTTGAGGAAGGAGTTATGTCGACATATGATTTAAGTAGGGTACAAGTGGGTCGTCCTTTCCGTATTATGAAACGGGTTAGGAAATTAGAACGGATATTTAAGTCGGGAACTTAACCTTGCCAAGTTTGTATTCGTCTTAAGGACTTGAGGTTCTTAAGACGGATCTTACTTATTAAATTAAAATCTTTCGATATAAATTATTAAAATATTATTTTGTTACAACCGCCCCTTCCATCACACCACTTCTTCCATGGCCATATCACAAGTCCCATATCACAAGACCCATTTCACAAGACCCATTTCACAAGCCCCGTTCTCCACGATAATCAATAATAAACAATCAATCACAATACAACCAAGATTAAATATATCAATCACATAATGATTGACCTCATGTCATAACACGACCACAGACATAAATATTCCCCTACCTCAATTGCAGAAGGGCAACCGAACAGCTGCTAGAATTATTCCACCTCGAACTCGGATCCTATAAATAGTATTTAATATCAACATTTAACCATACTACCAACCACTACTAAAATTATTCGATCATGTTCATAATTGATACAGTTATCCCACACTGTAATTACACATATCAACATACTCATATCCATACCCATTAATATTAACTTCTTATTCATATCAACCATCATTAGCCAATTAAAACTTACTAAATATAGACTTACTATATATAGACTTACTATATATAGCATACGATTAATTACTCAATTATTATAAAATTCATAACAATAACATAGACAATACAATAACAATTCACATTAATAGTAATAACCATGATAATAATTATACTATACATGCACTAACAACAACTTATAATAATAAGAATAATAACATTAGTCAATGCCAGCATCAAATACACTAATACTAATATTATTATCATACACAGCCGCTTACATAAGTATACTTACACAACACAACAACCCCTGACCGACTCCAAAACAGCCCCCCATTTACCCACGATCTCCGCCCGAACAGCAACTCCACCACGGTGGCTGCCTACCTTGCACCTTGGTGCACCCCCAGGTACCACCCACTGACCCTGAACCAACAACACGGCCCCTGGGTTGCCCCTGCAACAGACACGGCAACAAGAGCAACAACCTAATCCCGACACCGTGGTCTGTTGCAGCCCTCTTCCCGACGCCACCGTGACTAGCCCGGTCCCTGACAACTGCCACCCCTGGACCCAACCCCAACTACGAACTACCACCTACCTCTTTCACCCATTAGCCACCTCCAGAAGCCACCATGGCCACCACCACGACACTTCTAAACCGCCTGCACACACAACCCCTGTTTAGAAAGTTCAGAAATCCGTATCAGCCCCCTTCCTTCTCATGGTGATTTCTCTCACCACCATGCCCCACACCACTTCTGGCCACCACCGTTGTCACCACTGACCCACGGTGGTTCCAAGGGTGGTACTGTTGGAAACTGAGGTAGTCATACTAGCTAAGTTCGTATCATTAGTCATGCTAAAAGTCTAATTAATCTCTTATTAATATAGTTTAAACGATTTAATCTTATGCATGCAAAATAAAAGCGGAAAAAGAAGAATCGTATTCTTACAACCGGTCCGAAATATGCTAAGGACGATCCTCCAAAAGCAACCAAGTAAGCTTGCCTCCAATGAGTGAGCACCAAGACCTTACCCTTAAATCGAACCCAAAACCGAACCCGAGCTAGGAGACGGGTTAAGGCCAAAAACCGTACACTAATACTAACAATAGTATTGTAGATTATATTATAAAGATAATAATATAGAGGTTTATTAAGACTTTCTTACACTAGAAATAAACTAGGTTTTTCATTAGTCTTCTTAATATGTGAATAACAACATATTTATAGAATGGGATGGTTGGGTGGGTTTGGCCGTGGGACACAAGGTCTAGGGTAGTGAAAGAGTCAACTTGTGTCTTGCACTTGACCTTAGGCATTAAGTCTAATTACTTAATATGTCTTTAGGGTAATTAATCCATATTTAAACCCTTAAAACATTACCACCACAACCGGCACTTATAAACGTAAAATGCACTTTCATTTTACGTTTTATAAGTTGTACAATTTAGGTAACATCTTATGTTACATGACAATTGTATTAATTTAAAATATAAATTTATCATGTAAATAATATTTCTAAATTAATTAAATCACATTTAGCAAATCATCGAGTTGATTCGAAATCATTGTCTCAACATATGGTTATCATAATAATCGTCGATACGATATATTAACAACGTTTGTCATAACCATGAACCATTCATTATACTAATTTCGATATTTCATAAATATCGATTAATACTTGACAATTGATACATTTCAATTTCAAATATAAATCTTACCTTAAGATTCAACCTCTAATTTCTCAATATACGGTTTTAATAATATCGATCAATCTGTATCCTATACAATTAATCAATATACGATTAAGGGGTTAGTCCTAAAGGTGTGACCTAAAGGGATCAACTGACCACCACCGTCATACGACAGTAATGTTAAACTCTAGTCAGCCAATCATTACCGATTAATGTTGGTCAGTTGACTATATTAATATTGGATCATCCCTTGCATATTCTTTTCATAAGATTTATGACAATGATATTTTATCATTGTTGTGATCGCACTATTGTTGAGGACACATTTCCCAACAATCTCCCACTTGTCCTCGACAAGTGTGCGTCACCAATTCTCTTGTCCTATTACATCATCTCCCACTCAATGCAAGGTGTCTTCCAGGTCGTACTTGCATTTGATCATATCTTGAGCGGTTTTCTCGATCTGGAGATTTAACTGTTTTGACCGGAATTATCTACCATAGATACCTTCTGAGCGTGGCCACGCATTTTCAGTTAAACTTCTCCTCGAGTGGCCCTGAGATTTAAGACAACCCTGACAAGGGGTTGGACAATTCCTATCCTACTGTTCCCTTCGACTAACACAGTCCATCATGACCCAAAAGAAGCCCATTTGACCCCTTTAACGGTTGATCGTAGAGCTAAAATCAAAGCCAATCTGAACTGTGCCACCTTGGGCAAACAGTCTCAAGTCTAAGAATCGACTTATGTGAATAATATAGTAGCTCTCGCCACGACCGGGCTAATTATAAAATTTCCAGAACTCTATAAGCGGTCACTATATGCCCAACAGAGTGTTACACAGTCTGCCGATGTGATCGACTAGTCATCCCATATGACTCTATGACTTTTGAACTTGGCATCAATCGCCTCACATTGTAGTCGCTTCGAGACGTCACCTCATATAAGCGACTATGGGCTATACTAAGTTAATCCAGTTCACTTATGGGGTTCAAATTGTCTCTTACAACCCATTTGGATTTCACAAAGTATAAATTGTGAGTTAATATTAATAATAATAACTCAAACGATAAGAGTGATTGTTATGTGCGAACAATCAATACGATATTGTTGCTCCACATAAACAATCTTTGATGATCATACATCAATTTGTATTAATGGTTTGTTATGTGAATATACCCTATCTTCACATCTTTTAAACCTACAAATTTCGGTTTCCTTTTGACTCATATTATCTTGTATAATATGATCTAATTCAAGTACACTTCAAGTCTCTTATACTCGACTCGAGTCTCCTTACTTTAAGGAAGCTCCTACTGTTTTCTCAAAAAACTCATGACATGTCATCCATATGTACATAGTCATATTGTACTAGAATCTATATTGTAGTTAACCTAGATTCGATCATGACATGTCATCCATATGTACATAGTCATATTGTACTAGAATCTATATTGTAGTTAACCTAGATTCGATCATGACATGTCATCCATATGTACATAGTCATATTGTACTAGAATCTATATTGTAGTTAACCTAGATTCGATCCATTAGTTCTCCTCGAGAACTTATATCGAAATAGGGCTTTATTTCAACTTATGGCATTTTGATCAAGGTTATATAAATTAACATTTTCATATCTCGGATTTAAATCCAAACCTTGTAATCTGATCAGTGACGTTTCATTATCATATAATAAACTCACTTATGATTTATGTTCTTAACATACATTCATCTAGAATTGAAAAACTTATATTCTTTAACCTTTAAAGAATCACCATTCTCTCTAAATGGTAGGTTTCGTTTCTTTAATAACTTTTCTCCCACTGAATTTCATATCACTATCTCATAGTCTAATAACTCCCACTATCTTCATAGTGATTAGGTAATATCTTTAAACATCTTCTCAACTCATAACGAACATTTCATTTTGATTTACTTCAAACATTTTCTCAACTCGTAATGAACATTTCATTTTTGATTTGCTTCAAACATTTTCTCAACTCGTAATGAACAATTCATTTTGATTTTCTTTCCCACGGAAAGAATCTTAGTATTATCATGAGAACGGGAGACGATTTCTCCTCTATTATCTTTATAAAACAGAAACATTAACATCATGGAAACGATTTCCTTCCGTTAACTCTTGCGGTTCCCTTTGTCCTCCCTAGGAACTAATGACATCTTATGAAACATTTCCTTTTGTGTCCTCGCGTAGTTTCTTCTGTGTCCTCTCGTAGTTTCTTCTATCCAATCTCTTAGAGTTCTTCTCAAGGACTCCTTATAGGACTCTTCTCTAAGATCCTATGTTTATTTCATTGGTTTACGGGCGTAGAATTTCTCCCACTCTATCCTTTAAAATAACCGTTATTTTAAGAAGGATATCATTTTGCCCGTCTACAATGTATTGGATAAAGGATTATGTGAGTTGTGAGACATTAGTTCTCTCACTCGTTTTAAGGTAATCATCTTATAACGAACTGATGTTCTTATGTTTGAATTTGAAGTATTTCACGGGATGCAATTCTCGTTTTTAAGTAAGTCGTACTACTTTTATAATGATCCTATCATATTACTCATGTCATATATCTATAAAAGCATTTTAAAACAACCAAATATTTTTGATTAAGAACAAAAGGATGACTTGGGTTGAAAACCAAGTCACCACTATTACAACCATTGTTTCAACAATATTCTTGTCATACAAGAAATACAAAGTTCTTAAAATTAAAATGCAAAAAGAAAGAAGACATCAAATGAAAATTAGAGCCATGCTCTTCATGTCTTCAATCTCGGATGCTACCTTAGCCATCCATGGAATGAGCTTCAAGCTCTCCTTTCCTTTCTCCTTGCCCTAGTTCTTGGAAGGAGTCCCTTTAAAACAATTTAAAAGGGTTAGCATTAACAACTTGTATCATTATACAAAGGTTAATGTTATAACATGAATTTAAACAAGAATTATTACCAAAAGAGTGAACTTTTCAAGCTTTAGGTCGGCCAAATACATTGGACAATTCCGTTTCCAATGCCCTATCTTCATGCAATAATGGCATTTATTTTCAACCTTTGAAGATGATGTGGTCAAGGATGACATTTTCCCTTTTCCTTTACCATTTCCTTTTTCACGCTTCCTATTGCTCTTATTCTCAAGATTAAGTGTGTTCTTCTTAGGACTTCGAATAAGTCCAAAATCCCTCCTTTCCCGCGAATGCGATTTAAGGACGCGAAGAAATCGATTTATTATGACAGATTCAGGAGCTCGCATCCATTTAGTTTGCAAGATTTCGGATGAAACAACCGACTTAATCACATGAGAATTCGAAAGTTGATCCTTATAAGAATTTGGATCAAAACAAGCAGAAATTACTTCATGAAGCAAAGTTCTAGGAGTTCGATAAAACATATTCTTAAGCTTGGTGTAAATCTCATTTGCCGTGCTTAACATAATCATTCTGACTCGGAGATCCGGCTCCAAAGTGAAAATGATTATGTCTCTAAGAATATTTGACTCCTTCATATAGGCCTCATAGGCCTCACGAATCTCAATCGTGGAGTGAGCAGTAGGAACAGGAGGAGCGGCTCTTGTAAGGAAACAAATCTTATTGTCACCTTCCGCAGCTAAAAGTAATTGGGATTCCCAATCTTTGAAATTGGTGCCTTGCTTCCTAAGCTTGCAACGATTCATGAAAGATTGGAGCAATGAGTCGTGTTGTGGGAGTGGAGGAGCGTTATTTGCCATTGATTGATAATCGAAAAAGAACTACAATTGAAAATAAGGAATTAAAACACAATTATCGTTTTAATAAACTTGTAAATTTTAAACAAGTTAAACATCTACTTAATGACCTCTTACCCAATTAAGTAAATGATCCCGAGACCCAAATACATACTAACTCGGGCACGGTTTAGCCGATACATCCCTCATTAATATGACTCGGTAGATTAACCCCTTAATCGATTCTACTTTTAGAACTCTCGGTCGATAAAATTACTCTAATTCTTATCTTAGCCCGAACTTATTACCACTACGGTGGCTCGAATACCGTCGTCGAGATCGACCAAATTTCAAGAAAAACGTAATCATATTACCCCACTTCACCAACGTAATAAGGTTTGCACCCCGGTTTAGCCGAGCCTACTCCCTTATGAAGAAGATCCTTCGCGGGTCCTTTACTTTTTGGTAAGGCTATGTCTCGATTTTTAAATAACGTAAGAGATCTTGTCAATTTATTATCTATCTCCTTTAAGTGAACTAATTCGGTGAATTATCGATAAATTTAATTGACACGGTCGATAAAATCGATAAAATGCATGAGTTTGAATGACGATTTGGCTATGCATGCAACATGATAAGCATAAATAAAAGCATAAATAAAACCCTAGTATGGCCTTTCCTAAAAAAAAAAAAAATTAAATGTAAAATACAAATTCGGAAACCAACTCCTTTGGTCCCTTGAACTTCACACGCGGCACGCATCCCAAGGCAACTCCTTCTTGGTCGGAACTCCTTTCCGAAATGGCACCGTCTTCAAGGATCTCCGGAATTACAAATAATTACAAATTTTCTATCTATTTTATACATTATAAATTAAAATAAAACAATAAAATAAAGTGATACGAGATCACATTAAATTACAACCGAATCGATAAACCCTTACATTACGGGAATTATCGACTAAAGTCTAAGGCCATACTAAGTAAATTACATAATTCAAAATTACGTAAATAAAATATGACATTCATAAATAATAATTGAATATGCAATGCTTATGTAAAATGCAAAACCTAAGCCAAATCGTCCTATTTAAACACGTTTTAAATATCGTTATTCGTAATAACCCGGTTTTATGGAATAACGTGATTTAAACAATTTTAAAATCACTAATCACTCTATGAATCACCATTCATGATTTAGTTAAGTTTCCTAACACATTTTAGGATTCAAAATTTAGTCTTACTCAAATTTCGAAAATTAACTTAACTTATTTTAATATTGTTCGGTTTTAATCGGTTTTACGGGAAATAGCATTAAAATAATCAAACGAGTCATAAAAATTTCGAAAATTCAAAATTCAAAATTTTGAACATACTGAAAATTTTCTAAAACTTCAGATTCTTAAAATTAAATATTTTCGAAATATACTCATTTATTTAGTAAAATAAGCCGTGTGCATGCAACATTAGTCGAAAATTCAAAAGTATTCCAAAAATTATGAAATAAAATACCAATATAATTTTTACATCTTCCTAGACACTCAAAGTATCTGAAAAATGCATGAAAAAACAGATGCACACTGTTTTAAATCTGAAAAGTAATTATGACTCCTTCAACACACAATCTTAACTTTAATCTTTTAAAATTAAAACTTAAAGTTTCAGAAACTTTTGGCACTAAATAAAAATATGTTGATGATCATACATAATATGACTAATATGGGTGAATTATTCGGACCATTTAAGCAACATTTACTATTTTTAATAATTCGTGTCATATATTACGCGATTTTACCGATTAAAATCATTTCTCATGCAATATTCGAGATTAAAAGCTCAAAATTCACATGCATGCTAGAAATAATATATGTGACACTATATTAAAATATTATGGTCAAATTCGAACTTAAACTATTTAAGCTAAAGTATGTCACTAATATTACGATTTTTACGATAAAAATCAATATTCATGCAATATTAACGAAAAATTTCTGGAAAATTCATCATATATTTTAAATATTGCATGTGACATCTACAAAAAAAAATTTTTTTTTTTATATAGTTAAATTCATAATATAACTATTTATCCTATATTTAACTCAATTTATGACTATTTTAACAATTAAAATCATAAACCATGCATAAAACTTCAATAATTTCAAAAATTATTTATATTCATAATATGTTAAATGCATGTGAGAACATATTTAAAATTCATGGCCAGAAATATTATTTAGCTATTTTTCCCAACCTAAAACATTTTTAACCGATTTAATACACAAATTAAACATTTTAATTACAAAGATGAACAATATTATTCCATAAATCATCAAAATGACTTAAAACTATTTTAAGACCAGAAAGTATACATGCAATATGATTTTCGTGCATATCCTATATGTACTACTCATTTTCGTTTTTAATTAAAATCGTATTTTCTCGCAAAAACGTATAAAAATCGAGTTGCATGCAAACAACCTTATGGCTCTGATACCAATTGTTGGAAACTGAGGTAGTCATACTAGCTAAGTTCGTATCATTAGTCATGCTAAAAGTCTAATTAATCTCTTATTAATATAGTTTAAACGATTTAATCTTATGCATGCAAAATAAAAGCGGAAAAAGAAGAATCGTATTCTTACAACCGGTCCGAAATATGCTAAGGACGATCCTCCAAAAGCAACCAAGTAAGCTTGCCTCCAATGAGTGAGCACCAAGACCTTACCCTTAAATCGAACCCAAAACCGAACCCGAGCTAGGAGACGGGTTAAGGCCAAAAACCGTACACTAATACTAACAATAGTATTGTAGATTATATTATAAAGATAATAATATAGAGGTTTATTAAGACTTTCTTACACTAGAAATAAACTAGGTTTTTCATTAGTCTTCTTAATATGTGAATAACAACATATTTATAGAATGGGATGGTTGGGTGGGTTTGGCCATGGGACACAAGGTCTAGGGTAGTGAAAGAGTCAACTTGTGTCTTGCACTTGACCTTAGGCATTAAGTCTAATTACTTAATATGTCTTTAGGGTAATTAATCCATATTTAAACCCTTAAAACATTACCACCACAACCGGCACTTATAAACGTAAAATGCACTTTCATTTTACGTTTTATAATTTGTACAATTTATGTAACATCTTATGTGACATGACAATTGTATTAATTTAAAATATAAATTTATCATGTAAATAATATTTCTAAATTAATTAAATCACATTTAGCAAATCATCGAGTTGATTCGAAATCATTGTCTCAACATATGGTTATCATAATATTAACAACGTTTGTCATAACCATGAACCATTCATTATACTAATTTCGATATTTCATAAATATCGATTAATACTTGACAATTGATACATTTCAATTTCAAATATAAATCTTACCTTAAGATTCAACCTCTAATTTCTCAATATACGGTTTTAATAATATCGATCAATCTGTATCCTATACAATTAATCAATATACGATTAAGGGGTTAGTCCTAAAGGTGTGACCTAAAGGGATCAACTGACCACCACCGTCATACGACAGTAATGTTAAACTCTAGTCAGCCAATCATTACCGATTAATGTTGGTCAGTTGACTATATTAATATTGGATCATCCCTTGCATATTCTTTTCATAAGATTTATGACAATGATATTTTATCATTGTTGTGATCGCACTAATGTTGAGGACACATTTCCCAACAGGTACCATCTCCCTCCTATCTCTCCTACAACCACCGCAACAACCGCCCAAACCTCACTGCCCTACACGCCCTGTTCTGTTTCTACTCTTCCCCTTATACCATGTTCACGCCTGTACCCTAGTTTTTCCCGGCCACCACCAACCTTCTTACCACCCCCAATACCACCTACCCACACACCACTACCAGCACTCACGACCCACCACAAGAAATAGACCAAAATATGCACGAATAAGCAACAAAATGCGACAGACTACAACACGCATCAGCATCAGCACCGAGTATTAGTTATGTTTACTATTGACATTCACGGTTGTTTTAGTGATGGTTATAGCAGTCCTATGGTGATTTAAAGATGATAAACATGTTAAGCATACTACCAACACTACATACGACCTTAGTATCCAAATGTAAAGATATGGGAAGGTATTATAATTCGCTTACAAAATTGATGCAGTGCACGTTAAAACCGTAATGGTGAGGCCTGCTTATTGCTGCGTTTTCTTCCATCTTTCTTCCCAATTTCACACTAGGGTTCTTGCTATAATGGAGTATGGAGACAAAGGAGAGAGTAGGGTTTGTTTTTACGTTCATGGAGGCAGAAGGTAAGGTAGTTTATTTAGGGTTTGTGTTGGAGTGTATATGTCGATGTATATGTTTTTGGGGTGTGGAGTACTATTAGGGTTTACATACTAGGTTTTGTTGGGTTTGTATAGCCATGGTTCACATAGTTTAGTCGAGTCCAAGCCCAACACGTTGCTCATGACTTATACTCCGTTCCCGACCCGTAACATAAAATTACACTATATGTAACTCAATACAATTAATTACAAATTTAATATAACCTATGTATGAAAATAGTGTTACAAGTCCACGAGACATATTAAAATAATTATCGTACAAACTAGCAATTAAATACGTATCAAATAAATTATAATTATATCTCGTCCCGACAAAATATATAGAAAAAACACTCACCATCACGAACTATGAAACTATGAAAAATACGGAGTATTACAGTCTTTCCTCCTTAAAAAGAACTTCGTCCCGAAGTTCACTATCCCATTGTGAAAAAAAAACTGGCCACTAGGCACGCAACAAACACAACCACCTAACTTCAAAACTAACAAGGTAGTTTTTCTTAACGAAATGTCACATTCTACACTCGTTAAGAAAACTTTGTCCCCAAAGTTTAACGTATCACTAACTTAAAGGGTACATCACGAAACACAATAAAGTGCAGAACAGAAGTAACAGGGTTATCAAGTATATTCAACAATCACGACATACCGATTAGCCATGCCATAACAACTAGCCATATCCTAAATCATTAAGATTTTCAATCCTATCCTCCTTAAAACATGGTTACGTCCCCGTAACCCCGTTATGGTAATCCCAGCTCATTACTCCGTATTACTCCTTACTTTATCTCATACAATCTTACTCCAAGTAACCAAGGATCGTACTCCTCGTCGAATCTAGGACCAAAGGTAAGGGGTGAGTGAACTGGCGAAATGAACCGCAAAACAATATTTTCATCTTAATATCAGTATCAATATCGTCAAAGATTCACCGAATCGTGCTCAACACTTAAAGCATGAACTTTAAGCTACTCACCCCCAAGTTAAAATCAAGGAGAACGACTATATAAAAAAAAATAATACCAATTATCCACAACCAATATCTATCAATCCGCTGTTAACCGTATTGTAACACCCCAAGTGTATGAGAGGAATGTTGTCCCACATCGGTAGAATGTGAGGCTTGTGATATGTTTATAATAACTTCCACCCACCACTTAGTAACAAGGCCTTGTGCTTTTGGGCTTAAGTGAGGACAAATAATGGGCCCAAAGGCATACCTCCCATTCTATTGGGGGTGTGTTACGACCGTGGTGGGTTGGGTTGTTACAAATGGTATCAGAGCGACCCTGCGACCGTGTGGTGAGCCTGTGGTCGGGAGTACCCGGATCACACACCTAGCGGGGGAGGATTCTGGCCCTGGTTGTGGTCAAGTTTGAGGCACAACGAGGACGTTGTGTTCTTTAAGTGGGGGAGTTTGTAACACCCCAAGAGTATGAGAGGAATGTTGTAATACCTCGCATTTTCGTTACTTTTATTTTAAATCTTTCGTTTTATAAGCTTGCTCGTACTCGTTTTATACGAGTTGTTTAGGTCTTATTTGTGACTCGAAAAGGGGAACTAGCCACCTAGGGATGATGTTGGTAAAGTGTATTTGATGGGATTCGAACCCAGGACCCATGGCAGCACGGCCATGGGCCTCGAATTTCGTGCAAACATAAGACAACAAGCCCACGACTTCTTTATTTGCTAAAACCTATCCTACACCTTACTCAGCCGCCTTATAAGAGGAGCTTCGACACACCTTTTCTGACCTATCTACAACAATCACCCCTACCCTATTTGCTCAGCCGCCACCACACCCCAAGAAGGAGGACACTCTCACGGTTGTTTTGACCTGGTCTAGCCTCGATTTGAGTCAGAAAACGGGTAAGCCGCAACCTGTGTCTGTTTTATTTACAACTCGTTTATACTGCTGGTGTTTGTTGCTCTTTCGAGAGGGGTTGTGGTGTCGTTTTGGTTATGGTTTTTGTTTTGTTGTTCTTATGGTGGTTAAGAGGTGGTCAGGGGTGAGTCGTGGTGGGTGTTGGATATCACGGGTGGTGTAAAAAGGAGGGTTCGTTGTGTCAGTCGAGTGGTTTAGTTCTCGGGTCTGTTTTGGGTTGTCACAGGGGGGAGTAAGGGAGGTGGTACCACTGTTCACTCGGGGGAGGTCAACACAGTGGCACCACCGTGGTGTCTAGTGCGGGTGTCAGGGTGTGTCAGCGTGGTGGTTCCAGGGGTTGTCGGTACTGGTGGTGGTGTCGTTTTGAGTCTGTTTTGGTTGGGTTAAAAGGGTTGGTTGCAGGTGTTTAGAGCAGGTGGGTGAAGGGTGGTGTTTGTCACGAGTTTTTGGTTGCTCGCCGGAGGTCAATGGTAGGGAGGTGATGTCGCGGTGGTAGAAGGTGGTTAGGAGTGTTAGGGAGGTGCGTGTACTGGTGGCCGAAGGGCCTGTTCACGGCTGTTGAGGGCTGTTCGAGTTGAGGGTCTGTTTTGTCGGGTTGTTGAGGTCGTTGTAAGGCTGGGTTCGTGGGAATGGTGGTGTTGTTTATTATTCTTATTTTTACTATTATTACTAATATTATTATTATTCTTATTTTTATTTCCACTATTAATTTTATTAATGATTTTAGAATATTTGCATTTAAGGGGTAATATGATAATTATGGTATATGTTTAATTGGTATTTATGGTAAAGATTTAGTTTTGAATTTCAAACCAAGTGTTTATTTACTTGTCGGAGTTACTATTTTTAGTAGCTACTATATTTAGAAAGTTACTATTTTGGGTAACTCGGTTGTTCGGAAACTTTCTAAGTATAGGAAGTGTCTATTAATAGAATGTGTGTATGCTATACGTGAATTAGGGAAATATTAATTAAAGTAATACTTATCTAGGTGGAAGTTTTCGTGTGGAGCACTTCTGAGAACGGTTGTGCATTTTACCATTTGCTTCTGCAACTACAGGTAGGGGAATTACGGCGCATATCATAATGATTACTCAGTTGTTATTGATAATTACTATGAATGTCTTATATTAATACTCGATTGGAATATTATGATATTTGATTATATATATTCTGTGATACGATATGAGATGAGGAGATAAAGGGGTCTGTGTGGCGTGGAGATAAAGGGTCTGTGTTTGGTGCGGAGATAAAAGGGTCTGTGTGGCGCGGAGATAAAGGGTCTGTGTTTGGTGCGGAGAAAAAGGGTCTGTGATTCGGAGTGGAGAAGTTCAACTTTCTATTTATAGTAATGTGGTTTTACTTACAGTTTTCTCTACTCAACCTCGTGGTTGACCCTGCGTATTCGTGATCACCTGTGATGAACCAATTAATGGGGAGCAGATTGACAGGTTAAAGACTATGGGAGCTTGGGGAAGAGAGAAGCATGAACCCGGACCTGTCTAGAGCATAGATCACATAGAAATAGTCTATGAGTTGTACTTTCTTTTGATCCGAACAGTTTTATCTTTTGGTTATGTAAGAACATGTTTGAGTTTAAATTTAATTTAAAGTACTGTTTATCTTCCTTTGTATCTACTGCCTCGGGAAACCGAGATGGTAACACCTTTATTTATCTGAGGAGTCCTAGTTCAGGCCCTTAAATAAATGGGGGTGTTACAAAGTGGTATCAGAGAGAACGATCCTCAGGCCTAACCTAATGAACCTAATGAATATAGGAGAGTCTAAATAAAATGAACCCCGGGATAGGACTGTTAGGAGCACACTAAAGGGGAAGTATGAGTCTGGGGCCCCCTCACACCGAACCATAGGCCCTATCAGTTTTACCCGGGAACCCAGAGTGCATATATGAGAGAAAAGGGTAGAATAGGAGGTGGTGAAAGTGATAGCATACTGTGATAAGTGTGTTATGAGATTCTGAGTATAAGAGACTTATGGAAAAGCCGGAAGGGGCATGAACATGAATGAATCCTTATTTGTTTGAATAAAAGGTGTATATTGTTGTGGTATAATAAGTAATTTGGAACATGCTAGTAATTCTTCTTTCATCATGTCTAGTGATATGCGGTTATGTGAACCCTAAGCCATGTTATGGAATAGAACTACTCTATATTATAAGTATTGATAGATTTTGATGCTTAGGGAACATAGCCCTAAACCAAATGGGTACCCATGTATGTCGGGACTCATTCCTTTCTTGTTTTATAGTATGCCTCCGCGAAGAGAGAATGCCGTTAACATCACCCAAGAAGAGGTGGACCGACTGATAGCTGAAAATGCGGCCCTAAAGGCCAAACGAATGGACTCCGCGAAAATGAGCACAATCATCGCAAGGCATCACCCTACCCAATTCACTGGGGAGGGGGAACCTCACCTGTTAGGAGCTTGGTGCCGGGAATTCGATAACCTGTTCGAGTTGCTGGATTGCCCTGAAGAATTGAAGGTAGACCAGGCTGCCCACTATCTGAGGGGTATGGCTGGAGATTGGTGGACCGCGAATAAGGGAGAGCTCCGGGAAGCAGCTATAGAGGGTGGATCCGCGTTTGTTCCGTGGGACGCATTCCAGGGGGTTCTGAACGAGGCGTTTCTACCAGAATTCCAAAAGAGCAAGCTGAGGGAGGAGTTCGACTCATTCACGATGTCGGAGGACATGACCGTAGAGGTTTACTACAGGAAATTCATCCAGCTGGTACACTATGTGAGAGATATGGGATTTGATGATGCTATGTTAGCCATGAAGTTTGAGAGGGGGTTATCAATCGCCGTCAAGAAGAGACTGATTGCAGCTCCGCCAACCACAATCCGTGACATCTATTTAAGGGCTGGGGCGGCGGAGAGGCTTTCGGATATGATCAAAAAGGATAAACAGTCCAAGTCAGAAAAGAGGAAAGCTGAAACAGTAGCTGAGGGTTCAGGATCGAAAAAGCAAAGTAATAACAAGTACAGTGGGTATTTCGGGTGTAGTGCCTCTGGTGGCGGGAGGAACCAGAGTGGGGGCAACTTCAAGAGTGGAGGTTCTGGTAGTGGTTCAGTGGGAGTGGTCTGTTTCGGTTGCGGGAAAATTGGGCACAAGCAGGCAGTATGTCGCTCGTCTGGAGTGAACCAGTCCGGGGGCTATCGTACACCTACATCCGGATACCAGGGACCTCGCACTCAGTCCTATGGCAGCAATGGCTATCGCACACCCATGACAAACTATGGTGGGGGTGCGAAGTCTGGTGGCAGCAGCAACTACCAGAGGAACTACAACAACAACAATCAGAACCGTTCATATCAAAATCAGTACAATGGAGGTGGGAACAGCAACAAGACGGGGACGGCAGGAAATCAGCAGGCTGGGACATCTGGTGCCAGCCAGAGTGGGGTCAAATCCAGTGGCAACCTCTTTGCCATGGGAAAGCAGGCCGCTCAAGAGGACGCTCATGTGGTTACTGGTACTTTTCTTGTGAACTCTAAACCTACTTTCGTGCTTTTCGATTCCGGTGCCACCCATTCTTTTGTGTCTAGAGACCATGTTAGAGTTTTGGGGCTCGAGAGGTTCGACTGGGTCGCAGACTCAGTGACCATACCCTCAGGAGAGTCAATAACTTGTAATAGAGTCTATGGAAGTGTACCCATCAAAATCGGGGAAGCAATTTTCTATTGTGACCTCATAGAATTTCCTCTGGGAGGTTTTGAGGTGATCCTAGGGATGGATTGGCTGGGGAAGTATAGGGCTTTTATCGACTGTCATCAAAAGAAAATTTCCTTGAAGGGACCCAAGGGAGTGAGGGTATCCTACAAGGGGTATAGAGTCAAACCAAAGATCAAATTCATATCCGTCAATACCTTGAAGTCTAGCTTGAGGAAAGGAGAAAGCCTAATTTTGTGCCAAATGTGGGATTGTGAGGCTGAGACCCCCAAGACTAGTGAGATACCTGTGGTACGGGAGTTTGAGGGAGTTTTTCGAGACGACGTTCCAGGGTTACCGCCGAGGAGGGAAGTGGAATTTTCCATTGACCTCAAACCAGAAGCGGGACCAATATCTAAATCACCGTACCGTATGGGACCGAAAGAAATGGAGGAGTTGAAGAAGCAATTGGATGAGCTAGCTGAGAAAGGGTTCATCCGACCCAGTGTGTCGCCCTGGGGAGCACCTGTTTTATTTGTGAAAAAGAAGGATGGGAGTTTGAGGTTGTGTGTTGACTACCGAGAACTGAATAATGTAACCATCAAGAATCGTTATCCGTTGCCGAGAATTGACGACTTGTTCGATCAGTTAAGTGGGGCTGGGGTTTTCTCCAAGATTGATTTGAGATCCGGGTATCATCAATTGAGGATAAAGGATGAAGATATTCCGAAGACCACTTTCCGAACAAGGTATGGCCACTATGAATTTGTGGTTATGCCCTTTGGGTTGACTAATGCTCCAGCTGTGTTCATGGACTTGATGAATCGAGTCTTCAGCCCGTATCTCGACAAGTTCGTGGTGGTATTTATCGATGATATCCTGGTATATTCCAAGAATGCGGAGGAGCACGAAGATCATTTGAGGAAGGTACTTCAGACTCTGGAAGAACATAAACTCAATGCTAAGTTGAGTAAGTGTGAATTCTGGTTGGAGAAAGTGGCGTTCTTGGGGCATGTCATTTCCAAAGAGGGAGTATCTGTTGACCCTAGTAAAATTGAAGCTGTGACTAAGTGGCAAAGTCCGAAGAATGTGAGTGAGATCCGAAGTTTTCTGGGGTTAGCAGGTTATTACCGGAGATTCGTCAAAGACTTTTCGAAGATAGCAAAACCGTTGACGTCGTTGATGAGGAAAGAGAACCGTTATGTCTGGGATGAGAGTTGTGAGAAGGCATTCCTAACCCTTAAGGAACGCCTGACAACAGCTCCTATCCTGGCCTTGCCAGTTGGGAGTGATAATTTTGAAGTATACACCGACGCTTCAAAGCATGGGCTGGGTTGTGTGCTAATGCAGAATGGGAGAGTGATCGCGTATGCTTCTCGCCAGTTGAAGACCTATGAAGAAAATTATCCGACTCATGATTTGGAATTGGGCGCTGTGGTCTTTGCAATGAAATTGTGGCGTCATTACCTTTATGGAGCCACTTTTAAGGTGTTTTCTGATCATAAGAGCCTGAAATATATCTACACCCAGAAAGAGTTGAACATGAGGCAGAGGAGGTGGATAGAGTTGATCGGAGACTATGATATGCAGATTGTCTACCACGAGGGCAAGGCGAATGTGGTAGCTGACGCTCTAAGTAGGAAGTCAGTACATGCTTTGAGTTGTGCCAGATCGAGAGTAAGGTTGCATGGCGAGTTAAGGGAGATGGGAATTTTCATGATCCGGAAAGGGGATGCTCTTGGTGATCTGACCGTGGAGCCTGAGTTGTATGGGGAGATTCGGGAGTTACAGAAGAGCGATGAGAGAATCCAGAAGTGGCGTTTGATGGTGGAAAAGGGGAATGGTGATGGGGCATCCAAGTTCAGTATTCATACCGACGGTAGTTTAAGGTTCAGTGGGAGATGGTGTGTACCGAATGTTGAGGAGCTAAAGAAGAAGATCCTGACTGAAGCTCATGCTACTCCTTATTCAGTTCACCCAGGGGGTGATAAGCTGTATAAGGACCTTAAGAAGACGTTTTGGTGGCCGAGTATGAAGAAGGAGGTTGCAGAGTTTGTCTCGAGGTGTTTGACGTGTCAGCGAGTGAAAGGGGAGCATAAGAGACCTCAAGGAAAGGTTCAGCCACTAGATGTGCCAGAGTGGAAGTGGGAGAATATTTCGATGGACTTTATTGTGGGGTTGCCTCGGACTCAGAGGGGCAACAACATGATTTGGGTGATCGTGGATCGTTTAACTAAGTCAGCTCACTTTATTCCTATGAAAGATACCTGGAGTAAAGCCGAATTGGCTAAGTCGTATGTTCAGAATGTGGTCAAACTGCATGGCGTACCCAAGGATATTGTTTCAGATCGGGACTCGAGGTTTATATCCAGGTTTTGGCAGGAGTTGCAGGCCGCTCTGGGTACCCAATTGAAGATGAGTACAGCTTTCCATCCGGCTACTGATGGTCAGACTGAGCGGACGATCCAGACTCTTGAGGATATGTTGAGAGCTTGTGTACTTGAGTTCGGAGGATCTTGGGAGGATCGACTGGGGTTGATCGAGTTTTCTTATAATAACAGCTACCATGCAAGCATAGGCATGGCCCCTTTCGAGGCACTATACGGGAGGAAGTGTCGGAGCCGTGTGTGTTGGGATGATCGAGCTGATGTTGTGACTTTGGGGCCAGATATGATTCAGGAAATGGTGGAGCAGGTTCAGATTATTCGTCAGAGGATGAGGGCCGCTCAGGATCGACAGAAGAGTTATGCCGATCTGAAAAGGAGCGATATTTCGTTTGAGGTCGGAGAGAAGGTACTATTGAAAGTCTCTCCGATGAAGGGTGTGATGAGATTTGGCAAGCGTGGCAAACTGAGTCAGAAATTTATTGGACCATTTGAGATCTTGGACAGAGTTGGAGAGGTGGCATATCGCTTAGCTTTGCCTCCAACCCTATCCAAGGTCCATAATGTGTTTCATGTGTCTCAGTTGAGGAAATACGTGAGTGATCCATCACATGTGCTTCAGCATGAGGTAATTGAGGTCGATGAGCAGTTAGCATACATTGAGACTCCGAAAGAGATTTTGGACAGGAAGATACGGAAGACTCGCAATGGGGAGACGTCATTGGTAAAAGTCCTGTGGACAAATCATAATCAGGAAGAGGCTACCTGGGAGCCTGAGGCATCTATGAGGGAGCGTTACCCACATCTCTTTGATTGAGGTAAGTTACGCGGACGTAACTTTTCTTTAAGGGGGGTGGAATGTGACATTCTGTGATTTAAGTTGTCTGGTTGTGCTGTTTGTGTCGTAAGTTGATTGTTTTGTCACCTAAGTATGGGAACTTCGGGACGAAGTTCTTTTTAAGGAGGGAAGACTGTAATACCTCGCATTTTCGTTACTTTTATTTTAAATCTTTCGTTTTATAAGCTTGCTCGTACTCGTTTTATACGAGTTGTTTAGGTCTTATTTGTGACTCGAAAAGGGGAACTAGCCACCTAGGGATGATGTTGGTAAAGTGTATTTGATGGGATTCGAACCCAGGACCCATGGCAGCACGGCCATGGGCCTCGAATTTCGTGCAAACATAAGACAACAAGCCCACGACTTCTTTATTTGCTAAAACCTATCCTACACCTTACTCAGCCGCCTTATAAGAGGAGCTTCGACACACCTTTTCTGACCTATCTACAACAATCACCCCTACCCTATTTGCTCAGCCGCCACCACACCCCAAGAAGGAGGACACTCTCACGGTTGTTTTGACCTGGTCTAGCCTCGATTTGAGTCAGAAAACGGGTAAGCCGCAACCTGTGTCTGTTTTATTTACAACTCGTTTATACTGCTGGTGTTTGTTGCTCTTTCGAGAGGGGTTGTGGTGTCGTTTTGGTTATGGTTTTTGTTTTGTTGTTCTTATGGTGGTTAAGAGGTGGTCAGGGGTGAGTCGTGGTGGGTGTTGGATATCACGGGTGGTGTAAAAAGGAGGGTTCGTTGTGTCAGTCGAGTGGTTTAGTTCTCGGGTCTGTTTTGGGTTGTCACAGGGGGGAGTAAGGGAGGTGGTACCACTGTTCACTCGGGGGAGGTCGACACAGTGGCACCACCGTGGTGTCTAGTGCGGGTGTCAGGGTGTGTCAGCGTGGTGGTTCCAGGGGTTGTCGGTACTGGTGGTGGTGTCGTTTTGAGTCTGTTTTGGTTGGGTTAAAAGGGTTGGTTGCAGGTGTTTAGAGCAGGTGGGTGAAGGGTGGTGTTTGTCACGGGTTTTTGGTTGCTCGCCGGAGGTCAATGGTAGGGAGGTGATGTCGCGGTGGTAGAAGGTGGTTAGGAGTGTTAGGGGGGTGCGTGTACTGGTGGCCGAAGGGCCTGTTCACGGCTGTTGAGGGCTGTTCGAGTTGAGGGTCTGTTTTGTAGGGTTGTTGAGGTCGTTGTAAGGCTGGGTTCGTGGGAATGGTGGTGTTGTTTATTATTCTTATTTTTACTATTATTACTAATATTATTATTATTCTTATTTTTATTTCCACTATTAATTTTATTAATGATTTTAGAATATTTGCATTTAAGGGGTAATATGATAATTATGGTATATGTTTAATTGGTATTTATGGTAAAGATTTAGTTTTGAATTTCAAACCAAGTGTTTATTTACTTGTCGGAGTTACTATTTTTAGTAGCTACTATATTTAGAAAGTTACTATTTTGGGTAACTCGGTTGTTGGGAAACTTTCTAAGTATAGGAAGTGTCTATTAATAGAATGTGTGTATGCTATACGTGAATTAGGGAAATATTAATTAAAGTAATACTTATCTAGGTGGAAGTTTTCGTGTGGAGCACTTCTGAGAACGGTTGTGCATTTTACCATTTGCTTCTGCAACTACAGGTAGGGGAATTACGGCGCATATCATAATGATTACTCAGTTGTTATTGATAATTACTATGAATGTCTTATATTAATACTCGATTGGAATATTATGATATTTGATTATATATATTCTGTGATACGATATGAGATGAGGAGATAAAAGGGTCTGTGTGGCGTGGAGATAAAGGGTCTGTGTTTGGTGCGGAGATAAAAGGGTCTGTGTGGCGCGGAGATAAAGGGTCTGTGTTTGGTGCGGAGAAAAAGGGTCTGTGATTCGGAGTGGAGAAGTTCAACTTTCTATTTATAGTAATGTGGTTTTACTTACAGTTTTCTCTACTCAACCTTGTGGTTGACCCTGTGTATTCGTGATCACCTGTGATGAACCAATTAATGGGGAGCAGATTGACAGGTTAAAGACTATGGGAGCTTGGGGAAGAGAGAAGCATGAACCCGGACCTGTCTAGAGCATAGATCACATAGAAATAGTCTATGAGTTGTACTTTCTTTTGATCCGAACAGTTTTATCTTTTGGTTATGTAAGAACATGTTTGAGTTTAAATTTAATTTAAAGTACTGTTTATCTTCCTTTGTATCTACTGCCTCGGGAAACCGAGATGGTAACACCTTTATTTATCTGAGGAGTCCTAGTTCAGGCCCTTAAATAAATGGGGGTGTTACAAATGTTGTCCCACATCGGTAGAATGTGAGGCTTGTGATATGTTTATAATAACTTCCACCCACCACTTAGTAACAAGGCCTTGTGCTTTTGGACTTAAGTGAGGACAAATAATGGGCCCAAAGGCATACCTCCCATTCTATTGGGGGTGTGTTACGACCGTGGTGGGTCGGGTTGTTACACGTATACTCCAATTCGGTCGTAAACAAGCAATATAAAGATTCGCAATTTGTCATATTGCGGGTTCATTCGTAACACAACCAAACTCGCAAAATAAAAGCACAATCGGTTACTCATAACATATGAATACTACTATATCTTCCATAAAATTCTCAATGCAAACTCCTCGCTAATTACCAACATATAACTAGTCATCAAAACACGTCAGCTTGGGTAAAAATTGAGGCACATAGACTCTGACAAGTCAGTTGGTACACATTCATATCTATCCCTGAACAATAATAAGAACAATAAGATCGGTAGAATCATGTTACCCAGTAAAACAACTCAGAGTAGCTAACACTTATATACTCCTTTGAAATTTTAACACAAAACTCCTCATATTACACTAATGTCGAAAATCAGCAAACTCATAGTCCATAATTGACAACTTAAAACATTTCATGTTCCTAACCATATTATAGAAGCAAATCATATTTTAGAAAAGACATAGGGCAAAATTTGTTAGTGCGATAAAACATGAAGCATTGACATATTTCGTAAGATGTACACGACCATAGACTAACAAGACCGCTTAACATTCCTGGATAGCACTAGGTTAAAATCACGTAGGTATTCTTCCCATCTACTCACATTACATCATTTGTCATGAAACTGTTAGTATACAAGACTGGCGAATAAAAGGTTCATATAACGTGCAGCAATTATATATTTGTGCAAGATTTCATCAACACGTAGCTACAGAATTTGTCATATTACAAACAATCACTACAACTATCAAAACATCAAGCGTTATCATGGATAATCATTACATTGAAAACATTTTAAAACTTTTGAGCATTGAAGTGGTGTTTGTGGCCATTCTTAAACACGAATCAAAAGATAATTTTACCAGCTATAGATCGAAACAAGACTACACGGAGGCATTCTGGCTCTTCTTTACTAAAGAATTGATCTTGTAGTTCATGAATTGTGATCAAATTAGTACTTTCATAAATCATATGTCAGACAATTAATAATTCAACACATTGTGATCAGATTCTAAATATAACAATATACAATTCATTGTAGGGTATAACAGTATACTTGAAAAAGTTATAAGGATTATAATCACAGAGAACTAGTCGAAGATATAACATTTAATGTACGTAGGAACATCAACGAGATTCGCATTGTTCAAAATGATCACAATTACGTATAACCATTAGATTGCTATATCATGCTAATAAGCTTACCAGTTATATTTCATTTTGCCACTTGGCAAGACCTTTCTCAGATAAACATGTTTTTGACATCACATACGAGCAGCACATAAGTATATTGAGGTCGTACTATTAGACATATAAGTGAAACGATTCCATATTAAACTTTGACGAAATAACAAGGTTACGCTATTATATAGTGAGGTTCATACTTATACCATATGCCTACTATTCATGTTACTAATGCCATATCAGAATATCACATGGTCACATCACATAATTCACATTTGATTAAACTGTTATATGAAACATATATAACTCACAATTTCACCAATTAAACATTATGCAACAAATTGCAAAAATCATAATTAAGTAACCGCTTAGTTACCTTGCGAGCCATTATAGTTTTTTTTTTTACAGAATTAGATAACCATAAGAAAAGAATCAAATGCATATCTCAAAGGAATTATAAATAACAATTTTTACAACTCAATTGGTCTGGACAGGAACTTTACAACAACTCATCGAAAAAAATTGGGCAATACACAAAAATCACAATTAAATAACGACTCGCTAAGATTTTACATGGCTTATCATTTTGAAAACATGAACGAATATTCTGGACAGTGGAGTTGAAATTATGCATAACCAATAATCAAGTTTTAAATGATTTCTATTATCACACTAAGATGGGACAAAACGGGACTGTGCAGTAACAATCTCACCACTGTCAACTAAAAGATTTATTTCTCTCAAAATATAACTCCTATTAACATAAAATCAAAAGCATTATAAACCCAACTCAGGGGGTTATCATACATAAAATTTTCATACTCAAATAAGGAACACATTTAAAATGACAGCCCGTACAAACAAGGTAACATTCTGGAAGTTTATTTAAAATTTTGGTCCCATTACAATTTCACAATACTACATCGAAACTCAACCATTCATTTTCCGAAACACGTTGACATATCATTTGAAGCATGAACATTGCACCATATTAATAATCATTCCACATTCAAATTGTAATTGTCACCTAGAAATGGTAAAGATTTCGAAACCGAAAGTAAGATCAACTAAATAACTCAATATTGACAATTGTAACACATCACTAACTACAAGTCATTTATAGCTTGGAGCAACACATTCCGCATATCAATAGGCATGGATTACTAATATATAAGTCTGATCGTTCGTATCCTAATACCAACAATACATTACATAGTTACGATAGCCATTTAATAGCCAGATAATCATATAGACATTTCAAACAACAACATTCTATGATCACATCACTTTAACCATTGCTCAATCAATACACCTCCAAACTCTTATAATTTCTATTCAATCATCCAGATCGATCCACAGTTCATATCTCACATATCCTTCTAACGCACGTCATTATTCACAACTCACCTATTACTTAGGTCATCCTTTTTCCTGCAAGAACGTTAGTACAATATAATTAGGTCACTATACAGTCTTCCCCACTCTTCAATTACTCTCATAGGGTTCTAGAGACAGAACCGAAAGGGCCCAGGATTGGTGTGAGGGGGCCCCTAACTCATCCCGTTCCTTTTTGGGGCTCCTATCAGTTTCATCTCGGGGTTCATTTTATTAGACTCTTCCTACGTTCATTATTATTCATTTGGTTTAGGCCTGAGGATCGTTCGCTCTGATACCACTTTGTAACACCCCCATTTATTCAAGAGCCTTTAACAAGACATTCTCGAATAAATAGAGCTGTTACCATCTCGGAAAGCCCGAGGTAGTGAATAACAAAGTAAAACGATACAAAGTACTTTATATAATTACCGATAGAATTTAAACTTTGATGTTACAACACTACGCATAGAAAAGGTACAACTGATTACACCTATGTATGTGATCTAATTCTAAGTAGGTCCAAGCCATGTCTCTCTCCATGCCCGTGCTCCTAATCCAACTATCTCTGACCTGTAAAATCTACTCCCCATTCCGGATCATCGTAGGCGTCACACGAATACACAGGGTCAACCATGAGGTTGAGTAGGAAAACATCAATAAAACATAAATGACAATAGATCATAGCACCACACCGTCTCCATATCACCAGTCATCCACTTCACCTCCGTCACACCACTCCTTCCATCACACCGCCCCTTCCATCACACCACTCCTTCCATGGCCATATCACAAGTCCCATATCACAAGACCCATTTCACAAGACCCATTTCACAAGCCCCGTTCTCCACGATAATCAATAATAAACAATCAATCACAATACAACCAAGATTAAATATATCAATCACATAATGAGTGACCTCATGTCATAACACGACCACAGACATAAATATTCCCCTACCTCAATTGCAGAAGGGCAACCGAACAGCTGCTAGAATTATTCCACCTCGAACTCGGATCCTATAAATAGTATTTAATATCAACATTTAACCATACTACCAACCACTACTAAAATTATTCGATCATGTTCATAATTGATACAGTTATCCCACACTGTAATTATACATATCAACATACTCATATCCATACCCATTAATATTAACTTCTTATTCATATCAACCATCATTAGCCAATTAAAACTTACTAAATATAGACTTACTATATATAGCATACGATTAATTACTCAATTATTATAAAATTCATAACAATAACATAGACAATACAATAACAATTCACATTAATAGTAATAACCATGATAATAATTATACTATACATGCACTAACAACAACTTATAATAATCAGAATAATAACATTAAATTGTAGTTTTCATGCCCTAATGGAAGGCGACTGACAGGCGACGTCACTTTCATGCCCTAGCTCTGATCTTCCTCGTATCATGGCTAGGAATTCAGCACAGAAAACCAAGCATCGACAACAATCTGCACAAAAAACAAAGATTAAACAACGTGATTTCATTCAGAGAGTTTTGAGTACAATGAATAAAAATACAATACCAGTTACAGAAAGGAAAACAGGGCCAGATGAGGATGAAGTTTTACGTAGCAAACCAATGCATGAGTTGAATCCTATTCCGGGATTATGTTTTGATGATGAAGAGGTGGATATTCCTAGCAACCAGGAATCTGAATCAGGTAATATTCCTATATACAATAATGATCAGAATACGGACAATACCCCTGTTATACCAGATATGATTCAATTCACAACAGAGGATGTTCAGGAGGAAGTTGATTACTGGAATCAGGCAGTATTTTGTTTTGTATTGGGTCCAAACCCTCCATGGGAGGTTTTGAATGGTTTTATTCATAGAATTTGGCATAAACATGGCATAGATAAAGTTTCGTTTATGCCTAATGGCATATTCCTGGTGCGTTTTAAGGATGTAAAGGATAAGGAATTGGTGATGAGTAATGGCTATTACATGTTTGACAATAAGCCACTTATTGTTAAGCCTTGGAATGAGAATGTGGATTTAATGAAAACTGATGTGAAATTGGTACCAGCGTGGGTGAGGTTACATGCCTTACCTCTCAAATTTTGGGGTAAGTGCCTACCAGCAGTTGCAGGCCTTGTAGGGAAATTTATCAAATCTGATCAAGCCACGACTGACAAGACCAGATTGGGTTTTGCTAGAACCATGGTTGAACTTCCTGTTGGGAAGCAATACCCTAAGGAAATTCAATTCAAAGATGAGAAGGGGATCATTCAAAGGATCAAGGTTGAGTATGAATGGAGACCTTTGATGCCCGTCGTTGAGGGCACCAAAGATAAAATTTATAATTCCTAAACTTAAACTATAGATAGTGAAAGTCAGGGTCGAACCACAGAGAGGTGGGGAATGTTTATTGTTTGGTGTTAATGTTTAAAGGTAACAAATTTGGGGGTTTGATTGGTTGATTACTATATCTAAGGCAAAGATTAAAATAAACAAATAATAAAAGAAGAGAATAAAATATAATAAAAAGGGATGCTAGGATGTTTGGGTAATAAATAGCTAAGGTAAAATTAATCCTAAGGTCAACATGTATTGCAGTCGCGTAAGGGGGTGTAACATATCTTTTTAGGTCTATGCTACCTAATAGCTCCTTTCGGCCTATGCTATTAGTTCCTAGGTCTCACAATTATTGGGTGTCAACAATAAGGGTGATTCCTAAATCATAGGTCACATACCTTTCAGTCTTGAGTAACCTAGCCGTCTTAAGGTGTAAACCAATGCCCTTCCCGTATCTCTCAATCTTGGGTAGGTCATTACTAACGTCCTACAAGTCTCCTTTCAGTTTCATTGCAGGGTGTTATAGTCAACAAGGAAAGACGAAACGGGATACAGACGCGAGTGGTCGACCGACCAGCTACTCCAGTCGGCCGACCACAGCCTCGGTCGACCGACCCACTATTTGAGTCGGCCGACTGTGGCTCTGCTACAAGTCGGTTTCGGATTTTATTCTACCATGCATATTATCCCCTACATCCTAACATATGAAAATTAGCTACTCATGATTGTTAAGACGATTATGAAAACGGGATTAAACATGGTAAACATAATAAATAATCTAAGCATGCAAGATTCAATAAAGCTTGGGATTTCTATCTTAATTGAATGCAAAAGTAATAGGAACAATAATAAAAGCTAGATTAAAGGGTAATTACCACAATTGGAATTAAGGCAGAACGGAATAAACTTTATTGAATGCTTGAGAATTCTTGAATAATAAACTTGAAACTAAAACTCAACTATATGAAATTGATAAGAACTAGATTCTAAGAGCTATGATAAAAGGATGGATAGTCAAAAGATATCTAACCCTAATCACAAGATTAGTTTATATAGGTAGAAAAATAAGAGTTTCCTAAATACTCTAATTCTAATTTATTTCCGAAAAGAATCGTCTGGGCTTCTGCTGAGGTCGGCCGACTTACTTTGTGGGTCGGTCGACCGCTTCGTATGGACTCAATTGATTTCTCGGGCTTTCTTGAAATTTGGACTTTTATGAACATCAGGCCTGGTCGGCCGACCCGTTTATCTGGTCGGTCGACCGCCTCCGTACGGAAATCTTCGGATTTCTTCTTGTTTTGACTTTTTGCACTTTAAATAAAGATTCCAATTGACCTTTCGTTATTCCTTAATTATGCAAAAGACTTGAGGATAAGGATTTGGTGCTAAATCGTCCATTTTCCGCGTAAATCTGCAAAAGTGCATAAAAATACGAAAGTACACGATCGTTGGGAAATAAGGGCTAAAACATAGTAAATGAGCGACCAAATGCGTGTAAAAATAGATGAAAAACATCATAAAATAGACATGCATCAAATTCCCCAAACCAAACCCTTGCTTGCCCTCAAGCAAGAAGTAGACTCGATCCTAACTAATGGAACGATTTCAATCTCAGAGCGAAATTTACATGTCAGCCTAACCCAATACCAAGTACAAAATGAGAAAGTATATAAATCATGCAAACGAGTTATGGTGTCGTCAAACTTGCAACACTAGAGACTATAGAGACTTTATACTATGGACTCTCGCGGTACGCTCGAGACACTCATGAAGCAAAGGGTGAGTATATGTAAAAGATAGAAAGAAGTATATTTGTCATGACACTCACCTAACTACGACCCATGGAAACATGCCTGCAATCTAACATGAACAAGAATTCTACAACTTTGTATAACAATCTTATTAAGTGACATAGATACATGCAATTGAGGTAATGAAAGATATGTGAGGTAAAAGGTGAAAGTGGTTAAGATGTTTTTGGATTTGTGGGGTTAGTAGCCAAGCTAGTAGAACCGGTTTCCATCAACATATTTCACAACTCTTGAAATTAAGAAAGTGCTCTTTTTGTGGCACAACTCTCACATTGAATATAAGAAAGGACTCCTAAATATTTTTGAATGAAGCACGGGAGTGATAACATATAAAAGAAAGGGATTTTGGAACGATTTTTTTTTTTTCATTCTGATGCTGTCAGGTGGTCGGCCGACCCAAGAAGGTGGTCGGTCGACTTCTTTCCTGTACGTTTTGATTTTTTTTTTCGTTTTTCTTTTCTTTCTTTCTTTTTCTGAATTTTTCGGTTCTTTTTTTTTTCTTTCTTGCTTTCTTTCTTTTCTCTTTTTGTTCAAGATAGCATACAAACCAAGATGCCTCAAAAATAATCCAATGACCACAAATACTAGCTTGGAAGGGTAGGCTAAGTATGGGATGTAGTTTTTGGGGAAATAAAAAGGCAATTTTGGCTATGTGAAGCTTATGGGTAAATATGAGAAAAGGGATCCCAAATGCACGTATCAAGATTCACAAAACGAGAAAGTAAAACAAGTATATAGCAATTCAAGTTCATGTTTATGCATATTGATGTAACATGTTCCAAGGGGAGTACTACTCACATCCTAGACAACTGGTTTAAGAATGAAACCAGGAAATAAGCTCTAAACCTTAGAATGTATAATAGGTTGCCAAGGTATAAGTCAAGTCTCAAGATATGCAAGTTGACAAAAACTCGTAGATATGCGAAAGACTTTCATACTAAAACAAGTTGACAAGGCAAGGTAAAGGCATAAACATGTAAGATAGCTAAATCATCCTTGAAATACTTTCGTTCCGACTCGACCTATATGCTAAAATAAACGTGCATTTTTTTGGAATTTTTGGAATTTTTTTCATTTTTTTGGATTTTTCTTGTATATGCAAGGAAAATAAAGAAAAGAACAATGCAATACGGAAATGCAATAAACGTGTGACAGAATGTAATGCATGTGACACGAAACCATTCCCCAAACCAACCTGCACAATGTCCCCATTGTGCATTAGCCTAAGTAAAGGTTTCAGAAAATTAAAAGGAAATGCAAGTAATTAAAACTAAGGAAAAACTGGAAAGAACTCACTGGATTATGAAGCGCATGAGAAAAACCTCCCCAAACCAGCGTAAGCTGGGAGGTTTTTGGTGGCCAGCAGTGCCACTCAAGTAACCAAGTCAATTTCGCGATTTCCAAGGAAGAGAAGCGAAAGACCGCAGCGGACAGTAAAGTCGACCGACTGATGTTTCTGGTCGGTCGACCTCCTGTGAACCACAGAAAATTTAGCGATATAGCGACAGTAGGTCGACCGACTGATGTTTCTGGTCGGTCGACCCTCTGCGTCCCGGAGGTCTTCGCTTCTTCGTAAAATCTGAAAAAAGCAAGAAAGTACGTGCACCCAACAATGCGCGAGATGCCAAAACGATTCTAAAGTCTTAACTAATCAAACATAAAGGAAAGGATCTAAAACTATGAGCAAGCCAAACTAAAAAGTCTCACACAACAAAAAAAAAAAAATTGTCTTAAAAACTGCAACTTAAAACAACTATCCGCTAAAGATGCGGAAGATATCCGACCACGGCTTCTGTCGGCATGCCGTAGTCTCCACGGTTTTCGCTTTAGTAGCAACACACATCTTCTTTCCGCCGTCGCAAAGCATATGCGACGGTCTCTCCTCTTGAACTTGCCTCCTCTTCTTTTTCTCTTCCCGATCCACGACGTCTGGGTCCTCATCTTCTTCATAGCTTAGACATCCCATTCCTCCTCTCTGGATGATGACTTCCTTCACTTTGGGTTTCCCCAAACCAATTCCTGCAATAGTCATAATAGAAGTGTCCTCCCTACTGCTCCCAGTCTGGGGCGGAGGTGTAAAAACAGATACAGGAACAGGTAATAAAGTGGGAGAAGTAGTGATGACCTCATACTTCTTCTCAAAAGTGATAGCATTACATGTGATGGGGGTCATAGCATCCTTTTTTCTATACGATAGGCCATAGATAATAGAATGCTTGCCTACTTTGAAGGTTAGAGTCCCAGTGCCTACATCTATAATGGCACCTGCAGTGTGAAGGAAAGGTCTTCCTAGAATTATAGGTATATGGGCATCCTCTGGGATGTCCAAAACTACGAAGTCTACTGGGAAGAAAAACCTGTCAATACGTACAGGAATGTTTTCCAACACCCCTATAGGTTCCATAGATGTGCGATCTGCCATCTGGACTGTCATACTGGTCACTGCAAATTCGGTCATTCCTAGTTTTAAGGCAACGCTTAGGGGCATGACACTTATACTAGCACCTAAGTCGCATAAAGCCTTCTTAACTGGGAAGGTTCCTATATTACAGGGGACAGAAAAACTACCAGGGTCCTCTAATTTATGAGGGGCAATGACATGTGACAAAAAGATAGATGACTCTTCAGTGAGGGCCACCGACTCGACCTTTTCCAGAGACCTCTTTCTGGACAAAAGCTGTCTCATAAATTTAAGATAGGAGGGGACTTGTTGAACTAATTCTAAAAACGGGACTTGAACATTTAATGAACGAATCACATCCTTAAATTTATCAAAAGATACCTGATCCTTTGAAGGCACGAGTCTTTCTGGGAAAGGAGCAGCTGAGGACTCAGTATTTGCAGCCCTTTTTAAAAACCTGGGGGTCTTGTCACCCCGGAAGAGAAAATCCCGCAAGTTATTCGGCAAATCTGGACGAAAGGGAACTTCGGGTTCTGCTTCAGTGGTCGGTCGACCAGTTTCTTCGGTCGGTCGACCAGTTTCCTGTTCAGGTAAAATTTCTGGGTCCTGATTTGTGGTCGGTCGACCAGGATCTTCGGTCGGTCGACCAGGATCTTCGGTCGGTCGACCGCCTTCGCTGCTACTCGCCTGTTTTTCTTTCTCGCTCCCCACTTTAGCTCCACTTCGCAGGGAGATGATGTTTAGAGTCTCTTTTTTCTGGTCCGGTTTGGTCGGAAGCTGACCCGGAGCCCTAGTATCATTCTTGCTTGCAATTTGAGCAATCTGGGACTCTAACATCTTCATCCCTGCCTCTCTAGCCTGTGACTCCTTCTGAACCAACCCAATAATATTTTGGATAAGAGCATCTGTGTTGGGTGGTGGGTTTGAAGGTGGTTGAGGGTTGAAAGGTGGTTTTTGGAAATTTTGTTTATGTGGGGGTATATATGTTGAATTTTGCTGAGGTTGCATGTGTTGTGGGTTTTTAACATTCTGGCTTGTCCATCTTAAGTGGGGATGGACATTATTATTATTCGGGTCATAGAAGTTGTTCCCACGATAATGTTGAAAAGCGACACATGTTTCATTAGATGAAGTACAGAATTTTGACATGTGCCCTTCTCCACCGCACCTCTCACAAGCGAAGGGTCCGTCCTGAACGGCGTTTACTTGGTATATTCCTCCCTTGCTTCCACTTCCTAGGTCGAATTTTCCTCCAGCCTCTAATTTTTCCAGTTTGGCTGTCAAAGCCTCAATAGCTGACAGGTTGTATTCAGATTTTCTTTGATTGCCTCTGGAGGTACCATGCTCAGCACGGTGCACAGCAACATCTTCTATCAATTTGAGACCCTTAGTCTCTCCTGAATTATCTTGGAATCTCCCATTAGCTGCAGCATCTAGATAGGCCCTGTTGTCATCATAGAGGCCATTGTAGAACTGGTTGCAAAGAAACCATTGTTCGAATCCGTGATGTGGTATGGATCGAACAAGTCTCTTGAACCTGTCCCACGCCTCACTAAAATCTTCATTGGGGCCTTGCTTGAAATTAGTAATCTGCGCTCTCAAGGCATTAGTCTTTGATGCAGAATAGTATTTCCTGTAGAATGCCAAGGCTAGGGTATTCCAATCTGTGACTCCCGCAGCAGTGCGGTCTAAATCTCTGTACCACTCTCTCGCAGCGTCCCTAAGAGAGAAGATGAACATGGTCTGTTTAATCTGGTCCTGCGTCACTCCTTCTGGGGGTGCTATAGAGCATATGTAATCTGTGAAGATTTCAATATGCTTAGCAGCATCCTCATTGGCCGAGCCTCCAAATTGGTTTCTTTCAACCATAGTAATGTAGGCGGGCTTGGCCTCGAATGGCTTCCCAGTACCTGCAGGTAAAGTGAACCCTTTGTATAGGTCCTTTGCCTGAGGCATGGAGTGACTGGCAATAGTGGCTTCTTCTGTCATGTTTTCTTCTTCTTTTGGAAAAACTGGAAAGTAGGTAAAAGGTGGTGTTTTTGGTGAAAGTGGATTGATGGGTGAATTTGGTTGTGAAGGTGGTGTTTTTGGTGAAGATGGTAGTGATGGTTGTTCAAATAAGTCTTCTTGAAATAAGGAAGATGGTGAACCTCCTTCCTGATTTGCTAGAAGTTGCTTTCTCCTTTCTCTAAGGGTCCTCTCAAGCTCGTGGTCAAGTGGTAGGAGTTCTCCTTGTACTGACCTGCGCATAAGATGGAAACTACAAGAAAAAAGTGAGAAGGTTTAAGGAACAAAAAGTTCCTTAAACAAAGAGAAACAAAAACAAAAAACAATAAACACTGGCGTCACCTCCCCGGCAACGGCGCCAAAATTTGATGCCCGTCGTTGAGGGTACCAAAGATAAAATTTATAATTCCTAAACTTAATCTATAGATAGTGAAAGTCAGGGTCGAACCACAGAGAGGTGGGGAATGTTTATTGTTTGGTGTTAATGTTTAAAGGTAACAAATTTGGGGGTTTGATTGGTTGATTACTATATCTAAGGCAAAGATTAAAATAAACAAATAATAAAAGATGAGAATAAAATATAATAAAAAGGGATGCTAGGATGTTTGGGTAATAAATAGCTAAGGTAAAATTAATCCTAAGGTCAACATGTATTGCATTCGCGTAAGGGGGTGTAACATATCTTTTTAGGTCTATGCTACCTAATAGCTCCTTTCGGCCTATGCTATTAGTTCCTAGGTCTCACAATTATTGGGTGTCAACAATAAGGGTGATTCCTAAATCCTAGGTCACATACCTTTCAGTCTTGAGTAACCTAGCCGTCTTAAGGTGTAAACCAATGCCCTTCCCGTATCTCTCACTCTTGGGTAGGTCATTACTAACGTCCTACAAGTCTCCTTTCAGTTTCATTGCAGGGTGTTATAGTCAACAAGGAAAGACGAAATGGGATACAGACGCGAGTGGTCGACCGACCAGCTACTCCAGTCGGCCGACCACAGCCTCGGTCGACCGACCCACTATTTGAGTCGGACGACCGTGGCTCTGCTACAAGTCGGTTTCGGATTTTATTCTACCATGCATATTATCCCCTACATCCTAACATATGAAAATTAGCTACTCATGATTGTTAAGACGATTATGAAAACGGGATTAAACATGGTAAACATAATAAATAATCTAAGCATGCAAGATTTAATAAAGCTTGGGATTTCTATCTTAATTGAATGCAAAAGTAATAGGAACAATAATAAAAGCTAGATTAAAGGGTAATTACCACAATTGGAATTAAGGCAGAACGGAATAAACTTTATTGAATGCTTGAGAATTCTTGAATAATAAACTTGAAACTAAAACTCAACTATATGAAATTGATAAGAACTAGATTCTAAGAGCTATGATAAAAGGATTGATAGTCAAAAGATATCTAACCCTAATCACAAGATTAGTTTATATAGGTAGAAAAATAAGAGTTTCCTAAATACTCTAATTCTAATTTATTTCCGAAAAGAATCGTCTGGGCTTCTGCTGAGGTCGGCCGACTTACTTTGTGGGTCGGTCGACCGCTTCGTATGGACTCAATTGATTTCTCGGGCTTTCTTGAAATTTGGACTTTTATGAACATCAGGCCTGGTCGGCCGACCCGTTTATCTGGTCGGTCGACCGCCTCCGTACGGAAATCTTCGGATTTCTTCTTGTTTTGACTTTTTGCACTTTAAATAAAGATTCCAGTTGACCTTTCGTTATTCCTTAATTATGCAAAAGACTTGAGGATAAGGATTTGGTGCTAAATCGTCCATTTTCCGCATAAATCTGCAAAAGTGCATAAAAATACGAAAGTACACGATCGTTGGGAAATAAGGGCAAAAACATAGTAAATGAGCGACCAAATGCGTGTAAAAATAGATGAAAAACATCATAAAATAGACACGCATCAACCTTCTAGGTGTAATTTGTGTAAAGGGATTGGTCATGAGATGAATCATTGCAGAAAGGGCAAACACATTCCCAAACCTGGCACACAACCACCTAAGGCTTGGAAACCAGTGCAAGCAGTGCCCATCACAGATATGAGGAGATTATTGACTGGTCCAGAACAGCCTGTTCAGGTGGAGGAACTAGTGGCTGTACCTGTTACAGAACCAGATATGCCAGTGGAAGGACTGCAGGGCTCTATGGCTCAGGTTTCTGAACAGACTGGGCAACAATCAAACCTTGAGCAGGGTGAAATCCCCCCTGATCAGCAGCAGGTTCAGTCTCAGACCATTGACTCTCAGTCAGGAGATTTCAGAGAGGATTCACAGTTGGGAAATGGTAACAATGATACCCCACCTAATGTGTCTCATGAATAATATTGGGTTTTGGAATTTTAGAGGGCTCAATAGTGTAAATAAACAGAATATAGTTAAGGATTTTCTCAAGAATAAGGATATTGGTTTATTTGGTTTGTTAGAAACTAAAGTTACTGGTGCTAACTTAAGGAATATTAATACTTCTTTGATAAATGGTTGGAGCATAACTACCAATTCACACCTTCACCCAGGGGGAAGAGTTTGGTTGATGTGGAAAGCAAACATGTTTGATGTCACAGTGTTACAATATCACTCTCAATGCATTCATGCTAAGGTAACGGCAAAGGTGAGCAAGAAGGAGTTCCTCATTACCATGATATATGCCTTTAATGAGGGAGATAATAGGAAAGAGTTATGGGATACTCTTATGCAAATTGCTGCAACTTGTCACATGCCATGGGCTATTGCAGGTGACTTCAACACAGTTCTGGACCCTTCTGAGAGACTGGGAGGGAATACCAAAAGAGAGGATATGGAGGACTTCATGCACTGTATTCAAACTTGTGATTTGGCTGATGTTCCAGCCACTGGATCCTACTTTACCTGGACTAATAAGAGAGCTCCAGGACAAAGGAGGTTCAGTAGGCTAGACAGATTCATGGGGAATCCCCAGTGGCTTACTGACTTCCCTGACCTAGTAGCTCACTTTCACACTGAGGGGATCATGGACCATACTCCATGCATTGTGAGTAGTGCTCAGGTTTTACAATTCACTAACTATGAAGGTTCAAAAAACCCTAATGGTGGCTGCATGAAGGCGATTCTCTGATCTTCATGTAGGGTTTGAATTCTGATCCCATGGCTCGTTCACGTTCACGATCCTCTTCACCTAAACAACAATCTAGTAGTAGTAGTAGCAAGCAGTATGACAAGAGCACCAATAATGGAGCCTCTAAGAGACACGGGCCAGGGGAAGATGACATTCTGCGTACCAAGGCAATGCATGAAGTGAATCCCATTCCTGGTTTATCCTTTGCTGATGAGGAGAATCCAGAGGAGGCCTTTGAATTAGTGACAAACCGAAGGAAGAAACGTACCCCTGTTACTCCTGAGATAACTCCAGAACCGAATATTCCTATTCCAGAACCTGCAATAGAGGAGGATGAATTGTTTCAATTTTCTGCAGAAGACACGAAAGAAGAGATTGAATACTGGAATCAAGCAGTATATTGTTTTGTGTTGGGAGCAAACCCTCCTTGGGAGGTGTTAAATGGCTATGTGCATAGGGTTTGGGGCAAGCATGGCATAGACAAGGTGTCGTTCTTGCCAAATGGTGTTTTTATGGTGAGATTTAAGGAGATGGCTGCCAAAGAAACTGTGTTGAATGCTGGTTATCATATGTTTGATAACAAACCCTTGATTGTTAAAGCTTGGCAAGAGAATATTGATTTGTTAAAGGAGGACATCAAAATTGTTCCTTCCTGGATTCGCTTACATGGACTACCACTCAAATTCTGGGGTAAGTGCCTCCCCAAAGTGGCAGGAATGGTAGGAAAGTACGTCAAATCTGACCTAGCAACAGAGTCCAAAACTAGATTGGGGTTTGCAAGAACTATGGTTGAATTGACCATAGGGCAGAAATTTGTCAACTCAATCAAATTTAAGGATGAGAATGGACTGGTTGTAGAGGTCAAAATAGAGTATGAATGGAAGCCTATCCTTTGTGAAAAATGTAAGGGATTGGGCCATGAAGGGAGTCATTGTAGAAGAATGGCAGGGATGAAACCTCAAGTAAAAAAAGTATGGAAACCTGTTGTCAGACCAGTCCTCACCCTCTCTGACAAAGATTTCCCTGCTTTGCCTGCCACTGTTCCTGGGTTGCCTATGCTAACTGTTCAGGAGACACCAAGCATTCCACCAGTCAAACAACCCCATATGGAGCATCAGGAGACTAGATTGGAGAACATACCTCAAGTGAATGAAACTGGTAACCTTACTTCTACCAGTTCTCATGAATAATATTGGTTTTTGGAACGTACGGGGTCTCAACAATGTAAATAAGCAATTCACAGTTAACTTTTTTACAGAATAATGCCGTTTGTCTTTTTGGTTTGCTAGAAACAAAAATAAATGGTGAAAATGTAGGGAATATATCTCAAACTATGCTTGATGGGTGGTGTGTTACCACTAATTGTCATCTGCATAAAGGGGGTAGGGTTTGGATGCTTTGGAAGCCATCTGTTTTTGAGGTATCTATTTTGCAGTATGATGCACAATTCATCCATGCCTGGGTTAAATGCAAAATTACTCACAAGGAATTCTTCTATACCACTGTCTATGCCTTTAATGAAGGCAGTGCTAGAGTCTCCTTATGGCATCAACTGAATAATTTGGCTGATTCGTGTACTCTCCCATGGGCTGTGGTTGGAGATTTCAACACAGTGATTCATCCTGATGAAAGGCTGGGGGCTCAACTAAAGTATCTGACATGGAGGATTTCCTGGACTGTATTAACCACTGTGGACTCTCAGATATTAAAGCTACAGGTGCTTATTACACATGGACGAACAAAAGGGATGAGAATCAGAGGAAATTTAGTAGATTGGACAGATTCCTGATCAATCCTACTTGGAGTAATGCATACCCTTCTATGCCTGCTCATTTCTATCCTGAAGGGCTTTTTGATCATAACCCTTGCATTGTAAGGAACATGGATCTGACTGGTAGAAGGAATGCAAGTTTTAAGTATTATAATATGTGGAGTACTGCCCCTACTTTCATAGAAATAGTCAATGATGTATGGCAGCAGGCAGTGGAGGGTACCTTGATGTTTGGCTTAGTGAAAAAGCTTAAAATGCTGAAACCTATTCTCAAAAAGCTTAACCAAGAATGCTACTCTGATGTTGAAGTGAATGCTTGCAAATTCACTACACAGCTAGAACAACTGCAGCTACAGCTTCAAGCAAGTCCTACAGATTCTAATCTCATCAACCAGGAGAGTGCAGTGCATAAAGAGGTCCTCTTTTGGACCAAAGCTAGGAATAGCTTCTTAAAACAAAACGCAAAAGTAGAATGGACTGAGGAAGGGGATAGCAACTCAGCAACTTTTCATAAAGCACTCCGAAGTAGGTACAAGCAGAATACTATCATTCAAATTGAGAACAAGCAAGGACTTCAGTGTACAACCAAAGATAGTATCCAAGATGCTTTCTTGGATTTCTATCAAGATTTATTGGGTAGTCAAGCTCCCACAGAAGATGTGCAAATGTCAGTTTTGTTTCAAGGTGCTCTATGTACAGATACCCATGGTGACCTACTGAATACTGTGGTCACTAAGAAGGAAATCAAGGACATTGTCTTCTCAATTCCACCTGATAAAGCCCCGGGGCCTGATGGCTACACTAGTGGGTTCTTCAGGGATGCATGGGATGTGGTGGGGGATGATCTTTGTAAGGCTGTTATGGATTTCTTCAGGGATGGACATTTACTCACTCAAATCAATGCTACTACTCTTACTCTCATCCCTAAAACACATAGACCTACTTCTGTAGGCCAATTTAGACCAATAGCTTGTTGCAATATGGTATACAAGGTTATTTCAAAGGTTTTATGCAATAGACTGTCACTTGTCCTCCCAGACATAGTTCAAGAAAACCAAGGGGCATTTATAAAGGGAAGGTCTATCATAGAGAATGTACTCATTTGTCAAGACATCATACATCTCTATGGTAGGAAAGCAGCATCTCCCAGATGTCTATTTAAAATTGACCTTCAAAAGGCCTATGACACTGTGGAATGGGCCTTTCTAGAGCAGCTTTTGCATGGTTTGAAGTTCCCAGCACATTTCATTAACTTGGTGATGCAGTGTGTGACCACTCCTGCTTACACAATTTCTTTGAATGGGAGTAACTTTGGGTACTTCAAGGGGAGAAGGGGACTTAGACAAGGGGATCCCATCTCACCCTTCCTTTTTACCCTCTGTATGGACTACCTCTCAAGACTTATCAAGTTTGCAACAGTGAAATGGCCTTTCCAGTATCATCCCTTATGCAAACAACTGAAATTGACTCACCTCATGTTTGCCGATGACCTGCTTATGTTTTGCAAAGGGAATCCTAACTCCATTTGGCTCCTCATGAGAGCTTTCTCATCCTTTTCAAAAGCTTCAGGTCTGAAGTTGAACACTGCCAAATCTGAAATATTCTTTAATGGAATGTCTGAAGAACTAAAGCTGGGTATCAGGCAGGCTACTGGGTTCAAAGAGGGGACATTCCTTTTCAAATACTTGGGAGTCCCAATCAAACCAGGGAAGTTATCTAAAGCAGAATGCTATTCTTTGACAGAGAAAATGGTCTCAAGAATAAGAGGAATGGGAGCTCGCAAACTATCCTATGCTGGAAGAGTAACCTTAATTAATTCAGTCCTTCATACACTCCACAATTACTGGGCTCAAATGTTCATCCTTCCCAAGAGTGTTATAAATCGAATCTCTGCTATCTGCAGGAATTTCCTATGGGCAAGCAATTCTGAATACCAAAGGGTCCCTATGGTAGCTTGGGAAAGAGTCACTGTCCCTAAGGATGAAGGGGGCTTGGGGATTAAGAACACTGAAATTTGGAATATAGCCTCAGTTGGGAAGCTTGTGAATTGGGTATACACAAAGGCAGACAGACTTTGGATAAAATGGATAACTGATGTTTATCTGAAAAACCAGGAATGGGATGAGTATGTACCTGCAAATGATGCTCCCTGGGTCTGGAAAACAATCTGTAAAGCAAAGAATAAGTTAAGAGATGGATACTCTGCAAATATATGGACTGCCAGTCCTCAAGGGTATACGATTAAAAGTGGATATACCTGGCTTTCCCCAAGCCAGCCACAACAGATCTGGTCCAAGCTCATCTGGAATCAGTATAACATACCCAAACATGTTATGATAACTTGGTTACGCCTGCAAGGGGGAATGAACACCAAACAAAAATTATTCAGAATTGGATGTTGCCTTGATGATCTATGCTTGCTATGCCAATCTAACACAGAAACTATAGATCACCTGTTTGAAGAATGCCCTTATTCTCTCAGAATTCAGATGTTGCTGCAGAATTCGTATGGAATCAGCTTCCCAAAAGTAGCCAATTACAACTATGATTCCAGGAAATCCTTCAGATGGAAAGTAATCACAGCCATGTTTAATGCCTTTCATTACCATGTGTGGATCCAGAGGAATGATGCTCGAATAACTAACAGTATCCAGAGACCAGAATTGGTGTTCAAAAGGATTCTGGTTGATATGCAGAACCGTATGAAAAGAAAACTCGAGAGTGAAAATGATGATGATAGAATTTGGTTTAATATTTTCAATCAACTTATGTAATGCTTGTGTGGGGTCTTGAACCAGGAACCTCCATGTAATTATTACTTATATATATATTACTCTCACATTTCACAAAAAAAAAAAAGTACTATAACATGTGGAGTAATTCATCAGATTTTATCCCCACTGTTAAGGAGATATGGGACTATCCTTTCTATGGCACTAAGATGTTTTGTGTTACTAAAAAGCTCAAGGTGCTGAAGGGACCTCTGAAAACCTTAAATAAGAACTGTTTTGCTGACATAGAGGTCAAAACCACAAAGGCCCTTCTGGATCTGGAGCAACTTCAAGCCAAAATTAGAGAGGATGTAACAAATGCTGAGATGCTGTCTGAGGAAATAGCTCTTCTCACTGAGACCAGATATCTTATTAAAGCTAGGGACAGTTTTCTTGCTCAAAAGGCCAAAACAAAGTGGTTGGAGGAGGGTGATAGTAACACTGCTTACTTTCATAGCAGTATCAGGCAGAGGAATATCCAGAATAAAGTAGTGCAAATTGATGACCTACAGGGTAAGCAGTGCACTGACCAGAATGACATCCAAGCTGCCTTTCTGCACTACTACCAATCCTTGCTGGGTTGCAGTTCTGCCACTAATCAGGTCAAAAATGTAGTCATGGCCACAGGCAGTGTATGCTCTGAAAGTCACTGTACTATTCTCAATAGGCCAGTCACTGCTCAGGAAATCAAGGATGCCATCTTTTACATCCCTAACACAAAGGCCCCAGGGCCAGATGGTTATAGTAGCCAGTTTTTTAAGGATTCTTGGTCTGTCATTGGATCAGATGTCTGTGCTGCTGTGGCAGATTTCTTCAGGTCTGGAGAATTACTACAGCAGGTGAATGCTACTAATATCTCACTTATTCCAAAGTGTGAGAGACCTAATTCTTTGACCCAATTTAGGCCTATAGCTTGCTGTAATGTTCTTTATAAAGCCATCTCCAAACTGTTGTGCAACAGGCTAGCTCTTGTGTTACCTGACCTTATACAAGAAAATCAGGGAGCTTTCATTAAAGGAAGATCAATTATTGAGAATGTCCTTATATGCCAAGACTTAATCCATATGTATTCAAGGCAGAATGTTTCCCCACGATGCTTATTTAAGATTGATTTACAGAAGGCTTATGATACCATTGAATGGGCTTTTGTTGCACAACTGTTACACAAGTTCCAAATACCTGAACATTTCATCAAAATGTTGATGGCCTGTATAACCTCTCCCACCTTCTCCCTCACTTTGAATGGGAGTATGTTTGGCTATTTCAAAGGCAAGAGAGGGCTCAGACAGGGGGACCCTATCTCTCCTCTCATCTTTACCATGTGTATGGAGTATTTTTCAAGACTTCTCAATTATGCCACTAATAGGGGACCTTTCCAGTACCATCCCATGTGCAAACATCTCAAACTTACCCACCTCATGTTTGCTGATGATCTACTTATGTTTTGCAAAGGTAATGCTCAGCCCATCCTCCTTCTCATGAGGGCTTTTCATTCCTTCTCAGCTGCTTCTGGGCTTAAACTAAATTCTGCTAAGTCTGATATATATTTCAATGGCATGAATGAAGATTTGAAATCTGATATTCAAAGGGTTACAGGATTTAGAGAGGGGACTTTTCCCTTCAGATACTTGGGAGTACCCATACAATCTGGCAAGATTAGTAAGCAAGAATGCCATAAGCTTACTGAGAAGATAGTCAGCAGAATTAGGGGTCTTGGTGCAAAAAAACTTTCATATGCAGGCAGGCTAACACTCATCACCTCTGTTCTTAACACTTTGCATTGCTACTGGGCTTCCATATTTATCTTACCAAAGGCCCTCATCAAAATAATTGAGGCCATATGTAGGAATTTTTTATGGGCTGGGAGCAGTGATTATCATAGAGTTCCCATGGTGGCCTGGGACACTGTCACTAGAACAAAGGCAGAAGGAGGGTTGGGGATCAAAAAGATGGCTGAGTGGAATTGTGCTGCTGTAGGGAAGCTTGTTAACTGGATCTATTACAAGTCTGATAGACTTTGGATAAGGTGGGTACATCAACTCTACTTGAAAGACAAACAGTGGGATACCTATCTTCCTCCTCCAGATACCCCTTGGACTTGGAAGAGTGTCTGCAAAGCAAAAGAGGCCCTGAAGACTGGTTATGTTAATGATGTTTGGCTCCCTCACCCCCTGGGATAAACTGTCAAGCAAGGCTATGAATGGTTAGTACCACCTATTGCACCACCAGCCTGGGCTAATCTCTGCTGGAACAACTGGAACATTCCAAAACAAGCTGTCATCACCTGGCTTACCTATACTCATGGCCTGAATCTGAAAGTTAAACTTTTCAGATTTGGATGTTGTAGTGATGATTTGTGCTGCACTTGTGGGGTTGCTGCTGAAACCAGGGATCACTTGTTCCTGGACTGCCCTCATAGTGGTAAGGTTAAGGAAGCTATTGAGAGGTCTATGCAGCTCATTATTCCCTCAGAGCTCATAATGTTTCAGGGACACAATCGTGATCCTCAATGGAAAAAACTGGCACTGATCATCACTGGCCTCTACTATCATGTTTGGATGCAACGAAATAATGCCCATGTGAATGGTACTCTTGTGAGACCTGAGTTACTTGCTATGACCATCATCAGAGAAGTTACAGCCAGAATTAGATACAAGACACATGAGTAATTGTGTGTAGTTGGCACAAAGGTTCTGTTAGGGAAATCAGTTTTATTTTCAAGTTTGTTTGTTTGGTTTTTTATGAAGTGCATAGGGGATTCGAACCTGCACTTAAGCATGTAAATTGTATGGATGTTTCTGGTTTTTTATATATATACTTCTCACATTTTATCAAAAAAAAAAAGAATAATAACATTAGTCAATGCCAACATCAAATACACTAATACTAATATTATTATCATACACAGCCGCTAACATAAGTATACTTACACGACACAACAACCCCTGACCGACTCCAAAACAGCCCCCCATTTATCCACGTTCTCCGCCCGAACAGCAACTCCACCACGGTGGCTGCCTACCTTGCACCTTGGTGCACCCCCAGGTACCACCCACTGACCCTGAACCAACAACACGGCCCCTGGGTTGCCCCTGCAACAGACACGGCAACAACAGCAACAACCAGATCCCGACACCGTGGTCTGTTGCAGCCCTCTTCCCGACGCCACCGTGACCAGCCCTGTCCCTGACAACTGCCACCCCTGGACCCAACCTCAACTACGAACTACCACCTACCTCTTTCACCCATTATCCACCTCCAGAAGGCACCATGGCCACCACCACGACACTTCTAAACCGCCTGCACACACAACCCCTGTTTAGAAAGTTCAGAAATCCGTATGAGCCCCCTTCCTTCTCATGGTGATTTCTCTCACCACCATGCCCCACACCACCTCTGGCCACCACCGGTTTCACCCCTGACCCACGGTGGTTCCAAGGGTGGTACCATCTCCCTCCTATCTCTCCTACAACCACCGCAACAACCGCCCAAACCTCACTGCCCTACACGCCCAGTTCTGTTTCTACTCTTCCCCTTATACCATGTTCACGCCTGTACCCTAATTTTTCCCGGCCACCACCAACCTTCTTACCACCCCCAATACCACCTACCCACACACCACTACCAGCACTCACGACCCACCACAAGAAATAGACCAAAATATGCACGAATAAGCAACAAAATGCGACAGACTACAACACGCATCAGCATCAGCACCGAGTATTAGTTATGTTTACTATCGACATTCACGGTTGTTTTAGTGATGGTTATAGCAGTCCTATGGTGATTTAAAGATGATAAACATGTTAAGCATACTACCAACACTACATACGACCTTAGTATCCAAATGTAAAGATATGGGAAGGTATTATAATTCGCTTACAAAATTGATGCAGTGCACGTTAAAACCGTAATGGTGAGGCCTGCTTATTGCTGCGTTTTCTTCCATCTTTCTTCCCAATTTCACACTAGGGTTCTTGCTATAATGGAGTATGGAGACAAAGGACAGAGTAGGGTTTGTTTTTACGTTCATGGAGGCAGAAGGTAAGGTAGTTTATTTAGGGTTTGTGTTGGAGTGTATATGTCGATGTATATGTTTTTGGGGTGTGGAGTACTATTAGGGTTTACATACTAGGTTTTGTTGGGTTTGTATAGCCACGGTTCACATAGTTTAGTCGAGTCCAAGCCCAACACGTTGCTCATGACTTATACTCCGTTCCCGACCCGTAACATAAAAATACACTATATGTAACTCAATACAATTAATTACAAATTTAATATAACCTATGTATGAAAATAGTGTTACAAGTCCACGAGACATATTAAAATAATTATCGTACAAACTAGCAATTAAATACGTATCAAATAAATTATAATTATATCTCGTCCCGACAAAATATATAGAAAAAAACACTCACCATCACGAACTATGAAACTATGAAAAATACGGAGTATTACAATTGGAAGAGGAACTGCCCTAAGTACCTCGATGATATCAAGGCTGGACGTGTGACAGCTATAGGTATATCATCATTAATTCATATGATTGAAATAAACCATGCAAGTTCAGCAACATGGGTATTTGATACTGGTTGTGGTTCTCACTTGTGTAATCACTTACAGGGTTTAAGGGACGTCCACAAACTTGAGAAGGGGGACGTAGATCTTCGCGTTGGAAATGGACCAAATGTTGCAACTGTCTCCATAGGAACTTATGTACTCAAACTACCTAGTGGTTTTGAGTTATTTTTGAATAATTGTTATTTTGTTCCTAGTTTGTCTAAAAACATTATTTCTATTTCTGTTTTGGATACAGAAGGATTTTGTTTTAATATTAAGCACAACTGTTGTACTTTTTCATTAAACGATATGATTTATGGCAAAGTTGTTTCCATAAACGGAATATATGTTTTAGACCAAACCACCGAGGTTTATCATGTGAATAATAAAAAGGTTAAAACACGTGATAAAGAACAAAGATATTGATACCCGTTATAGTGGGAGTCAAAGATAAAATTTATAGTTCCAAACTTAACCTATAGATAGAGTAAGTCAGCGTCGAACCACAAGGAGGTTGGGAGTGCCAATTGTTGTAGGTCTTAAGTCTTTAGGGTAACAAAAAGGGGTTTTGGTGTTTGTTTTAGGTTTCAACTAAGTCTAGTAGATAAAATAAGAACAAAACTGAAAATAAGATGTGAAAAGAATATGATAAAAGAGATGTTAGGATGATTGGGTCATCATAGCTACTATGGCAGGCGGTCTTGGTCAACATGTAAAGAAGTCGTGTAAGGGGTATAACAAATCCTTTCGGTCTATGTTATCTAATAGTTCCTTTCGGCCTATACTATTAGTTCCTAGGTCTCAAATATTGGTTGTCAACATAATAAGTGATTCCTAATGTCTAAGTTACATACCCTTCGGTCTTAGCAACTTAGCTGTCTTAAAACGTTAACTAATGTCCTTCCCTTATCTTTCGATACCCGGGTTGTTCATTATTAAGCATCCTACAAGTCTCCCTTCGGTCTCATTGTAAGATATTCAATTAATGAACAAAAACAGGTCTGATCATACACGAAGTCGGTGGACCGACCAGCTAACCCGGTCGATCGACCAACCACCTCAGTCGACCGTCTAGAGAAGCCAGTCGGTCGACCAAAGTCTGTAATGGTTTGCCCTAAACTATGCCATCTACGCTATAAATCACCTACATCCTAACATGTGAAGGTTTAGCTACTCATGGTATTGACAAAAACAGTAATTATAACGATAATAACGATAATAGAAAACATGATTGACGCGATTAACGAAATAACAATTAACAACAATAAAGGTTTAGGGATTCTAACTAACCGGATACTAATAAAACTATGAATAAACCGAAATAGAGCAAGAATTACCGTAACAAGGAAGGACTGAGAACTGAAAGATTGAATATTATTGAAATAATGTGTGGGAAACTGATTGTTTGTGTGAATAATCTAAAACCTAATTAACAATGAAGACTAATGAACTTTTTTATAAACTAAACTAAGCTTTTATGAGTAGTAAACTAGATGATTAACAATAAGGTTGGTGATTAGCTTTTATAAGAATTTTTGAAGTCCTCCTTAACCCTAATCACGCCTTGGTGGGCTTTAATCTCGTTCTTAAACTTTCGGTCCAGGCCTTGTGGTCGACCGACCGATGATGCTGGTCGATCGACCAGATGTCGGGTTAGTTGAAGCTTCTGATCTTAAAATATTGACTTTTAAAATCTCGCTCTTCAGGTGCTTTGGTCGACCGACCATAGGTGTCAGTCGATCGACCAAAGATCAGGTGCAGTAATGCGTTCTGACAAATTCTGCAGCGCGCGCCGATCTTAAAATAGCTGCCATTTCTTCGTTACTCATTAGAATAAAGTGATTCTCGCGGCGTTGGAAAGCTAAGAGGATACGCTTTCACCTTCAATTAGAATTACTTGATTATCAGCTCTAGAACTAGAGATATAGCCATTAGAAACAGGCTACATTATCGTGAACCTATTCTTTCCTTGTTGAAACTTGTAAAATGTATGCACCCTTACTTATGCTATCTTCAGGCCTTGAAGCGCACGCCAAGTTCGTTCCTAAAGCATCATTTTCATGTCAAATGCTATGCTAAGCACTCGGGGACGGATTTAGCTCAAAATCGATCCATTTCCGCATTAATCTGCAATTTAACACAAAAATACGAAAGTAGACGAAATAGTAGCCTAAACTACACAAATGAGCCCTGAAATGCGTGTAAAATGAGGTGTAAAACATCATATAATAGACACGCATCAAATTTCCCCAAACCAAACACTTGCTTATCCTCAAGCAAGAACTAGACTCGATCTTAAAATATTGGAACGATTTTAATCTCAGAGCGAAATGCAAATGTAAAGCCTAAACGAATTTAATGCCAAGTCAACAACGAAATAGTAAATGAATCATGCAAACGAGTTATTGAGGTTGTCACAATGGACTTGATGCCCGTCGTTGTGGGCGTCAAAGATAAAATTTATAATTCCTAAACTTTAACTATAGATAGTGAAAGTCAGGGTCGAACCACAGAGAGGTGGGGAATGTTTATTGTTTAAGGTCAATGGTTTAAGGTAACAAAAGTGGGGGTTTATATTGATTGTCACTAAGTCTAGAAATAAAGATAGAAATAAAACAAGAAATAAGAATGAAATAAACTATGGTAAAAGAGATGCTAGGATGTTCGGGTAATAAAAAGCTATGATAATATAAATCCTAAGTCAACATGTATTGCAGTCGCGTAAGGGGTGTAACCTATCCTTTCGGTCTATGGTACCTAATAGCTCCTATCGGCCTATGCTATTAGTTCCTAGGTCTCACAATTATTGGGTGTCAACAATAAGGGTGATTCCTAATTTCTAGGTCACATACCTTTCAGTCTTAAGTAACCTAGCCGTCTTAATGCGTAAACCAATGCCCTTCTCGTATCTTTCAACCTTGGGTAAGTCATTACTAATATCCTACAAGTCTCCTTTCAGTCTCATTGTAGGTTACTATGGTCGACGAAATAAAACGGAACTGAAAACGTACGCGAGTCGGTCGACCGACCAGCTAGTCCAGTCGGCTGACCAACACATCAGTCGACCGACCGGTTAAGTCGGTCGGCCGACCTAGGGCCTGCTACAGTCGGTTTCGGGAATTACACTATCAACGCATATTTACCCCCTACATCCTAACATATGCAATTAGCTACTCATGAATACTGAAATAACAATAATAACATTAATGAAAATAGAATTCATGATGAACATTAATCTAAGCATGCAATAACAACAAGGCTTGGTATTCTAACTTAAACCGGTTACTAGCAATTCTAATACAAGAACAATATTAAAACTGAAATTGAAATAAGAATTACCGGAGTATGGATTAGGGCAGAAAAGAACAATCTTTATTGAATCCGTGCGGAAAGATTAATGAACAAAGAACAAAACTAAAGAAAAGTGTTTGAGTAATAAAACTAAATCAAGAACTTTGATGAATAGACTCCTAAGTAAAAGATATAAACTGAATGAATTCTAAAACTAAAACTTGATAACTAAAACATGATACTAAATTACTGGATGCATAACCCTAATCCCGAGATTAGCTTAAATAGGTGGAAATAATAAGTCTCCTAATGACCTAATCACGCTAGTGGGCTTTGCGGAAGTTTCTGGGTCTGCGCGGAGGTCGACCGACCAGGTGATGAGGTCGGTCGACCACCTGACGGGCTTGGTGGACTTCTGATTTTTAAGATAGCAGTCCTCAGGTCGACCGACCAGAGTAGTAGGTAGGTCGACCCACTTTCCTGTACGTCAGTCTTGATTTCGCCTTGGTTTGACTTTGTGGTACTTGGGTCGCGGTTTGAGTTGACGTTTCCTCGTTACTTGGCTATGAAAAATCCCGAGGGCATAGATTTGGTATAAAATCGTCTCTTTTCCGCATAATTCTGCAAAAGAGCATAAAAACACGAAAGTAGACAATTGTTGGGAAATAAAGGTTAAAACATAGTAAATGAGCTCTAAAATGCGTGTAAAAATAGATGTAAAACATCATAAAATAGACATGCATCAGGACTCTCGCGAGTCGCTCAAGTCACACAATAAGCAAATGTAATACCCCGTATTTTAGCCTTGGTTAACGGCAGTCTAACTGTGTTTTATGCAAGTATTTCAAATGAAATGTTTATAAAGTATTTTACGTAAATTGTTATTATCTTATACTTCCTCCATTTTTCTATGTTCTTCCCATTTGCTTTATTGCGGTCTCCAAGACGCACCTTTGACCGTCTTTTCCGACACCTATACGATATCTTTTTCTATTGAATTTTTTTTCCCCACGAAGATTTGTTGATAATAATTGTAAATGTTCTAATTTTATAACTTAAAATTCATTATTGTCTAACTTACTTACGGTCAAAGTTCGAAAACTTTGACCTCCAAAAAGCAAATGGGAAGAACATAGAAAAATGGAGGAAGTAAATCGTATTTCTACGATATTTCTTATTTCATAATCATTGTATATTTGATGATTATTTCATAAAATGACATTCAGTTGTATTTCTTTAATTTTAATAATATATTTCCTATTTTATATTTAATTCTCATCTAAACTTAATTTCTATTTTTATTTAAATCATAATTATATTTAAATCTATATTCTTTATATATTATTATAATAAATTTAATTTATATTTACTATTACTAATTACATAATTTATTTAGTATAAATAATTTATACGTACTCATTTATTTTAAGTTACGGGTTGAGAGCGGGATATAGCCTCGAGATGCGTGATGGACCGAGTAATAAGATAAATGGGCTAGTTCAACTTTTACCCTAACTCAAAATTCCTTTTGTCGACATACCAATCATACCACCTACCAAAACCCTACCTCCCAACGTCGACAGTCAAAACACAGCACCGACACCCTGCATCACCATGAGATTGAGAAGAATGAGAGAAAGACCATCACCATCATCATCATCTTCACCATCGTCTCATCATCGCAGTAATGTCACTCTGTTTTCGTTTTAATTTCTTTTCGAATTGTTTTATGGTCTCGTTTCTATACATGTCTCTGGGTAGGCGAAGTAGAGTGTCTATTAGGTTGTTGTAGTTAATGTAGTTGGGGGCATGTAATACTCCGTATTTTAGTACAACATATTTTAATATTTAATATTTACGTATGTTATTCGAGTAATTGAATTCGATAATTTAATTGTCGAACGCGTGTTTTATAGTTTATATGTTTTAATAAAGAGGTCGAAGTTACGAGTTGATCGTAAAACCGAGTTAAGCTTTGACTTTGGACCTTGGAATAAGTGCTAACCCCAAGGCCCATATTCGACTTTCAGCCAAATACCAAAACAGGTTCACCCTAGCTCTCTCCTACCGTCATATATACTCCATAAAAAAACCCTAACCCTAGCTATCAACTCACAAACTTTCTTTGCCTTTTCTCTGCCGCCACATCCAAGGGTGAGAAGGTGTGTTTTGCACAGTGGTTCAGGGTTGTTAGAGTGGTTCGTTTGCTAAGACAAGGAAGTATGTTCACCATGACTCGGTCTTTCGCAGTTTTCCCTTCCTCTTTTATTCGCTTAATCCAGTCGTGTTATGGTGTTTTTAAGGTCTGATTTCTGTACAATAGTACTCTATGATGTTGGTAGTAATGTTTTCACCATAGTCGAGTCGTCTCTGACCACCGAGGACCATCAGACCATAGTCGTTTTATCATTGTGCCAACTGTTCGTTTTATTTATTCAAAACAGTGTTATAAACGTGTATGTTTGTAGTAGGTTTCGTTTCTGTTGTAGTTGGTGTTTAGTTCAAATGTTAGCCTTTTTGGATTGTTGGTTGTCATGGTGATAGGATGGTGGTTATCACGGTGGTTGGGGGTGAGTCGTGAGGGTGTTAAAACGAGGTTCGTTTGGGGGATAGAGGCTGATAGGGGTCGTTTCAGAACAGCGTTTCTGAGCAGGTTGTTTCGCATGGTTCTTCGACTGCAACGCCTTTCACAATTGTGATGGGTGTTAGGGTAGATGGTTATGGGGTAGCACGGGGTTTGTACTGGTGGTTGTGGTGGTGGTTCATGGTGGTTGTGGCTGTTAATAAACTAGCTCTCGTTTGGGGTGTAAACTGTGAAACATGCTGATTGTGGGGGTGTGTTTGTTTTCTGATCCGTTGTTTGGAGTCGTGGGTGGCACTCAACGTCACTGAACTCCTCCGTGGAACCACCGTGGCTCAGTGGCGAGCCTGGTGGTGCCAGTGGGGAGGCCAGGGGTTCCTGGTAGTGTTGGGGGCAGTGTTTGACGTGGTGGTCAGGCGCATATGGGCTGTTTTAGACTGCTGATTCACGGTTTTATGGGCTGTTGTCTTCGTTCTTTCGTTTTTTTTGGTATTCTGATGTAGCAAACTACTATTCTTCTTCTTCTTCTTCTTCTTATTATTATTATTATAATTGTGTAATGATTAGTCAATGATTATTATTTATATTGTGGTATGATATGGTTATTTGGGTTTGATGATTATATGTTAATGGTATTACTAGCTTTACTACATGTGGTTAGTGAATTTTATGGGTGTTATTAGCTTTATCATGGTTTTAAATTGATATGATAAGTATGTATGGGCATTGTTATTAGTTATATTAGTAATAGTGTATGGACATATACTAAGTTAGTAATAATTGATTAATTGATTATATGCTATATTTGGTAAGTCTATACTTAGTAAGCCTATATTTAGCAAGTATATGTCAAGTAAGCTTATATATTAGTTACGAGTAATTGGTTGTATGAATAGAATTTAATATTAAGTAATATTTATAGGAACGGAATTTGAGGATGAATATTACTAAGACGGTGGTTTCTTATTCCAGACTTGCTATTTCAGGTAGGATACACTGGTACCTTTTTCTATGATTGGTTACGAATGTATGTGGTTAATGCATGTTTGGATGCAAGTTTGAATTGTATGAGCATGATATTATATGGTTAGTTATATTGGGATTGCATTCATGAGCATGCATATGCATTGGTTACTGAGAAAGATGTGAATCAGATGTTGATCTGATATAAAGCCCAGGGTGGTTCTGCAGACCAGGCCTGGTGTCTTATCAGCTGTTGAGCTGGTGTTCGGCGACGGCCGATTGTATTCTGCCGGGAGGTTCGGTATGGCTTGGTGTAAGGGTATGAGAATGAGATATTGATTGAGCTCGAGCATGTCATGACATTTGCATATCACCTTGTTTGCATTATTTATTATTGTGTTATCTTACTCAACCGCGAGGTTGACAGTGTATTCGTGTTCATCTACAATGATCCGGAATGGGGAGTAGATCTTTCAGGTCAGAGACAGGTGGACTAGGACTAGGCATGGAGGAGAGACATGGATTGGACCTACCTAGCTTTAGATCACTTAGTCTCTTTTATAATTCTTCACTTGTTTTATATAAGTCGTGTTGGAGGTTTAGTTTTGATTATACCTTGTAATAGTTTCTAGTTTAACTTTATAATTTAAAAGTACTGTGTTTCTTTCACTATGATTATCTACTACCCTCGTTATCCAGGATGGTAACAGCCTTAGTTACTCTGGAGGTCCTAGTTCAGGCTCCTAGGTAAATGGGGGTGTTACAAAGTGGTATCAGAGAAAACGATCCTCAGGCCTAAATCAAAATGAAAATAATGAACATAGGGGTGTCTAAATAAAATGAACCCCAGGCTAGTAACTGTTAGGAGCCCCATAGGATTTGGGATGAGTTAGGGGCCCCCTCAAACCAAGCCACTGGCCCTTTCAGTCTAACCTTGAGAGATGAAGAGAGTGTGTAGTATTGGAATAAAGACCCAAGGTAGATACGTATATATATGTTGTACTAACATTTCAGCAGCAAGGGAAAGAGGTAAGTTATGATGTGAAAGATTGGTGATGATATATACGGTAAAGCATGAAAGTGATATTACATGATGTGTGATATGTATATACTGTTATTTCTAAGCATTGACAGCATGAGTGTTATATATGAGTTTTGAATATGATATTGAATTATGTGATGAGAAGCATGAGGTTCTGTGATCCCTAAGCATTTAGGTAGATTTATGATATGATTAGGAGTATGTTTTGGCAGCATGCTATTAAGTTAATACTAGAGTTACAAACTAGGAAGTAAGACCTAGGATGCTTAGAATTTTGTTAATCTTGTAGTAAAATGCCTCCCATAAGAGAATCTAATGCAGCCAACATAACTCAAGATGAGCTAGATCGTTTGCTGGCCATGAATGCTACACTTTTAGCAAGAATAGGGACAACTGCTCAATCTGATACAACTAAGATGAGCAACAATATCTCCAGGCATAACCCTATCAAGTACGATGGGGAGGGGGCGCCAAGTCTGCTTGCTGAATGGTGCCGGGAATTGAGAGCATTTTTGAACTGTTGGATGTGCCGGAGTCGATGAAAGTAGACCAAGCCGTGTTCTATCTTAAGGGCGGCTAGGCTGTGGTGGAACAATAACAAGGAGGAGATTAAGGCTGCTGCCGGTGAGATTGGGGCGGAATTCGTGAGTTGGGAAGGGTTCAATGGGATCCTGACTTCCAAGTTTGTGCCGGAGCATGTCAAGGGCAAGTTGAGGGCTGAATTTGACTCCTTTAGGATGACGGAGGCCATGACCGTGGAAGCCTACCATACCAAATTCATGCAACTGGCGGAAAATGTAGCTGATTTGGGCTACACCTCAGAGATGTTAGCTGCAAGGTTTGAAAAAGGGCTCACAATTGACATCAAAAAGAGTTTACTGGCAACCAAGCCCACAACTGTGGAGGACATATATGTAACACTGCGCGTTTTAGAGCTTATATATATGTACTACTTGTGTTTGTCGTATGCTTGTGGGGTGTTTTGTTATCATTGCGGGGTGGCGAACTTCGGGACGAAGTTCATTTTAAGGAGAGAAGACTGTAATACCCTGTATTTTAGCCCCGTCCATCGGCAGTCACACCATCTTTTATATACGTATTTCATAATCATTTGTTATTGTTTTATAAACTGTATCTCTACAATTAATTCGTATTTCATAAAAGTTTTATATTTGATGATTATTTCATAAAGTGACATTTCTTTTGTATTAATTTAAATTTGATAATATATTTATAATACTATTAATGACATTGTTACTACAATACTACTACTACTACTAATAATAATAATAATAATAATAATAATATAATACTAACAATGTAGTACGCCTACAACAATACATTCACCATACTAATTATAATAATATAATAATATAATAATAGTAATAATAGTATAAGTAGTACTCCGTATTAGTATACACAAAGCAGCAATTATTTACGCCTAACCTAACAGCCTCAAAACCACGACCAACAGCCCCCCATGACCAGCCTACTTACACAACCTTAACGACCACCCTATCGAGCCAGAACCACCCCCCATCCACGGTGGTTGTGACCACTGCACCGTGACGCACCTATTGACACTGACCACCACCCTTGACTCAACCCCAGCAGCCTTCGAGACAAGCCCAAACCACACTGGTCAGCAACAGCAACCGTCACATTCCTGTACTCACCCGTGTTACACCAACTGCAAACACTCCCTTAACCACCTGCTAACACCACCCTCACCACAACCAGCCACCACCCTCGGCACCTCACATTACCCACAAGCCCCTGGTGCCAAACACCAGGCTTCGACCCCACGCAATCCTCTGAAACAACCGCCCCAAAACCCCTGAACACCCATACCCTTGTTTTTGCAACTTCCTGTGACACTTTTATACCGCTGCCCCCTAGATTTTCCGACCACCAAAAACCATCCCGGCACCACAGTATGACCTACTAACACCCCACAACCAGAAAACATGAAGCCCACCACACGAGCTGACACTACACACGATTAAAACGAGATCAAACAAGGTATGCGCATAAACAGAGTATGAATACGTTATTGTTACTGTTGACTTTATGGTGATTGTTGTAGCAGTCACGGTAGACCTATGGTGCTTTAACGATGACAAACATGTTATATATGCTACAAGGATTACATACAATTATAGTATAAGACATAACGAGATGAGATGGTTCGATAAACTACTTACGAAACACTGATGCGCGTGCTAAACCATGATGGTGATGGGCTGCTCTTGTTGCGTTTTATTCCTCTTTGTTCTCCTTCTCACGACACCAGGATAGAGGTTTCTTTTTTTTTTTCCGTTTTGTGTGTATGGGGTAGGAGGGCTGTAGGGAGAGTAGGGTTGTTTAACGTTTGATGGAGGCAGTAGGTAGAATAGGGTATAGGGTTTGTAGAATGTCGACGGGTATAATTTGTTTAGTATATGTCGATGGTTGTATGTAGGTTAGCTAGGCTTTTCAATTCTCATTCTCTTGATTCATAAGCCCAGCCCATCACGCATCTCGAAGTCATACATGACTATATCCCGTTCTTTAGCCCGTAACTACGATGAGCGAGCACATGTAACTTAATTATGCTCGTTTAATTATAAACAAAACACAAGTATTACATGGAATTTAATATTAGTAAATACTAATTAATTAGTTACAAAATATAAATATTATTAGTATATAAAGAAAATAGGTTTAAACGTAACTACGCCTTAATTATAAAAAAAAACAGGGAATATATATTTACGATAAATAAATATTAAATAGGAAATATATATATATTTATAAATATATTATCAAATTTAAATTAATACAAAAGAAATGTCACTTTATGAAATAATCATCAAATATAAAACTTTTATGAAATACGAATTAATTGTAGAGATACAGTTTATAAAACAATAACAAATGATTATGAAATACGTATATAAAAGATGGTGTGACTGCCGATGGACGGGGCTAAAATACAGGGTATTACAGTCTTCTCTCCTTAAAATGAACTTCGTCCCGAAGTTCGCCACCCCGCAATGATAACAAAACACCCCACAAGCATACGACAAACACAAGTAGTACATATATATAAGCTCTAAAACGCGCAGTGTTACAATATATGAGAGGGATGGCCAGGCTGAGAGGATTGCAGACATGATTAAGGAGGAGGAGAAAGCAAAGGGCAAAAAGAGGATGGCTGAGTCTGGGACCGAGGGCTCAGGAAATAAGACAGCAAATAATCATTATCGGTCTTTCTTCTCCAACAATGCATCAGGGAGCAACGGGAATCGAGGCGGAAATCGCTCTATGTCTGGGACAAATGGTGCCAATCCTAGATGTTTCAAGTGTGGGAAAATTGGGCATAAGCAAGCAAATAGTTGGTCAGGTACGCAATGTGCCGGGAGCAGTTATAACAGGGGCAACCAAAGTGGTGGTTTCAGAACGCCAACTGCAAACTACTCAAACAATAACAAATCTGGAGGTAACTATCAGCGGAATTTCAGCAACCACGGTAACCAGAACCGCTACCAGGGGAACTAGGGTAGTGGGAATAGTAACTTCCAGAAGAGTCTTGCTGAAGCTAGTAACCAGAGCGGAGCTGGATCTGTCAACCAAAATACAACTAAGAAGAGTGGAGCCCTGTTCATGATGGGTAAAGAAGCTGCAGTGGAGGATGCATATGTTGTCACTGCTACTTTCTTTGTCCAATCTTGTCGTACCTTCGTTTTGTTTGATTCTGGTGCATCGCACTCATTCATATATGCGGAACATGCTAGAACTATAGGAGTTGAGATATATGAAAGGATAGCTGATTCTGTAACAATCCCATCAGGAGAGTCTATATCTTGTAATAGAGTCTATAAAAATGTAATGATCCAAGTGGGGGCAGTGAGCTTTGAGTCAAACCTAATAGAATTTCCTTTGGGTGGTTTTGAGGTGATTTTGGGGATGGACTGGTTAAAAAAATACAAGGGGTACATCGATTGTTACCAAGGGAAGGTTACCGTGACAGGACCTAAGGGAGTAAGAGTGTCTTACAAAGGGTACTCCGTGAAGCCTAAGCTGAAGTTGATCACAATCAATGCCCTGAAGTCGTGCCTAAAGAGGGGTGATGAGATGTTGTTGTGCCATGTGAGAGATTTGAGTGTAGAGAAACCCCAAGCCAGCGAGATCGATGTTGTAAGAGATTTTGAAGACGTGTTTCCAGAAGAAATTCCTGTGTTACCACCAAAGAGGGACTTAGATTTTAGCATTGATCTGAAACCCGGGGCTGAGCCATTTTCTAAAGCACCTTATCGCATGGGACCTAAGGAATTGGAAGAACTGAGAAAACAGTTGGATGAGTTAGCAAGCAAGGGGTACGTGAGACCGAGTGTATCACATTGGGGAGCACCAGTGCTGTTTGTGATGAAAAAGGATGGAACCATGAGAGTGTGTATGGACTACAGGGAGCTCAATAATGTGACGATCAAGAATAGGTATCCCTTACCTCGTATCGACGATCTCTTTGACCAGCTGAGTGGGGCTGGTGTGTTTTCCAAGATTGATTTGAGGTCAGGGTATCATTAGTTGAGAATCAAAGATGCAGATATCCACAAGACTGCGTTCAGATTGAGGTATGGGCATTATGAATTCGTGGTGATGCCATTTGGTTTGACTAATGCACCTGTTGTTTTCATGGATTTGATGAAAAGAGTATTTAGTCTCTATCTGGACCAGTTTGTGGCGGTGTTCATCGACGACATCTTAGTGTATTCAAGAAAAGAGAAGAGCATGCTAAGCATTTGAGCTTAGTGTTGCAGACATTGAGGGATCATCAATTGTATGCCAAGTTGAGTAAGTGCGATTTCTGGCTCGAGAAAGTTGCTTTTCTGGGCCATGTGGTGTCTAAGGAGGGTGTTTCTGTTGATCCTAGAAAGATTGAAGCCGTTTCGAAGTGGGAGCGACCCAAGAATGTGGCAGACATTCGAAGTTTCTTGGGACTGGCTGGTTACTATAGAAGGTTTGTGGAAGACTTCTCGAAGATATCCAAGCCTATGACTTCATTGATGCGGAAGGAGAATAGATTTATCTGGGATGAGAGCTGTGAGAAGGCATTTCTAGACCTGAATGAGCGTCTTACTACAGCTCCTATTTTAACATCCCGTATTTTGGTAAACAATATTTTAATGACTTTAAATTATTTTTCGGAATTTAATAATATTTTAATTATAATTAGTAAGTTTTATTTTAAAAACGTAATTGCTCATTCATGTACGAGTTTTACTCATTCATATACTTTTTTTCATTTTTTTTCCATTTTATACCGTTTACTAAAAAAACTCCCTCTCTTCTCTCTTTTACAAAATTAATCAATCCCTCACAAATATAATTAAATATATCAAATTCGTTAAAATTACACACCTATGAATACTAATTCTCGTAGGATTGAATACTTTAATTTTTCTTATAAGGAAAAAAGTATACCTAGAAGTTGGGGCTGATGATTGCAAATTCGGTCAATGAGTTTTTTCAAATTAAAAGCCTTTTCGTTCTTTGTTTGGGTAAAGGCACAACTTTGTGTTTTGAATATATGGATTATGGTTGTTCGCTTGTTCGTATCTTTTATTTTTATTTTCATTTGAAAGTAAACCCGCATTTGATTTAATTCATTCCATCAATAAATGCCTGATTAGAAAAATTCGTCAAAGAATCGCAAAAAATGAAGGTAAATCGTAAAACTAAGGATGTAAATAAACGATTCGATTCGAAAATTGAGAAAGATAAAACTCGAAACTGATTAAATGTTTGGTAGAAGGAGGTGGTGGTTGGCTGCGGAGGCAGGGAGGATAAATAACAAGGTGGTGGCAGGAGTGAGAGAGACAGGATGTGGAATTGAAGGGAATTGAATAGAGAGAAAAACGAAAATTGAGGAGATTAAAAGGGGTAAAATTGTCATTCATGTTTATGAAAGAGTAAAATTCGTTTATAAATGAGCAACACCCTTTAAGAAATGTCGTTAAGTTCCGTCTTAAGTTTACTTAATCTAAAGATATCGTGTTTTCTTTGGTTTTCCGTTTACAAATAATTCCCGAACCGCTTGAGTGAAACTCGTCTCAAACTTAACTTAAAACCAATTGTGAAAGGAACCTTCTTCCTCATTTCCTTAACATTCATAAACCCTTGCTCAAGAAACAAAACATCAGACATTTCATTTCTCATTTCTCATATCTTCATCTTCACAAAATTCGATCTTGTGGATTCGTTACAACTCCGATTGACGCAAGGTTTTCGCCTACGCTTTCATCTCTTCATTTCCGTTCGTTCTACCTCTTTAAATATCAGTTTCGTCAAAGTCGATTTTCGGACTGTTTTGAGGTAAACTCGAAATTACCCCATAATAATCCGTTTTTGTTGTTTGTAGGTGTTGACTCGGACGACCTGGACAAGGACTCGTACGTTGTAGAAGATTAGAAGTGAAGAATCGCTCTGTTAAGGTGACGATAATGAGAAAACTCGACCTTGTTTTAGATTAAGTTGACATGAATTTTGTTGAGTGTATGATGGTTTGTGAAGTGGCATTGTAGTTAAGGTGTTCCTTGTAGCGTATATCTTTGTTGTGTTATGTTGTTGTTATGTTGCCGCTGCTATATACTAACAAACTGTTGCTGTAGTTGCTACTGCATCACTTTCCTTGTTGTTACGTCCCTACATAGTTAAGTAGTTAGTGACTTACAGGCATTTGGTTATCCGGATGGTGCAGAAGTGCAATAACTAATATGTCAATAACCATAAGTGAATTGTATGTCAACCTCCCCAACCCTATATGTCATGATATGTGTAGCCCCTTTAAATAGAGGTAAGTTGATTAATTGGGTAGATCCTTCACTAATTATACGTGCGATTAATTTGGATAGACAACTAGTGTTGCTCTGCCGCTGTTGTGTTGTTGTATACTGGGCTGTGTTAATTACTGCTACTGTGATGCGCTGCAACATGCCACTGCCTCTTATGCTATGTTATGCTATGTTAATTACTAGGTTTACTAGTGTTCACTATTAAGACTTCTCTATTATAAAGGAAGGGATGTATACACATAAGAAAAGACTGCCCTCTTCTGGCCAAATCTCTTATATATTTAAAAAGTAGGTGTTCTCAGTGCTCGCTTTGTTTTAATTGGAAAGGCCTTAGACTTTTCCAGCTGTAAGGATTTAGTAAAGAATTCACAAAGAAGGTTGGTTGACGCAATACGGAAAGAAAGGTTTCTGTGGAAAGTAGTATAAAATTTCTATATAGTGTGTGATGGGAGAAGTTATAAGTCTTGCTGAGCTATAAGACTCTTAAGTATAGGCAGGTTATTTAAATAGAAGGGTTGAACTATAGTAAGTAGTACAGATATAAGTATAATGCCAAGTCTGTAAGTATTGTAGATGATAAAGCCCAACTTAATGTCTACTATTATACGAAGTATACTAGAAGTACTACTGTCGCCTATTTCTACTGCTACTGCTACCTGTTCACAACTCACTCTGTTGTTGTGTTAATGCTGTACTACTACGGTTATGTTGCTACTGTTTTTCGTCGTCACTGTCGCTATAGCTGCGTGTTACCGGCTGCTACATGCTAATTGTTGTTGCACTTATGCCTCTGTCCTACTGTAGTATATTGCTATACATTATTGCTACTACACGCTGCTTACACTACTAATTATTACTATTACTAATTGCCGCTGCTTCGAAATTCAACTACTTGCTATAATTGTTACTTGTATTACGTACTACTACAAACGACTAGTATTAATTATTATTACTATGTATGTTCATATCATATTACGTATTATCATTATTATTATTATTATTATTATCATTATTATTATTATTATTATTAATTTTATATTATTATTTTATTATTTTATTATTATTTTATTATTTTACGTACGTGCTTGCTAGCCTGCTTGAATTAATTATTTTACGTACGTGCTTGCTAGCCTGCTTGAATTAATTAGTTTACGTGCGTGTTTTCTAGCTTGTTTACGTTTAAATATAATACGTTAGAAATCGTTACGAATTACTAATAGATTACGATTTTATTATTAGAAGCATGTCCAAATAATTTAATTAGCTAATCGTTTTCCCGTATAAAATATAGGTGATATAATATGAAGTTTAACTTAAATCGTGTTTATTTCCTTTATCGGTCGAACCGGTTAATTAGAACGTAATCATATACTTAGTTAAATATATTTGAGCTGAGTGAGATTTAGTAAAATAGTTAGTTGCTTGTCTAAAATTAGTTAATTCTTAAGTGTCCGTTTATAATTCTTATCAGACTAACATATTTTAATATATAGTAGTCGTGTAGAAATAACTTAATCGAAATTGGTCTTTATCTCATACTTGTATGTGTGTTTGAGATCCCCGGAGTTCGGGCGGCACTATATTGGGTTCGTGAATGGAGTGAGGATAGAGACTCCCCGGTCGGGCAACCGGAAGGGAAACCGGCTCTCGCCTCAAATTAGTTCCCGAAGTCGGCTAAGTGTTACATAGAAGTTTAGAGATGAGATATATAAGAAATGATTGTCATTCAAGTTTGAGTTGTCGTACATCTTTGAGATGACATATTGGGATTTGTGTAACCTGTTGTGCGCTGCTATAGTACTCGAGTTCTCACTTGATTGCATTATGAAGCTGGTTGGCCGTAGGGGCTTGGTCCTCACGGTCAGGTCTTAGATTGTCTGCCCGCCTTCCGGCATATCTCGTTCCTAGCTAGTTCGGGTCTTGGGGGTGCCTTGTGCACTTGTCGAATCGGGGATCGTGATTCATTTGCGCTCCGAGAGTCTGGCCAGGTTTAGCCTAGGACAGTCATTTGATGTCGTCCTACCAGGGGGTTGTATAGTCTGAGATTGGGGATGTCGTAGTATATAGACGAGTCGATTGTGGCCTGCTCATAGTAGTTAGAGTCGAGTCACTTGGTGACCTATCTCTTGTTTGTAGAGTCACTTGGTTGACCTATAGTTGTTGGAGTAGAGTCACTTGGTTGACCTAGCTTGTTTGTAGAGTCACTTGGTTGACCTATAGTTGTTGGAGTAGAGTCACTTGGTTGACCTAGCTTGTTTGTAGAGTCACTTGGTTGACCTATAGTTGTTGGAGTAGAGTCACTTGGTTGACCTAGCTCGTTTGTAGACTCACTTCGTTGACCTATAGTTGTTGGAGTCGAGTCACTTGGTGACCTATCTCTTGTGTTGATCAATCGGTTATTGAGCATACTTTAGTTTGTGATTATGAATGTAGGATACTTGGTTATCTTAGTATTGTTCGTCCAAGGCATTGGACGACTCTTAGTCTGGTTTCGTAAATAGTTTGGATTGAAAGACCCCCCGGTCGGGCAACCGGAAGGGAAACCGGCTCTCCTTCCAAATAGTTTCCGAAGTTGGTTGAGAGCCTTTGCATAATATTGCATGTTGTGATGAAAGATGAGATATTGTTATATATGCTTCACATGTTATAAATGTCGGAGTATGTTGGATGTTTTACGTGTTACATGTTATTGACAATAGGTGGCTAGGAGCACTCTAGTCACTCCCCACTGACTGTGGCGCACATGTTGTATGTGTGTAGGTACCTGAGGCTGTTCTGCGGGGGTTACGTTGAGGCTAGCGAGCGATGATCCTTCATCGTTGACTTTTACCTTTCGTTAGCTAGACTTTAGACTTACGTTCCAGTATTTTGTGCCTATAGGGATTGTAAAACCCCTCGCGAAAGCGGAAATATAAACATACAAAAGTACTAAAAATGCAGCGGAATTAAAACTTTTTAAAGTAAACAACATGCGAGAAGAGTTAAACTGAAACGGAAACTGAAACTGAAATAAACCAAAATAGATAAGTAACAGTTCTAAGTATCAAAACAAATATGTACATCAGCCTGGGATGGAACATTCCTACAGGCACCAAAACAACTGTATCGAAAGTCTAAGAGTCTAGCTAGGCGATATAAGTGTAAGTCATATGATGACAACAGGATCATCACTCGCTAGCCCTCTCGTGAACCCCGCTCCAACCTGCATGTACCTACATACATGAAAACAAGTACGCCACAATCAGTGGGGAGTGACTAGAGTTCTCCTAGCCACCTTTTGTGACAACACGTAACAGATAAAGCAATACAGAATACTCCAGCATATATAAACATGTGAAGCATAAACATCCCATCAACTGTCCTCATACTATCATGCGATACTAATGCATAGCTCTCAACCCAACTTCATAAACCGTTAGGAAGGAGAGCCGGTTTCCCTACTGGTTGCCCAGTCGGGGGGTCTTTCAGTCCAACTATTTATGAAACCGATCAAAGAGTCATCCAATGCCTTGGATGAACATTACTAAAGTCAAACACAAGACTCCTCAACAACAGCATCTGAAACATCAGTAACACATCTATATCTGACACTGTACCATACTAGGCAACCAGATAAATTCAGCAAGTGTAACGTTCAGCGGTCAGCTTAAGACATAACCTATATACCAAAACATTCAGCAAGTAAGAAGGTTCAGCGGTCAACTTAAGACATAACCTAATTACCAAAACATTCAGCAAGTGAAAAGGTTCAGCGGTCAGCTTAAGACATAACCTAAACACCAAAACATTCAGCAAGCAAGGACTCAGAGGCCAGCTTAAGGCATGGACCTGCCAATCAGCAAGACACTAGACTCAGCGGCCAACTTAAGGCATAGACTAGCATCCAAAAGTAAAGGACTCAGAGGCCAGCTAAAGGCATGTCCCTTCACTACATCACAAGATACTAAACTCAGAGGCCAGCTTAAGGCATGTTCTAGCATCAAACATCTGCACTCCGGGTGAGGTGTTACGACCTAAATGCCCCGTTGTGCAGCTGCTCTACTCGCCAGACTCAGAGGCCAACTTAAGACATGTTCCAACGCGATCACCACAAACATGTCTGGACTCAGAGGCCAGCTTAAGGCATGTCCCAGACACGACAAACATACACATATAGGGCTCAAAGGCCAGCTTAAGGCATATCCCCATATATGACAAACAACTCACGTATTAAGTTTAGAGGCCAGCTTAAGGCATAACTTAATACGCATCAATTCAACATCATCAAAGTCTATGAACTAAACTATAGTTCTACCTTTCTTAACTCCTAATCAACACTTAATTGACCTCGGGAACTAAGTTGAGGGAGAGCCGGTTTCCCTTTCGGTTACCCGACCGGGGGGTCTCTATCCTCTCTCCATTCCTGAACCCAATATAGTGTTGCCCATCCTCCGGGGACCTCAAACACATATCAAAGGTACACAAAACGAGTTTCAATCGAAACTGATCATCCGTTTAAAAGATATACGCGAATTACAACAAAAACAGCTTACAGGGATCCCCAGCCGGTCGGCCGGCTGGTGATCCTCTCAGCCTTCCTTTCTTTGTTAAACACAACACAACACAAGGGACTCCCAGCCGATCGGCAGACAGCCGGTCGGCCGGCTGGAAACCCATTCCCTTAGCCTATACAAACTCGCAAACCCACCCCACATGTACTCCCAGCCGGCTGGCAGGCGGTCGGTCTGCCGGCTGGGCTCCCTTCTTATATGTGTCCTCGCAAAAACACCAAAACAACACAAGGAGACCACCAGCCGGTCGGCCGGCTGGAAGTCCCAAGGCCACATTCTTACAAAAATCCGCAAAACATAAGAAGCACCCTCATCCGGTCGACCGGCGGCCGGCCGGTCGACCGGCTCAGAGAGCCTGTCGCTGAAATTCGCATTTTCCAGCCTTTACCAAATTCCATAATTCGATACCCAAACCTTAAAATTGCTACAATTGATGTTTACCCAACATTAAAATCAACCAATACTACTTATCTAACAGCAAACAAATCCCATAACAATCCTCAAACGATTAATTCAATGTATCCGTCTTAACTTTGTGAAAAACTGAAAATAAGCTTAAGAACATATAACAACATCATCAAGCATGAATTCTTCACATAAGAACAATCCTAAACATGATACTAAGTCCATTGATCATTGAACATTAACAAAAATCAGAAACAAATATAAGAACACATCAAAACTTGCTAATATTCACAATAAGGCCGAGTTTCTCATTATCGTCACCTTAAATGCAATCCGGCTTAAAGATCCTCCTCTAAAACAAAGCTATCAACTCCCGGGTCGTCCAAGCTCACACCTACATCACGAAAAACAAGTTTAACGGACTGAAATTCGGATCCCACAAAAACAGCCCGAAATTCGAAGTGAAGGATTTGAAAAACGGAAGTGATAGATGGCTTGCAAATTTGATGAGGATTCCGAAAATGTTATTATTACCTTGATTCGGTAGACGGATGATGAAGAAAAGAGCAAAAGAAGGTGGATTATAATGGAGGTTTTGTGAGAAGGGAGTTTACTGTAAAAGTGTTTTGAAGATGAAGGAGTATGTCGACATATGGGTTTTAAGAGGGTTCAAGGACTGTCCTTTCCGAGTCAATGAAACGGGTTGGAAAACACAAACGGGTTTGTTGAGACGGACTTTAAGTTTCCATGTTATATTCGTCTTAAGGACTTACGGTTCTTAAGACGGATCTTAACGGAACATTAAAAATTAACTTATCAATAATCATTAAAGTGTTATTTTAAAGTGGATTAACATCAAATATTAAAATTATATTTTATCCCGTAACAATAATTGAAACCTTTAGAATTATATTTTATTACTTAAAATAATTAAAAGTCTTTAAATATAAATCACGAAAATACGGGATGTTACAGGGATATGCTATCCAGGGCTGCTTTGTATCGCACTTATATACTTATTTATGTTTCATTTCTCTTCCGCATGTTTAATATTGTTAAGACACCTCTCATGTTTTCTTATCATGTCAAAAGTTTTAAATTTCGCATATTTTTGGCATGTTTTGTATGTTTACTTTTCCGCTGCCGCGAGGGATTTTACAGTTGGTATCAGAGCGTTATCGCTCCCGACGCACTCATGTAATCCCCAAACTTAACTTGACTAAAAACTTGAATAATGAATGAGAGATTGGGTAGATTTAAGGACAAGTGGTAGTCTATATTGTGATTGCTTTTATTAGGCCCTAACGTGTTTGTTGATTGTCATTTATCGTACTTTTACATCTTCAAATCGACGAGCCGCAAGCCCATCCATTTGACGATCAAGACCGGTGTTTTCTACCGAACATGGAAGATTCGTGCTACCGTTGGAGAATGCTTCTGAGCCTTGAAGATACTCCTCTTTCCTTGTGCATCATCTTCTTTGATAATTCTGGATGCACATCCCATGTTATTGAATTGAAATCTATCTTCATCTCCTTTCGACTTATCCTTGTTACTTGCTTCTCGAGGTATCTTGTAAGTAAACTTCCCCTTGATTGAGTTTTGAGGGATTGTCACCCTTCTTGACTCGATCTCTGTTGACTCCGCCTCCTTGATCTTAGGTTGTTGTCTATGTGCTTTCTGTAACCGTTTTGAATTGTTTTCCTTTCTGAGGATTTTAAACTTTCGTTACTTTTGCAACTTTACTCTTTTTGAGAAATTTGAAATAGAAGTTTATTTTTGGAAGGTTTACTTAGAAGAAAGTTGGAAGTTTGACAACTTTAATGGATTTCAGCGTTGATTTGTCATTTGAACTCGTTATTGGAGACGTCTGATAACCTGTACTATGCTCATCGACACCGGATCGATCTAATTTTCGAAATTTTATTGGTTTTTACCTTGGACTTGCCTTCGGATTAGAGCGTCAGGTTCTTGAATGCGCAACGAGAACCCCAACGTTCCTTGAGGGAGGCTGGACTAAGGAGTTTACTTTTGAAAATTTTGGGAAGGAGCCTAAGTTTTTGAAATCAAGGTTTCTGTGAGAGTTTTAGTTGTCACTATTGTGCTTGTAACTGCTTTCAAGTTTCGAGGACGAAACTTTTTAAAAGATGGGGTGATTGTAACATCCCGTATTTTCGTAAACAATATTTTAATGACTTTAAATTATTTTTCGGAATTTAATAATATTTTAATTATAATTAGTAAGTTTTATTTTAAGAAATGTCGTTAAGTTCCGTCTTAAGTTTATTTAATCTAAAGATATCGTGTTTTCTTTGGTTTTCCGTTTACAAATAATTCCCGAACCGCTTGAGTGAAACCGGTCTCAAGCTTAACTTAAAACCAATTGTGAAAGGAACCTTCCTCCTCATTTCCTTAACATTCATAAACCTTGCTCAAGAAACAAAACATCTTCATCTTCACAAAATTCGTTCTTGTGGATTCGTTACAACTCCGATTGACGCAAGGTTTTCGCCTACGCTTTCATCTCTTCATTTCCGTTCTTTCTACCTCTTTAAATTTCAGTTTCGTCAAAGTCGATTTTGGGACTGTTTTGAGGTAAACTCGAAATTACCCCATAATAATCCGTTTTTCTTGTTTGTAGGTGTTGACTCGGACGACCCGGACAAGGACTCGTACGTTGTAGAAGATTAGAAGTGAAGAATCGCTCTCTTAAGGTGACGATAATGAGAAAACTCGACCTTGTCTTGAATTAAGTTGACATGAATTTTGTTGAGTGTATGATGGTTTGTGAAGTGGCATTGTAGTTAAGGTGTTCCTTGTAGCGTATATCATTGTTGTGTTATGTTGTTGTTATGTTGCCGCTGCTATATACTAACAAACTGTTGTTGTAGTTGCTACTGCATCACTTTCCTTGTGGTTACGTCCCTACATAGTTAAGTAGTTAGTGACTTACAGGCATTTGGTTATCCGGATGGTGCAGAAGTGCAGTAACTAATATGTCAATAACCATAAGTGAATTGGATATCAACCTCGCCAACCCTATATGTCATGATATGTGTAGCCCCTTTAAATAGAGGTAAGTTGATTAATTGGGTAGATCCTTCACTAATTATACGTGGGATTAATTTGGATAGACAACTAGTGTTGCTCTGCCGCTGTTGTGTTTTTGTATACTGGGCTGTGTTAATTACTGCTACTGTGATGCGCTGCAACATGCCACTGCCTCTTATGCTATGTTATGCTATGTTAATTACTAGCTTTACTAGTGTTCACTATTAAGACTTCTCTATTATAAAGGAAGGGATGTATACACATTAGAAAAGACACTCCTCTTCTGGCCAAATCTCTTATATATTTGAAAAGTAGGTGTTCTCAGTGCTCGCTTTGTTTTAATTGGAAGGGCCTTAGACTTTTCCAGCTGTAAGGATTTAGTAAAGAATTCACAAAGAAGGTTGGTTGACGCAATACGGAAAGAAAGGTTTCTGAGGACAGTAGTATAGAATTTCTAAATAGTGTGTGATGGGAGAAGTTATAACTCTTGCTGAGCTATAAGACTCTTAAGTATTGGCAGGTTATTTAAATAGAAGGGTTGAACTATAGTAAGTAGTACAGATATAAGTATAATGCCAAGTCTGTAAGTATTGTAGATGATAAAGCCCAACTTAATGTCTACTATTATACGAAGTATACTAGAAGTACTACTGTCGCCTATTTCTACTGCTGCTGCTACCTGTTCACAACTCACTCTGTTGTTGTGTTAATGCTGTACTACTACGGTTATGTTGCTACTGTTTGTCGTCGTCACTGTCACAATAGCTGCGTGTTACCGGCTGCTACATGTTAATTGTTGTTGCACTTATGCCTCTGTCCTACTGTAGTATATTGCTATACATTATTGCTACTACACGCTGCTTACACTACTAATATTACTATTACGAATTGCCGCTGCTTCGAAATTCAACTACTTGCTATAATTGTTACTTGTATTACGTACTACTACATACGACTAGTATTAATTATTATTACTATGTAGGTTCATATCATATTACGTATTATCATTATTAATATTATTTTTATTATTAATTTTATATTATTATTTTATTATTTTATTATTATTTTACGTACATGCTTGCTAGCCTGCTTGAATTAATTACTTTACGTACGTGCTTGCTAGCCTGCTTGAATTAATTAGTTTACGTGCGTGTTTGCTAGCTTGTTTACGTTTAAATATAATACGTTAGAAATCGTTACGAATTACTAATAGATTATGATTTTATTATTAGAAGCATGTCGAAATAATTTAATTAGCTAATCGTTTTCCCGTATAAAATATAGGTGATATAATATGAAATTTAACTTAAATCGTGTTTATTTCCTTTATCGGTCGAACCGGTTAATTAGAACGTAATCATATACTTAGTAAAATATATTTGAGCTAAGTGAGATTTAGTAAAATAGTTAGTTGCTTGTCTAAAATTAGTTAATTCTTAAGTGTCCGTTTATTATTCTTATCAGACTAAGATATTTTAATATATAGCAGTCGTGTAGAAATAACTTAATCGAAACTGGTCTTTTTCTCATACTTGTATGTGTGGTTGAGGTCCCGGAGTTCAGGCGGCACTATATTGGGTTCGTGAATGGAGTGAGGATAGAGACCCCCCGGTCGGGCAACCGGAAGGGAAACCGGCTCTCGCCTCAAATTAGTACCCGGAGTCGGCTAAGTGTTACATGGATGTTTAGAGATGAGATATATAACAAATGATTGTAATTCAAGTTTGAGTTGTCGTACATCTTTGAGATGACATATTGGGATTTGTGTAACCTGCTGTGCGCTGCTATAGTACTCGAGTTCTCACCTGATTGCATTGTGTAGCTGGTTGGCCGTAGGGGCTTGGTCCTCACGGTCAGGTCTTAGATTGTCTGCCCGCCTTCAGGCATATCTCGTTCCTAGCTAGTTCGGGTCTTGGGGGTGCCTTGTGCACTTGTCGAATCGGGGATCGTGATTTGTTTGCGCTCCGAGAGTCTGGCCAGGTTTAGACTGGGACAGTCATTTGATGTCGTCCTATCAGGGGGTGTATAGTCTGAGATTGGGGATATCGTATTATATAGACGAGTCGATTGTCGGCCTGCTCATAGTAGTTAGAGTCGAGTCACTTGGTGACCTATCTCTTGTTTGTAGAGTCACTTGGTTGACCTATAGTTGTTGGAGTAGTGTCACTTGGTTAACCTAGCTTGTTTGTAGAGTCACTTGGTTAACCTATAGTTGTTGGAGTAGAGTCACTTGGTTGACCTAGCTTGTTTGTAGAGTCACTTGGTTGACCTATAGTTGTTGGAGTAGAGTCACTTGGTTGACCTAGCTCGTTTGTAGAGTCACTTGGTTGACCTATAGTTGTTGGAGTCGAGTCACTTGGTGACCTATCTCTTGTGTTGATGAATCGGTTATTGAGCATGCTTTAGTTTGTGATTGTGAATGTATGATACTTGGTTATCTTAGTATTGTTCGTCCAAGCCATTGGACGACTCTTAGTCTGGTTTCGTAAATAGTTTGGATTGAAAGACCCCCCGGCCGGGCATTCGGAAGGAAAATCGGCTCTCCTTCCAAATAGTTTCCGAAGTTGGTTGAGAGCCTTTGCATAATATTGCATAATGTGATGAAAGATGAGATATTGTTATATTTGCTTCACATGTTATAAATGTCGGAGTATGTTGGATGTTTTACGTGTTACATGTTATTGACAATAGGTGGCTAGGAGCACTCTAGTCACTCCCCACTGACTGTGGCGCACATGTTGTTTGTGTGTAGGTACGTGAGGCTGTTCTGCGGGGGTTACGTAGAGGCTAGCGAGCGATGATCCTTCATCGTTGACTTTTACCTTTCGTTAGCTAGACTTTAGACTTACGTTTCAGTATTTTGTGCCTGTAGGGATATGCTATCCCGGGCTTCTTTGTATCGCACTTATATACTTATTTATGTTTCATTTCTCTTCCGCATGTTTAATATTGTTAAGACACCTCGCATGTTTTCTTATCATGTCAAAAGTATTAAATTCCGCGTATTTTTGGCATGTTTTGTATGTTTACTTTTCCGCTGCCGCGAGGGGTTTTACACCTATCCTTGCATTGCCAGAAGGAAGTGAAAATTTCGAAGTTTACAGTGATGCTTCTAAGAAGGGACTGGGATGTGTGTTGATGCAGAACGAGAGAGTGATTGCTTATGCTTCTAGGCAACTGAAGCCATATGAGGAGAATTATCCGACACATGATTTGGAGCTGGGGGCAGTAGTTTTTGCACTTAAGCTGTGGCGACATTATCTTTATGGAGCTACATTTAAGGTGTATTCCGATCATAAGAGCCTGAAGTACATTTATACTCAAAGGGAACTAAACATGTGCCAGAGGAGATGGATCGAGCTTATTGGGGATTACAATATGGAGATCCTGTACAAGGAAGGAAAGGCTAATGTGCTGGCTGATGCATTGAGTAGGAAGTCCGTGCACGCTCTATGCACAGCTATGTCCAGACTGAGTATGTATCGTGAGTTGGGTCAGATGGGAATAGCTGTGATCAAGAAGGGTGAAACCCTGGGGGAATTGACGATCGAGCCGGAATTATATTATGAGATTCGAGAAAGACAGAAGAGTGATCCTAGAATTCAGAAGTGGCGTGAGGCAGTGAGCAAAGCTAGTGATTCAGAGCCATATTCTAAGTTCGAGGTTCACGGAGATGATAGTTTGAGGTTTGATGGGAGATGGTGTGTGCCTGAAGATGAAGAGCTACAGAGGAAGATTATGGTCGAAGCTCATTCTACACCTTATTCCGTTCATCTTGGAGGGGATAATGATGCGTGTCTATTTTATGATGTTTTACATCTATTTTTACACGCATTTTAGAGCTTATTTACGATGTTTTAGCCTCTATTTCCCAACAATTGTCTACTTTTGTATTTTTATGCTCTTTTGCATAATTATGCGGAAAAGAAGTGATTTTAGACCAAATTGCTACCTCGGGATTTTTGCATAACCAAGGAACGAGGAGAAAACAACCCAAAGCGCGAACCAAGGACCAAAGGATCAGTTTAAGGCGAATTCAAGGCTGACACACAGGAAAACCGGTCGACCGACCGACTAACCTGGTCGGTCGACCAAGGCACCTGTTATCTCAAACCCAGAATTCAACTTACGGAAACAGAAGTCAATTGGGCCCGATAACCGGTCGACCGGCCGTATCCCCTGGTCGGTCGACCAAGGCGCAGTCCCGGAAATCTCCGGAAAGCCCACACATGTATTAGGTTAATGATAAACGCCTTTGTAATCTCTATTTAAGAAAACCTCGGGATTAGGGCTAATCATTTGATAATCTAGTTATCTTTTATCATCCAGTCTTCATCTACTTTTCTTAGCATATTTCTATAGTCCCAAATAAAGTTACTGTTCCTTTAAGTTTTCAGTATTGTTCTTAGTTGTATTCAACAAACCTTCCACGGGAATCAATAAAGTTCTTCTTTTCTGCCCTAATTCCTATTCGCGGTAATTCCTCTTTTGATTTCAGTTTCTTAATTGTTATCATTATAGAATTGCTAGAATCCGGTTTAGTGTAGAATCCCGAAACCTTGATTGATTATCACATGTTTATGTTAGAATTAGTTATGAATCTTAATTTCTTAATCGTTATTATCGTTATTACTGTAGTTATGAGTAGCTAATTTTATATGTTAGGATGTAGGGAGTAATTTGCGAAGATGGTATAAAAACAGAATCGACCTGTATCAGACTTTGGTCGACCGACCGGCTTAACTGGTCGGTCGACTGAGGTAGTTGGTCGGCCGACTGGGTTAGCTGGTCGGTCGACTGACCTCACGCATGTTTTCAGTTCGTTTTGTTTCGTTAATTATAATACCCTATAATGAGACTGAAAGGAGGCTTATAGGATGTTAGTAATGACTTACCCAAGATTGAAAGATATGGGAAGGACATTGGTTAATGCTTTAAGACGGCTAGGTTACTTAAGACTGAAAGGTATGTGACCTAGAATTTAGGAATCACCCTTATTGTTGACACCCAATATTTGTGAGACTTAGGAACTAATAGCATAGGCCGAAAGAAGCTATGAGGTATCATAGACCGAAAGGATATGTTACACCCCTTACGCGACTGCAATACATGTTGACTTAGAATTTATACCATCATAGCTCTTTATTACCCGAACATCCTAGCATTTATTTTGTCATAAGTTTTATCTTATTCCTATTTCTTGTTTTATTCCTGTCTTTATATTTAGACCTAGTGACAAACAAACAAACAAACCCCAATTTGTTACCTTAAAACATTGACTTAGAACAATAAACATTCCCCACCTCCTTGTGGTTCCACCTTTGACTTTCACTATCTAGTTAAAGTTTAGGAATATAAATTTTATCTTTGACGCCCTCAACGACGGGCATCAAATTTTGGCGCCGTTGCCGGGGAGGTGACGCCAGTGTTTATTGTTTTCTATTTTTGTTTTTTTGTTTAAGGAACTTTGTTCCTTAAACCTTTCTTATTCTTTTCTTGTAGTTTCCATCTTATGCGCAGGTCGGTGTAAGGAGAAATTCTTTCACCCAACCTAGAACTTGAGAGGACACTTAGAGCGAAGAACAAACTCTCTTTGCAGAATAAAGAAGGAGGTTCTCCATCTTCTTTATTCTAAGAAGACATATTTGATCAACCACCATCACCACATAATCACCCTCATACACCAAATCAACTACAATCACCTCATAATCAACCTACACCCACAACACCCATAAACAACTACTTCCAAAACCTTGAAGAAGAGGAAAAGATGGCCGAAGAAGGAAGCATCGCGAGCCACTCCATACCGCAAGTTAACGACCTCTAGAAAGGGCTCACTCTACCTGTTGGCACGGGGAAACCATTCGAAGCCAAACCCTCTTACATCTCCATGGTGGAGAAAAACCAATTCGGGGGCGCAGCTAATGAGAATGCAGCAAAGCATATAGAAATCTTCACAGACTATATATGCTCTATCGCACCCCCAGATGGAGTGACCCAAGATCAGATTAAGCAGACAATGTTCATATTTTCCTCGAGACTCGGCGAGGGAGTGGTACCGAGACCTTGACCGCACTGCTGCGGGAGTGACCGACTGGAATACATTAGCCTTGGCCTTCTATCGGAAATACTATTCCGCGGCCAAGACTAATGCCTTGAGAGCACAGATTACTAGCTTCAAGCAAGGAGCTTCTGAGGATTTCAGTGAGGCTTGGGATAGGTTCAAAAGACTCGTTCGATCCATACCTCATCATGGATTCGAACAGTGGTTTCTATGCAACCAGTTCTATAATGGCCTATATGATGATAACCGAGCCTACCTAGATGTTGCTGCCAATGAGAGATTCCAGGAGAATTCGGGGGAGACCAAGGGTCTCAATATCATTGAGGATGTCGTGGTGCATAGAGGTGAACACGGGACTTCCCGTGGGAACCAAATGAAAGCTGAGTCGAATGTTGCAGCTATTGAGGCTCTAATGGCCAAGTTGGACAAGCTTGAGGTGAGTGGCGGTAAGTTTGAGGTTGGTAGTGGGAGCAAAGGCGGCATTTATCAAGTAAATGCAGTTTCTGACGGGCTGTAATAACCCTTATTATTGTTTACCTTCATATACTTATGGGTCGACGACATATTTTATACGTAACTATTTTGGGTGTATATGAATATCGAAATGGAGTTTTAGTCATCAAGGGTGTTAATAATTTTTATGTCCTAATTATGCTTTTAGTGGGGCTTGAACTTGTGACCATTGAGGATACTTGGATGGGCCTCGAAATGTGTGAAAAAAAAGAGAGCCCACACTTAGAAATATCACACGCTGAAACTACTCCTACTGCCGCCACATATAGACAACTTTTGCAAACACCAATCCCTACCCTAACACAAACCTACTCACATCAAACCCTAGCCGCCTTGAAAGAGAAGGAAAGGAAGCTAGTCACGGTGGTTGTACCCTAGTCTAAGGTGGTTCGTTTTGGCCAAGAGTCGGGTATGTTCATCACAGCGTTTTCCTTAGTTGTCTGCACTCGTTTTCGTGTCTCTTTTACTATTGCTTTTATGTTATGAACGAGTCTGGTAATTGTATAATACCTTTATGTGACGTGTGGTGGTCAGTTATGAACCATAGTATGCCGTCTCTGACCACCCGAACACCGTCGTATATGCGTCTGAAGGTGGCTGTGTCGGTATGGGTTGTCGGGTATACGTATTCGTGTTAGTGTTTTCTCGTCTCTGTTTATGATAGAAGAAGGGTCGTGGTTTTTGTATGTGTCAAGGGAGAGTCAGGGAGTAGGTTAATGGTTGTCGTGGTGGCCAGGAGGGTGTCGTATTGTGGTCAAGGGGTTTTCCGTGGTGGGTGCGAAAAGAGAACAGGGATCAGGGGTGTTAGTAATTCTTTTGGTTGTGTGACAGGTTGGTTTGGGGGTGGTACCACCGATGACTAGGGGGAGGTCGGTGCGGTGGTACCACCACAGTCTGAGGGTTCAAGGGCAGTGGTATCGTTAGTGGTGGTCTCGGGTGGTCTGATAGGCGAGAGTGGTGGCCGTGGCAGGTTGTTCAGGTGTGTCACGAGTTGAGGGTGAGGAATCAGGGATGTTTGAGTCCCTGGTCCACCTTGCCGGAGGGAGTCGGTCGTCCTGGTGGTGGTCGGTGATGTAGTAGCCGTAGTGGGGTGTGGTCGGTGGTGGTTGTCAGCCAAGTCTAGGGCTGTATGCGGCCTTGGTGGCGGTGTTAAGACGTGGGTGTTGTTAGAGTAGGTTTAGTTTTGTTATCTTAGTAAGTTGTTATTATTATTATTATTATTATTATTATTATTATTATTATTATTATTATTATTATTATTATGATTATTATTTTAGTATTATTAATTAGTATTGGTAATTTATTACGGGTTAGAAGTCTTGTGTTACGGAAAGATATTTTTAGAAAGTTGCTATTTTGGAAAGTAACTATATTTAGAAAGTTGCTATTTTGGGTAACATCGTTTGTTGGAAACTTTCTAAATATAGGAAGTTTCTATAAATAGAACGTATACGTATATTAGGAGAGTTAGGGAGTTTTATTAATTATATGATATATGTCTAGGTGGAGGTTTCCGCATGGAACACTTTTAGGGGCAGTCGCGCACTTGTTGTTTTCTCCCGCAGTTTCAAGGTAGGGGATATATCTGTGGTTGCATTATGACATGAATTATGTGTGTGATACTTATTATAAGATTGTTATAATTGACATTGAATGTTGTTGTGGATCATTTGTATTATTATTATTGATTACTGTGGAGATCGGGACTTGTGAAATGGGACTTGTGAAATGGGTCTTGTGATATGGGTCTTGTGATATGGCCATGGAAGGTGTGGTGTGATGGAAGGTGTGGTGTGATGGAGGTGAAGTGGTCGATTGATTGATATGGAGATGGAGGAAGATGCAGATCTATTGTTGTTTATGTTTTATCAATTTTATCTACTCAACCTCGTGGTTGACCCTGTGTATTCGTGTGACACCTACGATGATCCGGAATGGGGAGTAGATTTTACAGGTCAGATGTAACACCCCAAGACTATGAGAGGAAAGTTGTCCCACATCGGTAGAATGTGAGGCTTGTGATATGTTTATAATAGTTTCCACCCACCACTTAGTAACAAGACCTTGTGCTTTTGGGTTTAAGTGAGGACAAATAATGGGCCCAAAGGCTTACCTCCCATCTTACTGGGAGTGTGTTACGACCGTGGTGGGTCGGGTTGTTACAAATGGTATCAGAGCGACCCTGCGACCGTGTGGTGAGCCTGTGGTCGGGAGTACCCGGGTCACACACCTAGCGGGGGAGGATTCTGGCCCTGGTTGTGGTCAAGGTTGAGGCACAACGAGGACGTTGTGTTCTTTAAGTGGGGGAGTTTGTAACACCCCAAGACTATGAGAGGAAAGTTGTCCCACATCGGTAGAATGTGAGGCTTGTGATATGTTTATAATAGTTTCCACCCACCACTTAGTAACAAGACCTTGTGCTTTTGGGTTTAAGTGAGGACAAATAATGGGCCCAAAGGCTTACCTCCCATCTTATTGGGAGTGTGTTACGACCGTGGTGGGTCGGGTTGTTACATCAGAGACAGTTGGATTAGGAGCACGGGCATGGAGTGAGACATGGCTTGGACCTACTTAGAATTAGATCACATACATAGGTGTAATCAGTTGTACCTTTTCTATGCGTAGTGTTGTGACATCAAAGTTTAAATTCTATCGGTTTTATAAAGTACTTTGTATTGTTTCACTTTGTATTCACTACCTCGGGCTTTCCGAGATGGTAACAGCTCAATTTACTGAGGAAGTCTTGCTAAAGGCTCCTTAATAAATCAGGGTGTTACACGGGCCGTTTATTTGTGAGCGATGCGGAGGAGAGGGCCACGTTTCAAAGTTTTGTACATCTTCTAATGAAACGTGTGCGGCTTTCCAACACTACCGCGGAAACAACTTCTACGACCCTAACAACAACAACGTCCACCCACATATGAGATGGACGAGTCAAACGTCCTTAACCCACAACATCAACAACAAAACCTAGCTTACGTTCCTCCGCACAAACAAAACTTTCAAAAACCACATTTCGTCCTTCAACCACCTTCAAACCCACCACCTAATACGGATGCTCTAATCTAAAACCTTATCGGGTTGGTTCAGAAGGAGTCACAGGCGAGAGAGGCAGGTATGAAGATGTTGGAGTCTCAGATTGCTCTAATTGCGAGCAAAAATGATACACGGGTCCCGGGTCAACTTCCGACCAAGACGGACCAGAAAAAGGAGACCCTAAACATTATATCTCTGCGGAGTGGGGCCAAGGTGGGAGGTGAGAAAGCTGGTGGGAAAGGAAAAGAAAAGAAGCAGAATCCGAGTAACAGCGATGACGGTCGACCGACCACTGATGCCAGTCGGTCGACCACTGATGCAATTCAAGTAGCTTCTGGAAATTCTGGAAAAATGGGAGATGGTCGACCGACCGAGAGTGCTGAACAGGCGGATTTCTTTAGGCCCGAGATGCCTGAGACCCTAAGGGAATTCCTGTTTCGGGGTGATAAGACCGCCAAATTCTTAAGAAGAGCTGCAAATATCGATAGCTCTAATCCTCCTTATCTTGAGCGACTTCTACCCACGAAGGAACAGGTATCCTTCGACAAATTCAAAGATGTTATTCGTTCTCTCAATGTTCAAGTACCATTTTTAGAATTAGTCCAACAAGTTCCTTCTTACTTAAAGTTTATGAGATAGTTTTTAACCCGAAAGCGGTCTCTAGATAAGGTATAGTCGGTAGCACTTACGGAGAAGTCCTCTAGTTTTCTATCCCACGTCATTGCACCCCATAAGTTAGAGGACCCAGGTAGTTTTTCTATACCTTGTAAAATAGGGACCTTCCCAGTCAAGAAGGCCTTGTGTGACTTGGGGGATAACATTAGTGTTATGCCCTTAAGTGTGGCCCTAAAATTAGGAATTACTACCTTCGCCATGACAAGTATGACTGTGCAAATGGCTGACCGTACGTCTATGGTGCTGGGAAATGTGTCCTCAACAATAGTGCGACCACGACAGTGATAAAAATCATTGTCATAAATCTTATGAAAAGAATATGCAAGGGACGATCTGATATTTGATATAGTCAACTGACCAACATTAATCGGTGATTATGAATTACTAAATAATTTGTTAAATATGATTTAATTAATTTAGAAATATTATTTATGTGATAAATATATTTTTAAATTAATACAATTGAATTATGTCACATAGGATGTCACATATTACACAATTGTACAAATTACAATTTTGTAAAATAAGGTCCATTTTACAATATAATGTGTCGTGTATGTGCATGTGTTATGGATTAATATTAGTGGTATTATTCCTTACACACATAATGATTACTATAAGATAGTCTTACATACCTATTAGTAGGCATGCATACCTATTGCATGGGTTAGTACAAATAAGACCTATTTTGCCTTCCTATGCTTACAATCACACGACACTCCTCTCCCTCACCCTTATAATATGAATTGTTCATATTTCATTTTCATTCTAACTCATGTGTAAAATTTTCCTAGAGTAAGAAAAGCTCAAAAATCCTCTACATATATTTTCTAAGTGTAAGAAAATAAAAACTCTCAAAATATTATTTACATAATATTTATATTACAAAAGTGTTGTAGTATTTTAGTAGACTAATAAAGAGATATTAGTTTACGGTTTTAAGATAACCGATTCCGTCACCTAGCTCGTGTTAGTGTCTCGGTATTTAAGGGTAGGTCTTGGTGCATCGTAAAGGAGGCAAGCTAATTTGGTTGCTCCGTGGAGGATCGTCCTAGTACTCATTCGGACCGATTGTAAAGCCTTTTTCGTTGTTGTTCCGCATTTATTTTTGCATGCATAAGATCTATATTAATATGAGATTAATAAGTAAATTATTAGTAAGACTAAATATTCAAGTGAACAAGTATGACTTCCGTTTCCCTTCAAGTGGCATAAGAGCATTTGGTTGCTTACATGCAACTCGATTTATACGTTTTTTCGAGAAAATACGATTTTAATTAAAAAAACGAAAATGATTAGTACATATAGGATATGCACGAAAATTTTAGGGTTATTTCATGGGAATAATCCAACCTATGTCCCATCTTCTCATATTAATCCATACTAACGATTAACTAAGAAAAATCCAACCTATAACCTCATTTATCTTTCATTGAACTTTGACTATTTTTAAACTCTTATTATCGGTAGGTTGGCACGTCACCTTCACTTACTTTTTGTCCAGGAAGAAGGAAAAACAAAAAGTAAGTCAAGGTGACATGCTTACTTATCGAAAATAAGAGTTCAAAAATAGACAAAGTTCAATGAAAGATAATTGAGGTCATAGGTTGAATTTTTCTCAGTTAATCGTTAGTAGGGATTAATATCAGAAGATGAGGTATAGGTTGGATTATTCCTATGAAATAACCCAAAATTTTATGCATGTATACTTTCTGGTCTGAAAATAGTTTTAAGTCATTTTAGATGATTTATGGAATAATATTGTTCAATATTGTAATTAAATTGTTTAATTTATGCTAAAATCGGTTAAAAATGTTTTAATATGGGAAAATTAGTAAAAGAATGTTTCTGGACGAGAATTTTAAATATTTTCTCACATGCATTTAACAAATTATGAATATATAATTTTCGAAATTATTGAAGTTTTATGCATGGTTTATGATTTTTAAAGGTTAAATAGTCATAAAATGTGATAAATATGGGTTTAAATAGTTATATTATGAATTTAACTACAAAATTTTTGGTAGATGTCACATGAAATATATGAAATATATGATAAATTTTCCAGAAAAGTTTCTTTAATATTGCATGAATATTGATATTTATTGTAAAAATCGTAATATTAGTGACATATTTTAGCTTAAATAGTTTAAGTTCGAATTTGACCATAAAAATTTTATATAGTGTCACATATATTATTTCTAGCATGCATGTAATTTTTGAGCTAATTATTTCGAATTTTGCATGAGAAATGATTTTAATCGGTGAAATCGGGTAATATATGACACGAATTATTAAAAATAGTAAAAGTTGCTAAAATGGTCTGAAAAATTCACCCATATTAGTCATATTAGATATGATCATCAACATATTTTTCTTAGGTGCCAAAAATTTCTGGATTTTTTATTTTTAATTTTTAAAAGTTAAAGTTGAAAATTGAATATTGTAAGAGTCATAATCATTATTTCGGTTCTAAAACAGTGTGCGTTTGATTTTTCCTGTCCATTTCAGTCACTTTGAGTGTCTTGGAAGATGTAAAAATTATATTGATATTTTATTGCATAATTTTTAAGGTAATTTTGAATTTCCGTCTAATTGTGCATATTACGCGGCAATATTACGAGATAAATAGTCTATTTCGAAAATATTTATGTTTTAAGGATCTGAAATTTTAAGAAAATTTTCAGTATGTTCAAAATTTGAATTTTGAATTTTTGAAATATTTTATGACTCGTTTTGATTATTTTATTACTATTTCCCGTAAAACCGATTAAAACCGAACAATATTAAAATAAAAGGTTAAGTTATTTCGAAATTTGAGTAAGACTAAATTTTGAATCCTAAAATGTGTTAGGAAACTGAACTAAATTTCGAGTGATTAGTGATTTTAAAATTGTTTAAATCACGTTATTCCATAAAACCGTGTTATTACGAATAACGATATTTAAAATGTGTTTAGATAGGACGATTTGGCTTAGGTTTTGCATTTTAAATAAGCATTGAATATTTAATTATTATTTATGAATGTCATATTTTATTTACGTAATTTTGAATTATGTAATTTGCTTAGTATGACCTTAGTTTTTAATCGATATTTCCTGTAATGTAAGGGGTTATCGATTCGGTTGTAATTTAATGTGATATCGTATCACTTTATTTTATTGTTTTATTTTATAATGTATAAAATAAATAGAAAATTTGTAATTATTTGTAATTCCGGAGATCCTTGAAGACGGTGCCTATCGGAAAGGAGTTCCGACCAAGACGGAGTTTGCCTTGGGATGCGTGCCGCGTGTGAAGTTCAAGGGACCAAGGAGTTGGTTTCCGAATTTGTATTTTACATTTAAATTTTCTATTTTAGGAAGGCCATACTAGGATTTATTTATGCTTTGATTTATGCTTATCATGTTTGCATGCATAGCCAAATCGTCATTCAAACTCATGCATTTCATCGATTTTATCGACCGTGTCAATCAATTTATCGATAATTCACCGACTTAGTTCACTTAAAGGAGATAGATAATAAATTGACAAGATCTCTTACGTTATTTAAAAATCGAGACATAGCCTTACCAAAAAATAAAGAACCCGCGAAGGATCTTCTTCATAATGGAGTAGGCTCGGCTAAACCGCGGTGCAAACCTTATTACGTTGGTGAAGTGGGGTAATGTTCTTACGTTCTCGAAATTTGGTTGATCTCGACGAAGGTATTCGAGCCACCGTAGTGGTAATAAGTTCGGGCTAAGATAAGAATTAGTGTAATTTTATCGACCGAGAGTTCTAAAAGTAGAATCGATTAAGGGGTTAATCTACCGAGTCATATTAATGAGGGATGTATCGGCTAAACCGTGCTCGAGTTAGTGTGTATTTGGGTCTCGGGATCATTTACTTAATTGGGTAAGAGATCATTAAGTAGATGTTTAACTTGTTTAAAATTTACAAGTTTAATTTAGTTATTAAAACGATAATTGTGTTTTAATTCGTTTATTTTCATTTGTAGTTCATTTTCAACTATCAATCATCAATGGCAAATAACGCTCTACCTCTCCCACATGTTTCATGGCTTCGGTCCTTTATGGATCGTTGCAAGCTTGAGAAGCATGGCGCCAATTTTAAAGATTGGGAAGCTCAATTACTAATAGCTTCGGAAGGTGACAATAAGATTAGTTTCCTTACCAAAGCCGTTCCTCTCGTTCCCACTACTCATTCCACGATTACGACTCGTGAGGCCAATGAAGCCTATATGAAGGAGTCGAACATTCTTACGCACACGATTATTTTCTCCATGGAGTCGGATCACCAAAAGGAGAATGATTGTGCTAAGCACGGCAAATGAGATTTACACTAAGCTTAAGAATATGTTTTCTCAAACTCCGAGGATATTGCTTCATGAAGTGACTTCCGCCTTATTTGACCCAAATTCGAATAAGGGTCATATTATGAGTTCTTATGTGCTTAAAAGGGTTGAGCCATCCGAAATCTTGAAAGTCCATGGGACGGAAGTTCCAGAAAATCTCATAATAGATCGAATTCTGTGCTTCCTTAATATGCCGTCACAAGAGGAAATGTGACTTATTCGAATTACCAAGAAGAAAATGATCGACATTGAGAAAAGGAACAAAGGGAAGTTTAAAAAGAGTGGAAGAAAAGGCAAAGGCAAGAAGGCATCCATGACTACTCCATCCAAAGAGAAGACCTTTTCGAAAGGTGCTTTCTCATCATCTTCAAAGGTTGAAGATAAGTGCATCTATTGCACAAAGACTGGTCATTTGAAAAGATGTTGCCCGATGTACTTGGCCGACCTAAAGCTTGAAAGGTTCACACCGTTGGTAATTTGAGAGAAATGGTTTTATTTCTCTAGAAAACTATTTTTCTAGAGAGATCATGGGAAGTGTTGGAATGAACGTGTAATTGAAGAAGCATGCATATGAGGCTGATGAAGGGTCGGCCAAGCCATCACAAATGGCCTATGGATGCTTATTTCTGAAATGCCCAATGCATGAGTTACTTGTTATTGCACAAGTGGAACATTTACACTTACAAAAATATTAAAAAATCAACCCATGCAAGCTTATTCCACACGGTCCAAAATGGGATAAAATGAACTCCATTTTATTTTTGTCAATTGTATTAAATTGTAACATGTCACATAACACATGAGACAATTTGTTAATTATGCATGTAACCGCAAGAGTGTGAGGGGGAAGTTGTCCCACATCGGTAGAATGTGAGGCTTGTGATATGTTTATAACAACTTCCCACCACTTAGTAACAAGGCCTTGTGCTTTTGGGCTTAAGTGAGGACAAATAATGGGCCCAAAAGTGTGCACTCATCTTATTGGGTTTGTGTTACGACGGTGGCTGGTCGGGTTGTTACAAATGGTATCAGAGCGACCCTGCGACCGTGTGGCGAGCCTGTGGTCGGGAGTACCCGGGTCACACACCTAGCGGGGGAGGATTCTGGCCCTGGTTGTGGTCAAGTTAGAGGCACAACGAGGACGTTGTGTTCTTTAAGTGGGGAGTTTGTAACCCCAACAGTGTGAGAGGAAAGTTGTCCCACATTGGTAGAATGTGAGGCTTGTGATATATTTATAATAACTTCCACCCACCACTTAGTAACAAGGCCTTGTGCTTTTGGGCTTAAGTGAGGACAAATAACGGGCCCAAAAGTGCACACTCATCTTATTGAGTTTGTGTTACGACGATGGCGGGTCGGGTTGTTGCAATGCAATTTTAACTCTTTAAAATTCATAATTTACAAATTCATAACATTTAAATAACTCCATTAGTAATTCGTAATTACTATCTTATAAAAATGTGTAATCATAATTTTAATTACAACTATTTGTAATTTTATGATTCACCGTGTTCATTCCCGATTTAATTGTTTTGTAAACAATTAAATAAAACCAAATAATAAAACAATTTTTATTACTTTGACAATTATTATTATAATCCCATTATAATAATACATGCCACGTAAAATCATTTCCAATTTCAAGGTATTAATTAATCCGTATCCATATACGATTAATTAAATATTCTATTGAGACGGAATTCCTTAAAGATATGACCTTAAGGGATCAACTGATCACCACCATCATATGACAATAATGTCAAACTCTAGACAGCCAATCATTATCGATAAATGTTGATCAGTCGACTTTAAAAGAGTAACATTCCCAATTGTGTTTCATTCAAATGAGATTTAAATGTGTGATCACAATATTGTCGAGGACACAACCTCCAACAATCCAAGCAACCATTAGCTTTCTATTTTAAGATTCTTGCTTTTTTAAACATATGTAGAGTATTAATTTTAGGAGAAAGCTTCAACAATGCAAATCACATACGTTGGATTGCTACCGACTTACAATTGGTGTGAAGCTTCAACAATTGTTGACACCCTTGATACCTTCATTGCTCATTTCGTCACTCAGTCCAAAACCTCTCGCGAAGCATGGACCACCCTTTCCTCCACCTTTGCAAACCCCTCTGCTGGACACATCATGCAAATCAAACAAAGACTTGAAAACATCACCAAATAACCGATCGATCAGTTACAGACTACATGCACCAAATTAAAACTTGCACCATTGAATTAACCAATCTCGACAAGCCTATGGACCCCGAGAATGTTATTGCCAAAGTCCTTCGTGGGCTTGACAAAACTCCTTACCGAGCAATCAAAGAAAACGTAGAGGCTAGAGATACCCCAATATCCTTCGAAGCCCTCCACAAAAAACGTATCAACCATGACCTTCAAAACCCCGAAAACACAACTACTACACCTCTCCCAACCACAGCCTTCGCTACTCACTTCCGCCCTGGTCAGTCTCGCTAACCTAGTCGCCACAATGAGTCCTCTGACCCTCCTAAGGAACCCTCCATATGTCAATATTGTGGTTACAAAGGTCACAACTTTCTCAACTGTCGCAACTTCAAGAAAGCCCATCCCACCTTCACCATCACCCCTTATGTCCGCCCAAATAAACCTCAATCCAATCGTCCAAAAGCCCACACCGCCACCACTTCATCCTCATCCCATGAGTTGTGGCTCGTGGATAGTGCGGCCACCTATCACTTCACTAATGACCTTTTCAAGCTTTCCTTACACACCCCATATGGTGGACCTGATGACGTTGTCATCATTGACGGTTCTTCTCTTCCTATCACCAATATAGGTTCTGATGCGGAACCATCCCTAACTCAAGCTCGTTGTTGAACCATATATTCAAATGCATATATAAAGTATATATGTTTATGTTTTGATAATGACAAGTCTAGCTTAATATATTATATACTCGTGCGTTTAAATCGTGTGCTAAGTGTACAAAATATTGGATTAAGAGATCTCATCAAACAAGTATGAAAGATTCAGGATCGTTAGTCAAAAGATTTGACTAATCAAAGATTAAGGGAAGATCGCAATTATATAGAAGAACTAATGCTATACGTTTCAACTATAACTTTAGTATATGATGATTTCAAGTTATAGCTCATAGCTATAACTCTATAAAGAAGAAATGGTCGAAAGATTTGTGATGGTTGAAACGATTTTGGTTTCCAAAGTCGTCGTGATTATTTAATGGTTAATTAGTATTCTATTTTTAGAATATAGAATTATAAATCTTAATAAGGTAGTATAAAATATCTTTTGGTCAAATGGGAATAAATAATTTTCTTATGAGTTAATTATTTATTACTATTAAAATAAGGATTTTTATATAATCATATTTGTCAAAATAATATAAGCCAAATATTGTTTGAAACGGTTTTGGAAAACGTGTACTATGACACGTTCCTTTAAACGTGTGGAATTGGTTAAATAAATAAATATGTATATATTTAGCTATCCTAAAAAACAATCTATATTATATTATGGTAATATAATTTATTATATTTTGACAAAGGTTTAGGAAATGGTTTTAATAAGGTTAGTATTTCTTTATTATATAAGATCTTTCCTAAATATGAATTAGGAAATTAATTCTTTATATAATACCTAAAGTATCTAATTAAGTTTTTCCTAAATATATTAAGATTAGATTTATATGGTAGTATTACCAAAAGAACTAGAATTCTAGTTTAAGTAATATTCCTAAATCATTTAGGGTTTGATAACCTAGACATAATTCTATATAAATAGAATACTTGTGAAACATTGAAGATAACAAAAATCATACACATACACGCAAATCAAGAAAACCGCCGTTGATATTCTTCTTCAAGATTCGAGCTTAAATTGTCATATTCGTTTCAAGATTCAAGTGCTCCAGCATTGATCTTATTCATTCAAGATTGTGACTTTTGATGCCCGTCGTTGAGGGTACCAAAGATAAATTTAGAATTCATAAATTAAACTATAGATAGTGAAAGTCAGGGTCGAACCACAGAGAGGTGGGGAATGTTTATTGTTTGGTGTTAATGTTTAAAGGTAACAAATTTGGGGGTTTAATTGTTGATTACTAAGTCTATGCAAAGAATTAAAATAAAACAAGAAATAAAGATGAGAATAAAATATATAAAAAGGGATGCTAGGATGTTTGGGTAATAAATAGCTAAGGTAATATAAATCCTAAGGTCAACATGTATTGCAGTCGCGTAAGGGGTGTAACATATCCTTTCGGTCTATGGTACCTAATAGCTCCTTTCGGCCTATGCTATTAGTTCCTAGGTCTCAATTATTGGGTGTCAACAATAAGGGTGATTCCTAAATCCTAGGTCACATACCTTTCAGTCTTAAGTAACCTAGCCGTCTTAAGGTGTAAACCAATGCCCTTCCCGTATCTCTCAATCTTGGGTAGGTCATTACTAACGTCCTACAAGTCTCCTTTCAGTCTCAATGTAGGATATTATAGTCAACAAGAAAACACGAAACAAGATTCATGCGCGAGTGGTCGACCGACCAGCTATTCCAGTCGGTCGACCACAGCCTCGGTCGACCGACCCACTATTTGAGTCGGCCGACCGCGGCTCTGCTACAAGTCAGTCTCGGAATTTCTACTACCTACGCATATTCATCCCCTACATCCTAACATATGAAATTTAGCTACTCATGGTTATTAAGACGATTATGAAAACAGGAATAAACATGGTAAACATAGTAAATAATCTAAACATGCAAGAATTAACAAAGCTTGAGATTCTGACTTAAACGAATGTAATAATAATAAGAACAATAATAAAGCTAGATTAAAAGAGTAATTACCAGAATTGGGATTAAGGCAGAAAGGAACAAACTTTATTGATGAATGCTTGAAAGATTGAAGAACAAAACTAAAGTACTTGAGAAATATTGAAAGATTACAACTAAAGATGAAACTAAAACTTAATGTAAAACTTGAATATCTCTTTATGCTTAAAACTGAATGCCAAACCCTAATTACATGATTAGGTTATAGAGGGCATAAGATTCAGAGTTTCCTAAAGACTCCTACTTCTAATTACTTTCCGAAAAAACGTTCCTGGGCTTCGCTGAGGTCGGTCGACCACTTTGGTGGGTCGGTCGACCTCTTTTACGGACTTAATTGAATTCTGGGCCTTTCTTTGAGATTTTGGACTTTATAGAAATTAGGCCTGGTCGGCCGACCCGTTTAGTTGGTCGGTCGACCGCTTCCGCGTAGAAAATCTTCGGTTTTCTTCTCGCTTTGACTTTTGGTACTTAAATAAAGACTCCAGTCGACTTTCCATTGTTCCTTAATTATGCAAAAGACTCGAGAACATGAATTTGGTGCTAAATCACCCCTTTTCTGCATAAATCTGCAAAAGTGCATAAAAATACGAAAGTACACGATTGTTGGGAAATAAAGGCTAAAACATAGTAAATGAGCGACCAAATGCGTGTAAAAATAGATGAAAAACATCATAGAATAGACACGCATCAACTTTGAAGAACATTGAAGACTTATCTTATTAGCCATAAGATAGTTCTAGTATTTAACAGTACTCATTGTAATCAAGTATTTAACAGTACTTGACGTAGCTAGATATTTAACGGTATCTGGATTGAGTTACAACTAACATCAAAGTTTTACGAGTATTGTTGATAAAATTGTAATCCGGAGTAGGAACTAATTTCATTAATCGAGAATAGTGGACGTAGGTTTCGAATTGTGAAACTGAACCATTTCAAAAATATCATGTCTCTATTTATTACTTGCTCTACTCGACATCTACCATACAAACAAACAGCATCGAAGAAGATTTAAAAAAGAAGGTATACTCAATTCAACCCCTCTTCTTGAATATATCGTATCAATAAACTCTTCAATTGGTATCAGAGCCTTGTGCTCTTGATCGCCTAACCGCGGGAGATTGATCCTACTATTGGTTATATCTCATATACTCTATTAACAATTGATTCCACGCATCTCAAGTGTCCTATCTTCGATGGTAAGAACTACAATTTATGGAAGAATATGATGACTCACTACATCAAGGGATGTGACTGGGAATGTTGGAAGATCATCCAAACCGGACCAAAGAAAATCTTGGTCGCCGCCGCCGCCAATGGAACTACCTATGAAAAGATGGAAAGTGATTATGTAGAAGCCGACTACAAAATTTCAAAAAAGAATTCAAAGGCCATAAGTCTCCTACAAAACGGTATGATAACTTCAAAATTTGATAGATTCTCATATTGTAATTCCGCTAAGGAAATATGGGACGCTCTTGAACCTGCCTACGAAGGTACATCCGTACTCAAGAAACATCGTATAGATTTGCTTATTCAAAGATATGAACTTTTCACTATGGAAAAGAATGAATCTATTGATAGCATGTCTGCACGTTTTTCTGGCATTATCATTGAACTACGGAACCTTGGTAGGAAGATCGATTCTGAAGATATCATTCGAAAGATCCTTAGGAGTCTTAACAAGAAGTGGCAACCAAAGGTCACAGCCATTGAAGAAGCACGTGATCTATCTCAAGTAACTTACCAAGAACTTATAGGATCTCTGATGGCTCATGAGATCATGCTAAATAAAGATGATGATGACCCTAAAGGAAAGGGCGTCGCACTACAAGCCTCCACAAGAGAGGAATGCGAACAAGAACTTGAGGACGAAACAGTTCTATTCGCAAGACGATTCAAGAAAGTGGTTTTTAAAGGAAGATACAAAAACCCTAATAACAAAACGGTTGACAAAAGGAAAACTGACTCTAAACAAACATTCTTCAAAAGAGGACGTTTCAAGTGCGGTCAATAAGATCATATGATCGAGGATTGTCCAAGCTGGGACAATATCAAAGACAAATCCAAGAGAGAAAAGACTAAAACGGAATTCAAAAAGGTGATGCTTGCATCATGCTGGGGAGAATTAGAATCTGAAGATGACGAAGACTCAGAAGAAGATGAGGTAGCAAACTTTTTTTTTTTGAAGGGAAGATGAGGTAGCAAACTTTTGCTTAAGCAACGTGAGCCTAGATCTAATCTCAAACAACCAGGATGAAGATGACGCATCTCATATATGTCTCCTTGGAGAATCCGACTCAGACGATGATGACGAAGAGGTAAATTTTCTACAACGTAAAAGTCAAGTTAAAAATCCGTCTAAAGCCATGTTAATTAAATACTTTGAGAAAACCCTGGAACAATGTCATGAACAAAGTCTTGAGTTACATGAGTTGAAGGAACAAATCCTCGATATCGCTGACGAAAATCAACTTCTTAAAGCCAAAACTAGGAAACTGAAATCCAAAATAAACATTAAAACCAATGATAAATTGGAAACAGTGATGTCTAAGAAAAAGGTTCTTGAGTCTAAAGTTATAGCTAATGAAGCTGTAACCTCAAAACTAAAACTCAACATTAAAGAGCTTCAATCCAAAATTATAGCTAATGAAGCTATAACTTCAGAATTGAGAAAGGCTAATGAACTTCTAAAGTCTAAGTCCTCAACAGTTGTTGAAGATGAGACTCAACTAGAAGAAGTTGAGATCCTCGAAAATAAAATCGTGGATCTAGAATTCAACTTATCTAACATCAAGAAGGAATATGCTAAAATTGTTTCCGACTTTCATAAAGACATTCAAAACCTAAAAGAGTCTAGCAACGTCGACCATAGTGCCTGTAAAAAGGAAATAGACTCTTTAAAGGACCTTCTTCTTCATGCTCGGAAAGTTCATGATAAATGGGAAGGAAGCACTAACGTTCTAAACTTCCTGACCGAACAATCCAACAAGAACATGAAAATGGGATTAGGTCACGAGTGTTATGGGAGAAGGGATCACTCAAAGTGTAAACAAAGCCCCACAGACAGAGATTTTAGAAGAAGATAGAAAATATGTCGATCTACCTGAGTATTTAATATGCACTTATTGTGGTCATACTGGACACCTCCGTGAAAACTGTGTAAAACACGCACAAGATTTTAAAACCGGAGTTAAATTTGTTAAATCCTTAGGTATACCAAACGACACTATTTCCATCTCTGATAGTGATGATGATAAAGTTGAGGAAAGAAACAATGACCACAGATGGTTCTATGACATGACATTTGACTACGAAGAAAAGAAAAATAGAACCAGACAAGCTCCTCAACCTATGACAAACAAGAATTGGTCACCAAAAGAACAAACTAGAACCTACACAAAAACATCAAAACCTAACTACTATAGATATAGGAAAACTTACATAAGAAAAGTTTGGGTCAAGAAAGAAGATGTATTTGTGATTACTAACAACAAAGGACCCAAGTATGCTTGGGTACCTAAATCATGTCTCTAAATTTATGTGTGCAGTTTGTCGCAAAGGAAAACAACGTATGGTATCTCGATAGTGGATGCTCAAGACACATGACAGGCAACATAAATCTATTCTTATCCCTAGAATCCTTTGATGGAGCAAAAGTTACCTTCGGTGATAATAAGAAAGGAAAAATTATAGGGATTGGTAAGATCGGTATTTCATCATCTCATGCTATAAATGATGTATATTTGGTAAGTGGTCTCAATCATAACCTAATAAGTATCTCTCAACTATGCGACAAAGGAAACAAAGTTGTTTTTCATGTCGCATAATTATGGAAGGTACAAGCAAAGTCATCCTTGAAGGTCATCGAAAGAAAAACGTTTATATGATTGATTTAAATGTCGTACCTACTAACTCTCTCTCTCTCTCTTGCATGAAAGTTACGTTAGATGATCCATGTTTATGGCATAAGAGATTTGGTCATATTAGCTCACCTATTCTAAGTAAGCTGAAAAGATGGGACTTGGTCGAAGGTCTCCCAAAGATCAAGTTTGATTAAGAAAAGATGTACGACACAAGTGCACGTTGCAAACATGTAAGATTGTCTTTCAAGCCGAAAAGAGTGGTAAGTACAGAACAAGCTCTTGAACTAGTACACATGGATCTATGTGGCCCTATGAAGGTAAGAAGCGGAGGTGGTTCCAGGTACGTTTTCGTTCTAGTTAATGATTACTCTAGATTTGTTTGGCCAATCTTTCTTCACTCTAAAGATGAAACATTTGATGAATTTGTGAGTCTCATGAAACTTGTCCAAAACAAATATAAATCTAATCTAGTAACAATTCGTACTGATCATGGAACTGAGTTCGACAATCATGCTTTTATTGAGTTCTGTAAAACCAATGGTGTTGGACATCACTTCTCGGCACCAAGAACCCCACAACAAAACGGAGTCGTAGAACGTATGAACAGAACCCTAGAAGACATGGCTAGAACAATGCTTCTTTGTAGTGGTCTACCTAGAAACTTTTGGGCTGAGGCTATTAGTACTGCTTGTTATATTCATAACCGTGCCATGATTAGACCTATCCTTAAAAAGACACCGTATGAACTTCTTCGAGATCGTAAACCTAATATATCTCATCTTAGATGTTTTGGGAGTAAATGCTTCGTCCATAACAATGGTAAAAACAGATTAAGCAAGTTCGACCCTAGAAGTGATGAAGCAATTTTTATAGGATATTCTGATCACAGTAAAGCCTACAAAGTTTTCAACAACGTACCTTATGCATAGAAGAAAGTATTCATGTTATCTTTGATGAAAATAATGCCTTCGATAAGCCTTTATAGGACGATGAGGAAAACCTAGACGAACCCAATTTCAGGTTAACAAGGGAAGATCCTCCTGAAATAGAAAATGAAGAAGGTATTATTCAAGGAATTCATGATGAACTTAACTTGGGAGAAAACGGTGCGAGAGATGAAACTACAGTTGATGATACTGTAGATAGCTCTCAAGCCAATAACTTGGAACCCAGAGTTACAGCTAATGAAGCTATAACTTTGAATCAAAACCAAAAGGAAGAGTTCAGAGTTATACCTGATCTTACTATTACCCCGGGTTTGGATTCAGGGGGAACAAGCCAAAATCCCGAGTCAAGTACAGGTAACGCAAATAATCAATCAAGGAACTGGAGATACAAGGGCTCTCATCCTTTGGACAATGTTATAGGAAGCTTAACAGATGGAGTTCAAACTCGAAGAAGTTTAAATAACTTCTGCTCATTCTACTCCTTTATCTCCACCATTGAACCTTCAAATATCAAGGAAGATCTCGCAGAACCAGACTGGATAGTTGCCATGCAAGAAGAGCTCCAGCAATTTGAAATAAACAAAGTATGGCATCTTGTTCCTCGACCTAAGGACAGATCTGTCATTGGAACTGGATGGGTATTCAGAAACAAATTAGATGACACTGGAGTCATTGTGCGAAATAAGGCCAGATTAGTAGTTCAAGGATACAACCAACAGGAAGGGATCGATTATGATGAAAGCTTCGCTCATGTTGCTCGTCTTGAGGCAATAAGACTACTCATTGCATTTGCCGCACATAAGGGAATGAAGCTGTTTCAGATGGACGTTAAGACTGCCTTTCTTAATGGCTATCTCCAAGAGGAAGTATTTGTTGAACAACCTCCTGGATTTCCTGACAGCAAACTAAAAGATCATGTATTCAAATTGGACAAAGCTCTTTATGGCCTAAAACAAGCACCTAGAGCATGGTACGACAGATTATCCAAGTTCCTATTGGAGAGTGGATTCAAGAGAGGATCCGTGGACAAAACCCTATTTTTTAAAAGCGAGAAGTCGGATCTACTTGTCGTTCAGATCTATGTTGACGATATTATTTTTGGCTCAACTAACAAAAAGTTGTGCAAGTACTTCCCTGAGTTGATGACTTCTGAATTCGAGATGAGTATGATGGGAGAACTAAAGTTCTTCCTTGGACTTCAAATTCAACAAACTGAAGAAGGAATCAAAGTTCATCATCAAATATACATCAAGGAATTGCTAAAGAAATTCGGCATGGAAACCTCTCATGCAATGCCTACTCCAATGGTCACAGATAGGAAGCTAACCAAAGACGAAGATGGTAAGTCTGTAGACGAAACAACTTACTGAGATATGATTGGCTCACTTCTTTATCTTACTGCAAGTCGTCCAGATATAATGTTTAGTGTTTGCATCTGTGCGAGATTTCAATCTGCACCAAAAGAATCGCACATGATTGCGGTTAAAAGAATACTAAGATACCTAATCGGAACATCAAAGTTATACCTATGGTATCCTATGGACTGTAACTTTAACCTAGTAGGATATTCAGATGTGGATTATGCAGGATGTTCATTAGACAGAAAAAGTATTTCGGGGGTTGCTACCTTTGTAGGTCCATGTATAATATCTTGGGGATCCAAGAAACAAAATTTTGTCGCTCTCTCAACTGCCGAAGTAGAATATATTGCAGCCGCACTAGTATGTTCTCAACTTCTATGGTTAAAGCAACAATTACATGATTATTGTATTGATGTTGGATGTGTGCCTATTTTATGTGATAATACGAGTGCTATAATTATATCTAAAAACCCAGCCCAGCATTCGAGAACTAAACATATTGAAATAAGACATCACTTTTTACGAGACCATGTTGAAAAGAAAAATATAAAATTGGAATTTTGTAGTACGGAAAAACAATGGGCAGATATCTTCACTAAACCATTGGCTAGAGAACGTTTTGAGACTTTGCGATTGGAAATTGGTTTAATCGGTGGCACCTAATCAAATCTTAAAAGCAAAATTAACCCAATGATTGAATACAGTTGAGATGAGATTATATGACTGTGTCCGTATACTCCGTTGCATGTGTATGTGTGTATTCAAATAATTAATGATATAAACGCAATTATGTTATTCAATTCATGTACGTTTGTGCACAACCGAATCGCACAAAAATAATACGTCACATATTATAATCTACCCTACAATATATATACCAATATATAATATATATATGTATATATGTATATATATATATATGTATATATATATATATATATATATATATATATATGTATATATATATATGTATATATGTATATATATATATATATGTATATATATATATATATATATGTATATATATATATATATATGTATGTATATATATATATATATATGTATGTATATATATATATATATATATATATATATATGTATATTAAAACAAAAATTAAAAAAAAAAAAACAACCTAAGCTTACTGTACACAAAACAAGCCTGACCCACTAACCCTACTACCCTCCTCTTCACACGCCACGTGCCCCTACCCCCACACTATTACCCAACTACTCACATTTACCATTACCACTCCCTCTACTTACCTCACTACCCTTCATTATTACCGTCTCCAAACTCCATCACCATGAATTCAACACAAAACCTCCAAATTAATTACCCCAAACCTCCATAAAAAATCTGACCAAACACCACCTTCCACCACAAAAACCATGTCGCCCGCTCGTGCAACCCGTTCCCACAACAAGAAACAAGCTCCACCCTCTTCTCCTTCCCAAACTCCGTCACCACGGCCGTCACCAGCCCCCATCGCCGTCTATGTTCCAACCTCCGACAACGGGAAACATCGGAAATTGAACCGCGAGTCTCCATCCGTCACCGACGACATGCCTGAGTTCATTTCCGGGAAAAGCTCTCGTACCCTGTTTCAAGACTACTCTATTGAGGCAACCCGCGAAGGATTAGAGCGGGTCCGGATGACCAAAACCGAAGGTATGTACATTGACCGAGTTTTACCTTATTCCTTACATGCGGATCAATACTATCCTTCATCATGGGTCGACGGGTCCAAATCTTTAGGGTTCTTTAAAGAGTTCTTGCAAAATCAAGGGTGGGAGTACATTAGCAACTTCTCGGGTTTGGTGTTTCCGATTGAAAATTTTCAATTCTTTGCGTCGGTTAAGGGGTGTGAGGAAGGGTTAAGTGCGGTTGTTAATGGTAAGGATGTGCCGGTGTCTAAAACTGAAATTTGTGAAATCTTTAAGCTTGATCAAGACGGTCTTAATCTTGATCCGAAGAAGGAATGGGGAGTCGTGTCTAAGGACCAAAAGATGGTCATCAAAACTTATTTTGATGAATATGCTACTGAAAACACTCCCTTCTTAACCGCTTCTTTTAGTCCCAAGTTAAAGTTGTTTGTGAATTTCTTATGGAACACGGTTTTGCCGAAAAGGGGTGGTCGGGACAAGTTGTCGAGTATTGAGGCCGTGGTAGTTTACAGTTGGTTGGAGGGTACTAAAATTGATTTACCCTCTCTTATTTGTAACAAGATTTGTCATGTTTCAAGTATTCTCATCAAGGAGAAATCGTGCTCGACAATCGACATTCCTTACGGAATGTGGGTGTCCGAGATCCTTTACAAGAAAGGTGTCGTGGATGATGCAATTTATGGGGTGATCTCTCGAGATCGTATGTGTGACAAGCTTCTAAAATTGATGGGTATTTGTTTTGATGGTATAGATCTAACCTTTGGCAAGAGTGTAGGTCCGGAACCCAAGCCTTATCCCTTGTCGTTGTTCGAAGGGTTAGAAGCCAAGATGGACAAAATTCTTGGTTTGTGCAAGGTAAAGAAAGAAAAGGATGAGGCAAGGAGTAGTGGCGGTGAAGGAAACCGAGGTTTCGAGGACGAGATGAGGGCATGGATGGCAAAGGTCGATAAGCGCCTTCAGAAGATGGGTTCGGGGATTCAAATGCTTTGTGACGAATTCTTCGTCATCAGTGATCGCCTATCATTCTTGACTACTTAGGGAGGTGCGTTGGTCCGTGATCATGGCTTGATGAGGGAGGATGCCAGTAAGGCTCTCGAGGTAGTCAAAGCACTTTCATTGAAGGTGCTCAATTTTGAGCTTGCGTTGGATGCTCAGGGACGTAATATGAGCAGCTGCCTGGACAGGTTGACCACCCTCGAATTCCGCACCCGACCAGATTATGTTAACCCATATGCCAAGCGCCGTGACCCGTCCTCTTCTTGATCCGATTTCAAGTGTTGATACTCTGTTTTGTTTTTGTTGGTTTCGTTTTCGGATGTTCTCGTTGTTGTTGGTTTAAGTCCGGGTTGGACTTGAACTATTATCTTTGTTTTGGGCCCAACTGACCTTACCCTTGGCCCATTGTGAATACGAGGCCTTTGACCTTATTTTGCCTTCCCCTCGGTTCACTACCTTTTATTTTGACTGTGGCCCAAATCTATCTTTCCCTATTTTTACTTGTGGCCCATTAAACTTTAACCCTAAGCCGGCCCAATTTTCTTATTCTTGTTTATATTCGGCCCATTGGCTTAATACTTTTGGTTTGGTTGTGTATAATTTTCTAACATTCGTACTTGTTTTGTGTAATATTGTGTGTGTTTGTATATCTTGATTCTTGATGCATGCTTACTTGTGTTTCGTAGTGTATTATTCTAGTCGTTTTATGTCGTTGTTCTCATCTTTTCGATGATGTCAAGAGGGGGGGAAATGAGACTTAGATTAGAATTTGCCTAAGCTTGCTCCTTGTCGTAATTCATTGTCTCTTAGGGTTCTTAAAGGATATGGGTAAGATAAAAGTTAGAAACCCTAAGTTAATCTTTGCTATGGATGACCCTTATTATATTGAGGGGGAACTAACACTTAGACACAAATCTAAGAAAGACTTGCCATCATAACAAAGGGAGAATTTGTTGAACCATATATTCAAATGCATATATAAAGTATATATGTTTATGTTTTGATAATGACAAGTCTAGAATAATATATTATATACTCGTGCGTTTAAATCATGTGCTAAGTGTACATAATATTGGATTAAGAGATCTCATCAAACAAGTATGAAAGATTCAAGGTCGGTACTCAAAAGATTTGACTAATCAAAGATTAAGGGAAGATCGTAATTATATAGAAGAACTAATGTTATACGTTTCAACTATAACTTTAGTATATGATGATTTCAAGTTATAGCTCATAGCTATAACTCTATAAAGAAGAAATGGTCGAAAGATTTGTGATGGTTGAAACGATTTTGGTTTCCAAAGTCGTCGTGATTATTTAATGGTTAATTAGTATTCTATTTTTAGAATATAGAATTATTAATCTTAATAAGGTAGTATAAAATATCTTTTGGTCAAATGGGAATAAATAATTTTCTTATGAGTTAATTATTTATTACTATTAAACTAAGGATTTTTATATAACCATATTTGTCAAAATAATATAATCCAAATGTTGTTTGAAACACTTTTGGAAAACGTGTACTATGACACGTTCCTTTAAACGTGTGGAATTGGTTAAATAAATAAATATGTATTTATTTAGCTATCCTAAAAAACAATCTAGATTATATTATGGTAATATAATTTATTATATTTTGACAAAGGTTTAGGAAGTCTTTTTTTTGGTGAAATGTAAATTATATTAGAAAAGTGGCCAAAACATCCAAGAGTTTTCAAAGGCTACAAGCCAGCCCTCACATAACTATCACATACAATTACATTAACTTAGTGATCCAGCCTTGGTCTTTAGAGTTCAGAGTACCCTTCATCTGATGCTTGATACGAGAACGAATGTCAGATTGAATTTTGCTCACACATAGCCCAGGGTGTTGAAGTTTCTGTTCAAATCTACTCATGTTCCGTTGATGCCAAATATAATAGATTGCAGCATTCAGGATGCTGTGTAATATGCCTTTTTTAAGATTAGAGAACTGATGCCATGCCATTCTGTTATTAAGCCTGAGAGTCACTCCTGTCCATTGTTGCAGCCTGACCAAAATATGTTTGCTATAGGGACAGCTGCAAAATAGGTGATACAAGGTTTCTTCACTCTGATCACAGATGCAACACCTGTTATCAGAGCTAATGTTGAGTCTGAACAACTTATCCTTGGTATTAAAACCATGGTTTTGATGCAGCCAGGCCACAAAACCATGCTTAGGGATAGTCCACTTATTCCAGATGTTGTGGTGCCAAGTAACTTCCAGGGAATCCTCAGCCAACCACTGATATCCTTTAGCAACAGAATACTCTTTACCAGGCAAGTTGCTCCATAGCTGTTGTTCAAGAGCATCCTTCATCAGGTCCTTTAGCTTACAGATTTTCCTCCAAGTCCAGCTTGACTGGGTAGGGGGAGAGTAGTCAAGCCAGGAGGTGCCTTTCAAGTAAACATGGTGAATCCACTGAACCCATAGCTTGGAAGGGCAAGAATGCACCCACCAAACTAATTTGCCTATAAATGCTTTATTCCAGAGTGAATCCACCCTCAAGCCCTGTCCTCCATGTTTTTTTGGTGTACAGATTGTAGACCAGGCCACAGTAGGGGTTCTGGTGTATTCAGTCCCACAAAGACCATAAAAAATTCCTGCATATAGCTTCTATCTTTGCTAAAACACCCTTAGGAATAATAAATATGGATGCCCAATAGGAGTGTAAGGCCTTGTAAACTGCTTGTATGAGAGTCAGACGTCCAGCATAAGAGAGTTTTTTTTATCCTAAACTTCTCACTCTTTCAAAGAGCTTATCAAGCATAGGCTGACAGTCCTTTACATTCAGTTGGGATGGCTTAATTGGAACCCCAAGATATATAAAAGGCATTGATCCTTCTAAGCATCCAGAAACTCTGATGATATCAGTCCTTATTCCAGCATCAACTCCATTAAAATAAACATGAGATTTGCCTTGGCTCATCTTAAGTCCAGATGCCTTAGAGAAGGTGGCAAAAGTTCTTAAGTGGATCATCATAGATGTTATATCTCCCTTGCTGAACATTAACAGATCATCCGCAAACATCAAACTACTAAGTTTCATTGGCTTACAGAGGGGATGAAACTTAAAGTCCATATTCATAGTAGTGTAAGCCAATAATCTAGTAAGGTATTCCATGCAGATTATAAAGAGGAGAAGGGATAGAGGATCCCCTTGTCTCAATCCCCTTAAACCTTGAAACCAGCCAAAATGTTCACCATTCAAACTGAGACTGTAAGAAGTTGTAGTCACGCACTCTTTGATCAAACTGATGAAAGAGTGAGGAAAATTTAGTTCCTTGAGCATAAGGTTTAGGAAGTTGGTTTTAATAAGGTTAGTATTTCTTTATTATATAAGATCTTTCCTAAATTTGAATTAGGAAATTAATTCTTTATATAATACCTAAAGTATCTTAAGATTAGATTTATGGTAGTATTACCAAAGGACTAGAATTCTAGTTTAAGTAATATTCCTATATCATCTAGGGTTTGATAACCTAGACATAATTCTATATAAATAGAATACTTGTGAAACATTGAAGATAACAAAAATCATACACATACACGCAAATCAAGAAACCGTCGTTGATATTCTTCTTCAAGATTCGAGCTTGAATTGTCATATTCGTTTCAAGATTCAAGTGCTCCAGCATTGATCTTATTCATTTAAGATTGTGACTTTGAAGAACATTATTGAAGACTTATTTTATTAGCCATAAGATAGTTCGAGTATTTAACAGTACTCATTATAATCAAGTATTTAACGGTACTTGAGTAGCTAGATATTTAACGGTATCTAGATTGAGTTACAACTAACATCAAAGTTGTACGAGTAGGGTTGATAAAATTGTAATCCGGAGTAGGTACTAATTTTATTAATCGAGAATAGTGGACGTAGGTTTCGAATTGTGAAACTGAACCACTTCAAAAATATCGTGTCTCTATTTATTACTTGCTCAACTCGACATCTACCATACAAACAAACAGCATCGAAGAAGATTTAAAGAAGAAGACATACTCAATTCAACCCCCCTTCTTCAGTATATCGTATCAATAGACTCTTCACTCGTGAAATATTATTGAGTAAGGATGTAATACCTCGTATTTGTTAATAATTAATTTATTTTTATTATTGGTAATCGATAACTTTCGAGTGTTTTTCCCGACTTCTGATACGTGTTTACTTTATATTCTTTCTATTATTTTTGTTATGTGCTTAGAATAGGTCACGTGGGTAATAGTAATGGCATTATTGTAAGTGCATGATTTACACTAAACACAAACAACCGTGTGAACTCATGAATAAGCAAAGCCCATAATCACGTTTAACCCTTTTAAGACTCGTTTTCAGACCTTAGCATACCGCCATATATACCACTCCAAAAACCCTAACCCTAGCACACCTATACACGTAAAATCTCAACACCTTTCCTGCCGTCACTTTGGAGATCACAAAAGAAGGGTTTTCACGACAGTCGGTGGGTGCTTAGGGTGGTCGAATAGGCTGAGAACGAGACACGCCGGCGGTACTGTCCTGTTTCCTTTTTATTCTTTCGTTTTTCTCTGCTTATTTTCGTCATATACTCGCACGTATGGTTCTGTTTAGCGCATAAAACTAATCTGGGATGTACGGGGATCATGTTTGGACCACGATAGTAGCGTCTTTGAACACCTAAGGCTGTCGTATAGGGTTGTGTACCACGGGTGGTTGCTACTGCTTTCGTTTTTTTTTTTTACAGAACAAGTGTTATACGTTATGATTGAGTGCGTTTCGAATTTATTCTACTGTTATTTACTTCCTTCCTGTCGAGGGTTTTGGTTATGAGGGACGTAGGGTTTGCATATGGGTTGTCTTAGTGGTTAGTAGGGTGTCGTGTCGGCACTAGGGTGGTGTTAAAGTTAGTGTGTAAACGTGTTGTCAGGGGTATTCTATCGTTAATCTGACTATGGTTTTGGGTGTGTACGTTGTAAGGCGTAATCCAGTTAAGTATGGGTCATGTATTTTACGTATGTTTAGGGGTTTTTGGAGGGGTACAGTAGGTAGTGGTGAGGTGGTTGTTGCGGTGGTTGTGGTGGTTCGGGGCGACGTTGCAGTGGGTTTCGTTGGGTGAGTCTGCACACAAAAACGTAGGTTTCGCTCAGCGTCGGGTTTAGACAGTGGAAGATGGTTGCGGCAGCGACGGCGACGGCAGCTACTGACCCCTGGAACCACCACGGCTGGTGTCAAAGGCGAGGTCTGGGGCTGTCGTTGGTGTCAAAGCGGCGGTCGATCAGGCTGTTTTGGTCGTGTACAGGCGAGTGATATATATGGCTGCTTGTGTTCGTTTTCTTTCGTTCAGCGTTTGGCGTCTTTGCTAAATTAGTAAAGAATCCAATTTTATCATGATGGCTAATGATTAGTTAATGATTAAGTATGATATGATTTTTATATTGGGTCAACTAATATGATACGTATGGGTGAGCTTTTAATTAATTGTTAGTAATGCTTTCTGGTTGTTATTTGAATTAATATTGAATGCTGCTATATTTGGCAAGTACTATTTTTAGAAAGTCCTTAATTGGTAAGTCTATATATAGTAAGTATATTTGACCTATGTAATCAATTTGAACAAGTGTCTTAGTGGTGTTGGTTCTAAGAGTACAAAATTGACATTTAGCAATGTTCATAGGAACTGAATTTGAAGTGGAATATTTCTAGACGGTGATTTCTATCTACAAACTTGCTATTTCAGGTAGGTTACACTGAACTACTTTTGGTATTTTGTTATGTTGTATGTGAATTGGATGCTATGGATGCAAGTATGATTATTTATGAAATGCATGTACATTATTGGTTCTATATTTTGCATTCATAAGCATGGCATGAGTACGGTTACAGATTGAGATGATGATGAGATACTATTGGGCCCAGGCTAGCTCTGCAGGGCTAGACCTGGTGACCTCAGCTGTTATGCTGGTGTTCGGTGACGACCGATAATAGTCTGCCGGGAGGTTCGGTATGGCTTGGTGCACGGGTATGAGTACGAGTATTGAGAATGAGATGGAGCTCGAGCATGTTATAAGCATTTTCATATTATTACTTGTTGCATTTTATTATTGTGTTATCCTACTCAACCGCGAGGTTGACAGTGTATTCGTATTCACCTACAATGATCCGGAATGGGGAGTAGATCTTTCAGGTCAGAGACAACAGGATTAAGAGATGGGCATGGAATGAGAGACATGGCATGGACCGACTTAGTTCTAGATCATTTACTTTCACATGTTTTAGTTGCGGTTGTTATCAGTTGTATGGTTTTTAGACCTTTTTCTATAAAGTTGTCCTGTATCAGTTTTCAGTTAACAATTTACCTATAAAGTACTGTTTATCTTTCACTAGGATTATCTACTACCCTGGGTTAACCAGGATGGTAACAGTCTTATTTACCCTGGAAGTCCTAGTTCAGCCTCCTAGGTAAATGGGGGTGTTACAAAGTGGTATCAGAGCGAACGATCCTCAGGCCTAAACTAAAATGAAAATAATGAACATAGGAGTGTCTAAATAAAATGAACCCCAGGCTAGTAACTGTTAGGAGCCCTAGGAGTTGGGATGAGTTAGGGGCCCCCTCAAACAAAGCCACTGGCCCTTTCAGTCTAACTTGGTTACCTTGAGAGTTGAAGAGTGTGGGTAGTTTTGGACCCCAGGGTAAATATAATATATGTATATGTGCTAACCTTTCAGCGCCAAGGGAATGAGGTAAGTTCGGATGTGAATGGTGAATAAGTATATATATACTGTAAGGCATGTATATGTGTTATTTTCAAGCATTGAGAACCTGATGATTGACATGTATATGTGTTATTTACAAGCATTGAGAACATGAGTTTATATCTTAATTTTGTTTCTAAGTGAGATTTGTATATGCCTGTGGTTATGTGATCCCTAAGCCTTTAGGTAGACCTTTAATAAGGATTTAATCGTATGGAAAGTTACATGCTAAGTATGAATGTTAGCAAGACCAAGTCAGAATAAGAGTTGACCTAGAGTGCTCATAAAAATTTGTCACTTGTGTAGCAAAATGCCTCCCCGAAGAGAACCCAACACTCCTAATGTATCATAAGAGGAATTGGATCGCCTGCTAGCTATCAACGCTGCTCTGCTAGCTAAGATTGGGGCAAGCACTCAGTCTGATGCGATTAAGATGAGTAATAATATTTCTAGGCATAACCCCACCAAGTACGATGGGGAAGGGGCACCGAGTTTACTTGCGGAGTGGTGCCGAGAGTTCGAGAGTATCTTCGAACTATTGTCTGTACCGGAATCTATGAAGGTGGACCAAGCTGTATTCTATCTGAAGAGTACAGCTAGGTTATGGTGGAATAACAACAAAGAAGAAATCAAGGCTGCTGCGGAAGAGATTGGGTCGGAATATATACGCTGGGAAGAATTCAAGGGGATTTTATCCTACAAGTTCGTGCCGGAGCATGTGAAAGGAAAACTGCGAGCTGAGTTCGATTCATTCCAGATGGCCGAAGGGATGACTGTGGAGGCATACCACAGTAAGTTTTTGCAGCTGGCGGAGAATGTAGCCGACTTAGGCTACACACAGGAGATGTTGGCAGCGAGGTTTGAGAAAGGGTTGACTCTCAATATCAAGAGGAGCATGCTGGCGACTAAGCCCACGACTGTGGAAGATATATATGAGAGGGCTGGTCAGGCAGAAAGGCTCGCTGATATGATCAAGGAAGAGGAGAAGACAAAGGGCGAGAAGAGAAAGTCCGAGTCTACGACTGAGGGCTCGGGGAGCAAGAAACCAAACAACCAGTATCGTTCCTTTTTCTCTAATAGTGCGCCAGGAGGCAATAGTAGTGGAAACCGATCTATGTCCGGGACGGGCGGTGCTAATCCTACATGTTTCAAGTGTAGGAAGATTGGGCACAAGAAGGCAAACTGCTGGTCGGGAACTCAGAGTGCGGGAAGCAGTTATCAAAGGAATAATCAAGGCAGTGGATTTCGAACACCAAATGCGGGTTATGGGAATAACAGATCTGGAGGTAGCAACTACCAACGGAATTACAATAATTACAACAACCAGAACCGCTACCAAGGAAATCAGGGTAGTGGCAATGGTAACTTCCAGAAGACTTTAGCAGAAGCTAGTAACCAAAGTGGTGCGGGATCTGTGAACCAGAGCGGGGCGAAGAAAAGTGGGACCCTGTTCATGATGGGCAAGGAGGCTGCAGAGGAGGATGCACATGTAGTCACTGGTACATTTCTAGTACATTCTTTTCCTACTTTCGTTTTATTTGATTCCGGTGCATCGCATTCCTTCATATCTGTAGAGCATGCTAGGGTTATAGGACTCAATGTATATAGTAGTATAGCCGATTCTGTAACTATACCATCTGGGGAGTCCATAGCTTGTAATAGGGTTTATACCAATGTAATGATCCAAGTAGGAGATGTAAGTTTTGAGTCAAACTTGATCGAGTTCCCTTTGGGTGGTTTTGATCGAGGTGATACTGGGTATGGATTGGCTGAAAAAGTATAAGGCCTACATTGACTGCTATCAAGGGAAGATTACTTTGAGGGGACCCAAGGGAGTGAGGGTATCCTACAAGGGATATTCTGTTAAGCCTAAACTGAAGCTGATAACTATTAATGCGCTGAAGACTTGCCTGAAGAGGGGAGATGAGATGTTGCTGTGTCATGTGAGAGATTTGACTGCAGAGAAACCCCAAGCCAGTGAGATCGAGGTTGTTAGAGATTTTGAAGACGTGTTTCCAGAAGAAATTCCTGGGTTACCACCAAAGAGGGACTTAGATTTTGGCATTGATTTGAAACCTGGGGCTGAGCCAATTTCTAAAGCGCCTTATCGCATGGGACCTAAGGAATTGGAGGAGTTGAGAAAACAGTTGGATGAACTAGCCAGCAAGGGGTATGTGAGACCGAGTGTGTCACCTTGGGGAGCGCCGGTGTTGTTCGTTAAAAAGAAGGATGGGACCATGAGGCTGTGTGTGGACTACAGGGAACTGAATAATGTGACGATCAAGAATCGATATCCTTTACCTCGCATCGATGATCTATTTGACCAGTTGAGTGGGGCTGGTGTGTTTTCCAAGATCGATTTGAGGTCAGGGTATCATCAGCTGAGAATCAAAGATGCAGATATTCACAAGACTGCGTTCAGATCGAGGTATGGACATTATGAATTCGTAGTGATGCCATTTGGTTTGACTAATGCACCTGCTGTTTTCATGGATTTGATGAACAGAGTGTTTAGTCCTTATCTGGACCAGTTTGTGGTGGTGTTTATTGATGACATTTTGGTGTATTCGAAGAATAGGGAAGAGCATGCTAGGCATTTGAGCTTAGTACTGCAAACTTTGAGGGATCATCAATTATATGCCAAGCTGAGTAAGTGCGAATTTTGGCTCGAGAAAGTTGCTTTTCTGGGGCATGTGGTGTCTAAGGAGGGTGTGTCTGTTGACCCTAGCAAAATTGAGGCCGTTTCGAAATGGGAACGACCAAGGAATATGGCTGACATTCGTAGTTTCTTGGGATTGGCTGGTTATTACAGGAGGTTCGTGAAAGATTTTTCGAAGATAGCCAAACCAATGACTTCATTGATGCGGAAGGAGAACAGATTTGTCTGGGATGAGAGCTGTGAGAAGGCATTTCTAGACCTGAAGGAGCATCTCACCACAGCGCCTATCCTTGCATTGCCAGAGGGAAGTGAGAATTTTGAAGTGTATACTGATGCTTCTAAGAAGGGATTGGGATGTGTGCTGATGCAGAACGGGAGAGTAATCGCTTATGCTTCTAGGCAGCTGAAGCCTTATGAGGAGAATTATCCGACGCATGACCTGGAGCTTGGAGCGGTAGTTTTTGCACTTAAATTGTGGCGACATTATCTTTATGGAGCTACGTTTAAGGTGTATTCTGATCACAAGAGTTTGAAATATATCTATACTCAGAGAGAGCTGAATATGCGTCAGAGGAGGTGGATAGAGCTTATTGGAGACTATGACATGGAGATTTTGTACAAGGAGGGCAAGGCCAACGTTGTGGCTGATGCATTGAGTAGGAAGTCCGTTCACGCTCTGTGCACAGCTATGTCCAGATTGAGTATGTATCGTGAGTTGGGACAGATGGGAATCGCAGTGATAAGGAAGGGTGAGACCATGGGAGATTTGACGATCGAGCCTGAGTTATATGCTGAGATTCGAGAAAGACAGAAAAGTGATCCTAGGATTCAGAAATGGCGTGAGGCAGTGAGCAAAGCTAGTGATGCCGAGCCATATTCTAAGTTCGAGATTTACAGTGATGATAGCGTGAGATTTGATGGGAGGTGGTGTGTACCTGAAGATGAAGGATTGAAGAGAAAGATTCTGGTCGAAGCTCATTCTACACCTTATTCCGTTCATCCTGGAGGGGATAAGTTGTACAAAGATCTAAAGAAAGCTTTTTGGTGGCCAAAGATGAAGCAAGAGGTAGCTAAGTTTGTCTCTCGTTGCTTGGTATGTCAGAGGGTCAAAGGGGAGCATAAGAGGCCGCAAGGGAAGTTGCAACCTCTGGATGTACCTGAATGGAAGTGGGAAAGCATTTCCATGGATTTCATTGTGCGCTTACCTAGGACTTCAAAAGGGAATGATATGATATGGGTGATCGTGGATAGACTAACTAAATCGGCTCATTTTATTCCGATGAAGGAGACGTGGAGTAAAGCTGAGTTGGCCAAGGCCTACATCAAGCATGTGGTAAAGCTTCATGGAGTACCTAAAGATATTGTTTCTGATCGTGATTCCCGGTTTATCTCTAAGTTTTGGCAAGAGTTACAGACGCTGATGGGAACTACCTTGAAGATGAGTACAGCGTTTCATCCAGCGACAGATGGGCAGACAGAGAGAACTATTCAGACACTGGAGGATATGCTGAGAGCGTGTGTGCTTGAGTTTGGGGGATCTTGGGAGGACAAGCTAGACTTGATAGAATTTTCTTACAACAATAGCTATCATACTAGCATTGGGATGGCTCCTCCTTTTGAGGCATTATATGGGAGGAAGTGTAGGAGTCCAGTTTGTTGGGATGATAAGGCTGATGTAGTGACTTTGGGACCTGAGATGATTCAGGAGATGATAGCACAGGTCCAGGTGATCCGTCAGAAGATGAGAGCTGCCCAAGATAGGCAAAAGAGTTACGCAGATCTAAAACGAAGTGACATCACCTTTGAGGCTGGAGAAAAAGTGTTGTTGAAGGTGTCACCCATGAGAGGAGTAATGAGGTTTGGCAAGAGGGGCAAGTTGAGTCAGAAGTTCATTGGGCCATTCGAGATTTTGGAGCGAGTTGGTGAGGTAGCTTACCGATTAGCTCTACCACCCGCGTTATTCAGAGTACATAATGTGTTTCACGTTTCTCAACTGAGGAGATATATCAGTGACCCTTCGCATATCCTTGACCATGAGGTCATCGAGGTCGATGAGCAGTTGACCTACGAGGAGAGACCAAAGGAAATACTTGACAGGAAGGTGCGGAAAACCAGGAATGGGGAGACCGCGCTTGTCAAAGTACTATGGACAAATCATAATGTCGAGGAAGCTACTTGGGAGACGGAGGTTTCGATGCGGGAAAAATATCCTGAACTGTTTCCTTGAGGTATGTTACGAGGACGTCACTTTTTTTTTAGGAGGGTAGAATGTGACAATTCGTGTTTTAAAGTACTTATTAGCTTTTAATGTTATATGCTGTCACTTCCCGTGTTTGCTACATGCTTTATTGATCAGTTGTGTTGACCTTGGGATGGTGAACTTCGAGACGAAGTTCGTTTTAAGGAGGGAAGACTGTAATACCTCGTATTTGTTAATAATTAATTTATTGTTATTATTGGTAATCGATAACTTTCGAGTGTTTTTCCCGACTTCTGATACGTGTTTACTTTATATTCTTTCTATTATTTTTGTTATGTGCTTAGAATAGGTCACGTGGGTAATAGTAATGGCATTATTGTAAGTGCATGATTTACACTAAACACAAACAACCGTGTGAACTCATGAATAAGCAAAGCCCATAATCACGTTTAACCCTTTTAAGACTCGTTTTCAGACCTTAGCATACCTGTTGGAGTAAGTGTCCTCGACAATAATGTGATCACGTCAATTATATTAATTAAATTGACAAAACTCTATAAAAGAATATTCATGGGATGATTCTTTATCATAAGTCAAATGGTCAACATTAATCGGTAATGATTGGCTTGCTAGAGTTTGACATTACTGTCGTAATGACGGTGGTGACCAGTTGATCCCTTTAGGTCACACCTTTAGGACAGCTATCTCAATATTAAATGTAACAACTGTATATTGATACGAGTTGATTCATTTCTAGATTATGAATAAAATAAGGAGATAATTTATAATAGGATTATAAATTATTTTTAGTGATTGAAATGTCATCACTAAAATTAATATGTTTAAGAAACATGATTAAATATGAATGAATTATTTTAACTACAATTGTTGTAGTGATAAAATTGCATGTGAATAAATATATGTAATTATTTTAATTACTTATGATTTACAATAAGGGTTTAAAAGTTAAACTACGAATTATTACTTATGTTAAATATCCTAGCTAATATTGTATGAGGTCCATTTGGTCAAGAGGACCGTGTGATATGTCACACTAGCTAAACATACAATATTACTTAAGAGGTTAGGAACATAAGGGAAACATGCAATTAATATTATGAGGCATGCTTGAGACATTTGAGAGGATTGAGAGCCAACCCATTGGGCACTCTCACCTCCCTCTCGGCCGAACCAAAAGAGGCAACAAAAGAGAGATTTTGTTCCTCACAACATTCATTCCATCATTTTACTAGGGTTTGTCTTTGAGAGAGAAAGAAAAGAAAGAAAAATAAGGTTCATTTTTCTCAAACCCTAGCCGTGCACCTCCTTGCACCATCTAGAGTTTGTTTGTTGATTCTAGCACAATAACATACAAACATTGAGAGTTAGTGTGTCTTGGTGTTCATCTTTTGGAGGCCATCATCTCTTTGAGGTTCAAGGAGGATCATCCACATATTAAGCTCAAGAACAAGTGAAGAAGGTGACTTCACTTGTGCCCTAAAATAGCCGAGATATTCAATGTAAGGAAGCTTGTTCTTCTTCATATGTCTCGAAATTTCCTTGTTAAGTATGCATAAGATCTATCATTTATAAGATAAATATAACATAGTATGACTAAATAGGTATATGAACCCAACAATTGGTATCAGAGCACTTGTTGTTGCATGCTTAATCGGTTTATAGTTTTTCCGAGTTTTTGAGACTTAAAACAAAACTAATATTTCAAGACCCTTATATATATCACTCGACTTTTTGGCATGAATATTAAATCTGGTCCTAAAATGTTTTTAGGTTATATGATAATTTATGAGATTTAATATATTGTTCATAATAAAAATTTTAATCGTTTAAATGCATTTTTATGACAAAATCGAGTTAAATGATTAAAATAGAAAGAAAATGTTTCTAGCCTTGTAATTTTCACACGACCTCACATGCTAATTTTACTTAATGTATGTAAAATTTGGTACAATATGATTTTGTATAAGCATGATTTACGATTTTTAGGATTAAAACCGTATAAAGAGGTAATTTGGCCATTTATATACGATATTTCGAAATTTATTTCGGATAAAATGACCAATATTTTACATTACAAATATTAAAGTAATATTTTCAGAATGTTAGTGAAAATGAAAATCCAAAATTTCGAATCTTTTTAATTGTTTGGATTTAATTCGTAAATGTTATACATTTTAAAGGCATTATGAACAATGTTAATATAATTAAAGTGTTAATTATTATCAAAATTATTTATGACTAATTTTGAATCCTAAAATGTGTTAGGATATTATTTAGAACATAAGTTGTGTATGTTTTAATTTATGCATTTTAAAAGAGTTGAAAATGCTAAAATCTCATAAAACCGGGTTATTTTCGACATAATAAGTTATTAGGGCGATTTGGCATTAAAATGAACATATTTATAACATATTATATTGCTGCGTTTTTCTTATGAATGTCATTTTATATTGCATTATTTTGAATCATGTAATTATTCTAGTATGGCCTTAGATTTAAATTGGTATTTCCCGTAATGTAAGGGGTTACCAATTCGGTTGTAATTTTGTGATCTCGTATCACCCAATTGTAATTTTTCCTATTTTATAATGTATAAAGTAGACTAGAAAAGTTGTAATATTTGTATTTTCCGGAGATCCTTGAAGACGGTGCCATTCGGAAAGGAGTTCCGATCAAGACGGTGTTTGCCTCGATTTGCGTGCCTCGTCAAGATCAAAGGACCAAAGGAGTTGGTTTCCGAATTTGTACTCTTGTTATTTTTTTTCTAGGATAAGGCCATACTAGGAATTTATCGTTTGCTTTATTTTGTTTTAATATGTTGCATGCATAGCCAAGTCGCCATTAACATGTCATGCATATCGAGTATCGGGTCTTCAACGTATCAATTTTATTATCGATAATTCACCTAATTTAGTTCACTTAAAAGGAGATATATAATAATTGATAAGATCTCTTACGTTTAAAATATTGAGACTTAGCCTTACCAAAGAGTATGGACCCATGAATCCCTTCTTCACAAATATGTAGGCTCGGCTAAACCGGGGTACTAAAATTGTCACGTTGGGTAAGTGGGGTAATGACGATTACACCTTGAAATTTGGTCGATCTCAACGAAAGTATTCGTAACCGTAGTTGCAATAAGTTCGGGCTATAGATAATTTTAAGAAAATTGTCGACCGAGAGTTCTAAGAGTAGAACCGATTAAAGGGTTAATCCACCAAATTATACCAATACGGGTTGAATCGGTTTCACCGTGCCCGGATTAGTATGGGTTTGGGTCTCGGGTTTATTTACTTAATTGTGTAAGAGATCGTTAAGTAAATACTTAACTTGTTTAAAATGTTTAACAAGTTTTAAAATGATGAACGTTAATTTTCCTTCGTTTCCGTTTTTGTAGTTATTTTATCGCAATGGATTCATTCAACCCTATCACTATTGATTCTTGTCATAATGTTTTCGACGATATTTGCAACCAAAATAACATTGATACTACTAGAGAAGTTCATTTCGGAACGGGTCCGGATGGCAGTATTAACTTCATTTCTTCTCTCCCACCTCCCAAAGGTTCATTTCTTGACACGGCTTATATAGATGAGCTAAATGAAGAAATGGACGCCTTATACTTGAAGGAAAGAGCTTATGATGAAGCTAGTGGGAGTTCTAGCAAGAAAAGTCTTGCAAAGAATAAAAGGAAGAAGAGAAAGTTAGAGAAAGGGCGATGCCACTATTGTAGTGTCATGGGCCATTGGAGGAGGAATTGCCCCAAGTACTTACGTCATATCCAAGAAGGTCTTGTGATTCCGTTAGGTAATTCCAAATCTGAAATTTTTGTTATTGACATAAATTTTACATCCAACACATCATGGGTATTGGATACCGGATGTGGTTCTCACCTTTGTAATCGTTTGCAGGGTTTAAGAGAAGTGGAGTAGGTGGACAAGGGTGATATGGATCTTCGACTTGGAAATGGAGCTCGGGTAGCGGCCACTTCAAAAGGAACTTGCACTCTTGCCTTGACGAGTGGATATGAGCTAAAACTCAATAATTGTTATTTTGTACCGTCTCTTTCCAAAAACATTATTTCTGTCGCAATGTTAGACATTGAAGGATATGATTTTTCCATTAAAAACAATTGTTGTGTAATTTCAAAGAATGACATGGTAGTTGGCCGTGCCAATTCTATTAATGGAATCTATGTTTTGGAAACTTCCGACTCGTCTAATAATGTCTACAACGTTAATAACAAAAGGATTAAAACAAGTGATCCAAATGAATCATATGTTTGGCATTGTCGACTTGGTCACATAAATGAAAATCGCATTAAAAGATTGGTAAAGACCAACATAATTAAGCCATTCGAATATGAATCTTATGGTACATGCGAAGCTTGCCTTCTAGGGAAGATGACTCGTAACCCCTTTAGTGGTAAAGGGACACGAGCAAGTGAGTTATTGGGACTTATACATACGGATGTATGCGGACCATTATCTATCACCGCTAGAGGCAATTATGACTATTTCATCACCTTCACCGATGATTTAAGTAGGTATGGGTATATCTACTTAATGAAGCATAAGAGTGAAGCTTTTACGAAATTTAAAGAATTTCAGAATGAAGTAGAGAACCAACTCGATAAGAAGATTAAAACATTACGATCCGATCGTGGTGGAGAATATCTTAGTAATGAATTTGATTCACATCTAAAGGAGTGTGGCATTGTGTCACAACTTTCACCTCCAGGAACACCACAACTTAATGGTGTGGCTGAAAGGAGGAATCGAACCTTATTGGATATGGTCCGATCAATGATGAGCCAAACTAATTTACCCAATTCATTTTGGGGATTTGCGATCCTCACCGCCATCAAATCGTTGAACAATAGTCCAACGAAAGCGACCGATAAGACTCCATATGAGATGTGGAAAGGAAAGGTTCCTAACTTATCCTATATGAAGATATGGGGGTGCGATGCTTATGTCAAGTCGAAAAACGATGACAAACTCGCACCAAGATCCGAAAAATGCATATTTGTTGGTTATCCAACAACCTCTCGTGGCTACCACTTTTACAAACCTCAAGAAAACAAAGTGTTTGTGTCTTCTGAGGCTGTCTTCTTAGAAAAGGAGTTTATTTCTAAGAGACAGAGTGGGAGAAATTTTGAACTTAATGAAGTTCGAGAAGTTCAAGAGCCACAAACTGAAGCTGAGACTGAAGAAGATGTTCCTTCTTCATCCACTTCGGTACCTATTCCACCTAGGAGGTCGAGTAGGGTCCCACATCAACCTGATAGGTATGTTGGACTTATTGAGGAAGATGGTAGCCTGGACGTTTTACTTTTGGAAAGTGACGAGCCTACCACTTACAAAGCTGCAATCTCTAGTCCCGACTCCATAAAATGGCATGAGGCCATGGTATCTGAGATGGATTCTATGCATCAAAACCAAGTATGGGACTTGGTAGACTTGACTAAGGAGATGAGACCTCTCCAATGCAAGTGGATCTTCAAGGTGAAGAATGGCATAGAAGGACTTGATGATGTCTATAAAGCTAGGCTAGTAGCTAAGGGTTTTTCCCAAGTCCATGGTCTTCATTATGATGAAACCTTTGCTCCGGTAGCCATGCTAAGATCCATTAGGATAATGTTAGCGATTGCCGCATTTCATGATTATGAAGTGTGGCAAATGGACGTCAAAACCGCCTTCTTAAATGGGCATTTAAAGGAGGATGTGTATATGATACAACCCGAAGGTTTTGAAGATCCTAAAAATCCTAACAAGGTATGCAAGCTTAAGAGATCCATCTATGGTCTTAAGCAAGCATCGAGGAGTTGGAATCATCGCTTCAATGAAGTCATAAAAGAAAATGGTTTCACTCAAAGTGTCGAGGAACCTTGTCTATATATGAAATTCAGTGGGAGCAATGTTGTATTCCTGATCTTGTATGTGGATGACATACTACTCATTGGAAATGATGTTCAAATGCTTTCATCAGTGAAAGGATGGTTAGGTAACCATTTTCAGATGAAAGATCTAGGAAATGCACAATGCATATTAGGTATCCGGATCTATAGAGATAGATCCAAGAGGATATTGGCACTAAGTCAAGAACCTTATATCGATAAGATTCTTCGACGGTTCAGCATGGGAAATTCCAAGAGAGGGTTTATCCCCATGGGAAGTGGCATTATATTGAGAAAGTCTCAATCACCCACAGAGCCCAAGGATGTTGAACGCATGAAAATGATCCCTTATGCTTCCGCCGTGGGATCTATCATGTACGCCATGATATGCACTCGTCCTGATGTCTCGTATGCTTTAAGCATGACTAGTAAATATCAAGCAAATCCAGGTGAAAGTCACTGGATTGCAGTCAAGAACATCCTTAAGTACTTGAGAAGTACTAAGGATTCATACTTAGTGTTTGGAGGGGAAGAAGATTTATGTGTAAAGGGTTACACAGATGCAAGCTTCCAAACAGATAAAGATGATTTTAAATTCCAGGCTGGATTTGTCTTTATCTTGAATGGTGGTGCCATTAGTTGGAAGAGCTTCAAAGAACCAGTCGTTGCGGATTCTACAACGGAAGCAGAGTACATTGCAGCGTCAGAGGCTGCTAAGGAGGCAGTATGGATAAGGCAATTTATCGAGGGACTAAGGGTAGTTCCAAATGCTGAAGATCCTATCACCCTGTACTGTGATAACAGTGGTGCTGTCTTTCAGGCTAAGGAGCCGAAGTCTAGTAATAAGTCTAGACATGTACCAAGAAAATATCATGTAATTCGAGATTTCATTGATAGGAAGGAAATAGCGATTTGTAAGGTTGGGACAGACGATAATGTGGCTGATCCTTTAACCAAACCCTTGTCGCAAGCTAAGCATGATTCTCATGCTCGTTCTATGGGTCTTAAGAGTTTACCCAATGTGTAACCGATTATGCGATATGAAATGAAAAATGTTGTTTTTACGTTCATATAAGATAATCTCGTTCATCATTTAAAGTTTTATACAACTTGTTTATTAAATATACTTTGTTAAATCCAAACAGGATTGTAGGACAATTATTGAACCCTGTAAAAGTAAACTGGATTAACTTAGTATCGCCCCTAGTCACTTATATGAGGTGACGTCTCGAAGTGACTAGATTATGATGCGATTGATGGTGAGTTCTTACACCATAGAGTCATAAGGGATGACTAGTCGATCATATAGACAACTGTAAAGTACACTTGTGTCGGGCAGTGACCGCTTATAGAGTTCTTTAGAATTCAATGGAGCCTGGTCGTGGCAAGAGCTGCTATATATATTCTTATGAGTCGATTCTTAGACTAGAGACTGGTTGCTCTAGAGGTGACATTATTCAGAATGACTTTGATTTATATTCTACGATCTTCCGTAAAAGGGGTCAAATGGATATATTTTGGGTCACAATGGATGATGTTGACCAAGGAGAACAGTTGGAAAGAAATTGTTTTGCCCCTTGTCAGGGTTATCTTAAATCTCAAGGCCACTCGAGGAGTAGTGAACTGAAAATGCGTGGCCACGCTCGGAGACTGTCTATGGTAGATAATTCCGGTCAAACAGTTACACTCCATATCGAGAAAAACCACTATTGATTTGATCACGTGCAAGTACGACCTGAAAGACACCTTGCATTGAGTGGGAGATAATATAATAGAACAAGAGAATCGGTGATCCACACTTGTGAGGACAAGTGGGAGATTGTTGGAGTAAGTGTCCTCGACAATAATGTGATCACGTCAATTATATTAATTAAATTGACAAAACTCTATAAAAGAATATTCATGGGATGATTCTTTATCATAAGTCAACTGGTCAACATTAATCGGTAATGATTGGCTTGCTAGAGTTTGACGTTACTGTCGTAATGACGGTGGTGACCAGTTGATCCCTTTAGGTCACACCTTTAGGACAGCTATCTCAATATTAAATGTAACAACTGTATATTGATACGAGTTGATTCATTTCTAGATTATGAATAAAATAAGGAGATAATTTATAATAGGATTATAAATTATTTTTAGTGATTGAAATGTCATCACTAAAATTAATATGTTTAAGAAACATGATTAAATATGAATGAATTATTTTAACTACAATTGTTGTAGTGATAAAATTGCATGTGAATAAATATATGTAATTATTTTAATTACTTATGATTTACAATAAGGGTTTAAAAGTTAAACTACGAATTATTACTTATGTTAAATATCCTAGCTAATATTGTATGAGGTCCATTTGGTCAAGAGGACCGTGTGATATGTCACACTAGCTAAACATACAATATTACTTAAGAGGTTAGGAACATAAGGGAAACATGCAATTAATATTATGAGGCATGCTTGAGACATTTGAGAGGATTGAGAGCCAACCCATTGGGCACTCTCACCTCCCTCTCGGCCGAACCAAAAGAGGCAACAAAAGAGAGATTTTGTTCCTCACAACATTCATTCCATCATTTTACTAGGGTTTGTCTTTGAGAGAGAAAGAAAAGAAAGAAAAATAAGGTTCATTTTTCTCAAACCCTAGCCGTGCACCTCCTTGCACCATCTAGAGTTTGTTTGTTGATTCTAGCACAATAACATACAAACATTGAGAGTTAGTGTGTCTTGGTGTTCATCTTTTGGAGGCCATCATCTCTTTGAGGTTCAAGGAGGATCATCCACATATTAAGCTCAAGAACAAGTGAAGAAGGTGACTTCACTTGTGCCCTAAAATAGCCGAGATATTCAATGTAAGGAAGCTTGTTCTTCTTCATATGTCTCGAAATTTCCTTGTTAAGTATGCATAAGATCTATCATTTATAAGATAAATATAACATAGTATGACTAAATAGGTATATGAACCCAACAATACCGCCATATATACCACTCCAAAAACCCTAACCCTAGCACACCTATACACGTAAAATCTCAACACCTTTCCTGCAGTCACTTTGGAGATCACAAAAGAAGGGTTTTCACGACAGTCGGTGGGTGCTTAGGGTGGTCGAATAGGCTGAGAACGAGACACGCCGGCGGTACTGTCCTGTTTCCTTTTTATTCTTTCGTTTTTCTCTGCTTATTTTCGTCATATACTCGCACGTATGGTTCTGTTTAGCGCATAAAACTAATCTGGGATGTACGGGGATCATGTTTGGACCACGATAGTAGCGTCTTTGAACACCTAAGGCTGTCGTATAGGGTTGTGTACCACGGGTGGTTGCTACTGCTTTCGTTTTTTTTTTTACAGAACAAGTGTTATACGTTATGATTGAGTGCGTTTCGAATTTATTCTACTGTTATTTACTTCCTTCCTGTCGAGGGTTTTGGTTATGAGGGACGTAGGGTTTGCATATGGGTTGTCTTGGTGGTTAGTAGGGTGTCGTGTCGGCACTAGGGTGGTGTTAAAGTTAGTGTGTAAACGTGTTGTTAGGGGTATTTTATCGTTAATCTGACTATGGTTTTGGGTGTGTACGTTTTAAGGCGTAATCCAGTTAAGTATGGGTCATGTATTTTACGTATGTTTAGGGGTTTTTGGAGGGGTACAGTAGGTAGTGGTGAGGTGGTTGTTGCGGTGGTTGTGGTGGTTCGGGGCGACGTTGCAGTGGGTTTCGTTGGGTGAGTCTGCACACAAAAACGTAGGTTTCGCTCAGCGTCGGGTTTAGACAGTGGAAAATGGTTGCGGCAGCGACGGCGACGGCAGCTACTGACCCCTGGAACCACCACGGCTGGTGTCAAAGGCGAGGTCTGGGGCTGTCGTTGGTGTCAAAGCGGCGGTCGATCAGGCTGTTTTGGTCGTGTACAGGCGAGTGATATATATGGCTGCTTGTGTTCGTTTTCTTTCGTTCAGCGTTTGGCGTCTTTGCTAAATTAGTAAAGAATCCAATTTTATCATGATGGCTAATGATTAGTTAATGATTAAGTATGATATGATTTTTATATTGGGTCAACTAATATGATACGTATGGGTGAGCTTTTAATTAATTGTTAGTAATGCTTTCTGGTTGTTATTTGAATTAATATTGAATGCTGCTATATTTGGCAAGTACTATTTTTAGAAAGTCCTTAATTGGTAAGTCTATATATAGTAAGTATATTTGACCTACGTAATCAATTTGAACAAGTGTCTTAGTGGTGTTGGTTCTAAAAGTACAAAATTGACATTTAGCAATGTTCATAGGAACAGAATTTGAAGTGGAATATTTCTAGACGGTGATTTCTATCTACAAACTTGCTATATCAGGTAGGTTACACTGAACTACTTTTGGTATTGTGTTATGTTGTATGTGAATTGGATGCTATGGATGCAAGTATGATTATTTATGAAATGCATGTACATTATTGGTTCTATATTTTGCATTCATAAGCATGGCATGAGTACGGTTACAGATTGAGATGATGATGAGATACTATTGGGCCTAGGCTAGCTCTGCAGGGCTAGACCTGGTGACCTCAGCTGTTATGCTGGTGTTCGGTGACGACCGATAATAGTCTGCCGGGAGGTTCGGTATGGCTTGGTGCACGGGTATGATTACGAGTATTGAGAATGAGATGGAGCTCGAGCATGTTATAAGCATTTTCATATTATTACTTGTTGCATTTTATTATTGTGTTATCCTACTCAACCGCGAGGTTGACAGTGTATTCGTATTCACCTACAATGATCCGGAATGGGGAGTAGATCTTTCAGGTCAGAGACAACAGGATTAAGAGATGGGCATGGAATGAGAGACATGGCATGGACCGACTTAGTTCTAGATCATTTAGTTTCACATGTTTTAGTTGCGGTTGTTATCAGTTGTATGGTTTTTAGACCTTTTTCTATAAACTTGTCCTGTATCAGTTTTCAGTTAACAATTTACCTATAAAGTACTGTTTATCTTTCACTAGGATTATCTACTACCCTGGGTTAACCAGGATGGTAACAGTCTTATTTACCCTGAAAGTCCTAGTTCAGGCTCCTTGGTAAATGGGGGTGTTACAAAGGATGTGAGGCATTTAAATCAAAGCTACAAGATAGGATCAACTTCCGTTCTTAAAATTACTTGGGAAGGTGTCGAAGGTTGGGAAGCGTGAGGCGTGCGACACGAATCTCTAGGTCGGTTATAGTTAGTTATTTAATAAATAAGTTTAATATAGTTTGTTACAAGTTTGTTATAATTAGTTATAATGAGTTTTTGCAAATTAGTTAGAGTTGGTTAGGAGTTTGTTGGAGGTTGTTAGAAGTTAGTTACAACAACCTATTTTATATTTTATCTTTTAATTAATAAGGATTTATTTAATCCATTAATATAGAAATAGGAAACCCTATTTGATGAGGAGTACACGTTTGGCCGAGTAGTTGAGGCGTGTGGGTTCTCTATTTTGTGACGGATGTCCTTACTATAAATAGGCATCCTTAGGTATTGTTTTGATCAGTTTTATGAATTATTATTATTTTGAGTTAAAAACTTAAACCCCAAAGTATCTGTGTGAGCTTTACAATTATTGATTGAGTATCTTAGTGAGCTTGATCTTTAGGTTTAATCGTGGATTCGATTAAATTGCAGAATAATCAAAACTTCTTGTATTAGAGGGGGAGATTATTAACTATCCATCTACAAATCATTCACAAAACATAGATAACATCGTTCCATCAATCTTTCATACTTCATCTACGATCACATCTATCAAACGTGTGTAACACGTCTGTCGTTCACCACCGTCAACCATCATCACGCCGGCCACCACCTTCTTCAACATCGTTCTGTTGGAGGAAGTGTCCTCGACAATAGTGTGTTGATGTAATTAAAACTCATTTGAATGAAACACAACTGGGAGTGTTACTCTTTTAAAGTCGACTGATCAACATTTACCGATAATGATTGGCTGTCTAGAGTTTGACATTATCGTCATATGATGGTGGTGATCAGTTGATCCCTTAAGATCATATCTTTAGGGAATTCCGTCTCAATGGAATAATTAATTAATATCCTACTAGATACGAATTAATTAATAACTGGAAATTTGGAAATAATTTTACATGATGAATATTTTATAATGGGATTATAATAATAATAGTCAAAGTAATAAAATCATTTTATTACTCGGTTTTTATTTATTCGTTTGGGAAACGATTAAATTGTGAATGAACACGGTTGATCATAAAATTACAAAGAGTTGTAATTAAAATTATGATATTACATTTTTATAAGGTAGTAATTTCGAATTACTAGTAGTATTATTTAAATGTTATAAAATTGTGAATTATGAATTTTAAAGAGTTAAAATTGCATAATTAACAAATTGGGTCATGTGTTATGGGACATGTGTTATGGGACATGTGTGACATGTTACAAATTAACACAATTGACAAAGATAAAATGTGTAACACCCCTATTTATTTAAGGGCCTGTACTAGGACTCCTCAGATAAATAAAGGTGTTACCATCTCGGTTTCCCGAGGCAGTAGATACAAAGGAAGATAACAGTACTTTAAATTAAAATTAAACTCAAAACATGTTCTTACATATCCGAATATAAAACTGTTCTGATAAAAATAAAAGTACAACTCATAGACTACTATCACGTGGTCTAGACTCTAAACAGGTCCGGGTCCATGCTTCTCCCTTCCCTAAGCTCCCATAGTCTTTATACCTGTCAGTCTGCTCCCCAATAATTTGGTTCATCACAGGTGATCACGAATACACAGGGTCAACCACGAGGTTGAGTAGAGGAAAACTGTAAACAAACCACATTACTAAAAATAGAAAATCGATCATCTCCACTCCGAATCACAAGACCCATTATCTCTGCACCGATCACAAGACCCATTATCTCCACACCAATCACAAGACCCATTATCTCCGCACCAATCACAAGACCCATTATCTCCGCACCAATCACAAGACCCATTATCTTCGCGCCAATCACAAGACCCATCATCTCATCGCCTCATCGTTATCACATTATGATATAAATGCACAATATAAAGATCACATGATAATATATAACAAACATGCTTGAAATCGATTATGAACGATTTACACATCATCATACATCAGTAGTTTCCCCTACCTCAAAACTGTAGAAGAAAGATAACTGCGCGACTGCTTCTAAAAATGCTCCACACGAAAACTTCCACCTAGATATGTATTATATAAATTAATAACTTCCTAATTCCCGTAATACGTATACACATTCTATTTATAGACACTTCCTATATTTAGAAAGCTTCCCAACAACCGAGGTTACCCAAAATAGCAACTTTCTAAATATAGTAGCTTCTAAAAATAGTAACTCCTAAAAATAAATAAACACTTTGGTTTTGAAATTCAAATCTAAATCTTTACCATAAATAAAATACTACACCATAAATACTAATTATATTTGCCATAAATAACATTCATTTAAAATCAAATAATAGTAACCCCCCCCCCCCCCCCCCCACACGACTTCAGGCCTCTTCTCCACCGCCTACCACCATATCGACCACCAACAGACACCACCCTACGACACCACCGACACCCCATTATCTCCCTGGCACCACCAAACCGCCCGACCACCACCAGCGAGTCAGACCACAACCCACCAACCCAGGTCTGACTCCCTTCTGAACTACCAGCGTTGCAAACTCAGACCACCATCGACACTGCTATACACCCCTGACAACCCCGGGAACCACCACGGTGACACCCCCTGACACACGCACTAGACACCACGGTGGTGCCACTGTGTCGACCTCCCCCGAGTCGTCAGTGGTACCACCCCCATATAGCTCCTGTGATGACAACACTAACCCACAACCAAAACCGAGAACCGTGTCATCAGAACGACCACCCCTTTTCCACCAGACCTGACATCCCAGAACCACCGTGACTAACCCCCCGACCAACCTTCAAATACCAGCAACACAAAGACACAACAACGAGCACCAGCCTGACACTCAAACACCCCTCGAAAAAGCAACGAATATAAGCAGATCTAAATAAATTGTAAACGAACTAACACAGGCTGCGCATACCTGTCTTCTGACTCGAGTCGAGAGGGTTAGACAAGGTTAAACAACCGTGAGAACCTCCTCTTCCTGGCGTGTGTGTGGCGGCTGAACAGAATAGGGTAGTGGTGGTGTTTAGATTGGTCAGAACTATAGTGTCGAGACACTTCTTATAGGGCGGCTGAGTGAGGTGTGAGTGTGAGGGTTTTATTACAAGGTTATGCGAGTCTTGGGCTGTTTGTGATGACACGGAAATCGAGGCCCAAGACCCTCATCCAACAGCCCCTAGTTCGAATCCCACCAAGGCATAACACATATATGAGTGATCCCCAATTCGAATCCCATAACAAGCACGACACGCACGCATATACCTATACTCGAACTAATTACTTACCCTTCTATTTAACATCGTATCAAATAAAACCCCGTACGAAACATAAAAGTCGTGCCCAAATCCGAGGTATTACAAAATGGGTCAATAATAAGACCCATTTGGACCGTGTAAATGAGATGGATGTGTAATAATTGTGTGTGTAAGTAAGCAACTCCATTGTGTTTGTCATACACGAAGAATGTGTAAGGCATATCTTATGCATTTGTGTAAGAGTAAGAAGGCTATGCATTGGCTCTCCTTGGGAAGCTTGGCCGGCCATGAGGCTTTTACAACAAGCTCATGTGCTTATAAATACACTCTTACTACATGCACAATCAAGTGAGTTTTTTGAGGTGTTGATGCTTGGTCATTTTCTCTAACACACACACTCATACTATAACATCATATTCTCCATATTTCCTTAGAAATAGTTTTCTAAGTATAGTAAATCATTTCCATATTAATAATATTAAAGAGTAATATTATTATTAATTCTAGTATACTAATTCTATTTTTCTAGTAACAAAAATAGTCTTAGTTTGAGATAGGGTCCTTGATACGTATCTTTTGGAGACGATTTTGTGTTAGATCGTTGTAAGGGTATTTCATTTTTGAAGACTCACATAATAGGTGATTATTGAGTACAAACCTTCTAAAACCATTGTAAGGACATTCATCCACCTTATGTAATCACCATGCATACATAAAATCATATTAAGTTTCATGACTAAACTTAAAGAAACAAAACTCACATTAGATATGAGTATAAAATCTGGAATTTCATTTCCTACAAGTGGTATCAGAGCATTACGGTTGTTGCATGCATGATCGGATTCATGTTTTATGTTAAACGGATTAACATACATATTTTGAAATTATTGTATTTATTATGATAAATCACAAAATAATTTTGCATGTTAATGTTTCTGATTTTAAAATTGTTTTAGGACATAAAAATAATTTTATGGATTTTTATTGTTCATTTTTATATTTATTTGTCTGTTTTGTAGTTTAAATCGGTTTTAAACAACAATTAATGGGAAAAATAGTTAAACATAGTTTCTGGCCGAGATTTTTGGATATGTTCTCACATGCATATTTTATATATTTTATATAAATTTTTGTAACAAATGAAGTTATTATGCATGGATTATGAATTTTATGAGATAAATAGTCGTAATATGAGTTAAAATGGGTATAGGAGGTTATATTTCGAATATAACCTTAACAATTTTATGAGAAGTCACATGCAATATATAAAGTACCTGTATAAATTTTCGGAATTATTGGACTTATTTTGCATGATTAATGATTTTTATAGTAAAAATCGCATTAATAGTGACTCAAATTCGACTTTAATAGTTATAGTTGGAATTTTGCCATAAAATTTTTACACAATGTCACATGCTATATTTACAGAATGTATATAAAGTTTGAGAATTTATTCTCAAGTGATGCATGATTTGTGATTTTAATAGTTAAAATCGGCAAAATAATGACTTATTGTGTTAAAAATAGTTAATCTTAAGATTATGGCATAAAATTTAACCCATAGATGTCTTATATAATAGTAACATCAGATCTAAAAATTGGATATTAAAAAGTTTTTGTTTTTATGATTATTAATTTTTTATGAGTTAAATAGTTAATAATCGTAATTTATGAGTCATAAAATAAAATTTCGAGTACGGTTTGTAATTTTTGGTCATTTCTAGATTCTAAAATGAATTTAAGGATGACTAAAAGTTTATAGAAATTTATTGCAAGTTTTTATAATTTAAATTGGATTTTTAACCATAAAAGCATTTTTTATACGATCTATTTGAGAAATAAACTATATATATTTGCATAAGACCATTTTATTAATTTTTGAATTTTTAGAAAATTCACAGAAAGTTTAAAATTTTTGAATTTTAAATTTCGAATTTTTATTGACTCATGTTGCCATATTCCGTTTATTTTCCCGTAAATATAAGTAATAATATATGAACAATAATGCAAAATCAAGTTGAATCATGATCAAACATTACTAAAGACTAAACATTGATTCCTAAAGTATGTTGGGATGATTAGCTTAGACGTAAATGAGATTTATGTAATTTTGATGATTTTAAAAGTTAAAGTCGCGCATATCCGTAAAAACCGTAAACAAATATGAGATATTTGCTCCCATAAGGCGATTTGGCATTAAAAATTGAGCATATGCATACATATTTCATTATTGCATTTTATTTAATGTGAATGTCATATTTGAATGTTATTTATATAATTTGGAATTATGTAATTGTAATACCCAGTATTTTGGTCTCGGTCAATGGTAGTCAACCAGCTTTTTACGCAAGTATCTCTAATGAATGGTTATAAAGTATTTTTATGAAACAACTATTATTTATATCGTATTTCTACGATTAATTCGTATTACTTTAATTTTAATAATACATTGATAATTTAATCTATATTTAATATCTATATTTTATTTGAGAATATTCTTATAATTAAGTTAGTTGTTTTACTAATACTAACTATATAATTTAACTTGTATAATTTTATACATACTCGCTTATTTTAATTTACGAGTCGAGAACGAGATATGGATAATACGATGCTTTGATATGCGTGATGGGCTTGGGCCTAAGACCGATGCTTAGTAGTTGGATAACCGTGAATAGTGAGGTTTATGATAGAAACCCTAGAACAAATAAGAGAAACCCTAGCTAGCTTACCCTTCCATCGACATGTACACCACCTATCGACTTCTACTCAAAAACAAACCCTATACTCTATCACGCCTCCTGCCTCCATCAAAGCCAAGATGAGACCCTGACCATCTTCATACGTTCACACCCAATGAGCCACCGTGGGGTTGGAGAAGGAACTGTACAACCACCAGCAGTACCGTTCACATCTCTGCGCAATCAGTAAGTTTATCACGTTCTCCTTGCTTTTGAGGGACCTTCGACTTTGTTTTATCAGGCCTAAAGTAAACTATGTAGTACCCTCAACAGGTGTATCATCTTTAGTCTATCCTAGAACCACCATGGCAGTCGGATCAAGGGTCGTGAATGTCGACAGAAACACGAACACAATACTCTGTTTTTGTTTGTATAATTGCGTGTTTAATTCTATTGCTTTAGTTTCGCTTAGTCTTTCATGTTCTGGTCTATTTCTGGTTATGGGGTCATGGGTGCTGGAGTAGGGTGTTATTAGGTGGCGTGGGTGGCGGTAAGGTGACGTGTGGTGGCCGGAGGAGGCTGCTTCGACAGCCTGTCCCAAAAAAAAAAAAAAAAAAGTTTCAGAACAGGGGTCGTGGTACCAGCGGGTTTGGGGGTGGTTGTTCAGAGGGGTGAGTGGAGTCGAAGGCGGGAGGTTGGCACCAGGGGGTAGTGGGTGAAGTGAGGTGTCAAGGGTGGTGGTTGGTTGTGGTGATGGTGGCGTTGGTAGGTGGTTAAAGGAGGGTGTGCAAAAGGGTGTTACACGGGTAAGAACAAAATTTGGGGTTGCTGTTGTGACCAGCGTGTTTGGGGCTGTTGTAGATGGCTGTCGGGGTTAAGTCTAGGGTGGTGGTCAAGGTTATTAGTTGGACCGTGGCTCAGGGGTCTCAACCACGGTGGTGTGGTGGTGGTGCCCGCTGTAGAGGGGGTGTCGTGAGGGCTGCGAAGTGGGCTGGTTGGAGGGCAGTGTTGCTGTTTGGTTTTCCACTTTGTTGTTACGTGTTATTTCTTTGCTATTTTGGGTCCATTACTTGCTTTGTTTACTATTGTTGTTATTATTACTTTAGCTTTTATATTTAGTAATATTGGTAATCTCAAATGTTGTTACTATTTATGAGACCTTATGGGTCGGGATGTTATTATTTTTAGAAGTTGCTATTTCGGGAAAGTTTCTATTTTGGGAAACTTTCCAATTTTAGAAAGTTAACATATTCGACACATTGTTACTATCTTAAGTATAGGGCTTAGTGTGGGTTGTTGATCGTTAAATATTATATGTTTAGGTGACGGTTTCCGCGGGGAACATCTTTCGGAGCTAGTGACTGTCTGTCTGCAAATTGAGGTAGGGGAAATATATTATGATTCATGTTATGACATGAAATGTGTAAGTGATGCTTATTATGAGTTGATATAATTGATTATTATTGTACTGTGGATTTTATTATTATTATTGATCACTGTGGAGATCGGGAGGTGTGAAATGGGTCTAGTGATATGGGTCTTGTGATATTGGGTCTTGTGATATGGGACTTGTGATATGGCCATGGGAGGTGCGGTGTGATGGTGGTGTGGTGTGATGGAGGTGCGGAGTGATGGAGGCGTGGTGGATGATTGAATGATACGGAGATGGAGGAGGATACGGTTCTACTGTTATTTATGTTTTATCTGTGTTACCTACTCAACCTCGCGGTTGACCCTGTGTATTCGTGTGACACCTACGATGATCCGGAATGGGGAGTAGATTTTACAGGTCAGTGACAGATGGACCAGGAGCTTGGGCATGGAGAGAGACATGGCATGGACCTACTTAGAGTTAGATCACATTTAGATATCGTCAGTTGTACTTTCATTTTATCAAGTTTGGAACTCGTAATTGTTGTAATACCAAGTTCAAATTTAATCAGTATTTATATAAATTACCTTTGGTTTGTTTACCTTGTTATTCACTACCTCGGATATTCCGGGATGGTAACAGTCCTATTTATTTGAGAATGTTTTGCTAAAGGCTCTTAAATAAATGGGGGTGTTACAGTAATTTTCTTAGTATGACCTTAGTTTTAATCAATATTACCCGTAATGAAAGGGAATATTGATTCGGTTGTAATTTATGTAATCTCGTATCACGGGTTTGTAATTTAATTTAAATTTCAGTTTTACAATAGAGTAGTTGTATTATTTTATTGTAATTCCGGAGATCCAAAAGACGGTGTCATACGGATTCCGACAAGACGGTGTTTTCTTGGATGGCGTGCCAATGAAGTTCAAGGGACCATGGAGTTGGTTTCCGAATTTGTAATAGTTAATTAGTTTTTCTATTACTAGGAAGGTCATACTAGGATTTTATTGCTTTATTGCTTTTAATTTTGCATTATTTATATGTTTGCATGCATAGCCAAATCGCCATCAACATGCATATTAGTTTAGATCGTTAAAAACGACCGTGTCAATTATAATTATCGAGTTCACCGATTTAATTCGCTTAAAGGAGATAGATAATAAATTGACAAGACTTCTATATTAAACAAAACAATTGATAATTAGCCTTACCAAATAGTAGAACCCATGAGCTTCTATTTCGTGGGGTGGTGCTAGTCCAGTGGGCAGTACGAACCTCATTACGTAGGATAAGTGGGGCGATGAGGTGGATTCAGTGCAGTGGGCAGATCGCATCTCGATGCAATTGAAATTTGGTTTGCACTCAACGGAAGTGTAGAGGACCAGTGGTCAATGTGTTCCGAGCTAAGATGAATAAATAAAGATTTGTCATCAACCAAGAGTTCTATGGTAGAACCGGTTTATTTTAACCCACCAAACCATATCATTGGGTCGGAGTTCCAGTGGTTCATGATTTCGGTAGTATGGGTTTGGGTCTTGGAATCATTTATAAAATTGGATAGAGGTCATTTTATTGATGCATCAACTTAGTAAAAATGTTTACAAGTTAAAATTGAAACGATTAGCATTTAATTTCTTCATATGTTTCAAATTTTGTAGTTAAGTCTTCAAATCAATATCAATCATGACCGCTTCCACTACTACAAACACTTCATGGTTACGTTCCTTCATGGATAATTGTAAGTTAGAAATGAATGGGGTAAACTTTGCCGATTGGGATGCCCAACTATTGTTGGCGGTAGAGGGTGACAGTAAGACCAAATACCTCATCGAAGAATCACCTCCTGAACCTGCAGATAATGCCACCGCCGCAGCAAGGCGTCCCTATGATACTTATCAAAAGGAGTCTGCGGCAATCAAAAATGTTTTGATCTTCTCGATGGAGCCAGAACTCCAAAGGAGTGCCATAAAGATTAGCACGGCCTATGAGATCTACTCCAGGCTTGTGACAATGTTCTCGAAAGCTTCGAGAATTGCCAATACGAGGCGGCATCGGCCTTCTTTGATCTCAACCTTAAGGAGGGGCAAAAGGTTAGCCCACATGTGCTCAAGTTAATTGAGCATGTAGAAACCCTATGGTTGAATCAAGTGGACATTCCTAAGGAACTTGTGATTGACAGAATCCTCCACTCCTTGTCTTAGGTGAAAACTTAAGTACAATTCCGGGTGAATTTCAACATGAGGAACCAAGACATCTCTCTCGATGAATTGCACAATATGATCGTGCAAGCAGAAAGGGACATGGGCCGAAATTTTAGTGCCCCTAAGGATGTGCTCAACATTAATGTTAAGAGCAAAGGGAAGTTCAAAAAGAAGGGTAAGGCAAAAGGGAAGCAACCTTCCAAAGGTTCAAAGAAAGTGTCTTCTGAGGCAAGCACCTCAAATTCCAACAAGAGCCCTCATCAAGGAACTAAGTGCTTTTATTGCAATGGCAAAGGACATTGGAAGAGGAATTGTTCCAAGTATCTCAGCGATCTCAAAGCTGGGAAAATTCTTCCAGTTGGTACGATAACTATCCCAATTTTATGTTAATCTCAACTAATATATTATGATACAAGTTGTGATGTGAATGCTCTTCTTACTTGAATTAGGGCATGAAATCAAAGATAAGGGAAAGGAAAAACAAGCATGATGGATCAAAGGGAACTAAGAGTAGCTCCACTCGGGATGATCAAGGAGCTTTGTTTTTCGCTTATTTTGTTAGTATTTCAAGTGTTGTAAAAACAATTTAGAACCTATGTTTCATTTCCTTGTCGGACAAGGAAAGTAATACTTGAACAATTTGTTGTAATTTGGATAATATAGTGACTTGGTTTTCAACCCAAGTCATTATCGGTTTTATAATTATGTTCTTAATTAGTTTAAACACTTGCAAATCTTAAACATAAAATAGAATTGACTGTTACATTTCAATGTATGACCATTGAAACGGAATAGGTATAGGATACTTAATTCAAAAAAAATCAAAATCAAATTAAGTTTAGAACTCAATTAGAAAAGTTATCAACCATCCAAAACTATTTAAGCTTTAAATCGAACAATTTCTGTAATAAATCATAAGGATACACAAACCAACATCAAAGTCATTGTTTGTGGCCTTAGTGGCTATCTTTGATAATGGAATGTGATTGTCATTACAAAGATAGAGTGGGAGAAATTTGAAAAGGCACAATAGCAAGTGATTTTGAGTAGCACAATAGATATGATCTATTGGTGAATAGTAGGATTTATTATGTTTTGGTTATCTAAAAGATTTAGAAGGTAGATTAAGTTGTGGATGGGATCTATGATTTGAAAAATCTACGCCTTATGATTTAAAAAGGTAGATTAGGTTGTGGATAAGATTCTACGCCTTATGATCCCAAAGGTTGTGGATAAGATCTACGATTTGGTAAAAATCTACGCCTTATGATCCCAACGGCCCCGGCCCTGGAGGATACTTTAAGAATAAATTCTTAAAGTTTGTAAGGAAAAATACTATACATGGATAAGATCCATGATAGAGTCCTCGTACAGTATAAGATAAGATAAATGTGGGGAACCGAAAGTTCCCACACACAAAATTATATACCATAAGAAAAGACTCTTATAGAAACAACGGGAGGACACTCGAAGAAAATTATTCAAAAGATTTTGCAAAGGCTCAAGAAAGAGTTCTTGGATTTAGATGGTGATCTAAATGTGCCAATGCAAATTCTAAGACTCATGAAATTTATAAGATATACATGCTAATAAATAAAATTTATTGAGAGAAGCATAGGTTGACATGTGGATGTCTGCAGTCTGCAAAGTTAAGGGTAACTTTGTTAAAAGTAGTAAAGTGATTCATTGAGAATGAATTCAGTAAACTCAACAACCGCTTTTCAAAAGAGTATTTGAAAAGGATGTGACTATTAGCACATATGGTTTAGTCCCAAGCATTTCAATTCATTAAATGTTAAGGAACATTGATTTAAGTGGGAGCTTTATGATTTACGGTTAAATGTAAAGTTCAGTGGGAGTTCTTGCACCAGGATTTGAACCTATTGAGTCATGGGAATGACTTCGGGATTTTCAGAATCAGGCAAGAACAAGAGTTTAGTGGGAGTAAACGTTATCTAAAACAACTCATTGCTCGTTTGGAATGAAGCATTGATACTTATGAAAAGTATACGAGTTTTTGATTCTAGATGACAAATTGATATGATCTAAATCTAATTATACATGGGATGTTTAATTGAGATTGTAAAAGACGTCTGGTTATTAGTATTAAGGTTGTTCATAGAGATGAAAATGGAATAACCATGATGAGATCATGGAAATTTATCGAACCTTAAGTACTATTGTTTACACGTTTAAAATGCTAGTGTTTCCGTCATTAGTATAATCGTGTAAAGCTGGATGCGCGCCGCTTCCAGGATAACCTGTTGAGCAAGTGTTAAATCAATGATTAAACCTTGATGAATTGTCAAAGTATTCTCCAATGGAGATGATAGACAAATTCAGGATTTTGGAAGATAACTTAGTCGTATTGTAAAAGGTTTACAACGACTCAAGTTCCAAGATTTCAAGCAAAGATTTATGATAATCTTTGGCTTACATTCATTGACTATGCATCCCAATGACTTGTATTTTAACTACATAGTCATAACTAGATTCTACGAAATATAAGTTCACAAATTATGTTAAAGCATTGCTATAGCTAGGAGTTGCACAATGCACATAATCTTATTCGCTGGTCATGAGATGACTTATCTCATTAAGATCAAATAGCATATGTGGATATGATCCGCAAAGTGAACGCTCGCTCGCACGTGGTAAACCTGGTTTACCCGAAATAAAGATAATTATAATTTTAAGGGATTTAAACGAGAAACCCTTAAGCTCATTGTAAATTAAATGGTGAACAAAAGTTGACCACTTGGATGGTGTAATCCACTAATCGTTTTTATAACTCACGAAAGGTCAAGTAAAATTCAAATGGGATGGTAAGACCATATTGAACCCCATTAAAGTGAATTGAATTATCATGACCTCGCCCCTAGTTGCTTAAGTGAGGTGACATCTCAATGCAACCGGATGTGTGATGCGATTGATGGTGAGTTCAATTGCCATAGAGTCATACGGGATGACTAATCGATCACCTAGGCATAGACATGTTAAGATACATTTGCCGGGCTAATGACCGCTGATAGAGCTCTGGCGTACTCTTATTAAAAGACTGCCTGGTCGTGGCGGGAGCATCTATCGTGTTTCACATGAGTCAATTCTTGGACTAATGACTGTTCTCTGAGGTGGCATAGTTTTCAGATTAACTTTGATTTATGCCCTAACACCTTCATAACTGGGGTTTATAAGGACATATTTTGGGTTATGATGGGCTGTGGCCAGCCAGAAGGAATAAGTCAATTACGAATTGTCCACCCCTTGTTAGGGTTGAGAAATATCTCTAGGCCACTCGAGGAGAATAATAACTAGAAATGCGTGGTCACGCTCGGAAGGTATCTAAGATAGATAATTCCGGTTAGTAGTTATAACTCCAGATCGAGAAAAACCATTCTAGATTTAAATCAATTGCGGACACGACCTGAGAGGATGCCATGCATTGAGTGGGAGATAGTAATAGGGCAAGAGAATTGGTAACACACTTGTCTCGGACAAGTGGGAGATTGTTGGAGGAAGTGTCCTCGACAATAGTGTGTTGACGTAATTAAAACTCATTTGAGCGAAACACAACTGGGAGTGTTACTCTTTTAAAGTCGACTGATCAACATTTATCGATAATGATTGTCTGTCTAGAGTTTGACATTATTGTCATATAATGGTGGTGATCAGTTGATCCCTTAAGGTCATATCTTTAGGGAATTCCGTCTCAATGGAATAATTAATTAATATCGTATTGGATACGAATTAATTAATAACTGGAAATTTGGAAATAATTTTACATGACGAATATTTTATAATGAGATTATAATAATAATAGTCAAAGTAATAAAATCATTTTATTACTCGGTTTTTATTTATTCGTTTGGGAAACGATTAAATTGAGAATGAACACGGCTGATCATAAAATTACAAAGAGTTGTAATTAAAATTATGATATTACATTTTTATAAGGTAGTAATTTCGAATTACTAGTAGTATTATTTAAATGTTATAAAATTGTGAATTATGAATTTTAAAGAGTTAAAATTGCATAATTAACAAATTGGGTCATGTGTTTTGGGACATGTGTGACATGTTACAAATTAACACAATTGAGAAAGATAAAATGGGTCTATAATAAGACCCATTTGGCCGTGTAAATGAGAAGGATGTATAATAGTTGTGTGTGTAAGTAAGCAACTCCATTGTGTGTGTCATACACAAAGAATGTGTAAGGCATATCTTATGCATTTGTGTAAGAGTAAGAAGGCCATGCATTGGCTCTCCTTGGGAAGCTTGGCCGGCCATGAGGCTTGTACAACAAGCTCATGTGCTTATAAATACACTCTTACTACATGCACAATCAAGTGAGTTTTTTGAGGTGTTGATGCTTGGTCATTTTCTCTAACACACACTCATACTATAACATCTTATTCTCCATATTTCCTTAGAAATAGTTTTCTAAGTATAGTAAATCATTTCCATATTAATAATATCAAAAAGTAATATTATTATTAATTCTAGTATACTAATTCTATTTTTCTAGTAACAAAAATAGTCTTAGTTTGAGATAGGGTCCTTGATACGTATCTTTTGGAGACGATTTTGTGTTAGATCGTTGTAAGGGTATTTCGTTTTTGAAGACTCACATAATAGGTGATTATTGAGTACAAACCTTCTAAAACCATTGTAAGGACATACATCCACCTTATGTAATCACCATGCATGCATAAGATCATATTAAGTTTCATGACTAAACATAAAGAAACAAAACTCACATTAGATATGAGTATAAAATCTGGAATTTCATTTCCTACACGTTCATCATCATCACCATCTTTGTGCATCATCATCATTCATCGTTCATTATTCGTTGTTTATGTTATTTATTTATCCTAATTCGTGATATTTCACATATAGTTTTATTCCGCTGCAACTTTAGTATTCTTGTTGATCGTCTTATTTGATTATCTTCATAAATACGCATCAAATTGGTATCAGAGCTTCGGTTCTTAATCTAATCTTTATTATATCAGGTTCTTGGGAGATCACAAATTATGAAGAATTGTTGTGTCCTTAGAAACTTACATATTGAAGCTATGACCGATGATATTGATCAAAGGGAGAAGATTTTTCGTACCAGATGCAAGGTAAAGCAAAAATTGTGCACCATGATTATCGATAGTGGTTCGTGTACTAACCTAATGTCCACGAAAGCAGTCGAAAAGTTACAATTACCCAAGTTCGATAAAGAACAACCCTATATGTTATATTGGCTCAATGGAGAAGATGGAATCGAAGTCAAGAAACAAGTATTGGTCACTTTCAAGATCGGACCATATGAAGACGAAGTTTGGTGTGATGTTGTTCCTATGAGTGCAAGTCATATCTTACTAGGAAGACCATGGCAGTTTGATCGAAAGGTTAAGCACAATGGGAGGTCCAATGTGTATAGTGTACCAAAACGAGGGCAAACTTACCACCTACAACCATGAATTCCAAAGAAAACCCTAGAACCTAAGGTGAAAGGCGAGGAGGTTTTAATGGAGGCTAAGGAGGTGGAAGAGGCGATTGTAAACGGAGTACCAACATTCATGATGGTAGTCCGGGACGTGGGAAGTGATACCGTCGTTTCTGATACGTGCATATACTATGCATTTTATTTATACTTTCGGCACGTATTTCTATGCATTTTCGTAACTTTTAGTTGCTATTTTTCCCGAAACGGTTTACTTTGGCATTTCTATGTTTTAAATGTAGGAATACGCGGAAGTGAGCAAAACCGATCTTCTAACGTCCTCCGGAAGCTATTTTTAGTGTTTACGCGATGCAAGGATCCGGATTCCTAAGCCAAGTGGTGCGTATAAGCAAATTCAAGGCTGAAACGTACAGGAATCGGTCGACCGATCTACTCAAGAGGTCGACCGACCAGCGCACAGAATTTAGAAGGCCTGACAACAGCACTAGAGGTCGACCGACCTACTCAGGAGGTCGACCGACCTGGCGACGGGTTCCGTGATTTCTATTTCGGCTTTTATTCTTTTAATCTTGTAATTATGAGTCTATTTAAGGACGCCTAAACTTCATAATTAGGTTAAGCAGTCCATATTAGTAAAAACTCCATAGTTAGAGAGAAGAATTCCCAAGTTTTTATCTTTGTTCTTAATTTCCAATTAAGTTTTGTAAGTTTGATCCAATTTAATCTTTCTTTGTTAATTAACTTTGTTGTTCATCTTATTATTGTTATTCAATCCATGTTTCCTTCTTTTGAATTCTCATCTTTAATTATGTTAATTTCCTTGATGTTCTTCAATTTTGTTAGTATTAGTTTTGTGATTAAGATTATGCATAGCTAATTATTGTGATTAGGAATTAGGGGAACCATGGCCAAGACTTGATTTTGATAGTTTTATGATTAAATTACCAATCCCCATTGTTGTTGGTGAACTAATTCTTTAAGATTGAAAGATTGTTAGGATTAGTTTAACAACAACTTTGGGATTGCCCTATGAACGAAAGTTTAGTGCTTTTCTAGGAACCCTAAGACCGTAAGGATTGGGTAGAATATTGACCTAAAGGTTTATTCTTTGTTCCTTGGGATTGTGTTATTTGGTTATTTTACCCTTTATTGACTTGTCCTAGCCATGGGGAACCGAAGTTCCTAATCTCCTTTTTTACCTTGTTTTAGTACTCTTGTTTATTTTGTTATCTTAGTTGTTAGTCCCAATCATAAATCAAACCCCCTTTTTGGTTACCTTCAATAGACTTTAAATTCACAAACATAGTTAACCTTGTCTCTCTGTGGTTCGACCCTTGACTTATCCTATCTAGTTTAAGCTGAGGTTTTTATAAATCTTATCTTTGGCACCCCTCAACGACGGGTGTCAAATTTTGGTGTCGTTGCCGGGGAGACGGTATAATTTTGTTTGTAGATTTTTAGTTTATTTTTCTTGTCTTAAGGAACTTAGGTTTCTTAAGACCATTACTTACCTCCTCTTCTAGTGTTATTTTTGCATATTAGAAGACAGGTTTTGAGAGGAAGGCTTGAGTACTCTCGTACTTAGACATGGCTACTATATATGACCACATACAACCAAAGGTCCAAGATTTACCGAAGGGGTTCACCTTGCCTACTCCTACCACTGGTTCCTTTTGTTGGGAAATGTGTCCTCAACAATTGTGCGATCACGACAGTGATAAAAATCATTGTCATAAATCTTATGAAAAGAATATGCAAGGGACGATCCGATATTGATTTAGTCAACTGACCAACATTAATCGGTAATGATTGGCTGACTAGAGTTTGACATTACTGTCGTATGACGGTGGTGGTCAGTTGATCCCTTTAGGTCACACCTATAGGACAGACCCCTTAAACATATATATTGATTAATTGTATAGGATACAGATTGATCGATATTCTTAAAACCGTATATTGAGAAATTAGAGGTTGAATCTTAAAGGTAAGATTTATATTTGAAATTGAAATGTGTCAATTGTCAAATATTAATCGATATTTATGGAATATCGAAATTAGTATAATGAATGGTTCATGGTTATAACAAACGTTGTTAATATATCGTATCGACGATTATTACGATAACCATATGTTGGGACAGTAATTTCGAATTACTAAATAATTTGTTAAATATGATTTAATTAATTTAGAAATATTATTTATGTGATAAATATATTTTCAATTAATACAATTTATTTATGTCACATAAGATGTCACATATTATTATACAATTGTACAAATTACAATTTTGTAAAATGAGGTCCATTTTACAAAATAATGTGTCGTGAATGTGCATGTGTTATGGATTAATATTGGTAATATTATTCCTTACACTCATAATGATTACTATAAGATAGTCTTACATACCTATTAGTAGGCATGCATACCTATTGTATGGGTTAGTAAAAATAAGACTTATTTTTGCCTTCCCTTGGACACTACCATACGTCATCCCCCTCCTTTCCTATATAATATGAATTGTTCATATTTTTAAGTGAACCAATCTAATGTTTTGTGAAAATTTCTAGTGTGAGAAATTAATTAGAAAATCCTCTAAAATATTATTCATAATATTCATACTACAATTTATTGTAGTATTCTAGTATACTAATAATAAGTATTAGTTTACGGTTTTGAATAAACCGATTCCGTCTCCTAGCTCGGGTTCGGTCTTCGGTGTTTAAGGGTAGGTCTTGGGTGCATCGTAAAGGAGACAAGCTATTTTGGTTGCTCCGTGGAGGATCGTCCTAGCACTCATTCGGACCGTTTGTAAGACCATTTTCATTATTATTCCGCAAATGTCATTGCATGCATAAGATCTTCAACAATATTAATATGAGATTAATTATAAGTAAATAATTAGTAAGACTACATTATTAGGATAACAAGTATGACTACACGTTTTTCTTTCAAGTGGTATCAGAGCATTAGGTTGCTTGCATGCAACTCGTTTTTATACGTTTTTGCGAGAAAATGCGATTTTAATTAAAAACGAAAATGAGTAGTACATATAGGATATGCACGAAAATGTTAATGCATGTATATTTTCTGGTCTTAAAATAGTTTTAAGTCATTTTGATGATTTATGGAATAATATTGTTCAATTTTGTAATTAAATTGTTTAATTCATGCTCTAAATCGGTTAAAAACGTTTTAATATGGGAAAAATAGCTAAATAATGTTTCTGGCCATAAATTTTAAATATGTTCTCACATGCATTTAACATATTATGAATATATATATTTCGAAATTATTGAAGGTTTTATGCATGGTTTATGATTTTTAATGGTTAAATAGTCATAAAATGAGTTAAATATGGGTTAAATAGTTATATTATGAATTTAACTATAAAATATTTTTTAGATGTAACATGCAATATATGAAACATATGATGAATTTTCCAGAAATTTTTCTTTAATATTGCATGAATATTGATTTTTATCGTAAAAATCGTAATATTAGTGACATATTTTAGCTTAAATAGTTTAAGTTCGAATTTGACCATAAAAATTTAATATAGTGTCACATATATTATTTCTAGCATGCATGTGAATTTTGAGCTATTAATCTCGAATATTGCATGATAAATGATTTTAATCGGTAACATCGCGTAATATATGACACGAATTATTAAAAATAGTAAAAGTTACTTAAATGGTCAGAAAAATTCACCCATATTAATCATATTATATATGATCATCAGCATATTTTCATTTAGTGCCAAAAGTTTCTGAAATTTTAAATTTTAATTTTAAAGGTTAAAGTTGAGATTGAGTGTTGGAGGAGTCATAATTATTTTTCAGATCTTAAACAGTGTGCATCTGATTTTTCTTTGCATTTTCAGATACTTTGAGTGTCTAGGAAGATGTAAAAATTATATTGGTATTTTATTTCATAATTTTTGAAATAGTTTTGAATTTTTCGATTATTTTGCATGTACACGGCATATTTTACGAAATAAATAGGTATATTTCGAAAATATTTAAATTTTAAGGATCTGAAATTTTAGAAAATTTTCAGTATGTTCAAAATTTTGAATTTTGGATTTTCGAAATTTTTATGACTCGTTTGATTATTTTAATGCTATTTCCCGTAAAACCGATTAAAACCGAACAATATTAAAATAAAAGTTAGGTCATTTCGAAATTTGAGTAAGACTAAATTTTGAATCCTAAAATGTGTTAGGAAACTTAACTATATCGTGAATGGAGATTCATAGAGTGATTAGTTATTTTAAAATTGTTTAAATCATGTTATTCCATAAAACCGTGTTATTACGAATAACGATATTTAAAATGTGTTTAAATAGGACGATTTGGCTTAGGTTTTGCATTTTACATAAGCATTGCATATTTAATTATTGTTTATGAATGTCATAATTTTATTTACGTAATTTTGAATTCTGTAATTTACTTAGTATGGCCTTAGTTTTAATCGATATTTCCCGTAATGTAAGGGTTTATCGATTTGGTTGTAATTTAATGTGATCTCGTATCACTTTATTTTATTGTTTTATTTTATTTTATAATGTATAAAATAGATAGAAAATTTGTAATTATTTGAAATTCCGGAGAACCTTGAAGACGGTGCCATTTCGGAAAGGAGTTCCGACCAAGACGGAGTTTGCCTTGGGATGCGTGCCGCGTGTGAAGTTCAAGAGACCAAAGGAGTTGGTTTCCGAATTAGTAATTTACTTTATTTTCTATTTTAGGAAGGTCCATACTAGGGTTTTATTTATGCTTTTAAGTTTTATACACTAGTACAAAAAACCCCTATTGCGTCAGTTCTAGGCGACTTATTGCGTCGGTTCTGCGTTGACGTATATCGGGGGGACGTTAAATGAAACGTCAGTTTTAAAACTGACGCAAAAGGTCATTATTTGCGTCAGTTCTTAACTAAAAACTGACGCAAATACATCATCAAATACATCAGTTCCTGTATCAGAACTGACGCAAAAAGTGGCAGAACTGATGCAAATGCATACCCTTTTTGCGTCAGTTGTTCAAGAACTGATGTATTTAGTGCACCTTTTTGCGTCAGTTGTTCTACAACTGATGTATTTAGTGCACCTTTTTACGTCAGTTCTTCTACAACTGATGTATTTGATAAGCTATTTTAGCGCCATGTAGAGTGTTATATGCGTCGGTTATGACTGGAACTGACTCTTTTGCTCTTATTTTTTGCGTCATTTCTTTTCAAAACCGATGCAATTACTGTTTACCATTTGCGTCATTTGTTGTAAGAACTGATGCAAATTGTTTTTATTTTTTTAAAAAGAATTCGCTACCGAAATTTCGGCATCACCTCACTATAAAACTGATACCCAAAAACGCCAAAAATTTAAAAGCACCTGCATTAAGATATCCAACCAAAGGACATTACATTTCATCTGATCAACGTTCCAAATACAATCCAAAGTACAAATAATCCCACAAACGTCTTAGTCACTAAGCTAATCTATACTAAATTAAACATCTAGTAAAGTTACATAAAACTATATATCAATCCAAACTCGATGCCACAAACCCAAAACAACGCAACGTCTCAACCGGACATAGCAAGCTTTTCTGAGTCTTTTGCGTCCATCGCAACTGCTTTCTTCTCCTCTAAAGCCCTCTACTCATGGTAAGAAAAGGATGGAATTAGGTACACGTATTTTGTATTCCATATAAGAACAATAGTATGTAACAATGAGCAACCAGAAAATAAAGGCTACTAAGAAAAGGCAAAGCAAAGGAAAGAGGGAGAACAGATTGAAAAGACTTAAAAGAAGTAAATTTACATGAACTGAACCTGCTCAAGACAACGACAAAAACCTGGGTGGATCACATTTATGTATGCTTGAAAAGAAGATTATAAACCTCCTGGCATAAACTAACCAAGAAACTGTTCACCTTTATCATTTCAATAACGATGAATTTTCATTTTCATCAGGGCGTCAATGAAGTTCGCAACATTTTTCATATAAAAAAAATTATCTTCATCATGTAACATTGTAACCCAACCAACAAGATATGTAGTCTGGCCTTTTCTTTTCTTGATTTGAGAGGAGGGGTCTTGTTACTATATTTTACGCTGACGATATTATGGTACTGACAAATAAAGTAAGACATTTTGCACTTCACATCTAGTGATACACATGCTCTAACATGAAGGTTTTCCAATTTTCAACACTTCTCTTTCTTTTCTATTTTATACATCATAGAGAATCAAATACTTTATAGACAATAACCATATACCCTAAAGAGCTTACAATGACCACTGTTGTGATTCTATCCACCAGGAAAAAGTAATACACACGCCATCAAAGAATCAGTTATGATCAAACATGCAACTAAGAAAAACTCCAAGATGTGAATTTATGTAAATAATTAGTTATTAACTGACACCACAATTCCCAAATAATACTAGAATTATCTCATCTGAAAATAACAAATAGACATCCATAAATACCATACCATACCATACCATACCATACCTTAGTAAACAATTTGAACGAAAATTATACCAACTACAAAGCAAAGCAAATCAAACAGTTAAATGGGACTAGACAAACAATATCAGCTGGCTAAATCATCATAACCTGTTTACAACTTTACATCAAGTAGGATTAACTCGCAAATTTACTTTATTTGAATAATATAAAAATATATAAGTGTGACATGAAAAAGGAAATACCAGTCAAGTAAGGGTTGTGATGAGAAGCCCAGACCAAAGAGGCAAAACCCAACGGCTCAAAATATTGATAGTTATAGCACTTCCAATAACCTCCTGAATATCTGACCCAATTAGAGCAAGCTCAGCCATGAACCACAACTCATAGCATGATCCATAACATGAAGGCAGCAACGGTAAACCTTGTCACTGATGTAGAGGCCGGCAGAACTGCAACATAATTGAAACCACCCAGCACTGAACAACAGTAAACAATCCAAGCTGCTGCTACTAACTGCCCCTGCACTTCATGGCCTTCAACAGCAGCCAGACAACATTAGACATTATCGTTGAAATCTTGTCGCTTTTACAACTCATGAGGTTGATACGTCACATTTATTGTGATTCACTGTCTATGAGTTCAATTTTATTGAACTCTTGCGTTTTGAAATAGCTACACGAAAATAACCCTTGTTCTTGTACAATTCTTCATCAGGTTTTATGCTTTTTTCCTTTCTTTTTAATGGTCCATTGTGTGTTGTAAGAAAAATTCACTTAAACATAGAGAGGTACTTTCATATAAGAAACCCAATTTTTCTTTAGAAGGCAATTTTGATATTTTCCATCAATATCTTAATGTCAAAGAATAATGAGTCTTTCATTTCATAGAAATTCACAAGTAGTGATACATGTGTAGATTAGGTAGCACGGACAATATAAAAGAATGTGAAGGAAAAGATTACACACCTCAACAACTAGCCGATGTGGGTAGAAAGGCTCATCCCAATCATACGGGCATGAAGTGTAAGGGACTAAGGGTAGACTATAGTTTCAAGAGTTTTGCACTTCTGCTGATAAATTCGCAACGTCTACAGGCGGAAAACAACACAAAATATTTGTTATTTTCCATTATATAATTGGACACATTAATGTCTAAGCAAATTCATAGAATACAATCATACATTCGTACCTCAAATTCTTCTATCTCAATACAACAACAATAACATTACCCGTGTGCGTGCGGCCCTCAAGGCTCCTGCAATTCCAGGATAGTGGGGGATGTATGGAGCCTTGCTCCTTTGTCGTAATAGTCTCAACAATGAATTCACCAAGTTTTTCAAAAATCACTTATCATATACAAGAAAACTGAACAGTTCAAGTAGTGCACGAATTCAAGGGTAAAAGTTGAAGATGACATATACATCTTTCGAGTACAAATTACCGATACTCCATTATCAAATAATTCGAAGGGTGTAGACTGTGGAGGAAAAGAGATAAGCAAGAATTCACAACTACCTCACCACCAACGACAAGCAGAGGCATTTCACTCTCCATTTTTGCAGTTTGAGCCATTTTCCATATAAAATATGGAAGAAGCATTTCGTCGAACATTTGGTGTGCTTGAATTACAGAAGTTGTAGTGCTCGTAATACCTTCATTTCGTCGAACCCCTTTTGCTCACCAATACCCATTGCTCCATTTTTCGAAAGATATGAGTTCACCACACTCATTTCATCAAACATCTCGTCTGAAATTCGCTATTCGTGGCACTCTTGGTGGTGAGTATGTAGGAAGTGATGATGCCATCTTGTTTTCCATATGCAATTCGTTTTTACTTAGTAAGCGGTCGGACGACCTGACTCAAAGTGGCTCGAAATAACTCAAATGACCCGCCCATCGTGCCTGATTCAAAAAGACCTAACACGACACGGATCCGATTATCAACCCAACCGGAAAAACACATGATTTTAATAGACGAAAATAGGGAAGAAGAGCGAAAAAAACTTACATATAATCGAAGAAAAAGCTAGACGAAGATGGACGAAAGAGCGAATTGTAGATGACAGATGAAGCTATTGATGAATTGAATAAGGAAAATGAAGTTGAAATTGAAGTTGAAGATGACGCATGATGCTATTGATGAACAATTTGATGAAGAATTTGATGAAGTTGATGAAGAATTGAATAATGTAGGGTTTTGTATTTTGAAGAACAAAGGGTTTGTTTTGATGAAGTTGATGAACCACGCTATTGATGAACAAAAACATCAGTTTCTTTTCTTAATATTTTATTATTGCTATTATCGGTTTTTGTAACTTATATCAAAAACATCAGGTATAGTATAGAACTGAAGCAAACACGTATATACAAATACGTCAGTTATATCAAATAACTGATTTTTTTGACTAAATACGTCAGTTCTTTGAACAACTGATGCTTTTTTTACGTCAGTTCTAAATTAACAACTGACGCAAATAATTTGGCTATAGGGCAAAATTAGACTCCCGCCAAAATTAAGTACTTTTTGCGTCAGTTTTTGTACAACCGACGTAAATCACTTGACGCAATACGGGATTTTTGTACTAGTGATACTTTTATTTATGCTTATCATGTTTGCATGGATAGCCAAATCGTCATTCAAACTCATGCATTTCATCGATTTTATCGACCGTGTCAATCCATTTATCGATAATTCACCGACTTAGTTCACTTAAAGGAGATAGATTATAAATTGACAAGATCTCTTACGTTATTTAAAAATCGAGACATAGCCTTACCAAAAAGTAAAGAACCCGCGAAGGATCTTCTTCATAAGGGAGTAGGCTCGGCTAAACCGGGGTGCAAACCTTATTACGTTGGTGAAGTGGGGGTAATATGATTACGTTCTAGAAATTTGGTTGATCTCGACGAAGGTATTCGAGCCACCGTAGTTGATGCGTATTTGGGGTGATAATCAATAAAGATAATCAACAAAAATACGGATGTTGCAGCGGAATAAAAATACTAATAAAATAATACAATCTTGAACGAATAAAGAACGAAAAGTAACCAAGAACGATGCAAGAAAGAACGATGGGTGGCCGGTGATGGTGGCCGAATGGTGGTGACGGCTGACGTGGCACGGTGGTGGCCGGTGGCTGTCACGGTGGTGTTTCTTGAACGATGTTCTTGAAGTTCTTGATTGATGAATCTTGATGACGTAATAAGGCACAGCACTTAATACTTGAAAGATTTGTGAAACGATTTGATGAATGAATTATGTATGTCGATGGATAGGATAATTGATCAAACTCACACAGATACTCTCTCAATTATTTTGAAGCTCACACAGATACTTCGGGTTTTAAAGCTCACACAGATACTTTAGGGTTTTTTTGTAAGATAAACTTAACAAGAAAATTTGTTTATAATTTGATAATAAGATGATTAAAACAAACAACTAAGGATGCCTATTTATAGTAAGGTCATCCGTCACAAACTAGAATCGAAATAGGAAAGAAAACGAACTCCTACACGGTTCCCAAGACCACGTCCAAACCGTGTATACTACTACTTATTTTACTTTCCTAATTCTATCTTATGGATTAAAATAATCCTTATTAAATCTAAAGATAAAATAATAAATAAAAGATTAAGTTGTGGTAACAACCCTAACAACTTAATAACAAACTCTAATAAACTAATAACTAACTTTGTAACTACCTTGTAACAACCTTAACAACCAAGTTGTAACAAACTAGTAACAAACTTAATTAATTAAATAAGATTAAAAAACAAGATAAATTAAACAAACCCTAAACAAATTAGTAAAACCTAACCGTGTGGTCCCACTCGTTGGGCACAGTTCCCAAGATCCCTACCCGGACCTTTCTTTTGTTCCTTTAATACGTCTTCCCAAGCTAACTTGAAAATCCGTATCGAACCCATATCGAACATTTTTAACCTTTCTTTGGGTCGTGGGTCACGACCTCGAATCCTTGCTAATGCTCCTGCATCATACTCTCTCAGTTTTTGAGAATTTGACCTCAAATTAAGATCAAGTATGTCTTGAGTTGGCTTAGCCATGCTTGCCCTTGTCTTGACTAGACCATGATCCCTTCTAGCCATCAAACCCTTACTCCGAGGTTTCTCCTTGTGCTCGTTGGTGTTAGCAACCAACCTATCTACTTGAACTCCGACAACCATCCCCACGGAACTAGCACACCCGTGGCCTCCCAACTCACTCCCACTCTCGGTATTCTCAACCGCACAACCTCCGCGCTTCTCCTTACTCGGCAACCCCTCACAACCTCCATGTCCCCCATGAATTTCGACCAACCCAACACCACACGCTCCCGACTCTTCATTCCCGTCGCTCGGTGTCCCTTCCCCTAACTCCATAAATAAGCTTTTCTTTGAATTAGGTGGCCTAGGTTTGATTCTTGATAAAGGTTGGAGATCATAGATGGTACCTGTTGGAAACTAAGCTCCTGATTTTATACTCAAATCTAATGTGAGTTTTGTTTCTTTAAGTTTAGGTCATAAAACTTAAATAGATCTTATGCATGCATGATGATATCATAAGATGTGAAAGTCCTTACATTGGTTTTAGAAGGTTTATACTCAATAATCACCTATTACTTGAGTCTTCAAAACCGAAATACCCTTACAACGATCTAAAAAAAAAATCGTCTCCAAAAGATGCGTATCAAGGACCCGATCTCAAACTAATACTAATTTTGTTACTAGAAAATTAGTATAAGTATACTAGAAATAATAATAACAATATTACTCTTAATATTATTATTATGAAATGATTTTAATACTAGAGTTATTAATCTCTAGTAAACATATTGAGAATTGGATGTTGTAAGAGTAAGGACTAAGTGTTGAACATCAACATACATTATGCATGAAGAGTGTTGTGTATATATAGGAAGCAAAATGACCTTGCTTGTTGGAGCAAGATGGCCGGCCATCTCAAGCAACCCTAAGCCAATGCATGGCCTTCTATTACTTACACAAAGCACACAATATGCCTTACATTATCTTACACATCCTTACACACCTAAACATAGGTTTAGTGTATAATACACACAATCACATTGTGTGTCCAATGTCACGGCTGAAATGTGGGTTATAATAGACCCATTTTATTTTTGTCAATTGTGTTAATTTGTAACATATCACATATGTCTCATAACACATGACCTAATTTGTTAATTATGCAATTTTACCCTTTTAAAATTCATAATTCACAATTTTATAACATTTAAATAACACTATCAGTAATTCGAAATTACTACTTTATAAAAATGTAATATCATAATTTTAATTACAACTCTTTGTAATTTTATGATCAACCGTGTTCATTCTCAACTTAATCGTTTCCTAAACGAATAAATAAAATCATGTAATAAAACTATTTTATTACCTTTTATTATAACCCCCTTATAACAATATTTGTAATGAAAATCATTTCAATTTCTAGTTATTAATTAACTTGTATCCAATACAATTTTAATTAATTATTCCATTGAGACGGAATTCCCTAAAGATATGACCTTAAGGGATCAACTGATCACCACCATCATATGACGATAATGTCAAACTCTAGACAACCAATCATTATCGGTAAATGTTGATCAGTTGACTTTGAAAGAGTAACACTCCCAGTTGTGTTTCATTCAAATGAGTTTTAATCATGTCAACACACTATTGTCGAGGACACTTCCTCCAACAGTACCTCCTTTAGTAACGCTATATACATTTGTTCTCCCATCATGTATAACGTTCCTATCGTATTGCCAAGGCCTTCCAAGTAATATATGACATGCGTTCATAGGGACGATGTCACACCATAGTTTATCTTCATAAGGCCCAATGTTAAAAGAAATTAAGGCTTGTTTCTCCACCCGTACCCCTTGGTTCCCATCTAACCATTGCAACTTGTACGGTTTTTCTCTAGCCCTAATACTTAACTCCAACTCCGAAACTAAGGTTTTCGAAACAACATTAGTGCAAGACCCGCTATCAATAATCAACTCGCACTTTTTTCCCTCCACCTTACAACGAGTATGGAACACATTATCCCTTTGTTCCTCACCTTCCGTCGTGGACTCTACGTGTAAAGCACGCACTACGAGGCAATCCCCCTCGTCCTCACTCTCGGCTCCCACGATTTTTCTGTCCTCCTTTTCCTCCTCAATTTTCTCTTCCTCAACAATTTTAGGTACAACAAAGTTTGGAACCATACCTTGAAGTTCTTGAATGGATAAGGTTCTCTTTTGAGGGCAATCCGTAGCGATGTGTCCATAGCCTTGACACTTATAGCATCTTCTAATAGTACTCCCTCTAGGATCAGGAATTCCTTGCTTGAACGTACTTTTGGCCTTTCCGGCCGCCTCTTCCTTCGACGCCTCCTTGGCTTTGGGCGTGGTAGTAGTAGTATATGATGATGAGCCCTCTCCGACTCTTGTGCTCTTATAAGAATTTGTTTTCCTTGCTTTGTCATGTCTTTCGAATTTTAAAGCAATCCTGCACACATCATAATAATCTTCATAGTTTTGAATCTCAACCCTTGAAGCTAGGGTTGGTACTAAACCACGAATAAATCTAGCAACTTTCAACTCCTCCCTCTCATCTAGATCACATACAATGGTCATCTTTTCAAATTCCCGAATGTATTCTGAGACGGTCATATTATCTTGAGTTAAAGAATGGAGTTTTAAGTAATTTTCTTGATTGTAATCTTTTGGCAAAAATTTCTTCACCATGTGCTTCTTCAATTTTGCCCAAGATTTATTCTTCTCTTTTCGTTGCTTCTTCCTTTGCTTCACAAGGTTTTCATACCATAGCGAAGCGTACTTAGTAAGCTTTAAGATAGCAACCTTGAATTGTTTCCGATCATCGTATTCCTTGTACTCAAAGACTCTCTCCGTTTGTCTTAGCCACTCCAAGAAATCCTCCGGATCCATATCTCCTTTGAATTCAGGGATGTCAAGTTTGAGACCTCTATCATCATCGTTCTTGTCCCAAGTCTTGCCCTTAAATTCAGCCTCTTCTTCCGAGTCACTCGCCCTAGATGAGGACTCTCCCGTCTTTTTATGACCTCCTTTGGTCATCATTGTCTTTATGAGATATTTGAGCTCTTGGATTTCAGACTTTAATTCCATATTGCTCTCCTCCCATGATTTTTCTTCTCCGTCTTGAGATCCTACCATGTTGACAAACTTTCCCAAGAACTGGTGTAATAAAAATTAGACCAAGAGCCGAAGCTCTAATAACAATTTGATGCGTATTTGGGGTGATAATCAATAAAGATAATCAACAAAAATACGGATGTTGCAGGGGAATAAAAATACTAATAAAATAATACAATCTTGAACGAATAAAGAACGAAAAGTAACCAAGAACGATGCAAGAAGAACGATGGGTGGCCGGTGATGGTGGCCGAATGGTGGTGACGGCTGACGTGGCACGGTGGTGGCCGGTGGCTGTCACGGTGGTGTTTCTTGAACGATGTTCTTGAAGTTCTTGATTGATGAATCTTGATGACGTAATAAGGCACAGCACTTAATACTTGAAAGATTTGTGAAACGATTTGATGAATGAATTATGTATGTTCATGGATAGGATAATTGATCAAACTCACACAGATATTCTCTCAATTCACTACAACAAAATGGCACTTGCGCCACGATTTATGTCACGGGAATTCATAATTCGTGACCTAAATTTGCTTAGCCACGGGAAAAAAAGTCCCCTTCCTTCAAAATTATTTGGTAAAAAAATTTATGTCACGGGAAAATATATCCGTGGCAAATAATTGTTTTTAGTCACGAATTAAGCCATGACCGTGGCTAACAAATGTGTTTAGTCACGCATCAAGTCACGAACGTGGCTAATAATTATTTTTAGCCACAATGTCGTGGCTAATTATGATTTATTGTCACAGGTAAGTTAACCGTGACTAATTAGTGTGCTTAGCCACACTGAATTCTTAATGTGGCTAATTATGATTTATTGTCACAGCTAAATTATCCGTGACTATATTGCTCTTAGCCACACATTGAATTCTTACCGTGGCTAATTGTGATTTATTGTCACAAGTAAATTACCCGTGACTAATTATTGCTCTTAGCTACGCACTGGATTTTTGCCGTGACTAATATTTTTGATATGATAACAAATAGTAGTACAAAATTAGTAGTGTAAGATGATTGCGCCGTATTATTGCGAGATGTGAACAATATTCGTACTTAATGTTCTTCACTATTGACGTAAATGATCTTATTATGATTATTCTTATTATTGGATTAAGTTTGTCACAAGTGAGAATTTGTGCAATTTATATATAGCTCTACTATTTTGCTTGACTGAGTGAAACCTTACATAACACTACTGATGTGAACATGAATATGATTATATGAATAAATGATTGTTGTTTCACAATTTATTTTGCTTTATTTTCGTTGAATGCTGCTTTACTTTAAGTATACGTTTAATTATGTAATGACAATTTCGTAATTTCAAAGCTACTTACTCAGTCACTCAATTTATTAAATTGCGCAACAAGCCCGACAAAAAAGCACTATAAATAAAATATCTTGGTTTAGTTAAGATCCTATCAATTTAGTTTTATTATGTTATTTAATTTTAATTTAGTTCAGGTTTGACATTTACCCATATAATATCATCTAAAGCACATTTTCATTATTATTGAAACTTTTAAAATTAGGTATGCTAAGGGCTCCATGTACAAATCGCTCCCAAATTTCAGCAAAAAAAAGCTCTAATGTGCAGCCACTAGTAGAAAAACTGTTATTGACATCGCCATTATAACATCATTTCTTTCTAGAAACGATGTAAGTGATATAACTTTTGCTAATTACCTCGGTTTTATATCAAAAACGATATTAATTATTTTATTATTTATTATTTACATCAGTTGTTACGAAACCGATGTTAATTTCTTAAGTTGTATCAGTTTTACTAAAACCAATGTTAAACTATTTAGATGATATATACAATACATCACTTAGTTCACAGTTATAAACGATGTAACTATCGATTCAATATTCTACGTTAATAACAAAAAAAAAAAGGAAAAAACCCTAAACCTTACACTGCTCATATCGTTCTACTATTCTCACCTAGACATCTATTCCTTCGCCTTCTCAACTCTACAGCTCAAATCATTTGTTTTCATCGATAACCACCGTGTTATCGCCGCCTCTCATCCACCCGATATCGTCACCGACGACTACTTTGCTATCGCCGACATACAATGACCGATATTCATTCCATCACAGTTCCTTCCATTTTGCAATCAGGCACGATATTTTCTTTCAATTTTTTATCAGTAATCGAAATTCGCATATGTTTTTCGAAGATTTGATTTGATTTGATTTGTCACTCAATTTCGATCTTTTATCAGGTTAGGTTTAGGAATTCAATTGTTATTTATTATTTCAGGGTACATTTTTTAAGTTTTAGGGTTAAGGCTTTCAATCAAATTTCAGTCAATTGGGAGATGATGGTGTGCTATTGCTTCATCTTTGAGATACTAGAATTACTTCTCCGATGTTTTCAAACCCATATAAAGAAGTGTTGTCTGTGTAGAATATAATATCTTTCGTATCTTTGAGATACTACAATTGGTTCAAGTTCAACGGTTGTTTATTACCAAATAGCCAATTACAAATTATTTTGGGTCAACTTTAGTGGTTTTGTAATTGATTGCCAGCACTTAACTGGAACAATTTTTATGTTTGAATGTTTGATATACACCTAGTCTACCTGTATGCCTCCTATGTGTTATGTAAGTGAGTTACATTTATTTATTTGTGGTTCTCTGCTTTTATAGTTCTACAAATGCAGCTAAGAACGCTACAAAAGTAGTAGAGGACCCTTTTGACGACTTAGGATCAACTTTGCATCATAATGTGTCTTCTTCATCTGGAGTTTTAAATGATCCTTTTGAAGAAGTTGTTAATTCCCACAGGAAAAAAATTAAAAATCCATCCAGTGGGGGAGTATATGAGGATATAGATCCCCTTAATGGTTTTGGCCATTCTATACCGTCTGAATTAGCACAAGCATATAGCAGGGAAAAAGATGAAAGCCCTTTACGGACAGGATCAAGGGTCTCTGGAAGGCAAACTAGTCCGGAGAGAGGCCCTTAATGGTTTTGGGCATCCTGTATCGTCTGCATCCACTGTAGCCATGAAAGAGGCCATGGATAGGGCCGAAGCTAAGTTTAGATATGCAAAGGGGATAAGGGATAGGGAAAATGCCTAGTTATCTAAAAGCAGTGAATCAATCCAAGTATAAAAAAAAGGAAATAAAATACTGCTCAGGATGCTCAAGATAGAGAATTCAGAGAAGGTCAAGAACGACTTATACGAGTGAGACAACAACGAGAAAGATGATCAAAGACGTATTCAAAAAGAGCAGGACGAGAAAGAGAGGGAGAAACAGAGAGTAGAGAGGGACATGGAGCTTGCAAGACTTGAAAGGGATACCGAGGAAGCACGCGAAAGGGTAACAATTGAAGCTCGTACAAGGGCTGAAAGAGCTGCTGTTTTGAAAGCACATTCTAAAGCCTGAGAACGTGCTGAAAGGGCTGCAGTTCAAAGGGCACAGTCGAAGGCTAGAGAAAGAGCTATTGCTGATGCGAAGAAAAGAGCTGAAAAAGCTGCTGCAGAAGCAAGGGAAAAGGCAAGAACGGAGGCGCGGGAGAAAGAAGTACATGAGAGAGCTGCTACTGCTACAAGGGAAAGTCAGCAGAAGAACGGACATGGCCTTGATTCCTTCTTTGGCACGAGTTCCATGTAAGCAGTGCGGCAAAGCCTAGGGCAACCTCATCGCTGTGTGTTGATTGTGGTAGTTCAGGCTGTACTTTGTCAAATTAACATATTTAATCGTCTAAGTTAACTGTTGATTTAGGACCCATTTGAAACCCAATTCCAGAACAAGTCAGCCCCTAAAGCAACCAGAAGTTCCGTTAGTTCCACATCTAGCTTGAGGAAAGCGTCCTTATCAACTAGTATTGTTGATTACCTAAGTTTAATTTTTGGAGGTAGTGGTATTATTTGATGAAGCTGTCTGCATCTTTCATGATTTAGTTTGTCCAAGTGCTATTTCCCTTGATATTATTGTGTGCTTGTCTTTCCTACTAAAGTTCCTTCAACTTCTGGGGATTTTCGAGAAGTCGATGGGGAAACTAAGGATCAACAGATCGACGGAGAGCCCGACTGGAATGCCATCAGCGAACAAAGGAGCGCGCTGTATGTACTTAATATCTAGACCTCACCAATTCTCATCAGTAGTCACATGTATAATGAATAGACATCATAGAAATTAATAGTCAAAATTACATCCTTCATCTCATTTCAATATTAAGCGGTTCATATATTGCTGACATTCACCAGTTCATTAGACAACATAGTAATATAAGTAAATTTATTTTATGCTAGCTTTAAATGATAGCAGATCAAGCATATAGTACTATTCTAGCCTGTCAAAACTATAGTGTAAGTGATAATTGTTCTTTTCCGCATCTCAGAGCAGCTATGTTTACCTTGCTGTTTTCCTATATTAATGTTCCTGTTTCCTATTTGATAACCGGTGTTACACTGAAATAGTTCTATAGTTGTACCGATTGAGTTGGGATTAACTTAAGTGACCTTCCTGTATTTGACAGGTTGTTCATGTTGCTGCTCAGTATGGAGAAACAATTTTTCTTGGACCATATTATTGCAAGATACAATGCCGATTTTGATGCTCTGGATAATAATGGGAGAAGCCCTCTGCACCGGTATGTTTTTTTCTCTGAATTAACTCTTATATTAATTTGGAAAAGTAGACTTTTTTCTTAATGTGGCATATTTTCCTCCACACCCAGCTAGTGTCTTGCTTTGGCTTATACTTCAGTCGGGGGGTCAAATTTTATACTATATGTAGAATCTGCCGATATGAGAAAAAGCAGCTTCCCTAAATGGGTCAGAGGATTAGACTACTATATTGATAGGCCATCCTCTTGAATTTATGTTTTCTGTTTGTATTTCTTTACCTGAGCTGTATCTTTTTGGTTTAAGGGGGAGAGGAAGACTTTATTTTATTACAAACTAATCTATCTAAAGTCAGATTAATTGAATGGAAACTGTCTCTCAATTATTGGTTGAACCACCAGCAACTAGGTAATCATCGTAATATTCAAATTGAATAAATCGTAATTTATTTCTAATGACGCTTGTATAATATTTTTTTTCTACTTTTTTGGTATAGGTGTTTCAGTTGCTTTTCTTTGGACTTGGGTGTACAAACATGGAGCAAACAAGTTTATATACGAAGAATATGCCATTAGATTTAATATTTACGAGCATTAGATGAGCTTGTATTATGTTTTTTTTTTTCTTTTTGCGGACATGTATTTCACATTACTTATTTTTAGTGTTTTATTAGCTGTTATAAAAGAGAAGGATGTTACGTTTTATGTAATCGACAATAAGGTTTTATTCCATTTTTACGAGCATATGCGTTATCTACCGCTTAATTAATAATGTGTTAGCCACGAAAACTATAAAATTTGCCACAATAATATTTGTGACAATTATTTTTCAGCCGCAAGAGTATTTTGCCACGTTATTGTTTTGTGGCTAGTAATGTTTGGCCACGGGAATTTTATTATTCAGACACAATAATATTTGTGGCCAAAAATATTTAGTCACGTAACTCATTTTTGCCACGTTACTGTTTCGTGACTAGTATCTTTAGCCACAATAAATTTTGTGGCTGTCAATATTTAGCCACGAAAGTCTCTCTTTTGTCACGTTATTATTTCGTGGCTAATAGTATTTAGCCATGATTTTTTTTAATTTGGCCACAATATTAAATTGTGACTAAAACAATTTTAGCCACGGGAAAATTGTTTAGCCACGCTATTTTAGCCACGGGGAATGTCGTGGCAAGAATGTTATCCGTAACTAGAGGGAATCCTTGACCAAGGATCCCTTAGATGATTTGACAGTTTTGGATAAGTGCTCAGGTAATCCAGCTGAGAATGCTGAAGAGCTGGATGTAGTGGAAGCAGAGATAGAGGAATATAGGCTGACTGAGGAAGAAGATGAGAAGCTCATAAGCTTGGCTAATGCTAATCTGGTAACACATGTGCTATTCTATTAGTACTGATTCTGTTCAGGCCGTTGAGGTAAAGGTACCAGAGCGTAAACCACTTCCTCCTAATCTTAAGTATGTTTTCCTAGATGATACTGAGCAGTATCCTGCAATTGTTAGTTCTAAACTTATTGACCCTAACCAACTTTCTGCCTTAATGACTGTTCTCAAAAAGAATAGGAAAGCTTTAGGTTATTCTTTGGATGACATTAAGGGCATCAGTCCTAATGTTTGCATGCATAGGATAGAGTTAGAGGAAGGGCATAAGCCCTATAGACAGGGTCAACGTAAGTTGAATCCTAAGATGCAGGAGGTAGTTATGGCTGAGGTAATGAAACTTCTTGATGCAGGTATTATTTATTCAGTTGGCAACTCCAAGTGGGTTAGCCCAGTTCAGGTGGTTCCTAAGAAAGGAGGAACCATGATGCCCGTCGTTGAGGGTACCAAAGATAAATTTATAATACATAAACTTAAACTATAGATAGTGAAAGTCAGGGTCGAACCACAAAGAGGTGGGGAATGTTTATTGCTTGATGTTAATGTTTAAGGTAACAATTTTTAGGGGTTTGATTTGTTGATTACTAAGTCTAAAGCAAGGATTAAAAATAAGATAAGAAAATAAAGATGAGATTAAAACTATATTAAAAGAGATGCTAGGATGTTTGGTAATAAATGGCTAAGGTAATATAAATCCTAAGGTCAACATGTATTGCAGTCGCGTAAGGGGTGTAACATATCCTTTCGGTCTATGGTACCTAATAGCTCCTTTCGGCCTATGCTATTAGTTCCTAGGTCTCACAGTTATTGGGTGTCAACAATAAGGGTGATTCCTAAATCCTAGGTCACATACTTTTCAGTCTTAAGTAACCTAGCTGTCTTAAGGTGTAAACCAATGCCCTTCCCGTATCTCTCAATCTTGGGTAGGTCATTACTAACATCCTACAAGTCTCCTTTCAGTCTCATTGTAGGTTATTATAGTCTACGAATTAAAACGAAACAGAATACATACGCGAGTGGGTCGACTGACCGGCTAGTCCAGTCGGCCGACCACAGCCTTGGTCGACCAACCCATTATTTGAGTCGGCCGACCACGGCTCTGCTACAGGTCGGTCTCGGAATTTTATTACCTATGCATATTCATCCCCTACATCCTAACATATGTATTTAGCTACGCATGGTTACTAAAACAATAATGAAAACGGGAATAAACATGGAAAACATAATGAACATCAATCTAAACATGCAATAATAATAAAGCTTGGGATTCTATCTTAACCGAATGCAATAATAACAAGAACAATAATGAAACTAAATTAAGAGAGTAATTACCAGCGACAGGATTAAGGCAGAAAAGGAACAAACTTTATTGAATGCTTGAGAATTATTGAAAGATTACAATTGAACTAAAAGACGGAGTAAAACTAAATTACGAACTTGATTATTATGATGGGTGATGATCGATAAAAGCTAGATGATTACCCTAAACAAAAGACTAGTTTATATAGGGCAGAAAATAGGAGTTTCCTAAAGACTCCAACACTTCTAATCGACTTCCGAAAAGCTTCTGGGCTTCGCTGGGGTCGGTCGACCTACTATGTGGGTCGGTCGACCTCTTTACGGGCTTCAAGAGAATTCTGGGCTTTCCAAAACAGAGATATGGTCGGCCGACCCAAGTATTAGGTCGGTCGACCCGTTTCCGCGTTAGATTGCTTTGATTCGTCTCGGTTTGACTCTTGGTACTTGATTAGTGATTCCAGTTGACTTTCTTCGTTCCTTAGTTATGCAAAAATCTCGAGGGCATAAGTTTGGGGTAAAATTGTCCTTTTTTCCGCACAAATCTGCAAAAGTGCATAAAAATACGAAAGTGCACAATTGTTGGGAAATAAGCGCTAAAACATAGTAAATGAGCGACCAAATGCGTGTAAAAATAGATGTAAAACATCATAAAATGGACACGCATCAAATTCCCCAAACCAAACCTTGCTTGCCCCCAAGCAAGAAATAGACTCGATCTTAACTAATGGAACGATTTCAATCTCAGAGCGAAATTTACATGTAAGCCTAAACCAATGCCAAGTACAAAATGAGAAAGTATTTAAATCATGCAAACGAGTTATGGTGTCGTCAAACTTTGCAAAACTAGAGACTATAGAGACTTTATACCATGGACTCTCGCGGTACGCTCGAGACACTCATGAAGCAAAGGGTGAGTATATGTAAAAGATGGAAAGAAGTATATTGTCATGACACTCACCTAACTGCGACCCATGAAAACATGCCTGCAATCTAACATGAACGCGAATTCTACAATTATGTATAGCAAACTCATTAAATGACCCAGATACATGCAATTGAGGTAATGAAAGATATGTGAGGTAAAAGGTAAAAAGTGGTTAAGATGCTTTTGGACTTGTGGGGTTAGTAGCCAAGCTAGTAAAACCGGTTCCCAACAACAAATTTCACAACTTTTTGATATTAAGAAAGTGCTCTTTGTAGCACGATTCTCACATTGAATATAAGAAAGGACTCCCAAATATTTTGAATGAAGTACGGGAGTGATAACATGTAAAAGAAAGGGATTTTGGAACGAATTTTTTTTTTTCATTCTGATGCTGTCAGGTGGTCGACCGACCTATTAAGGGGGTCGGTCGACTGACTTTCTACGCTTTCTGCTTTTTTTCGTTTTTTTTTCTTTCTTTTCTTTTTCTGAATTTTTCTGTTCTTTTTCTTTTCTTTCTTTCTTTTCTTTCTTCTTTCTCTTTTTGCTCAAGATAGCATATAAACCAAGATGCCTCAAAAGTTAAACCAAAGACCACAAATACTAGCTTGGAAGGGTAGGCTAAGTATGGGATGTAGTTTTGGGGGAATAAAAAGGCAAATTTGGCTATGTAGGGCTTATGGGTAAATAAGAGAAAAGGGATCCCAAATGCACGTATCAAGACTCACAAAACGAGAAAGTAAAACAAGTATATAGCAATTCAAGTTCATGTTTATGCATATTGATGTAACATGTTCCAAGGGGAGTACTACTCACATCCTAGACAACTGGTTTAAGAATGAAACCAGGAAATAAAACTCTAAAACTTAGAATGTATAGTAGGTTGCCAAGGTATAAGTCAAGTCTCAAGATATGCAAGTTGACAAAAACTCGTAGATATGCGAAAGACTCTCATAGTAAAACAAGTTGACAAGGCAAGGTAAAGGCATAAACATGTAGGATAGCTAAATCATCCTTGAAATACTTTCGTTCCGACTCGACCTATATGCTAAAATAAACGTGCATTTTTTGGAATTTTTGAAATTTTTTTCTATTTTTTTGGATTTTTTTTTTGTATTTTTCTTTGTATATATAAGGAAAATAAAGAAAAACAATGTAATACGGAAATGCAATAAACGTGTGACTGAATGCAATGCATGTGACACGAAACCATTACCCAAACCAACCCGCACAATGTCCCCATTGTGCATTAGCCTAAGTAAAGGTTTCAGAAAATTAAAAGAAAGATGCAGGTAAATAAAAAACTAAGGAAAAACTGGAAAGAACTCACTGGGTTATAAAGCGCGTGAAAAACCTCCCCAAACCAGCGTAAGCTGGGAGGATTTGGTGGCCAGCAGTGTCACTCAAGTAACCAAGATTGGTGCACGATTCCTGAGGAAGAGACGAACAGGCTGTGACAGACGGGCAGGTCGACCGACCTATGTTTTGGGTCGACCGACCTATGTTTTGGGTCGACCGACCTTCCTGCGGACTGCAGGAAATCCAGGAATGCAGGGGCCAGGTCGACCGACCCATATTTCAGGTCGGTCGACCCCTCTGCTGTACAGCGGCCTTCGTTTCTTCGTAAAACCTGAAAAGGTATTTATATATACGCCCAAAAAATGCCCGAGATGCCAGAAACAAGTCCAAAGTCTTAACTACGCAAGCACAACGGAAAAAGTTCTAAAAAGCAAGCAAACTTAAAAAGTCTCAACAATAAAAGTAAATTGTCTTAAAAACTGAAAATTGAAACAACTATCCGCTAAAGATGCGGAATATCTCCGACCACGGCTTTTGACGACATGCCGTAGTCTCCACAGTGTTTGCTTGAATAGCAAAACACATCTCCTCTCCGCCGCAAAGCATATGCGATGGACCTTTCTCTTGAGCTTTTCCTCTATTTTTCCTGTCCTCTTGATCTACAGCATCTGGGTCTTCATCCTCTTTGTAACTTAAGAATCTCATTCCTCCTCTCTGTACTGTGGTCTCCTTTATTTTGGGTTTCCCCAAACCAACTCCTGCATTAGTCACAATAGAAATATCCTCCATGTTTCTCCCAATCTGGGGCGGAGGTGTAAAAACAGGTACAGGAGTGGGCAATAAAGTAGGAGAAGTAGTGATGACCTTATACTTCTTTTCAGAAGCAATTGCATTACATGTAATAGGGGTCATAGCATCCCTTTTCCTATAAGATAGACCATAAATAATGGAATACTTTCCTACTTTGAAAGTAAAAGTCCCAGTGCCCACATCTATGATGGCTCCCGCAGTGTGGAGGAAGGGTCTTCCTAGTATTATAGGTATATGGGCATCCTCTGGGATGTCCAAAACTACGAAGACTACAGGGAAGAAGAACCTGTCTATACGCACAGGGATGTTTTCCAACACCCCTACGGGTTCCATAGACGTACGGTCCGCCATCTGGACAGTCATACTAGTCACGGCAAAATTGGTCATCCCAAGTTTTAAGGCTACACTAAGGGGCATAACACTGATACTAGCTCCTAAGTCGCATAGGGCCTTTTTCACCGGGAAAGTTCCTATATTGCAGGGGACAGAAAAACTGCCAGGATCCTCCAGCTTATGAGGGGCAATAACATGTGATAGGAAGCTGGAGGACTCCTCAGTTAGGGCAACTGACTCAACTTTATCTAAAGACCTCTTTCTTGACAAAAGTTGTCTCATAAATTTAAGATAAGCAGGAACCTGCTGAACTAATTCTAAAAACGACCTTGAACATTTAGTGAACGAATTACGTCTTTGAATTTGTCAAAAGATACCTGTTCCTTTGTAGGTATGAGTCTTTCCGGGAAGGGAGGGGCTGAAGAGTCAGTATTTGCAGCCCTTCTCAGGAATCCAGGGGTCTTGTCACCCCAAAAAAGAAAATCTCTTAAGTTGTTTGGCAAATCGGGACGAAAAGGAGCTTCCTGTTCCGCATTGGGGGTCGGTCGACCCTCTTCCTCGGTCGATCGACCTGTTTCCTGTACAGCGGGATTTTCCAGACTCTGCTCAGAGGTCGGTCGACCTGGCTCCTAGGTCGGTCGACCTTCCTCGTTGTCAATCGGCTTCGGCTGTTTTCCTTTTTGCTTCTCGCCTCCCACCTTAGCCCCACTTCTTAAGGATATGATGTTTAGAGTCTCTTTTTTCTGGTCCGTCTTGGACGGAAGTTGACCCGGATCCCTGGTATCATTCTTGCTCGCGATTTGAGTAATCTGAGATTCTAACATCTTCATCCCCGCTTCCCTAGCCTGAGATTCCTTCTGGACCAACCCAATGAGATTCTGGATAAGAGCATCTGTGTTGGGTGGTGGGTTTGAAGGTGGTTGAGGATTGAAGGGTGGTTTTTGGAAACCTTGCTTATGTGGAGGGGTGTATGTGGGATTTTGCTGAGGTTGCAAGTGTTGTGGGTTGAGAACATTCTGGCTTGTCCACCTCATGTTGGGATGGACATTATTATTATTCGGGTCATAGAAGTTGTTCCCTCTATAATGCTGAAAGGCGGCACATGTCTTATTAGATGAGGTGCAAAATTTTGACACATGCCCCTCTCTACCACACCTCTCACAAGCAAAGGGTCTGTCTTGAACGTCATTCACCTGATATATACCTCCCTTGCTCCCGCTCCCTATGTCTAACTTCCCGCCGCTCTCTAGCTTCTCTAATTTGGCCATCAAGGCGTCAATAGCAGCCACGTTATACTCAGCTATCCTTTGATTGCCTCGGGAGGTTCCATGTTCAGCGCGGTGTACAGCAACATCCTCTATTAACTTGAGACCCTTAGTCTCTCCGGAATTGTCCTGAAACCTTCCATTGGCTGCAGCATCTAAATAGGCCATGTTGTCATCATAGAGGCCATTGTAGAACTGGTTACAAAGAAACCATTGTTCGAATCCATGGTGTGGTATGGATCGAACAAGTCTCTTGAACCTGTCCCAAGCCTCACTAAAATCCTCATTGGGCCCCTGCTTGAAATTTGTAATCTGCGCCCTCAAAGCATTTGTCTTGGATGCAGAGTAGTATTTTCTGTAGAATGCTAAGGCTAGGGTATTCCAATCTGTGACTCCCGCAGCAGTGCGGTCCAGGTCTCTGTACCATTCCCTTGCAGAGTCCCTAAGAGAGAAGATAAACATGGTTTGTTTAATCTGGTCCTGCGTCACTCATTCTGGGGGTGCAATAGAGCATATGTAATCTGTGAAGATTTCAATATGCTTTGCAGCATCCTCATTGGCCGAGCCTCCAAATTGGTTTCTCTCAACCATAGTAATATAGGCAGGCTTAGCCTCGAATGGCTTCCCAGTACCTGCAGGTAAAGTGAACCCTTTGTATAGGTCCTTTGCCTGAGGCATGGAGTGACTGGCAATAGTAGCTTCCTCTGTCATGTTTTCTTCTTCTTTTGGGAAAACTTGCAAGTAGGTGAAAGGTGGTGTTTTTGGTGAAGGTGGATTGTTGGGTGAATTTGGTTGTGAAGATGGTGTTTTTGGTGAAGATGGTAATGGTGGTTGTTCAAAAATGTCCTCTTGGAATAAGGAAGATGGTGAACCTCCCTCCTTACTCGCTAGAAGATGCTTCCTCTTTTCTCTTAAGGTCCTCTCAAGCTCGTGGTCAAGTGGTAGGAGTTCTCCTTAGACTGACCTGCGCATAAGATGGAAACAACAAGAAAAAAGTGAGAAGGTTTAAGGAACAAAAGTTCCTTAAACAAAAGAAACAAAAACAATAAACAATAAACATTGGCGTCACCTCCCCGGCAACGGCGCCAAAATTTGAAGCCCGTCGTTGAGGGTACCAAAGATAAATTTATAATTCCTAAACTTAAACTATAGATAGTGAAAGTCAGGGTCGAACCACAAAGAGGTGGGGAATGTTTATTGCTTGATGTTAATGTTTAAGGTAACAATTTTTAGGGGTTTGATTTGTTGATTACTAAGTCTAAAGCAAGGATTAAAAATAAGATAAGAAAATTAAGATGAGATTAAAACTATATTAAAAGAGATGCTAGGATGTTTGGTAATAAATAGCTAAGCTAATATAAATCCTAAGGTCAACATGTATTGCAGTCGCGTAAGGGGTGTAACATATCCTTTCGGTCTATGGTACCTAATAGCTCCTTTCGGCATATGCTATTAGTTCCTAGGTCTCACAATTATTGGGTGTCAACAATAAGGGTGATTTCTAAATCCTAGGTCACATACTTTTCAGTCTTAAGTAACCTAGCCGTCTTAAGGTGTAAACCAATGCCCTTCCCGTATCTCTCAATCTTGGGTAGGTCATTACTAACATCCTATAAGTCTCCTTTCAGTCTCATTGTAGGTTATTATAGTCTACGAATTAAAACGAAACAGAATACATACGCGAGTGGGTCGACTGACCGGCTAGTCCAGTCGGCCGACCACAGCCTTGGTCGACCAACCCATTATTTGAGTCGGCCGACCACGGCTCTGCTACAGGTCGGTCTCGGAATTTTATTACCTATGCATATTCATCCCCTACATCCTAACATATGTATTTAGCTACGCATGGTTACTAAAACAATAATGAAAACGGGAATAAACATGGAAAACATAATGAACATCAATCTAAACATGCAATAATAATAAAGCTTGGGATTCTATCTTAACCGAATGCAATAATAACAAGAACAATAATGAAACTAAATTAAGAGAGTAATTACCAGAGACAGGATTAAGGCAGAAAAGGAACAAACTTTATTGAATGCTTGAGAATTATTGAAAGATTACAATTGAACTAAAAGACGGAATAAAACTAAATTACGAACTTGATTATTATGATGGGTGATGATCGATAAAAGCTAGATGATTACCCTAAACAAAAGACTAGTTTATATAGGGCAGAAAATAGGAGTTTCCTAAAGACTCCAACACTTCTAATCGACTTCCGAAAAGCTTCTGGGTTTCGCTGGGGTCGGTCGACCTACTATGTGGGTCGGTCGACCTCTTTACGGGCTTCAAGAGAATTCTGGGCTTTCCAAAACAGAGATATGGTCGGCCGACCCAAGTATTAGGTCGGTCGACCCGTTTCCGCGTGAGATTGCTTTGATTCGTCTCGGTTTGACTCTTGGTACTTGATTAGTGATTCCAGTTGACTTTCTTCGTTCCTTAGTTATACAAAAATCTCGAGGGCATAAGTTTGGGGTAAAATTGTCCTTTTTTCCGCACAAATCTGCAAAAGTGCATAAAAATACGAAAGTGCACAATTGTTGGGAAATAAGCGCTAAAACATAGTAAATGAGCGACCAAATGCGTGTAAAAATAGATGTAAAACATCATAAAATAGACACGCATCAAACCACAGTGGTTAAAAATGAGAAAATGAATTAATACCTACTAGAGTAGTAACTGGGTGGCGGATGTGCATTGATTATAGACAGTTAAATGCCGCCACCAAGAAAGACCATTTCCCCCTTCCTTTTGTTGACCAAATGACTGAGAGACTTGCTTCTAATAAATTCTTCTGTTTTCTAGATGGTTATTCAGGTTTTTTCCAGATTCCCATCCATCCTGATGATCAGAGTAAGACTACTTTTACATGCCCACAAGGTGTTTTTGCATACCGCAGAATGCCTTTTGGGTTGTGTAATGCTCCTGCCACCTTTCAAAGGTGTATGATTGGTATTTTTTCTGATTTCATAGAAAACATTATGGAGGTATTTATGGATGATTTTTCTATTTATGGTAATGCGTTTGATCAGTGCTTAGCTAACCTTGATAAAGTCTTGCAGCGTTGTATTGATGTAAACCTTGTCTTAAACTGGGAAAAGTGTCAGTTTATGGTTACTAAGGGTGTAGTGTTAGGGCATCTTTAATCTGATAAGGGTATACATATAGATAAAGCAAAAGTGCAAGTGATTGAGCAATTACCCCCTCCTGTTAATGTTAAGGGGGTGAGAAGTTTCTTAGGGCATGCAGGTTTTTATCGGCGTTTCATTAAGGACTTTTCTAAAATTGCTAAACCACTTACACAATTGCTCCTTAAGGATGCTGTCTTTGATTTTACTGATGAGTGCCTTTCAGCTTTTAACAGGTTGAAGGAAGCTTTGGTCTCAGCACCAATCATCCAGCCACCAGATTGGGATCTCCCATTTGAGATCATGTGCGATGCTAGTGATTATGCTTTGGGTGCTGTGCTTGGCCAAAGGAAGAATAAGGCTCTTAATGCTATATACTATGCGAGCCGTACCCTAGATGAGACTCAAGTCAACTACTTCACCACTGAGAAGGAGATGCTAGCTGTCATTTTTGCCTTAGAGAAATTCAGGTCCTACTTGGTAGGTAATACGGTAATTGTTTACACTGACCATGCAGCTTTGAAAGGCCTCTTCCAGAAGAAAGATTCAAAACCAAGGCTTTTAAGGTGGATACTCCTTCTACAAGAGTTTGACATTGAGATTAGGGATAAGAAAGGCGCGGAAAATGTGGTAGCTGACCACCTATCTCGTCTTCAGTTGACTGATGGGGAAGATTCTTTACCTTTGATGATTCATTTCCTGATGAGAGTTTATTTGTCGTTAATAGTTCAGGTTCTTATTCCCCTCCTTGGTATGCTGATTTTGCTAATTTTGCAGTCACAGGTAAAATCCCTCCTGAGTTGTCATGGCAACAAAAGAAGAGATTTATGTTTGATGCAAAACAGTATTTTTGGGATGACCCTTACGTTTTCAAGGAATGCGGAGATGGACTTATCCGGAGATGCGTCCCCCAGTGGGAGGTGAAAGACATTCTGGAAGCATATCACTCTTCTGCGTATGGTGGTCACCACGGTCCATCTAGGACCGTGGCCAAGGTATTACAGTCTGGTTTCTATTGGCCTACTTTGAATGCTGACTGTAGGAATTTTGTAGGTAGCTGTGATGCTTGTCAAAGAACTGGGAATGTCTCAAAAAGATATGATATGCCACAGGTTGGTATTTTAGAGGTAGAGATTTTTGATGTTTGGGGCATTGATTATCAAGGACCTTTCCCCAGTAGTCAAGGTAACAGGTATATTCTTGTAGCTGTTGATTATGTTTCTAAGTGGGTAGAAGCTATTGCTACCCCCCATTGTGATGCGAAAGCTGTTATTAAACTGTTTAAGAAAATCATATTTCCTCGTTTTGGTGTCCCTAGGGTTGTCATTAGTGATGGAGGTATGCATTTTAAAGAGAAACAATTAGGTGCTTTGCTAAATAAATTCGGTGTCCAACATCGTAGGGGTCTAGCATATCACCCTCAGACTAGTGGCCAAGTTGAGATCTCCAATAGAGAACTCAAGGAGACCCTAGCCAAAGTTGTTTCTAAATCTAGGAAATATTGGAGTCTAAAGCTTGATGATGTTTTATGGGCCTATAGAACTGCGTTCAAAACTCCGATCGGAATGTCACCATTCCGGTTGATTTATGGTAAGACTTGTCATTTACCAGTTGAGTTAGAACGCAAGTCTTGGTGGGATATTTGTGATCTTAATTTAGACCCTAACCTTTCACGTGAGAAACGTTTGTCGCAACTCAACGAGTTATAGGAATTTAGATTGTTAGCCTATGATAATGCCAGGATTTACAAAGAGAAAACCAAGCGCTGGCATGACAAGAGAATCATTAGGCGTGTTTTTTAGGTAGGTGATAAGGTGTTGCTTTTTAATGCTCGTATTCGTCTTTTTCCTGGTAAGCTGAAATCCAGGTGGAGCGGACCTTACACTATCACATCTGTCTCAAAGTTTGGGTCAATTGAGTTAGAAACCTCATCCGGTGAGAGGTTTAGAGTTAATGGCCAATATGTGAAGCACTTCCGTGGAGAGAATGAATTTATTGGTAAGGTTGAAGTTTCCTACTTTGATCCTTTTTCGGATGCTTCATGATAGGTAAAAAAGTCGTGCGGGACATCTTAAACCAGCGCTAACCGGGAGGCAACCCGTGTTGTAGCCTAATTTTGTTTTTCTGTAATTTTGGTACACGTTTTCTGTCATGTTTTACCCTTTTTGATGGAACTTTGAGCTTTTGTAGGAAAAATAGGACGAACTGTCAGGTACGTAGGTTGACCAACCTACTAGTGAGGTCGACCGACCTTCTGACAACAATAAATAACTTCTGACAGAGCAGGTACGCAGGAGGGAGGTCGACCGACCTCTACATCAGGTCGACCGACCTCGAGGAAGTGGTCCGGGTTTAGAATAAGGTTTTAAGTTTAATTTTGTTTGAAAACAACTCATTTTCCTCACACTTTTGAACACCCCTCCTCTCTCTTAAAAACCCTAACTGCCTCCTTCCTTCATCATTCACTTTTTTCTTGCTTTCTCTCATTTTCCCATCAAAGGTATGTGTTCTTTAAATTTTTCTTTCTTTTTTTTCGCTCTATAGTCTCTTATTTCCGTTTTAGGTAGTTTCTTGTTTATGTTTTTTAGTTTGATTTTTGTTCTTTGAGTTTTTCTTCCTCTTATGTTTTTTGTTTTTCCTTTTGATTTTTCCTCTTCATTAGCTTCTATAGTTTCAGATCTGTATTCTTGTGTGGTTTTTGTGCTGATAGGGTTAGTTTGAATTTCCCCTACAATTTCTATGCCAAATTTCAGTCGAAATCCGAACCGCGCTTAAAACACTGTGATAACCGTCGGTCGACCGACTCGGAATGGCGGTCGGCCGACCAAACTGCGTTTTTCAGAAACTCGATTTTTCGTTTGGTCGGTCGGTCGACTTGGGTAATAGGTCGGTCGACCTTGGTACTGTTACAGAAAGTTTTATAATACTGGCAGATGGTCGGTCGACCTCGAGGTGAGGTCGGTCGACCTCGTTACTGTTACAGGGACTTTTGTTTCGCAATTTTGTTGTTCTATTTTGATAAGTAAATGTTCTAATGTTGCAAAGGCCTAAGTTTTAAGAACAATTATTGTAATTTTTCAGATTCATCATGTCTAGCCGTGGACAAGGGGGAAAACGATCTCGCACTTCCGGAGCAAGCACTTCAAGAGGTCGTGCTAGCGGGTCCGGGGGATTTACGGTGCTTGACACGGATAGTCTACCAAACTATCCGCAAGTAATCTTTCATACTCCGGCACAAAAAGCCCGGATCCTCCATCTTTCGACCTATTGCCTTGTGGTGGTCACCCGGTTCTTATGCGTGCCAGCATTGCAGGCCTTAAGTTACTATGACGATGTGGTGTCCTTGCTCAACGGGACGGGTTTTCCGGGACTCGTCACGATGGATGAGTTCACCTATCCTCTTCTTACTCTTGAGTTCTTTTCCTCTTTTATTTTTAATGTTCAAGTTTATGATCCCGGCTACAATAATAAGTGCATATCTTTTCGGTTGTTTAATGAGACATATTCTTTAACTTTAAGTGAATTTGCTGAGTACTTAGGTTTGTCTTCTACGGGTCGTACGGGTGACTCTTCTGAGTCGTACACTGTCATGTGGTCTTGCCTTTCTGATTCCAGCGATAGGAGGAAGAAGAGCATTACCGTTCACTTACCCGCTCCCCGTTATTATTTGCGTCTTTTGGCCAACAATGTTTTCGGCCGTAAGGAGTCGCAAAATGTTAAAAACATTGAGCTCACTATTTTGTCTGGCTATCTTAATGTCATACGTAAGGGTCAGCAGTTTTATAACACTGCTTATTTGGTCGCCTCTAACTTTGTGGCGGTGGGCGAAGGAACTTCTTTGACTACTATTGTTTGTGGTGGGCTAGTCACTCGTTTGGCTCGCTCACTTGTTCTTCAATTCCCCCGCTTTGAGGATGCGCTTCACCCTCTCTCCCGGTACCTGGACATGGCTTATGCCAAGTCCGCGCATTGGGTGGATAGGAAGGATTACTGGAAGGTTGATACCTACCTCAGTGATCGCATCCCCATCACCATGGCTCCCCCCATGTTACCCCTTGATGATTTTCGGGGGGATCCTAGACCACTCCTTCCATCCTACCGCCTCCCACTTAGGGGAGGCACCTTTAGAGGCCATAGGGTTCCCGCCCCCGGTGCCCACTTTGCTGCACCTGGGACGGGGTACCCCACTGATTTTACTGCTCCTCCTAATGTTGGTATTCCTCCCGTTGTTGATAGCAGATCTCTCCCGAACATGATGGCGGACCTTTACATGAAGTTCAACCGGAAACAGTTGAACGATTGTCTCTACCAGTACCCGAGCTACTCGGAGTATGCTACTCAGGGTAGGCTCCCCACCGGCCCATGGACTCACCCCACCTGGTACACACCTCAGGCGGGCGGTCAAGGGTACGGGAAACTTCGGGAACCGTCTCGGGATCAGGCACTGGGTCCGGCGAGGAGGAGGAAGAGGAAGAGGAACATAGTGGGTCGGAATATGACCTAGAGGACTAGAGACGTGCCCAAACCTCCCCTCTTCGATGTTCGGTTTGGGGAGGTTCCTTCGTCTTGTAAGTCATCTATTGTTGTCTCTTTCTGTTTCCTTTCGTCTCTTTATGCTGCCCTTTGGCCTCTTTATGTCCCCCTTTAGCCTCTTTCTGCAGGCTTTAGTCTTTTTCCTTTTCCATCTTTTATTTGTTTTTGCCTATCCCCACCCCCATGCTGTGGATTTATGCTGATGAGCACAATGGGGGCATTGTGCGTTTTGGTTTGGGGAGGGTATTTGCATACTTATGTTGAGTCTGCATTTGTTTAGGTGTCTTTTGACTTTTTCCTTTTGTTGTGTTTGCATCTGTATTTCATCTTTTTCTGTCGCACGTTTACTGCATTTCCGTTACTTTTTCTCCTTTCAGTTTGCATACATATACCCAAAAATTCAAAAAAAAAATGCACGTTTCCTTTAGCATATAGGTCGAGTCGGAACGGACGGATACTATGATAATTATGCCTCACATGTCGCCTATTGCCTCGCCTTGCATTTTCAAAAATTTTCAAGCTAGTCTTTTCCATAGTCTATGAGTTTTTGTTGATTTTATGCTAATTATTAGACTTGACTCTCTTCTTCGCAAGCTACTACATATTCTAAGGTTTAGAGCTTAATAAATCGGTGACATTCATGACCGATTTCATGTAGGTTTGTGAGTAGTTTCTCCTCTTGAGGCATGTCACATCAATTTACATAAGCATGAATTTTGTTTACTTAATACCTATATGCATTCGGATTTGTGGTTTGTTGACACATGTGGTAGAGGTTTCCCCTTTTTTCTTATTTTACCCATAACCCTCACATAGCCAAAATGCCTTTTATCCCATATACTACATCCTTAAAATTGCCTACCCTAGCCGAGCTAGTAACATGGTATATTTGGACTGTTTTGGACATCCTTTGGTTTTGTGCCTTATTGAAGAATTTTCATTTTGTGGGAATGGTGAAAAGGAGAAAAAGAAAAAAGAAAGAAAAAAAAATCTATGAGTTCAGAAAAAGGAAAAAGAAAAGGAAAAGAAAATAAGGAACTCAATGAAAAAAAATGAATGAAAAAAAAAAATCGGAACCACCTGTTTTCAGGGGTGGTCGGCCGACTGCCATACGAGGTCGGTCGACCACGGCCACTGAGCAGGAACGTTTTTCTAAGAAAAGAAAGAAAAAAAAAAGAGGAGTTGTGGAAATTTGCTCACAATCTTGAGCATTGGGCTTGTTTTATGAAGGAAAGTGAAAGTAATTTTATAGTGTGGTTTAATGGTTGTTAGCTCGGTTTAACCCCTCTTTCCATAATTTGTTTTGACCTTTCTTACCTTTAGCCTCACAATCCCAAATCACCTCGGCATGTATCATGGTCATTTAGTGTGGGAATGCATATGTACGGTTGTAGAGACTTTGTTCATGTTAGATTGCAGGCATGTTCTTATGGGTCGTAGATAGGTGAGAGTCTTTACTTTTATTTATCTTCTTATCTTTCACATGTATATTTGACCATTTGCTTCATGAGTGTCTCGAGCGTACCGCGAGAGTCCATTTGGAATGAGTCTTGCAAGGTTGAAAGTTTAGCATTTTATTCCAACATGTTTAATTCGTTTGCATTTGGCAATAAGCTTGATTTTCTTTGGAAACCGCATTAAATTGGTTAGGCATGGCGTTATGTTTGGTTTTGAGCTAGAAATCCGTTCCAAGTAGAAGTTTTTTCTTTTCTTTTGAGTCTTAGTGCTTGCTTGAGGACAAGCAAGGTTTGGTTTGGGGAGTTTGATACATGCCTATACTATGCATTTTATTTATACTTTCGACACGTATTTCAATGCATTTTCGTAACTTTTAGTTGCTATTTCTCCCGAAACAGTTTACTTTGGCATTTCTATGTTTTAAATGTAGGAATACGCGGAAGTGAGCAAAACCGATCTTCAAACGTCCTCCGGAAGCTATTTTTAGTGTTTACGCGAAGCAAGGATCCGCATTCCTAAGCCAAGTGGTGCGTACAAGCAAATTCAAGGCTGAAACGTACAGGAATCGGTCGACCGACCTACTCAAGGGGTCGACCGACCAGCGCGCAGAATTTAGAAGGCCTGACAACAGCACTAGAGGTCGACCGACCTACTCAGGAGGTCGACCGACCTGGCGACGGGTTCCGCGATTTTTATTTCGGCTTTTATTCTTTTAATCTTGTAATTAGGATTCTATTTAAGGACGCCTAAACTTCATAATTAGGTTAAGCAGTCCATATTAGTAAAAACTCCATAGTTAGAGAGAAGAATTCCCAAGTTTTTATCTTTGTTCTTAATTTCCAATTAAGTTTTGTAAGTTTGATCCAATTTAATCTTTCTTTGTTAATTAACTTTGTTGTTCATCTTATTATTGTTATTCAATCCATGTTTCCCTCTTTTGAATTCTCATCTTTAATTATGTTAATTTCCTTGATGTTCTTCAGTTTTGTTAGTATTAGTTTTGTGATTAAGATTATGCATAGCTAATTCTTGTGATTAGGAATTAGGGGAATCATGGCCAAGACTTGATTTTGATAGTTTTATGATTAAATTACCAATCCCCATTGTTGTTGGTGAACTAATTCTTTATGATTGAAATATTGTTAGGATTAGTTTAACAAAAATTTTGGGATTGCCCTATGAACGAAAGTTTAGTGCTTTTCTAGGAACCCTAAGACCGTAAGGATTGGGTAGAATATTGACCTAAAGGTTTATTCTTTGTTCCTTGGGATTGTGTTATTTGGTTATTTGACCCTTTATTGACTTGTCCTAGCCATGGGGAACCGAAGTTCCTAATCTCCTTTTTACCTTGTTTTAGTACTCTTGTTTATTTTGCTGTCTTAGTTGTTAGTCCCTATAACACCCCCATTTATTCAAGAGCCTTTAGCAAGACATTCTCGAACAAATAGAGCTGTTACCATCTCGGAAAGTCAGAGGTAGTGAATAACAAAGTAAAACAATACAAAGTACTTTATATAAAACCGATAGAAATTAAACTTTGATGTTACAGGGACTACATGTAAGAATAAAAGTACAACTGACGGCTACTCTATATGTTATGTAGATCTAAGTCGGTCCCAAGTCCGCTTCTCTCATTCCCGTCCCAGCTCCTAGCTCAACTGTCTCTTTCCTGTAGAATCTACTCCCTATTCCGGATCATTGTAGGTGTCACACGAATACATAGGGTCAACCACGAGGTTGAGTAGAGGAAAAAAATAAATAAACGAACAATATTATGTGTAGGGATTCAATCATCCCTTCTCCGCACCGATCACAAGGCCATTAACTCCGCACCGATCACAAGGCCCATTAACTCCGCACCGATCACAACGCCCATTAACTCCGCACCGATCACAACGCCCATTAACTCCGCACCGATCACAACGCCCATTAACTCCGCGCCGATCACAACGCCCATTTCTCATCACCTCATATCGTATCACAGAAATATATAATCAAATAGCACAGTATTCCAAATCATATGATAATGTAAAATAATCATGCTTAACATCAATCAACCAAGTAATTAATCATCATTATATGTGCAGTAATTCCCCTACCTCGAATTGCAGAAGCGCAGTCAAATCCCAAGTTCACTAGAAATGTTCCACGCAAAACCCGCTACCTAAACACGTATACGTAACGAATTAATAAACTTCCCGAACCCCCATTTCATAAGGTACACCTACTATAATTAGCAACCTTCTAAAAGTGGAAAGTTTCCTAAAATGAAAACTTCCCGAAATAGTAACTTTCCCAAAAGGAAGAAGTTTCCCGACTCATAAACCAAAACCCTCAAATAATACAAGTTAATAACTTCATAATTTACTATTACAACAATATAATAACAACAATAATAATAATCTACTAATAACAATATAATAATAATATTACAATACTAATATTATTATATTATAATAATAATATTTGTAGTAATACGTATAACATAAAACCAACCCATGAACACAAAACCAACCCATGAACATAAAACCAACCCAGGAACCTCGCGAAACCAGGCCCCCTACCCCCACGTAACACCACCGCCCCTTCCGGCAACCACCACACGCGGCTGCTTCACCATCACCTAACTCACCGCCAACACCACCAGGCCCATCGACACTCGCCGACGAGATGAACCAAGTCTCAAACCACACTAGTCTGACCCCCTACCTCACGCGACACCCACCTGAACAGGCTCTTTCTACCGCCACTCACGACGCTGTCGTGACCCAGTACCAACACCGACCTCCTCCCTGACAAGGGAACCAGGCGACCACCGTGACAGACCCTAAAACAAGACCAAATGGGTTTGTTTGATTTTTACGCTCCCCTCCGACCACCACAACCACCAGCGACACCCCAAACCGCAACCCCTGCACTCGTCCTCACCCCCACGACCAATCCCTAACCACCACGACCCATCTACCCCTGCGACAAACCACATACGACGACTCAAACAACAAATGAGAGACTGAAAAACGCGAGGGACTTACTTTAAAACTCGTCGGAGATGCACCCTGAACCGCCCCTTAGGCACTGCCCCTCTCACTCTCTCTCTCTCTCTTCTCGTCGCAGCCGCCGTCTGTGTTTTTTTTTTTTGTCGGTTGAAGGGGTTGCTTAGGGTTTCATGTTCTTACGACTTGGGTTGTATGGTTGTTACGTGTTCTCACCCTCAATCCCAAGTCTAGGCCCATCACTATTCAAACATAACCCAAGTCTATATCCCGCTCTCAACTCGTAACTCAATAATAAACGAGCCTTCAGAAATAATGATACTAATTAAATATAATTACAACGTAGATAATAAATCAAGTATATATGAGGAATAAAATATAAATTAGGAAATATATTTAATTATAAATATATTATCAAAATTAAAGAAATGCAACGAAATGCCACTTTATGGACTAATTATCGAACATAACAATAATTATGAAATACGAAATAATCGTAGAAATACAATTTATAAATTAATAACGGTTTACGTAAAACACTTTATAAACATTTTATTTGAATACGTTATAAAACATGGTTTGACTGTCGTTGGCCGAGGCTAACATACGGGGTATTACAATCTCTCCTCCTTAAAATGAACTTCGTCCCGAAGTTCGGCATCCCTTAACGATAAGGAAACACATAGCAAGTATGAACGATCACAAGTAGAACTTATACGAGTTTCAAAACGCGAAATGTTACATTCTATCCCCCTAAAGAAACTTTGTCCCCAAAGTTTATCGTATAGCTAGAAAAAAAGCATACATGAGTGACATGGTTATCAAGTATATTCAAAAATCACGAGATAACAATTAGCCATATTATAAATCATTAAGATTTTACAATCTTATCCTCCTTAAAATGTGGTTACGTCCCCGTAACCCCATAAAAATTCTAGCTCATTACTCCGTCCTACTCATTACCTTATCTCATAAAATCTTACTCCAAGTAACCAAGTATCGTATTCATCGTCGAATCTAAGACCAAAGACAAGGGGTGAGTGAACTGGCGGAATAAAACCGCAAAACAATACTTCCATTTCAATATTGGTTTCAAACTCAAATAACCATGGTCACTCCGGACCATAAATACAATGTGGCACAACAACCCAACACCCATAACTCAATACCAGTAACTGGTTCACATCTCAATTTCAATATCAATTTTATCAAATATTCTATTAAGGATCTGCTCAACACTTAGAGAGTAAAACTCTAAGTTATTCACCCACAAGTCACGGTCAAAGAATACGACAACTCGATAAAAACACTTAACTACAACCTCAATCTTAATACAAAATCAATCATGGTCTTTGTTCTAGTCTCATGAGCAACTCAATCCCCTCAAATTTTATCTCATCAGCTAATTAACATGTCAATGTACATACCTTAACCAAATTCATTGACATGCTTGTATGTATCCTTGTATTCCAACTTCATAAAACAAGAACTTGTACGTTATACCAAACCAAGCTAATACAGAATCATTATAAATAACGCAACTAATCAATTACCAAAAGTTTACTCATCTCACAACTCAACCTGTCTCCCACAAAATAATTATCTCATCATTAGGAAACATGAACCATCAAAATAGAATGATAATTACTAATATTCAACTCAAATAAGCACTCATAAGAAATCCATACCAATTATCATGTTAACATATAACCTCGAACAGTAACAAGAGTATTAGGATCGGTAGAATCGTGTTACGCAGTAAAACAGAATCAGAGCAGCTAAGACTTATATACCCTTGAAATTAACACATAGTTACATATTTACACCAATGTATACAATCAGCAACTCGTGGTTCATAATTAACAACTTAAAACATTTCATGTTCATAATCTTACTATGGAAGCAAAATCATATTTTAGGAAGGTCATAGAGTAAAATTAATTAACGTAATTATACTTGGTGCATTGACATATTACACAAGATACACACCAAACATAGTCTGACAAGACCGTTTAACATTCCTAGACATCAATAAGTTAAAATCACTTAGGCACATCTCTTATCCATTCACATTACACCATTTATCATGAAATTGTCAATATATGTGACTTGAAACATAAGGGTTTACCTAATGCACAACAATTAATTTTCCGTGCAGGATTTCACCAACACATAGTTACAGAATATGTCATATTGCAAACAATCATCATAATTATTAAAACATCAAGCGTTATCATGGATAATAATCACTTTGGAACATTTTGAAACTTTAGAGACATTGATGTGGTAATTTGTGACAATTATAAACACGAATCCAAAGACAATTCTACAAGCTACAGATCGAAACAAGACTACACGGAGCCATTCTGACTCTTCTTTACTAAAACATTGTTCTTGTAGTTCATGAATTTTGGAAATTTTAACGATAGAAACAAACGAATACACAAGACTGGTACTTCCGTAAATCACATGCCAACCAGCTAATAACTCAATATAGATGATCAGATTTTAAACATAGCAGATGCAATTCAGTTTGCGACATAACAATAAACATGAAGTTGTTTTAAGGATTATTAGCTCAGTGAACTTGCCAACGATATACCATAAATATATGAAAGAACATCAACACGATTCACATTGTTCAAAATAATCACCCTTACTTATAACAACTAGTTTGCTATATCATGCTAACAAATTTACCAGTCAAATTTCATTCCACCACTTGTCAAGACTCTTCTCTGATAAATACGATTTTAACATCACATACGAACATCACATCATTATTTGAGGTCTTATCACTAGAAAGTAAGAGCGTCGGTATAATTGAAACTATTTTATATAGAAATAAGCAAGATTACGTTATCATATAGTAAGGTGCTTATTCATATCATATGCCTACTATTCATGTTACTAATGCCATATCAGGATATCACATGGTCACATCGCATAATTCACATTTGATTAAACTTTTATATGAATTTACATAACTCACGATTTCACCAATTGAACATTATGCAGCAATTACACAAATCATAAATTAAATATCTACTTCGCTATCTTGCGAGCTATTATAGTTTTTAGAAAATATAATGAATTAACTAACCACAGGAAAATAAGCAAAAGCATATCTCAAGGAAATCATTTATAACAATACAACTCAGTTGGTCTGAACGAAACTTTGCAGTAATTCGACAGAAAATTGGATAACGACTCACCATTAAATAACGACTCATTAAGATTTTTCGTGGTTTATCATTTTGAGAACGTAGGTGAACACTCTGGGCAGTGGAGTTGAAATTATTCATAAACAATAAACACGATCTAAATGGTTTTCTTTACAAAAACATGGGTCATAACGGAACTGTACAGTAACAATCTGACCACTGTCGACTAACAGATTTACTTCTCTCAAAATATAACTCGTACAAACATGAAACCAACTGTATTGGGAAGCTAACTCAGAATGTTATCATATATAAAATTTTCATACTCAAATATGGAACACATTTAAGATGGCATCCTGTACAAACAAGGTAACATCCAGGAAACTTATTAAAATAATTTGGTTCTTTTACAACTTCACATTGCTACCTCAAAACTCAACCATTCTTTTTCTGAAACACGTTGACATATAATTGGAGCATAGACATCACTTTGTACAGTATTAACATTCATTTCTCATTACCACGATACTCGTTATCTGGATCACGGTAAAGATTTCAAAACTGAAAGTAGGATCAACTAAATAACTTGATTGTTATCCATGTGTATCTAAAGAAATTAGTTTCTACTAACGCATAAACATAACTTATCCAGGTACGGAAATATAAACTAGAAGCTACTATGAGGTCCCATATTGATTACGAACTTCACATCAACTTTAAATGCGTATAGTAGGCATGAAATCTTAAGTACGATATATGCAACACATATCTATATACATTCATGGCTTATGGAAACACAATCCGCATATCACTAGACATGGATTACTATAACGTATAATTATAAGATCAACTTAATTACTCATCCTTACAAGGAGTTAAACATCAGAGTCATATACTAACGATAGTCATTTAAATACCAGATAATCATATGAACATTTCAAAATACCGAAATCATATGGTCACACCACTCTTAACTATTGCTCAACAAATACACATCCATCCTCTTGAGATATCAATTAAATCATCCAACTCGATCCACATTTCATATCTCACATATCCTTCTTATTATCCGAAACACTTTAAGGAATTGAAATGGACAGAAAAGTTAAAGAACACACTGCCCAATATCCGAAATTAACACAAAAATGACTCTTATTATTCAATTTTTAACTTTAACAATTACCAATTAAAAATTAAATATACAAAAACTTTTGGCTCCCAAGAGAAATATGGTGATGAAAATATCAAATATGACTTTCATGGGTTAAATGTTTCGGCCATTTTAACAACTTTTGCTATATTTAACAATTTATGTCATATAATGTACAATTTTAACCATTAAAATTATTTCACAAGCAAAACATGAAATAAAAATCTCAAAATTTTTATACATGCTGGAAATAATATATATGACATTGTGTAAAAATTTTATGGCCAAATTCAAACTCAAACTAATTAAGTCGAAATTATGTCACTTATTATCCGATTTTTACACTAAAAATCAATAATCATGCAATATAAGATAAAAATTACTGGAAAATTTAATATACAATTTAAATATTGCATGTGACATACTCAAAAAATTTAATATTTAAATTCGCAATATAACTATATAAAACCCATTTATTCTGATCATTTTATGGCATTTTAACATTTAAAATTCATAAACCATGCATTTTAACTCCAATATTTACGAAAATACATATTCATAACATAGGAAATACATGTGAGACTATACTAAAAAATCTAGGCCAGAAAGTATGAATAGCTATTTTTCCCAAAAAATAATTCATTTTAACCGATTTAAAATGACAAAAACCGAATTAATTATACATATGAACAATATATATCCAAAAATCATTCCAAATAACCTAAAATACTTTTAGGACCATTAGGTATTCATGCATTAAAATTTTCGGCCATATCAAATATGATATTAAAATTTTAATTTTATTTTGTTATCAAATAACTTCGTAAAATTAATAACGAAAAGCATGCAAACAACCGATTTGCTCTGATACCAATTGTTGGGTTCTAAAGTCTCACAAGCTCTAAAACATAGTCTTACTAATATTATAACTAATTAACATTTTAATTAGGTTTTTACAAGATCTTATGCATGCTTATAAAATGCGGAATAAGGAATCGAAAGCTCATAATTTCGACGGAATAAAGGCAAAGGATGATCCTCCAACCCTTAGTACCCAATGTAGGATACCTCCTCCAAGATGCACCCAAGACAATGCCTTAAGAACCGAAACTTATAGTAGCTAGGATTTAGAATCGGTTTTCCTTAAAATGTTCTAATCTCTAATTAGAACTAATGAAATCTAATACTACAACAATTATAGTATGTTGTTATTATCTTATAATAATTTTTAGAGGATTTCTTAAGTTTTTCTACTTGCTAGAAAAATTTGCTAAGGGCTAGAATGAATAGCTTGTGAAGGATCACAAGTTTTATTAGGGTTGCCTTGGGGTTGGGACGGCCGGACATGGGGAGCATCAAAGGGGAACAATTTCCCTTACCCATGCACTTAGGATGGCCATAGGTTTGAGTTCTCAAGGTCTTCTTTAATGATTGTGTTTAGGGTGTATTTTAACACACAAATCAACCCATAAAACACACCTTATAAAACTGGCACCCTTAAGTAAAATAGACTCCATTTTATATAATGTCATTTGTACAATTGTACATGTGTGGCATACATTGTGTCACAATAATATACGTAACAATTGTTTTAATTTAAAATGCATATTTATCAAATAAATATCATCTATAAATTAAATAAATCATATTTAAACAAATCGACTAGTAATTCATAATTACTTAATATAAAATGGTTAATTTTAATAATCGTCAACACGATTTACGACACTTGTAATAATATACAACCCGATTCATTCTAATTACGACATTTCATAAATATCGTTTAATGTTTGATAATTGACATGTTCAATTTCAAACATAAATCTTACATTAAGATTTAACCTCTGATTTCTCGATATACGAATTTAAGGAATCTGATCAACTCGTATCAATATACATTTGATCAGTTTATCAATTAAGGGAATTGTCCTATAGGTGTGACCTAAAGGGATCAACTGACCACCACCGTCATACGACAGTAATGTCAAACTCTAGCTAGCCAATCATTACCGATTAATGTTGGTCAGTTGATTATATAATTTTGTATCATCCCTTGCGGATTCTCGTCACGAGATTTAATTATGTGATCGCACTATTGTTGAGGACACATATCCCAACACGTTTCTCTAAGATGGCTCACTTTATTCCGGGACATAAAATGGACGATGCATCAAAGGTAGCCGATCTTTATTACAAGGAAATTGTTCGATTACATGGAATACCCCTTACTTTTGTGTCGGGTGGAGATGTGAAGTTCCTCAGCTATTTTTGGAAGACTTTATGGAAGTTAGTAGGTACTAAGTTCTTGTTTAGCACGTCCCATCATCCACAAACGGATGGCCAAACCGAGGTAACCAATCGGACTTTTGGTAGCTTGTTGCGTGGATTGGTGAACAAAAGTACCAAGGATTGGGATATCAAGTTAGCCCATGCGGAGTTCGCCTATAATCGAACCCCCTCGGCCACTACGGGACGCGCGCCATTCGAGATTGTATATGGGGTCAATCAATATTTGCCTATTGATCTCGTACCTATTCCAAAGAAAGAGGTGGTCAGTTTCGAAGCCAATGAAAGACAAGCCGCATTCATGTGAATGTGTGAACAAGTTAAGGCACAAATTTAGAAGGCAAATGCTAAGTATAAGGAGAAAGCAAACAAACATAGAAGACAACCGGTGTTTAAAGAGGGTGATCTTGTGTGGTTGCATTTGAGGAAGGAACGTTTTCCATCCAAGAGAAAGAACAAACACATGCCACGCGCGGATGGACCTTTTAAGATACTTGAGTGCTATGGGTCGAATGCTTATAAGTTAGAGTTGCCAAGTGAATATGGTGGTGTAAGTGCAACGTTCAATGTGGCTGATCTATCTCCTTACTTAGATGACACAGACTTGGAGGCCAATTCTCAAAAAGAGGGAGAGAATGATGCGGAACCATCCCTAACTCAAGCTCATGAAATATTATTGAGTAAGGATGTGAGGCATTTAAATCAAAGCTACAAGATGGGATCAACTTCCGTTCTTAAAATTGCTTGGGAAGGTGTCGAAGGTTGGGAAGCGTGAGGCTTGCGACACAAATCCCTAGGTCGGTTAAAGTTAGTTATTTAATAAATAAGTTTAATATAGTTTGTTACAAGTTTGTTATAATTAGTTATAATGAGTTTGTTTCAAGTTAGTTAGAGTTTGTTAGGAGTTTGTTGGAGGTTGTTAGAAGTTAGTTACAACAACCTATTTTATATTTTATCTTTTAATTAATAAGGATTTATTTAATCCATTAGGATAGAAATGGGAAACCCTATTTGATGAGGAGTACACGTTTGGCCGAGTAGTTGAGGCGTGTGGGTTCTCTATTTTGTGACGGATGTCCTTACTATAAATAGGCATCCTTAGGTATTGTTTTGATCAGTTTTATGAATTATTATTATTTTGAGTTAAAAACTTATATCCCAAAGTATCTGTGTGAGCTTTACAATTATTGATTGAGTATCTTAGTGAGCTTGATCTTTAGGTTTAATCGTGGATTCGATTAAATTGCAGAATAATCAAAACTTCTTGGATTAGAGGGCGAGATTATTAACTATCCATCTACAAATCATTCACAAAACATACATAACATCGTTCCATCAATCTTTCATACTTCATCTACGATCACATCTATCAAACGTGTGTTACACGCCCGTCGTTCACCACCGTCAACCATCATCACGCCGGCCACCACCTTCTTCAATATCGTTCATCATCATCACCATCTTCGTGCATCATCATCATCATTCATCGTTCATTATTCGTTGTTTACGTTATTTATTTATCCTAATTCGTGATATTTCACATATAGTTTTATTTCGCTGCAACTTTAGTATTCTTGTTGATCGTCTTATTTGATTATCTTCATAAATACGCATCAGGTTCCTTCGAAATTCCTTTTAATTCATCCACTTTATACTTTCGTAATGTTTACATGTTCCTTCCGTATCTCGCAATATTCTATCCGTATCTCAAATTTGTATTGATAATAATGCCAATATTCAATTCTCACACACTCATTTCTCATTTAAGCATATCTCGACGGGACGGATAATACTCCACGACAAGCTTGAGCGTGGCATCTACTCCTGGAATCCGTCTCGGCCTCAAGCCCTACTAACTTCGCATGCTTCCTCTTCGGTGCTGTTATGGCATCATCGCCTAGGTCATCCAACGTCACATGTTTTCTCATTTCTTAGGAACAATTTTAATTTATCTTTTTCTGCTTCTAGTTTCAATTTTTGCCATGCTTGCAATGTTAATAAATGCCATAAACTAACATTTGATGTTTCTACTCTTAAGTCTATTGCCCCTCTTGATATTGTTTTTTCCGATATTTGGTCATCTCCCACATTATCTTATGATGGTTACAAATACTACGTCTTATTCGTTGATCACTATACAAAATACACTTGGCTATATCCTTTGAAAAAGAAATCCGATACATTTCCTATCTTTCGACAATTCAAATGACTTGTCGAAAAACATTTTAACAAACTAATAATTACTTTGTTTTCCGACAATGGCGGCGAGTACATTAAACTCACACCCTCCCTTCTCCAAAACGGCATCAGTCATCTTACTCCTCCTCCTCACACTCCTCAACACAATGGCTATGCGGAGCGCCGTCATCGTCATATTGTCGAAACAGGGCTCTCGCTTCTTACTCACGCTGATTTGCACACTAGTTTATGGCCCAAAGCCTTTGCAACAACTATCTACTTAATAAACCGCTTACCGACACCCACCCTCAATAATGGCTGCCCGTACTTTCATCTCTTCAACTCTTATCCTAATTACACCAAACTTCGTGCATTTGGTTGCTTATATTATCCATGGTTAAAACCCTACACACATAAACTTAACCCCAACATCATTGCTTGTGTTTTCCTTGGCTACTCTCTATCTCAAAGTGCCTTGTGTTTCGATCCGACCACTCGCCGTTTGTATACCTCTCGCCACGTAACCTTCGTTGAAACTGAATTTCCCTACCCTCGACTCGCTGCCCAGCCACCTCCCACCCCTGTCTCTAATCTTGATAATTGGTGCATTCCTCCCATTGTTCTCCTTTCACCCCAACCGAGTCCACCACAATCTGCCCAACCTTCCCCAACACCTTCGTCCCCTATCAGCCCTACTCCTATCCTAACCGTACCGTCCCCTATTCCTACCACAACTGACCTCAGCCCCCTTGACCCTTCCACCAACCCGGCAGAAGCATCCTCCACCACTACAACCTAACCAAACCCCACCCGTAGCGTAATAGAAATATTAATAATAGTTGGACTTCAATTGTATCGAAATACTCCTCTCCAACTGCACGCCATCAGCGACGCTGACTGGGCAGGGGACAAGGAGGGATATGTCTCCACCATGGGTTACTTGGTTTACTTGGGTAAAAATCACATTGATTGGGCTACCCGAAATAAAAGGCTTTTGTGATTTCTTCAACCGAGGCTGAATTTAGAGCCGTTGCTAGTGCTACCTCTGAAATCATGTGGGTTCGATCTCTATTATCTGAACTGGGTCTCGAGTTTAAAACACCTCCAACCATTTATTGTAATAATCTAAGTGCCACTCACTACTCTACTAATGTAATACCCCATATATTAGCCTCGGTCAACGGCAGTCAAACCATGTTTTATACAAGTATTTCAAATGGAATGTTTATAAAGTATTTGTAATACTCCGTACTTTATCGTATTCTATTTTAATATGTTGTATTATTTTACTTTGACGTGTGATAATTACAAGCTTTGCTTTAGATCGATAACTAGTTATCGCATAAGTTTCATGTATTATGTATAAGAATAGTGAAGTGTCGGGTACGGGTTTTAGTATCGAGTCATGCTCTAGTTGTGCCTCAAGGTTTAGAAAGGCGTGCAAGGGTGTCGGTTGGGCCTCGAGGTGCGTGTTGAAGGTAAAACAACCCAACTCGACACACACCCCACTGCTCAAACCACAACAAATTCTATCTGCTGCCTATATATTTAAGCTCCTCGAAAACCTAACCCTAAACCTAAAACGCCTCCCACACTCTCATACTCTCACTGCCGCCACATCAAGGAGTAAGGTCAAGGGTTGCACGGTGGTCTAGGGGTGGTCAAAAGTGGTTCGTTTGCCTCAGGAAGACGGTACACTCACCTTCGTTCTTTTCGTTTTCACAGTTTATGTCTGTTTTGAGTCACGTTTTGTGGATGCTATAATCATGTTATGGTTCTGATTTTTGTGTAGTTTTGATATAGGATGTATGCTAGTCATGTTTGGGTCAGGGTGGAGTCGTCTTTGACCTCTGTTGACCGTCGAAGGAGGGGGTTAAGTCGCATGAACAGGGTCGTGATTACAGTAGTCATGAATAACGTTTTGAGTCGTGATGTTTATACTTTGATTCGTTTGGCACCTTATTTATGTTTCGTATATTTGTTATGGGTTTTATGAATATGGTAGTCAGAGTGTAGTCTTGGTGGTTGTCGCGGTGGTTCTTGGTTGATGGGGGTGTAGTTAGGGCAGAACTCGTTTAGGGGGAAAAACCAGGAACAGGTTGTTCAGTGGTGGGGAGTCGTTTTCTGTCTGGTTGTTTAGGAGTCATGGGTGGTGTCGATGGCAACCACTGATCCCCCAGGAACCACCAGGGCTCAGAGGCGAGCCTGGTGGTGCCCCTGGCGAGGTCCGTGGTGGCGTTTGGTGCTGAAAGCCGTGTTCGTCAGGTGGTCGCAGGGTCAGGCCTGCTCGTGTTGTGTAGGCTGCGTGTTTTGGGTTGTTTGTTGCGTATGGTGATATGCGTGAGTGGTTCCAATTGTATCTTACCCAACAATTTTATCCTTATCATCATTGTTGTTATTATCATTATTATTATTATTATTATTATTATTATTATTATTATTATTATTATTATTATTATTATTATTATTAATATTATTATTATGGTTACTTACTTATTAATTAGAAAGGTGTGGTAGTATTATGTTGGTACCTTGTTTGGCTTTATGAATACAATTAGTGTTGAGTGATGATATTTTGTTAAGTATTTTAATTATATTGTATTGTGCTATGGTAGCATTACTAGTGTTGCGATATTAATTTAGTAATAATCGATTAAGTGATCATATGCTATATTTAGTAAGTTTATTTTTAGCAAGCCTATTTATAGTAAGTCTATTTTTTTGGTAAGTCCATATTTAGTAAGTTATAGTTAGTTAATAACATGTGTTGCACGAGTAGAATTTAATATTAAGTAATAATATAGGAACGAAATTCGAGGTGGAATACTACTAGGCGGTGACTGCTTATTTCAGACTTGCTTTTCCAGGTAGGATACACTGACCCTATACTCTATGATGTGTTATGAATGAGTGTTAAATTGTGTGTTATGGATGCTGAACATGATTGATATGAGAATGATATTGGTCGGATTGAGTGTTGTTTATTATTATTGGTACGCGCATTGCATTATTTAATAACATGATGGATTAAGAGTATTGTTGCATTCATGAGCATGGCATGTGCATTGGTTACGGATACGAGATGATGATGATAGTATTATTGGGCCCAGGCTAGTTCTGCAGGACTAGACCTGGTGACCTCAGCTGTTATGCTGGTGTTCGGCGACGGCCGATTATAGTCTGCCGGGAGGTTCGGTATGGCTGGGTGTTACGGGTTTGAGATTGAGATTGAGATTGAGATTGAGCTCGAGCATATCATGGCATTTGCATATCATTTAACTGTTGCATTATAATTATTGTGTCATCCTACTCAACCGCGAGGTTGACAGTGTATTCGTGTACACCTACGATGATCCGGAATGGGGAGTAGATTCTACAGGTCAGAGACAGATGGATTAGGAGCTTGGGCATGGAGAGAGACATGGCTTGGACCTACTTAGAATTAGATCACATACTTAGATGTTATCAATCGCTTGTACTTTTATTCTTTGCGTAGTAGTTGTAATACCAGAAGTTTAAATTCACTCAGTATTTATATAAAGTACTTTGGTTTGTTTTACCCTGTTTATTCACTACCTCGGACATTCCGAGATGGTAACATCTCCATTTATTGAGAATGTCTTGCTAAAGGCTCTTAAATAAATGGGGGTGTTACAAAGTGGTATCAGAGCGAACGATCCTCAGGCCTAAACCAAATGAAAAAAAAAAAAAAAAAAAAAAAAAAAAATGAACATAGGAAGAGTCAAATAAAATGAACCCCAGGCTAGTAACTGTTAGGAGCCCCAGGATTGGGATGAGTTAGGGGCCCCCTCAAACCAAGCCACTAGCCCTTTCAGTCTAACCTGGTCACCCTTGAGAGATGTAGAGAGTGGGTAGTGTAGAATAAAGGAAAATACCAAATTTATATTGTACTAACGTTTCCGCAGGAAAGGAACGAGGTAAGTTATAATGTGAAATATGTTGGTAATGTGTATTGTGAACCATAAGGTTGATATGGAATGTTGATTGAGATATATGATTCCAAGTATTGAGAACATGGAATTTGGAATATGAGTTTGAAATATATGCTTGACTTGTATGATGATGTGCATTAGAAGAAAATGACCGATATTAAAATGTTGATTGATCTGAATGATTGAATCGAAATTTTCAGAGAATGAATGTATATTTATTGAACAATAATTTGGGGTGATATGATCATATGATTTTGGTGTTTCGAAATGTCTATTTGATATCTGGTTATTAAATGACTACAGTAACTCTGTAATATATTGTTTGGTATTTGAATAAGAATGATCAGATTTAAATGTTATAGTAATCCATGTCTAGTGATATGCGGAATGTGTTCCCAAGCCATGAATGTCATATAGCTATGCGTTATATTTGTATATACAAGTATAAATATTGATTTATTTAGTTGATCCTACTTTTCAGTTTCCCAATCTTTACCGCTTCTGTCTGGCAAGTACAAATTGAAATAATGAATAAATATTAATATGGTGCGATGTCATTTCTATGCTTCAATATATGCGTTAGGACGATGTAAAGTAATAATGTGAAATATTAAAGTAACCGACGTTGAAATAAGTTTCCAGAATGTTATCCATTTGTACGGGTTGCCGTTTAAAATGTGTTCTCTATATGAATGTGTAAATTTTATGTATGATGACCTTATGAGTTAATTTTCTTATGATTTTGATTTCATGTTAAAACGACTTATATTTTTAAGGAAATAAATATTTTGGTTAACAGTGGTCAGATTGTTACTGCACAGTTTTGTTTTATCTATGTTTTGTAAAAGAAATCATTTAAAACGTGTTTATTGTTTATGCATATTTCCAACTCCACTGTTTAGAGTATTCATTCATATTTTCAAAATAATAAGCCACGTAGAAGCTTAATGAGTCTTTATTTAATAGTGATTTTATTTTCAAGTTGTTCAAATTTCGGTCTAAGTGTTGTAAAGTTTTTGTTCAGACCAACTAAGTTGTAAAATTTGTTATAAATAATTCCCTTAAGCTTTGCATTTGATCCTTTTTCCAATGATTAGTTAGTTCATTAAATTTCCTAAAGATTATAATATCTCACAAGATGTCAGAGCAGTTATTTAATAATGATTTTTGAAAGTTCCTACATGATGTTTGATTGTTAAAATTGTAAGTTATGCGGGTTTTTCAATATAAGAGTTTCATCAAATATGAATTATATTATGTAACCATGTAATATTTTTTTTTTTTATGTGACCTTAGTAGCATGAATAGTACATATTATATGGATAAGAACTTTGTGATATAATAATATAACCTTAATTATTGGTGACTTTTATACAAAGTTAGTTTTATTTATACCGACGCTATTGTTATGCCACAAGGTGAACTATCTGTTGTTATGTTTATATCTGATCACAATGTATTGAATTAGAAATCTGGTTGACATGTGAATTATGGGAGTACTAGCCTTACTTGCGATCTGTGGCTTGTAAAATCGTCGGTTGATTCGTGTTTAAAAATTGTCATTAATTACAACTGCATTGTCTGAAAGTTTCAAAATGTTTTCAAAGTGATAATCCCTGATAAGGCTGATGTTTGGTACTTATGGTAATTGTTTTGCAACATGAGAAAATCTGTAGCTACATGTTTATGAAATTATGCTTGAATATGAAATTGTTCCGCAAGATATAAACCTCTTATTTCGCAAATCATGTTTACTAGTTTTGTGATAAATGATGTAATGTGAGTGGATGAGAAGTGTACCTAAGTGATTTTAACCGGTTTATATCTAGAAATGCTAAGTTGTCTTGCTAGTCTAAGATTGAAGTATACCTCGTGAAATAAGTCAATGTTCCATACTTAATTACATTGGTTAAATTTTGCTTTATGCCTTTTCTAGAATATGATTTTGCTTCTATAATATGATCATGAGAACGAATGTTTTAATTTGACAATTATGAACTATGAGTCAGCTGATTGTCTACATTGGTGTAAATATGTTAAGTTGTGTTAAAATTTAAGGGTATATAGGTACTAGTTACCTTGATTTTGCTTCACTGCGTAGTATGAAATTGACAAATATGTTTTGTTACTTCAAAAGTCGGATGCTAGTTGTAATTACCTTAGCAAATGATTCATGACTGTTGTTTCAGTGATCTTCTTAAGCATTGAATGTGGAATTTTATAATGGGGTTACGGGGACGTAACCATGTTTTAAGGAGGATATGATTGTAAAATCTTGATGTTTAAGATATGGCTAAGTGGTAGTTGTGATTGATTGACTGAGATTTGACCATGCATTGAGTCTGCTGTTTTAATCTGTTATGCTTCGATCAATGTTGCGGTTCTTAAGTGTCTTGTACTTTTGTTGTATGTTAAACTTTGGGGACAAAGTTTCTTAAGGGGGATAGAATGTAACATTTCGCTTTTTGGGTACTCGTATAAGTGCTACTTGTGATCGTTTCATGCTTGTTATGTGTTTCCTTATCGTTATGGGTTATAGCGAACTTCGGGACGAAGTTCACTTTAAGGAGGGAAGACTGTAATACCCCATATATTAGCCTCGGTCAACGGCAGTCAAACCATGTTTTATACAAGTATTTCAAATGGAATGTTTATAAAGTATTTGTAATACTCCGTACTTTATCGTATTCTATTTTAATATGTTGTATTATTTTACTTTGACGTGTGATAATTACAAGCTTTGCTTTAGATCGATAACTAGTTATCGCATAAGTTTCATGTATTATGTATAAGAATAGTGAAGTGTCGGGTACGGGTTTTAGTATCGAGTCATGCTCTAGTTGTGCCTCAAGGTTTAGAAAGGCGTGCAAGGGTGTCGGTTGGGCCTCGAGGTGCGTGTTGAAGGTAAAACAGCCCAACTCGACACACACTCCACTGCTCAAACCACAACAAATTCTATCTGCTGCCTATATATTTAAGCTCCTCGAAAACCTAACCCTAAACCTAAAACGCCTCCCACACTCTCATACTCTCACTGCCGCCACATCAAGGAGTAAGGTCAAGGGTTGCACGGTGGTCTAGGGGTGGTCAAAAGTGGTTCGTTTGCCTCAGGAAGACGGTACACTCACCTTCGTTCTTTTCGTTTTCACAGTTTATGTCTGTTTTGAGTCACGTTTTGTGGATGCTATAATCATGTTATGGTTCTGATTTTTGTGTAGTTTTGATATAGGATGTATGCTAGTCATGTTTGGGTCAGGGTGGAGTCGTCTTTGACCTCTGTTGACCGTCGAAGGAGGGGGTTAAGTCGCATGAACAGGGTCGTGATTACAGTAGTCATGAATAACGTTTTGAGTCGTGATGTTTATACTTTGATTCGTTTGGCACCTTGTTTATGTTTCGTATATTTGTTATGGGTTTTATGAATATGGTAGTCAGTGTGTAGTCTTGGTGGTTGTCGCGGTGGTTCTTGGTTGATGGGGGTGTAGTTAGGGCAGAACTCGTTTAGGGGGAAAAACCAGGAACAGGTTGTTCAGTGGTGGGGAGTCGTTTTCTGTCTGGTTGTTTAGGAGTCATGGGTGTTGGAACTCGAGGTAGTCTTACTAGCTAGTTCGAAATATTAGTCTTACTAATTTACTAATTAATCTCATATTAATTTAGTCGATCTTATGCATGCAAAATAAAAGCGGAAATAAAGAGAATCGTATTCTTACAACCGGTCCAAAATATGCTTAGGACGATCCTCCAAAAGCAACCAAGTAAGCTTGCCTCCAATGAGTGCGCACCAAGACCTACCCTTAAATCGAACCAAATAACCGAACCCGAGCTAGGAGACGGATTTGGGTTAAAACCGTATACTAATAATTCTTATTAGTATATTAGAATACTACAATGAATGTAGTATAAATATTATGAGAATAATATTTTAGAGGATTTGATTTTTCTTACACTAAAGAAAAATGCATGTTATGTTTATCTCTCTTACACTTAGAAATATAAACTTAGGTTGGAATCAATGTCATGTGAGCAATTCACATCTTATATGTGTAGTATGTAGTGTGTCGTGTGATTGAGTGTTATGTAAGACCAAATAGGTTACTTGTCTTACTTATTCAACTAGGTGTGCATGCCTACTAATAGACATCAACCTATTCTAATCATTATGCTTTTTCCATGCACTAATTCAAACAAACTAGTCCTGCAATGCATAATCACACGCCACAAATAAATGTAAAATGGACTTTCATTTTACAATTTGTAATTTGTACAATTGTGTGATATGTAACATCCTATGTGACATGAAACAATTGTATTAATTTAAAATACATATTTATCAAATAAATATTATTTCTAAATTAATTAAATCACATTTAACAAATTATTTAGTAATTCATAATTACCGTCTCAAAATATGGTTATTATATTAATCGTCAATACGATATACAACATTTGTTATAACCACGAACCCATCTCATTCTAATTTCGACATTTCTAAAATATCGATTAATATTTGACAATTGACACATTTCAATTTCAAATATAAATCTTACCTTTAAGATTCAACCTCTAATTTCTCAATATACGGTTTTAAGAATATCGATCAATCTGTATCCTATACAATTAATCAATATACGTTTAAGGGGTCAGTCCTAGAGGTGTGACCTAAAGGGATCAACTGACCACCACCGTCATACGACAGTAATGTAAAACTCTAATCAGCCAATCATTACCGATTAATGTTGGTCAGTTGACTAAATCAATATTGGATCGTCCCTTGCATATTCATTTCATAAGATTTATGACAATGATTTTATCATTGTCGTGATCGCACTATTGTTGAGGACACACATTCCCCAACAATCTCCCACTTGTCCTCGACAAGTGTGCGTCACCAATTCTCTTGTCCTATTACGTCATCTCCCACTCAATGCAAGGTGTCTTCCAGGTCGTACTTGCATTTGATCATATCTTGAGCGGTTTTCTCGATCTGGAGATTTAACTGCTTTGACCGGAATTATCTACCATAGATACCTTCCGAGCGTGGCCACGCATTTCCAGTTAAACTTCTCCTCGAGTGGCCTTGAGATTTAAGACAACCCTGACAAGGGGTTGGACAATTCCTATCCTACTATTCCCTTCGACTAACACAGTCCATCATGACCCAAAAGAAGCCCATTTGACCCCCTTTAACGGTTGATCGTAGAGCTAAAATCAAAGTCAATCTGAATTGTGTCACCTTGGGCGAACAGTCTCAAGTCTAAGAATCGACTTATGTGAATAATATAGTAGCTCTCGCCACGACCAGGCTAATTATAAAATTTCCAGAACTCTATAAGCGGTCACTTAATGCCCAACAGAGTGTTACACAGTCTGCCGATGTGATCGACTAGTCATCCCATATGACTCTATGACATTTGAACTTGCCATCAATCGCCTCACACTGTAGTCGCTTCGAGACGTCACCTCATACAAGCGACTATGGGCTATACTAAGTTAATCCAGTTCACTTATGGGGTTCAAATTGTCTCTTACAACCCATTTGGATTTCACAAAGTATAAATTGTGAGTTAATATTAATAATAATAACTCAAACGATAAGAGTGATTGTTATGTGCGAACAATCAATACGATATTGTTGCTCCACATAAACAATCTTTGATGATCATTCATCAATTTGTATTAATGGTTTGTTATGTGAATATACCCTATCTTCACATCTTTTAAACCTACAAATTTCGGTTTCCTTTTGACTCATATTATCTTGTATAATATGATCTAATTCAAGTACACTTCAAGTCTCTTATACTCGACTCGAGTTTCCTTACTTTAAGGAAGCTCCCACTGTTTTCTTAAAACTCATGACATGTCATCCATATGAACATAGTCATATTGTACTAGAATTTATATTGTAGTCTACCTAGATTCGATCCATTAGTTCTCCTCGAGAACTTATATCGAAAGAGGGCTTTATTTCAACTTATGGCATTTTGATCAAGGTTATATGAATTAACATTTTCATGTCTCGGATTCAAATCCAAACCTTGTTAACTGATCGGTGACGTTTCATTATCATATAATAAACTCACTTATGATTTATGTTCTTAACATATATTCATTTAGATTTGAAAACCTCGTATTCTTTACTTTTAAAGAATCACCATTCTCTCTAAATGGTAGGTTTCGTTTCCTTAATAACTTTTCTCCCACTGAATTCCATATTACTATCTTATAGTTTAATAACTCCCACTATCTTCATAGTGATTAGGTAACATCTTTTCAACTCATAATGAATATTTCATTTTGATTTACTTCAAACATTTTTCTCAACTCGTAATGAACATTTCATTTTGATTTACTTCAAACATTTTCTCAACTCGTAATGAACATTTCATTTTGATTCACTTCAAACATTTTCTCAACTCGTAATGAACATTTCATTTTGATTTTCTTTCCCTCGGAAAGAATCTTAGTATTATCATGAGAACGGGAGACGATTTCTCCTCTATTATCTTTTATAAAACAGAAACATTAACATCATGGAAACGATTTCCTTCTGTTAACACTCACGATTCCTTTTATCCTCTCTAGGAACTAATGACAACATATGGAACATTTCCTTTTGTGTCCTCGCGTAGTTTCTTCTGTGTCCTCTCGTAGTTTCTTCTATCCAATCTTTTAGAGTTCTTCTTAAGGACTCCTTATAGGACTCTTCTCTAAGATCCTATGTTTATTTCATTGGTTTACGGGCGTAGAATTTCTCCCACTCTATCCTCTAAATAACCTTTATTTTAGAAGGATAACATTTTCGCCCGTCAACAATGTATTGGATAAAGAATTAATTTGAGTATTGAGATATCAACATTTTCTTCATTTAAGGTGAAAATCTTATAATGAACTGATGTTCTTATGTTTGAATTTGAAGTATTTCACGGGATGCAATTCTCGTTTTTAAGTAAGTCGTATTACTTTTATAATGATCCTATCATTTCTTCCGTACATTGAATCATTCAAGGTACTTTATTACGATTTATGAAAATCGTATCAATTCATGTTATAAAAGCATTTTAAAACAACCAAACATGTTTGATTAAGAACAAAAGGATGACTTGGGTTGAAAACCAAGTCACCACTATTACAACCATTGTTTCAACAAGATTCTTGTCGTACAAGAAATACAAAGTTCTTAAATTAAAATGCAAAAAGAAAGAAGACATCAAATGAAAATTAGAGCCATGCTCTTCATGTCTTCAATCTCGGATGCTACCTTAGCCATCCATGGAATGAGCTTCAAGCTCTCCTTTCCTTTCTCCTTGCCCTAGATCTTGGAAGGAGTCCCTTTAAAACAATTAAAAAGGGTTAATATTAACAACTTGTATCATTATACAAAGGTTAATCTTATAACATGAGTTTAAACAAGAATTATTACCAAAAGAGTGAACTTTTCAAGCTTTAGGTCGGCCAAATACATTGGACAATTCCGTTTCCAATGCCCTATCTTCATGCAATAATGGCATTTATTTTCAACTTTTGAAGATGATGTGTTCATGGATGTCATTTTACCCTTTCCTTTACCGTTTCTCCTTTCATGCTTCCTATTGCTCCTATTCTCAAGATTAAGTGTATTCTTCTCGGTACTTCGAATAAGTCCTAACTCCCTCTCTGCCCGTAAAGGCATATCAAGGAAGCGAAGAATTCGATCTATTATGACATAGTCAGGAGCTTGCACCTTTTGAATTTGCAAGACTTCAGATGGAACAACCGACTTAATCACATGAGAACTTATAGATTGATCCTTATACGAATTTGGGTCAAACCATGCAGAAATTACTTCATGAAGCAAAGTTCTAGGAGTTTGATAAAACATATTCTTAAGCTTGGTGTAAATCTCATTTGCCGTGCCAAACATAATCATTCTGTCTCGGAGATCCGGCTCCAAAGTGAAAATGATTATGTCTCTAAGAATATTTGACTCCTTCATATAGGCCTCATAGGCCTCACGAGTCTCAATCGTGGAGCGAGCAGTAGGAACAGGAGGAGCAGCTCTTGTAAGGAAACAAATCTTATTGTCACCTTCCGCAGCTAAAAGTAATTGGGATTCCCAATCTTTGAAATTGGTGCCTTGCTTCCTAAGCTTGCAACGATTCATAAAAGATTGGAGCCATGAAACGTGTTGTGGGAGAGGTGGAGCGTTATTTGCCATTGATTGAAAGTCGAAAAAAGAACTACAAATAAAATTAAGGAATTAAAACACAATTATCGTTTTAATAAATAAACTTGTAAATTTAAACAAGTTAAACATCTACTTAATGATCTCTTACCCAATTAAGTAAATGATCCCGAGACCCAAATACACACTAACTCGGGCACGGTTTAGCCGATACATCCCTCATTAATATGACTCGGTAGATTAACTCCTTAATCAATTCTACTTTTAGAACTCTCGGTCGATAAAATTATACTAATTCTTATCTTAGCCCGAACTTATTACCACTACGGTGGCTCGAATACTTTCGTCGAGATCAACCAAATTTCAAGAATAAGTAATCATATTACCGCACTTCACCAACTTAATAAGGTTTGCACCCCGGTTTAGCCGAGCCTACTCCCTTATGAAGAAGATCCTTCGCGGGTCCTTTACTTTTTGGTAAGGCTATGTCTCGATTTTTAAATAACGTAAGAGATCTTGTCAATTTATTATCTATCTCCTTTAAGTGAACTAAGTCGGTGAATTATCGACAAATTAATTGACACGGTCGATAAAATCGATGAAATGCATGAGTTTGGATGACGATTTGGCTATGCATGCAAACATGATAAGCATAAATAATAAAAGCATAAATAAAACTCTAGTATGGCCTTTCCTAAAAAAGAAAATTAAAGTAAATTACAAATTCGGAAACCAACTCCTTTGGTTCCTTGAACTTCACACGCGGCACGCATCCCAAGGCAAACTCCGTCTTGGTCGGAACTCCTTTTCCGATATGGCACCGTCTTCAAGGATCTCCGGAATTACAAATAATTACAAAATTTTCTATCTATTTTATACATTATAAAATACAATAATAAAATAAAGTGATACGAGATCACATTAAATTACAACCGAATCGATAAACCCTTACATTACGGGAATTATCGATTAAAATCTAAGGCCATACTAAGTAAATTACATAATTCAAAATTACGTAAATAAAATTATGACATTCATAAACAATAATTAAATATGCAATGCTTATGTAAAATGCAAAACCTAAGCCAAATCGTCCTATTTAAACACGTTTTAAATATCGTTATTCGTAATAACACGGTTTTATGGAATAACGTGATTTAAACAATTTTAAAATCACTAATCACTTTATGAATCACTATTCATGATTTAGTTAAGTTTCCTAACACATTTTAGGATTCAAAATTTAGTCTTACTTAAATTTCGAAAATTAACTTAACTTATTTTAATATTGTTCGGTTTTAATCGGTTTTACGGGAAATAGCATTAAAATAATCAAACGAGTCATAAAAATTTCGAAAATTCAAAATTCAAAATTTTGAACATACTGGAAATTTTCTAAAATTTCAGATCCTTAAAACTCAAAAATTTTCGAAATACACCATTTATTTCGTAAAATAGCCGTATAATATGCATAATATTTCGAAAAATTCAAAACTATTGCAAAAATTATGAAATAAAATACTAATATAATTTTTACATCTTCCTAGACACTCAAAGCATCTGAAAATGCAGAAAAATAAGGCTGAAAAGCACTGTTTAAGGTCTGAAAATAAAGTAATGATTATGACTCCTTAAACACTCAATATCAATTTTAACTTTTAAAATTAAAACTTAAAGTTTCAGAAACTTTTGCCACTAAATAAAAGTATGTTGATGATCATACATAATATGACTAATATGGGTGAATTTTTTCGGACCATTTAAGCAACATTTACTATTTTTAATAATTCGTGTCATATATTACGCGATTTTACCGATTAAAATCATTTCTCATGCAATATTCGAGATTAAAAGCTCAAAATTCACATGCATGCTAGAAATAATATATGTGACACTATATTAAATTTTTATGGTCAAATTCGAACTTAAACTATTTAAGCTAAAATATGTCACTAATATTACGATTTTTACGATAAAAATCAATATTCATGCAATATTAACGAAAAATTTCTGGAAAATTCATCATATATTTTAAATATTGCATGTGACATCTACAAAAATTTTTATAGTTAAATTCATAATATAACTATTTATCCCATATTTAACTCATTTTATGACTATTTAACCATTAAAAATCATAAACCATGCATAAAACCTTCAATAATTTCGAAAATTATATATTCATAATATTTTAAATGCATGTGAGAACATATTTAAAATTCATGGCCAGAAACATTATTTAGCTATTTTTTCCCAAATAAAACATTTTTAACCGATTTTTGGCACTAATTAAACATTTTAATTACAATATTGAACAATATTATTCCATAAATCATCAAAATGACTTAAAACTATTTTAAGACCAGAAATATATACATGCAATAACATTTTCGTGCATATCCTATATGTACTACTCATATTCGTTTTTAATTAAAATCGTATTTTCTCGCAAAAACGTATAAAATCGAGTTGCATGCAAGCAACCTTATGGCTCTGATACCAATTGTTGGAAACTAGAGGTAGTCATACTAGCTAGTTCATATTATTAGTCTTACTAATATACAAATTAATCTCATATTAATTTAGTCGATCTTATGCATGCAAAATAAAAGCGGAAATAAAGAGAATCGTATTCTTACAACCGGTCCAAAATATGCTTAGGACGATCCTCCAAAAGCAACCAAGTAAGCTTGCCTCCAATGAGTGCGCACCAAGACCTACCCTTAAATCGAACCAAATAACCGAACCCGAGCTAGGAGACGGATTTGGGTTAAAACCGTATACTAATAATTCTTATTAGTATAGTAGAATACTACAATGAATGTAGTATAAATATTATGAGAATAATATTTTAGAGGATTTGATTTTTCTTACACTAAAGAAAAATGCATGTTATGTTTATCTCTCTTACACTTAGAAATATAAACTTAGGTTGGAATCAATGTCATGTGAGCAATTCACATCTTATATGGGTAGTATGTAGTGTGTCGTGTGATTGAGTGTTATGTAAGACCAAATAGGTTACTTGTCTTACTTATTCAACTAGGTGTGCATGCCGACTAATAGACATCAACCTATTCTAATCATTATGCTTTTTCCATGCACTAATTCAAACAAACTAGTCCATACAATGCATAATCACACGCCACAAATAAATGTAAAATGGACTTTCATTTTACAATTTGTAATTTGTACAATTGTGTGATATGTAACATCCTATGTGACATGAAACAATTGTATTAATTTAAAATACATAATTATCAAATAAATATTATTTCTAAATTAATTAAATCACATTTAACAAATTATTTAGTAATTCATAATTACCGTCTCAAAATATGGTTATTATATTAATCGTCAATACGATATACAACATTTGTTATAACCACGAACCCATCTCATTCTAATTTCGACATTTCTAAAATATCGATTAATATTTGACAATTGACACATTTCAATTTCAAATATAAATCTTACCTTTAAGATTCAACCTCTAATTTCTCAATATACGGTTTTAAGAATATCGATCAATCTGTATCCTATACAATTAATCAATATACGTTTAAGGGGTCAGTCCTAGAGGTGTGACCTAAAGGGATCAACTGACCACCACCGTCATATGACAGTAATGTTAAACTCTAGTCAGCCAATCATTACCGATTAATGTTGGTCAGTTGACTAAATCAATATTGGATCGTCCCTTGCATATTCATTTCATAAGATTTATGACAATGATTTTATCATTGTCGTGATCGCACTATTGTTGAGGACACACATTCCCCAACAATGGGTGGTGTCGATGGCAACCACTGATCCCCCAGGAACCACCAGGGCTCAGAGGCGAGCCTGGTGGTGCCCCTGGCGAGGTCCGTGGTGGCGTTTGGTGCTGAAAGCCGTGTTCGTCAGGTGGTCGCAGGGTCAGGCCTGCTCGTGTTGTGTAGGCTGCGTGTTTTGGGTTGTTTGTTGCGTATGGTGATATGCGTGAGTGGTTCCAATTGTATCTTACCCAACAATTTTATCCTTATCATCATTGTTGTTATTATCATTATTATTATTATTATTATTATTATTATTATTATTATTATTAATATTATTATTATGGTTACTTACTTATTAATTAGAAAGGTGTGGTAGTATTATGTTGGTACCTTGTTTAGCTTTATGAATACCATTAGTGTTGAGTGATGATATTTTGTTAAGTATTTTAATTATATTGTATTGTGCTATGGTAGCATTACTAGTGTTGCGATATTAATTTAGTAATAATCGATTAAGTGATCATATGCTATATTTAGTAAGTTTATTTTTAGCAAGCCTATTTATAGTAAGTCTATTTTTTTTGGTAAGTCCATATTTAGTAAGTTATAGTTAGTTAATAACATGTGTTGCACGAGTAGAATTTAATATTAAGTAATAATATAGGAACGAAATTCGAGGTGGAATACTACTAGGCGGTGACTGCTTATTTCAGACTTGCTTTTCCAGGTAGGATACACTGACCCTATACTCTATGATGTGTTATGAATGAGTGTTAAATTGTGTGTTATGGATGCTGAACATGATTGATATGAGAATGATATTGGTCGGATTGAGTGTTGTTTATTATTATTGGTACGCGCATTGCATTATTTAATAACATGATGGATTAAGAGTATTGTTGCATTCATGAGCATGACATGTGCATTGGTTACGGATACGAGATGATGATGATAGTATTATTGGGCCCAGGCTAGTTCTGCAGGACTAGACCTGGTGACCTCAGCTGTTATGCTGGTGTTCGGCGACGGCCGATTATAGTCTGCCGGGAGGTTCGGTATGGCTGGGTGTTACGGGTTTGAGATTGAGATTGAGATTGAGATTGAGATTGAGCTCGAGCATATCATGGCATTTGCATATCATTTAACTGTTGCATTATAATTATTGTGTCATCCTACTCAACCGCGAGGTTGACAGTGTATTCGTGTACACCTACGATGATCCGGAATGGGGAGTAGATTCTACAGGTCAGAGACAGATGGATTAGGAGCTTGGGCATGGAGAGAGACATGGCTTGGACCTACTTAGAATTAGATCACATACTTAGATGTTATCAATCGCTTGTACTTTTATTCTTTGCGTAGTAGTTGTAATACCAGAAGTTTAAATTCACTCAGTATTTATATAAAGTACTTTGGTTTGTTTTACCCTGTTTATTCACTACCTCGGACATTCCGAGATGGTAACATCTCCATTTATTGAGAATGTCTTGCTAAAGGCTCTTAAATAAATGGGGGTGTTACAACTAATCCCGTGTTTCATTCCCGTATGAAACATGTTGCACTTGTTTTTCATTTTGTTCGTACGCAGGTTCAAAACGGGTCCCTTCGTGTTGCTCATATAAGTGGAAACGATCAATTTGTTTATATACTCACAAAACCCTTGCTCGTCCTCGCTTTGACACGCTTCTTTCCAAGATCGGACTTTTCGACGGACATTCCGTCTTGTGGGAGAATATCAAGGACCGAAATCGTTCTTGAAAATATTGTGGCGTCTTATCTTTTAGTTATTCTATTCTTTATGTAAATTATTCTACTGTATCATATCTTTCTGATTCCTTCCTAAATAAGTGTATATTGTTCCGTATATCTAGGATTAGGTTATGCATATATTTTGTATAAATACCCCTGTAAACTTAATACAATATAATCAATTACAATCATTCTATAATATTCTCTTATATGGTATTAGAGCCAGTGTGACCGAAAGTCACAGGTTCGAATCCTGGCAATCTCAAACCCCTCAAAAACCACGAAGTGGAAACCCAACCCACGGTATGAGGGAGCCTGTGGAAACTAACCACTTTTCAAGTCCATTGAACATTTGAGTGAGGGAGCGTAATAGGAATATTAATAATAGTTGAGTCTCAACCATCCCATAATACAAATTTTGGAATTAGTTTGTTAAAAAAACTGAAGAATTCAAAAGATTTTGTCCTTTCAACATTATTTGATTTTCAATTTAATGGTGGTAATATGGAAATGTAGAAATGAAATGTAGGAAAAAAGATGGATAACAATGATCCCATTAAAAATACTTTGATAATTAAAAGGAAAATTTGAATATTAAAAAAATGGTTATACATACGGTAACAGAGGTAAAATAACATTGTAGAACATCTTGAATTGATTTAAGGTTATATGTATTTTTTTGAGCATTTTAAAATCTATAGGTTACATTTGTTAATGTTAATGGTGAAATGTAAATATGTAATTTAATATTTATGTATTGTTTTTGAATTACATTATAAAATTATTGCAAAATATTGAAGTGAAAATAGAAAAATGTAAATTTTGGTGGGGAGCGGTCCAATTTTGTGATCGGAATGGGGAGTATGGTGTTTGGAGAGGGCGAGGTGTGTAATATAGATAGGGTCATGCTAAAGATCGTCGACAAATTACTAATTATCGTCGACACATTAACATGAAATACCAATTTTGCCCCCCGCAATCCTCTATATCTACAGCTTCATTTTCGGACTTCAAAACGATATCGGGTTTTTACGAAATTTAAAAACTCGGTTTTCTTTGAAAATACAAAAACTCGGTTTTCCTAGAAAATACAAAATCTCGGTTTAGTGCGTTAACGATTAAAGAACGGTTTTCAACGATGAGCGACAATGACGAGGTTAGTTTACGATTTTAATTTGTTTCAACTTTATGGTTTTAACTTGTTTCAAATTTACGATTTGTAATATTGTAGAACGGATTAGCGTTAGATTCCCGAAGCCGGTTTGAAAAAAAAAAACAAAAAAAAAATATATATAGGGGGACGAAAATAATTTTCGTTCAGTAAGGGTGCCAGACGAAAATTATTTTCGTCCAGTACAGGGTTGGGACGAAAATAATTTTTGTCCAGCACCGGTGCCAGACGAAAATTATTTTCGTCCCAGCCCTGTTCTGGACGGAAATAATTTTCGTCTGGCACCGGTGCTGGACGAAAAATTTCTTTGTCCCATATTTTTTTTTAAATAGAAACCCTAACCCATACCCTAACCCTAACCCCTAAACCGTAATCATAAACGTAATTATCAAACTGTGTGCAGGTTTATGACGATGGAGACGGTGTTGACTACTCTAGTCATTTTACCACCGATAGAGTTTTTTGTTCGACTAGAGATGGGTTTACTTGGGCATTTGAGATAGCACTTAGACTCGGGTTTGGAATAAAAAGAGCGAGCAACAAAAAAGTCGGTCGTCAGACGAGTTTGAGACAAGATTATTTTGTTTGTCGGATGGGTGGACGACCTCCCGTAAATAGTGATGCTGAAACTTTGATAAGGAGTAACACGGGTAGCTCGTGGTGCAATTGCAAATTCAGAATGAAAGTTGTTGAAATAGTAGAAGGTAAGTGGAGGATGGTCATGCTTTTCGGGTTTCATAATCACGGGTAAGGGACGTATAGTGATGGCGATAGATATCACGCACGGTTTGATGAAGATGAGTTGGCTTTCATCGATGCCCAAGTTAGAGCTCACGTTACACCGGCGATTATTAGTGCGGGTTTGCATCAGAGAAATCCTGGGAAGGCTAGACCTAATCGGTGACAATTCTACAATCGTTCTCAGAAAGTAAGGGCCGAGGAAAGAGATGGGAGAAACCCGGCACAACAAATGTTGGCACTCGCGGTTCAGCATAAGTATGTTCATTTTTGGGTTACTGATCCGGAGGAGGAGGAGCTTACCCACGTGTTCATGGCTCATCCAGAATCAGTTAAGATGTTTCAATCATACTATTATGTTGCGTTGATCGATTCTACCTACAAGACAAACTTGTACGGTCTTCCGCTTATTGAGATGGTGGGCGTCACACCGGTTGGGAAGACCTTTGTGATCACTTATGCGATTGTTACTCATGAGTCTGAGGATGGGTATGTTTTGGTTTTAGAGCGATTGAAGTCCCTTCTCAACGACAACGTTCAACCTAATGTAATTGTCACAGATTTCGAACGGGGGTTGTTGAATGCGATTCCGACTGGTTTTTCTGATTCGGATCACTTGTTATGTCTCTGGCATATATATTCGAACGTGGAGACGAAAGCACTCAATATCACGGGCAAGGATAGTTGGGCTAAGTATATAACTAGCAGATTGTTTAAGGCGGTTGTTGAGGCGGAGAACCGAGATTTGTTCGATGCGGCATGGACCGAGTTTGCTAGGCAATTTGCTCCTGTGGCGGCTTATGTTGAGGATCAATGGATCCCGCACGTGGAAAAATGGGCCAAGTACAGAACGAACAAGATTACTCATTTCGGTAACACTACTATATCTCGTGTTGAGTCGGCTCATGCAAATCTGAAGAAGTGGTTGAATAGCGCGAAACTGGCTATTGATAGCATTTGGATACGTTTCCATTCCTTGTTGGAAACGCAACATGTTGAGATCCGACACCGGTTGCAGTTATCGAGATCAGTACGGCTAACGGGTCTTCATCGATTATTTTCCATAATTTCTTGTAAAATATCGAAGGAAGCTATCATTGAATTGCGGGCATAATTTGAAAGAGGTGCCAAGATGTCGGTAGAGGATTTATCGGCCAATTGCGGATGTGTGAAGTCTTCTGCACTGGGGTTGCTATGTGCTTGTTCACTTCATCGCTTAGCTTATAATGGACATCGAGTGCCTCTTGAAGTGTTACATGCATTTTGGAGGAAATTGGAGTATGATGGTTCTGAAGCGATGCCGACTTGTGACGATGCTCGAGTTGAGGAGTTGTTTGATGAAATTAGGAATGCAAACCCCACTATGAGATCTACCATGTTCGATGCCCTTTACTCTCAGTTGCATCCAGACGAGGAGGATGTACGCGAGCCTAGAGTGAACGAGAACCCGAGAGGACGTCCGAAAAAAAGCAACTCGTAGAGAACCGTCCGCCGTTGAGCATGCACGTATTCGGGTCAGCCTTGGTAGAGGTAGAGGTAGGGGGAGGCAGATCTACTACGCCCGATAGTTCGCAACGTAATGGCGCTGCATTCACTACACCCTCTCGTTCTACTCCGAAGGGAGTCGGTACTCCGTCGACAGCCCCCCGTTCCACTCCGAAGAGAGTCGGTACTCCGTCGACAGCCCCCCGTTCCACTCCGAAGGGATTCGGTACTCCGTCATCGGGTTTCGGTACTCCATCATCTACTGCGACTACGAGTTCAGGGAGTTTCAGTGCATCACATTGTGCAACTTTAAAGGCGAATTACACCGTCGGTCAACCGAGGTACTGTCCTTATCTTCAGTTTCTGCCTCCATGGTTTCCACAGTATCTAGAAGCGTGGTTTGATCCTTCTCCAGATGGTCACTGTGGTTATCGAGTTATATCACATGCTTTACGGGGTGAAGGAGGTCATTTCACGATGGCTAGAAGAGATCTGCTCTGAGAGATATGTAGTTGGGACACGTACCGTGTTGCTGTTTATGGACAGAACAGATTTGAGTCCATAGATGTTGGTAGAGTTACATTTATGGATCAGGTACCGTGCGGGAGGGCTCATTGGATGGACACTTTCGATCTATATGGATACGCTACGATGTATAACTGGGTGATATGCTGTATTTCTTCCGCGGATGATCTAGAGGGGCGGCGACATTGGGGCGGTAGTTTCACTTTCATGCCTTTACGAGCCTATATCGGAGTACGTGCCCGACACTGGGTATCATCAATGTCCGATGGTGGATCTGGTCTAAACATAGGGAAGTACTCATAGATCCAAGACTGTAACAAAGTCATGCAACCACCAATAGTCTTCACACCAGCCCGTGAAGCTATACCCAACTGCCGGTACATAAAGGCTAGCGTACCGCCTCATCAAGCAAAATGACGTACATCACTAGGATCACGCAATAAGGGTAACAGCTGCGGACGTAACCTATCGCCTGATTTGTCGACGAAAAGTGTCGACCCCAAAACCACATTGAAGAACCCCTGAGAGGCAACAAAGTCACAACTCCTCCTCACCATCTCCAAAGTCGAGTCCACCAACAGACCCCCACTCTTGTAAATAGGGACCCTCTTATGAGGATCCAAGGGCCCCCTAAGGTCTTCCACTGACTTCGAAAAGAAGCAACAAGCATGCATAACAGGATCCGCCAACGTCCCATCATCATTATTAACCCGACAACTTTGACCATCTACCCGAACACCTAAGATGTGCGCAACATCATGAAGGAGTATGCTGATCTCCCCAAAAAGCATGTGGAAGCTGTTGGTGTCGGGTTGCCATCTCTCAACGAAAGCAGAAATAAGCGGCATGTTAAAATGCTCGGTCATGGAACCTACAAGGTGAGCAAGACCACTCTCGTCATACATAGACTGAACGGTCGGAGATAGTCGCCATTTACTCAACACCTTCAGCTTACCAAATCGGTGGTAACCCGTCAACACTGGTCGACCTACATCGTTAGGAGTCGCCCATAACTGGTTGGCGATGTGTCCCCCCAAAGCTAGGAATCACGCTACCAACCGTTGGGCCTCCAGGAACAGGAACGGTAACCACCCAAGAATTATCCTTAGCGGACTTCTTCTTCTTCGGAGCCGCTACACTACTAGAACCCTCCTCACCCGCCCAACGCCCGTCATCCCGTCTACGGGTACCCCTCCTCACCCGCTCCTCAGCCCCAACCCACACCTCAGCCCTCTCCTCAACCCGCTCCTCAACCTGCTCCTCAGAACCATGACCTACCGACTCGTCGGCTAAAAACTCAGCAGCAGCAGCCAAATCCTCTTGCTCAAACCGTAACTGTTTTCCAGCCCGTGCTGATGCTGTCACCTTTCGAACTCTAACATTTCTGTCATTTCCTCGTCCAGCCATCTATTCACAAAATTACAAATACAAATAAAATAATAACAAGGCAAGACTACATAAGGGGAGTAATTGTTTTTGTTTTTACGCTACTAAAACAAGACGGAAAAAATAAAAACAATTTTCTAACGAATAAAAATTATACGATACTAAAACAAAATAATTTTATAAATAAAAATAAATCGATTATTAATTTAAAATAATTAAACATTTTAGAATAAAAATTATTTGTTTTTACGTTAACAAAGCAAGATGGAATGGGAAAAAATTTTAAAAAAAAATTAATAAAATGGGACGAATAGGTCCCGGACGAAAATCCCCCCCCCCCCCCGCGACGAGATTTATTTTCGTCCAAACCCCCCAGACGAGATTTTTTTTGTCCAACCCCCCAGACGTGATTTTTTTTCGTCCCAACCCCCCAGACGAGATATTTTTTCGTCCCAAAGCCCCCCAGACGAATTTTTTTTTCGTCCCCTACCAGGTACAGACGGAATTGTTCTTCGTCCAGTTTTTTTTTTTTTTTTTTTTTTTTTTTCCAAGCGTTTTTTCGCAAAAATTCAACACAAAACCGGGTAAAAAATAACTACAAATCCAACAATCAAACTACAATTCAATCCTAATTCCGTAAAAAATTAAGACATCTATCCTAATTCCGTTTCTAATCTATCAAAATAACAAGAAAACAACATATAAACAAAACTACGAAGTAAAGAATACATACCGTGTTCAAGTTTCGAATTTGAGACGGAAAAATTATTGTTGAAAAAATACGGTTTTTGAATTTGAATTTGAATTTTGTTAGATGAAGAATGAAAATTGAGTTAGTTTTCTTTGAATATAAAGGAAAAAAAAGGGGATGGGAGGGGTAGTTTAGGTAGTTCATTAAAATGTGTCGACGATAATTAGTAATTTATCGACGACGTACAGTAGGTTGGTACAATATAGGGATGTTAGATTGTTAGGGGTTCGAGTCACACCCATATTTGTATTTGTAGTTTATTAAAATGAAAAAGAAAGGGAGTAGAGAATGGATTGGAGATTTGGAGGGGAGGAGTGAGGAGTAGTCGTGTTTTGAATAAGAAAAAGAATAAGAAAGGGGTTGGCGACTTGACTTTGTAATTGCCTATTTGCGTATTGCCTAATTGGTAATTGAAGGCGTCTGTCTACAGGTGGGTGTTTTCCAGGAAACATCCCAAATCCAACACTTTCCCTCCTCCCCCCTCCCTTTGTCTTCTATCTTTCCCTTGTTCATTTCCTGAATTCCTCACATCTTCAATTCAATTCAATTCAATTCAATTCAATTCAATACAATACACCTTGGATCTCATTTCATTTCATTTCTATTCTATCAAATTATATTATATATATATCCCGTACTGATCAAACCCCAAACCCACGTCCCCTCCCCTCCTAGGAAGAATAAGGAATTCAGAAGTTGGTTCAAAGTGGGCATGATTCATCAAACAGATTAATACATACATCCATACATCAATCAATCACTAAATGAAAGGAGTGACGGCGGCGGTGTTAGGAAACACTAATACCATCATCAGATTGAAGATGGAGCATCCTATTACAAGTCAACTTAGTACTACTACTAATAATAATACCAGCACCACTTCTAGTACTACTACCAGTAGGTGGTTAGGTTATCTCTATTTCTTTCGAGGTGGAGGTGGAGGTGGAGGTGGAGGTGCCGGTGTCGGAACTCATGGGGGTTTTGTCTTCTTTATGGCTGTCATGCTTGTCTTGGCCTCTATTGCCTCTCTATATGTTTACCTTGTCTTTACTCCTTTTCTGCGTACGCCAATGTCCGCTGCCTCTGCCTCTTGCCAGGAGGATAATGAGGGATCCTGGTCTATTGGTCTTTTCTTTGGCAACTCCCCCTTCTCCCTCCGCCCCATTGACTCCGTATGTTCTTTCTTTCTTTCTTTCTTTTACAATCCATTATGATCCACTCGCTAAATTTATTGCCATTTTACTGCTTCGTCTCATTAATATTATTGTTGAATTAATGAATTCATGAATCTTGCCTCCCTGCTTCAGATGGATGTCTGGAATAACGGGACTGCTGCGTGGCCCGTTGCCAACCCGCTCATCACCTGTGCCACTGCTTCTTTACTGCCTGCTTACCCCAGCAATTTTGTTGCCGATCCTTTCCTTTACATCCAAGTACGTCTTTCTTTTTGTAATAATTAATCACCATTTCTTCTTTGCGCTCTGCATATAGTTAGTTATGCATAAATCTGGATTAGTTTCTCGCCATGTGATGCCCGCAAAGCTTAATCATCACTTTCTAGATCCTGTATAGCTAGCTACCTGCCTTTTTTAACAAAAAAAAAACACAAAGAAATAAAAAGGAATCCCTTCTAACAGCCTGTTACTCACTTACTGCAACTCCCTTGTTGGTTAACAGCCTTCATTTGTGTCTACTACGTCTGTCAGAAGCTGGCCCAACCAACACCATATACTACTTTTAGGTTCTTTAACTCATCATTCTTGGTCCGTTACCTGAGATTGCCAAATTTATCGTTATTCTCAGGATTGACCATGTTCCTGTCAGACCAAAAACGTGCAAAACTATGTATTTAAATTATTAATATTGCTGTACATCACACAGTTGGCTTCACCACCACCATCTTTTAATTATTATTAGTTAATTGCTTCAATGTCTTAAAGCTTTTAAAACGCTCAATAATGCACCGATTTCATTTATATTATTAAGTTTATAACAAATTGACTATGAAATTGCTTTAGTAAAATATTAATTAAAGTATTCTTTAAGCTTTGAACCAGCTTATTCAAAACGGACAGAATGAGAGTGAATGTTCCCTTTTAAATAAAATAATTTGTGCCTGTAAATATTTAGAATTTAACAAGCTGAAATGAACTCTAAATTGGACTGAGTTTGTTTTTACTCTCATAGAGTCCTAGGAGACTGACTTTTGTTATGGAGGTTTTCATGAAAATGAGTATTTCTAGGCCTTCAAGTGCCTAATATTCTGTATAATCTGTGTCGCTTGTGGGATTTCTTCTTTGGCTATTCATGAATTTTGATCCTCCTTGAAGGCTAATTGTTTTTTTACTATCTGTCTATGTTTCCATATTTCCAATGGAGCCAAATACTCATTAGTCTTTGGTTATGGATTATAATGGAATAAATCATTATGGCTCACTAAAGTGGCTGCTCTTCTTTCTTTTGTGAAGTAGCGGTCCTTCAATGGAGTTCTCGATGCAATTTTCATCTTGGGTAATTCGGAAGCAACCTCTTTGGGTTGCTAACACAGGGATAAGGCTGCGTAGATCCGAAACCCCCCTGTCCCGCAATTTGCAGAGGCACTGGGTTAATATTGTTGTTGTTATCCGTCTATGATAGCTGAATGTCGTATGTCTTGCAGCACCATTCATGTGGAAGCCTTTTAAGTTTCCGGCCTGATATCAATTTTCTTGCATTTGTCAAAATATTTATATTCTCCTTATTGCATGTCAGCTGGAATTAGACATAATCCTACCATTTAGAAGATAACAACTTGACAAGGACACAAGGTGGCTGCTGTTAAACTATTTATTGGCCATTGTGTGCAAACCCTATATTTGAAATGGGAGTTACAGTGTTACAGTATTCTTAGTGCCTATGACAGTTTGGCCAGATATAGCCAGGCGTAGGAATCTGACGCCTTTTATCAGATCTGTGTTTCTTATCATTGTGGCAGTTCTGTGTGATGAACAGTGTATGCTTATCCTAGATAAGTCTGCTACTGTTGCTTTATATTTGCGTGGTCAGATTCACTTCTTGTTCAGTACAGACACTTAGTAATTGCATTGCACGCCCTTGCATTGTTGTTAGAATGCAATTGATAAAGGAACTGGCACAGCACTTGTATGACAATTTTAATTCTGTGATACAGGATGACGTGTATTACATGTTCTATGAGACGAAAAATTCAGCAACTATGCAAGGAGACATTGGGGTTTCAAAAAGCATTGACAAGGGAGCTACATGGAAACAAGTGGGTATAGCATTGGATGAAGAATGGCATCTTTCTTACCCATATGTCTTTAATTACAATGGCGAGGTAGAAATTCATTGGCTATAGTATACGTGTTCAGCTCGGTATACCAAAAATGACTATTGATTATTATGTATTTATCTTAAATTAGTTTCTTTTGCTGTTCCCTTAAGAACTTAACAAATTTAAAATCGTAGATTCACAAACAACAGATATAATGCTTACTAGGAAAATGGGATCATTTTTTGGTGAAAAAATTTAACAATTATGGTAAATTTATGTGTAACATGCACTTGTTGAATCTGTGCTGTGATTTATTTTTATCTTGCTTTACATGACAACTGTCAACCTTTTGGCTCGAAAGGCCTTTTCATCAATTTGTAATTAATTTCCATGTCAACTTTTATTTTTTTTAAAAACAATTCCGCATTGGTTGGACATTCTCATCCCTATTTGTATAGTGAGTCAGCGTCGACCTTTCTTTCTCTTAATGTAGCCCGTCATTAGTTGTTTCAAATGATGAATGATTCATGTGAACTAGCCTCAAAACATTGTGGAACTGACCTGTCATTAAGGCTTTGTTGTTGGTGTAGGAAAAAAAACTGACCTGTCATTAAGGCTTTGTTGTTGTTGACTCAAATTGTTCCTTGATGTTATTACACAGAAACCGTTCATGAGCATTGGGTCTTTATAAGCTTGAATTAGATGAAATCATGAAACCTATACAATTACTATTTTTATGAGAACTTGTATGACAGCCACCTGTCTTCTTGACAGATTTATATGCTGCCTGAGAGTAGTGAGAAAGGAGAATTTCGTCTTTACAAGGCTATTAACTTTCCAATGCAATGGAAACTTGAAAAAGTGCTTATGAATAAGCCACTTGTTGATGCTGTTCTTATCAAGCATGAGACCAAATATTGGATTTTTGGATCTGACCACAGTGGTTTCGGTGCTCGAAAAAATGGGCATCTCGAAATATGGTTCAGTGTCTCACCTTTTGGGCCATGGATACCTCATAAGAAAAATCCTATCCACAATGTTGATAAGAGCCTTGGAGCTCGCAATGGAGGCAGACCGTTTGTTTATGCTGGAAGCCTTTATCGGGTGGGGCAGGACTGTGGAGAGACATATGGAAGCAAGATCCGTACGTTTAAGGTCGAAGTGCTTACGGAGGACGAATACAAGGAGATTGAGGTGCCTTCTGGGTTCCAGGAATCGAAAAAGGGCCGCAATGCCTGGAACGGAATTCGCTATCATCACCTTGATGTGCAGCAGCTCAGTTCTGGGGAGTGGATTGGGGTTATGGATGGAGACCGTGTGCCTTCGGGTGACTCAGTCAGCCGGTTTGTTCTTGGGTGTGTTTCTATCTTAGCTGTTGCACTGCTTGTCGTATTATTGGGGGTTCTTTTGGGAGCAGTGAAGTGTTTTATCCCACTCAACTGGTGTCCGCATAACTTGAGAAAGAGAAGTGATACTATACTAGCATGGGAGAGGCCAAATACGTTGTCTACAAAACTTAGGTGGATGTGTACTCGGTTGAACAGATTCCCTACTTTTCTACGGGCTTGGGTTAGACCTAATCATTGCACAGGCAAAGCGGTTCTTCTCTTAATTTGTATATCAGGAGTGGCTTTGATGTGCAATGGGATCACATACATGTATGGGGGAAATGGGGCGGAACCAGCCTACCCCGTGGAAGGTCAGTTTTCGCAGTTTACTTTGTTAACAATGACGTATGATGCCAGATTGTGGAACTTGAAGATGTACATCAAGCACTACTCGAGGTGTTCTTCAGTCAGAGAAATTATAGTGGTGTGGAACAAAGGACAAGCTCCTGAAGAGAGTGAATTTGATTCAGCTGTCCCTGTCAGAATTAGAGTGGAGAAGTTGAACTCACTTAATAATAGGTTCAAGATGGATCCCTTGATAAAGACTCGTGCTGTTCTGGAGCTTGATGATGATATTATGATGAAATGTGATGACATAGAGCGTGGATTCAAAGTATGGCGAGATCATCCAGATAGGTTAGTGGGATTCTACCCACGACTTGTAGGTGGAAAGCCGCTTAAGTATCGGGCTGAGAAGTATGCTCGACGAAGGAAAGGGTATAACATGATTTTGACTGGGGCAGCTTTCATGGATGCGCAACTTGCTTTTGAGAGGTACTGGAGCATGGATGCCAAGGTGGGAAGAACAGTGGTAGATGAACTGTTTAACTGCGAAGATGTTCTGCTAAATTACTTGTATGCAAATGCGAGCAGGAGTGCAACAGTTGAATATGTGAGGCCAGCTTGGGCAATTGATACTTCCAAGTTTTCAAGTGTTGCTATCAGTCGCAACACTGATACTCACTACCAGAAAAGGAGTGAATGTCTATCAAAGTTTTCAGATCTCTATGGAAGTTTGTCTGACCGGAAGTCTGAATTTGATAAGCGCAAAGACGGCTGGGATGTATAGTGTATCTGAAAGAATGTTTTTGGTTGGAAAAGCAAGAAAAGACTCACATGATTTGATAGATTAGCAGGCAAGTGTAAATGAACTTGATAGCTTGGCAGCCGAAGTGTATATCAACTTTTACCAGTGTCAGTGTAGATTCCATTGTATCGGTGTTGATCCATTTTAGTTTTTTACTTTCTATTATTTCGTCCCCTTGATTTGTAGCATCTCCACCAACAACAGTATTGGTGGATCTGTAATTTCCTCCAAATAGTGAGAAAATGAAAGAAAACCGAAAAAGAGAGAAAAAGAATAGACATTCATTAGTTTGTTTGGTTCTGGATAAATGGAGTAATTTAGTTTATACAATTTAACCTATAGCCAGTGATTTGCAAATGGGCAAATCAATAATCGATTCAATTCAATTCCAACTTGTATAGTTTTTTTTTTTGTTTTTTTTTTTTTTTTTTTTTTTTTTTGTTTTTGACAACCGTAAAAGAATTATTACATCAAAGCTAGACGAGCTACATTGTGAGCTCGCTTATTTAAATTTCTAGGAATATAACTAACACATAAACAATGAAAAGACGTTGCGATGCCCCAGATATCATCGATGATCCATCTCGTTTGATGGTGACACCTTTCCACGCCTGCAATTTGCTTAATAAGCTGCAAACAATCAGATAAAACACTAAGGTGCAAAATATTCAAATTCTTAGCCCCTTTTATAGCTTCCAGCACGCCTCTAGTCTCTGCTTGCAAGGCTGATTCAGCATAAATAACCATGTATTCCTCAGTCATCACGACCCCTTGACTATCATACAACACCCAACCGACCGATGCGTGGTCCCTTCGGTGCCAAGCCGCATCCACCTTAACCCTGTGCAGACCTTCGTGATGCTTCTGACCAACCATAAAAAACGGAACCGAGTCCCTTAACTCATTATTTTCCCCAATTAGCTCTCCAGACACTCCGTTTCTTTCCATCTCATTAAACCTAGCATGCTTCTTAGATTTCCAAGCTATATTAATAAGATTTTGAGCCCTTTGGTAGAAAACTGATGGAAAAAAATTTCTCCATGAAAAATCTTATTATTCCCTGTGATCCAGATCTGCCAGATAATTGCCAAGAAAGTAATTACCATCATCTTCCCATCCTCATGTTTCCTAAAAAATTCTATCCAATTGACAACCCAAACACCGGCTTCAATACTTTCAGTTCCTACACAGTTTAACCCCAAAGTTGACCCTTTCCATATATGTCTAACAACCTCACAATCCTTAAACAAATGATTCAAGGTCTCATTCATCCCAGTATCACAGAAACAACATGATGTATTAACATTGATAACTCGCTTCAGCAATTCCTCCCCCACTGATAAGGATCCTTTGTTCATAAGAGTTTAAATCATTTTATTGTCCTTTACTTTGATAAAAAAAAAATTAGAGTTAAAAACAATGGGCAAATACCACTTTTCGGCTAATAAAGTTGACATGTGAACCTGTACTTAATATTGGAAGGAAACCATGCCTTTTTTGTCAAAAGTAAGTTATTTTTAGAAGATGGAAGTTGGAATAGGCTTTACAAGTATTGGAAAGCGCCAATCGTCCAAGTGAAAAGCTACTTGAGGTGCGCACAATGGAGAAAGGAAGCTAAGCAAGCAAGGAAGAGCTTCAATTTGTTAGTGCCTTCTTTGAAGAGTCATATCTCGCGTTCTACAACAGATAATCAGGTGATTCTAATTGGAGATGAACGCTTGTCCTCTTAGCTTTCCAATTCTACCAAAAAAGCTTCATTTTCACGAGTAACGAAAAAATGGCAGCCGTTTGAAGTTCAGTGCGCAGTGCAGGAATTACGCGCTGAGAAGCACTCGATCGAGTACTCTTTCTATTCGATCGAGGGCTTCTTTGCTCGATCGAGTAATTGCCAGATGGGAAGTCCTCGATCGAGTCCTTTCTTTACTCGATCGAGAGGATTTTTGAGATTTTTACTCGATCCAGTGAAATTGGAACTCGATCGAGCACTTCATTTACGGGTTTCGGATTCCGTAGTTTTGTTTTTAGGTTAGATTAGTAGTATAACCTAATTTCTCTATATAAAGGGACTTGGTTAAAGTACTAAGCATCAACTCTTACTTTAGAATTTTGTTTTTACTTTTTACACTGTTGATGTAGATAGGAGACGGAGGAAACTCCGTTCTCCTTGCCCTTCGCATTTTCAGATCTGTAATCTCTTCTTTCATGTTATTCGATAATCCTTGATCTAGTTTCTTTTCCTCTTTGTTTCTTTCATGCTTTACTTTTTTCTCGTTATGCGTAGGTAGCTTAGCTTCTTTTGCTAAGACTTAGGGATTCGTAATTTTGAAAGGATAGTAATCATTTTATGTGGATTATACTCATATGATCTTTGTTGTAAATTGCTAAATTTAATAGCGGCTAGTTTCTTGAGTCGGCGCATTTGACTAGTTTATTCGGTAAACCTTGATTTTGGACCGAAAGGTTGGAAAGGGTGAGACCTGTGGTAACACATTAGGACCGTAGTGAGGGCGAAAGCTAAGCTATTGTTGTTTTAGGGTGAATGGAGATCGAAAGGAGATATTCGATACCCCTTAGTTCATGTTTAAATCGTTTAACCCGAAACATTTATTACTAGACTTGATTGATTACGGTGAACCGGATGTCTTAACTATTTTCTTTTCCTTGTTGTATCTTTATTTCTCTTACCTTTTTTCCTTCTTTGCCTGTAATTTAGATAACTAAAACCTAAAATACCCCCTTGTGGCCGATAAGCGAACCTTAGAACAGATATGTTGCCTCCCTGTGGAATCTACCCGACTTCCCTAGCTATATTATTTTAGGCCAGTTGGTTTATCTTTGATAGGTATACGACACCCCCGTCAAATTTTGGCGCCGTTGCCGGGGAGGCAATTGCCCTATCTGTGTTTTTGTTTCGTTTATTTCTTTTTGTCTCAGGGAATTTTATTCCCTGAGGCAGTTTTTATTTTCTTCTTTAGTGTTGTTTTGATAGGTCCTACAGGTCCTATCAGCGGTACTTCAGGAAAGACCACCTATGTTCCGTTCACTGGAGCCCCAAGTGTTATTTGTGAGAGATGTGGTATTGTGGGACACGATGCAGTTTACTGTTTTGCAGCTAGTGGCCAAGTTTATGCTTATCAACAGTATAAGCAAAGTCACCATGCTCCGATCCGCCCCCCGGTTATACACCACCAAATCTGTGCTATCAACGAGGCTTTCATGAGCCCTCCTACCATTTTTCACCACCAAAAAAACAAAACCCCCCTCCGGCTGCCTTCCATGAAGAGATGGATGACTTGAAGTCGTTAATAGCGACACTTGCTCTCCAATCACAACAAGCTGAAGAATCGATTAACGCTTCTATCATGGGTCATATGCATAAAATAGCTCAAGTAACAACCGAGCTAGAGGATGATATGCATGACTCAGATTTCGAGGAAGTCTTCAACGTTGCTGCATATGACCAGTTCGATAACAAAAGCCTATATATTCAGTCAAACGATTCAATGGAGGAAGAAGTCGATCGAGCATGTCACATAGATCGATCGGAAATTTTTTATGAGGATTTGATTCGATCGAGTGACCGGGTTACTCGATCGAGTGGTTTTGTTGAAGATGGAACTCGATCGAGAGTTGATTTTACTAGTTTGAGTGATGATGGTGAAGAAAGACCTCGATGGAGTGAGTTTGTTACTCGATCGAACACGGTGAGTACGAATAGTGATGTTTTGGCACCTGATTCTGTCCCGGCTAGCGATGAGAAACTAAGTGAAGATCATTCCTCTTCAGTAGAAGGTACTATCATTCCTTTTGCTGATTTTGGTACGATTTACCGTATGCCTTCCGTTAAATCTTATACTGCTGTTGATTTAACGCCTCCGCCCCATTTTGACAGCAAGTTGGAGAAACATCGTATTATTTCTTCTTGCACAGGTCTAGAGAGGTTGAAGGACCCAGGAAGGGGATCTGAATATTATATCCCGCCTAAGAAAAAAGTGCGGAAAAAAGTTGATGGAAGTGCGTTGTATGCTGTGATAAGTCGTTGCCCTGATGTTGCTGTTGGGAAATGTGTCCTCAACAATAGTGCGATCACGTAATTAAATCTCATGACGAGAATACGCAAGGGATGATACGAATTATATTAGTCAACTGACCAACATTAATCGGTAATGATTGGCTAGCTAGAGTTTGACATTACTGTCGTATGACGGTGGTGGTCAGTTGATCCCTTTAGGTCACACCTTTAGGACAATTCCCTTAATTGATAAAGTGATCAAATGTATATTGATACGATTTGATCATATTCCTTAAACTCGTATACCGAGAAATCAGAGGTTAAATCTTATTGTAAGATTTATGTTTAAAATTGAAACGTGTCAATTATTAAACAATATACGATATTTTATAATATCGTAATTAGAATGAATCGGGTTATAATTAATACAAAGGTTGTAAATCGTATTGACGATAAATTTTATATTTGTAATTTCGAATTACTTGTCAATTGATAAATATGATTTATTTAATTATATACAATATTTATACGATAAATATTTATATGTTTTAAATTGAGATAATTGTGTTTTATTACTATGTGACATATAAGATGTCACATAATATACAATTTTACAATTGACAACTTTATAAAATAAGGTCCATTTTAAGGTGGGTGGCCGGTTATTATGGGTTGGTTAAGGGATGATTATGGGTGTTAATTGCTCATGAAACATAATCATTTAAAGTGTCTTGAAAGACTACCTATAGCCACCCTAAGAGCCTTGAGAAGAGAAGTTGTTCCCTTGTTGCTCTTCCCTATGGCCGGCCTCACCCAACCCAATGCCCAACCTACTTAAATATTGTAGTAAGCTTACAATATGATTCATTCCAATCCTTTGGCAAATTTTCTAAGTAAGAAAACATCCAACAAAACCTCTCAAATTATTATAGAGATAATAATATTTATACTATAATAGTGATATATAGTATTTTGATTAATATTTCTAATAAGATTAGCATATTGTTTAAGGAAAATCCGATTCTTTTACTAGCTTGTTCAAAAGTCTCGGTTTGTTAAGGGGTTGTCTTGGTGCATCACAAAGGAGGTATTCTTGTTGAATACTTGGAGGATCATCCTTGCTATTATTCGGACCGAATGTAAGGGCTCGAAATCTCTCCTATTTCCGCATAAATTAAGCATGCATAAGATCTAAATCATGTTAATTAAAATGTTAATTATAAGATTATATTTAGTATGACTAAAAGTATTAGATTATAAGATAATTTAAACCCAAGAATTGGTATCAGAGCCAGGTTGTTTGCATATTTTCCGTTTACGTTTTTACGGAGTTATTAGGATAACAAAATAAAATTTGGAATTTCGTTTAATATATGATATGGCCGAAATTATTTAAGCATGAATACCTACTGTTTCTAAAATGTTTTTAGAATATTTGGAATATATTTTGCATATATATTGTTCATTGGTATATTTATTTTCGGTTTTATTAGTTTTTAATGGTTAAAAATTGTTTATTTTGGGAAAAATAGTTAAAATCATCTTTTGGCCGAGATTTTTCAGTATGTTTTCACATGTATATCCTATGTTATGAATATGAATCTTCGTAAATTATGGACTTATAATACATGGGATATGAATTTTAAAGGTTAAATTGCAATATGAGTATGTCACATGCAATATTTAAAATGTATGCTAAAGGTTCCAGAAGTTTATCTCATATATTGCATTATTATAGATATTTATTGTAAAAATCGGGTAATTAGTGACATTATTTCGACTTTAATAGTTTAAGTTGGAATTTGGCCATAAAAATTTAACACGATGTCATATATATTATTTCTAGCATGTATAAAAATTCCGAGATTTTTATCTTATTTTATGCTTGAGAAATAATTTTAAAGGTTAAAATCGTACGATATATGACGAAAATCGTTAAAATTTGCAATAGTTGTTAAAATGGCCGGAAAATTTAACCCATATTAATCATATATGATATGTTCATCACTAAATTATTCTTGGGAGCCAAAAGTTTCTGTTTTGATTTAATTTTAATTGTTAAAAAGTTGCATTTAAAATTGAATAATAAGAGTCATATAATTAAATATTTCGGCTCATTGGGCAGTGTTTCATTTAATTAAAGTTCTGAAATTTTAAGAACATTCTAGATTTTTCAAAATTTGAATTTTGAAATTTTCGAAATTTTTATGACTCTTTTTTATTTTTATATTATTTTCCCGTAAAACCGAGTTAATACCGAACAATATTATTATAATAAGTTAAATCATGTTCAAAGTTTGTGTAAGACTAAATTTTGAAACCTAAAAGAGTTGGGATGATTAACTTAAGAGTGAATTCCGATTCACATTATGCATAGTGTTGTTAAACGTTAAAACACGCAATTCCATAAAACCGAGGTATACGATAACTATTTAAATAATTGATATTTAATAGGACGATTTGGCTTAGGGTTTGCATGATAGTTCATATATTCATAAGCATTGCATATTTTATTATGAATGTCATGATTTATTTACGTAATTTTGGGAATTATGTAATTTACTTAGTATGGCCTTAGTTTTTAAATCGGTATTTCCCGTAATGTAAGGGGTTACCGATTCGGTTGTAATTTTGTGATCTCGTATCACCCAATTGTAATTTATTTCTATTTTATAATGTATAAAGTAGACTAGAAAAGTTGTAATTTTTGTAAATTCCGGAGAGCCTTGAAGACGGTGCCATTCGGAAAGGAGTTCCGACGAAGACGATGTTTACCTCGAAGTGCGTGCCTCGTGAAGTTCAAGGGACCAAAGGAATTGGTTTCCGAATTTGTACTTTTATTATTTCTTTTCTAGGAAAGGCCATATTAGGGTTTATTTTTATGCTTTTATTTTGCTTTTTTATATGTTTGCATGCATAGCCAAATCGTCATATATCGTCTCATGCATTTTTCGAGTTAGTCGACCTAGTCATTATTTTATCCATAATTCACCGACTTAGTTCACTTAAACGGAGATAGATAATAAAATTTGACTAGATCTCTTACATATAAATATTGAGACTTAGCCTTACCAAAAAGTATGGACCCATGAATCCCTTCTTCACAAGAACGTAGGCTCGGCTATACCGGGGTACTAAAATTGTCACGTTGGGTAAGTGGGGTAATAAAGATTACACCTTGAAATTTGGTCGATCTCAACGAAAGTATTCGTAACCGTAGTTGCAATAAGTTCGGGCTAAAGACGATTTTTAGAAAATTGTCGACCGAGAGTTCTAAGGTAGAACCGATTAAGAGGTTAATCCACCAAATTATACGAATAAGGGAAGAATCGGCTATACCGTGCCCGGATTAGTATTGGTTTGGGTCTCGGGATTGTTTACTTAATTGGGTAAGAGATCATTAAGTAAATAACTAAACTTGTTTAAATTTAAATTTATTTACGAGTTTTTGAAAATGACGTTGCTTTAATTCCTTCATTTTATTGTAGTTTTATTTTCAACATCATCAATGGCAATCAACGCTCCACCTCTCACTAACGTTTCATGGCTTCGATCCTTTATGGATCGTTGCAAACTCGATAAGCATGGTTCCAATTTTAAGGATTGGGATGCGCAATTACTTTTGGCCGCTCAAGGTGACGATAAGACTCGTTACCTATCCGAAGCCGCTCCTCCCGCTCCGACCGCTCGTTCATCGGTCCAAACTCGTGAGGCCTATGAAGCCTACATGAAAGAGTCCTCCGCTCTTAAAAATGTGCTCATCTTCTCCATGGAGCCGGATCTCCAAAGAAGTATGATCAAGTTGACCACATCGTATGAGATATACACCAAGCTTGCGACAATATTTTCGCAAACTCCAAGGGTGATACAATATGAGGCGGCTTCCGCCTTATTCGACATTAGCTTGAAGGAATGGCAAAAGATAAGCCCTCATGTGCTCAAACTCGTCGAGCTAGCGGAAACTCTTAAAGTGCAAGGGGTTGATGTTCCCGACTCTCTCATCATTGACCGAGTTCTTCACTCGCTCAATAAGGTGAAATCGTATGCTCAATTCCGGGTGAATTTTAATATGCGAAATCAAGAGACCACATTGGACGAATTGCATAAGATGCTCGTCCAAGCCGAGAGGGATATGGGACTTCATGAAAGTTCCACTAAATATGTTTTAAACATCGAAAAGAAAGGGAAAACGAGCTTCAAGAAGAATGCCTTCAAAGGCAAGGGCAAGAAAACGTTCAAGCCCAAAGCGACCAAAGAAAAGACCTTTACGAAAGGCGCTTCCACCTCATCTTCGAAATCCGAAGACAAGTGCCATTATTGCACAAGGATAGGGCATTGGAAGCGTAATTGCCCCAAATACTTAAGCGATCTCAAAAATGGGAAGGCAACCGCCGTAGGTAATAATTCTCGTTTAAATTCATGTCATTTATCAACTTATGTATAGTGATACAAACTTGTTGATATTTACCCTTTTTAATTGTTTTAAAGGGCCACCTTCTAATGATAAGGGCAAGGAGAAGGAAGCATGAAGTTCCTTACTTGGATGGCTATGGTAGCATCCAATTGATCGACAATCAGTCGGGAGTAACTAGATGCTCTCCCAGTCATGTTTACAACAATTGAATGTAACCAACAATCAATAACAATTGAAATGCAAAACAAGTAAACATGTGAGATCATCTATACTCATGAAAGTCCAAACAAACTTACCATCATTTGAAGATATAATACGGCAATCATGTGAGGATATAAACATGACATGAAATGAAAGCAAACTTACCATACCATGATATTCTCAACACCAGACCAAAGAACCAAACAAACCTAGACCATACGCGACCACTAGACCATGGACACTGTAACACCCCCATTTACCGAGGAGCCTGAACTAGGACTTCCAGAGTAAATAGGACTGTTACCATCCTGGATAACCAGGGTAGTAGATATACATAGTGAAAGAAACGCAGTACTTTAAATGTAAATGGTTAAACTGAAACTATTACAAGCCATAGTCCAAAGGACTTCCAAAACAACTGAAATAAGTAAATGTCCAACTACAAAAAAAAAAACAAGACTAGGTGATCTAGAAGCTAGGTAGGTCTAGTCCATGTCTCCCTTCCATGCCCAGTCCTAGTCCCGCTGTCTCTGACCTGAAAGATCTACTCCCCATTTCGGATCATCGTAGGTGAACACGAATACACTGTCAACCTAGCGGTTGAGTAGGATAACACAATAATAAACAATGCAAACAAACAGTATATGCAATTGATCATGCTATGCTCGAGCTCATTCCCATTCTCATTCTCATTCTCAAACCCGTGACTCCCAGCCATACTGAACCTCCCGGCAGACTATACTCGGCCGTCGCCGAACACCAGCTTAACAGCTGAGGTCACCAGGTCTAGCCCTGCAGAGCTAGCCTGGGCCCAATAATATCTCATCATCATCTCAATCTGTAACCGTACTCATGCCATGCTTATGAATGCAAAAATAAAGAACCAACACTGTATATGCATCTCAACAATAATCATACTTGCACCCATAGCATCCAATCCACATACAAACATAACACAATACAAAAGTAGTTCCAGTGTAACCTACCTGTATAGCAAGTCTACAAATAAGCGACACCGTCTAGAAATACTCCACTTCAAATTCAGTTCCTATACACATTGCTTAAAGTTAACTTCTATTCTTACCAAAGACTATCAAATTAATCATATGTATGTATATATACTTCTAATAATTCCTTTTATATTCACATATTTACATATAATCATGAACATGCCCATATCGACACATTTATCATTAACTAGTTACAATTAACGATTACACTTAACAATTGTAAGACATTATACAATGTCCACCATCCATAACCATAATATTAATAATATCATATTAGCTTAAACCTTACATTACTTTGATATTACACTTTCAACAATAATTAACAATAAATCACCACGCTTATTAAAACTAGTGAATTTGATAAAAGAATCAGCATTACTAATATGAAGACACGCATCATACTAATTAAACAATTCACCACGCATAACCGCATCCTTAAGAAACCATGATTCCAGCTATTCCCGTGTACCACCGTGACTAGCTAGCCCTACAAACACCATCTCCACCTCGAAATTGCAACCCCCGACTTTCCCTCCGGCACCACCAGGCTCGCCACTGGGCCTTGGTGGTTCCAGGGGAAGGGTCGGTGGCCGCCGACAAGCTGCAACCATCCGTTAACACCGCCCTTAACAGCCTGTTCTACGCCTGGTCCCGGACTGCACTGAACGCGGCACCAAACGACCACCACCTACAAACTCAGACGTGACACCCTACAACCACAGTGACTGGACCATGCTACGACCCTAACTGCAACCTTACGACAACCCAAAACCCACACAATATCATAAACGAATTACTAAACGAAACTGATTAAAAACACGGCTGCTCAAACGTTATCAGAGATTAAAAGAACATGACTCCGACACCCTACACCATACCCACCCTCGACGGCCAACCAGAGCCAACGACGGCCTCAACACCGCCCCCACATCACCAATATAAAACATGGATTAAAAACACGGAAGAAACAGAGGGATTAAGCATATATACAAAACAGATTTCATGTTAAAAGGATTACGGAAAAATAGAGGAAAACGAGACGATGGTGATCTTACTTACTTGCCCTAGCAAATGACTACCCTTAGGACCCTCTAACCACCGTGACAACCTTCCTTTTGACAACTTCGATGTGGCGGCAGAAGAGGTGCTGAGATTTTACGTGTATAGGTGTGCTAGGGTTAGGGTTTTTGGGGTGGTATATATGGCGGTATGAAGGGGTCTGAAAACGAGTTGTGTTAAAAGAGTTGAACGTGATTATGGGCTGGCTGACTTGTGTTTGCTTGAACATAAAATACACGGCCTATTTGTTCTCTTTGGGTAAAACGTGATTATGGCCTATTAGGGTTACACTTCTATAAGCATGCCCATGCACTCACGTGACATGTACTACACATATGGAGTATATAAAGAAAATCAAAATAAAAGAAATAACACGTATTTAATAGGTAAAAAAAATTGGGTTATCGATTCTCGATAATAATAATAATTTAATTATTAATAAGTACGAGGTATTACAGACACTTACAACCCAAGTAACTCACGACTCATAGTAACGTAAGGCACAATGCTAGCATTAAAGCATAGCGAAAATGGTGACACGCAATCCATCGCAACCGAAGGCACAAAGCTATCATCAAAGCATAGCGAATAGAGCGAACGCCCGTTAGAGCGTATAACCACTGCCTCTAACTTGCCAGAGCGTATAACCACTGCCTCTAGCTGACGGAGCGTATAACCACTGCCTCCATCGGTGTGGAGCGTATAACCACTGCCTCCACGGTACTATGTATAGCGTATAACCACTGCCTATATGTCTAAGACTGGCCAGACCTCTCGATGCAATAACTGTACACCGAACGACACTCGGGACCCAGAACGTATAACTGACGAATCTGGCCACCCCCGAACATAGACCAAAATAAATCCCACATCAATGGGTGGCGTTAGTTCATTCCGATAGTATATAACTGATACTACCGTCATCTATTCAAACTAGCAAACAACAATGCACAATATAACTGACTGTACTAACATGCGTGAATAACATCACGACTCAAACCAGTAGAACATCATAACAGACTGTCCTAATATCAAATGCATAGAAGTATCCAACGACATATGCAAACACAATATTATACAATCACTGAACACAACTCAGCATGTGAATCAAGTATAAACAACCGAAGTTATAGTAACTTTAACTATAACATAAGTAATGGATGCGAGGTTATACTAACCTCAACTATAACCTCCACATATGGCTCGAGGTTATAGTAACCTTAGCCAAACCATGATACGAACCTAAAGTTATACTAGCACCAACCATAACCTTGAGTCATACCTCAGGTTTACATTAGTCTCAGCTATAACTTTAGCTCGCAACCCAAAGTTATATTAACTTCAGCTATAACTTTAACTTGCAACTCAAAGTTATATAAACTTCAACTATAACTTTGACTCGCAACTCAAAGTTATATTAACTTCAGCTATAACTTTGAGTCGTACTCAAGGTTGTACTAGTTTCAGCTATAACCTTGAATCATATTTTCAAGGTTACACATACTTCAACTATAACCTTGAGCAACGCTCTTGGCCATTAGCCGTGTCGCCATCTAGGGTTTTCCTCGCGAACCCTAGTTGCGCACAAGACACCCATAACGACTTATCAACACATTATAATCTACAATTACGATAATAACACAAACATAAATATATGAAGCACAATTAATTCATGACAATAAATAATCAAACATGTACCAATCGTACAAACAATCATTAAATCATATTAATCACATCAATTGGCATAAACACAATTAAAAGAGAAACACCTAGTTACCTTTTTAGCAAATAAATCTAGAGCTCGTCGTCAACAACGTAGACGTCTTCTCCAGGTGAAATCTCCACGCCTTTAGTAATTATCACACGTGCCAAAAGAGAGAACGAATCTAATAAATATACTAATTATATAAAACTATTAAAAAATAAAACGCTTAAAACATGAGACTTACGACGAGGAAAGATAGATCCAAAGAGTAGGATCGATCTAGGCTTGGAAAGCACGAAGGAAAAAGGACGAAGAAGTGGCGGCACGAAACCCTAGGCGAAGGGCGTGACACGCGGCACAAGAGGAGAGAAAAACAAGGAGAGAATTAGGTTTAGGGTTTTTGAGAAGATGTGGAAAAGAAAACAAGGGTTTGGTTTCCCTTCTTATATATATAGAGAAGCTCATGGGTTTAATCCAAATTTAGGCCCAAAACTCCACCGAACACTCTATTCTCACGTGAGACTTGAGAGTCAAGTGGGCCTTCACCGAATTTCAAGCCCAACGAGCCAAACAAACAAGAAAAGAATATTTTTCCCGAAATAAAATATGAAATATGGGAAAAAGGAATTAAATAAATATATATTATGGAAATTAGGGGTGTTACAATCCAACCCCCTAAAAAGAAGTTTCGTCCTCGAAACTGGATAAGAGAACTACCTTACTCGAAAAGATGCGGATGCTTCTCCCTCATCGATGCTTCGGTTTCCCAAGTCTCCTGCTCGAACTTTTGACTCCTCCACAAAACTCGAACCAAAGGTACAACCTTATTCCTTAATCTCTTCTCCTGACGTTCCAAAATACGAACAGGTCGTTCCTCGTAAGTCAGGTTAGGCTCAACCTCAATCACATCAGCTTGTAAGATATGAGAAGGATCACTGCGATAACGACGCAACTGCGACACATGGAAAACATCGTGAACCTTCGACAAATTCGGAGGTAAAGCCAACCTATAGGCTACCTCACCAACTCTCTCGAGCACCTCATAAGGACCAATGTACTTAGGACTAAGCTTGCCCTTAATCCCAAATCTCTTGACACCTTTCATTGGCGAAACCTTAAGGAAGACTTTATCACCAACTTCAAACTCGATCGGCCTACGCCGCAGATCTGCATAAGTCTTTTGTCGATCCTGGGCGGCCTTAAGCTTCTCACGAATCAACCTCACCTGCTCAATCGACTCCTGAACCTTCTCGGGTCCAAGAACGACTGCCTCACTAGCGTCATCCCAACACAAAGGACTACGACACTTTCTTCCATAAAGTGCCTCAAACGGAGCCATCTGAATACTAGCTTGGTAACTGTTGTTATAAGAGAACTCCACCAAAGGTAAACTCTTTTCCCAACTAACCTGAAACTCTAAAGCACAAGCTCGCAACATGTCCTTGAGCGTTTGGATGGTACGCTCAGTCTGACCATCAGTTGCAGCATGGAAAGCTGTACTCATCTTCAGCTCACTGCCCAAAGCTAACTGCAACTTCTTCCAAAACTGAGAACAGAACCTCGGATCACGATCGGAGATGATATCCTTAGGAACCCCATGAAGACGTATAATCTCACGCTGATAAGCATTAGCTAGCTCATCGAGACTCCAAGTCTCCTTCATCGGAATGAAATGTGCGACCTTAGTCAAACGATCGACCACGACCCAGATTGCATTCATTCCTCTTGGTGACCTCGACAAACCCATGACAAAGTCCATCGATATAGAATCCCATTTCCATGTAGGAATCTCTAAAGCTTGCAACAAACCACCAGGTCTCTAATGCTCAAACTTAACCTTCTGGCAAACAAGACAGCGACTCACAAACTCGGCGATATCCTTCCTCATATTCGGCCACCAAAAATGTAGTTTTAGATCCTTGTACATCTTATCGCTACCAGGGTGAACCGAATAGGGAGAACTATGAGCCTCCTTGAGAATCTTACCCTTTAAGATCTCACAACTAGGTACACACCAACGACCATGGAATCGCAGACCATCATCAGGCCCAACGTCGAAGCCCTCGGTGCGACCTTCGCCTATGGCGACTCGAACTCCTTCAAGGAACTCATCTTCTCTTTGCTTAACTCGAATCTCGCTAAGGATCTCGGGTTCAGCAACCATCGCACTTAAATCTAAGCTACCAGGAAGAACTACCTCAAGGCTCATCTTCTGGAACTCTCGACTTAAGTCATCAGGTAACGCCAAAACCGAACTAATTGTTGGGGCTGGTGTCCTTGACAATTAAGTACAATGACTTATTAAATCTCTTTAAGGATCACAAGGGCATACTTTTGTATTATTACCAGTTGATCCACGTTTATCAATAACGGTTGGCTTGCTAGATAAGTTTGACGTTATTGTCATACGGATGGCGGTGATCAACTGGTCCCTATACGTCACACCTATAGGACACGTTTGAGAGATGTGAAGGTATGAAAATACAGTCACATTTTGCCGGATACGACTAAACAGTTAGTCAGAGGTATTGACTAATAAATTAGTCAATAAGATGTTGAGATTATTATTTAATACGGATTAAATAATTTTAGCTAATACGGATTACAAGATTAATTCGTAAATTAAATATAAACGGTTATATTTAATTAAATATTGTATTCGCGTATTAATATAAACAGTTATATTAATTTGGGCAATTATATAATATCGTATTTTATCAGACCGTTATTAATATATCGACTGCATTAATATCTGATGACATGTTACGATTTATAATTACAAACCCGCGAATTATATTTAAGCAATTGGGTCGGATCTTGCATTGGAATAAGGTAAGAGTGGAAAGCCCACTCCTACCCTATGTCCAATTCGGCCGAAACAAGAGGCTACATAAGGAGAGTCCTTCTCCTTATGTAGACTACTCTTGTTGCACTGTTAAAATAATTCTCAAGAAAATTAGGGTTTGAGAGCACTCTTCTCCTATAACCCAGATCTCACATCTAAAACTCAAAAGGCTCTCCCGATATTGCAAGGCAGTTGGAGAGGATTTCTAGCACACGCGGCCACGTCTCATTCTAAGTCTTGGGTGCAAGTTATAGGAGGGAATTTGTGTTAATTCCTGTTCTTAGGCCTTTTGCGCGAGGACTTAAGGTTGTACTTCTTTTCTTATGCTTTTTAATCTTATGACGATATTCACGACTGTAATTTTCATTATAATCCTGCAATTAAAGGGCGAATACACGTTTTATTCCCCTCAAGTGGTATCAGAGCCTTAGGCCATGAAAATTTTACAATTGTGTCTTTCATAAGAATTAAAATTTTTAAAAAAAACCGTACAATCTGCCTAGGCACTCGATCGAGTACCTGTTGCACTCGATCGAGTGCCCTCGTACCAGGCCCCGTGCGTGAGTTTTGTGTGAGAAATCGATCTTGTTTTCGATTATAATTTGCATATTGTTAATTAATCGATATTTTTAGCAATATGTGAATCTTTTGTTGTTGTTTATTTATGATTTACACGTTTTAAATCCAAGTTATAAACTCGTTTTAGATTTAAAGTGCAGCGATTGCGTTTTAAAGAGTCACTCGATCGAGCCTCTGCTGCACTCGATCGAGTGACACTGGCACTCGATCGAGTGCCTCTGCTGCTCGGTCAAGTGCTCTTGTTTCGGGCTCCCTTTTCGAAAATAACTTGTTTTCTTATTTTCACATGACTTAAAATAATATACTGTATACGGAAATAGTATATTATTTAGTGAAACGGTTCACCCTCGTTTGATACATATTGTTTTTAAAACAGTTTAAAACAATGGATTATATGTTTATTAAGATTGGTGATTAAAACGGTATAGTCACTTAATTTTAATCTTAAAAGGTGGTTTGGTATAAATTTATTAATCATAATAACAGTATTATGTCATGTATAAATTTTATTTAGTTGATGCATTTTATTTATCGTCTTGTGAATGCCTTGAATGCTTTCAATAACGTATTTAATTTTTGCAAACGGTTGTAACTTAGTGTGGCCTTAGAAGATTGTGTCACCGTAATGAAGGGACACGATCTTGCTTGTAATTTTGAGATCTTGAATCTCCGTTTTGGGTTTTTGCCATTTAATTACTTTTGTATTTAAATTAGAATGTATCTAGGACTACTTTTGTAATTTAAATTAGTAATTTTGTGAAGACCAAAGAGAAGACGGAGACCGGATGCTCACTCCCGCTGCAAGGACCAAGATGGAACATCAAGACAAGCTTCTAGGGTCCAACAGTGGATTCCAAGTTGTTTTATGTTTATTTTGGTAGGATAGGCCACACTAGGACTTTTATTTACGTTTATTGCATTTATCTTTATGCTTTCATCGATAATAGCTTGCATCATATTCCGCCTAAAAACCAAACCACCTATATCATGCCTGAAAACTGACTCATGTAGAGGTCACGCGTTAGTTTTCTGTGACAATACAGATGTCACATGTCAATTGCAAAGCCATCACTTTATATAATTCATTCACGCAAATGCTAGTTTTTAGTTCACTTAAATATGGATAAATAAAAGTTGATGGGGTCTTCCTCGTATAACCAAAAATTGAGATTAGTCTTTATAAATCAGCCTCCCATGAATCCCTTCTTCGTCGGTAGGCATAATATGACCCCTTCTACGTCGGGTAAGTGGGAACAGATGATTTATTTTATCTCAACATCATGGTCACTCGATAATATCTAGTGACTGAGATGGACTAATAGATAGGATATACGGAAATCTATCGACCAAGAGTTCCAACGATTGGAATTAGCCAAACTGTGGGCTTATCAATATACGGAAATTGAGTCTTGGGATCGTTTATATAATTCTTGAGGGAGATCAATTATATAAATGCATGAGTCTACGAGTTTAAATTAAATTTAAATATAGACTTAAATCACAACAATAAGTTTCTTATATGGTTTTGTTTTATCTTCTTTTTCAGTGTAGAACACGTTCATTAAAACTGCTGTATAACTATAATGGCTGGTGAAGACCCAATGCCAAGTGCCAAGCTAGCACGTGAATCCTGGCTAAAGGCCTTCATGGACTCCATGAATCAGTCTACTAGACTGAGGAATGATGGGTCAAACTTCTCTGACTGGGAGGCAGCACTACGGAATGCTGCCATTGCTGACGGAAAGCTTAAGTATTTAACTGAGCCAATTCCGGCACACCCAGGAACTGGAGCTAGAGCTAACGATGTTCGCGCTCATAGCGACTTCGTCATGGAAGCGGGTGCGATAAAGAACGTACTCATCTATGCAATGGAATCCAATTTGCAAAGACGCTTCATAACCCATGGTGCAAACAAGATTTTCACCACGCTCACTAACGAATTCTCAAAGGCTCCGAGAATCGTTTCTTATGAGCATACCTGTCGCTTCTTTGAGGCGAAACTCCAGAAGGGCCAAGCTGTTAGCCCACATATTCTTCACATGATTGAGAATATCGAGAAACTGGAGGCCCTAAACTGCAAGATCAGTGAGAACATAATCGTTGATCGAATGCTTCATTCACTTCATGATGGGTTCGCCCTCTTTAGGGCCAACTATTACATGAATGACATGAAGAAGACTCCTCATGAGCTCCACTCCCTTCTCGTACAGACTGAGAAGGATCTGAAATTAAGTGGGAGCGTGAAGCAAGATGTTCTCATGATCTCCAGTAAGGGTAAGGGTAAGGGTAAGGCTAAAGCTCAGGGCGACCTAGCAGTAGGTAAGCCCAGGTTCAAGAAACCAGGATTTGCTAAGAGTGGGCCAGGTGAGTCTAGCAACTCACAGGGCAAGACAAAGAGCAAGGATACTAGCATGGAATGCCACCACTGCCACAAGACTGGGCATTGGAGGCGCTCATGCCCCGTGTATCGCGAGGACATTAAGGCAGGCCGTGTTACTCCTGTTGGTATGTCTTCTTCTTCTTTTATTCACATGATTGAGATTAACCATGCAAGTTGCGGAACTTGGGTACTTGATACTGGTTGTGGTTCTCATCTATGTAATCATGTGCAGGGCCTCCGAAACCAAGAACCCCTAATCAAGGGTGAGGTGGACCTGCGAGTCGGGAATGGAGCACGCGTTGCTGCAGTCTCGAAGGGAACATACGTGATCCAGCTTCCAAGTGGATTCGAGTTATTTTTATATAACTGTTATTATGTTCCTAGTTTATCCAAAAACATTATTTCAGTTTCTGCACTTGACAAACTCGGCTTTTCATTTGTAATAGAGAATAATAGCTGTATTTTCTCCTTACACAATATGATATATGGCAAGGCAGTTTCCATGAATGGAATTTATGTTTTAGATCAAACAACCGAGATATTACATGTGAATAATAAAAGATTAAAGGTAGGTGACAAAGATCAAACTTACTTATGGCATTGTCGTATGGGACACATAAATGAGAAACGCGTAAAACAGCTCATACAGAATGGAGCTATATCGCCCTTTGATTTCGAATCATATGGCACGTGTGAATCATGTCTCATCGGCAAAATGACTCGTATTTCCTTCAAAGGTGTTGGAATGCGCGCTGCCGACCTATTAGGACTCATACATACGGACGTATGTGGCCCTATGTCGATCAATGCACGAGAAGGCTATAGGTATTTCATCACTGTCACGGATGATTTGAGTAGATATGGCTATGTCTACTTGATGAAACATAAAAGTGAATCCTTTGACAAGTTCAAAGAATACCAGAATCGGGTACAGAACCAGCTGGGTAGAAAGATTAAAACACTACGTTCGGATCGTGGTGGTGAGTATCTTTCACACGAGTTTGATCAACACCTTAAAGACTGTGGGATCGTGCTACAGTTAACTCCACCTGGAACACCACAATTAAATGGTGTGTCCGAACGGAGAAATCGAACTTTACTTGATATGGTTCGATCCATGATGAGTCACACCGTCGTGCCTGATTCATTGTGGGGCTATGCTCTTTTGTCGGCCGCTCTAATACTTAACCGAAGTCCGTCTAAAGCTGTTGACAAGACTCCATACGAATTATGGAAGGGAACGGTCCCTAACTTGTCCTTTATTCGGGTTTGGGGCTGCGAGGCTTATGTCAAGTGGAGACACGAGGATAAGCTCGGCCCGCGATCGGTCAAGACATATTTTATAGGCTATCCAAAGGGAACTTTTGGTCATTACTTCTACTCGCCTACCGAACAACGTGTTTTTGTTGCGGCTAGTGCGACGTTCTTAGAGAAAGAATTCCTCGAGAACAAGTCGTGTAATAGAACCTTCGAGTTATCGGAGGTTCAAGAACCAACTACCGAGCAACCATTGGAGGAAACAGTTCCTTCAACCGAGGCTGCGGTAGATATCCCTGAGGAACCTAGGAGGTCGGGAGGAGTCTCTATTCCACCGGACAGATACATTGGTATGGTCGAGGAACATGATACAGATGACGTCTTACTCCTAGAGGGTAATGAACCCAAAACCTATAAAGGTGCCATGACTAGTTCTGACTCAAAGCTATGGCTAGAAGCCATGCAATCCGAGATGGACTCCATGTATGAGAACAACGTGTGGGATCTTGTGGACCTACCTGCAAAGGTACGTCCCCTTCAATGCAAATGGCTTTACAAGATAAAGCATGCCGTGGAAGGACAACAAGATATCCACAAGGCTAGACTAGTTGCTAAAGGTTTCACTCAAGTGCCAGGCTTGCACTATGATGAGATCTTTGCACCCGTAGTCATGCTACGTTCCATTCGGATTATCTTAGCGATCGCCGCATTTCATGATTATGAAATATGGCAAATGGACGTTAAAACCGCCTTCTTAAACGGTTATTTGGAGGAAGAGTTGTACATGGTACAACCCAAGGGTTTTATCGATACAGCACATCCTAAGAAAGTTTGCAAGCTTAAGCGTTCCATCTATGGACTTAAGCAAGCATCGCGGAGTTGGAATCATCGCTTCGACCAAGTGATAAAAGAGAATGGGTTCATTCGATCAGTCGAGGAACCATGTCTCTATATCAAGTCGAGTGGGAGCAAGATTGTATTCCTAGTACTGTATGTCGACGACATACTCTTGATTGGGAACGACATACCTCTCTTATCTTCGGTTAAAACATGGTTGAAAAACCATTTCCAGATGAAAGATCTGGGAGAGGCACAAAGAATTTTGGGCATCCGTATCTACAGGGATAGATCACGACGGATGTTGTCTCTCAGTCAAGAGTCTTATATAGATAAGATTCTGGAGAGATTCAGCATGACGAACTCCAAGAAGGGGTTCCTTCCTATGACTCCTGGGCTTCACTTGAGCAAGACTCAAGAAGCTAAGTCATTGGAAGAGAAAGAGCGCATGAGTCGGATTCCTTATGCTTCGGCAATAGGATCGATCATGTATGCCATGATATGCACACGTCCTGACGTTGCATATGCATTGAGTATGACAAGTCGATTCCAAGCTCATCCAGGTGAACAACACTGGATGGCCGTGAAAAACATTCTTAAGTACCTACGGAGGACTAAAGATTGGGGATTGACTTACGGAGGCGACTCGACGCTCTGCGCCACGGGTTACGCAGATGCTAGCTTCCAAACGGATCGAGATGACTCGAAATCTCAGTCTGGATTCGTTTTTACTCTTAATGGCGCTGCTGTCAGCTGGAAAAGTTCTAAACAGAGTGTTACAGCAGATTCTACGACTGAGTCCGAGTACTATGCCGCCTCGGAAGCAGCTAAGGAAGCAATATGGATGCGTCAATTCTTACAAGGACTCTCGGTAGTACCTAGTTCGAATGACCCAATCACCGTTTATTGTGACAATAGCGGTGCCATCTTCCAAGCTAAGGAGCATAAGTCTAGCAGCAAGGCTAGGCATGTACAACGGAAAGCTCATCTAATCAGAGATAACGTGGAGCAAAAGGAGATTTTCATTGATAAGATCGCTACGGATGACAACATAGCTGATCCTCTCACAAAAGCATTACCACGTGATAAGCATGAAGGGCACATTCATTCCATGGGAATTGGATGTGTTCCTAAGTTGTAGTACTCCTTTATGAATTCATGTAATAATTCATTTTCTCGTGTACTCTATTCAACCTTATTGTTATGATATATAATGTTTTGTTTCTCATGTGGAATTGTACGCCAATTTTGAACACCACAAAGTGAACTGATTAACATTACATCGTTTTGGTCCTTGATTACCCACTTGAGCTGATAACTCAGGTAATCATTTTGTGACGTTGGTTGATGGTGGGTTCAACGAGCCATAAGTCACGCGGCTGACTGACCAATCACAAAGGCGAGTTATACGGATATCTCGTAGGACACCCCGTGACATCGTTATGGAGTCCTAAATGTTTTATAACATTGGGTGCCAGGTCGTGGATAGGACCTCCATAGTGTTCCTTAGAGTCGAGTCTTTTGACTTTCAACTGTCTCTTGAGATTAAGATAGATTTTGGGTAACTTTGGTTTCTTTCCCACGGTCACCGTAACAGGGGCCAAGAGGATTTTTTCTGGGTTATTTCATGCTGGGCGATATCGGCAGGATTCGAGTTGAGGGAAATATCCAAACCCTTATCAGGATTTTATCATTTCTCAGGGCCACTCGAGGAGTAGTAACTGAAATGCATGGCCATGCTCGAATACAGATTCGTTTTATCAGTTAAGTTACTCTCTAGTCGGGGAAACCACTCTTGATACAGATCGCTTGTGAGATACGACCTTTGCGAATGCGGACTTGCAAATTGTCTTACATTGAGTGGGAGAAATTTTAAAAGGATATGAGATTCGGTTATCGCACCTACATTTGTACGGACAAGTGGGAGTTTGTTGGAGCTTGTGTCCTCCACATGTAGTGTGATAACGTCATTGAACATACCCTTGTACGGACAAGTGGGAGATTGTTGGGGCTGGTGTCCTTGACAATTAAGTACAATGACTTATTAAATCTCTTTAAGGATCACAAGGGCATACTTTTGTATTATTACCAGTTGATCCACGTTTATCAATAACGGTTGGCTTGCTAGATAAGTTTGACGTTATTGTCATACGGATGGCGGTGATCAACTGGTCCCTATACGTCACACCTATAGGACACGTTTGAGAGATGTGAAGGTATGAAAATACAGTCACATTTTGCCGGATACGAGTAAACAGTTAGTCAGAGGTATTGACTAATAAATTAGTCAATAAGATGTTGAGATTATTATTTAATACGGATTAAATAATTTTAGCTAATACGGATTACAAGATTAATTCGTAAATTAAATATAAACGGTTATATTTAATTAAATATTGTATTCGCGTATTAATATAAACAGTTATATTAATTTGGGCAATTATATAATATCGTATTTTATCAGACCGTTATTAATATATCGACTGTATTAATATCTGATGACATGTTACGATTTATAATTACAAACCCGCGAATTATATTTAAGCAATTGGGTCGGATCTTGCATTGGAATAAGGTAAGAGTGGAAAGCCCACTCCTACCCTATGTCCAATTCGGCCGAAACAAGAGGCTACATAAGGAGAGTCCTTCTCCTTATGTAGACTACTCTTGTTGCACTGTTAAAATAATTCTCAAGAAAATTAGGGTTTGAGAGCACTCTTCTCCTATAACCCAGATCTCACATCTAAAACTCAAAAGGCTCTCCCGATATTGCAAGGCAGTTGGAGAGGATTTCTAGCACACGCGGCCACGTCTCATTCTAAGTCTTGGGTGCAAGTTATAGGAGGGAATTTGTGTTAATTCCTGTTCTTAGGCCTTTTGCGCGAGGACTAAAGGTTGTACTTCTTTTCTTATGCTTTTTAATCTTATGACGATATTCACGACTGTAATTTTCATTATAATCTTGCAATTAAAGGGCGAATACACGTTTTATTCCCCTCACTAATAGCGTGACACACCTTACGACTTAAGGCATCAGCAACCACGTTTGCCTTACCCTCATGATATTGCAACTCGATCTTATAGTCATTAAGCAACTCTAACCAACGTCTCTGCCTCATGTTAAGATCTCTCTGAGTGAAGATATACTTCAAGCTCTTATGATCCGTATAAATGTTGCAAGAGACTCCATAAAGGTAGTGTCGCCACAACTTAAGTGCAAACACCACTGCTGCTAACTCCAGATCATGAGTCGGATAATTCACCTCGTGAACTTTCAACTGACGGGAAGCATAAGCCACAACTTTACCCTTCTGCATCAAGACACAACCCAAACCATACTTCGATGCATCACAATAGACGTCGAACTCGACGCCCTCTTCTGGTAAAGTCAACACAGGAGCGGTAGTCAGCCTCTTCTTGGACTCCTGGAAAGCAGATTCGCAAGCCTCAGTCCAAATGAACTTGGATTCATTCTTCATTAACTGAGTCATCGGCCTTGCGATCTTGGAGAAGTCATGCACAAAAGGACGATAGTACCCAGCAAGACCAAGGAAACTCCGAATCTCGTTCACATTCTTCGGACTCTCCCAATCGCTTACAGCTCAAATCTTCGATGGGTCAACCATAACTCCATCACCAGATATCACATGACCCAAGAAAGTTACTTCCTTTAACCAAAACTCACACTTTGAGAACTTGGCATACCACTTCTGCTTACGCAGTCTCTCCAAAATAACACGAAGGTGGACCTCGTGTTCAACTTCATCCTTCTAATAAATCAATATGTCATCTATGAACAGCACGACACATTTATCCAAATACTCGCTGAAAGAGCGATTCATTTGATCCATAAAAACTGCAGGTGCATTAGTCAACCCGAACGGCATAACAATGAACTCATAATGTCCATATCTCGAACGAAAGGCTGTCTTAGGAATGTCCTCTTTCTTAACCGGAATCTGATGGTAACCAGACCTCAGATCGATCTTAGAGAACACACTAGCACCACGCAATTGATCAAACAAATCCTCAATCCTCGGTAAAGGATACTTATTCTTGATGGTAACCCTATTTAGCTCACGATAGTCGATGCACAACCGCATACTACCATCCTTCTTCTTGACGAACAAAACTGGAGCACCCCACGGCGAAGCACTTGGTCGAATAAAACCTTTTTCGATCATCTCCTCAAGTTGCTTCTTAAGTTCCTGTAACTCTGCTGGAGCCATACGATAAGGAGCTTTCGAAATGGGACCAGTACCAGGCATCAAATCAATCAAGAACTCTATATCTCGCTCAGGAGGAATACCAGGTAGATCCTCAGGAAAGACATCAGGAAACTCCTTAACCACAGGGATATCTTCCAACTTTAACTCTGCTAAAACATGACGAACACTGCACAGATAGATCTGATGACCCTTTCTACCCATGCTAACCATCTTTAGAGCAGAAACCCACTTAACATTAGGTGTAACCCTAACACCCTGATAAGAAACCCTCGAACCCATAGGACTCTTGAGCACGATCTTCTGATCACGACACTGAAACCTAGCATCATAACGAGCTAACCAATCCATGACCAGTATCACATCAAACTCTCCTAGTTTGAATTGGACAAGATTAGCTGGAAGGATCGCCCCTGCAATACTGACAGGTACGTGCTTGAACAGAACGGAGCAAGAAACAATCTCACCCGTAGGAAGGGATATGGAGGTATCAACGGATGATGAAGAAGTGAGTCCAGCTCGGATGGAAAAAGATTCGGATACGAAAGACATCGACGCACCCGTATCAAAAAGTACGAAAGCAGATAAAGAGTGAACCAGAAAAGTACCCGTAACAACATCTGGATTAGCATCTGCCTCTGCACAACTCATAACGAACACTCGACCAGTCCTTGGAGCTTCAGTCTTAGGAGCATCGAACTTTGGCTTCTGGGGACAGTCATCAGCCTTGTGTCCAGGAGCCTTACAGGTGAAACATGAGATCGGATTACCAGACTCACATTGCTTACCTGGGTGGTAAGCCTTTCCGCATCTGAAACAAGATAAGTCCCTCTTAGCTTGACCTTGATCACGCGGAACATACAAACGAGCCTCGAACCTCTGCTTCTTCTGGGGAGCACTAGAAGCAGTAAAAGATCTCTTCACAAACTTGTTCTTTGCATTCTCTTCAGCCTCGGTAGCAAGGACCGAATCATAGATGCTGAGAGCACGATCATAGGCCTGCTGGAAAGAAGTCGAATGAATACCAGACATAGCGGTCCGGACTTTGGGAGTTAGATTCTTCTCATAACGGCGAGTCCTTGACGCCTCATCCATAGTAACAGAAGTGACGAATCGTGACAGCTTCACGAACTTGTTGGTGTACTCCTCTACAGTCATGGAACCCTGCTGTAAACGAAGGAATTCCTGCTCTTTCTGCCAGCGCATCTCTTCTGGATAGAACCTCTTCTTAAGAGCCTCGGAGAAAACAGCCCAACCATACCCTGGTTATACTTCTAAACCAGCTCTAGCAAGAGCCCACCAGTTGTCGGCCTCATCCTTCAGATAGTAGGTGGCGATGTTCACCATCTGATCCTCAAGACACTCAGTAGCAAAGAACAACTTCTCGATCTCTCGAATCCAAGCCTCTAAAGCAGTCGGATCATTCGCACCATCATAAGTAGGGGGACGGTGACGAGCAAAACGATCAAAAACAGTCTGATGCGGACGGTTGTTGTTGTTGTTGTTATTATTGTTGAGGTGAGTAGTGAAACCTTCGGCCATGGATGCCAAAGCAGCCTCAAGTCTCCTAATGCGATCAGCATCAGCCTCACCATTTCCGTTGCGCACCATCTGCAAGAACGAATGGTCGTTAAGAGTGGTAACCTAAATACCACTTCAAACAACTACTCATACACTCTACAAACATAAGCAAACCAACGATTCCTATTGGTTTCTACCCCATTTACTCTCACTCATTAATTAGGTCATTTACTTTAGTCATCATCTAAGCGAGAGTTGGGAGCGTGTTCGCTCTGATACCAATTGTAACAACCCGGATTATAAAACAAAGGAAAAACATAATATAAAAGAATATCAGAGTGTAACTCAATGATAACTGGGTTAAGGTGGCGGAAACACCTTACCCAAATCCGGATCGATACTCAAAACGAAAACCAAACTAATACATTATTCAAAGGTTCTTATAAACTTAAAGCAAAGGTCCTAAACAATTTATTAAGCTCGCTTCGCACATTCCCCAAGCAAGCATAAACCAAACAGCAACAACCTGAACAACCTGAGAAGGGGGGGGGGGGGGGTCGACAATCAGCCGGGAGTAACTAGATGCTCTCCCAGTCATGTTTACAACAATTGAATGTAACCAACAATCAATAACAATTGAAATGCAAAACAAGTAAACATGTGAGATCATCTATACTCATGAAAGTCCAAACAAACTTACCATCATTTAAAGATATAATACGGCAATCATGTGAGGATATAAACATGACATGAAATGAAAGCAAACTTACCATACCATGATATTCTCAACACCAGACCAAAGAACCAAACAAACCTAGACCATACGCAATGCTAGCATTAAAGCATAGCGAAAATGGTGACACTTACAACCCAAGTAACTCACGACTCATAGTAACGTAAGGCACAATGCTAGCATTAAAGCATAGCGAAAATGGTGACACGCAATCCATCGCAATCGAAGCCACAAAGCTATCATCAAAGCATAGCGAATAGAGCGAACGCCCGTTAGAGCGTATAACCACTGCCTCTAACTTGCCAGAGCGTATAACCACTGCCTCTAGCTGACGGAGCGTATAACCACTGCCTCCATCGATGTGGAGCGTATAACCACTGCCTCCACGGTACTATGTATAACGTATAACCATTGCCTATATGTCTAAGACTGGCCAGACCTCTCGATGCAATAACTGTACACCGAACGACACTCGGGACCCAGAACGTATAACTGACGAATCTGGCCACCCCCGAACATAAACCAAAATAAATCCCACATCAATGGGTGGCGTTAGTTCATTCCGATAGTATATAACTGATACTACCGTCATCTATTCAAACTAGCAAACAACAATGCACAGTATAACTGACTGTACTAACATGCGTGAATAACATCACGACTCAAACCAGTAGAACATCATAACAGACTGTCCTAATATCAAATGCATAGAAGTATCCAACGACATATGCAAACACAATATTATACAATCACTGAACACAACTCAGCATGTGAATCAAGTATAAACAACGGAAGTTATAGTAACTTTAACTATAACATAAGTAATGGATGCGAGGTTATACTAACCTCAACTATAACCTCCACATATGGCTTGAGGTTATAGTAACCTTAGCCAAACCATGATACGAACCTAAAGTTATACTAGCACCAACCATAACCTTGAGTCATACCTCAGGTTTACATTAGTCTCAGCTATAACTTTAGCTCGCAACCCAAAGTTATATTAACTTCAGCTATAACTTTAACTTGCAACTCAAAGTTATATAAACTTCAGCTATAACTTTGACTCGCAACTCAAAGTTATATTAACTTCAGCTATAACTTTGAGTCGTACTCAAGGTGTTACTGTTTTCCTTCCATAGAGATGGATTATATCTTGACATATTAGGACATTTTCCATGATAGACCTCCCCTTGATAAAGGCACCTTGGTTTTCATGAACAATATCAGGAAGTACATTGGCAAGTCTATTGCATAGAAGCTTTGATATCACTTTGTAAGTCACATTGCAACAAGCTATAGGTCTAAAGTAACTTACAAAAGTGGGTCTGTCATTGTTTGGGATGAAGGTGAGATTTGTAGCATTTATCTGGTTTAGCAGCTGTTCATGAGTGAAAAAGTCCATGACAGCATTGCAGAGCTCATCCCCTACTATGTCCAATGCATCTTTGAAGAAGCTACTAGTGTATCCATCAGGCCCTGGAGCTTTGTCCTGAGGTATGGAAAACACTATCTGTTGGGGCATTACTTCCCAAGTGGTCCTGGTAGTAGTCAAGAAAGGTTGCTTGGATGCTTTCCCTGTCAGTACACAGGTATCCATTCTTGTCCTCAATTTGTACTATTTTGTTCCTCAGACATCTTGATTTAATAGCCTCATGAAAAAAGGAGGTGTTGCTATCCCCTACCTCTTTCCATGTAGCCTTTGCCTTTTGTTGCAGAAAACTTGTTCCAGCCTTTGGCCAGAAATGAACCTCCTTCAGGATAGCCAACTCCTGAGTAATGAGGGCTGCATTAGTGGAGTCCTCTTGCAGCTTTAATTGAATAGTCTCTAGCTGTAACTGAGCCTTGCAAGCCTGTACTTCCACATCTGAATAACATTGGTCATTTAGACCTTTGAGCATAGGTTTTAGAGCTTTTAGCTTCTTCACAAATCTGAACATCAAAGTGCCTTCTATTGCTTGACTCCAGACAATCTTTACATGCTCACATAAATCAGGTGCTGTACTCGACATATTGAAGTATTTAAAGCTTGCCTTTCTCCTCCCATCTAGCTTCACATTCCTGACAATGCAAGGGTTGTGGAATAAGTTAAATATACCCAAACATTCTATGATCACTTGGCTCAGAATGCAGGCAGGTATGAACACAAAGCAAAAATTATATGGCATTGGTTGTTGCTCAGATAACCTCTGTCTCTTATGCCAAGCTCAGACTGAATCTATTACCCATTTGCTTGAGGAATGTCAGTACACTATCAGAATTCAATTACTGTTGTGTCACTGGTTTGGTGCTCACTTTCCTACTATGGCCTCTATCAGTGGTGCCCCCAGGAGATCTTTTAAGTGGAGAGTTCGCGCTGCTATGCTTAATGCCTTCCACTATCACATATGGTTTCAAAGGAATAATGCTCGTGCCCAAGAATGCATACACAGACCTGAAAAAGTAGCCGAGAGGATAGTCTCTGAATTGAGGAATAGACTGAAGAATAGCCTGGAACTAGAAACTGATCAGGCTAATGGCTGGTTTCGAAATTGTTATCAAAGAATGTAATGCCTGACCGGGGGCTTGAACCCGGGACCTCTTTGTAATTTTTTGATATATATAATATATACTCACATTTCACCAAAAAAAACTCACCGGATTTTTAGCGCAATGGAAACCTCCCCAAACCAGCGTAAGCTTAGGAGGTTTCGGTGGCCAGCAGTGCCACTCCAAGAACCTGAAAAAGAGAGACGAAGAAAACCCTTTCTCGGGGTTAATGATGTTATGGGTGATAAATAATATTCGAAAGTTTTGAGAAATGGGAGGAAAAAGTGGAAGCATAAAGAATATTGTAAGGAGAGGACTCCCTATTACGCTTGCATGCTTCCCAGAACCAACACGAGCAGGCTGCTACAGGTACATAGGTCGACCGACTGATGGTGCAGGTCGACCGACTGTGTGACTATACACAGGAACTTCTGTGCTGCAGGGTCTTGGTCGACCGACTAATGGTAGTGGTCGGTCGACCATGCTTCCTGTGCAGTGCTCCCTTTTTCTTCTCGAAGTTAACTTGTTTTAACCGAGTTAACCTTCCTCAAACCTGTAAAACATTATAAATGCGCCCAAAACATGCGCAAAAACCAGAAACTCAAGTCTACATGTCTCAACCAAACAATCAAAAGCGAAAAATTGTCTAAAACTAATGCAAAAAGAAAACTAAATGTCTTAACGGAAAACAGTAAATTGTTTTAAAACCGAGCAACAAGAAGAAGTTATCCGTGTAGGATGTGGAATTTTTGTGATGACGGGCACTGACTATAGGCTACTCCTTCAGCCATGGTGATTCGGGTAGATGGGTTCCTCTCTACCATGTGGATGGATGGGTCATCATCCATAGCTCTGGCCCTCCACCTTCCGGAGTCATCAAATCCCAAGTCACGGGCTGACACCTTTCTCGGTCTCTTCTTCCTTGGGCTCTTTTCTTCAGCCAAATGATCACTTGCTTGAGTGACCCCGTTCTCTACATCATTTGATTGAGTAAGTTGTACTACTCGATCGAGAACATCTCTCTTTCTACCGCCTATAGACTCTGTCCCTGATGTTGCAACTTTTGGAGAATCCAAATCAGCCTCCTGAGCAAGTGATTCACCTGCACATGTCTCAAAACACATCAAAGCCTCTGAAGGATCCTTTGTAAAGGATCTTTGTACATAACATTCACTAATAATATCAAGAACATCAGAAATGTTAACAAATGAATCTTGCACAAAACAAGGTTCATTAACTGAAGGTTCAAACGTATCAGAAACATGTTCATTGCTAACATCTAAAAAAATAGGTTGGTCATTCAAGGGATGAATTTTTAACTCATCAGCTGTATCCAAGTTAGTGTCATCAATAGGGAGGGAAAGAGAATGAAGTAACCTATCATACTCATCCTCATCAAGAATGAGCGAATCTTCAGCAACGGGAGTGATACGATCACTCTTGACAGAAGAATCCGGGTTACTAATATCAGCGCTCTCATACCTCTCTGTATCTCCACTGGCTCGGATTAGGTTTTTAAGAAGCTCCCATTGCTTCTCATGAGGTAGGTCAAGAAAATCCCATCCACAATTTTCCTCAATCTCGATCAAGGTTTTACCAGTAACCCCATCATAAATGATACGACAAAACTCCCCAATACTAACAGGATAGTCAGACTGAGAAAGTAAAGAGGTTAATCTATCACAATAGATATACAATGGCTCATGCTCGAATTGTGGGAAAGGGGAGATGGTCATGACGGCAAAAGAAAAAGACAAAAGACTAAAAGCAACTAACACTAGCGCTACCTCCCCGGCAACGGCGCCAAAATTTGATACTCGTCGTTGAGGGTGCCAAAGATAAAATTTATAGTTCCTAAACTTTAACTATAGATAGTGAAAGTCAGGGTCGAACCACAAGGAGGTTGAGAGTGTTAGTCGTTTTAAGTCTATGTCTAAATTAACAGTTGGGGGTTTGATGTTTGTGTTTGAGATTAAACTAGGTTTAGCGAATAAAACAGGAAAAAGACTAAAATAAAGATGTGAATAAACTATGGAACACCTGTACTGTCAATGTAAATATAGCCAGCAGATACTTCAAGGGATGGCAAAGTGGAGCAAGTTCAAAATCACCAATGCAATTGATAACCAAGCCACATTGAGAATGAAAGGCACTAAGCTTCAAAGGGCTGTCAAGAATGGTATTATCAATGCGGTTATTTATCATATATGGAGGCAACGGAACCAATGCAGGGTGGACAAGGCAGTACTAAAACCAGATATTGTAATAGCTAGAATTAAAGCTGAGACTAGAACTATGTTCCATGATAGACTGGATACTAATTTGAGTACCAAGGATAAGACTTATCTTTTAAGTCTTACCTAGATACTCCTGTATATGTTTTTTTCCGATCTAATATACTTACCTTAAACCAAAAAAAAAAAGATGTGAATAAACTATGATAAAAAGAGATGTTAGGATGATCGGTTCGTTATAGCTACGATGGCAAATAGTCTAGGTCAACATGTATTGCAGTCGCGTAAGGAAAATAACAAATCCTTTCGGTCTATGTTATCTAATAGCTCCTTTCGGCCTATGCTATTAGTTCCTAGGTCTCACAAATATCGGGTGTCAACAATATAGGTGATTTCTAAAGTCTAGGTCACATACCTTTCAGTCTTAGTAACCTAGCCATCTTAAAACGCTAACCAACGCCTTTCCCGTATCTTTCAATCTTGGGTAAGTCATTACTAACATCCTACAAGTCTCCTTTCGGTATCGTCATAGGGTATTGTAATTAACGAAGCAAAACAGGTCTGAAACATACGCGAGGTTGGTCGACCAACCGACTAATTCAGTCGATCGACCAACTACCCTAGTCGACCGACCAGTTAAGCCGGTCGGTCGACCAGGGTCTGCTACAGGTCGTCCTAAATTATGCCATCTACCCCGTTACTTACCTACTTCCTAACATATGAATCTAGCTACGCATAAAAACAGTAAGAATGACAATTGCGATAATGATAACGATACTCATGGCGATGAAAACAATAAACATGCAATTAACAAACAAGGTTTTGGGATCTATCTAACCGGTTGTAACAATAACGGATAATAATAACTTTTTGAATTGAATGGAACAGAATGTTATGCTTGGAGTAAACTAAGAACAACGATTGCAAACTAAAGAGAATTCTAATTCTAAATCTAAAACTGAAATAAGTAAAAAGTATTGGAGAATTTAGAGATTGGAAAACTTTATGATTAGCCTACTGACGGGATTAGCCTTTTATAAGAGTTTCTCAAAGCTTTCTCCCTTGACCTAATCACGTCGTGGGCTTTTGCGAATTTTTGAAGTCTGTGCCTTGGTCGACCGACCTATGATGTTGGTCGGTCGACCAACTATCGGGCTTCTGAAATTTCGCGCATCAGGCATCTTGGTCGATCGACCATAGTAGGTGGTCGATCGACCATATAACAGGTACAGTGATGCATTCTGACAAATTCTGCAGCGCGCGTTGATCTTAAAACAGCTGCCATTTCTACACCGCTTATCGTAATCAAGCGATTATTGCGGCGTTGGAAAGCTAAGAGAATAAGCTTTTACCTCCGGTTGGAATCACTCCATTATCAGCTCTAGAACTCGAGATATAGCCAATTGAAACAGGCTGCAATATCGCGAAGCGATTCTTCCCTTGTTAAAGGTTGTGAACTGTATGCACCCTTGTTTTATGGTATCTTCAGGCCTTGAAATGTGCGCCTTATTTCCACATAAATCTACAATAATGCATAAAAATACGAAAGTAGACGAAATAGGAGAAATAATAACCAAAAAACTCATAAATGAGCTCTGAAATGCGTGTAAAAATAGACACGCATCAATACCAACCTTACGACTTAATTAGTCACACTAATTAATTTATCAATTTTACGATTTAAATATAATTTTGATCTTATGCATGCAAATAAAAGTTGCGGAAACGAGAGATTAGGACCCTTACATTCGGTCCAAAATTGTTTAGGACGATCCTCCACGGAGCAACCAAATTAGCTTGCCTCCTTTACGATGCACCCAAGACTTACCCTTAATACCGAGAGCTTACACGGACTAGGTGCTAAAACTCGGTGTCCTTGAAACGGTGTTTTAATCTTAATAGAACCAAAACCGAGATACTACAACAATTTGTAGTGTTTGAATATAATCTCTATTATATTTACACTATGAATATTATTTTCTTGCTAAAATAATATGAGAGGAATTTTTGAGTTTTTCTTACACTAAGAAAAATGACTTAGGTTAGAATAATGTAATGTGAACCATTCACATGCATTTTTGGTGGGTTGAGAGTTTAGGCATGTGAGGGTGAGCATGGGGAAGGGTTAGGGGTTGCTTGTCCTCTTATCCATACACATAGGCATGCAAACCTACATATTAGGTGTCATACATTTCTCATGATTGTTGTAATACCCCGTATTTTAGCCTTGGTCAACAACTGTCAAACCATGTTTTATAAACGTATATTTCAAATGGAATATTTATAAAGTATATTACATAAACTATTGTTATTTTATAAATTATATTTCTACGATTAATTTGTATTTTATAATCATTTGTATAGTTGGCGATTATTTCATAAAATGACGTTTCATTCGTATTTTCTTTATTTTGATAATATATTTTTAATTAAATATATTTCATATTTTATATTTATTTCTAAATTATATTTGTTTTATTATTAACGTCACAATTATATTTAAATCCCAAATTTGTATATTTTATGTTAGTTCTAATAAAAATTATATTCTTGTAATTAATTTAATTAATATTTATTAATACTAAAATACATAATTTATTTAGTAAAAATAATGTATACGTACTCGTTTATTTTAAGTTACGAGTTCAGAACGAGATATCACCTAGAGATGCGTGATGGGCTAGTGGACTCGGGTTAAAATTGATGCGGGTTGACTCGGGTTATAATTGATGCGGGTTGGGTGTAAAACCGTGTAGTACAATCCTAGCCCATATACTCCTTATACTCCATCGACATACACACACAACTTACATATCGACATTTCAACCCTAATCAAGCCTACCACCTATGTCTGCCTCCACATCTCGCAAAACCCTAATCATCCTCACACCTCTACCTACCTCCCTACTCCGTCTGCACCAGGAAAACACTGGCATGACTGTCGTGGTTAGAGAAGAACGAATGAGAAACAGTAACAACCCCATCACCATCGTTCTCATTCTTTGCGCAACGGTAAATTCGTAAGTAGTTTATCATGCTTTTTCGTGCCTTCGAATCTGGGTAATATAGTTGTAGGTAATCCTTCTAGTATGTATAACATGTTAATCGTCTCTAAACCACCATAGTATCACCGTAATTGCGACGATAATGGTCAATAAGTCGGCAGTGCAACACTCTGTTTTTTCGTTCTTTTTATAATATTTCAACTATTGTTTTGTTTATTTGGGTACGAATTTATAATTTGAGATAGTAGTATGTTAGGGTAATTTATGTTGGTGGTTGTGGGGTGGTTGTGGTGGTTAGGAGACCGTAGTTGATCCAGAGACCGGAGTACGTATATAACTGTACAGGAACAGGGGACGCGGGGGTTATGTGCCAGTTTGTAGGCGGCTGTTTTGGTGTTTTGGGGTGTCGAAGGCCAGTGATTTTCCACCATGGGTTTAAGGGCGATGTGAGGTGTCGAGAGTAGTGTTGGTTGTATTGATGGTGGTGGTAGCAAGTGGTTAAACGGGTGTTTGTAGGGGGTGGAACACGGGTACAAAAACCATAGGAAAACAGGCTGTCGTGTGCAGGCTACTTGGTGAAGCTTTCGTGGGGTCTCAGAGGAGGACGAGGGCTTGAGTGGACCACCCCTGGAACCACTGTGGGTCAGTGGTGACTATGGTGGTGGCCAGAGGTGGTGTGGGGCATGGTGGTGAGAGAAACTAAGGTGAGAAGTAAGGGTGCACAGGAGGATTTCTGGAAAAGTTCCAGTTGTCGGGTGGCCAGGTTATGTTGACGGCCAGTTTAAGGAATCTATGGTGGTCGCAGGTAGTGTCTTAAGGATGGATATGGTAGATAGTGGTGTAGGCTAGAGGTAGGGGTCAATGACGAGGGTGTTGGGTGGCCTGAATGGTGGCTATGTTGTTGGGAAAACGAATGCTCGGGCTGCTGTGTCGTGGGTGAGGGGTTGTTTGTGCGCGATGGAGTTGGATCCTTTTTGCGTGTTTCACTTGTTAGTACCTACTTTGGTTGTTGTTGTTGTCTTGTCATCTGATTGGTGTATTATTATTATTATTGAGCTCGAGCATATCATGGCATTTGCATATTATTTAACTGTTGCATTATAATTATTGTGTTATCCTACTCAACCGCGAGGTTGACAGTGTATTCGTGTACACCTACGATGATCCGGAATGGGGAGTAGATTCTACAGGTCAGAGACAGATGAGCTAGGAACTGGGGCAGGAATGTGAGGTGCAGACTTTGGACTGACTTAGAATTATATCACATCTAGAGAAGTCGTCAGTTGTATTTTCTTTTCCGTTATGTAGTATCTGTAATAACCAAGTTTTAATTTTTTTTAGTTTTATATAAAGTACTTTGGTTGTTTTACTTTGTTATTCACTACCTCGGACATTCCGAGATGGTAACAGCTCTATTTATTTGAGAATGTCTTGCTAAAGGCTCTTAAATAAATGGGGGTGTTACAAAGGGTTCGGTATGGCTTGGTGCAAGGGTATGAGTTTGAGAATGAGATTGAGATTGAGCTCGAGCATATCATGGCATTTGCATATCATTTAACTGTTGCAATATAATTATTGTGTTATCCTACTCAACCGCGAGGTTGACAGTGTATTCGTGTACACCTACGATGATCCGGAATGGGGAGTAGATTCTACAGGTCAGAGACAGATGAGCTAGGAACTGGGGCATGAATGTGAGGTGCAGACTTTGGACCGACTTAGAATTATATCACATCTAGAGAAGTCGTCAGTTGTATTTTCTTTTCCGTTATGTAGTATCTGTAATAACCAAGTTTTAATTTTTTTTAGTTTTATATAAAGTACTTTGGTTGTTTTACTTTGTTATTCACTACCTCGGACATTCCGAGATGGTAACAGCTCTATTTATTTGAGAATGTCTTGCTAAAGGCTCTTAAATAAATGGGGGTGTTACAAAGTGGTATCAGAGCGAACGATCCTCAGGCCTAAACCAAATGAATAATAATGAACGTAGGAAGAGTCTAATAAATGAACCCCAGGTTAGTAACTGTTAGGAGCCCCAGGATTTGAATGAGTTAGGGGCCCCCTCAAACCAAGCCATTGGCCCTTTCAGTCTAATCTAGTTTACCTTGAGAGATGTAGAGCGTGGGTAGTATAGAATAAAGGAAAAGACCCAATATATATTGTACTAACGTTTCCGCAAGAAAGGAACGAGGTAAGTTATAATGTGAAATATCGTTGGTAATGTGTATTGTGAAACATGAGGGTGATATCGAATGTTAATTGAGATATATGATTTCAAGTATTGAGAACATGAAAATTGGAATATGAGTTTGAAATATAAGCTTGTATGATGATGTGCATTAGAAGAATACGACTGATATTGAAATACGGCTTGATCTGAGTGATTGGATTGGAACTTTAAGAGAATGGATGTATATTTATTGAGCAATAGTTGGAGTGATATGACCCTATGATTTTGGTGTTCTGAAATGTTCATACAATTATCTAGTTATTAAATGACTATCGTGATTATATATGATTTTGGGTGTTTAACTTCTGGTTATGGATGAGTAATTTTGTTAACTTTATGATTATATGTTATAGTGATCCATGTCTAGTGATATGCGGAATGAGTTGCCCCAAGCCATGAATGTCATATAGCTATGTGTTATTTAGTTGATTCTACTTTTCAGTTTCGCAAGCTTTACCGCCTTCTTGATGACAATTACAATTTGAAATAATGAATAAATGTTAATATGGTGCAACGTGATTTCTATGCTTCGATGATATGTCAACTTGTTTGGAAGAAGAATGGTTGTATGTAAATGTGATAATGTGAAGCGATTTTTAAGGAATAAAAAGTTTGATAAATTTCCATAATGTTACCTTGTTTTTATGGGCTGCCATTTTAAAATGTGTTTTCTATATGAATGTGAAAATTTTATTTATGATAACCTTCTGACTTAGCTTTTCAATGCTTTTGGTTTCATGTTAAAACGACTTATATTTTGAGAGAAATAAATAGTTTTGTCAACAATCGTCAGATTGTTACCGCACAGTTCTGTTTTGAGTCATGTTTTTGAAAAAGAAATCATTTAAAAGGAGTTTACTTTTTATGCATAATTCAAACTACACTGTTTAGAATATTCATTCACGTTTTCAAAATGATAAGCCACGTAAAATCTTAACGAGTCGTTATTTTATAGTGATTTTTGCAAATTGCCCAATTTTGTGTTTAATTGTTGAAAAGTTTTGTTCAGACCAACTGAATCGTAAAATTTGTTATAAATAATTTCCTTAAGATATGCAATTTATTATTTTTCGTATGATTAGTTAATTCCTCATATTTTTTAAAAAACTATAATAGCTTGCAAAATGGTTAAGGGGGTATTTAATTATGAATTTTGGAAGTTGCTGCGTGAGATATGATTGTTGAAATGGTAAAGTCTTGGATATAAAAGTTTAATCAAATATGAATTATATTATATAACCATTTAATATTCTGATATGGCATTAGTAACATGAATAGTAGGCATATGATATGAATATGAACCTTACTAGATGATAATATAATCTTATTTGTTTCGGTTTGTTATATATAAAGTAATTCTTTTATGCAAATGCTATTACATTAATTGAAGTTCTCCCCAATGTCTTTTCTAAAACTTGTGTGTACAAACATGATCCTACGTATATAATATGATTTCTAATATGAAATGTGTTAATTGTCAAGTATGAACTATGAGTTAGTTGATTGCCTACTTTGACGTAAAAGTGTTAACTTTGTCTTAGAATTTCCGAAGGTATTTAAGTGTAGCATGAAATGGACGAGTATGTTTTGTTGCTTTAAAAGTCGGATGCTAGTTGTCTATTATAGAGTAATTAACTTATCAGATGACTTGTGATTGTGGTTTCGATTATTTTATTGAACATTGGATGTGAAATTTTATAATGAGGTTACGGGGACGTAACCATGTCTTAAGGAGGATAGAATTGTAAAATCTTAATGATTTATGATATGGCTAGTTGTTATGGCATGTAAAATTTATATGTCGTGATAGTTTGAATATACTTGATAATCTTGTTCACTTCTGTCATGCATAATATTGTGATTCGTGAAGTATGCTTTAATTTAGTTATACGTTAAACTTTGGGGACAAAGTTTTCGTAACGAGGGTAGAATGTAACATTTCATGTTTTGAAGCCTACTTAAGTGCTACTTGTGAATGTTTCATGCTAGTTATGTGATTCCTTATCGTTACGGGGTGGCGAACTTCGGGACGAAGTTCATTTTAAGGAGGGAAGACTGTAATACCCCGTATTTTAGCCTTGGTCAACAACTGTCAAACCATGTTTTATAAACGTATATTTCAAATGGAATATTTATAAAGTATATTACATAAACTATTGTTATTTTATAAATTATATTTCTACGATTAATTTGTATTTTATAATCATTTGTATAGTTGACGATTATTTCATAAAATGACGTTTCATTCGTATTTTCTTTATTTTGATAATATATTTTTAATTAAATATATTTCATATTTTATATTTATTTCTAAATTATACTTGTTTTATTATTAACGTCATAATTATATTTAATTCCCAAATTTGTATATTTTATGTTAGTTCTAATAAAAATTATATTCTTGTAATTAATTTAATTAATATTTATTAATACTAAAATACATAATTTATTTAGTAAAACTAATTTATACGTACTCGTTTATTTTAAGTTACGAGTTCAGAACGAGATATCACCTAGAGATGCGTGATGGGCTAGTGGACTCGGGTTAAAATTGATGCGGGTTGACTCGGGTTATAATTGATGCGGGTTGGGTGCAAAACCGTGTAGTACAATCCTAGCCCATATACTCCTTATACTCCATCGACATACACACACAACTTACATATCGACATTTCAACCCTAATCAAGCCTACCACCTATGTCTGCCTCCACATCTCGCAAAACCCTAATCATCCTCACACCTCTACCTGCCTCCCTACTCCGTCTGCACCAGGAAAACACTAGTATGACTGTCGTGGTTAGAGAAGAATGAATGAGAAACAATAACAACCCCATCACCATCGTTCTCATTCTTTGCGCAGCGGTAAATTCGTAAGTAGTTTATCATGCTTTTTCGTGCCTTCGAATCTGGGTAATATAGTTGTAGGTAATCCTTCTAGTATGTATAACATGTTAATCGTCTCTAAACCACCATAGTATCACCGTAATTGCGACGATAATGGTCAATAAGTCGGCAGTAGACCTGAAAATGACAATTTACAACACGTTCCAACAAAACTCTCCTAACTTCATCAACAACTTTTCGAGGACATAATAAGAATCCTTCAATTCGAGCTTTGTTTCTCTGCATCCATATTTGATACCATACGATAAGAATAGCAGCAACACAAACTTGCTTTCTAAATCTGGACCACCTGCGCTTCATAATACACTCCACAGCATTAAACTGACTCACATTACTCTTCAGCCAATGCCCAACCCCAGCATGAACTCTACTGGCATATGGACACTCCATGAACAAGTGCTTGTACGTTTCACAAGCCAACTGACAAACACAGCAAGCATCATTCTCAGCAATATGAATTCTAAATAAATGATCCTTCAATAATAGCCCCTCCGTCATGATTAACCAAGCAATAAAATTATGGTTAGGAGCACATACTCTATTCCAGACTGACTTATCCCACCTCACTTTGATCTGCTTACACCTCAACCATTGATAACCGTGCTGTACCTTATAAACACTAGACACAAAATGCTGATCCAGCCATAGACCTTCTCTAAAGATGTCTTTAACCTGACAAAATTTCTTCCAATACCAACTGGTATCAGCAGGAGCTTCATAATCAATCCATACCTTATCTTTCATATAGACATGGTGTACCCATTGTACCCAGAGCCTATCTTGTTTCACTGCCAACCACCAAACCAGTTTCCCAATCAAAGCCTGATTCCACACTTGACTTTGCCTAATTCCCAATCCACCTTCTTTCTTGGGGACACAAACTTTAGCCCAGGCAACCTTAGGAGCCTTACTGTACTCAGAGGATCCTTCCCACAAGAAATTTCTGCAAATAGCGTCCACTCTCTCCATAACACTCTTAGGTAACACAAAGATTGTAGCCCAATAACTATAAAGAGTAGTTAGCACAGAATTTACGAGCACCTATCTCCCTGCATAAGACAACTTATTTGCTCCCAACTGCCTAATTCTACCTGTAACATTATCAATAAGGACAGCACAATCTTTCTTTTTCAATCTCCCAGCAGTTATGGGAACACCTAGGTAATGGAAAGGTAATTTGCCTTCACAAAACCCAGACACATTCAATATCTCTTGTCTAAGGCCAGCACCAACACCATTAAAATAGGCACAAGACTTCTGTGCATTCATCTTCAGCCCAGAGGCAGCTGAAAAGGATGAAAAGGCACGAAGCAGAACCACGATAGAGTGCACATCTCCTTTACAAAAAAGTAACAAATCATCAGCAAACATCAGATGAGTTAGTTTGAGAGGCTTACATAAGGGATAATAGGTGAATTTCATTCTATTTGTAGCACACTTCAAAATCGTACTGAGATACTCGATACAAAGAGTAAAACGAAGGGGAGACATGGGATCCCCTTGCCTCAAACCTCTTTTCCCGGGAAAGTAACCAAAAGTTTCCCCATTCACAGCAATTGAAAAGGTTGCAGAACATATACATTGCATCACCAGATTCTTAAACTTCAGTGGGAACTCAAAAGCATCAAGTAATTCTCCCACAAACTTCCAGCTAACAGAGTCATAAGCCTTCATCAAGTCCATTTTGAACATACATCTAGGAGTACAAGCTTGCCTATTATAAAGCCTGACTAAATCTTGACAGATTAAGATATTCTCAACTATGCTCCTACCCTTCAAAAACCCACCTTGATTCATACTGATCAACTCAGGGAGCACTTCAGCTAGCCTAGCACAAATTAACTTGGATATACACTTATAAAGAACATTGCAACAGGCAATCGGTCTGAATTGTGTAACCAGAGAAGGCATTTGACACTTTGGGATCAGAGTCAAAACAGTAGCATTCACTTGTTTCAAAAGATTTCCAGACTGGAACACATCCATAATAGCATCACACACTTCATCACCAATTATACTCCATGAGTCTCTAAAAAACCCACTGGAATAACCATCAGGCCCAGGTGCCTTATGAATTGGAATAGAAAACATCACCTTCTTGATCTCCTCTCTAGAAACAGGTCTCAGCAGTATAGCTTTGTGGCTCTCAGAACAAATAGCCCCATTTCTAATGATAGGCAAGCAAACAGGAACAGTCAGGCATTCAGTCCCTAGCAAGTTCCTATAATAATCCAGAAATGCATCCTGTATATTTTTTGGATCCACACACTCCACCCCATTCATATCTCTAATATATAAGACTTGATTTCTCATAAATCTACTCTTTATCACACCATGGAAAAATTTTGTATTACAATCTCCATCTTTAATCCACTCAGTTTTCGCTTTTTGACTAAGGAATAACACAACAGCATCATTTAACTCCTTAAACTCAATGCTAGCATCAATTTTCTTCTGGATCCAATCCTTATCACCAGGGAACTCAGCCACCTTCTGTTGAATATACTCCAATCTCTTCAAAGCAATGCCAGCTGAATTCTCAATATCAGTAAAATGATCTTTGTTGAACTGCTTCAAAAAAGGTTTTAAATTTTTCAATTTCTTCACAAGCCTAAACATTTTAGTACCTTAAATAAAATGATTCCACCAAACACCAATGCAGGAAACAAACTGAGGAGCTTTCCCCCACATATTAAAGCACTTAAAAGGTCTTCTAAAACTCTCAACCTGCCCAGTAGTCTTGATCACACAAGGAGTATGATCAAAACTCCCTTCAGGAAGGAAGTGAGCAAACAACTCCTTAAAGCAGACACTCCAATCATGATTCACCAAAACTCTATCAAGCCTACTATAACGTCTAGAATCAACTCCTTGCTTATTATTCCAGGTGAAAAAAGAACCCATAGCAGGGCAATCCATAATAGCACAGTTCTGAACACAAGCAAGAAATTCATCCATCTCCTGTTCACTGGTATCACCACTTAATCTTTCAGCACGAGCCAAAACACAATTAAAATCCCCACACACAATCCAAGGGCCTTTAACAACACTACTAATATGCTCAAGCTGAAGCCACAGATCCCTTCTCCCATTTAGATCATTAAAAGCATAAACCATGGATACAAAGAACTGTGAGCCAGTTGCTTTCTCCACCACTTCCACACTAATACACTGGGCAGAGTAGCTAAAAGGAGTCACACAGAAAACTGCAGGATTCCAAACTATCCATACCCTACCTCCTTTATGATAGTTATTATTAGTAGTAACACACCACCCATCAATTAGAATATTTCTTAAACAATTCTGATCTAAGGTTTTCACCTTAGTCTCAAGGAGACCAAATAACCCAACACAATGTTTATGGATAAACCACTTTACATGTCTTTGCTTAGTAGGTTTATTTAGCCCCCTCACATTCCAAAACCCAAAGTTATACATTCCCCACCATACGGTGATGAACACTACTGCTTGTCCCAATGCCTTCCTTGGGTGTATAGGAGTTGTTAAGCGCTTCCATGAATGTAAGTTGACCAAACCTGTGCATACTATAAGCACCATCAGTCGGTTCTTGCCTCACCATTCTCATTAAAGGTTTTGCAGGAGTATTCCCCATAGTATACTGCCCAGATGGCTGCCAAACTACAGGAGTCTTCAACTGCACTTCAGAAACAATCCCATTTAACACTGAAGGTTGCCCTTCCGCAAGCTGAATAACTACCTTCTGTACTTCTTTAGGTTTCCATACCATAGAGGGGCCCTTTTTCTGTCCTAATGGAGGTTTGGGTTTAGCCACCTTCCTGCAATCCTTCACAGAATGACCAACACCCTTACAACCATCACACAGTAAAGGTTTCCACTCAAATTCTACACCAATTTCAACAATATTGCCATGCTCATCCAAAAACCGTACATGATCAGGGATTTTAACCCCAAATGCTACTTCAATCATAGCTCTAGCATACCCAATTCTAGTCTTATCCTCAGTAGCAGGATCACACCGGATAAAATCACCTAATATCCCTGCAATCCTACCAATACCATTACCCCAGAACTTCAAAGGCAATCTATGAAACTTAACCCAAACTGGCACAGTTTTAACATCAAATTTCACAAGCTCAACCTCAGGAGTCCATGACTTAACTATTAAAGGTTTATTATCAAAAAGGAAATGGCCATGAGTAAGAATATGTTCCTTAGCATCACCATTATGGAATCTAACTAAGAAGACACCATTAGGTAAGAAGGAAATTTTATCAACCTGATGTTTGTGCCATAGCCTCCTTATAAAGCCTTCAACCACTTCCCATGGAGGATTTGCCCCTAAGATGAAACAGTAGACTGAGTCCTTCCAGTAATCCAACTCAATGTTGATCTCCTCTACAGTAAACTGAACCATCGAAGGCTTCTCCAGTGAAACTTGATCCTCCAAAACTTCATTGCGAATTTCTTCAAAAACCGTCTCTATATTCTCTGCTTCCTCAGCTTCAGTATTCTCCACCAGTGTCTCCAAATTCAGAGAAGGAATACCCATAATTCCAGCCATACTACGCTCCTTATGTGGCTCCTGACTCGAAGGTCCATTAAACCTGGAAGGATCTGGGTTATCACCTGAAATATTTGATAAAGCTGCAAAACTATTGTTTTGTTTGTTTGGGTACGAATTTATAATTTGAGATAGTAGTATGTTAGGGTAATTTATGTTGGTGGTTGTGGGGTGGTTGTGGTGGTTAGGAGACCGTAGTTGATCCAGAGACCGGAGTACGTATATAACTGTACAGGAACAGGGGACGCGGGGGTTATGTGCCGGTTTGTAGGCGGCTGTTTTGGTGTTTTGGGGTGTCGAAGGCCAGTGATTTTCCACCATGGGTTTAAGGGCAATGTGAGGTGTCGAGAGTAGTGTTGGTTGTATTGATGGTGGTGGTAGCAAGTGGTTAAACGGGTGTTTGTAGGGGGTGGAACACGGGTACAAAAACAAAGGAAAACAGGCTGTCGTGTGCAGGCTACTTGGTGAAGCTTTCGTGGGGTCTCAGAGGAGGACGAGGGCTTGAGTGGACCACCCCTGGAACCACCGTGGGTTAGTGGTGACTATGGTGGTGGCCAGAGGTGGTGTGGGGCATGGTGGTGAGAGAAACTAAGGTGAGAAGTAAGGGTGCACAAGAGGATTTCTGGAAAAGTTCCAGTTGTCGGGTGGCCAGGCTATGTTGACGGCCAGTTTAAGGAATCTATGGTGGTCACAGGTAGTGTCTTAAGGATGGATATGGTAGATAGTGGTGTAGGCTAGAGGTAGGGGTCAATGACGAGGGTGTTGGGTGGCCTGAATGGTGGCTATGTTGTCGGGAAAACGAATGCTCGGGCTGCTGTGTCGTGGGTGAGGGGTTGTTTGTGCGCGATGGAGTTGGATCCTTTTTGCGTGTTTCACTTGTTAGTACCTACTTTGGTTGTTGTTGTTGTCTTGTCATCTGATTGGTGTATTATTATTATTATTATTATTATCCTTATTTTTTTTTTGGTGAAATGTGAGTATATTATATAGCTATATCAAGAAAAAGGTTACATTATACAAGGGACTGGAGTTCGAGCCTCCACACGAGCATCAAAAGAAAAACATTACAAAGACAACGTCAAACAATATTATTATCCTTATTGTTAATATTATTATTATCAATATTAATATTATTTAGTGGTGTGTTTATTATTATTATTAATATTAGAACTAATATTGTTATTAGTTGTTATTAGCATTGTGTTATTGTTACTGCTAGTATTGTTAGTTGTAGTATTACTACTAATATTATTCATGTTAATTATGAAAGTTGTTAAGTGAATTTATTTGATACAAGAATGTGACGATTATCAATAGTCTGATCATAACCCATATTTTCTATGTTCGGTTATCTAATTGAAGTTAATTATAAAAGTAGCGGGGATAAGTTGTTGAGTTAATTAAATTATATAAAGGGTTAATTAATCTACGAAGTTGTTAATTAATTAGCTGTGAACGTGTTATATTAAATAGAGAATTAATATTAAATAATATTCATAGGGGACGAGTTTAAAGTGGAGTATTCTGATTCCGTTGATTACGTGTCTGCTCGGAGTTTTGCTTGATCAGGTAGGTTACATTGTCACTATACTACTGTTATGAGTTATGAATGGATGTTGGGTGTCTTATATGGATGATGAGCATGAATGATATAAGGATGGTATATGATTATGAGTAATTATTATTACTGTTGCATTCATAAGTATGGTTACTATTAGTGTTGCATTCATGAGCATGGCATATACATTGGATACGGATTTGAGATGATGAGATATTATTGGGCCCAGGCTAGTTCTGCAGGACTAGACCTGGTGACCTCAGCTGTTATGCTGGTGTTCGGCGACGGCCGATTATAGTCTGCCGGGAGGTTCGGTATGGCTTGGTGCAAGGGTATGAGTTTGAGAATGAGATTGAGATTGAGCTCGAGCATATCATGGCATTTGCATATCATTTAACTGTTGCATTATAATTATTGTGTTATCCTACTCAACCGCGAGGTTGACAGTGTATTCGTGTACACCTACGATGATCCGGAATGGGGAGTAGATTCTACAGGTCAGAGACAGATGAGCTAGGAACTGGGGCAGGAATGTGAGGTGCAGACCTTGGACCGACTTAGAATTATATCACATCAAGAGAAGTCGTCAGTTGTATTTTCTTTTCCGTTATGTAGTATCTGTAATAACTAAGTTTTAATTTTTTTTTAGTTTTATATAAAGTACTTTGGTTGTTTTACTTTGTTATTCACTACCTCGGACATTCCGAGATGGTAACAGCTCTATTTATTTGAGAATGTCTTGCTAAAGGCTCTTAAATAAATGGGGGTGTTACAATTGTGGTTTTGACCACTAATTTAAACAAATTAGTGTTTATATCACACAATTCACACACCACTTTTAGTGTAAAATGGACTTCCATTTTACAATTTGTAATTTGTACAATTGTGTAATATGTGACATCACATGTGACATAATTCAATTGTATTAATTTAAAATATATTTATCATATAAATACTATTTCTAAATTAATTAAATCATATTTAATAAATTATTTTAGTAATTCGTAATTATCGTTCCAATATATGGTTATCTTAATAATCGTCGATACGATATACAACGTTGGTTATAACCATGAACCATTCATATTCTAATTTTGATATTTCAAAAATATCGATTAATATTTGACAATTGACACGCTTCAATTTCAAATGTAAATATTACATTAAGATTCTACCTCTGATTTCTCGATATAACAGATTTAAGGAATTTGATCAAATCGTCGTATCCAATTGATCAATATATCAATTAAGGGGATTACCCTATAGGTGTGACCTAAAGGGATCAAATGACCACCACCGTCATACGATAGTAATGTCAAACTCTAGTCAGCCAATCATTACCGATTAATGTTGGTCAGTTGACTATATATAATATCGGATCATCCCTTGCATATTCATATCATAAGATTTGTCAATCATAATTATCATTGACGTGATCGCACTATTGTTGAGGACACATCTCCCAACATCAGTATGGTCATACCATCCATTTGGATATAACACGGTTCAAAAGAGTGAGTTTGTATAAAACTCAAATGATAAATGCATTATCACATATGTAAAACTGATACCATGCATATCAATTACTACATAATCTATATCCCATACTTGTATAGTATTACATCTCAACTCAATTGAAATGACATGATTTATCATGTTAAGCCTATAAGAAGGCCTTTGGTTTGTAAGTCTTACCAACTTTTGTGCTTCACATAACCTTGTTGAAGCTAGAGTCCTACAGAGTTAGTGCGACAACACGAATAAATCACATAAAGGATCACAGGGCATACTTTTTATTTTAGCCAGTTGATTCACATTTATCAATAAAGATTGGCTTGCTAGAATTTTGACGTTATTGTCATACAGATGACGGTAATCAACTGGTCCCTAAGAGTCATACCTAAAGGATGTAATCTAAGAGATATGATTAGATGAACATGTAATCATATTTATACATTATACAACTAAACGATTTGTCAATGTAACGATGATACGATTGTTTAATACTGATTAAATAATATTAGCTGAGACGAACTAAAATGTTAATTCGTAATTAAATATAAAATGTTATATTTAATTAGCCTGTGTAATGAAATTATTTAATAAAGATTAAATGATTTAGTTAAATATAAATGATTATATTTAATTAATAAATTAAAAATATACGATATTTATAAGCTAAAACAATATACACAAAAGAGGATAACAACCATTTCTATACTGATAAAATGGGATATTGCACGACTGATAATTTCACGCGTCTCTTCCTGTAGTCCTGTGATATCAGTTAGTTGCGGGGTGTTTCGGTAGGACTCAAATACTGATTTGAGGAATTCTATCTTATGGTTATTAGCTAGGTTGTTAGTACTGTTAACAGAAGAGATGTATTCTGACTAAACTACTCCATACAATTTCGCCTATAAAAGATACCACACGGCTCAATGACTGATTAAGAGTTAGACGCCTAAACTACTACTCCCTTCTCTCTCTAGCTTTCATCATTCCCAAAAATTAAAGGTAATTTTTGGCAGTTTCTAGCTCAAGAAAGGGTATTTCTCGGAGCATCTTCGGTGCAATAATTAGGAGGATATCTATTTTGATATCTGATCTTAGGCCTCTCGCAAAGACCAAAGGTTAATTCTTGTTCCCAATCCTTGTATCTTGTATTTCGTTTATGACAGTAAATCATATATTATAATTTCGTTATAATCCTGCATATAAAGTATTGGGACATATACAGATATTTCCCATAAGTGGTATCAGAGCGTTAGGTTTACGAAATTTATTTTATATGATTTTCATAAACGTTACTTTTTTTTAAAAAAAAAATGCGCGGTACAGTTCATGGGGCGGTATTGTTCACGAAAAAAAAAAAAAAAATTTTTTCTTTCCGAGCAGACTGTTTTTTATTCGAGTACCCTGTTTTTAACTTTTTTATTTCGGCTGATTTTTTTACGGGTTGTTTTCGTCTTGTTTTTTTTGTTATGCATTATAAGGATAATGTATGCATGTTGTTGTGAAAAAGTTCACAAGTTTTGATACCCAATAGTTTTAAAAAGGTTTAAAATAATGTTGGATTAATTCATATTATACAATAAGATAAATAGGATTATGATTGATTAAAATTATGTGAGTAATTACGGAATTATCACATAATTTAAGTCATTATTAAATAGTGGTTTGGGTAAATTACTCTACATAATTACGGAATTATGTCTTGAAAGTTTAATTTAATTAGTTGATGCATCTTTTATAAATTATTGTTGAATGAATGGATGGTTTAATTTTCGTATTTTGCAAACGATTATAATTTTACTTAGTGTGGCCTTAGTTAATCATGTTTTCGTAATGATAGAAACAAGGTTGGTGATGTAATTATGAGATCTCGAATCTCCTTTTTCCTTTATTTTAGTTTTTTGGGAATTAGAATGTAATAATAGGTCAATTATGTAATTTTTCATTCAATATAATTTGAAAAAAAAGACGGAGACGAGATTGCTCACTCCCACTACATGCACCAAGATGGAACACCAAGATTGAACACCAAGACAAGCTTCTAGGGTCCATTGCTGAATGGATTCCAAAGTTGTATTTTTGTTTTGTTTTGGTAGGATAGGCCACACTAAGACTTGCTTTTTATTCCGTTCTTATTGTTTTCATTTAATATGTTTTGCAACTAAACCACCTAATATTGCATGAAAATTCACTCATATTAGTTGTATGCTAGTCTACATTGACATACTGGTGTCACACGCCAGTTTTACATTAAAGCCATCAACTTAGTTTATTCATTCTCGCATGCTAGATATTCGTTCACTTAAATGATTAAAATAAAGTTGATGAGATCTTCCTCTATAACCTAAAATTGAGATTAGTCTTTCATAAGTGAAATTACTATGAATCCCTTCTTCGTCGCCAGACATTTAGGACCTCACTCTCCATATGACCCCTTCTACGTTGGGTAAGTACACTACAAAACATTACTCCATTTGCGACGGACAGTTCCGTCGCAAACAATACGAAATACGTCGCAAAAGAGACATTTGCGACGGATTTGCGACCGACAGTGTCTGTCGCATATTTTTACCGCAATTTGAAAATTGGCAACGGAATTTTCCGTCGCAAATAATTGCGATGGAATGGTCACAGTTTGCGACGGAATTTCCGTCGCAACCCTTGACTGACTTTGACTCATTGGTCAAGGTCAGTCAAAGTTTGCGACGGAATTTCCGTCGCAAATTCCTCTTCTGTGACGGAATTTCCGTCGCAAAAGTTGACTGACCTTGACCAAAGTGTCAAAGTCAGTCAAGGTTTGCGACGGTAATTCCGTCGCAGAAGAGGAATTTGCGACGGAATTTCCGTCGCAAACTTTGACTGACTTTGACTCTCTGGTCAAGGTCAGTCAACTTTTGCGACGGAATTCCGTCGCATATCAGGACATTTCCGTCGCAAATTCCTGTAGGTTTTCCCGGTTTCAGCTGTTTTTTCTGCTCCCCATTTCAGCTAAATGGTTGATTTTACCCATTTGTAAGCTCTCCAAACCTGCATAAAAGCGGCTGATTTCAGCCGAAACAACCCAGCAACAAAGAACTTGTCTGAGACAAGGTTTTTAAAAGGTTTTTCATAACTAGAATTAAGGTTTTACATACGTTCATTCAACTTAAAAATAAAACTAAACATAATCCTAGTTTGACAAACTAACCAACCTAATATAATCTATCTAATAGTAGTGTCAGTGGTCTGTGGGGTGATGAAATGGCTGGCCGACCTAGCATTGTCGCCGCCGTCATCATCAAAGTCACATCTTGGCTGAGAAAAGCCTCCCGGGTTGCAGCTTTGAGTAAAGAACTCCCCCCGTTGAGTTAAGAACTCTTCAATTGCCTTAAGCCTTTGAGATGTCTTGAGTTCACGTTCCTTTAGCTGAGCATTCTCTTGAAGGACTCTGCTGACGATACCTGCAATTAAGAGTGAAATTTAGTTAAGAGGATTATCTATAAACATGGTATTATATTCATTCAGTAAACGGTAAAATAATTGGTTAGTCTTAATCTTTAATATACTACAAAATACTAACCTGGGGTGTATGACGGGTTCCCAGCACTTGAGTGACGGCGACGTTCGTAAAGAAATGGTGCTGCATTTCCCATACCAAGTATCAGCCCTTTCTTGTTAAAGCCGACATGTTCTTCAAAGTAGATCTTGTTATCGTCGATCTGCTCCTCCGGTATCCCTTCACTTATCATTTTACTCTTCCTTGAAAAAACCTTTCCCTACAAAACAAAAACAAAGTTTGATTAGTGTACGTTAATTAATTACTAAAGCAAATTACTAAAACATAAAGAAAAGTTTGTGGTAACTAACAAAGAGTTCTTTCGATTTCGTTGAAAGCCATCCCTTCTTGGCATGCTTCTTGGTCTTCTCCAGCAAAACCATAGCGGATGTTACATCTATCCCATCTTCTCCAGCCTACAACTTAAATCAAACGACACTTGTTAAAAAAAACACTCAATATTGTCAAAGTTTGCCATTGTTAAAAAATTACTCAAATAGAGAAAAAGTGAAATAAAAAGTATGAAATTACCATTTCATCTATAATCTGGAGGGTGTTTCTACGACCCATAATATGAGTACCTAAGGCCTTGCCTTTTTCGGTACTTCCAGACATCCTATTGGCGGTGTTTTTTTCGGATGTGTCCTTAAACTTTGGATCATTCTTTCTATCCAGAATCTTTTGGAATAAATCCGTCGGTATCCAAGATGGCCTTTCCTCCGCACTTTTCTTGGAAGCCGGTGGACCTTTCTGCGTAGGCGTTCTTTCATGATGCTAGTCCAAGCCGCCTTAACCGCATCTCTGTCGCGAGGGTGAAAGGTAACATGTTTCTGTTTCAAAAAATAATATAGTTAGAAAATAATGATGAAACGAAAATAGGTAATAAATAATGAAACAAAAATAGGTAATAGTTAATAAATACCTCAAACCAATCCCACCATTCTTTCTTCAACGCATCCTACGCATGTGACCAGTTCGGCGCATATTCCTTGTAGTTAGAGATAATGGTCAAGCTTATAATATCAGGAACTTCCTTGTGACTGATCCTGAAAAAGAGTTGAATTTGAAAATGAAATAATCAATAAGTAATCAAATTATAGTCAATATATATATATATACGATCAATAAGTAAACAAATGAGATACTTACCACATGCCGCCATTGATGCCCGTCGTTGAGGGCGTCAAAGATAAAATTTATATTCTTAAACTTTAACTACAGATAGTGTAAGTCAGGGTCGAACCACAAGGAGGTGGGGAATGTTTATTTTTCTAAGTCAATGTTTTAAGGTAACAAATTGGGGGTTGTTTGTTTTGTTGTCACTAGGTCTAAATATAAAGACAGGAATAAAACAAGAAATAAGAATAAGATAAAACTTATGATAAAATGAATGCTAGGATGTTCGACTAATAAAGAGCTATGATGGTTTAAATTCTAACTCAACATGTATTGCAGTCGCGTAAGGGGTGTAACATATCCTTTCGGTCTATGATACCTAATAGCTCCTTTTCGGCCTATGCTATTAGTTCCTAGGTCTCACAAATATTGGGTGTCAACAATAAGGGTGATTTCTAAATTCTAGGTCACATACCTTTCAGTCTTAAGTAACCTAGCCGTCTTAAAGCGTTAACCAATGCCCTTCCCGTATCTTTCAACCTTGGGTAAGTCATTACTAACATCCTAGAAGTCTCCTTTCAGTCTCATTATAGGGTATTATAATTAACGAAACAAAACGAACTGAAAACATGCGCGAGGTCAGTCGACCGACCAGCTAACCCAGTCGGCCGACCAACTACCTCAGTCGACCGAACAGTTAAGCCGGTCGGTCGACCAAAGTCTGCTACAGGTCGATTCTGTTTTTATACCATCTTCGCAAATTACTCCATGCATCCTAATATAAGAAATTAGCTACTCATAACTACAGTAATAATGATAATAATGATTAAGAAATTTAGATTCATAACTAATGCTAACATAAACATGCGATAATCAATCAAGGTTTCGGGATTCTACAGTAAACCGGATTCTAGCAATTCTATAACGATAACAATTAAGAAACTGAAATCAAAACAAGAATTACCGCGAATAGGAATTAGGGCTAAAGAAAGACCTTATTGATTCTCGTGGAAAAAAAGTTTGAACAATGTAATAAAACTTAAAAACTTAAAGAACAGTAATTATTGTGATTACAGAGAACTAAGGAATAAGATGCTTGATTAGTAGATAATCAGATACATAAGATTGCTAAAAGACTGAATATCTAGCCCTAATCACGAGGTCTTCTTAAATAGAGATTACAAAGGCTTTTATCATTAACCTAATCTGTGTGTGGGCTTTGCGGAGATTCCTGGAACTGCACCTTGGTCGACCGACCAAGTGATGCGGTTGGTCGACCGGTTATCGGGCCCAATTGACTTCTGTTTCTGTAAGTTGAATTCTGGGTTTGAGATAACAGGTACTTTGGTCGACCGACCAAGGTAGTCGGTCGGTCGACCGGTTTTCCTTTGTGTCAGCCTTGAATTCGCCTTAAATTGATCCCCTGGTCCTTGGTTCGCGCTTTGGGTCATTTTCTCCTCGTTCCTTGGTTATGCAAAAATCCCGAGGTAGCAATTTGGTCTAAAATCACCTCTTTTCCGCATAATTCTGCAAAAGAGCATAAAAATACGAAAGTAGACAATTGTTGGGAAATAGAGGCTAAAACATTGTAAATAAGCTCTAAAATGCGTGTAAAAATGGATGTAAAACATCATAAAATAGACACGGATCAAATTCCCCAAACCAAACCTTGCTTGCCCTCAAGCAAGAATTAGACTCGATCTTAAACTAATGGAACGATTTCAATCTCAGAGCGAAATTTACATGTTAGCCTAAACCAAATTTAATGCCAAGTCAACAAGGAAAAAGTGAAAGAATCATGCCAACGAGTTATGGAGTTGTCAAAACTTGCAAATCTATAGACTATAGACTTTTTACCATGGACTCTCACGGGTCGCTCAAATCACACATTAAGCAAAGGGTGAGTGTATGTAAAAGATAGAAAGAAGTATATTGTGAAGACACTCACCTAACTTCGACCCATGAAAACATGCGTGCAATCTAACATGAAAAGGAATTCTACAACCGTGCATAAACATACTCATTAGGTGACCTTTGAACACATGCAATAAGGTAATGAGGTGTAATACCTCGAAAATCCTAGCTGCGATATTTAAGTTTTATTGTTGTGTCGATAGTTTTTCTACGATTTCAGTATGCTATAGGTAGTTAATCAAGTAGTATAGTCTTATGTTGTTATGGGGGTTTGATCTCGAGACCTTTGGCACGTTGGTATGGGCCTCGAGATGTGTGCCATCATGCTAACCCACGTTTAAGTTTTCCTCAAACACCTACAAACCCTACCAAGTAACCCTCCTGCCGTCACCTTTAAACATATATTCTAAACCTAAAAACTACCCTAATTCTCATTCAAACACCACTCATCCACAACCGTCACAACAGAGAGTAATTAGGAAGTCCTCACGGGGACCATAAGTGATGCCCGTCGTTGAGGGTACCAAAGATAAATTTATAATTCCTAAACTTAAACTATAGATAGTGAAAGTCAGGGTCGAACCACAGAGAGGTGGGGAATGTTTATTGTTGAATGTTAATGTTTAAAGGTAACAAATTTGGGGGTTTGATTGGTTGATTACTATATCTAAGGCAAAGATTAAAATAAAACAAGAAATAAAGATAAGAATAAAATATAATAAAAGGGATGCTAGGATGTTTGGGGTAATAAATAGCTAAGGTAATATAAATCCTAAGGTCAACATGTATTGCAGTCGCGTAAGGGATGTAACATAACTTTTTAGGTCTATGCTACCTAATAGCTCCTTTCGGCCTATGCTATTAGTTCCTAGGTCTCACAATTATTGGGTTTCAACAATAAGGGTGATTCCTATATCCTAGGTCACATACCTTTCAGTCTTAAGTAACCTAGCCGTCTTAAGGTGTAAACCAATGCCCTTCCCGTATCTCTCAATCTTGGGTAGGTCATTACTAACGTCCTACAAGTCTCCTTTCAGTCTCATTGTAGGATATTATAGTCAACAAGTTAAGACGAAACAAGATACATACGCGGGTGGTCGACCGACCAGCTATTCCAGTCGGCCGACCACAGCCTCGGTCGACCGACCCACTATTTGAGTCGGCCGACCGCGGCTCTGCTACAAGTCGGTCTCGGAATTTCTAATACCTACGCATATTCATCCCCTACATCCTAACATATGAAATTTAGCTACTCATGGTTATTAAGATGAGAATAAAAACGGGAATAAACATGGTAGACATAGTAAATAATCTAAACATGCGAGATTCAATAAAGTTTGAGATTCTGATTTAAACGAATGTAATAATATTAAGAACGATAATAAAGCTAGATTAAAAGAGTAATTACCACAGTCGGAATTAGGGCAGAAAGGAACAAACTTTTATTGAATGCTTGGGAATTGTTGAAAGATTACAACTAAAACTTGAATAAAACTAGATTGTAACTTCTTCTAAATAAAACTGGATATTAATCGATCTTTCTGAATAAAACTTTATTCAAAAACCCTAACTACAAGATTAGCTTATATAGGGCAAGAGATTAGAGTTTCCTAAAAGACTTCTACTTCTAATTTATTTCCGAAAAACTTGTTCCTGGGCTTTGCTGAGGTCGGTCGACCACTCTGGTGGGTCGGTCGACCTCTTTTACGAACTTAAATAGATTCTTGGGCTTTTCTTCAGGGTTTGGACTTAATGAAAACCAGGCCTGGTCGGCCGACCCGTTTAGTTGGTCAGTCGACCGCTTCCGCAGGGAATTCTTTGGTTTTCTTCTTGCTTTGACTTTTGGTACTTAAATAAAGACTCCAGTTGACTTTCCATCGTTCCTTAATTATGCAAAAGACTCGAAGACATGAATTTGGTGCTAAATCGTCCATTTTCCGCATAAATCTGCAAAAGTGCATAAAAATACGAAAGTACACAATTGTTGGGAAATAAAGGCTAAAACATAGTAAATGAGCGACCAAATGCGTGTAAAAATAGATGAAAAACATCATAAAATAGACACGCATCAAATTCCCCAAACCAAACCCTTGCTTGCCCTCAAGCAAGAAATAGACTCGATCTTAACTAATGGAACGATTTCAATCTCAGAGCGAAATTTACATGTAAGCCTAAACCAATACCAAGTACAAAATGAGAAAGTATATAAATCACGCAAACGAGTTATGGTGTCGTCAAACTTGCAACACTAGAGACTATAGAGACTTTATACTATGGACTCTCGCGGTACGCTCGAGACACTCATGAAGCAAAGGGTGAGTATATGTAAAAGATAGAAAGAAGTATATTTGTCATGACACTCACCTAACTGCGACCCATGAAAACATGCCTGCAATCTAACATGAACAAGAATTCTACAACTATGTAAAACAAACTCATTAAGTGACTCGAATACATGCAATTGAGGCAGTGAAGGATATGTGAGGTAAAAGGTAAAAGTGGTTAAGATGTTTTTGGATATGTGGGGTTAGTAGCCAAGCTAGTAAAACCGTTTCCCAATAACATATTTCACAACTTTCGATATTAAGAAAGTGCTCTTTTTGTAGCACAACTCTCACATTATATATAAGAAAGGACTCCCAAATATTTTTGAATGAGGTACGAGAGTGATAACACATAAAAGAAAGGAATTTGGAACGAATTTTTGAATCTGATGATGCTGTCAGGTGGTCGGCCGACCTATGATGGTGGTCGGTCGACTGACTTTTGTATATTTTTGACTTTTTTCGTTTTTCTTTTTCTTTCTTTCTTTTTCTGAATTTTTCTGTTCTTTTTCTTTTCTTTCTTTCTTTCTTTTCTCTTTTTTTTGCTCAAGATAGCATACAAATCAAGATGCCTCAAAATACCAAGGACTACAAATACTAGCTTGGAAGGGTAGGCCAAGTATGGGATGTAGTTTTGGGGGAATAAAAAGGCAATTTTGGCTATGTGAGGCTTATGGGAAAAAAATGAGAAAAGGGATCCCAAATGCACGTATCAAGATTCACAAAACGAGATAGTAAAACAAGTATATAGCAATTCAAGTTCATGTTTATGCATATTGATGTAACATGTTCCAAGGGGAGTACTACTCACATCCTAGACAACTGGTTTAAGAATGAAACCAGGAAATAAGCCCTAAACCTTAGAATGTATAGTAGGTTGCCAAGGTATATAGGTCAAGTCTCAAGATATACAAATTGACAAAAACTCGTAGATATGCAAAAGACTCTCATACTAAAACGAGTTGACAAGGCAAGGTAAAGGCCTAAATATGTAAGAAAGCAAAATCATCCTTGAAATACTATCGTTCCGACTCGACCTATATGCTAAAATAAACGTGCATTTTTTTGAATTTTTGAAATTTTTTCATTTTTTTGTATTTTTCTTTTGTATATATAAGAAAAATAAAGAAAAGCAATGCAAGACAGAAATGCAGTAAACGTGTGACAGAATGCAATGCATGTGACACGAAACCATTCCCCAAACCAACCCGCACAATGTCCCCATTGTGCATTAGCCTAAGTAAAGGTTTCAGAAAAGGAAAGATGCAAGGAAAATAAAAACTAAGGAAAACTGGAAAGAACTCACTGGATTAATAGACGTATGAGAAAAACCTCCCCAAACCAGCGCGAGCTGGGAGGTTTTGGTGGCTAGCAGTGCCACTCAAGTACCCGAGATGGTGCACGAATTCCGAGGAAGACGCGAACAGGCTGTGACGGACGGGTAGGTCGACCGACCTTCCTGTAAACTACAGAAATTTCAGCGATACGGCAACTAGGTCGACCGACTGGTGTATCTGGTCGGTCGACCCTCTGCGTCTCAGCGATCTCCGTTTCTTCGTAAAAGCCTCAAAAAGCAAGAAAAGTATATGCGCCCGCAAATGCGCGAGATCCCAGAACCAAGTCTAAAGTCTTAACTACGCAAGCGTAAAGGAAAAAGTTCTAAAACTAAGAGCAAACCAAATTAAAAAGTCTCACACAACAAAAGTAAATTGTCTTAAAACTGAAACTAGAAACAACTATCCGCTAAAGATGCGGAAAATATCCGACCACGGCTTTTGACGATACGCCGTAGTCTCCACGGTGTTTGCTTGAGTAGCAAAACACATCTTCTTTCCGCCGTCGCAAAGCATATGCGACGGTCTCTCTTCTTGAGCCTGCCTCCTCTTTTTCTTTTCTTCCCGATCTACGACGTCCGGGTCTTCATCTTCTTTATAGCTTAGACATCCCATTCCTCCTCTCTGGACTATGACTTCCTTCAATTTGGGTTTCCCCAAACCAATTCCTGCATTAGCCATAATAAAAGTATCCTCCATATTGCTCCCAATCTGGGGCGGAGGTGTAAAAACAGATACAGGAACAGGCAATAAAGTAGGAGAAGTAGTGATGACCTCATACTTCTTTTCAGAAGTGATAGCATTACATGTGATGGGGGTCATAGCATCCTTTTTCCTATAAGATAGGCCATATATAATGGAATGTTTTCCTACTTTGAAGGTCAAAGTCCCAGTGCCTACATCTATAATGGCACCTGCGGTGTGGAGGAAAGGTCTTCCTAGAATTATAGGTATATAGGCATCCTCTGGGATGTCCAAAACTACGAAGTCAACTGGGAAGAAAAACCTGTCAATACGCACAGGGATGTTTTCCAACACCCCTATAGGTTCCATAGATGTTCGATCTGCCATCTGGACTGTCATACTGGTCACTGCAAATTCGGTCATTCCTAATTTTAAGGCAACGCTTAGGGGCATGACACTTATACTAGCACCTAAGTCGCATAAAGCCTTCTTAACTGGGAAGGTTCCTATATTACAGGGGACAGAAAAACTACCAGGGTCCTCTAATTTGTGAGGGGCAATGACATGTGACAAAAAACTAGATGACTCTTCAGTGAGGGCCACTGACTCAACCTTTTCTAGAGACCTTTTTCTCGACAAAAGCTGTCTCATAAATTTAAGATAAGAAGGAACTTGTTGGACTAATTCTAGAAAAGGGACTTGAACATTCAACGAACGAATCACATCCTTAAATTTGTCAAAAGATACCTGATCCTTCGAAGGTATTAGTCTTTCTGGAAAAGGGGCGGCTGAAGACTCAGTATTTGCAGCTCTCTTCAGAAACCTAGGGGTATTATCACCCCTGAAAAGAAAATCCCTTAAGTTATCTGGCAATTCAGGACGAAAAGGAGCCTCAGGCTCTGCCTCATCGGTCGGTCGACCATCTGCTTCGGTCGGTCGACCGCTCTCCTGTTCAGCGAAATTTTTCGGATCCTGCTCGGTGGTCGGTCGACCTGGATCTTCGGTCGGTCGACCGCTCTTGCTGCTACTCGGCTGTTTTTCTTTCTCAACCCCTACTTTAGCTCCACTTCGTAGGGATATGACGTTTAGAGTCTCTTTTTTCTGGTCCGTTTTGGTCGGAAGTTGACCCGGAGCCCTAGTATCATTCTTGCCTGCGATTTGAGCAATCTGAGACTCTAACATCTTCATCCCTGCCTCTCTAGCCTGTGACTCCTTCTGAACCAACCCAATAAGATTTTGGATAAGAGTTTATGTGTTGGGTGGTGGATTAGAAGGTGGTTGAGGGTTGAAGGGTGGTTTTTGAAAACCTTGCTTATGTGGGGAGATATATGTAGAATTTTGCTGAGGTTGCATATGTTGTGGGTTAAGAACATTCTGGCTTGTCCACCTGAGGTTGGGATGGACATTATTATTATTCGGGTCATAGAAATTGTTCCCACGATAATGCTGAAAAGCGGCACATGTTTCGTTGGATGAAGTACAGAACTTTGACACGTGCCCTTCTCCACCGCACCTCTCACAAGCAAAGGGTCCGTCTTGAACGACGTTCACCTGATAAATACCGCCCTTGCTTCCACTTCCTAGATCGAATTTTCCTCCAGCCTCTAATTTTTCCAACTTGGCCGTCAAGGCCTCAATTGCTGATAGGTTGTATTCAGATTTCCTTTGATTTCCTCTGGAAGTGCCATGCTCAGCACGGTGTATAGCAACATCTTCTATCAACTTGAGACCCTTAGTCTCTCCTGAATTATCTTGGAATCTCCCATTAGCTGCAGCATCTAGATAGGCCCTGTTGTCATCGTAAAGGCCATTGTAGAACTGGATACAAAGAAACCATTGTTCGAATCCGTGATGTGGTATGGATCGAACAAGTCTCTTGAACCTGTCCCACGCCTCACTAAAGTCTTCATTGGGGCCCTGTTTGAAATTTGTAATCTGCCCTCTTAAAGCATTGGTCTTTGATGCAGAATAGTATTTCCTGTAGAATGCTAAGGCTAGGGTATTCCAATCTGTGACTCCCGCAACAGTGCGGTCTAAATCTATGTACCACTCTCTCGCAGAGTCCCTAAGAGAGAAGATAAACATGGTTTGCTTAATCTGGTCTTGCGTCACTCCTTCTGGGGGTGCAATAGAGCATATGTAATCTGTGAAGATTTCAATATGCTTTGCAGCATCCTCATTGGCCGAGCCTCCAAATTGGTTTCTTTCAACCATAGTAATGTAGGCAGGCTTGGCCTCGAATGGCTTCCCAGTACCTGCAGGTAAAGTAAACCCTTTGTATAGGTCCTTTGCCTGAGGCATGGAGTGACTGGCAATAGTAGCTTCTTCTGCCATATTCTCTTCTTCTTTAGGAAAAACTGGAATGTAGAAAGAAGGTGGTGTTTTTTGGTGAAGATGGTAATGATGGTTGTGATGCCCGTCGTTGAGGGTACCAAAGATAAATTTATAATTCCTAACTTTTAACAATAGATAGTGAAAGTCAGGGTCGAACCACAAGGAGGTGGGGAATGTTTATTGTCTTAATGTTAATGTTTAAAGGTAACAAATTTGGAGGTTTTATTGTTGATCACTATATCTAAGGCAAAGATTAAAATAAAACAAGAATTAAAAGATGAGAATAAAATATAATAAAAAGGGATGCTAGGATGTTTGGGTAATAAATAGCTAAGGTAAAATAAATCCTAAGGTCAACATGTATTGCAGTCGCGTAAGGGGGTGTAACATATCTTTTTAGGTCTATGCTACCTAATAGCTCCTTTCGGCCTATGCTATTAGTTCCTAGGTCTCACAATTATTGGGTGTCAACAATAAGGGTGATTCCTAAATCCCAGGTCACATACCTTTCAGCCTTGAGTAACCTATCCGTCTTAAGGTGTAAACCAATGCCCTTCCCGTATCTTTCAATCTTGGGTAGGTCATTACTAACATCCTACAAGTCTCCTTATGGTCTCATTGCAGGATATTATAATTGACAAGAAAAGACGAAATAAGAAAACATACGCGAGTGGTCGACCGACCGGCTACTCCAGTCGGCCGACCACGGCCTCGGTCGACCGACCAGCTATTCCAGTCGGCCGACCGTGGTCCTGCTACAAGTCGGTCTTTCGAATTTTATTTACCTATGCATATTATCCCCTACATCCTAACATATGAAATTTAGCTACTCATAATACTTAAGATGATTATAAAATTTGGAATAAACATGGTAAACATGGTAAACAATCTAAACATGCGAGATTCAATAAAGCTTGAGATTCTAACTTAACAATTGTAATAAAAATAAGAACTTTAATAAAAAGCTGGATTAAAAGAGTAATTACCACAATTGGAATTAGGGCAGAAAGGAACAAACTTTATTGAATGCTTGGGAACTACTGAAAGATTACAAAACTAAAGTTCTTTTGAGTAAAACTGGATGCTAAAACTTGATACTAAAAGATTCGATTCTTTTTTTAAAACCCTAATTACAAGATTATCTTATATAGGGCGAAAAAGTAAGAGTTTCCTAAAGACTCTAATTCTATTTTATTTCCGAAAAGAATCGTTTGGGCCTCCGCTGTGGTCGGTCGACCTACTATTCGGGTCGGTCGACCGCTTCCTTCTGGGCTTCTTTTATTTTTGGCCTTCCTTGAGATTTGGGCTTTATTAAAGAACAGGGTCAGTCGGTCGACCCATAATGTCGGTCGGTCGACCGCTTCCCGAAGAATTTCTTCTATTTTCTTCTTATTTTGACTTTGGATACTTTGACTTTGACTCCAGTTGACTTTCCATTTATTCCTTAATTAAGCAAAAGACTTGAGGATAAGGATTTGGTGCTAAATCGCCCCTTTTCCGCATAAATCTGCAGAAGTGCATAAAAATACGAAAGTACTCAATTTGTGGGAAATAAAGGCTAAAACATAGTAAATGAGCGACCAAATACGTGTAAAAATAGATGTAAAACATCATAAAATAGACACGTATCAGGTTGTTCGAATAAGTCTTCTTGAAATAAGGAAGATGGTGAACCTCCTTCCTGATTTGCTAGAAGTTGCTTTCTCCTTTCTCTAAGAGTCCTCTCAAGCTCGTGGTCCAGTGGTAGGAGTTCTCCTTGAACTGACCTGCGCATAAGATGGAAACTACAAGAAAATGGTGAAAAGGTTTAAGGAACAAAAAAGTTCCTTAAACAAAGAGAAACAAAAACAAAAATAATAAACACTGGCGTCACCTCCCCAGCAACGGCGCCAAAATTTGATGCCCTGGCGTCACCTCCCCGGCAACGGCGCCAAAATTTGATGCCCGTCGTTGAGGGTACCAAAGATAAATTTATAATTCCTAAACTTAAACTATAGATAGTGAAAGTCAGGGTCGAACCAAAGAGAGGTGGGGAATGTTTATTGTTGAATGTTAATGTTTAAAGGTAACAAATTTGGGGGTTTGATTGGTTGATTACTATATCTAAGGCAAAGATTAAAATAAAACAAGAAATAAAGATAAGAATAAAATATAATAAAAGGGATGCTAGGATGTTTTGGGTAATAAATAGCTAAGGTAATATAAATCCTAAGGTCAACATGTATTGCAGTCGCGTAAGGGATGTAACATAACTTTTTAGGTCTATACTACCTAATAGCTCCTTTCGGCCTATGCTATTAGTTCTTAGGTCTCACAATTATTGGGTGTCAACAATAAGGGTGATTCCTATATCCTAGGTCACATACCTTTCAGTCTTAAGTAACCTAGCCGTCTTAAGGTGTAAACCAATGCCCTTCCCGTATCTCTCAATCTTGGGTAGGTCATTACTAACGTCCTACAAGTCTCCTTTCAGTCTCATTGTAGGATATTATAGTCAACAAGTTAAGACGAAACAAGATACATACGCGGGTGGTCGACCGACCAGCTATTCCAGTCGGCCGACCACAGCCTCGGTCGACCGACCCACTATTTGAGTCGGTCGACCGCGGCTCTGCTACAAGTCGGTCTCGGAATTTCTACTACCTACGCATATTCATCCCCTACATCCTAACATATGAAATTTAGCTACTCATGGTTATTAAGATGAGAATAAAAACGGGAATAAACATGGTAAACATAGTAAATAATCTAAACATGCGAGATTCAATAAAGTTTGAGATTCTGATTTAAACGAATGTAATAATATTAAGAACGATAATAAAGCTAGATTAAAAGAGTAATTACCACAGTCGGAATTAGGGCAGAAAGGAACAAACTTTTATTGAATGCTTGGGAATTGTTGAAAGATTACAACTAAAACTGGAATAAAACTAGATTGTAACTTCTTCCAAATAAAACTAGATATTAATCGATCTTTCTGAATAAAACTTTATTCAAAAACCCTAACTACAAGATTAGCTTATATAGGGCAAGAGATTAGAGTTTCCTAAAAGACTTCTACTTCTAATTTATTTCCGAAAACTTATTCCTGGGCTTTGCTGAGGTCGGTCGACCACTCTGGTGGGTCGGTCGACCTCTTTTACGAACTTAAATAGATTCTTGGGCTTTTCTTCAGGATTTGGACTTAATGAAAACCAGGCCTGGTCGGCCGACCCGTTTAGTTGGTCGGTCGACCGCTTCCGCAGGGAATTCTTCGGTTATCTTCTTGCTTTGACTTTTGGTACTTAAATAAAGACTCCAGTTGACTTTCCATCGTTCCTTAATTATGCAAAAGACTCGAAGACATGAGTTTGGTGCTAAATCGTCCATTTTCCGCATAAATCTGCAAAAGTGCATAAAAATACGAAAGTACACAATTGTTGGGAAATAAAGGCTAAAACAAAGTAAATGAGCGACCAAATGTGTGTAAAAATAGATGAAAAATATCATAAAATAGACACGCATCAATAAGGCAGGCAAGGGCTAGTCGAAACACGCGAGAAGTAGGTATGTTTGCACGCTGTTATTTCCTTGTGTATGTATGTCTGTGTCTTTTATCTATAGTTTTAAATCGTGTAGTTATGATTACAGTGTCTAATCTTCGTGCAATATCTATGGGGTTTGGGAGTCGTGTCTGACCATTATCATACCCTTGTCAATCACCGGGAAACACCAGGCAAGGCGGTTTCCATACGCCTGTCACAGAACTCCTTCGAGTTTTTTTTAAAACAGAGTCTGGGTAGGCACGGTTCTTCTTAGTTTCGACGCCTCCCCTATTCTCGTGTATGGTAGTAGATGGGGTGGAGGAACAGGTGGTGGTCAGGGGAGTATCGTGGTGGTTGTTATGGCGGGTTCAGACGGCTAAAGCGGTGTCGAAAAGGGAGATTCGTTCCACTGTTTGTTGCAGGGTCTCGTTTATACGGGTATTGTAACACCCCCATTTACCTAGGAGCCTGAACTAGGACTTCCAGGGTAAATAAGGCTGTTACGATCCTGGGTAACCCAGGGTAAGAGATAATCATAGTGAAAGATATGCAGTACTTTAAGTTACTTAACCAAGAGTCAAAACCAAACTGTTACATGGCAAGTATAAAACCCAAAGCTCAACATATGAAAAGTACAAACGAAATATTATAAGCTAGGTGATCTATAACTAGGTGAGTCTATTCCAAGTCTCTCTCCTCCAAGCCCAGATCCTAGTCCGTCTATCTTTGACCTGGAATATCTACTCCCCATTCCGGATCATCGTAGGTGAACACGAATGCACTGTCAACCTCGTGGTTGAGTAGGATAACACAACAACAAAACACAATATAAATGATATGCAATGCCATGATATGCCAATCTCAATCTCATTCTCATTCTCATTTTTCATTCTCAAACCCGTGACTCCCAGCCATACCGAACCTCCCGGCAGACTATACTCGGCCGTCGCCGAACACCAGCATAACAACTGAGGTCACCAGGTCTAGCCCTGCAGAGCTAGCCTGGGCCCAATAATATCTCATCAGTATCTCAATCTGTAACCGTGCTCATGCCATGCTTATGAATGCAATAATAATAAAACTAACACTGTATATGCATCTCATAAATAGTCATACTTGCATTCATAGCATCCAATTCACATCCAAACATACACAATACAAGAGAAGTTCCAGTGTATCCTACCTGAAAAGCAGTCTGTAAACAAGAAATCACCGGCTAGTACTGTTCCTCCTCGAATTCAGTTCCTATAACAAGTACTTATATCAATTCCTACCCATTCAATCACATTACCAACTACTCAACAATATTCATCATTTATACTCATAACATAAAACCACCATGTATACATGTAAACATGCTCACACGACAATTGGTATTATTAGCCACAATAATGTAACTAATTAAAGATCGTCACAAAATTGCCAACACCATCGATAATAATTATTAGTAATATAATTAACATACCCCCTGAACCATAATAAATAAGTACCCAAAATATCAACCCAATTTAACATAACTTTAGTAAAATATCATATGGTAATTATATAAATCAATTAGTAAACATATTAGTGAGAAGAGACTTAAAATAAACCAAGCTAAAACACGCACAAATACGCCCAAAACACGACCAGCCTACTTGTTACAGCCCCCGTGACAGCCCTGCAACCACCGTCACAAACGCCCACCGGTGCCCCTGGCCTCCTCACTAGCACCACCAGGCTCGCCACTGAGAGGTGGTGATCCCAGGGAGGAGGTCAGCAGCCCTCGTCAGCATCCCACGACGCCTGAACAGGTGGACAAAACCAGCGGCACCACTACAACGCAGGTCTACGTTTTCTGGAACCCAAAACTAACCCTGCTGTATAACCACCCACGACCACCATGAGGCACTGTGATAGCCACCACTACGCACCCTATGCTATACACCAACCACTTACCCACACACCCATCTCAAACGTAAGGAATCCTTTAGTCGAAGGCCTAACAAGAAGTCCCTGCCCACTGACATTCTTACCACGATACCCTATTCAGAACTGGTTTCCCAAAACGAACCCCGCGTCTGTTTCCTTACGACCCACCAAGAACCACCACCATAACCACCAGACGAGCCCTTGACTACCACCCTTCAACATTCTTTAACGACATACAACAATTATAAGCTGAAGAGTCTATTGATATAATATACTCAAGAAGGGGGGGTTGAATTGAGTATGCCTTCTTTTTAAATCTTCTTCGATGTGTGTGTAGTTGTATGATGATCGTTGAGTAGAGCAATAATAAAGTAGAGACACGATATTTTTGAAGTGGTTCAGTCTCACACTTTGAGACCTACGTCCACTATTCTCGATTAATAAAATTAGTACCAACTCTGGATTACAATTTTATCAACCCTACTCGTGCGACTTTGATGTTAGTCACAACTCTATCTAGATACCGTTAAATATCTAGCTTCGACAAATACCGTTAAATATTTGTCTTACAATGAGTACCGCTAAATACTCGTTCTATCTTACGTTAATAAGATAAAGTCTTCAATGTTTTCTTGGTGTCACAATCTTGAATGAATAAGATCAATGCTTGAGCACTTGAATCTTGAATCGGATTTGACAATGAAAAGCTCGAACTTGAAGAATATGAACGGCGACTCTTTCTCGATATGCGTGTATGTGTGTTGTGTATTTCGTGTCAATTAATGCGTCATAGATAGTCTATTTATATAGAAAATATATCTAGGTATTTCAAACCCTAGATGATTTAGGAATATTACTTAAAACTAGAATACTAGTCTTTTAGTAATACTACCTTAAATCTAATCTTAATATATTTAGGAAAGATATAATAATATACTATAGGTATTATATAAGGAATCAATTTCCTAATTCATATTTAGGAAAGATCTTTATATAATAAACAATTAGTATTCTTATTAAATCAACTTCCTAAATCATGTCAAAGATAATAAAATATATTACCATAATATAATCTTAGTTTATTTAGGACATTAAATAAATACATAATATTTATTTAAGTAAGTCCCACACGATTTTAGTAATGTGGCATATCACACGATTTCCAAAATCGAAACAAACTATATTTAGACTATATATTTTTGACAATTAAAATCATATAAAAATCTTTAGTTTATTTTAGTAATAAATAATTATCTCATAAGATATTTATTTATTTCTTATTTAACCAAAAGATATTTTATATAATTCTATTAAGATTAACAATTCTATATTTAAATAGAATACTATTTAAACACTAATACTACACGACACAAATTAGGAAACAAACGTTTCAACTAAGATACACATAAATCCCGAACATTTCTTCATGATATAGAGTTATAGCTACTAGCTATAACTGGAACCAATCTTGTACTAAAGCTATAGTTGATGAATATAACTTTAGCTCATTATGCGCGCTTGAGATCTTCTATCAATCTTCGACTTAGTCAATTTGTTGACTAATATGCTTGAATCGTTTGTACTTGATTGATTAGATCTTGTTACTAATGTTCTGTACACTTAGCACACGATTATACATACGAGTATATAATATATAAATAGCTAGACTTGTCATTATCAAAACATAAACATATATACTATATATATTTGAATATATGGTTCAACATAAGCAAATACTAAACTAAACACGACACAGACTCCTTCATACGAAACAATCATAAAACTGCTTTAACACGATTCTGACAGGGGGTGTAAACCACCACGAAGCGGCGGTCAATAGGGCCAACGGTGACTCAATTCTTACCCAAAAACAATTACTGAACTTCCTAGATTAAAACTCAGAAAAGATCAGATCACATAAACATAAATACACACATGAATTATCGCATTAAAGTTGAACAATAACTGAAAACGAAACAGAGGAAGGCTGTGTACCCTATTTCAGACGTAACACGAGCTACCAACGGCCACCCTAAACCACCGTGCGATCCCTTTAACTTGTACCCTGAAGTGTCGGCTGAGATATTGTGTGAAGGTGTTAAGCGTTGTAAATCTAGGGTTAGGGTTTTAGGGTGTCGACATATATAGAGCTGATAGAATTTTGTTGCTTTTCTTTCAATGTGCAAAGTGTCCAGTTGGGCTTAACAGCCTTGGGCACGCATCCCTAGGTCCACATACATTAACCCGTATATAAATCACTAATTTCCCGTTCCCGACACTTACTTATAACATATAAAATATAACATTAACTCGATAAATCAAATAAACGATAGCAAGGCGTCAAAGTAACAAGTAATTAAATAAAATAAAACGATAAATAAATATAATAAAACGTCGTAAAAATACGGGGTATTACAGTCTTCCCCCCTTACAATGAACTTCGTCCCAAAGTTCACCGTTCACCGTCCCATGGTCAACAGAAGTGATCGTAAAACATGTAGCAAACACAGAAATATTACGTTAGAATCTAATAAAAGTGCTTTACAACATGAATTGTCACGTTCTACCCTCCTAAAAGGAAGGTTACGTCCTCGTAACATACCTTAGGTAAAAAGCTCTAGATACTTCTCCTTCATCGAGACCTCAGTCTCCCAAATAGCCTCCTCGACGTTATGATTGGTCCATAATACTTTGACAAGCGCGGTCTCCCCATTCCTGGTTTTCCGCACCTTCCTGTCAAGTATTTCCTTGGGCCTCTCCTCGTAGGTCAACTGCTCATCGACCTCGATGACCTCATGGTCAAGGATATGCGAAGGGTCACTGATATATCTCCTCATCTGTGATACATGAAACACATTATGCACCCTGGCTAAAGCTGGAGGTAGAGCCAATCGATAAGCTACCTCATTAACTCTCTCTAAGATCTCAAAAGGTCTGATGATCTTCTGGCTCAACTTACCCCTCTAGCCAAACCTCATTACTCCTCTCATAGGTGATACCTTCAGTAGAACCTTCTCTCCTGCCTCAAAAGTGATGTCACTTCTCTTCAGATCGACATAACTTTTATGTCTATCTTGGGCAGCCCTCATCTTCTGACGAATCACCTGAACCTGTGCTACCATCTCCTGAATCATCTCAGGTACCAAAGTTACCACGTCAGCTCTGTCATCCCAAGAAACTGGACTCCGACATTTCCTCCCATACAATGCCTCAAAAGGAGCCATCCCAATGCTAGTGTGATAGCTGTTGTTGTACGGGAACTCTATCAAATCGAGTCTGTCCTTCCATGATCCTCCAAACTAAAGTACACAAGCTCTCAGCATATCCTCCAATGTCTGAATTGTCCTCTCAGTCTGACCATCTGTTGCTGGATGAAATGCTGTACTCATCTTCAACGTAGTACCCATCATTGTCTGTAACTCTTGCCAAAATTTAGAGATGAATCTGGAATCACGATCAGATACAATATCCTTGGGCACCCCATGCAGCTTCACCACATACTTGACGTAAGCCTTTGCCAACTCAGCCTTACTCCAAGTTTCTTTCATCGGAATGAAGTGGGCTGACTTAGTCAACCTGTCAACAATCACCCAAATCATGTCGTTTCCCTTTGAAGTCCTCGGTAAGCGCACAATGAAATCCATTGAAATGCTTTCCCACTTCCATTCAGGTACATCCAGAGGTTGCAACTTCCCTTGCGGCCTCTTATGCTCCCCTTTGACCCTCTGACATACCAAGCAACGAGAGACAAACTCAGCTACCTCTTGCTTCATCTTTGGCCACCAAAAAGCTTTCTTTAGATCATTGTACAACTTATCCCCTCCAGGATGAACGGAATAAGGTGTAGAATGAGCTTCAACCATAATCTTTCTCTTTAGCTCCTCATCTTCAGGCACACACCATCTCCCATTGAACCTCAAACTATCATCTCTGTGAACCTCGAACTTAGAATATGGCTCTGCTTCACTGTCTTTGCTCACTGCCTCACGCCACTTCTGAATTCTAGGATCACTCTTCTGTCTTTCTCGAATCTCGGAATATAACTCAGGCTCGATCGTCAAATCCCCCATGGTTTCACCCTTCCTTATCACTGCGATTCCCATCTGTCCCAACTCACGATACATACTCAGTCTAGACATAGCTGTGCATAGAGCGTGAACAGACTTCCTACTCAATGCATCAGCCACAACATTAGCCTTTCCTTCCATGTACAGAATCTCCATATCGTAATCTCCAATAAGCTCGATCCATCTCCCCTTGCGCATGTTTAGTTCCCTCTGAGTATAGATATATTTCAGGCTCTTATGATCAGAATACACTTTGAATGTAGCTCCATAAAGATAATGTCGCCACAACCTAAGTGCAAAAACTACCGCTCTAAGCTCCAGATCATGCGTCGGATAATTCTCCTCATAAGGCTTCAACTGCCTAGAAGCATAAGCAATCACTCTTCCGTTCTGCATCAGCACACATCCCAGACCCTTCTTAGAAGCATCTGTATAGACTTCAAAATTTTCACTCCCTTCAGGCAAAGCAAGGATAGGAGCTGTAGTAAGACGCTCCTTCAGATCTAAGAACGCCTTTTCACAACTCTCATCCCAGACGAATCTATTCTCTTTCCGTATCAACGAAGTCATTGGTTTAGCCATCTTCGAAAAATCTTTCACAAACCTCCTGTAATAACCAGCCAATCCCAAGAAACTACGAATATCGGCTACATTCCTCGGTCGCTCCCATTTCGATACGGCCTCAATCTTGCTAGGGTCGACAGATACACCCTCCTTAGACACCACATGGCCTAGAAAAGCCACTTTCTCGAGCCAGAATTCGCACTTACTCAACTTAGCATACAGTTGATGATCCCTCAAGGTCTGTAACACCAAGCTCAAGTGTTTAGCATGCTCTTCTCGATTTTTCGAATACACCAAGATTTCATCGATAAACACCACCACAAACTGGTCCAGATAAGGACTAAACACTCTGTTCATCAAATCCATGAAAACAGCAGGTGCATTAGTCAAACCAAATGGCATCACTACAAATTCATAATGCCCATACCTCGATCCAAACGCAGTCTTGTGAATATCTGCATCTTTGATTCTTAGCTGATGATACCCTGACCTCAAATCGATCTTGGAAAACACACCAGCCCCACTCAACTGGTCGAATAGGTCATCGATGCGAGGTAAAGGATATCGATTCTTGATTGTCACATTGTTAAGCTCTCTATAATCCACGCATAACCTCATGGTCCCGTCCTTCTTCTTTACAAACAAAACTGGTGCTCCCCAAGGTGACACACTTGGTCTTACGTATCCCTTGCTTGCTAGCTCATCCAGTTGCTTCCTCAACTCCTCCAATTCCTTAGGTCCCATGCGATAAGGTGCTTTAGAAATTGGCTCAGCCCCAGGTTTCAGATCAATGCCAAAATCCAAGTCCCTCTTTGGCGGTAACCCAGGAATTTCTTCTGGAAACACGTCTTCAAAATCCCTTACAACATCGATCTCCCTGGCTTGGGGTTTCTCTGCAGTCATATCTCTCACATGGCACAACAGCATCTCATCACCCCTCTTCAGACAGGTCTTCAGCGCATTGATAGTTATCAGCTTCAGTTTAGGCTTTACGGAATATCCCTTGTAGGATACCCTCACTCCCTTGGGTCCCCTCAAAGTGATCTTCCCTTGGTAGCAATCAATGCAGGCCTTATACTTTTTTCAGCCAATCCATACCCAGTATCACCTCAAAGCCACCCAAAGGAAACTCTATCAAGTTCGACTCAAAACTTACATCTCCTACTTGGATCATTACATTGGTGTAAACTCTATTACAAGCTATGGACTCCCCAGATGGTATGGTTACAGAATCAGCTATACTACTATATACGAGTCCTATAGCCCTAGCATGCTCCGCAGATATGAAAGAATGCGATACACCAGAATCAAATAAAACGAAAGTAGGAAAAGAATGTACTAGAAATATACCAGTAACAACATGAGCATCCTCCTCTGCAGCCTCCTTGCCCATCATAAACAGGGTCCCACTTTTCTTCACCCCACTCTGGTTCACCGATCCCGCACCGCTCTGGTTACTAGCTTCTGCTAAGGTCTTCTGGAAGTTACCATTGCCATTACCCTGATTTCCTTGGTAGCGGTTCTGGTTGTTGTAATTATTGTAGTTCCGCTGATAGTTGTTACCTCCAGATCGGTTATTCCCGGAATAACTCGCATTCGGTGTTCTGAATCCTCCACTTTGGTTTCCCCGATGATAACTGCTCCCAGCACTCTGGGTACCCGACCAACACTCTATCTTCTTGTGCCCCGGTTTCCCACACTTGAAACATGTAGGAACTCCACCACCAGATCCAGACATGGCTCGGTTACCCCCACGATTGGTGTTGTTCCCTTGCGCACTAGTCGAGAAGAAAGACCGATATTGGTTATTCGGTTTCTTATTCCCTGAGCTTTCGGCCCCAGCTTCTGCTTTTCTCTTGTCACCCTTGGTTTTCTCTTCCTCTTTAGTCATGATAGCGATTCTTTCTGCCTCGCCAGCCCTCTCGTATATGTCTTCCACAGTCGTGGGCTTAGTTGCCAGTAAACTTCTCTTGATTTCAATGGTTAGCCCTTTCTCAAACCTAGCAGCTAACATCTCCGATGTGTAGCCCAGGTCAGCTACATTCTCTGCCAGCTGCATAAACTTACTGTGATATGCTTCCACAGTCATCCCTTCGGTCATCTGGAAAGAATCGAACTCAGCTCTCAGCTTCCCTTTCACATGTTCCGGCACGAACTTAGAGGATAAAATCCCCTTGAACCCTTCCCAGCTTACATATTCGGACCCAATTTCTTCAGCGGCGGCCTTGATCTCTCCTTTGTTGTTGTTCCACCATAACCTAGCTGTACCCTTTAGGTAGAATACAGCTTGTTCCACCTTCATTGATTCTGGCACCGACAATAGTTCAAAGATACTCTCGAATTCCCGGCACCATTCTGCAAGCAAACTTGGTGCCCCTTCGCCATCGTACTTGGTGGGGTTGTGTCTAGAGATATTATTGCTCATTTTGGTTGCATCTGATTGAGTATTTGCCCCAATCTTAGCTAAGAGAGCGGCATTCATTGCTAGTAAGCGATCGAGTTCCTCTTGTGAAATGTTGGCTGCATTGGGGTCTCTTCGGGGAGGCATAATGCTACACAAGTTTAACAAATACATGAGAATCCTAGGTCATATTCTATCCCCTCATAGGTTTTTCCTAGCATGCATAGTCTAGCATGCAACTCCTAACATACCTTTAATTGTTACTGGCATTACATATAACTCTACCTATAGGCTTATGGATCATATTACCGCATGCATATATTCATACCAATCACACTTATATTCAAAACTAAGATATAACTCATGTTCTCAATGCTTGGAAATAACAACATATTCATGTCACTCATCATGTAACTTCACTTTCATGTTGCACAGTATACATATATATACTCATCCACCTTTCACATTATAACTTACCTCATTCCTTTAGCGCTGAAATGTTAGTACAACATACTTATATGGGTATACATATCTGCCTTGAGTCTTTCCAAACTACCCACACTCTGCAACTCTCAAGGTAACCAGGTTAGACTGAAGGGCCAGTGGCTTGGTTTGAGGGGGCCCCTAACTCATCCCAACTCCTAGGGCTCCTAAAAGTTACTAGCATGGGGTTCATTTTATTTAGACACTCCTATGTTCATTATTTTCGTTTTAGTTTAGGCCTGAGGATCGTTCTCTCTAATACCACTTTGTAACACCCCCATTTACCTAGGAGCCTGAACTAGGACTTCCAGGGTAAATAAGGCTGTTACCATCCTGGGTAACCCAGGGGAAGAGATAATCATAGTGAAAGATAAGCAGTACTTTAAGTTACTTAACCAAGAGTCAAAACGAAACTGTTACATGCCAAGTCTAAAACCCAAAACTCAACATATGAAAAGTACAAACGAACTATTACAAGCTAGGTGATCTATAACTAGGTGAGTCTGTTCCAAGTCTCTCTCCTCCAAGCCCAGATCCTAGTCCGTCTGTCTTTGACCTGAAATATCTACTCCCCATTCCGGATCATCGTAGGTGAACACGAATGCACTGTCAACCTCGCGGTTGAGTAGGATAACACAACAACAAAACACAATATAAATGATATGCAATGCCATGATATGCCAATCTCAATCTCATTCTCATTCTCATTTTTCATTCTCAAACCCGTGACTCCCAGCCATACCGAACCTCCCGGCAGACTATACTCGGCCGTCGCCGAACAACAGCATAACAGCTGAGGTCACCAGGTCTAGCCCTGCAGAGCTAGCCTGGGCCCAATAATATCTCATCAGTATCTCAATCTGTAACCGTGATCATGCCATGCTTATGAATGCAATAATAATAAAACTAACACTGTATATGCATCTCATAAATAGTCATACTTGCATTCATAGCATCCAATTCACATCCAAACATACACAATACAAGAGAAGTTCCAGTGTATCCTACCTGAAAAGCAGTCTGTAAATAAGAAATCACCGGCTAGTGCTGTTCCTCCTCGAATTCAGTTCCTATAATAAGTACTTATATCAATTCCTAACCATTCAATCACATTACCAACTACTTAACCATATTGATCATTTATACTCATAACATAAAACCACCATGTATACATGTAAACATGCTCACACGACAATTGGTATTATTAGCCACAATAATGTAACTAATTAAAGATCGTCACAAAATTGCCAACACCATCGATAATAATTATTAGTAATATAATTAACATACCCCCTGAACCATAATAAATAACCAAAATATCAACCCAATTTAACATAACTTTAGTAAAATATCATATGGTAATTATATATATCAATTAGTAAACATATTAGTGAGAAGAGACTTAAAATAAACCAAGCTAAAACACGCACAAATACGCCCAAAACACGACCAGCCTGCTTGTTACAGCCCCCGTGACAGCCCTGCAACCACCGTCACAAACGCCCACCAGTGCCCCTGGCCTCCTCACTGGCACCACCAGGCTCGCCACTGAGCGGTGGTGATCCCAGGGAGGAGGTCAGCAGCCCTCGTCAGCATCCCACGACGCCTGAACAAGTGGACAAAACCAGCGGCACCACTACAACCCAGGTCTACGTTTTCTGGAACCCAAAACTAACCCTGCTGTATAACCACCGACGGCCACTATGAGGCACTGTGACAGCCACCACTACGCACCCTATGCTATACACTAACCACTTACCCACACACCCATCTCAAACGTAAGGAATCCTTTACTCGAAGGCCTAACAAGAAGTCCCTGCCCACTGACATTCTGACCACGATACCCTATTCAGAACTGGTTTCCCCAAACGAACCCCGCCTCTGTTTCCTTACGACCCACCAAGAACCACCACCCTAACCACCAGACGAGCCCTTGACTACCACCCTTCAACATTCTTTAACGACATACAACAATTATAAGCAAATACTAAACTAAACACGACACAGACTCCTTCATACGAAACAATCATAAAACTGCTTTAACACGATTCTGACAGGGGGTGTAAACCACCACGAAGCGGCGGTCAACAGGGCCAACGGTGACTCAATTCTTACCCAAAAACAATTACTGAACTTCCTAGATTAAAACTCAGAAAAGATCAGATCACATAAACATAAATACACACATGAATTAACGCATTAAAGTTGAACAATAACTGAAAACGAAACAGAGGAAGGCTGTGTACCCTATTTCAGACGTAAAACGAGCCACCAACGGCCACCCTAAACCACCGTGCGATCCCTTTAACTTGTACCCTGAAGTGTCGGCTGAGATATTGTGTGAAGGTGTTAAGCGTTGTAAATCTAGGGTTAGGGTTTTAGGGTGTCGACATATATAGAGCTGATAGAATTTTGTTGCCTTTCTTTCAATGTGCAAAGTGTCGAGTTGGGCTTAACAGCCTTGGGCACGCATCCCTAGGTCCACATACATTAACCCGTATATAAATCACTAATTTCCCGTTCCCGACACTTACTTATAACATATAAAATATAACATTAACTCGATAAATCAAATAAACGATAGCACGGCGTCAAAGTAATAAGTAATTAAATAAAATAAAACGATAAATAAATATAATAAAACGTAGTAAAAATACGGGGTATTACAGGTATAGTGGTGGTTTGGGAGTGGTACCACCGTTGACTCCGGGGAGGTCGACACGGTGGTACCATCGTGGGTTAATAGTCTGGTGTCAGGGGTGGTTTTGGTAATTGTCGCGGGTGGTGGCTTAGGTTGAACAGGTGTCGATAGTGTTCTCAGGTCAGGCTAGTTGTGTGGCAGGGTGAGGGACCAGGCTGGTTTTGTAATATCCCGTATTTTCATAAGTTCGTATTAATGAGTCGTTTTGTACTTTTGTCCAGATGGGGTATAAACATGTGCTTTTCTATACGTATGATTATGCGCTCTTGATACGTATTTCGCTAAATTGCTATAATAATAATATTAATTATATATATATTCGTTAAGTTAATATTTGTTATTCACATCGACGTGTAGATAATATTTTATTAAACTAGTACCCGATGATTAATTTATTAAATGATGAACTTATCAAATAAGTGTTATTCTATGTGGTTCGTGGGATTCGAACCAGGGACCTTTAGCACACCGGTGTTGGGCCTCGAAATGCGTGTTTTTATGAATCAGCCCACACTTCGTTTTATATATAGACTTGAGATCCGGTGAGAACCACCTTACAATGAGAACTTTGTGAGAACTCTACCTTACGGATTTTTTTAGAAAAAATTAATGACATATTTGGATTCGGCATGACATTTTATAGCTAGAGAACATATTTGTTGGTCTAGAAAATAAATACTAGTGACGGAAATCAAGGCGAGATACGTTTTATTTATTTGCATGCACATACTATCTATTTTTTCGAACCTATCATTTTTCCGCCACTAGTATTTATTTTCTAGACCAAGAAATATGTTCTCTGACCATAAAATTCCATGCCGAATCCAATTATGTCATTAATTTTTTTAAAAAAACTCCGTAAGAAAGAGTTCTCACCGGTTCTCATTGTAAGGTGGTTCTCACCGGATCCCAACCCTATATATATATATATATATATATATATATATATATATATATATATATATATATATATATATATATATATATATATATATATATATATAACACCGTTGAACATGATAGAATAAAGGTGATAGTGTTTGATGGTATGGTTAGCAATTGTTATTAAGTACTATTTATAGGAACTGAGTTCGAGGTGGAATGATTCTAGCAACGGTTCGGTTGTCATTCTGCAATTCCAGGTAGGGGATATTTATGTCTGTGATTATGCGTGACATGAGATCACTCATTATATGATTGTTATATTTAATTACGAATATATATAATGTGATGGATTGTTCATTATTGATTATTGTGGAGAATGGGGCTTGTGAAATGGGTCTTGTGATATGGGACTTGTGATATGGCCATGGGAGGTGTGGTGTGATGGGAGGTGTGGTGTGATGGAAGGTGTGGTGTAATGGAGGTGGTGGATTGAATGATATGGAGATGGAGGAAGGTGCAGTTCTATTGTGTTTATGTTTATCTGTTTTACCTACTCAACCTCGTGGTTTACCCTGTGTATTCGTGTGACACCTACGATGATCCGGAATGGGGAGTAGATTCTACAGGTCAGTGACAGATGGATTAGGAGCTTGGGCATGGAGAGAGACATGGCTTGAAGCTACTTAGAGTTAGATCACACTTAGATATCTTCAGTTGTACTTTTATTTCTGCTGCGTAGTTGTTGTATTATCAAAGTTTAAATTTTATCAAATTCATATAAAGTACTTTGGTTGTGTTACTTTGTTAATCACTACCTCGGTCATTCCGAGATGGTAACAGTCTTATTTATTTGAGAATGTCTGGCTAAAGGCTCTTAAATAAATGGGGGTGTTAGAGGTTTAGGGGTCTGGTTCACCTCGCCGGCGTTCGTCGAAGGACTGGCTGGTGTCGGTGGGGTAGCTGGTGGTTGTGGGTGTTGGGTTTGGTGGTTGTTGGTGGTGGGGATGGTGCTACGTGGTTGTTGAAGGGGCTGTTTTGGCTAGTTGCGGGTGTCGCGGTAAAGGGGATGTAGGTGTGGGGTGTAATTGTTGTTATCTTATTATTATTATTATTATTATTATTATTATTATTATTATTATTATTATTATTATTATTATTATTTTGATAATGTTTATTATCATATGTTTAGTAGTTATTTATAATAATTATCTATGTTTTTTTTTTGGTAAAATGTGAGTATTATATATCATAGAGTAATTACAAGGAGATATCGGGTTCGAGACCCCTTACAACCAACATCCACATAAAACTGATAACTAGCAAAACAAGCCAAACAAGTTAACTATCAACATTCACTTTAAGCTTTACTCGTCTTCTGATTTCCTCCTCTATAGTATCAGCCACATGTTCAGGTCGTTGAAGGCATTCATTGATCCTGGCAGAGTTACGTTGCTTCCATATATGATAGTGAAATGCATTATAGAGAGCCACACGAGTCTTCCATTTCACACTTGAGTTGTTCCCGGCCAGCAGCCCAGCCATTGTGGGGAATGATCCTGCAAAATAGTGAGCCAGAGCCTGCTTTACTCTTACTGTATACATGCATTCCAAGAACAGATGATCAACTGTTTCTGGGAAACACTGGCATAAGAGACATAAGTCATCAAGGCAACACCCTATTCTGAACAGTTTAGCTTTCACATTCATGCCTTCTTGCATTTTCATCCAAGTAATGATAGAGTGTTTAGGTATGTTCCAATTGTTCCACACTACAGCAGCCCAGTCTTGCCTTGGTTTTTGCTGTCGAATCCAATCATTTCCACTCTTTATTGTGTATCCTTTGGGATTAGGATTCCATTGCTGACCTGTGTACCCTGACTTCATCTTTTCTTTGACATTGCAGATACATTTCCAAATCCAAGTAGCATCCGGAGGAGGAGTATACTCACCCCATTCCTGATGCTTAAGGTATACATCTCCAATCCATTTGATCCACAATCTGTCAGCATTACTATACACCCAGTTGACAAGCTTACCCACTGTTGCTACATTCCACTCTTCAGCCTTTCTAATGCCCAGACCCCCTTCAACCTTAGGTAAAGTGACTGTATCCAAAAGCTACCAGAGGGGTTCTGTGGTACTCAGTTGCTCCATCCCAAAGGTAGTTCCTACAAATGGCCTCTACTCTCTTGATAACACTTTTTGGCAAGATAAACATTTGTGCCCAGTAGTTTTGAAGAGTGTTAAGGACTGAGTTGATAAGCGTAAGATGACCTGCATATGAGAGCTTTTTTACCCCAATACTTCTAATTCTAGAGACCAGTTTCTCAGTCAGAGAGGAACATTCATTCTTAGTAAGTTTACTAGGCTTGATGGGCACTCCCAAGTATGTGAATGGCATAGTCCCCTCTCTGAATCCAGTAACTTGCTTAATACCTTCCTTGCTTTCATCATCCATACCATTAAAGAAAATCTCTGACTTACTATTATTCATTTTGAGACCAGTGGCCTTAGAGAATGATGTGAATGCACGCATAAGAAGCCAAATAGAAGGAGCCTTGCCTTGTAGAACATCAAAAGATCATCGGCAAACATCTATGTTAATGATGTTAATTGTGTTAAAGGGGGGTAATTGGTTATGTTACGAGTCGGGAGGTTAATGTTTTAAGAAAGCTACTATTTCGGGAAAGTTTCCATTTTGGGAAACTTTCCACTTATAGAAGGTTACTATTTATAGTAAGTGTAAGTTCACTTATGGGGGTTCGGGAAGTTAAATAATTCGTGAAGTATACTTGTTTAGGTGATGGTTTTCGCGTGGAACACTTCTAGCAAGCTTTTGGTTGAGTGTTCTCCTGCAATTTGAGGTAGGGGAATACTGTATTCATGGTGATGAGAAATCTGATTATTATCTGATGTTAACTGTGTACATCTTATTGTATGAATGGGGCTATATTGTGATTAATTGCCTGCATATTTTTGTGATACGATACGGTGTGGTGATTATTGGGTCTTGTGATATGGAGCGGAGTATATTGGGTCTTGTGATTGGTGTGGAGATAATGGGTCTTGTGATACGGTGTGGAGGATATTGGGTCTTGTGATTCGGAGTTGAGAAAATCGACTTTCTAGTTATAATAATGAATTGATTGCTTATTTTTCCTCTACTCAACCTTATGGTTGACCCTATGTATTCGTGATCACCTGTGATGAACCAATTTAGTGGGGAGCAGATTGACAGGTGCTTGAGACTATGGGAGCTAAGGGAAGGGAGAGCTTGGATCCGGACCATACTAGAGTCTAGATCACCGTAGTTATTCAGTTATGGACTGTAGAGTTTTACTTTATCTTCTGAGACAGTTGTTTCGAGACAGTTGTGAGAACGTTGTTTAAGTTTGTTATAAATAATAAAGTACTGTGTTATTTCCTTTGTATCTACTGCCTCAGGAATCCGAGATGGTAACACCCTTATTTATCTAGGGAGTCCTAGTTCAGGCCCTTAAATTTATGGGGGTGTTACAAAGTGGTATCAGAGCGAACAATCCTCAGGCCTAACCTAATCAACCCAATGAATGTAGGATGAGTCGAAAAAAAAATGAACCCCGGGATAGGACTGTTAGGAGGACACTCAAGGAAAAGTATGAGTATGGGGCCCGCTCACACCGAACCATTGGCTCTCTCAGTTTTACCCGGGAACCCAGAGTGCATACGAGAGAAAAGGGTAGAATAGGAAGAGATGGAAGTAATGGTGAAGTGTGATAGAAGTGTTATAAGAACTCTTCTTATATGTGAATGACCTGAATAAGCCAGTAAGGGTATGTGTATGAAGGGATTTCGTACGTGCGAATACATAGGATGTATGATATTATGGATGCATGAGGTGATTTGAATCATATTAGTAATTATATCATGTCTAGCGATATGCGGTTATGTGATCCCTGAGCCGTGTTGGAGATAAGTATTACCAAGCTATGGTAGTTGTTTATGAACTCTGATGCTTAGGGAATATATCCCTAATCCAAGTGAGTGCCCTACTTAAGCCGGGACTCATTTCCTTTCGTTTATGTTATAGAGATTCCTCCGAGTAGAAATAATGTTGCTAACATCACCGAAGAGGAATTTGATCGATTGATAGCTGAGAATGAGGCCCTAAAGGCCAAACGCATGGATTCTGCGAAGATGAGTACTATCATTGCGAGGCATAACCCTACCCAATTCACTGGGGAGGGGGAACCTCATTTGCTAGGAGAATGGTGCCGGGAATTTAGTAACTTATTTGAACTAGTGGACTGCCCTGAAGAGCTGAGGGTTGACCAAGTAGCCCAATATCTTAGGGGTATGGCCGGCGACTGGTGGACCGGAAACAAAGGGGAAATTCGAGAAGCCGCTAGAGAAGATGGGACCGACTATGTCGCCTGGATCGCGTTCAAGAGGAACCTATATGAGGTGTTCCCACCCGAGTTTCAGAAGAGTAAGCTGAGAGAGGAGTTCGACACTTTCAGGATGACGGAGGATATGACAGTGGAGGTTTATTATCGGAAGTTCATCCAGTTGCTCAGTTATGTAGGGGAAATGGGTTTTGATGATGCTATGCTGGCAATGAAGTTCGAAAGGGGGTTGACAATAAATATCAAGAAGAGGCTTATTACGGCTCTGCCCACCACAGTCCGGGACATCTACCTGAGGGCTGGGGCGGCGGAGAGGCTTTCGGAAATGATTAAGGACAAGAAGACTAAGTCTGAGAAGAGAAAAGCTGAAGTGGTGAATGAAAATTCAGGGTCAAAGTAGCAGAGCACCAATAAGTACAGTGGGTTCTTCAACAACAGTGCCTCAGGTGGTGTGAGGAATCAGAGTAGGAGTAGCTACAGGAGTGGAGGTTCTGGTAGTGGTTCTGTGGGAATTGTTTGCTTTGGCTGTGGGAATACGGGACACAAGCAAGCGGTGTGTCGCTCATCAGGGGGAAACCAGTCAGGGGGTTACCGTACGCCGACATCAGGATATAGTGGATCATGCACTCAATCTTATGGCAGCAGTGGGTACCGTACTGCCATGTCAGGCTATGGTGAGGGTGCGAAGTCAGGAGGCAGCAGCAATTATCAGAGGAACTACAACAATTATCAGAATCGTTCGCATCAAAATCAGTACAGTGGAGGTGGAAGTGTTGGAGTAAGTGTCCTCCACAATAGTGGGATCACGTCAATGATTTAATTAATTGACAAATCTCTATAAAAGAATATTCATGGGATGATTCTTAATCATAAGTCAACTGGTCAACATTAATCGGTAATGATTGGCTTGCTAGAGTTTGACATTACTGTCGTAATGACGGTGGTGACCAGTTAATCCCTTTAGGTCACACCTATAGGAAAACTCTCTCAATGATAAATGAAAAAACTGTATATTGATACGAGTCAGTTCATTTTTAGTTTATATATTATATGAAGGGATAAGTTATAATAAGATTATAAATTATAATTATTTTAGTGATTAAAATGTTGTCACTAATATAAGTATGTTTATGAAACATAATTAATTGAATAAATAATTTTCAAATACAATTGTTGTGGCAGGAAATATATTAATGGATGTTAGTAATTTTGCATTACTAATTTTATGATTAAATGTTTAAATGTTAAACTACATGAATCATAAAATATAAAATTATCGAAGTAATGTTTACGTGTCGACATAATATGCGTGAGTCCATTTCGTGTGATGGACCGTGTGACACTCACATTGTCTTAGACATTTTACAACATTAACACATAATATGTTAAGATAATGTTGAAACATCTTATTAATGATAAGTGTTGAGTGGGAGACAATTGTGAGTATTGAGGTGCCCGTCCATTGGGCACCCTACCCCAACCATCCGGCCTCACCCTTGAGGAGAAAAAAAGAAGAGTTTGTTCCCTTAGCTCATTCATTCATGCTTTGGATTAGGGTTTTACTCAGAGAGAAAAAGAAAGAAATCATCTTCTTGCTCATACCCTAAACCGTGTGCAACTCCCTCCATAAACTAGTTATTTTGTATTGTGTTCTAGCAAACAAATCACAAAATACATTGAGTGAAGTGTGTCTTGGTGTTCATCTTTTGGAGGTCATCTCTTTGAAGGCTCAAGGAGGATCATTCCGTGTTGAAAGGTCAAGAACAAGTGAAGAAGGTGTCTTCACTTGTGCCCTAATATTGCCGTGAATAGCATTGTAAGGGTGCTCGATTTTCTCCCTTGAATCTCGTTTGTTTCAAGTTAAGCATGCATAAGATCATCACATTATAAGATAATCACATTAGTATGACTATAATAGGTATTTAAACCTAACAATTGGTATCAGAGCTAGTGTTGTTGCATGCTTAATCGGTTATTGTTTTTCCGAGTTTTGAGACTTAAAATAAAACTATTATTTTCGAGATATATAAGATACATCACTCGACTTTTGGCATGATATATAAATCTGGTCCTAAAATGAATTTTTAGGTTATTTTGATAATTTATGAGATTAATATTGTTCATTATATAATTTTTTAATCATTTTGTATGCATTTTTATGACAAAATCGGTTAAAATGGTTACAATAGATAGAAGAAGTTTCTAACCTTGATTTTTCTACACGACCTCACATGCTTATTTTACTTATTGTATGTAAAATTTGGTACAAAATTAACTTGTATAGCATGTTTTACGATTTTATTTGATAAAAACCGTTTTTAGAGGCAATTTTGGTTAAATGTATATGATATTTCGAATTAAAATTCGAAAAATTTGACCAAATTTTTTGACATTATAAATATTAAAGTAATATTTCAGAATGTTCATGAAATTAAAATCCATATTTCGAAATTATTGTAATTTATTTGGATTTATTACGTAAAAGTTATGTAAATCAAGGCCTATTTGAACAATAATAATAATTAAAGGGTTAATTATAATCAAAATTATTTATGAATAATTTTGAATCCTAAAATGTGTTAGGATATTATTTAGAACATAAGTAAATTTATGTTTTAATTTATGCCTTTTAAAGCCCCAAAAGTTGCAAAAATCTCGTAAAACCGGTTTATTGTTGACCTAATAAGTAATTAAGGCGATTCGGCATTAAAATGAACTTATTCATAACATTTATATTGCTGCGTTTTTCGTATGAATGTCATATTTTATTCTATAATTTTGAATTATGTAATTATTCTAGTATGGCCTTAGATTAATCGATAATTCCCGTATTGTAAGGGGTTATTGATTCGGTTGTAATTTTGTGATCTCGTATCACCTTATTGTAATTTATTTCTATTTTATATTGTATAAAGTAGATAGAATTAAGTTTGTAATTCGGAGATCCAAAGGCGTTGCATTCCCGGAAGGAGTCCAAAAAGGTGTTCCTCAAGTGTTTGCCGAGAAGCCCTAGGGACCAAGGAGTTGGTTACCGAATTGTAATTTTATTTATTTTCTTTTAGGAAAGGCCATACTAGAAACTTTATTTTTCCGCTTTGTTTTTGTTTTAATATGTTGCATGCATAGCCAAATCGCCATTAACATGTCATGGATATCGAGTATCGAGTCTTCAACGTATCATTTTATTATCAATAATTCACCTAATTGGTTCACTTAAAAAGAGGATAGATAATATTTGATAAGATCTCTTACGTATTGAATAATGAGACTTAGCCTTACCAAAGAAAACAACTCATGGATCCCTTCTTCACAAGAGAGAGTGGGCTCGGCTACACCGGGGTGCTAAAATTGTTACGTTGGGTAAGTGAGGTAATAAGATTACACTCGTAGTATTTGGTTGATCTCATCGAAAGTATTCGTAACCGTAGTTGCAATAAGTTCGGGCTAAAGATAGAAATTAATGTACTTTTATCGACCGGGAATTCTAATGTAGAATCGATTAAATGTTAATCCACCGAGTTATGTTAACAAGGGATGAATCGGCTATACCGTGCCCTAGTTGATATGGATTTGGATCTCGTCATCATTTGCTTAATTGTGTAAGAGATCATTAAGTAAATGCTAAGCTTGTTTAAAATGTTTAACAAGTATTTAAAATGATGAACGTTAATTTTTCCTTCATTTCCGTTTTGTAGTTACTTAATCGCAATGGATTCATTCAACTCTATCACTATTGATTCTTGTCAAAATGTTTTCGACGATGTTTGCAACCAAAACAACATTGATACTACTAGAGAAGTTCATTTCGGAACGGGTCCGGATGGCAATGTTAACTTTATCACTTCTCTCCCACCTCCCAAAGGCCCACTTCTTGACACGGCTTATATTGATGAGCTAAACGAAGAATTGGATGCCTTATATATACTTGAAAGAAAGAGCTTATGATGAAGCTAGTGGGAGTTCTAGCAAGAAGAGTCTTGTAAAGATAAAGAAGAAGAAAAGAAAGTTACAAAAGGGGCGATGCCACTATTGTAGTGTCATGGGCCATTGGAAGAGGAATTGTTCTAAGTACTTACGACACATTCAAGAAGGTCTTGTAATCCCGTTAGGTAATTCCAAATCCGAAATTTTTGTTATTGACATTAATTTTACATCCAACACAACATGGGTACGTATTGGATATTGGTTGTTGTTCTCACCTTTGTAATCGTTTGCAGGGTTTAAGAGAAGTGGAGAAAATAGACAAGGGTGATATGGATCTCAGACTAGGAAATAGAGCTTGGGTAGCGGCCACTTCAAAAGGATCTTGCACTCTTGCCTTATCAAGTGGATACGAGTTACATATAAATAATTGTTATTTTGTACCGTCTCCTTCCAAAAACATTATTTTTGTTGCAATGTTAGACATTGAAGGATATAGTTTTTCCATTAAAGACAATTGTTGTGTAATTTCTAAAAATGACATGGTTGTTGGCCATGCTACATCAATTAATGGAATCTATGTTTTGGAAATTTCGGACTCGTCTAAAGATGTCTATAACATTCAAAACAAATGGATAAAGACAAATGACCCAAATGAATCGTATGTTTGGCATTGTCGACTTGGTCACATAAATGAAAATCGCATCAAAAGATTGGTAAAGACCAATATAATAAAACCATTCGAATATGAATTGATGCGTGCCTATTTTATGATGTTTTACATCTATTTTTACACGCATTTTATCGCTCATTTACTATGTTTTAGCATTTATTTCCAACAATTGTCTACTTTCGTATTTTTATGCTCTTTTGCAGATTTATGCGGAAAAGGGATGATTTTATACCAAATTTATGCCCTCGGGATTTTTCATGACTAAGGACAAGAAGGAACGAAGCCTAGCGCACATTTCAAGGCCTGAAGATAGCTTTAACAAGCAAAGAATCGATCCACGATGTTGCAGCCTGTTTCAAATGGCTATATCTCGAGTTCTAGAGCTTATAATGGAGTGATTCCAGTTGGCGGTGAAAGCTTATCCTCTTAGCTTTCCAACGCCGTAAGAATCGCTTGATTACGATAAGTAACGAAGAAATCGCAGCTGTTTTAAGATCGACGCGCGCTGCAGTCCCGACAGGAGGTCGACCGACCTACTAATTGGGTCGACCGACCTCAGCGCAGACCCAGAAGTTTCCGCGAAGCCCATTAAAGTGTTTAGGTCATTAGGAAACTCTTTATTTCCCCCTATTTAAGCTAAATTACGTGATTAGGATTATTCATTGAGTTTTACCTATCAAATCTCACATCAAGTTTTACTTTTAGTTTTTATCTTAGAAATAAGGATTATTTAGTTTTCTCTTTTAAGTTGTAATCTTTAAATAACTCTCAAGTACTTTAGTTTGTTCATCAATCATTCAAGCACTCAATAAAGTTTGTTCCTTTCCATCTCAATTCCGATTTCTGGTAATTCCTCTCTTATTTTCTGTTTTATTATTGTTAGTTTATAATTATTGCATACGGTTAAGATAGAATTCCAAGCCTTTATTATTATTGCGTGTTTAGATTGATGTTCTTTATAATTTCCATGTTTATTCCTGTTTTTATTATTGTTTCAATAGTTATGAATAGCTAATTTCATATGTTAGGATGTAGGGAGTAAATATGTGAAGGTAGTATAAATTCCGAATCGACGTGTTGCAGGGTGGAGGTCGGCCGACCGGGCTAGCTGGTCGGTCGAACGACACGCGTATGTATTTTGTTTCGCTTTAATTTGTAGACTATAATAACCTACAATAAGAACAAAAGGAGACTTGTAGGATGTTAGTAATGACCTACCCAAGATTGAGAGATATGGGAAGGGCATTGGTTTACTTCTTAAGACGGCTAGGTTACTTAAGACTGAAAAGTATGTGACCTAGAATTTAGGAATCACCCTTATTGTTGACACCCAATAATTGTGAGACCTAGGAACAAATAACATAGGCCGAAAGGAGCTATTAGGTGGCATAGACCTAAAGGATATGTTACACCCCTTACGCGACTGCAATACATGTTGACTTAGGATTTATATTATCTTAGCTGTTTATTACCCAAACATCCTAGCATCTCTTTTATCATAATTTTATTCTCATCTTTATTTACTTGTTTTACCTTATTCTTAGATTTAGTAACAACCAATCAAAACACCCCTCTTTTTATTATTATTTTATAGATTAAAAATTAGCAAACGGAATTAACCTTGTCTCTCTGTGGTTCGACCCTTACTATCACTATCTATAGTTTTAGTTTGGTTTATAAATCTTATCTTTGACACCCACAACGACGGGTATCAAATTTTGGCGCCGTTGCCGGGGAGACGGTATAATTTTGTTTGTTAGTTTTTAGTTTATTTTCCTTGTCTTAAGGAACTTCGGTTCCTTAAGACCGTTACTTACCTTTTCTTCTAGTTTTGTTTTAGAAGACAGGTTTTTGAGAGGAAGACTTGAGTACTCTCAGTGCTATTGCGATCATGTTTTACTATTTCTGATAATCTTCATCCAGAAGCACACCACCTTCCACAGGGATTTACTCTCCCCTTTGAAATTCATCTCTCCTATATCGAATTGGTGGAGCAAAAACAGTTTGCAGGTCTACCGGATGAAGATCATTTGAAGCATTTGGAGCTATTTACAGATTATTGTTGTTCCATACCCGTACCGGCGGGAGAGGCGCAAGATGAGGTTGAGGAGAAGTTGTTTCGTTTCTCCTTGAAAGATTCTGCGCGTGAATGGATTCGTCACCTTGATAGGGTAGCGGCTAGAGTTACAGATTGGACATCTCTGGCATTGGCTTTCTACAAACAGTACATTTCGCCAGCGAAAACCAATGCTTTGAGAATTCAAATCTCAAATTTCCAGCAAGGACCCGATGAGAAATTTCATGAAGCGTGGACCCGTGTTAAGAAGTTGGTTCGATCCGTTCCTTACCACGGCTTTGAGGAGTGGTACCTTTGCGACCGATTCTATAACTCTTTGTATGATGACTACAGAGTCATCCTTGATTCTGCTACAAATGGTAGTTTTTATAATGTAGCTTATGATAAGGGTTGGGATATTATTGAGGAGATGACGGTTCATAGAGCTGAAAATAGAAATGCACGTGGGAATTCACTGAAAACAAGTATTGAAATAAGTTATGTTGCCGCACTTGAAACATCCAATAACGCCCGTTCCGAAGAACTTGAGAAAGCTTACGAGGGACCAACCCCAAAGGATGATTCTGCCGTAGTTCAGAACGAAGAAACTGATCCCGTGCACAGGTCAGAAGGTCGACCGACCACAACATCAGGTCGACCGACCTCGACACCTGACGTGAGATTAGTTTCTGCAGAACAGAAAAAATCTCGATAATACATGATACGTGCCCATTTTATGCATTTTATTTACTCTTTTGGCACGTATTTTCTTACACTTTCGTGACTTTTAGTTGTTTTTTCTCCCGAAACGGTTTACTTTGGCATTTCTATGTTTTATATGTAGGAATACGCGGAAGTGAGCAAAATCGAGCCTTATTTGCCTTTAGGAAGCTGTTTTAAGTACTAATATGGAGCAAGGATCCGGATGGTGCATTCAAGTATTGATATTGGGCCAAATTAAAGCCGAAAAGAACGCGAAGCGGTCGACCGACCCGCAACAGCGGTCGACCGACCGAAGCCCAGTTCACAAAAGCCCATTCTTGCGAAAAATAAACCAACAGTGCCAGAATCGGTCGACCGACCCGTATGGCTGGTCGACCGACCAGAAGCTGTTCCGGGATTTCTGTTTTGTGTTTTCTACTTTCCTAATCTTGTAATAATTCTTATTTAAGGAGACCTAGACTCTCCAATTAGGTTAAGCAAGTAATTCCATTAGAAAGAACCTCTTTATTTTTATCAAGCTTTCACCCTTGTTCTTAGATTTTCCAATTAAGTTGTAAGTTTGTCACAATTAATCTCTCCTTTTTATTCAATCTTGTTATTCATCTTGTTGTTATTTCTTATTTCATGTTTACCCTTTTATTGTCATCTTTAATTATGTTCATCTCTTCAATTTTCTTAGTAATTGTTAGTTCCATAATTAAAAGTATGCATAGCTAATTCTTGTGATTGGGAATTAGGGGAACCATGATAAAGACTTGACTTTGATAAGTTTGATGATTAAATTACCAATCCCCCATTGTTGTTGGTGAACTAATCCTTAGGATTGAAACATTATTAGGATTAGTTTAACAACAACTTTGGGATTGCCCTTGAACGAAAGTTTAGTGCTTTTGTAGGAACCCTAAGACCGTAAGGATTGGGTAGAATATTGACCTAAAGGTTTATTCTTTGTTCCTTGGGATTGTGTTATTTGATTATTTTACCTTTCATTGACTTGTTTTGACCATGGGGAACCAAATTTCCTAATCTCCTTTTTATCTTATTTTAATTTTCTTGTTAGTTTGCTACCTTAGTTGTTAGTTTAAATCTCAAATCAAAACCCCCTTTTTGGTTACTTGCAATAGACTTAAAATTCACAAACATAATTAACCTTGTCTCCTTGTGGTTCGACCCTTGACTTATCCTATCTAAGTTTAAGCTGAGGTTTTATAAATCTTATCTTTGGCACCCCTCAACGACGGGTGTCAAATTTTGGCGCCGTTGCCGGGGAGACGGTATAATTTTGTTTGTTAATTTCTAGTTTATTTTCTTGTCTTAAGGAACTTAGGTTCCTTAAGACCGTTCTTACCTTTTCTTCTAGTTTTGTTTTAGAAGACAGGTTTTTGAGAGGAAGGCTTGAGTACTCTCTTTATGGATTCTATTTATAGCTACCTACAGCCGAATTCTAAAGATGTACCGAAGGGATTCACCTTGCCTACACCCACCACTGGCTCCTTTGAACTCCGCCCAACTCATGTCTCTTTGGTGCAACAGAGTCAATTTTCTGGTCTACCCGACGAAGATCCAATAAAGCATGTTACAACCTTCACGGATTATTGTTGCTCCATACCCCTACCTGAAGGGGTAACTAGAGACGAGGTGCTGGCAACTATGTTCTTGTTCTCATTAAAAGATGACGCGCAAGATTGGTACCGGTACCTTGACAGGACAAGTGAGGAGATTACGGATTGGACTTCCTTGGCATTGGCCTTTTACAAGAAATACTTCCCTCTTGCAAAAGCCGAGGACTTGAGAAACCAAATCCGTAACTTTCAACAGGGACCTGATGAAGGATTTTGTGAAGCATGGGATCGATTCAAGAAATTGGTCCGTTCTATCCCCCACCATAACCTTCAACAATGGGACCTGTGTAACCTTTTTTACAACGCTCTTTACGATGACTACAAGATGATTCTTGATGTGGCCGCCAATGGAAGATTCCAGAATAACACCGACCATATGAAGGGTTGGAAAACCATTGAAGACATGGCGGTGCATAGGGCTACTTTTAAGGGTTCACGTGGGAATTCAAGAAGGCTGAATGTAGAGATGAATAGAGTGATGGCTCTTGAGACGACAGTTGAAGCCCGTTTTGAAAAGCTTGAGGCAACCCAGCTAAAGCTTGAAAGTGCGAACCTAGTTACTACGGTTGACAACACGGGTGAGATTGAGAACTTAAGAGCCCTTGTTGATGTTTTAACAAAGGCAGTTATGCAGATGAGTAAGGCTCACTTTACCTCCTCAAGGGTTTTTGGAGATCACTTGAAAAACATAGCCAGCCAAATGACTAGCTCTCCAGCTAGTTGTGAGGGACCCATGGAGACGCTAAACGCCATAAATCTAAGGAGTGGGCGTGTTTGTGAAGAATCAACTCAAGAGGATGATCCAGCCAAGATTCCGAACAAAGAATCTGATCCCGTCAAAAGAACAGAAGGTCGACCGACCGCTACTGTAGGTCGATCGACCGCTGTTCCTGACGTGAGATCGGATTCTGAAAAGGAGAAAAATTCGGATGTTGCAGACTCTGGTCGACCGACCACTTCTACCGGTCGGCCGACCGACGTTCCTGAGCAGAGTGCTGTTTTGACTCCGGAATCGCTGGGTCCCTCCTTCATTCAAGGCCTGACCGAAATTTTACAGCTGAAAAAGCCAAAGGTTGCTGATCCTATGGCTAAAGTCACCGTTCCTTATCCTGAAAGACTGAAAAATTCAAAAGAGGATCGGAAATTTGGTAAGTTTTTGGAGTTGGTAAAGAATCTAGAGGTAACCATCCCTTTCACTGACTTAATTACCCAGGTACCTTCTTATGCTAAATTCATGAAAGATATTTTAAGTCGTAAGAGGAAGTTTCAGGACGACGGTGCTGTTGCTTTTGTGGAAGAATGTTATGTTCTTTCACAATATAATATAGCACCCAAGTTAAAAGACCCAGGTAGTTTTTCCATCCCTTGTACCATAGGTAATCATGTAATAGGGAAAGCCCTTTGTGATCTAGGGGCTAGTGTCAGTGTCATACCTTATTCTGTATGTGAAAGACTTGGTTTAGGTAGACTTAAAGTCACCAATATTACCCTACAGATGGCTGATAGATCAACCCAAAGACCACTAGGGGTCTTGGAGGATGTCCCAGTAAGAGTGGGAAAGTTCTTTATTCCTGTGGATTTCGTTGTTTTAGACATTGCAGAGGATAGTCAAATACCTATTATTTTAGGTAGACCATTTTTACACACAGCTGGGGCTGTAATAGATGTCAAACGCGGGACCATTACTTTAGAGATTGGGGATGACACTATCGAGTTTAGTCTTGCCCATAAGGCAACTAATCCTACTGATGATACTTGTTGTTCCATCGATATTATAGACAGGAATGTTATCCTTAATTGGAGGGAATCCTTGACCAAGGATCCCTTAGATGATCTGACAATTTTGGATAAGTGTGCAGGTAATCCAGCTGAGGATGCTGAAAAGCTGGATTTGATAGAAGAAGAGGAAGAGGAATATGAGCTCACTGAAGAAGAGAATGAGAAGCTCATAAGCCTAGCTAATGCAAGTCTGGTAAACATGTGCTATTCTATAGATACTAATTCTGTTCAGGCAGTTGAGGTAAAAGCACCAGAGCGTAAGCCACTTCCTCCTAATCTTAAATATGTTTTCCTAGATGATACTGAACAGTACCCTGCGATTGTTAGCTCTAAACTTAGTCCTGACCAACTTTCTGCCTTAATGACTGTTCTTAAAAAGAATGGAAAAGCTCTAGGTTATTCTTTGGATGATATTAAGGGTATAAGCCCCGATGTTTGTATGCACAGAATAGATTTAGAGGAAGGGCATAAGCCTTATAGACAGGGACAGCGTAAGTTGAATCCTAAGATGCAGGATGTGGTTATGGCTGAGGTTATGAAGCTTCTTGATGCAGGTATTATCTATCCGGTTGGAAACTCTAAGTGGGTTAGCCCAGTTCAGGTGGTTCCTAAGAAAGGAGGGACCACAGTGGTTAAGAATGAAAAAAATGAGTTAATACCAACTAGAGTTGTAACAGGGTGGCGGATGTGCATTGATTATAGACAGTTAAATGCCGCCACCAAGAAAGACCATTTCCCCCTTCCTTTTGTTGACCAAATGACTGAAAGACTGGCTTCTAATAAATTCTTCTGTTTTCTAGAAGGTTATTCAGGTTTCTTCCAGATTCTCATCCATCCTGATGATCAGAGTAAGGCTACTTTTACATGTCCACAGGGTGTTTTTGCTTATCGCATGATGCCTTTTGGGTTATGCAATGCTCCTGCTACTTTTCAAAGGTGTATGATGGGTATCTTTTCAGACTTTATAGAAAACATTATGGAAATATTTATGGATGATTTCTCTGTTTACGGTAATGCTTTTGATCAATGCTTAGCTAATCTTGATAAAGTCTTGCAGCGATGTATTGATGTAAACCTTGTCTTAAACTGGGAGAAGTGTCATTTTATGGTTACTGAAGGGGTAGTGTTAGGGCATCTAATTTCAGACAAAGGTATACATGTAGATAAAGCAAAGGTGCAGGTGATTGAGCAATTACCCCCTCCTGTTAACGTCAAAGGGGTGAGAAGTTTCTTAGGACACGCAGGTTTTTACAGGCGTTTCATTAAGGACTTTTCTAAAATTGCTAAACCACTTACACAATTGCTTCTTAAAGATGCCATCTTTGATTTTTCTGATGAGTGCCTTTCAGCTTTTAACAGGTTGAAGGAAGCTTTGATCTCAGCACCAATCATCCAGCCACCAGATTGGGATCTCCCCTTTGAGATCATGTGCGATGCTAGTGACTACGCTGTAGGTGCTGTGCTCGGTCAAAGGAAGAACAAGGCTCTTAATGCTATATACTATGCGAGCCGCACCCTGGATGAGACTCAAGTCAACTATTTTAACACTGAGAAGGAGATGCTAGCTGTCATATTTGCCTTAGAAAAATTCAGGTCATATTTAGTGGGTAATAAGGTAATTGTCTATACTGACCATGCAGCCTTAAAAGGTCTTTTTCAAAAGAAGGATTCAAAGCCAAGACTTTTAAGGTGGATACTCCTTCTCCAAGAGTTTGACATTGAGATTAGGGACAAGAAAGGCGCGGAAAACGTGGTAGCTGACCACCTATCTCGCCTGCAGCTGACTGATGGGGAAGATTCTTTACCTATTGATGATTCGTTTCCTGATGAGAGTTTATTTATCATTAATAGTTCAGGTTCTTATCCCCCTCCTTGGTATGCTGATTATGCTAATTTTGCTGTTACAGGTAAAATCCCTCCTGAGCTGTCTTGGCAACAAAAGAAGAGATTTATGTTCGATGCAAAACAATATTTTTGGGATGACCCTTATGTTTTTAAAGAATGCGGAGATGGACTTATCCGGAGATGTGTCCCCCAATGGGAGGTGAAGGACATTCTGGAAGCATGTCACTCTTCTGCATATGGTGGTCACCACGGTCCATCTAGGACCGTGGCCAAGGTATTGCAGTCTGGTTTTTATTGGCCTACTTTACATGCTGACTGTAGGAATTTTGTAGGTAACTGTGATGCCTGTCAAAGAACCGGGAATGTCTCAAAAAGACATGAGATGCCACAAGTTGGTATTTTAGAGGTAGAAATTTTTGATGTCTGGGGCATTGATTATCAAGGACCTTTTCCTAGTAGTCAAGGTAACAGGTATATTCTTGTGGCTGTTGATTATGTGTCTAAGTGGGTAGAAGCTATTGCTACTCCCCATTGTGATGCAAAGGCTGTTATTAAGATGTTTTAAAAAATCATATTTCCTCGTTTTGGTGTCCCTAGGGTTGTCATAAGTGACGGAGGTATGCATTTTAAGGAGAAACGCTTAGGTGACTTGTTTAATAAATTCGGTGTCCAACACCGGAGGGGTTTAGCTTATCACCCTCAGACTAGTGGTCAAGTTGAGATCTCTAATAGAGAACTCAAGGAGACCCTAGCCAAAGTAGTTTCTAAGTCTAGGAAAGATTGGAGCCTAAAACTTGATGATGTTTTATGGGCCTATAGAACCGCGTTCAAAACTCCAATAGGAATGTCACCATTCAGATTGATTTATGGTAAAACTTGTCATTTACCAGTTGAGTTAGAACGTAAGTCTTGGTGGGCTATATGTGATCTTAACTTAGACCCTAATCTTTCCCGTGAGAAACGTTTATTGCAGCTTAATGAGTTAGAAGAATTCAGGTTGTTAGCCTATGACAATGCCAGGATCTACAAGGAGAAAACAAAGCGCTGGCATGACAAGAGAATCATTAGACGTGATTTTCAGGTGGGTGATAGGGTATTGCTTTTTAATGCTCGTATTCGTCTTTTTCTTGGTAAGCTGAAATCCAGGTGGAGCGGACCCTACACCATCACAGCTGTCTCAAAATTCGGGTCAATCGAATTAGAAACCTCATCTGGTGAGAGGTTCAAGGTCAATGGCCAATATGTGAAGCACTTCCGAGGAGAAAATGAATTTGGCGGAAAAGTCGAAGTTTCTTACTTTGACCCTTTTTAAGATGCTCCTTAGAAGGTAAAAAGGTCGTGCGGGACCTCTTAAACCAGCGCTACACGGGAGGCAACCCGTGCTTTAGTTTAACTTTACGTTTTTTTTTTTTTTTTTTTTTTTTTTTTTTTTTCCGTTTTATCCTCAGGTGAAAATTGAAATCTCTGCAGAAAAAGAAAAAAAAAGGGAATCCGTCAGTACAGCGGTCGACCGACCAAACTGACAGCTTTATTCAATTTTCCTGACAGAGCAAGTAAAAAATTGCAGAGCAGGTAAAAGGACGTCGGTCGACCGACCGACTTTTGTGGTCGACCGACCACGGGTTTTTTTACGGTTTTAATTTTTCTGAGTCAAAGGTCATGGGTAACTTGTGTTTTGAAAATGCAATAATTGCTTTCACCTCTTCACTCTACCAGCATTCCCTTTCTCTCTTAAAACCCTAGAAAAATTCACCCACCTTCATCCTTCACCAATTTACTTACTTTCTTTCAATTTCCTCATCCAAGGTATGTTTTCCTTAGTTTTCTTTCTCTCTTTTTAGTTTTATATCTTCTTACTTCCGTTTTAGGTAGTATTAGTTTATCTTTTTAAGTTCAATTTTTCTCTTAATTCCGTTTCCATGCTTGTTTGTGTGTTTTTATCTTAGTTTTCTTCTTCCTTTTGATTTTATATGCTTAGATCTGTAAATTTTGGATGATTTCGTGCTGATTAGGTTAGTTTAATTCTTCCTTTCAATTTTTATGCCCTTTTTCGCGCGAACTCAACCGCGAAAAGCCGACTTTTGCACTGTTCACGGTCGACCGACCGGAAACTGAGGTCGGCCGACCGAAATTTGAATTTTCTGGGTTCCTAATTTACAGATCTGCACTTTTCTGACGATAGTCGGTCGGCCGACCAGGACCTTGTTTTCCTGAGTTTAATTTTTTGCAGTTTCTGAATTTCTTTCGTAAATTGGTCGACCGACCTAGTTTTACGGTCGACCGACCGTTTGTTCTGCAGAAATTACGTGTTGACTCACAGAAGTGGTCGACCGACCTACTTATGCAGTCGGTCGACCAGAGACCGTTTTCTAAGTTTCTGTTTCTGCATTTTTCATGCCTAATTTTGTTAAAGCAATGTTTTCACATGCTCATAAGACTTATATCCTTATTTGAACTTTTCAGCTTTACGATGTCTAGCCGTGATCAAGGTGGGAAGCGCGCACGCACTTCGGGTACAAGCACTTCTAGAGGACGTGTCTCTAGGACGCGAGGTTTGGCGGTGCAGGACACGGATAGTTTACCAAACTATCCGCAAATCACTTTCAGCACTCCGGCCCAGAAGGCCCGATTCCTCCATCTCACCGCCTACTGCGTGGTAGTGGCAACCCGTTTCCTTTCTGTTCCAGCCTTGCATGCTTTGGGATGCCACGACGAGGTAGTATCTTTGCTCATTGGGACCGGGTTTGCAGGACTCGTCACTATGGACGAGATCACCTACCGCCTTCTCACTCTTGAGTTCTTTTCCTCCTTCACCTTTGATTTAGGGGCACTTCGCTCCGGCTATGATAATTTTTGCATCTCTTTTCGCATGTTCAATGAAACATATGCTTTAACTTTAACCCAATTTGCTCAAATTTTAGGCTTGTCTTCTGAGGGTCTTACTGATGACCCCACGGGGTCGTATTCTGATATGTGGTCCTGTATTTCTGATTCCAGCGATGTGAAGAAGAAAAACAGTACCATCCACCTTCCCACCCCCCGTTATTTTTTGCGTCTGTTGGCCAACACTGTTTTCGGCCGCAGAGTCTCAAAATGTTAACAACATTGAGCTCTCCATTTTGTCTGGTTATCTTAACATCAGACGTACGGGTCAGCAGTTTTACAACACTGCTTATTTGGTCGCCTCTCATTTTGTGTCGATGGGCGAGGGAACTTCCTTGACTACTATTGTCTGTGGTGGGCTAGTCACCCGATTAGCCCGCTCTCTTGTACCCCAGTTCCCTCGCTATGAGGATGCGGTCGACCCTCTCTCCCGGTTCATGGACATGGCTTATGTCAGGTCCGTGCGTTGGGTAAACAGGAGAGATTATTGGAAGATAGACACCTATCTCAGTGACCGCATCCCCATCACCATGGCTCCCACTATGCTTCCCCTTTCTAATGTTGTAGGGGAACCCCGACCATTACTCCCGTCTTACCGCCTCCCACTTAGGGGAGGCACCGCTAGAGACTTCAGGGCCCCTACTCCCGGTGGGCACCATACCACATCTGGGACGGGGTACCCATCTGATTTTACTGCTCCTCCTAATGTTTATGTTCCTCCTTTTGTTGGTGACAGATCTATGCCACAAATGATGGCGAGTCTTTGCAGGCAGTTCAGCCAAAAACAGCTGAACGATAGTCTTTTCCAATACCCGGTTTACAGGGAGTATGCTACACAAGGTAGGCTCCCAACCGGCCCATGGACTCACCCCACCTGGTACACACCTCTCGCAAGCGGTCGTGACCACAGTGAAGCTTCAGGCTCTGCCTCAGGAACAGGAGTAGGGTCTGAGGAGGATGGCGATGAGGAGGAAGGAGAGGAGAGCCCTGAGCCGTATTACGACTCAGAGGGCTAGGGACATGCTTAACCTTACCCTCTTTGGGGTTCGGTTTGGGGAGGTCCCCCTTGATTGGCTCGGTTTGGGGAGGTCCACATTTTCTTTGTAAGTGTTTTCCTCCCTTAGATTTCCAATTTTCCCCTCTAGATTTCCAGTTTTCCCCTTCTTCCTCCTTAGACCCTTTTTGTAGTTTTTAGTCTTTTTCCTTTTCCTTTCTTTGTTTGCTTCTTTTTCGCCTACCCCCATCCCTATGCTGTGGTTGTATGCTGATGAGCACAATGGGGGCATTGTGCGTTTTGGTTTGGGGAGGGTGTTTGCATACTCCTTTGTGAGTATGCAATTGTTTTTTGGTCTTTTGTTTTTCCTTCCTTTAGGTGTTTTTCTTGTTTTCATCCTCTCTTGTCGCGTGTTCTTCCCTGTCGCGCATTCTTCTCTGTCTTAAGTCTTTAGGTCGAGTCGGAACGGATAAATACAAGTTATGCCTCACATATCATTTATTGCTTTGCCTTGCATTTTTGAAAAATTTTCAAGCTAGTCTTTTGCATTATCTACGAGTTTTTGTTGATTTCATGCTAAATTATTAGACTTGACTCTCTTCTTGGCAAGCTACTACATATTCTAAGGATTAGAGCTTAATAAATCGGTGACATCCATGACCGATTTCATATAGGTTTGTGAGTAGTTTCTCCTCTTGAGGCATGTCACATCAATATGCATAAACATGAATTTTGTCTTCTTAATACCTGTATGCATTCGGGTATGTGGTTTGTTGACACATGTGGTAGAGGTACCCCTTTCTCATTATTCCCATTATCCTCACATAGCCAAATTGAATCCTTTTACCCATTTGCTACATTTAAAAAAATTGCCTACCCTAGCCGAGCTAGTAAAGTAGTGATGGGACTGTTTTTGCCATCCTTTGGTTTATGCTTCAATGATAGATTTTGACTTTGGGAGAATGATAGAAAAAAAAAAAAGAAAAAAAAAAAAGAGACACGAAAAAAAAAAAATTTATGATCAGAAAAAAAAAAATGATGAATAAAACGGACCAGCCTGTTTTCAAGGCTGGTCGGTCGACCAGCTTTCCTGGTCGGACGACCAGGACCATTGAATAGGTTAGTTTTCTGAAAAAAAAAAAGGGGAGAGAAAAAGAAAAAAAAAAAAAAAAAAAAAAGGGGAGAAAGTTGGAGGAATTGTGATTTTTGCTCCAAAACTTTGAGCATTGGCATGTATGAAAGAAAAAAGAGAACAATAAGAAGTGATCTTATAGTATGGATAGACGGTTGTTAGCTCGGTTTAACCCCTCTTCCCATAACTTATTTTAAGCCCCTTCTTACCTTTAACCTCACAATCCCAAATTTGCCTCGGCATGTGTCATGGTTATTTAGTGTGGGAATGCATATGTACGGTTGTAGAGATTCTATTCATGTTAGATTGCAGGCATGTTCTTACGGGTCGTAGATAGGTGAGAGTCCTTACTTTTATTTATCTTCTTATCTTTCACATCTACATTTGACCCTTTGCTTTCATGAGTGTCTCGAGCGTACCGCGAGAGTCCAATTAGAATGAGTCTTGCAAGGTTGAAATTTTAGCATGCTTTTCCAACATGTCTAACTCGTTTTGCTCTTGACATTATGTTTGATTATAGTTGAAGGATGCATTAAATTGGTTAGGCATAGTGTTGTGTTTGGTTGTGAAAAGTATGAAATCCGTTCCATTAGAAGTTTTATTTTCTTTTGAGTCTTAGTGCTTGCTTGAGGACAAGCAAGGTTTGGTTTGGGGAGTTTGATACGTGCCCATTTTATGCATTTTATTTACTCTTTTGGCACGTATTTTCTTACACTTTCGTGACTTTTAGTTGCTTTTTCTCCCGAAACGGTTTACTTTGGCATTTCTATGTTTTATATGTAGGAATACGCGGAAGTGAGCAAAACCGAGCCTTATTTGCCTTTAGGAAGATGTTTTAAGTACTAATATGGAGCAAGGATCCGGATGGTGCATTCAAGTATTGATATTGGGCCAAATTAAAGCCGAAAAGAACGCGAAGCGGTCGACCGACCCGCAACAACGGTCGACCGACCGAAGCCCAGTTCACAAAAGCCCATTCTTGCGAAAAATAACCGGATGGTGCATTCAAGTATTGATATTGGGCCAAATTAAAGCCGAAAAGAACGCGAAGCGGTCGACCGACCGAAGCCCAGTTCACAAAAGCCCATTCTTGCGAAAAATAAACCAACAGTGCCAGAATCGGTCGACCGACCCGTATGGCTGGTCGACCGACCAGAAGCTGTTCCGGGATTTCTGTTTTGTGTTTTATACTTTCCTAATCTTGTAATAATTCTTATTTAAGGAGACCTAGACTCTCCAATTAGGTTAAGCAAGTAATTCCATTAGAAAGAACCTCTTTATTTTTATCAAGCTTTCACCCTTGTTCTTAGATTTTCCAATTAAGTTGTAAGTTTGTCACAATTAATCTTTCCTTTTTATTCAATCTTGTTATTCATCTTGTTGTTATTTCTTATTTCATGTTTACCCTTTTATTGTCATCTTTAATTATGTTCATCTCTTCAATTTTCTTAGTAATTGTTAGTTCCATAATTAAAAGTATGCATAGCTAATTCTTGTGATTGGGAATTAGGGGAACCATGATAAAGACTTGACTTTGATAAGTTTGATGATTAAATTAACAATCCCCCATTGTTGTTGGTGAACTAATCCTTAGGATTGAAAGATTATTAGGATTAGTTTAACAACAACTTTGGGATTGCCCTTGAACGAAAGTTTAGTGCTTTTGTAGGAACCCTAAGACCGTAAGGATTGGGTAGAATATTGACCTAAAGGTTTATTCTTTGTTCCTTGGGATTGTGTTATTTGATTATTTTACCTTTCATTGACTTGTTTTGACCATGGGGAACCAAAGTTCCTAATCTCCTTTTTATCTTATTTTAATTTTCTTGTTAGTTTGCTACCTTAGTTGTTAGTTTAAATCTCAAATCAAAACCCCCTTTTTGGTTACTTGCAATAGACTTAAAATTCACAAACATAATTAACCTTGTCTCCTTGTGGTTCGACCCTTGACTTATCCTATCTAAGTTTAAGCTGAGGTTTTATAAATCTTATCTTTGGCACCCCTCAACGACGGGTGTCAATACAGCACCTGGTCGATCGACCAGTATACCAGGTCGACCGACCGCGTTACCTGAGCAGATTGTGGGTTCACCTCCTGAGCTACCTGACTCTCCTCTCATCAATGCCTCGACGGAGATTCTGAAGTTAGAAGAGCCAAAGATTGTTGATTCTACGACAAGCATTGCAGTCCCGTATCCGGATCATTTGAAGAAAGTAAAATTGGAGCATCAGTTCGGAAAAATCTTGGAGATCGTCAAGAGCCTTAAGCTTAAGAGAAAATTGGAGGACCATCCTATTATTTCTATTGCTGCAGGTCATGGTAAAGAGGGCATAGGAGATCCTGGTGATACTAGTGAGACAAAATTGGAGCAAGTTGCTGAAGAAGATAGGCCAGGCAAAGTAAAGAAGCGTGCCATAGCTTACGAGACACCAGATACCCTTCCTCCATCTAGGCCTGTTGTCTGGAAGCCCAGAGTAGCGGTCCATACTGCTGAAGGAACCTCTTTTAGCCAAGTGCCCTACTTTGGGGTATCTTGCTGCTGAGTCATAGTGCTAGTCAAGCGTTTTATTTCAATTTTTTGTTGGACTAATTTTTTGTTCTTGTTTTTAGACTTAGACTCTCTTTGTTTTTGTTGCTATGTTTTGAGACTTTCTAGACTTTGTTCTGGGATCTTGCGCATTTGTTGGGCGCATATATGATGATTTTTCAGGTTTAAAGAAGAATGACTTGGTTAATACAAGTTATTTCCGAAGAAAAGAAGGCCGCTGTGCAGCATAGGGGTCGACCGACCAGAAATACGGGTTGGCCGACCTAGTCCCTGCATTCCTGGAATTCCTGCAGTCCGCAGGAAAGTCGGTCGATCTGAATTATAGGTCGGTCGACCTACCCGTCCGTCACAGCCCGTTCGTTTCTTCTTCAGGAATCGTGCAATCATCTCGGGTACTTGAGTGGCACTGCTAGCCACCAAAACCTCCCAGCTTACGCTGGTTTGGGGAGGTTTTTCTCATGCGCTTCATAATCCAGTGAGTTCTTTCCAGTTTTTCCTTGGTTTTTATTTTCCTTGCATCTTTCTTTTAATTTTGTGAAACCTTTACTTAGGCTAATGCACAATGGGGACATTGTGCGGGTTGGTTTGGGGAATGGTTTCGTGTCACATGCATTACATTCTGTCACACGTTTATTGCATTTCCGTATTGCATTGTTCTTTTCTTTGTTTTCCTTGCATATACAAAAATCCAAAAAAAAAAAAGAAAAAATAATTCAAAATTCCAAAAAAATGCACGTTTATTTTAGCATATAGGTCGAGTCGGAACGAGAGTATTTCAAGGATGATCTTTGCTATCTTACATGTTTATGCCTTTACCTTGCCTTGCCAACTTGTTTTAGTATGAGAGTCTTTTGCATATCTACCAGTTTTTGTCAAACTATTTGTATATCTTGAGACTTGACTTATACCTTGGCAACCTACTATACATTCTAAGTTTTAGAGCCTTATTCCTGGTTTCATTTTTAAACCAGTTGTCTAGGATGTGAGTAGTACTCCCCTTGGAACATGTTACATTAATATGCATAAACATGAACTTGAATTGCTAAATACTTGTTTTATTTTCTCGTTTTGTGAGTCTTGATACGTGCATTTGGGATCCCTTTTCTCATATTTACCCATAAGCCTTACATAGCCAAAATTGCCTTTTTATTCCCCCAAAACTACATCCCATACTTAGCCTACCTTTCCAAGCTAGTACTTGTGGTCATTGGATTATTTTGAGGCATCTTGGTTTGTATGCTATCTTGAGCAAAAAGAGAAAAGAAAGAAAGAATCAAGAGAAAGAAAAAGAACAGAAAAAGAAAGAAAAAGAAAGAAAGAAAAGAAAAACGAAAAAAAAAAGGTCAAAAACGTACAGAAGTCAGTCGACCGACCACCATCATAGGTCGGCCGACCAACTGACAACATCAGATTGAAAATTTTGTTCCAAAAATCCCTTTCTTTTACATGTTATCACTCCCGTACTTCACTCAAAATAATTGGGAGTCCTTTCTTATATAATGTGAAGAGTTGTGCTACAAAAAAGCACTTTCTTAATATCAAAAAGTTGTGAATTATGTTGATGGGAACCGGTTCTACTGGCTTGGCTACTAACCCCACAAATCCAGAAACATCTTGACCACTTTTTACCTTTTACCTCACATATCTTTCATTACCTCGATTGCATGTATCTGGGTCACTTAATGAGTTCGTTATACATAGTTGTAGAATTCTTCTTCATGTTAGATTGCAGGCATGTTTCCATGGGTCGCAGTTAGGTGAGTGTTATGACAAAATTACTTCTTTCTATATTTTACATATACTCACCCTTTGCTTCATGAGTGTCTCGAGCGTACCGCGAGAGTCCATGGTATAAAGTCTCTATAGTCTTTATGTTTGCAAGTTTGACGACCCTATAACTCGTTTGCATGATTTAAATACTTTCTCATTTTGTACTTGCATTCGTTTAGGCTTACATGTAAATTTCGCTCTGAGATTGAAATCGTTCCATTAGTTAAGATCGAGTCTATTTCTTGCTTGAGGGCAGCAAGGTTTTGTTTGGGGAATTTGATGCGTGCCTATTTTATGATGTTTTACATCTATTTTTACACGCATTTTGTCGCTCATTTACTATGTTTTAGCATTTATTTCCCAACAATTGTCTACTTTCGTATTTTTATGCTCTTTTGCAGATTTATGCGGAAAAGGCATGATTTTATACCAAATTTATGCCCTCGGGATTTTTCATGACTAAGGACAAGAAGGAACGAAGCCTAGCGCACATTTCAAGGCCTGAAGATAGCTTTAACAAGCAAACAATCGATCCACGATGTTGCAGCCTGTTTCACATGGCTATATCTCGAGTTCTAGAGCTGATAATGGAGTGATTCCAGTTGGAGATGAAAGCCTATTCTCTTAGCTTTCCAACGCCGCAAGAATCGCTTGATTACGATAAGTAACGAAGAAATGACAGCTGTTTTATGATCAACGCGCGCTGCAGTCCCGACAGGAGGTCGACCGACCTACTAATTGGGTCGACCGACCTCAGCGCAGACCCAGAAGTTTCCGCGAAGCCCATTAAAGTGTTTAGGTCATTAGGAAACTCTTTATTTCCGCCTATTTAAGCTAAATTATGTGATTAGGGTTATTCATTGAGTTTTACCTATCAAATCTCACATCAAGTTTTACTTTTAGTTTTTATCTTAGAAATAAGGATTATTTAGTTTTCTCTTTTAAGTTGTAATCTTTAAATAACTCTCAAGTACTTTAGTTTGTTCATCAATCATTCAAGCACTCAATAAAGTTTGTTCCTTTCCATCTCAATTCCGATTTCCGGTAATTCCTCTCTTATTTTCTGTTTTAGTATTGTTAGTTTATAATTATTGCATACGGTTAAGATAGAATCTCAAGCCTTTATTATTATTGCATGTTTAGATTGATGTTCTTTATAATTTCCATGTTTATTCCTGTTTTTATTATTGTTTCAATAGTTATGAATAACTAATTTCATATGTTAGGATGTAGGGAGTAAATATGCGAAGGTAGTACAAATTCCGAATCGACGTGTTGCAGGGTGGAGGTCGGCCGACCGGGCTAGCTGGTCGGTCGACCGACACGCGTATGTATTTTGTTTCGCTTTAATTTGTAGACTATAATAATCTACAATGAGACCAAAAGGAGACTTGTAGGATGTTAGTAATGACCTACCCAAGATTGAGAGATATGGGAAGGGCATTGGTTTACTTCTTAAGATGGCTAGGTTACTTAAAACTGAAAAGTATGTGACCTAGAATTTAGGAATCACCCTTATTGTTGACACCCAATAATTGTGAGACCTAGGAACTAATAGCATAGGCCGAAAGGAGCTATTAGGTGGCATAGACCTAAAGGATATGTTACACCTCTTACGCGACTGCAATACATGTTGACTTAGGATTTATATTATCTTAGCTGTTTATTACCCAAACATCCTAGCATCTCTTTTATCATAATTTTATTCTCATCTTTATTTACTTGTTTTACCTTATTCTTAGATTTAGTAACAACCAATCAAAACACCCCTCTTTTTATTATTATTTTATAGATTAAAAATTAGCAAACGGAATTAACCTTGTCTCTCTGTGGTTCGACCCTTACTATCACTATCTATAGTTTTAGTTTGGTTTATAAATCTTATCTTTGACACCCACAACGACGGGTATCATGAATCTTATGGTACATGTGAAGCTTGCCTTCTAGGAAAGATGACTCGTAATCCCCTTAGTGGTAAAGGGACGTGAGCTAGTGAATTATTAGGACTCATACATACGGAAGTATGTGGACCACTTACAATCACCGCTAGGGGCAATTATGACTATTTCATTACCTTCACCGATGATCTAAGTAGATATGGGTATATCTACTTAATGAAATATAAGAGTGAAGCCTTCAATAAATTTAAAGAATTTCAAAATGAAGTAGAAAACCAACTCGACAGAAAAATTAAGACACTACGATCCGATCGTGGTGGTGAATATATTAGTAACGAATTTGATTCACATCTAAAAGAATGTGGCATTGTGTCACAACTTTCACCTCCAGGAACGCCACAACTTAATGGTGTGGCGGAAAGGAGAAATCGAACCTTATTGGATATGGTCCGATCGATGATGAGCCAAACAGACCTACCTGATTCATTTTGTGGATTTGCGATCCTCACTGCCATCAAATCGTTGAACAATAGTCCAACGAAAGCGACCGATAAGACTCCATATGAGATGTGGAAGGGAAGGGTTCCTAACTTATCCTATATGAAAATATGGGGATGTGAGGCCTATGTCAGGGTAAAGACCGATGACAAACTCGCTCCACGATCCGAAAAATGCATTTTTGTTGGTTATCCAACCACCTCACGTGGCTACCACTTTTACAAACCTCATGAAAACAAAGTGTTTGTGTCTTCTGAGGCTGTCATCTTAGAAAATGAATTTATTTCTAAAAGACAGAGTCGGAGAAATTTTGAACTTAATGAAGTTCGAGAAGTTCAAGAGCCACAAACTGAAGCTGAGACAGACGAAGATGTTCCTTCTTCTTCTACTTCGGTACCTATTCAACCCAGGAGGTCGAGTAGGGTTCCACATCAACCTAATAGGTATGTTGGACTAATTGAGGATGATGGTAGCCTGGACGTATTACTTTTGGAAAGTGATGAACCTACCACTTACAAAGCTGCAATCTCTAGTCCGGACTCCGCCAAATGGCAAGAGGCCATGATATCCTAGATGGATTCTATGCATCAAAACTAAGTATGGGACTTCGTAGACTTGACTAAGGAGATGAGACCTCTCCAATGCAAGTGGATCTTCAAGGTGAAGAATGGCATAGAAGAACATGATGATGTCTATAAAGCTAGGCTAGTAGCTAAAGGGTTTTCCCAAGTTCAGGGTCTTCATTATGATGAAACCTTTGCTCCGGTAGCCATGCTAAGATCCATTAGGATAATGTTAGCGATTGATGCATTTCATGACTATGAAGTGTGGCAAATGGACGTCAAAACCGCCTTCTTAAATGGGCATTTAAAGGAGGACGTGTATATGATACAACCTGAGGGTTTTGAAGATCCTAAAAATCCTAACAAGGTATGCAAACTTAAGAGATCCATTTATTGTCTTAAGCAAGCATCTAGCAGTTGGAATCATCGCTTCAATGAAGTCATAAAAGAGAATAGTTTCACTCGAAGTGTCGAGGAACCGTGTCTATATATGAAATTCAGTGGGAGCAATGTTGTATTCCTAATTTTGTATGTGGATGACATACTACTCATTGGAAATGATGTTCCAATGCTTTCATCAGTTAAAGGATGGTTAGGTAACCATTTCAGATGAAAGATCTAGGAAATGCACAATGCATATTACGTATCCGGATCTATAGAGATAGGTCCAAGGGGATATTGGCACTAAGTCAAGAATCTTAGATCGATAAATTTCTACGACGGTTCAACATGGTAAATTACAAGAGAGGGTTTATTCCAATGGGAAGTGGAATTATATTGAGAAAATCTCAATCTCCCACGGAGCCCAAAGATGTTGAACGCATGAAAATGATCCCTTATGCTCCGCCGTGGGATCTATCATGTACGCCATGATATGCACTCGTCCAGATGTCTCGTATGCTTTAAGCATGACTAGTAGATATCAAGCAAATCCAGGTGAAAGTCACTGGATTGCAGTCAAGAATATCCTTAAGTACTTGAGAAGAACTAAGGATTCATTTTTAGTGTTTGGAGGGGAAGAAGATTTGTGTGTAAAGGGTTACACAGATGCAAGCTTCCAAACAGATAAAGACGATTTTAAATCCCAGGCTGGATTTGTCTTTATCTTGAATGGTGCTGCCATTAGTTGGAAGAGCTTCAAAGAACCAGTCGTTGCGGATTCTACTACGGAAGCAGAGTACATTGCAGCATCAGAAGCTGCTAAGGAAGCAGTATGGATAAGGCAATTTATCGAGGGACTAAGGGTAGTGCCTGTAACATCCCGTATTTTCGTAAATTATATTTTAAAGGTTTTAAATTATTTTTACGGAATAAAATAATATTTTAATATTAATGTTAAGTTATTTTAAAATAATCCGTTAAGATCCGTCTCAAGTTTAAACCCGATTCATGAAACCCGTTCACATCATGTAACCCGTTTCATTTAACGGAAATGACTACTTAAACCCTAAACCCAATCCCTTATGTCGACACAATTGCATTTCCAAAAATAAGAACACTGACACTTCACTTCTCATTTCTCCTTCAACTTTTCCATCTTTAAATCGATTTTCAGAGATCATCCGAATTCCAAATCAAGGAGTGGGTTTAGAAGATCCCGAGGTGGTTAGTGTCGTGATTGAAGAGGAGCTAGGAGCATAATCGCTTTAGATGTGACGATAATGAGAAACTCGGCCTTTATTTGTTAAAATAGCATTTCTTGATGTTTTAATGTGGAAGTTTCTGATTTTGTATGTTGCTTATGTTGTATGGACTTAGAATCATGTTAGGAATGCACAAGTATGATGTTCATATGCTTTGATTGTGTTTCACATGCTTATAGGTTGATTTTCAGAAATTGCATCCTTAAGACGAATTTGAGATATGATCCTAATGTGGTTTGGTTCATAGTGTGGGTGTCATTAAGTGAAGTTATGGTATGGGTGCTGTTAGTGCTGTGGTTGCTATCGTTAATTGTTGTCTTAATGTTGCCCACAAGTTAACACGCTAAAACTATTACTGGTCCTATACTTACTACTCTACCCATGCTGCTTACTACTATGTTTTATTGTTGTCCACTGTCAATACGCTACCACTACCCTACCACCATTTTCATTCGGGTATGATACGTGTTAATGTACGATATTGAGCTACTGCTGGTCCATTTTCTGGTCTGTTTCTGGTCTAGTTTATGCGTCTGTGTTGGGTCTGTTATTGGTCAGTCTTCAGGTCTGATTTGGTCCATGTTCTGGTCTGTTTTCAGGTCCGTTCGGAGTCTGTTTTAGTCTGATTTGGGTCTGTTTTGGTGCGTCTTTCAGGTCTGATTTCACGTCTATTTTGGGTCTGTTCAGGTCTGATTTCACGTCTGTTTTGGGGTCTGTACTGGTCTTGTTTTTTACGGGTCTGTTCAGGTCCGTTTCTGCGTCCTTTTCAGGTCTGTTTTCTGGTCTATTTCGCGTCTATTTCAGGTCTGATACGGGTCTGATATATGCGTCTATTTCTGGTCTGATACGGTCTGTTTTCAGGTCCGATACACGCTTGTTTTGGGCATGTTTAAGGGTCTGATATACGCCTAATATGCATCTGTTTTCCTGCCCTGCGTGTCTACTGTCGTTGGTTGGGGTCTCAGCTGCTGTGCATTCTATTTGCGCGGCCATTGTTGCTGCCCACCTCAATCTCGTTACGTATTCCATTGTTTAAAGGAAATGATTAGTGGGGCAGGTAGTTTAAACGGTTAATGTTAGTTGCCTTCCATAAAATTGTTGTTGCCATCGTGACTTGGTTGTTAAGTATTAAAAACTTACTTCCTGATCATTTTGGTTTTAGTTTTATTTCATTCTTTTATTATTATTCTATTACTATATTATTATTTTACGTACGTGCTTGAATTAATTAGTTTACGTACGTGCTTGCTCGCTTGCTTGCGTTTAAATTTTATACGTTAGAAATCGTTACGAATTACTAATGGGTTTTTATTATTTAGAAGCATGTCGAAATAATTTATTTAGTTGATCGTTTTTCCCGTTTTAAAATATAGGTAATATAATATGAAATTTAATTTAAATCGTATTTATTTCCTTTATCGGTTGAACCGGTTAATTAGAACGTAATCAAATACTTAGTAAAATATTTTTGAGCTAAGTAAGACTTAGTAAGTAATTAGTTACCCGTCTAAAGTTAGAATTTTTAAGTGTCCGTTATAATTCTCATCGGACTAAGATATTTTAATATATAGTAGTTGGTTAATTTTAACTTAATCGTAATTTGCCTTTCTCTTATGCTTATGTGTGCTTGAGGTTCCCGGAGGATGGGCGACACTATATTGGGTTCGGGAATGGAGAGAGGATAGAGACCCCCCGGTCGGGTAACCGAAAGGGAAACCGGATCTCCCTCAACTTAGTTCCCGGAATCAATTAAGTGTTGTTTAGAAGTATAAGAGATAAGAACTAAGGATTTGTTATTGAATTGAATGCTATTGTAGTGTTGCGTATTAAGTTATGCGTTGAGATGTCGCCTCTGAACTTAATACGTAGATTGTTTGTCATATATAGGGGTATGCGTTGAGATGTCGCCTCTGAGCCCTATATGTGTATGTTTGTCATGTATGGGGGTATGCGTTGAGATGTCGCCTCTGAGCCCTATACGTGTTTGGTTGTCGTGTCTGGGGTATGCGTTGAGATGTCGCCTCTGAGCCCAGACATGTTTGAGTGATCGCGTCAGGACATGCCTTAAGTTGGCCTCTGAGTCTGACGAGTAGAGCAACTGCACAACGGGGCAGTCATGTTGTAATACCTTACCCGGGGTGCAGGTGTTGATGCTAGGCCATGCGTTGAGTTATCGCCTCTGAGTCTAGTGTCTTGGGATGTAGTAAGGGAACATGCGTTGAGTTGTCGCCTCTGAGTTCCTTACTTGTGATTGTGAATTTGGATGCTAGTCCATGCGTTGAGTTGTCGCCTCTGAGTCTAGTGTCTTGTTGAGTAGCAGGTCCATGCGTTGAGTTGTCGCCGCTGAGTCCTTGCTTGAGATTGTGAAATTGGTATCTAGGTTATGCGTTAAGATGTCGCCTCTGAACCTTTATACTTGATGATTGTTTGGTATTTAGGTCATGTGTTGAGTTTACCACTGAACCTTATACTTGTTGAGTTTTATCTGCTTGCCTAGAGTTGGTACAGTGTCAGCTATAGATGTTGATATTGATGAGTATAGTACTTTTATTATGGTTTTGTTCATCCAAGGCATTGGATGACTCTTTAGTCAGTTTCGTAAATAGTTTGGACAGAAAGAGCCCTGGCCGGGCAACCGGTGGGGAAACCGGCTCTCCTTCCAAATGGTTTCCGAAGTTGGTTGAGAGCCTTGCATAGCAATTGCATGACGATATGAGATTCAGACATTGAGATTTATATGCTTCACATATTTATATATGTTGGAGTATTCTGTTTGTATTTCTGTGTTACGTGTCGTTACAAAAGGTGGCTATGAGAACTCTAGTCACTCCCCACTGATTGTGGCGTACATGTTTACATGTATGTAGGTACATGCAAGAGGTTGGCAGGGGTTGTTGAGAGCTAGCGAGCGATGATCTGCTTATCATCGATTTGACTTTACACACTTCGTTAGCTAGACTCTAGACTTTTGATACAGTTGCTGTTTTGAGTGCCTGTAGGGATGTACCATCCCAGGCTATTTGTATATATTTACTTTCAGTACTTAGACATATATACTACTTATCTATTTCTGTTTATATTAGTTTCAGTTTCAATTTTTAATTCACCTCGCATGTTGACACCCGTCGTTGAGGGGTGCCAAAGATAAGATTTATAAAACCTCAGCTTAAACTAGACAGGATAAGTCAAGGGTCGAACCACAAGGAGACAAGGTTAATTATGTTTGCGAATTTTAAGTCTATTGCAAGTAACCAAAAAGGGGGGTTGATTTAAGACTTAAACTAACAACTAAAAGAGTAAATAAACAAGAAAATTAAAATAAGGTAAAAGGAAATTAGGAACTTTGGTTCCCCATGGTTAAAACAAGTCAATGAAAGGTAAAATAACCAAACAACACAATGCCAAGGAACAAAGAATAAACCTTTAGGTCAATATTCTACCCAATCCTTACGGTCTTAGGGTTCCTAGAAAAGCACTAAACTTTCGTTCATATGGCAATCCCAAAGTTGTTGTTAAACTAATCCTAATAATCTTTCAATCCTAAGGATTAGTTCACCAACAACAATGGGGGATTGGTAATTCAATCATTAAACTATCAAAATCAAATCTTTACCATGGTTCCCCTAATTCCTAATCACAAGAATAAGCTATGCATACTTTTAACTATGAAACTAACAATAACAAGAATTAAGAACATCAAAGGAATCAACATAATTAAAGATGGCAAGAAAAGGGAAAACATGAATTAAGAAACAACAATAAGATGAACAACAAGATTAATTAAAAAGGAAAGATTAATTGTAGCAAACTTACAACTTAATTGGAATCAAGAACAAAAGATGAAAACTTGGAATAAAATCTCTTTCTAACTATGGAGTTTTAACCAACATGGAGTGCTTTACTAACATAGATTGCTTGACCTAATTTTAGAGTTTAGGTCTCCTTAAATAAGTTCTAATTACAAGATTAGGTAAGTAAAACACGAAATAAAAGACACGGACACAAATTCTGGGTCGGTCGACCTCTTTTCCGGGTCGGTCGACCGCTTCTGTTGACGCTGGGCTTTTCCGTAATCTGGGCTTAGGTCGGTCGACCTCTCTGGTGGGTCGGTCGACCGCTTCTGTACGTATCAGCTTGAATTTGGCCCAATAACAACATTTGGATGTGCAATCCGGATCCTTGCTCCGCATTATTACTCAAAACAGCTTCCGGAGGACGAATAAAGTTCAGTTTTGCTCACTTCCGTGTATTCCTACATTTAAAACATAGAAATGCCAAAGTAAACCGTTTCGGGAGAAATAGCAACTAAAAGTTACGAAAATATAAGAAAATACGTGCCAAAAGAATAAATAAAATGCATAAAATAGGCACGTATCAAACTCCCCAAACCAAACCTTGCTTGTCCTCAAGCAAGCACTAAGACTCAAAAGAAAAGAAAACTTCTAATGGAACGGATTTCACACTTTTTACAACCAAACACAACACCATGCCTAACCAATTTAATGCAACCTTCAAATATAATCAAGCATAATGTCAAGAGCAAAACGAATTGAACATGTTGGAAAAAATATGCTAAACTTTCAACCTTGCAAGACTCATTCTAATTGGACTCTCGCGGTACGCTCGAGACACTCATGAAAGCAAAGGGTCAAATATATATGTGAAAGATAAGAAGATAAATAAAAGTAGAGACTCTCACCTATCTGCGACCCGTAAGAACATGCCTGCAATCTAACATGAATAAAATCTCTACAACCGTACATATGCATTCCCACACTAGATAACCATGACACATGCCGAGGCAATTTTTGGGTTGTGAGGCTAAAGATAAGAAGGGGTTAAAATAAGTTATGGGAAGAGGGGTTAAACCGAGCTAACTACCATCTATCCATACTATAAGATCACTTCTATTATTTTTCAATATATGCCAATGCTCAAAAATTGGGAGCAAAAATCACAACTTTTCCAATTTTCTCCTTCTTTTTTTTTCTTTCTTTTTTTTTTTCAAAAACGCAACCTGCTCAATGGTCGTGGTCGACCGACCCAAAGATTAGGTCGACCGACCACCGTTGAAAACAGGCAGATACGTTTTTCTGTGTTTTTTTTTTCGATTTGATTCCTTATTTTTTTTCATATCTTATTTTTTTCTTTTCTTTTTCTCCTTTCCAGCGTTCTCACAAAATCAAGATATATCAATGAAGCAAAAACCAAAGGATGGTCAAAACAGTCCCATCACTACATTACTAGCTCGACTAGGGTAGACAATTTTTAGGATGTAGCAAATGGGTTAAAGGATTCAATTTGGCTATGTGAGGATTATGGGTGAAATGAGAAAAAGGGACCTCTACCACATGTGTCAACAAACCACAAACCCGAATGCATATAGGTATTAAGTAGACAAAATTCATGCTTGTGCACATTGATGTGACATGCCTCAAGAGGAGAAACTACTCACAAACCTACATGAAATCGGTCATGAATGTCACTGATTTATTAAGCTCTAATCCTTAGAATATGTAGTAGCTTGCCAAGAAGAGAGTCAAGTCTAATAATTTAGCATGAAATCAACAAAAACTCGTAGGTAATGTAAAAGACTAGCTTGAAAATTTTTTGAAAAATGTAAGGCAAGGCAATAAGTGATATGTAAGGCATAAATCGTATTCGTCCGTTCCGACTTGACCTAAAAGCTTAAAAACATGTGACAGAAAAGAACGCGCGACAGTGAAGAACGCGCGACAGAAAAAGGATGAAAAAAAGAAAAACACCTAAAGGAATGAAAAACAAAAGACACCTAAACAATTGCAGACTCACAAAGGAGTATGCAAACACCCTCCCCAAACCAAAACGCACAATGCCCCCATTGTGCTCATCAGCATACAACTACAGCATAGGGATGGAGGTAGGCAGAAAAGAAACAAACAAAGAAAGGAAAAGGAAAAAGACTAGAAACTACAAATAAAATCTAAGGAGGAAGGAGGGAAAAACTGGTAACCTAAGGGAAAAACTGGAAATCTAAAGGGAAATAAAAGAAAAAACTACTTACAAGACGGGGGGACCTCCCCAAACCGAACCCCAAAGAGGGTAAGATTAAGCACGTCCCTATCCCTCTGAGTCGAACTCCTCCTCGGAGATCTCCTCTTCTGCCTCCTCCTCTTCCTCATCATCAGACCCTATGCCTGTTCCCGAGGCAGAGCCTGAAGCTCCACCGTGGTCACGACCGCCTGCGAGAGGTGTGTACCAGGAGGGGTGAGTCCAAGGGCCGGTGGGGAGCCTACCCTGTGTAACATACTCCGAGTAGCCCGGATACTGGTAGAGACTGTCGTTCAACTGTTTTTGGTTGAACCGCCTGCAAAGGTCCGCTACCATGTGTGGTAGAGATCTGTCATCAACAAAAGGAGGAACAGAAACATTAGGAGCAGCAGTAAAATCAGTTGGGTACCCTGTCCCAGGTGCATCATAGTGGGCACCGGGAGCAGGTAGCCTATGGCCTCTAAAGGTGCCTCCTCTAAGTGGGAGGCGGTAAGATGGGAGGAGTGGTCTAGGCCCCCCCTGAAAATTATCAAGGGGCAACATGGGTGGAGCCATAGTGATGGGGATGCAATCACTAAGGTAGGTGTCTACCTTCCAATAATCCTTCCTGTTCACCCAATGCACGGACTTGACATAGGCCATGTCCATGTACCGGGAGAAAGTGTCAACCGCATCCTCATAACGAGGGAACTGAGGAACAAGAGAGCGGGCTAATCGAGTGACTAGCCCACCACAAACAATAGTAGTTAAGGAAGTTCCCTCGCCCACCGACATAAAGTGAGAGGCGACCAAATACGTAGTGTTATAAAACTGCTGACCCGTACGTCTGACATTAAGATAGCCAGACAAAATGGAGAGCTCAATGTTGTTAACATTTTGAGACTCTTTACGGCCAAAAACAGTGTTGGCCAAAAGACGCAAATAATAACGGGGGGCGGGTAGGTGAATGGTACTTTTTTTCTTCTTCCTATCGCTGGAATTAGAAAGACAGGACCACATGTCGTTATATGACCCAGTGGGGTCATATGTAAGACCCGTAGAAGATAAGCCTAGAAATTGAGCAAATTCATTCAAAGTTAAAGAAAATGTTTCATTAAACAAACGAAAAGAAATGCACTTGTTATCATAGCCGGGGTTATAAGCTTGAAAATCAAAAATAAAGGAAGAAAAGAACTCAAGAGTGAGAAGGGAAAAGGTGAACTCATCCATAGTGACGAGTCCTGAAAAACCCGTCCCATTGAGCAAAGCCACCACATCATCATGGCACCCTAAAGCTTGCAATGTCGGAACACAAAGGAACCGGGTGGCCACCACTAAGAAAAGGTGGAAAGATGGAGGAAACGGGCTTTTTGAGCCGGAGAGTTGAAGATGATTTGCGGATAGTTTGGTAGACTATCCGTATCTTGCACCGTCAATCCTCTCGACCTAGGAGCACGGCCTCGTGAGGTGCTTGCACCGGAAGTGCGGGAGCGCTTTCCGCCTTGTCCACGGCTAGACATTATGAATCTGAAAAGTTCAATAAAATATAAGTCTTGTGCAAAAAATTAAAACATTTCTTAGCAAAATAGGAACAAAAATGCGAATCAGAAACTTCTGTAACAAACTTGGGTCGGCCGACTTCATAGAGAGGTCGGTCGACCACTTTCGCGAAAAAAATCAGAGTTCCTGTAGCAAAACAGGTCGGCCGACCGCAATCTGAGGTCGGTCGACCAACTACCAGCAAAAATCAAATCCTGTAAAAAAATCACTGCGGTCGGTCGACCTCAAAACTAAATCGACGACCGACCGACCAATCGAAAGAACGAAAATCAGGAATTTCACAGTTTGGTCGGCCGACCTCCGTTTTGGGTCGGTCGACCGTGAACAGTGTCGGAATCGAAAACGCGGGTCTGAAATCGTGCAGAAATTGGCATAGAAATTGAAAGGAAGAACTAAACTAACCCTAACAGCACAAAATCACACACAAATTACAGATCTGAGACTATAAAACCTAAAGAAAGAAGAAAACTAAAAGAGAAAACACAAACATGCTTAAAAAACGAAATTAAGAGCAAAAATAAACTGAAAAACATAAACTAAAACTACCTAGAACGAAATTAAGATGCTAGGAAACGAAAAAGAGAAGAAAAAAACTAAGAAAAACATACCTTGGATGGAGAAAATTGAAAGAAAGCAAGGAAAATGAGTGAAGGATGAAGAAGGTGGGTGGTTAGGGTTTTTAAGAGAGAAAGAGGGGTTCAGAATGTGTGAGCAAATGTGAGCAATAATTGTGTTTTCAAAACACAAAAAGACCAAGACTCTAACTCAAAAAAAAACCGGACAAAAATACCCGCGGTCGGTCGACCGAAAATCTGGCTCGGTCGACCTCCGTCCTGCAACCTGCTCTGTCAGATTTTACTTAATGTGTCAGAATGAAATTAAAGCTGTCAGAAGGTCGGTCGACCTAGTAGTTGGGTCGGTCGACCTCTGCCCTGACGATTTCTCTTATTTTCCTGCAGAAACTCAAAATCTCATCAAGGATTAAAACGGAAATTAAAGAAAACGTAAAATTAAGCTAGAACACGGGTTGCCTCCCGTGTAGCGCTGGTTTAAGAGGTCCCGCACGACCTTTTTACCTATCAAGAAGCATCCTAAAAAGGGTCAAAGTAAGAAACTTCAACCTTACCGATAAATTCGTTCTCTCCGCGGAAGTGCTTCACATACTGGCCATTGACTTTGAACCTCTCACCGGATGAGGTTTCTAATTCTATTGACCCAAATTTTGAGACAGCTGTGATGGTGTAGGGTCCGCTCCACCTGGATTTCAGCTTACCAGGAAAAAGACGAATACGAGCATTAAAAAGCAACACCTTATCACCTACCTGAAAATCACGCCTAATGATTCTCTTGTCATGCCAGCGCTTTGTTTTCTCCTTGTAAATCCTGGCATTGTCATAGGCTAACAACCTGAATTCTTCTAACTCATTGAGCTGCAACAAACGTTTCTCACGGGAAAGATTAGGGTCTAAATTAAGATTACATATAGCCCACCAAGACTCACGTTCTAACTCTACTGGTAAATGACAAGTCTTACCATAAATCAACCGGAATGGTGACATTCCTATTGGGGTTTTGAACGCGGTTCTATAGGCCCATAAAACATGATCAAGTTTTAGACTCCAATCTTTCCTGGACTTAAAAACAACTTTGGCTAGGGTCTCCTTGAGTTCCCTATTAGAGATCTCAACTTGACCACTAGTCTGAGGGTGATAAGCTAAACCCCTACGATGTTGGACACCGAATTTATTTAACGAGTCACCTAAGCGTTTCTCCTTCAAATGCATACCTCCATCACTTATGACAACCCTAGGGACACCAAAACGAGGAAATATGATTTTTTTAAACATCTTAATAACAGCCTTTGCATCACAATGGGGAGTAGCAATAGCTTCTACCCACTTAGACACATAATCAACGGCTACACGAATATACCTGTTACCTTGACTACTGGGAAAAGGTCCTTGATAGTCAATGCCCCAGACATCAAAAATCTCTACCTCTAAAATACCTACCTGCGGCATCTCATGTCTTTTTGAGACATTCCCAGTTCTTTGACAGCCATCACAGTTACCTACAAAATTCCTACAGTCAGCATGCAAAGTAGGCCAGTAGAAACCAGACTGTAATACCTTGGCCACGGTCCTAGATGGACCGTGGTGACCGCCATATGCAGAAGAGTGACATACTTCCAGAATGTCCTTCACCTCCCATTGGGGGACGCATCTCCGGATGAGTCCATCTCCGCATTCTTTGAAAACATAAGGGTCATCCCAAAAATACTGTTTTGCATCAAACATAAATCTCTTCTTTTGTTGCCATGACAACTCAGGAGGGATTTTACCTGTGACAGCAAAATTAGCAAAATCAGCATACCAAGGAGGGGGATAAGAACCTGAACTATTAATGATAAATAAACTTTCATCAGGAAATGAATCATCAATAGGTAAAGAATCTTCCCCATCAGTCAGCTGCAGGCGAGATAGGTGGTCAGCTACCACGTTTTCCGCGCCTTTCTTGTCCCTAATCTCAATGTCAAACTCTTGGAGAAGGAGTATCCACCTCAAAAGCCTTGGCTTTGAATCCTTCTTCTGAAAAAGACCTTTTACCTTATTACCTACTAAATAGGACCTGAATTTTTCTAAGGCAAATATCACAGCTAGCATCTCCTTCTCAGTAGTGAAATAGTTGACTTGAGTCTCATCTAGGGTGCGGCTCGCATAGTATATAGCATTAAGAGCCTTGTTCTTCCTTTGACCTAGCACAACACCTACAGCGTAGTCACTAGCGTCGCACATGATCTCAAAGGGGAGATCCCATTCTGGTGGCTGGATGATTGGTGCTGAGATCAAAGCTTCCTTCAACATGTTAAAAGCTGAAAGGCACTCATCAGTAAAATTAAAGACAACATCTTTAAGGAGCAATTGTGTAAGTGGTTTAGCAATTTTAGAAAAGTCCTTAAAGAAACGCCTGTAGAAACCTGCGTGTCCTAAGAAACTTCTCACCCCCTTAACATTAACAGGAGGGGGTAATTGCTCAATCACCTGCACTTTTGCTTTATCTACATGTATACCTTTATCAGAAATTAGATGCCCTAACACTACCCCTTTAGTAACCATAAACTGACACTTTTCCCAGTTTAAGACAAGGTTTACATCAATACATCGCTGCAAGACTTTATCAAGATTAGCTAAGCATTGATCAAAAGCATTACCATAAACAGAGAAATCATCCATAAATACCTCCATAATGTTTTCTATAAAGTCAGAAAAGATACCCATCATACACCTTTGAAAGGTAGCAGGAGCATTACATAACCCAAAAGGCATCCTGCGATAAGCAAAAACACCCTGTGGGCAAGTAAAAGTAGTCTTACTCTGATCATCGGGATGGATGGGAATCTGGAAAAAACCTGAATAACCATCTAGAAAACAGAAGAATTTATTAGAAGCCAGTCTTTCAGTCATTTGGTCAACAAAAGGAAGGGGGAAATGGTCTTTCTTGGTGGCGGCATTTAACTGTCTATAATCAATGCACATCCGCCACCCAGTTACAACTCTAGTTGGTATTAATTCATTTTTATCATTCTTAACCACTGTGGTTCCTCCTTTCTTAGGAATCACCTGAACAGGGCTAACCCACTTGGAGTTGCCAACTGAATAGATAATACCTGCATCAAGAAATTTCATTACCTCAGCCATAACCACATCCTGCATCTTAGGATTCAACTTACTCTGTCCTTGTCTATAAGGCTTATGCCCTTCCTCTAACTCTATTCTGTGCATGCAAACATCAGGGCTTATGCCCTTAATATCATCCAAAGAATAACCTAAAGCTTTCCTATTCTTTTTTAGAACAGTCATTAAGGCAGAAAGTTGGTCAGGATTAAGTTTAGAGCTAACAATTGCAGGATACTGTTCAGTATCATCTAAGAAAACATATTTAAGATTAGGAGGAAGTGGCTTACGCTCTGGTACCTTTACCTCAACGGCCTGAACAGAATCAGTACTAATGGAATAACACATGTTTACCAGATTTGCATTAGCCAGGCTTATGAGCTTCTCATTCTCTTCTTCAGTAAACTCATACTCCTCTTCCTCTGCTTCTATCACATCCAGCTCTTCAGCATCCACTAGTAGAAAAAAACCAATTTGCGGCTATCTATTTGAGGCGTTTTTGCCAAACAGCAGCAAATAACCTATATGTTATTTGAGGCGTTTTTGAAGAAAACGCAACAAAAGACTTATTTGAGGCGTTTATTAACACAACGCCGCAAATGACTGATATTTAAAAAAAAAAAAAAAAAATTAAATAAAAACATACAATAAACCATACGCGGTAATATACTACTTTCAATTCCCTCCCAGCAATCAAAAGAAGAACACATATCCTCTAAATTTTAAAGAAGAACACAGTACAGCAATAAACACAGCATACACGCCGGAACTCAGAACTCGCGCCACTCACCGCCTCACCGCGTCAACGCAACTGGTACTCGCCGAACTCGCCACTCACCATATCCTCTAAATTAGGTATGTGAATTGATTTGTAGGGTTAAATATTTTCAATTAATTGGGTTTTGAATTAGCCAAATAGAGTATGATTAATTCATTTCAGTTTTATGTTCTCTCAATCTTACTTTCTTGTTTAATTATTTCGATTTTTTATGATTTTTATGATTTTCGATTAATTTTTTACTGTTTTATTGATTACTGTATATGTATTATTTTCTAGGGTTTGATTCATATCGATTGATTAATTGGGTTTTTATGATTTTCGATTAATTTGTATGTGTATTATTTTCATTAATTGGGTTTTTATGATTATCGATTAATTTGTACTGTTTTATGATTTTTTATGATTTTCGATTAATCCAACCAGTTTGTCTTTGGTAGTAGATGGTTTTGCTTGGTCAAACTAGGCTCACTTTTTTTCTTATTTCTTTATGAATGAGTAGCATGTACATAACTGACATTGTTTGTGTAAGTGTGTTGGAGTGAAGCCAGGAAAAAAACAACCCTATACCTCAATTTCTCTATTCATCACTCCTCACTAATTCTTTGATAAGACGTCTTTTTGTGTGACTAACCCATTTACTCATATAAATCAGTAATACGTACGTAATAACTCAATTATCTGAGACGGTCTCACACCGGTGGCTAACAAACAAAACATAAACCTGTAAAAATCACTGCTTTAAATTAGCCTGCAATTCACTTCAGCAAGGGTAACATTTTTACCTGGTTTTATTGCACAAATTCCTTCTGATTTAGTAACATTCAGAGTGAAAAGGTTAAGCAAAACAATCCAGATATTTATCTAATATAAGTATTGTATGAATGACCAAAAATAACAAAAACAGGAAAAACAAGTTGATAAACAGGGATTGAGACAGTGTTGGGTTGAGTCTGAAAGGCAAAGATATTGTGTAATTCATGGTGGAGAAGCAGAGACTGAGTTATTGTCAAGTGCATTATTTTTCCAAAGGGAGGCAATGCAAAAGCAACTTGTATCTATGTATAAAGTGAATCAATAAAATAGTGCTTTTCTTATGTTTTTTGGCTCATTCTCCACCCGTTTTATCAGGTTTTCTATCCAGCCTTGCCTTCCAATTTTTACAAATATCCACCAAACACTGCCTTCTTTGTATGCTTATGCTTATGCTACACTAGTAGAATGATTTCGACAACGGCTAGAAACAAAAAAGAGCGAATGGCTTACGAGAAAGTAATAATAATAAGTAAGTAATAATAATGGTTGATAACATTCTTATTATTATGGAAAATGATCAAGATCAGTATCTACCTCAAGGAGCTACTATTGCAAGAATTCTTCCTATTTCCGCTACTCCTTCAGAAAACCCACCACCCAATCTTTGTTAGTGTAGTAATCATGATCCTCATTGTCTTTGAGTATGCTACTACTTTCTAAACTAATATGCTTATTCAATACACATTATTTGCATTTACTAGGTTTTGCATAAGATGGATCGAAGTTGGATGTATGGTAAACGTAATTCGATAGAATTTCAAAAAGGCGTTGAAGAGTTTTGTAGAACTGCTTTAGAATATTCCAAAGCTACAAATGATGAAGGGTTTTATTGCCCTTGTGTGGATTGCTCCAATGTGACGAAGGTCGATAGTATAAAGTTGCTAAGAGAACATATTATTTGTCGTGGATTTAGACTAGGTTGTCATATTTGGATATGGCATGGTGAAGAAGGAATATATAGGAGAAATTATGAGCAACTTGTAGAAAACGAAAACCCTCTACAAACTGAGCATCAGGTTCAACTCCATGAGGTGGAACCAAATCTTGAGAATGATGAGGATAATTTGAATGAGAGTAATAGAGTTGATATTGAAGAGGAAAATATTAATGATGATTATGGCGATGAGGATGGCGACCAATTAAATGAGATGTTAGATGGAGTTGACGATGAGTTTCGTACCCATTCTGGTTTCGAATGTTTGATGGAAGCATGTGAACTTCCGTTGTATCATGGATGTGATAAGTACACTAAATTATCTGCTGTCTTGACATTATTTAACTTAAAATCTAAACATGGTTGGAGCGACACAAGCTTCACGGAATTGTTAGAAGCTTTGCAAGACATGTTCCCTGAAGGAAACCAACTTCCTAAGTCCAACTATTATGCGAAGAAGTTGTTGTGTCCCTTAGATTTGGGGTACGTAAAGATAGATGCGTGTCCAGGTGATTGCCTACTGTTTCTAAATGAGTATGCCAATTTACATAAATGTCCTCGTTGTGGTAAATCACGCTACAAGTTAGGAGACCATATTATATTTGATGGGACTAAGAAGTATCCTTCGGCAAAGCCTCTATGGTATCTTCCAATTATACCACGTTTGAAACGCTTCTTTTCAATCAAGAAAGTTGCCAAACTTTTAAGGTGGTACAAGGATGGAAGGAAGAAAGATGGAAAGCTAAGACATCCCGCTGATTCTCCTCAGTGGGAGATTATTGATGACAAGTATCCTGAGTTCAAAAATGAAGTTAGAAATTTAAGATTTGGCCTTAGCACGGACGGAATGAACCCATATGGTAGTTTGAGTAGTTTTCACAGCACGTGGCCAGTTTCTTTAGTGATTTATAACCTACCCCCATGGTTATGCATGAAGCGTAAGTACATTATGTTGCCACTTCTAATATCAGGGCCTAAACAACCGGGAAACGACATAGATGTGTACCTTTCGCCACTCATTGACGAACTTAAGAAGTTATGGGATGAAGGTGTGACCGTGTTCGATGCTTATGCTAATGAGCACTTCACATTGCGTGCAATGCTCTTTTGTACCATCAATGACTTTCCAGCTTATGGTAATTTGTCTGGTTATAAAGTTAAGGGAAAAAAGCCATGCCCTATATGTGAGGATGATATGAAGTCAACGTATTTGACACATTCTAGAAAATACATCTACATGGATAAACGTAGGTTCCTAAACCGCTTTCACCCTTATCGTAAGAAGAAATTACCATTCAATGGAAAGTCGGAGGAAGAAGTAGCTCGCAAACCATTAAGTGGAAAAGAGGTTTATGATCGAGTCAAAGGTGTTGAAACAATTTTTGGGAAGCTCGTGAAACCAAAAGAGCCTGAAGGTCTTTGGAAGAAGAAGTCTATATTTTGGAAACTTCCATATTGGCAAGACTTACCGGTACGACATTGTCTTGATGTGATGCACATTGAGAAGAATGTATGTGATGCTCTGTTAGGGACACTACTCAACATTACTGGGAAGACAAAAGATGGCTTGAAAGTGCGTAATGACTTGATGGAAATGAAGATTCGAACCAACTTATGGCCAATTGAGAAGAATATACCAAGGAAGGGAAATAAGACATCCTTTTATCTTCCACCAGCTTGTTACACCTTATCTAGAGAAGAGAAACGGTTATTTTGTGAGTGCTTATAAGGGATCAAGGTTCCTACTGGGTATTCATCTAATATCAAAAGGCTTGCATCCAAGACTGACTTTAAGTTAACTGGCATGAAATCTCATGATTGTCATGTCATGATGCAAGTTTTCTTACCGATCGCAATTCGTGGAATATTGCCAAAGCATGTGAGGGGAGCCATTACTAAACTTTGTTCGTTTTTTAATACAATATGTAGTAAGGTGGTTGACCCTGAGACGCTAGATGCACTACAAGTTGATGTTACCGAAACACTTTGCCAATTTGAGATGTACTTTCCACCTTCTTTTTTTGACATTATGATCCATTTAATTTTACATCTTGTCCAAGAGATCAAGTTGTGTGGTCCAGTATTCTTAAGATGGGCATATCCTTTTGAAAGACACATGGCTACTTTGCAAGATAAGGGTAGAAATCTAGCTCGACCTGAAGCTAGCATCATTCAAGGTATCATTAGTGAGGAGGTAACTGAGTTTTGTAGTGAGTTTGTGAGTAAACTCGAGGCTGTTGGTCTTCCGAGAAGTAAAGATGATGGAAGGTTTGAAGGTAAAGGTCTTGTTGGCGCCAAAGTGATCTCACCTCCGTCAAATCTAAGAAGTAAGGCACACATATACATATTGCAACAGAGTGATGAGGTGCAACCATATTTGATCAGGCACAAACAAGTATTAAAATCTGATCATCCTTCAAGAGGTGAAATGTGGTTGATGCAAGAACACAATCGCACGTTTATTAAGTGGTTTTATGATGAAGTGATGCAAGAATTGTCAAATAATGATAAGGATATTTCTAACACGATCAAGTGGCTTGCATATGGTCCTAGAGAGAGTGTGACCTCTTATGAAGGGTTTACTATAAACGGATTCACTTTCTATACTGAGCGCCAAGATAGAAAGTCTTTATCCGTTCAAAATAGTGGCGTAACTGTTGTTGCATCGTCAAGAGAATTTTCTAGTTCCAAAGACAAATGTCCGATTGATGCGACACAATCATACTATGGTGTTATTCAAGATATATGGGAACTAGATTATTGTGATTTTAAAGTTCCCCTTTATAGGTGCAAATGGATTGAGAATAATCGACTTGGTGTTCATGTAGATGAATTTGGATTTACTCAAGTAGATATGAATCGTTTGCAAGACACTAATGAACCATTCATTTTTGCATCACAAGCTAAACAAGTCTTTTACATTCTTGATCCTTCTGACAAGCGTTGGTCTCTTGTGATTCATGGAAAGAGGCGAGTTCTAGGCGTTTGGGATGTTCTTGATGAGGATGAGTATGATGATTTTGAGGACATTCCACCTTTCTCAAATCCTATAAACAATGTGAATGAAATTGGAGATCTTGACACAATATATACGCGCTCTGATCATAGAGAAGGAATTATCGTGGATGATTCTTAACTAGGGGACTTAGGTATGTTTTCTAAATGAATGCTTTCTGGGTTTTAGAAAATCACTAAATAATCAAGATAAAACAAAAGTTATCTCCAACTAGAAATAGTGTCTTAGAAAGCTCACTTCTTTATAATAATGTTTATAATTTGGGTAGTTGCATTTCTTCGTGACTGATTGTTTCTGCCTTTCACCTGAAACTGGAATTTAATGGAATCCTTTCTTTATTTCCTGATGCATTGTCGTATGGTAATTCATTGGTTTGGTATCTCAAGAATGTAAAAGACTTGTTTAACATTGGTTTTATGTTTTTTGAATTGTCAGGTCCAAATTGCAATTTGCCAATCATGACTGACATGGATTACGATGATATGGAAGATGAGGAATACGATGACGATAGTGATGACCTTGAGGATGAGATGAGGGAAGAACATGATAAGATGGAGGAAGAACGTAGAATGAATGAGTTTGAGCTCATATCCGATGCAGCTGCTTTGAAAGGTATAGAAATAGTGGAGCCTACTAATCTATCCAACTTAGTGACGACTCCTACAATTCAAGTTCGGAAACAAGTGGAGGGTTCAAGGAAAGGAAGGACGGCGACAAAGGGGTTCAAGATTCGTCCGAAACCTAACGAGATCATGAAGCTTGAATTTGATGAGTACAGTCGTCCCATTGGCAAGTGGTAGGGAAATTATGGCAAACAAATTGGGTTTTGTATGCGAAAATTGAACATTAACTGGAATTGGATAGATGTGAGTGACGGAAAGAGACGGTTGTTGTGGGAAGATACAATGGTAATTTGCTGCTCTCAGTTTTTTTTACATGATGTTCTTGTTATTAATGTAGTTTAGGTCCTAGCTTTCTTGTTATTGATCTGATTTAGTTTTTTTATTGTCAGGCTACATTCCACATTCCCGATGACAAGATACTGAGGACGAACTTCTATAGTGTAGTGGCGAAAAGGTTTAGGGATTTCAAAGGCAAATTGGTAAGTGGATGGATTACTAAGACTAGAAAGAGAACAAAGCATGAGGATGGACGACAGCCTTACGAGATTTGGAAACATATAAGCATAGAAGACTGGAAACTTTTTCTGCAGATTAAAAACTCGAGTCCAGCCAAGGTAATAAATGATCCTAAAATAACTACTCATTTATTTTGAATAACTACTCATTTATTCGTAATTGTAACTTTGTTTTTGTTTTTCGTATGCCCTTCTGTTACAGAAAAAGCGTGAGAAGGCTATTGAATGTGCAAAAAAGAATGTACATCATCATCACTTGGGTCAAAAAAGTTATACTACTTCTCGAGAGACTTGGATCAAAGATGGCTTTTATCCGGCGAAGACTCTCGTATCATCAGAGTCAGCTTCTACTACAATTACCCTTGAACCGAATCGAGCTGATGATTGGTTTTGTTCAATGCATGTCAAAGATAAAAATACTGGCAAATATGTTGTAATGGAGCCCAAGACCAAGGAAGTAGCTGAAAAATGCGTAAGTAATTAAATTCTTTGCAATATTTGGTGTGTTTTACTAGTTTTTGTTGGGTTTTTTATGATTTTATTGGTGCCCAGATGGTTTTTTGATCGTAAGATTGAAAATTTTAGCTGCCTATTTGTGAATTTCAGTTATTTACTGTCGAAAAGTTGCAATTTTGGTGATGAATGGTGATCATTTAATGCAGTTTTAATGAACTTTGAAGTATCAAATTGGGTATATTGTTTGTTTTTAATTGTTTTTTAGTTTTGTAAATCTGATTCAGTGATCAGTGTTACTTGTTTTAGTAATTCAGTTGTTTCTTATGATCATTTATGTTAGGCTACCCCAAATCATTTTGGAATGAAGGCAATGCTGTTTTTGAGTTGCTGTCGTTGTATTGTTTCTTATGATCATTTATTCCGCTTTGTTAGAGCTATATTTTCCATCACTTGATACCGCTCTCTTGTTTAATCCTGGGATTTAAACATGAGTTCAGTGATCACTGTTTGCCTGTTTTCTGTTTTCTGCTTGCTGCTGGTTCTGAAATGTTGTGTTAAATAAGTGAGCCGTTTCTGTAATTAGAAGGAAAACATTGAAGCACCTTCTGGCATGTACTTATCAGTCTCTTGTATATGGGCTCTGCAGCATGAGCATGCTATGAGTTTATTTCGGACGGTCAGGAACCTTAGATACTGTTCAGATGTCGTCTTGTAAAGGAACGTGATGATCGTTTGCCTTATGTGCCTGTCCAATAAAAAGATTGCTTTGGTGTAACTTGAGAATCCTTTTTCCCTTTTGTTGAACTATGATTAGGTATTATGGGGATACATTATCCGAGACAGTGCTTGGGAAGTGTCTAAAAGCACTTGGCGCACCTAGAGATCAGTACATTGTAGCAACAAAATGTGGTCGTTATAAACAAGGCTTTGACTTGGTGAACCTATATAACTACTAGCAGTACTAGTACTACCGTTAGCATTGTCAGGCATTGGAGTCTCAATTAAGTAAATGATTTTTCCCCACCCCACAAACAAAAGGTTAGTAGGCTTTCTTTTTCTTTGCATCAGATGCAGTATTGTCTCAATTCATGTGATTAAACATTGAAGTGACTTTAATATTCTCTAATCATTTTGGAAGTGCTCATTGTATCTTTTCTTCTTCTTGTTTGATAAATTGGGAACCACCTTCTAAGCCAATAGTGACCAGATGTTTCTCATCAATTGTTTTAATGAACTCGGACATCTCTTTGATCCAATCCTGCATTTTTGTACAATGTTCGAATTCCGTCAACAAGACAACAACATAAATAACTTGAGTATAATGCGCAACTCCTTTTCTATTTGAATACAGTGTGAAATTTAGTTCCTGTTTAAAAAAACCTGGTGTGTTATATGTATTTTCATTAATGTTATCTCATTATGCTTCAATGAACTTGTGATGATTTCCTGTTCATCTTTGATGGCGCATGGTATTCTTGATTAGAAGAATAAGTCCTAAAAACTTTATGGTCAATTGGTATGTATGGCAGTGGCTACTGCTGGCTGTTTAGCTACTGCTTATAAATTCACTCCATACTCCATACTCCATTCTTACAAATATTCACATACGTACTAGTAGGACTGTTATTGCATTTTTTAGCTTACTTAATTATACGCCTCTGTTTAATTTGTATGTTAGTTTGATCTAAGAAAAAAGCAAGCCAAAGGAGAGTTTGTTCCAGATGCAAACAAAGATGCTTTGTTTTATGCTCTTGGTGAAAAGGATGATCACCCGAGCCGTGCTAGAGGTTTTGGTGGAGTTAATATTACTGTGCAATGTGCATTCGGGGCAGCACCCAAATCTGCAAATTGGAGAAAAAGTAATACGTCGCTAGAGGACCGAGAGGCCTTAAAAGCTGAACTAAGATTAGAGCTTCAAAGTGAGATGCAATTGGCCGTTAAAAATAGTGTGTCATTGGCTTTGCAAGAAATGGGCATTTCCACCTTGAAGCAACCTGATGACCATGCTGAAGTGAAGAATTTAAAACCGTCTTCAACACCAGAAATAAAGGTAACATTGTTGCACTGGCTGCTTTTTTTTTTGTTTTGATCAATATCAATCTTAAGGATTGCAAGGTTCATAATGTAAAAGAGCCAATAAACATAGGTTTACGCTAAGTAAGCATGCTTTGGTTTGTAAGCTAACTAACAGATTGTTATATACGTAGTTTGATACGCCACTTCGCCTTCTTCTAAATGACCCTCAAGGCGGAGTAACGTATGAAGTTGCTCGTGGCAAGGCATTTCCAGGAGAGCTATGTCATCATGGCAATGTTGGATCAGATCAAGTAAGGGTAAAAGTTTCGATTGTTCCTGAAGAGTTCGAGACGGTTCCACTTCCTATTCCAGTGTCAGCCTATGATCTATTTACATTGAAGGATGCGATTGGAAGTATTGTATTGTGGCCACTTGCGTTAGTGAGAGTTGAAAATGAGGTACTAATGAATATTTAGTTCTCTTTTATACCTTTAATTTCCTGCTGTTTTACGGGTTTTCATGATGTCAGTGCATTACTTTGAGCATTACTTTGAGCAGGACATACGAGCTTCACAACTTGAAGTAATGGGTAGCAACTCACACCATACGAAATTATCGGTTACGCCAACAAAAGCACCAGTTGATGAGGAACCCATAGTGGAGTCTCTAAGTCCAGACTTGCAATGGCTGGAAGTACTTCTTAGTACAATGATTGATGGAGAGACTTATAACATTTGCTTAGATGCCGGTTTATTTTACCGCAACACAGATGAAAAGACGGTAGTATACAAAGATGATCTAAGCCAATTTCTCGGGAGGTGTGAGCTTAATATCTCGATCATTCAAATATTCATAAGGTCCTGTAATACCTCTAGAGCTATTTGAATTTTTCTTTGAGTTAGGTAATATATACATACACTTAATCACCCATATGTACATGCAGAGCACTTCGAGATGATCTAGCCAAAGTCGTTGCCGAACCTCGGATGGGATGGTTGTGCCCTGATGCAACTTCAGATGCCAAACTGATTAAAAAGGCGGAGTTTGCAATTGCGTATATTACTAGCGCATTTTAGAAGTCTGTTCAGAATGACCACGAATTCATCTTGGCACCAATTATTGATAGGTAAAACTATTATAATACTTTACCGCTAACTAGCATATGAGAGTTCTGGCTAGAAACATTTGCTTTTAATTGTTGCTATGTTTTAAATGCAGTAAGCATTGGGTTCTACTCGCTATTTCTCCGCGAACGTATACCATATATGAGTTTGATTCGGCTGCCCTTAGAGAAGGTCGCAAGTTATACATGAAGATGATAGTTCTCAGGCAAGTAATGGAAGTTTACGGTTTAATTTCTTATTTATCTAGCCTAGCTACATGAGCGTCACTTATAAATTTTTGTGAACTAACATTGTAAATTTTGTATGTAAACTAACCTTGTTAAGTTTTTGTATGGTAGCTCCTTAAAAAGGTACAAAATGTCAGGTGGCGAAATAAAGGTGAAAAGGAAAGAGCCATTGTGGAAATCTATTAAGGTGGATCATTCTTTATATCAAAACATTAAGAGCATTTTATATCATTACCTCGTATTTCAATTGCGATTATCATCATTCTTTTTAATATAATGTACTAGTGCCCTCAACAAAACGGGAGCGTGGAGTCTGGCTATTTTGTGATGCGTTTCATGTATGGCATAGTTAAGAGTTGCACAACTATAACTGATTTGGAGAAGGTATGTCCCATTGTCTTGAATCACGCTCAAAAAAATCACTTTCGACTATCAGCTTTGAAATCCTCTTGCCCCTCGCCTCCTTCATGCCCCTCGCCTACTTACTACTGTACAATACTGCTGTCCACTGTCAACCAATGCTACTACCCTCTACATTCGGTTTTCCTATTACTAGTCTGTACTACTTGCATCTGCACTCTACTGCCTACACTACTCTTACGCTTACTGCTATTGCTACACTGCCCCTCTTCTGGTCTGTTCAGACCAGGTTGGAAGAAAGAGAAGAGTCAAGGCTTCTTTTGATGGAGAAGAGAAGTTCAGGAGGAATAGGAATGCCAGCAGCCATATACTTGTAAATAAGTGCTTGATGCTCAAGCTCTTGCCATTGTGTTGTAGTGAATGGAAACTTACTTCTTCCTGACCCTGCTACTGCTACTGTTGCTGTTGTTGCACTCATCTTTTCTTCACTACAGTTTTTGATCAAATAACTCTGCTCAAAATCAAGGAAAAGTAGGGATTAATTAAAATTATTTGGTTTATAGAGTAAAAAAATGAAGTATTGTACAGTAGTACCTAATCAAACATTAGTACCTAATCCCATTCAACTATTCATCTTTACCCTTCAATTTAGGTTTCAGGTATGTTGAGATTCAACAAATCGTTAATCGGTCAACCTTTTATTGTAGTACCTAATCAAACATTGATTAAATATAAGAAATGTTACATGTATGTTGAGATTCTACACACATATTCACTTGTTGTCGTGTTTGCTACCCATTCATGTTGTCCTCTGTTTTTATTTCTACACCTTTACTATTGTTGTTAACGTGTAGTGCATTGTTGCTAAAGAGAGATGGGCGTTGTATACATGTGTGTGGATGATGTTGATGCTGCTATCATATGGCACTAAGCTATACCCATTTCTATCTATCCTAATTTCATGTTTTAAAATATATAGATAAGGTTTACTATCTATCCTAATTTGGTAAGATGTGAATTTTAAGGTTAGAGGGTGAGTTTTTACCATTACTAAATGGATGTCGTTATCATCTTTATTGGCTTTATGGACTGTTTATTTTGTACTGCTGAATTGGTGCTGCCATTCTAATTTAATAGGTTGCTAATGACTTGTTGTGTTCTGTTATATATTTAGGTTTTTTACTCATTCCAAGGAGAAGAGTCATACACGAATGGTGAGATAAATGAAGTGCGGGACAAGTGGGCTACGTACTTCACCAGCCGATGTGTTAATTAGTCATTAACTAGTATGTACCGACTTTGCTTTCTATAGCTAAACGATTAGAGATCAGGACATCATTCCCGACTTTTATTTTATAGTTTTTTAATGTTGGTTGTGAAGAATTAATGAACGAAGTGTACTGTGTATGTATTGATTGGTTGAAATTAGTTATATAAAATGGCATTCGGGTTGATGATTTTGGAAATTCTTTGGCATTCGGTTTGATGATTTTGGAAATTCTTTGGCATTTCAATTATATTGCAGGAATCAAATGAATTATTTTGAAATGTGCCGAGAATCAAATAAATTATTTCGAAACGGCCAGTGCCCCTGTAATATAATGAATTAATAAAATATTTTTTAAAAATTAATAAAAGCTATTTGCGGCGTTTGGTGTATAAAAACGCCTCAAATAGAACTCATCATTTGCTGCGCTTTGAGCATAAAACGCCTCAATTGAGGTTGTCATTTGCGGCGTTTGGTGTATAAAAACGCCGCAAATAAGGGTTTTCATTTGCTGCGTTTTTTCCCTTGGACGCCTCAAATAGCGCATCAATTGCTGCGTTTTTTTAACGCCGCAAATAACATTTGTTATTTGCGGCCCCTTTATTTGCTGCTGCATCCAAAACGCCGCAAAAGCCCTCTATTTTGACGCCTCAAATAACGTTTTTTCTACTAGTGATCCTCAGCTGGATTACCTGCACACTTATCCAAAACTGTCAGATCATCTAAGGGATCCTTGGTCAAGGATTCCCTCCAATTAAGGATAACATTCTTGTCTATAATATCAATGGAGCAACAAGTATCATCAGTAGGAATAGTTGCCTTATGGGCAAGACTAAATTCGATAGTGTCATCTCAAACCTCTAGAGTAATGATCCCGTGTTTGACATCTATTACAGCCCCAGCTGTGTGTAAAAAAGGTCTACCTAAAATAATAGGTATTTGACTTTCCTCAGCAATGTCTAAAACAACGAAATCAACAGGAATAAAGAACTTTCCCACTCTAAATGGGACATCCTCTAAGACCCCTAATTGTCTTTGGGTTGATCTATCAGCCATCTGTAGGGTAATATTGGTGACTTTAAGTCTACCTAAATTGAGTCTTTCACATACAGAATAAGGTATAACACTGACACTAGCCCCTAGATCACAAAGGGCTTTCCCTATAATATGATTACCTATGGTAAAAGGGATAGAAAAACTACCTGGGTCCTTTAACTTGGGTGCTATATTATTTTGTGAAAGAACATAACATTCCTCCACAAAAGCAACAGCACCGTCGTCCTGAAAATTCCTCTTACGACTCAAAATATCTTTCACGAATTTACCATAAGAGGGTACCTGGGTAATTAAATCAGTAAAAGGGATGGATACCTCAAGATTCTTCACCATCTCCAAAAACTTACCGAACTTCCGATCCTCTTTATTTTGAATTTTTCAGTCTTTCAGGATAAGGAACGGTGACATTAGCCATAGGATCAGCAACCTTTGGCTTTTTCAGCTGTAGTATCTCGGTGAGGCCTTGAATGAGGGAGGGATCCAGCGATTCAGAAGTTAAATCTGCATTCTGCTCAGGAACACTGGTCGGTCGACCTGAGGTAGAGGTCGGTCGACCAGACTCTGTATCATCGGAATTTTTTTGTTTTCCAGAAATTGATCTAACGTCAGGAATCAAGGTCGGTCGACCTGCAGTAGGGGTCGGTCGACCTCCTGACCTGTTGACGAGATCAGTTTCTTTGTTTTGAACTTCAGCAGAATTATCCTTTTAGGGTGGTCCTTCACAAGCACGACCGCTCCTAAGATTTATAGCGTTCAGCGTCTCCATGGTTCCTTCACAACTAGCTGGAGAGCTAGTTGTTTGGTTGGCTATGTTTATCAATTGTTCTTCAAAAGCCTTCGTGGAAGCAATTTGAGCCTTTCCCATCTCTATAACCTGTTTTGTTAGAACATCAACAAGCTCTCTCAATTTCACAATCTCACCCGTGTTGTCAACCATAGTAACTAGGTTCGCACTTTAAGCTTCAGCTGGGTTGCTTCAAGCTTTTCAAAACGGGCTTCAACGGTTGTCTCAAGAGCCATCACTCTATTCATCTCCACATTCAGCCTTCGCAAATTCCCACGTGAACTCTTAAAGGCAGCCCTATGCACCGCCATGTCTTCAATGGTTTCCCAACCCTTCATATGGTTGGTGTTGTTCTGGAATCTCCCATTGGCGGCCGCATCAAGAATCATCTCATAATCATCGTACAGGGCGTTGTAAAATTGGTTACATAAGTACCACTGTTGAAAGTTATGGTGAGGGATAGAACGGACCAAATTCTTGAACCGATCCCATGCTTCACAAAATCCTTCATCTGGCCCTTGTTGAAAGTTAGTGATTTGGCTTCTCAAGTCCTCGGCCTTTGCAAGGGGAAAGTATTTCCTATAAAAAGCCAATGCCAAGGAAGTCCAATCCGTAACCTTCTCAGCTGCCCTATCAAGGTAACGGTACCAATCTCGCGCGGCATCTTTCAATGAAAAAAGGAACATCATGTCCAGCACCTCATCTCGAGTCACCCCGGCAGGTATGCGTATGGTACAGCAATAATCCGTGAATGTCGTAACATGCTTCAACGGATCCTCGTTGGGTTGACCAGAAAACTGAGTCCGTTCCACCATAAAGATGTTATTCGGGTGGAGCTCAAAGGAACCGTGGTGGGAGTAGGCAAGGTGAATCCTTTTGGTAAATCTTGAGCCTTTGGCTGTAGGTGGTCATAAATAGAATCCATGTCTAAACAAGAGAGTACTCAAGCCTTCCTCTCAAAAACCTGTCTTCTAGTATGCAGAAAACAACACTAGTGGAAAAGGTAAGTAACGGTCTTACAGAACCTAAGTTCCTTAAGACAAGAAAAATAAACTAAAAACTAACAAACAAAATTATACCGTCTCGGAATGATTAGAAGAATTGAAGGGATTTGCGGGAATTTTCTCTAAGGAGGCTCAGCAGACTACTATAGGGTGCCCTTGGTAGCCTGGCATAGAGTTACTTTACCCAAATCTGCAGGTGGTTTGGGTAATAAAAAGAGCAGAACAATGGAACATGGCCTTGGTAGGGAAACTAGTCAATTGGGTCTACACAAAATCTGACAGACTGTGGATTAAATGGATCAGTAGCATTTATTTGAAGGATAAGGAATGGCATACCTACTCTCCTCCTATAGATGCTCCCTGGACTTGGAAGAGCATCTGCAAAACCAAAGAAAAATTAAAGCAAGGCTATTCTAATGATAGATGGAATCAGGGGCACACTGATTATACCATAAAGCAAGGGTATGAATGGCTCACAAATCCAGCTTCTCCACCTGACTGGGTTCCTTTAATCTGGAACAAGCTAAACTGGCCAAAGCACTCCATCAACTCATGGCTTATAATGCAAGAGGGGTTAAACACCAAGGTCAAACTTCATAGCTATGGTTACTGTTCTGACAACTTATGTTGCCTATGTGGTATCCTCCCAGAAACAATAGACCATCTCTTCAATGAGTGTGCCTATACTTGCAGAGTAAAGGACACTATAGCAGAATGGCTAGGCATTCCTCTTCCTAGCATTCCTGAGCTCTTGAGAACTAAATCCCCCAATCTTCAATGGCGAGCTCTAACTATGATTGTGGCTGATTTCAAGTACAACATATGGTACCAGAGAAACAAAGCTCGTACAGACCTGAGCCTCCTGAGACCAGAACGAGTAGCAGTAACAATTGAGTTGTCTGCTATGAAACGTGTGAGTATGCAGGTTGAGATAGTAAGAGATCTGGGATTCACAAATTGGAGAGAAATGCTGGGTATTGACTGAAGAAGAGGATATGATCTGGCTATGGCTTTTTCTGTCTTTTCTGTTTGTTGTTATGGTCTTAGTTAGAATGGCTTGCTTAGTCATTCTTTTATTGTGTTGCTTTTTGATCTTCACTTAGAGGGATTCGAACCCCTCACCTCTTGTATATCTTGCTACGGTTTTTTTGATATATAATATTTACTCACATTTTACCAAAAAAAAAAAATTATACCGTCTCCCCGGCAACGGCGCCAAAATTTGACACCCGTCGTTGAGGGGTGCCAAAGATAAGATTTATAAAACCTCAGCTTAAACAAGACAGGATAAGTCAAGGGTCGAACCACAAGGAGAAAAGGTTAATTATGTTTGCGAATTTTAAGTCTATTGCAAGTAACCAAAAAGGGGGGTTGATTTAAGATTTAAACTAACAACTAAAAGAGTAAATAAACAAGAGAATTAAAATAAGGTAAAAGGAGATTAGGAACTTTGGTTCCCCATGGTTAAAACAAGTCAATGAAAGGTAAAATAACCAAACAACACAATCCCAAGGAACAAAGAATAAACCTTTAGGTCAATATTCTACCCAATCCTTACGGTCTTAGGGTTCCTAGAAAAGCACTAAACTTTCGTTCATATGGCAATCCCAAAGTTGTAGTTAAACTAATCCTAATAATCTTTCAATCCTAAGGATTAGTTCACCAACAACAATGGGGGATTGGTAATTCAATCATTAAACTATCAAAATCAAATCTTTACCATGGTTCCCCTAATTCCTAATCACAAGAATTAGCTATGCATACTTTTAACTATGAAACTAACAATAACAAGAATTAAGAACATCAAAGGAATCAACATAATTAAAGATGGCAAGAAAAGGGAAAACATGAATTAAGAAACAACAATAAGATGAACAACAAGATTAATTAAAAAGGAAAGATTAATTGTAGCAAACTTACAACTTAATTGGAATCAAGAACAAAAGATGAAAACTTGGAATAAAATCTCTTTCTAACTATGGAGTTTTAACCAACATGGAGTGCTTTACTAACATAGATTGCTTGACCTAATTTTAGAGTTTAGGTCTCCTTAAATAAGTTCTAATTACAAGATTAGGTAAGTAAAACACGAAATAAAAGACACGGACACAAATTCTGGGTCGGTCGACCTCTTTTCCGGGTCGGTCGACCGCTTCTGTTGACGCTGGGCTTTTCCGTAATCTGGGCTTAGGTCGGTCGACTTCTCTGGTGGGTCGGTCGACCGCTTCTGTACGTATCAGCTTGAATTTGGCCCAATAACAACATTTGGATGTGCAATCCGGATCCTTGCTCCGCATTATTACTCAAAACAGCTTCCGGAGGACGAATAAAGTTCAGTTTTGCTCACTTCCGTGTATTCCTACATTTAAAACATAGAAATGCCAAAGTAAACCGTTTCGGGAGAAATAGCAACTAAAAGTTACGAAAATATAAGAAAATACGTGCCAAAAGAATAAATAAAATGCATAAAATAGGCACGTATCACATGTTAGTTATGTTAAAAAGTTTTAATCCCGCTACATTTTTAGTACTTTGTATGGTTTTTATTTCCGCTTTCGCGAGGGGTTTTACAATGCCAAATGCTGAAAATCCCATCACCTTCTACTGTGATAACAGTGGTGCTGTCTTTCAGGCTAAGGAGCCGAAGTCTAGTATTAAATCTAGACATGTACCAAGAAAATATCATGTAATTCGGGATTTCATTGATAGGAAGGAAATAGCGATTTGTAAGGTTGGGACAGAGGATAATGTGGCTGATCCCTTAACCAAACCCTTGTCGCAAGTTAAGTATGATTCTCATGCAAGTTCTATGGATCTTAACAGTTTACCCAATATGTAATCGATTATATGATATGAAATGAAAAATGTTGTTTTGCGTTCATATAAGATAATCTTGTTCATCATTTAAGTTTTATTTATAACTTTGTCATTTTACTACTCTGTTAAATCCAAACAGGATTGTACGACAATTATGATGTTTGCCAAGGAGAACAGTTGGATAGGAATTGTTCTAACCCTTGTCACGGTTATCTCAAATCTCAAGGCCACTCGAGGAGTAGTCAACTGGAAATGCGTGGCCACGTTCGGAGAATATCTATGGTAGATAATTCCGGTCTATCAGTTACACTCCATATCGAGAAAAACCACTATTGATTTGATCACGTGCAAGTACGACCTGTAAGACACCTTGCATTGAGTGGGAGATGATGTAATAGAACAAGAGAATCGGTGATCCACACTTGTGAGGACAAGTGGGAGATTGTTGGAGTAAGTGTCCTCCACAATAGTGGGATCACGTCAATGATTTAATTAATTGATAAATCTCTATAAAAGAATATTCATGGGATGATTCTTTATCATAAGTCAACTGGTCAACATTAATCGGTAATGATTGGCTTGCTAGAGTTTGACATTACTGTCTTAATGACGGTGATGCCCAGTTGATCCCTTTAGGTCACACCTATAGGACAACTCTCTCAATGATAAATGAAATAACTGTATATTGATACGAGTCAGTTCATTTCTAGTTTATATATTATATGAAGGGATAAGTTATAATAAGATTATAAATTATAATTATTTTAGTGATTAAAATGTTGTCACTAATATAAGTATGTTTATGAAACATAATTAATTGAATGAATAATTTTCAAATACAATTGTTGTGGCCGGAAATAGATTAATGGATGTTAGTAATTTTAGATTACTAATTTTATGATTAAATGTTTAAATGTTAAACTACATGAATCATAAAATATAAAATTGTCGAAGTAATGTTTACGTGTCTATATAATATGCGTGAGTCCATTTCGTGTGATGGACCGTGTGACACTCACATTGTCTTAGACATTTTACAACATTAACACATAATATGTTAAGATAATGTTGAAACATCTTATTAATGATAAGTGTTGAGTGGGAGACAATTGTGAGTATTGAGGTGCCCATCCATTGGGCACCCTACCCCAACCATCCGGCCTCACCGTTGAGGAGAACAAAAGAAGAGTTTCTTCCCTTAGCTCATTCATTCATGCTTTGGATTAGGGTTTTACTTAGAGAGAAAAAGAAATAAATCATCTTCTTGCTCATACCCTAAACCGTGTGCAACTCCCTCCATAAACTAGTTATTTTCTATTGTGTTCTAGCAAACAAATCACAAAATACATTGAGTGAAGTGTGTCTTGGTGTTCATCTTTTGGAGGTCATCTCTTTGAAGGCTTAAGGAGGATCATTCCGTGTTGAAAGCTCAAGAACAAGTGAAGAAGGTGTCTTCACTTGTGCCCTAATATTGCCGTGAATAGCATTGTAAGGGTGCTCGATTTTCTCCCTTGAATCTCGTTTGTTTCAAGTTAAGCATACATAAGATCATCACATTATAAGATAATCACATAAGTATGACTATAATAGGTATTTAAACCTAACAGGAAGTAGCCAGAAGACCGGAGCGGAAGGGAATCAGCAGGCTGGGACATCTAATACCAGTCAGAGTGGGGCTAAATCCAGTGGCAAACGTTTTGCCATGGGGAAGCAGGCGGCTAAAGATGATGCCCGTGTTGTGACCGGTACTTTTCTAGTGAACTCTAAACCTACTTTTGTACTTTTTGATTTCGGGGCTACCCATTCATTTGTTTCTAGAGAGCATGTTTGTAACACCCCTTTTATTTAGAGGCCTGATCTAGGACTCCCCAAATAATCAAGGGTGTTACCATCTCGGAATACCGAGGCAGTAGATAATCACAGGGAAGAAACGCAGTACTTTATTAAATAGTTAAACTGATAAAACACGAAGTCTCCAAAACAACTCTATTACAACTGTCTCATGATAAAATAAAGTGTAACTAAGTAACGTCATCTATTACTAAACTGGTTAGGTTCATAGCCTCTCCTCCCATCCAGCTCTCGTGAGTCTAAGGCCTGTCAATCTGCTCCCCAATAAATTGGATCAACACAGACACAAATAAGCAAACAGGGTCAACACATGGTTGAGTAGGTAATATAATCAAGACATGAAACAACACAATATACATTTCCTCCATCTCCGCAACTTCCAATTCTCCATTTCACCTCCAACACACCACACCTCCCATGGCCATATCACAAGTCCCTTATCACAAGACCCATATCACAAGACCCATTTCACCACCTCCGTTCTCAACATTATTCAATATTACACATACAATCACAATATATTACCATGAAATATATCAATCAGGTAATGAGTATCCTCAAGTCAAATCACAATTACCACATAGATATCCCCCTACCTCAATAGTCGGATGAAGTCGTCAGTTGCGCAACTGCTAAAAATGTTCCACTCGGAAATCGTTACCTAAACGTGTAATGCGCATGATTAATAAGACTCCCTAATTTACGTGATACAAGTACAACTACTAAATATAGAAACTTTCCTAAAGTAGGCATCTCCCAAAATAGTAACTTCTAAAATGGGTGATTTTCCAAAAATAGATACTTTGGTTTTGAAATTCAAACTATTCAAAATCTGCATTAAAACCACATCAATACCTTCCTATAATAATTATCAATATTCCCATAATAATAACAATAATACTAACATTAATATTTATATTAATAACATAATAATAATAATAATAATAATAATAATAATAATAATAATAATAATAATAATAATAATAATAATAATAATAATAATAATAATAATAATAATAATAATAATAATAATAATAATAATAATAATAAAACAATAATAAAACACCATAGATAAATTAAACACCCCCTTCTACCCGAGACTACCAACCCCGTACAACCAGCCTCTATAACCACCGTGTCACGCCCCCACTACCTCCAACAGCCGCCGACACCAACACCCAGACCACCTTCTACCACCGCAACCACCAGCCACCTGACCGACAGCCACCAGTGAGTTGAACCAGGGCCTAGATCAGGCCTGGTTCCTCACCCGCGACCCTGACCACGCTACTTTAACCACCACTTCGACGCAATCCCCGCCACAACTAACCCCAGCCTCGACCACCAAGACCACCCCTAGACTCCAGACTCCAGACACGGTGGTAACATCGCACTGACCTCCCCCGAGTCCTCGATGCTACCACCCCCCAAACACCCCTGTACACGCATAGACAAAACAAAACTGGACTACAAACAAAACACAACCTCACGACCACCCCTGACAAACAACCCTGTACCACCATAACCAGACACCACCGAACCTCGAGACCACCACCACGACCACCCCCCCAAAACCACCAGTCTCAACTCCCAAAGAACCATAATAATAAACATACGAACCCATCTAAAAACTGATTACAAAACGCATCTGAAAAACGCCTGTTGAACGTAGTATTACACCCCTATTCTGACACCGAATTCGCCACCTTCGAATATGTGCAAAAACAACCAACGACACTACATCTATGGCCTACATATATTCCTTATACATCCGAGTATAATTGTATGTAAAAACAACAAGAATTAAACGTGTTTTTACCCCTCTAAACAGGTGACGAAAACCAAACATTAAACAGGAATTAGTATAAACGTGGTGAGCATACCAGATCTTTGGCCAAAACGAGGTACCCTAGGTCAGCCTACAACCACCGTGAGCAGGTTCCTCTTCTTCTCTAAAGTGACGGCTAGGTTTTGGTGAAGTCGTGTTTGTGTTTGAATAGGGTTAGGGTATGAGAAACTCTTGCTATATATGGCGGCAGACAAGGTGTTGCTCACTGTTTCTGAATTTTCGAATGGGCTGTCTTATTGGCACGCTTATCGAGGCCCACTGCAGGCCACACAACAGGTCACAGGTTCGAGCCTCACTAACACCATACATCCATTATTATTACAAGATGCCTTGATTCCCATTACGAATCCCACTGAAGACTAAAACGCTTATCAAAATACGAGTATGCACAAGCTTATAAAACAACCAATTTAATAAGTAACTCATCGCTTACCCATAAATTACCCATAAATTACTATATTTTAATAATAATTATTCGGGTTATTACAATGTTAGGGCTTTGGAACTTGAGAGTTATGACTGGGTCGCGGAATCAGTAACCATACCTTCAGGAGAGTCGGTGACTTGTAATAGAGTTTATAGAAGTGTGCCCATCAAAATCGGAGAAGCAATTTTCCATTGCGACCTCATAGAATTTCTACTGGGGGTTTTGAGGTGATTCTGAGGATGGATAAGCTGGGGAAGTACCGAGCTTTTATTGACTGTCATCAAAAGAAGATTTCCTTGGGGGGACCTAAGGGAGTAAGGGTGTCTTACAAGGGATACCTAGTCAAACCTAAGGTCAAATTCATTTCCGTCAATACCCTTAAGTCTAGCTTGAGGAAGGGAGATAGTCTGATCTTGTGTCAGATGTGGGACTGTGAGACTGAGACCCATATGACTAGTAAGATACCTGTGGTGCGGGAGTTTAAGGAAGTATTCTGAGATGACGTACCAGGGTTGTCACCAAGGAAGGAAGTGAAATTTTCCATTGACCTAAAGCAAGGGGCGAGACCGATATCTAAATCACCGTACCGTTTGGGACCGAAGGAGATGGAGGAATTGAAGAAACAGTTGGATGAACTAGGTGAGAAAGGATTCATCCGACCCAGCGTGTCACCCTGGGGAGCACCCGTATTATTTGTGAAAAAGAAAGATGGGAGCCTGAGGCTGTGTGTTGATTACCGGCAACAGAATAATGTGACCATCAAGAATCAATATCGTTTGCCCAGAATTGACGACCTATTTGATCAGTTAAGTGGAGCTGGGGTTTTTTCTAAAGTTGACTTGAGATCGGGGTATCACCAGTTGAGAATCAAAGATGAAGACATACCTAAGACCTCTTTCAGAACGAGGTATGGCCACTACGAATTTGTGGTTATGCCATTCAGGTTGACTAATGCTCCAGCCGTTTTCATGGACTTGATGAACCGAGTCTTTAGCCCATATCTGGATAAGTTTGTGGTGGTATTCATTGATGAGATCCTAGTGTATTCCAAGAATGAGGAAGAACACGAGGACCATTTGAGGAAAGTACTCAAGACTCTGGAAGAGCATAAGCTAAATGCTTAGTTGAGCAAATGTGAGTTCTGGCTGAAGAAAGTTGCATTTCTGGGGCATGTAATTTCCAAGAAGGGGGTGTCTGTAGACCCTAGTAAGATCGAGGCTGTGACTAAGTGGCAAAGTCCGAAGAACGTGAGTGAGATTCGAAGCTTCCTGGGATTTCAGGTTATTACCGGAGATTTGTCAAGGATTTTTCGAAGATAGCAAAGCCTTTGACATCGTTGATGAGGAAGGAGAACCGTTTCGTCTGGGATGAGAGTTGTGAGAAGGCATTCCTAACCCATAAGGAACGCCTGACAACAGCTCCTATCCTCTCTTTGCCTGTCGGGAGTGATAATTTCGAAGTTTATACTGACGCTTCCAAGCATGGACTGGGTTGTGTGCTAATGCAGAATGGGAGAGTGATCGCGTATGCGTTTCGCCAATTGAAGACTTATGAGGAAAATTATCCGACTCATGATTAAGAATTGGGAGCAGTGGTCTTTGCACTTAAATTGTGGCGCCATTACCTTTATGGAGCCACTTTTAAGGTGTTTTCTGATCACAAGAGTTTTAAGTATATCTACACCCAGCGAGAGTTGAACATGAGGCAGAGAAGGTGGATAGAGTTGATTGGAGACTACGACATGCAGATTGTCTATCACGAAAGCAAGACAAATGTGGTAACAGATGCCCTAAGTAGGAAGTCCATTCATGATTTGTGTAGTGCCAGGTCAAGAGTGAGGTTGAATAGCGAGCTACGGGAGATGGGAATTTTCATGATCCGAAAAGCGGATACTCTTAGTGATTTGACTGTGGAACCTGAGTTGTATGGGGAGATCCGAGAATTGCAAAAGAATGATGCAAAGATCCAGAGGTGGCGTGAGATGATCGAGAGTGGGGGTGGAGAGGCTGCATCCAAATTCAGTATCCATACCGATGGTAGTTTGAGGTTCAGTGGACGTTGGTGTGTTCCGGATATTGGAGAGCTAAAGAAGAAAATCATAACTGAAGCTCATGCTATGCCATATTCCGTTCGCCCAGGGGGTGATAAGTTGTACAAGAACCTTAAGAAGACGTTCTGGTGGCCAAATATGAAGAAGGAAGTCGCTAGGTTTGTGTCGAGGTGTTTGACATGTCAAAGGGTGAAAGGGGAGCATAAGAGACCTCAAGGGAAAATACAACCACTAGATGTGCCAGAGTGGAAGTGGGAGAATATCTCTATGGACTTTATCGTGCGGTTGCCTCGGACTCAGAGGGGCAACAACATGAGTTGGGTAATTGTGGATAGGTTGAAAGATACCAGGAGTAAAGCCGAGTTGGATAAGTCTTATGTGAAGAATGTGGTCAAATTGCATGGTGTACCCAAGGACATTGTTTCGGATCGAGACTCGAGGTTCATATCTAGGTTTTGGCAGGATTTGCAGACCGCTTTGGTACCCAATTGAAGATGAGTACAACTTTCCATCCAGCTACCGACGGCCAGAAGGAGAGGACGATTCAGACCCTTGAGGATATGTTGAGAGCATGCGTAATCGAGTTCGGAGGATCTTGGGAGTATCGACTGGGATTGATAGAGTTCTCATATAACAACAACTATCATGCCAGTATAGGGATGGCCCCTTTTGAGGCATTGTATGGGAGGAAGTGTCGGAGCCCTGTGTGTTGGGATGATCGGGCCGATGTTGTGGTTTTAGGGCCAGATATGATCCAGGAGATGGTGGAGCAGGTGCAGATCATTCGACAAAAAATGAGGGCCGCCCAGGATAGACAGAAGATCTATGTAGACCTAAAGAGGAGCGATGTTTCGTTTGATGCGGGAGAGAAGGTACTGCTGAAGGTATCTCCAATGAAGGATGTGATGCGATTCGAAATGTTGGGGCTGGTGTCCTTGACAATTAAGTACAATGACTTATTAAATCTCTTTAAGGATCACAAGGGCATACTTCTGTATTATTACCAGTTGATCCACGTTTATCTATAACGGTTGGCTTGCTAGATAAGTTTGACGTTATTGTCATACGGATGGCGGTGATCAACTGGTCCCTATACGTCACACCTATAGGACATGTTTGAGAGATGTGAAGGTATGAAAATACAATCACATTTATGCCGGATACGACTAAACAGTTAGTCAGAGGTATTGACTATTAAATTAGTCAATAAGATGTTGAGATTATTATTTAATACGGATTAAATAATTTTAGCTAATACGGATTACATGATTAATTCGTAAAATTAAATATAAGCAGTTATATTTAATTAAATATTGTATTCGCGTATTAACATAAACAGTTATATTAATTTGGGTAATTATACAATATCTTAATTTTATCAGACCGTTATTAATACATGGACTGCATTAATATCTGATAACACGTACGCGATTTATAATAAAAATCCCGCAAATAATATTTAGCAAAACGGGTCGAATCACGCAAAGGAATAAGGTAAGAGTGGAGAAAGCCCACCCTTGCCCAAGACCAATTCGGCCGCCCCTTATAGCTACATAAGGAGAGTCTTTCTCCTTATGTCAGTTACAGGAATCACAAATCTCATAATTAGGGTTTTGAGAGTATTCTTCTCCCAAAACTCAGATCTCACATCTAAAACCTCAATAACTCTCCCCATATTGCAAGGCAATTGGAGAGTACTTTCTAGCACACGCGGCATCATCTCAAACAAAGTCTTGAGTGCAAGTTATAGGAGGGAATTTACTTTAATTCCTGTTCTTAGGCTTATTCAAGCAAGGACCCAAGGTTGTATTCTTTTTCATGTTTTTATTTATCTTATGACAATAATCACAACTGTAATTTTCATTATAATCCTGCAAGTTTAGGGCGAATACATGTTATATTCCCCACAAGTGGTATCAGAGACAGGCCATGAAAATTTTACTTTTGTGTTTTTCATAAGTTTTAAAATCTGAAAAAACGTGTTTTGCCGCTGAGTCGGTCGATCGACCCCCTGTTGCGGTCGGTCGACCGCCTCCTGTGTTGGTTTCTGTTTCGAAAGTTTTTCTTTTGTGGGTAATCGATCTTGTTTTTCGATTCCTGTTTACATATTGTTAATCAATCGATATTCTTGACAATATGTGAACCCTTGTTGATGTTAATTTTGATTTACTTGTTTTAATCAAAGTTTAAAAGGTAAAAACTTGTTTTGATTTCAAAAGGTGCAGCGTTTTGCGTTTTCTGAAATTCGTTTTTACTGCCTGTTGGTCGGTCGACCTAATTGATAGGTCGGTCGACCGATTTTGCTGTTGCAGATTTTTCGTTTCTCGTCTGGAGATCGGTCGACCACGTGTTTAGGTCGGTCGACCTCCCCCCCTGTAACAGACTCGTTTTTTTATTTTTCGAAAATAACATGTTTTATTTTCACATGGCCTTTAGTAATATACTATATACGGAAATAGTATATTATTAATTTTGTGAAACGGTTAACCCTCGTATGGTACATATTATTTTAAAACGGTTTAAGATAATAGGATTATAAATTTATTAAAATTGGGTGATTAAAACGGTATAATCATATAATTTTAATCCCGTAAGGTGGTTTGGTAAAAATTTATTAATCATAATAACAGTATTATGTCATGTATGAATTTTATTTAGTTGATGCATTTTATTTATCGTCTTGTGAATGCCTTGAATGCTTTCAATAACGTATTTAATTTTTGCAAACGGTTGTAACTTAGTGTGGCCTAAGAAGATTGTGTCACCGTAATGATGGGACACAGTCTTGCTTGTAATTTTGAGATCTTGAATCTCCGTTTTGGGTTTTTGCCATGTAATTACTTTTGTATTTAAATTAGAATGTAAATAGGATTATATTTGTAATTTAAATTAGTAATTTTGTGAAGACCAAAGACGGAGACCGGATGCTCACTCCCGCTGCAACGACCAAGATGGAACATCAAGACAAGCTTCTAGGGTCCAACGGTGGATTCCAAGTTGTTTTATGTTTATTTTTGTAGGATAGGCCACACTAGGACTTTTATTTACGTTTATCGCATTTATCTTATGCTTTCATCGATAATAGCTTGCATCATATTCCGCCTAAAACCAAACCACCTATAACATGCTTGAAAACTGACTCATGTAGAGGTTACGCGTTAGTTTTCTGTGACAATACAAATGTCACATGTCAATTGCAAAGCCATCACTTAATTTAATTCATTCACGAATATGCTAGATTTTAGTTCACTTAATATGAATAAATCTAAGTTGATGGGGTCTTCCTCGTATAACCAAAAATTGAGAATAGTCTTTATAAAATCAGCCTCCCATGAATCCCTTCTTCGTCGGTAGGCATAATATGACCCCTTCTACGTCCGGTAAGTGGGAACAGATGATTTATTTTATCTCAACATCATGGTCACTCGATAATATCTAGCGACTGAGATGGACTAATAGATAGGATTTACGGAAATCTATCGACCAAGAGTTCCAACGGTGGAATTAGCCAAACTGTGGGCTTATCAATATATGGAAATTGAGTCTTCGGATTGTTTATATAATTCTTGAGGGAGATCAATTATATAAATGCTTGAGTCTACGAGTTTAAATTTCAATTTAATATAGACTTAAATCACAACAATGAGTTGCTTATATGGTTCTGTTTTATCTTCTTTTCAGTGTAGAACACGTTATATTAAACTGCTATATAACTAATGGCTGGTGAAGACCCAATGCCAAGTGCCAAGCTAGCATGTGAATCCTGGCTAAAAGCCTTCATGGACTCCATGAATCAGTCTACTAGACTGAGGAATGATGGGTCAAACTTCTCTAACTGGGAGGCAGCACTACGGAATGCTGTCATTGCTGACGGAAAGCTTAAGTACTTAACTGAGCCCATTCCGGCACACCCAGGAACTGGAGCTAGAGCTAACGAAGTTCGTGCTCATAGCGACTTCGTCATGGAAGCGGGTGCGATAAAGAACGTACTCATCTATGCAATGGAATCCAATTTGCAAAGACGCTTCATAACCCATGGTGCAAACAAGATTTTCACCACGCTCACTAACGAATTCTCAAAGGCTCCGAGAATCGTTTCTTATGAGCATACCTGTCGCTTCTTTGAGGCGAAACTCCAGAAGGGCCAAGCGGTTAGCCCACATATTCTTCACATGATTGAAAATATCAAAAAACTGGAGGCCCTAAACTGTAAGATCAGTGAGAACATAATCGTTGATCGAATGCTTCATTCGCTTCATGATGGGTTCGCCCTCTTTAGGGCCAACTACTACATGAACGACATGAAGAAGACTCCTCATGAGCTCCACTCCCTTCTCGTACAGACTGAGAAGGATCTGAAATTAAGTGGGAGCATGAAGCAGGATGTTCTCATGATCTCCAGTAAGGGAAAGGGTAAAGGGAAAGGCTAAAGCTCAGGGCGACCTAGCAGTAGGTAAGCCCAGGTTCAAGAAGTCAGGATTTACTAAGAGTGGGCCAGGTGAGTCGAGCAACTCACAAGGCAAAACAAAGAGCAAGGATACAAGCATGGAATGTCACCATTGCCACAAGACTGGGCATTGGAGGCGCTCATGCCCCGTGTATCGTGAGGACATTAAGGCAGGTCGCGTTACTCCTGTTGGTATGTCTTCTTCTTCTTTTATTCACATGATTGAGATTAACCATGCAAGTTACGGAACTTGGGTACTAGATACTGGTTGTGGTTCTCATCTATGTAATCATGTGCAGGGCCTCCGAAACCAAGAACCCCTGATCAAGGGTGAGGTTGACCTGCGTGTCGGGAATGGAGCACGTGTTGCTGCAATCTCGAGGGGAACATACGTGATCCAGCTTCCAAGTGGATTCGAGTTATCTTTATATAACTGTTATTATGTTCCTTGTTTGTCCAAAAACATTATTTCAGTTTCTGAGCTTGACAAACTCTGTTTTTCATTTGTAATAGAGAATAATAGCTGTATTTTCTCCTTACACAATATGATTTATGGCAAGGCAGTTTCCATGAATGGAATTTAGGTTTTAGATCAAACCACCGAGATATTACATGTGAATAACAAGAGGTTAAAGGTAGGTGACAAAGATCAAACTTACCTATGGCATTGTCGTATGGGACACATAAATGAGAAACGCGTGAAACAGCTCATACAGAATGGAGCTATCTCGGCCTTTGATTTCGAATCATATGGCACGTGTGAATCATGTCTCATCGGTAAGATGACTCGTATTTCCTTCAAAGGTGTTGGAATGCGCGCTGCCGACCTATTAGGACTCATACATACGGACGTATGTGGCCCTATGTCGATCAACGCACGAGAAGGCTATAGGTATTTCATCACTTTCACGGATGATTTGAGTAGATATGGCTATGTCTACTTAATGAAGCATAAAAGTGAATCCTTTGACAAGTTCAAAGAATACCAGAATCGGGTACAGAACCAGCTGGGTAGAAAGATTAAAGCACTACGTTCTGATCGTGGTGGTGAGTATCTTTCACACGAGTTTGATCAACACCTTAAAGACTGTGGCATCGTTCTACAGTTAACTCCACCTGGAACACCACAATTAAATGGTGTGTCCGAACGGAGAAATCGAACTCTACTCGATATGGTTCGATCCATGATGAGTCACACCGTTGTGCCTGATTCATTGTGGGGCTATGCTCTTCTGTCGGCCGTTCTAATACTTAACCGAAGTCCGTCTAAAGCTGTTGACAAGACTCCATTCGAATTATGGAAGGGAACGGTCCCTAACTTGTCCTTTATTCGGGTTTGGGGCTGCGAGGCTTATGTCAAGTGGAGACACGAGGATAAGCTCGGCCCGCGATCGGTCAAGACATACTTTATAGGATATCCAAAAGGAACGTTTGGTCATTACTTCTACTCGCCAACCGAACAACGTGTTTTTGTTGCGGCTAGTGCGACGTTCTTAGAAAACGAATTTCTCGAGAACAAGTCGAGTAATAGAACCTTCGATTTATCAGAGGTTCAAGAACCAACTACCGAGCAACCATTGGAGGAAACAGTTCCTTCTACCGAGGCTGCGGTAGATATTCCTGAGGAACCTAGGAGGTCGGGAAGAGTCTTCATTCCTCCGGACAGATACATTGGTATGGTCGAGGAACATGATATGGATGACGTCTTACTCCTAGTGGGTAATGAACCCTCAACCTATAAAGGTGCCATGACCAGTTCTGACTCAAAGCTATGGCTAGAAGCCATGCAATCCGAGATGGACTCCATGTATGAGAACAACGTGTGGGATCTTGTGGACCTACCTGCAAAGGTACGCCCCCTTCAATGCAAATGGCTTTACAAGATAAAGCATGCCGTGGAAGGTAAACAAGATATCCATAGGGCAAGACTAGTTGCTAAAGGTTTCACCCAAGTGTCAGGCTTGCACTACGATGAGATTTTTGCACCCGTAGTCATGCTACGTTCCATTCGGATTATCTTAGCGATAGCCGCATTTCATGACTATGAAATATGGCAAATGGACGTTAAAACCGCCTTCTTAAACGGTTATTTGGAGGAAGAGTTGTACATGGTACAACCCGAGGGTTTTATTGATCCAGAATATCCTAAGAAAGTTTGCAAGCTTAAGCGTTCCATCTATGGAATTAAGCAAGCATCGCGGAGTTGGAATCATCTCTTCGAGCAAGTGATAAAAGAGAATGGATTCGTTCGATCAGTCGAGGAACCATGTCTGTATATCAAGTCGAGTGGGAGCAAGATTGTATTCCTAGTACTGTATGTCGATGACATACTCTTGATTGGGAATGACATACCTCTCTTATCTTCGGTTAAAGCATGGTTGAAAAACCATTTCCAGATGAAAGATCTGGGAGAGGCACAAAGAATTTTGGGCATCCGTATCTACAGGGATAGATCACGACGGATGTTGTCTCTCAGTCAGGAGTCTTATATAGATTATAGATTCTAGAGAGATTCAGCATGACGAACTCCAAGAAAGGGTTCCTTCTTATGACTACTGGGCTTCATTTGAGCAAGTCTCAAGAAGCTAAGACATTGGAAGAGAAAGAGCGCATGAGTCTGATTCCTTATGCTTCGGCAATAGGATCGATCATGTATGCCATGATATGCACACGTCCAGACGTTGCATATGCATTGAGTATGACCAGTCGATTCCAAGCTCATTCAGGTGAACAACACTGGATGGCCGTGAAAAAAACATTCTTAAGTACCTACGGAGGACTAAAGATTGGGGATTGACTTATGGAGGCGACTCAACGCTCTGCGCCACGGTTTTCGCAGATGCTAGCGTCCAAACGGATCGAGATGACTCGAAATCTCAGTCTGGATTCGTTTTTACTCTTAATGGCGCTGCTGTCAGCTGGAAAAGTTCTAAACAGAGTGTTACAGCAGATTCTACAACTGAGTCCGTGTAAAAGGAGATATTTATTGATAAGATAGCTACGGATGACAACATAGCTGACCCTCTCACTAAAGCATTACCACGTGATAAGCATAAAGGGCACATTCATTCCATGGGAATTAGATGTGTTCCTAAGTTGTAGTACTCTTTTATGAATTCCTGTAATAATTCATTTTCTCGTGTACTCTATTTAACCTCATTGTTATGATATATAATGTTTTGTTTTTCATGTGGAATTGTACGCCAATTTTGAACACCACAAAGTGAACTGAATTACATTACATCGTTTTAGTCCTTGATTACCCACTTGAGCTGATAACTCAGGTAATCATTTTGTGACGTTGGTTGATGATGGGTTCAACGAGCCATAAGTCACGCGGATGACTGACCAATCACAAAGGCGAGTTATACGGATATCTCGTAGGACACCCCGTGACAACGTTATGGAGTCCTAAATGTTTTATAACATTGGGTGCCAGGTCGTGGCTAGGACCTCCATAGTGTTCCTTAGAGTCGAGTCTTTTGACTTTCAACTGTCTCTTGAGATTAAGGCAGATTTTGGGTAACTTTGGTTTCTTTCCCACGGTCATCGTAACAGGGGCCAAGAGGATTTTTTCTGGGTTATTTCATGTTGCGCGATATCGGCAGGATTCGAGTTGAGGGAAATATCCAAACCCTTATCAGGATTTTATCATTTCTCAGGGCCACTTGAGGAGTAGTAACTGAAATGCATGGCCATGCTCGAATACAGATTCGTTTTATCAGTTAAGTTACTCTCTAGTCGGGGAAACCACTCTTGATACAGATCGCTTGTGAGATACGACCTTTGCGAATGCGGATTTGCAAATTGTCTTACATTGAGTGGGAGAAATTTTAAAAGGATATGAGAATCGGTTATCGCACCTACACTTGTACGGACAAGTGGGAGTTTGTTGGAGCCTTGTGTCCTCCACATGTAGTGTGATAACGTCATTGCACATACCCTTGTACGGACAAGTGGGAGATTGTTGGGGCTGGTGTCCTTGACAATTAAGTACAATGACTTATTAAATCTCTTTAAGGATCACAAGGGCATACTTTTGTATTATTACCAGTTGATCCACGTTTATCAATAACGGTTGGCTTGCTAGATAAGTTTGACGTTATTGTCATAAGCAGTTATATTTAATTAAATATTGTATTCGCGTATTAATATAAACAGTTATATTAATTTGGGTAATTATACAATATCTTAATTTTATCAGACCGTTATTAATACATCGACTGCATTAATATCTGATAACACGTACGCGATTTATAATAAAAATCCCGCAAATAATATTTAGAAAAACGGGTCGAATCACGCAAAGGAATAAGGTAAGAGTGGAGAAAGCCCACCCTTGCCCAAGACCAATTCGGCTGCCCCTTATAGCTACATAAGGAGAGTCTTTCTCCTTATGTCAGTTACAGGAATCACAAATCTCATAATTAGGGTTTTTAGAGCATTCTTCTCCCAAAACTCAGATCTCACATCTAAAACCTCAATAACTCTCCCCATATTGCAAGGCAATTGGAGAGTACTTTCTAGCACACGCGGCATCATCTCAAACAAAGTCTTGGGTGCAAGTTATAGGAGGGAATTTACTTTAATTCCTGTTCTTAGGCCTATTCAAGCAAGGACCCAAGGTTGTATTCTTTTTCATGTTTTTATTTATCTTATGACAATAATCACAACTGTAATTTTCATTATAATCCTGCAAGTTTAGGGCGAATACATGTTATATTCCCCACACGACAAGCGTGGCAAACTGAGCCAAAAGTTTATTGGACCATTTGAGATTTTGGACAGAGTTGGAGAGGTGGCATATCGATTAGCTTTACCTCCAGCCCTATCCAAGGTCCATAATGTATATGTTCCATGTGTCTCAATTAAGGAAATATGTGAGTGATCCATCGCATGTTTTACGCCACGAGGCGATTGGGGTCGATGAGAAGTTGTCCTATGTTGAGACTCCAAAGGAGATTCTAGACAAGAAGGTACGAAAGACTCGAAATGGGGAGACGACATTGGTGAAGGTCATGTGGACCAATCATAATCTTGAGGAAGCTACATGGGAGGCCGAGGCATCCATGAGGGAGTGTTACCCACATTTGTTTGAATGAGGTAAGTTACGGGGACATAACTATTCTTTAAGGGGGGTGGAATTGAGGTAAGTTACGGGGACTACCCTAATTCTCATTCAAACACCACTCATCCACAACCGTCACAACAGAGAGTAATTAGGAAGTCCTCACGGTGACCTTAAGGCAGGCAAGGGCTGGTCGAAACACGCGAGAAGTAGGTATGTTTGCACGCTGTTCTTTCCTTGTTTATGTCCGTATCTTTTATCTATAGTTTTAAATCGTGTAGTTATGATTACAGTGTCTAATTTTCGTGCAATAAGGATCTATGGGGTTTGGGAGTCGTGTCTGACCATTATCATACCCTTGTCAATCACCGGGAAACACCAGGCAAGGCGGTTTCCAGACGCCTGTCACAAAACTCCTTCGAGTTTTTTTAAAACAGAGTCTGGGTAGGCATGGTTCTTCTTAGTTTCGACGCCTCCATATTCTCGTTTATGGTGGTAGATGGGGTAGAGGAACAGGTGGTGGTCAGGGGAGTATCGTGGTGGTTGTTATGGCGGGTTCAGACGGCTAAAGCGGTGTCGAAAAGGGAGATTCGTTCCACTGTTTGTTGCAGGGTCTCGTTTATACGGGTATAGTGGTGGTTTGGGAGTGGTACCACCGTTGACTCCGGGGAGGTCGACACGGTGGTACCATCGTGGGTTAATATTCTGGTGCCAAGGGGTGGTTTTGGTAATTGTCGCGGGTGGTGGCTTAGGTTGAACATGTGTCGATAGTGTTCTCAGGTCAGGCTAGTTGTGTGGCAGGGTGAGGGACCAGGCCGGTTTAGGGGTCTGGTTCACCTTGCCGGCGTTCGTCGAAGGACTGGCTGGTGTCGGTGGGCTAGCTGGTGGTTGTGGGTGTTTGGTTTGGTGGTTGTTGGTGGTGGGGATGGTGCTACGTGGTTGTTGAAGGGGCTGTTTTGGCGAGTTGCGGGTGTCGCGGTAAAGGGGCTTTAGGCGTGGGGTGTAATTGTTGTTATCTTATTATTATTATTATTATTATTTTGGTTAAATGTAAAAATATATTAAGGTAACGAAAAAATTGAGAAGGTTAGCCCTTCTCTACATCGCCTCATTACATCATCAATCTATCTATCCATGCCATCTCTGTGAGGGATATGGCGTTTACAACGATTAACAATTTTAAAACACGTCTCATCCTTAATTATTTTGCACAAAATGGCTGGTCGTAGTATCGTTAACTCAACCCTCGCCTTATTGCGTTGTAGCCAAATATGGTATACTGTGGCATTCAGAATTCCATTCAACAATCCTCTTCTTAACTTGGATCCTCGCCTGGTCAATCTCCATTCCGTCACATTCATGGCAGGGATCTGGACTCCTGTCCATGCGCTTATACTCTGTAGCACCTGTGTACTGTAACTACAAGTGAAGAAAAGATGGGGAATTTGCTCAATATCAGTCCCACATAAACAACATTCTGCACTCTGTACAATGCCAATTCTCAGCAATTTGGCCCGTGTATTCAGAGCCGCGTGATGGTACAGCCAATTCACAAAAGTATGTTTAGTTGTTGTCCAATCATTCCAAATCAAATTTGTCCACTGTAACTTAGGATTGGAAGGCCTCAGTTGTTCATAAATGTTACTAACAGAGTAATGGTTTTCGTCTGCAGCAAAAGCATTTGTAGAAGTGTATAGCAGGTCTTTCGTCTTGCAAACTTTATTATTATTATTATTATTATTATTATTATTATTTTAATAATGTTTATTATCATATGTTTAGTAGTTATTAATAATAATTATCTATGTTAATGATGTTAATTGTGTTAAAGGGGGGTAATTGGTTATGTCACGAGTCGGGAAGTTAATGTTTTAAGAAAGCTACTATTTCGGGAAAGTTTCCATTTTGGGAAATTTTCCACTTATAGAAGGTTACTGTAACACCCCGATTTATTAAGGAGCCTTTAGCAAGACGTCCTCAGTAAATTGAGCTGTTACCCTCTCGGAAAAATCCGAGGTAGTGAATAACAAAGTAAACCAAACCAAAGTACTTTATATAAAAACTGATAAAATTTAAACTTTGATGTTACAAATACTATACAGCGGAATTAAAGTACAACTGATAACTACAAAGTATGTGATCTACATCTAAGTCGGTCCATCCAAGTGCTCACGCCATCCCATGCTCCCAAAGCACCATCTTTCCTGTCAAAACTGCTCCCCATCACAGATCATCACAGGTGTCACACGAATACACACTAGTAGAAAAAGTGTCATTGACATCGCTTATTTTGCCTCATTTACACCGCTTTTTGGCGATGTATCTGGGGGCGACATTTAGAGGATTTTTCCCTTTACATCGTTTCGGAAACCGATGTAAATAGTATACCATTAACATCAGTTATAAGTGAAAAGCGATGTTAATAGTACACCATTAACATCGGTTATAAGTGAAAAGCGATGTTAATAGTATATCATTAACATTGGTTATAAGTGAAAAGCGATGTAAATAGCATACCATTAACATCGGTTTTAAGCAAAAAAACGAAGTTAATAGTATATCAGTTACATCGTTTTTGGTCTAAAACCGATGTAAATAGCATACCATTAATATCGTTTATAAGTGAAAACCGATGTTAACGACATCTAATAACATCGGTTTTGGTGCGGATCCGATGTAAATATCAATCTTATTTACATCATTTATGGATTAAAAACGATGTAATAAGTATTTTTTTAATTAAAAAAAAATTACATTTGAGGTGTGGAAAACACCGCAAATGAGAGCAACAATCATTTAAAAAAAATTATATTTCCAAAACCCATAATTTATACATATACGCTAAAATATAAACGTGATTTGAACATAAATATTCTTACATCGACACAAAGAAAAAAATACTAGTAGTGTAATACACCTAGTTTGTTCCATATATTTGAGCTTCGTCTAACTAGCGTCGAGTTTTCTGCTTGGAAAGGCTCACAGTTCATCATCATCATTACTTCATTAGTATCATATTTGTCTATGCAGAACACCACCTTACACTCTCAGGTGAGGCTTCCCATGTCTAAAGAAGTCGAATAATGTCAAGTTCGGCACCTAATGAACGAAATTGCAATGAATTAATATACGATTGAGAAGATGGTGCAAATCACCTGAATACTTAGCAATTGCTAAAACAAAGCAAAATACAAACAAAGAATGAACTTAGAAGAAATAAGTACCTAGCTTACATCATCACCAGGCAGCAATCAGCACCACAAATCGGCAACCAACCAGCTCGCCAAACCTACACTGATGCGGATCTCTAGCTTAGATGGATCCTCTCTAAGAATATTAGTGCAGCGGAATTACACTTCTTAAGATAGATAACAAACTCGTTAGTAACTTCGATGAAATAACACAAATAATGAACGAACGATGATGAATGGTGATGAACGATGATAGTGATGAATGATGTGATGAACGAAGCTTGATGAACGAACAAGAATCGGAACAAGACTTGGACGAACGATTTTGGTGATCAATGGATGATGGACGAAATCTTGATGCTCAATGGATGATGGATTGTCGATGGATAGATGATGTAACTTCAACCTTTTCTCGCAAAAGATGGAATTAGCTAACACCCTGCAAATCAACCTCGCAAAGTCGATCCCAAAAACTAAGCTCGCAAACTTAATTAATGTCACTCAAAAGCTTACACAGAAACTTTATGATCTTTATTGATAATTCAACTCCAAAATTCGATGCTAAAATAATGAAAAACGGCTGCCTTTTATAAGGCCTTAAACCGTGTAAAACCCTAATCTAAATAAGATAAGAATACCTTATTTAGTCCCTATTAGGAAACCCTAATCCTACTTAAGCTCAAACAAGGTGTTTGACTAGGATTTAAGACTCCTAAACCTAACATAATTAAGAATCCTTTAACAACTAGGATTCCTTATCCTACTAGAACTATGAATCCTATAATAATTAGGACTCCTATTTCTACTAGAATTGTGAAACCTACTTCTACTAGGACTCCTACTTAACTTAGGATTTATGAATCCTATTACAATTAGGAAACCTAATACATATTCTACTAAGACTAGGAAACATAACTTCCTAATCCTATTTTATTCTTAACTTAAAATAAAATAAACAAATAAGAAGAAACCCTAATTTGGCCGAAACCCTAGCCGTGACCTTGCCCTTGGGCGCGCGTCCCTAGGTCTTCGTGCCCTAGCTCCTCTTCCTTGGAAGCTTCATACACACCTTCCTTCACATAGCCTTTAGGAAGTATCATCCAAGGATGTTCCAAAGTCTTCCGGAACCTTCTAGAATATTCTTTTATTCCTTGTAAAGCTAGTTTGAATAGTCTTACGGATCCATGATCGAACCCGTTTGGTGTGAACCTTGATTTAGTTTTATCTTTAGGAAAGTTTGAGCATGCACCCGCATCATACACGCTGCAGACATCAATCAGCAGGCAACAACGACAAGCAACAACAGATAGCATAACCATCTAGCCTGCAGCTAGCGAAACGACAACAGCCATAGGCCGACAGCAACTTTCCAACATAACACTAACACCAGCAAAAATTTAATAGGCAGCAACGAATATTTAACATTTAATAGAATATAGCAGCTTATAGTATTAGTTGCAATGCAAGCAGTATCTAAGTTAGTGAAAGGAAATCTAGCAATGCAAGTATAACACTATAGACAATAAAACCACAGAAAACAGATATCACAAGCTTCTAATGATTTAAACTTGCACATAAGATAAACAAGATGTCAGCTTTTCAACAACATTGCAATCCATATCAACAACATTGAAATCAATGGCAATTGAGGATTATATGATCAAGAAATACTCCCTCAATCATTATTTCACGTTTGATTAAAATACACATCATAAAGAGTATGAAAGAGGTAAACAAATGATTGGGATGGATAACGGATCAAATCATCTAATGGAAGGTGATTTCAACTATTCAGTGCAAAAAACAGAAAATTGATACATCATCTAAACATACTGTGGGTTTCACTTTTGAGAACGGGAAGACAGTAATTGTGTGGCTGCAGTCCTCCTTGTAAGAGAGGTTCCTATTGAGAATGAGGTGAGGTGCTGCGGTGTCACAGTTGCAGCGACATTCCCCTGAGATAGGTGACAAAGTAAGAGTTCCTTTTGAGAACCATGTTATCATGAGTAATCTTATCTACAAATAGATGAAAAATTGGAGCACTTGATTCCTAATATGAATTAATCTCAAAACACAGAATTGAAATTCACATAAACAGCATTTATGTTTTTTCTCTTAATGTCAAGTTTTCAAGAAAACACAAACTTAAAAAAATAAAAAACATATTAGTACATGTAAAATAAGGCTTGGCAATATACAAGCTGTCTTTTAGACATTTCATAAACAAAATTGAAACTAACAGTAGTATGAAGCTCTCACAAGAAAAGTAAACAACCAAACATTATTATAAATAGAAATTCAATCATCCCCACTCCGAATCACAAGACCCATTAACTCCGCACCGATCACGAGGCCCATTAACTCCGCACCGATCACAAGACCCATTAACTCCGCACCGATCACAAGGCCCATTAACTCCGCACCGATCACAAGACCCATTAACTCCGCACCGATCACAAGACCCATTAACTCCGCACCAATCACAAGACCCGTTTACTCCGCACCATTCACAAGACCCATTAACTCCGCACCGATCACAAGACCCATTAACTCCGCACCAATCACAAGACCCGTTTACTCCGCACCATTCACAAGACCCATTTCTCATTACCTAATACTGTACCGCAGAATATATAATCGAATATCACAATCACAATATTAATATAATAATCATGGTTATCATCAAATAATAACAGAGTAGCCTTTATTATATAAACCGTATTTCCCCTACCTCATATTGCAGAATGAAAACCGAACAGCTGCTAGAAATATTCCACCTCGAACTCAGTTCCTATAAATATTACTTAATATCAATTTCTATCCGAACCACCCAATATTATTAATTAATATAACTACGTACACAATATAATATATCGATTATTCAAAATAATTATTTAAATAGTATATTACGTATAACGAGATCGTACCACACATGGCTACTTCAATTAGCTTAACCAACCCGAACTTATCACTTTTATAAATAAAGTCGATTAAACAAACGAACATAGAAAATATAATATATAATCCAACTATTGATAACCGTCACGTATAAACATTCGCTTAACAAATGTTAATAATTAACAAGATAAACAACAATAATAATAAATAGTAATAACATTAATAACATGCAAACACAAACAGGCCATACAACGTAAACACGGTAGTCTTTCACAACAGACATACAAACAGCCCACCGTCGCTCCTTTTTGGCCGCCTCGTAAGCACCATCCCAGCCACCCATGACCACCACGAAGGGTCTCTTCACCCTCCTTGTACTACCGACAACTTATCCCTCATATGAACTACCACCTAAAGCCACCATAGCAGCCACTGTACCCTGCCCAACTAGCCTGCGTACCTATACTTGTACTTCGTTTTCAGCCACCGTCCTCACCTCCCTCTTGTTTTCACGCCTGTCTCCCCCTTTACTGGCCCCAACAGCTCCATCGACCACCACCCTGGTCACCAATGAACCACGGTGGTCCCATATGTGACTCTCATGACTCGTCTTTCCCTTTGCACCCTCCTCCACAATCGTCATAAAACACAACACCCACAACCCCTGTACTCTGTTTTGGCACCGCCCCTCTTTATAACCACGACTCCAGCCACCAATACCCTTACTCTAACCACCACCTAACACTAATATCAACACCACTCGCTTCCCGTGACTCCCTGGTGGAAGCCACCAGGCCTCGACACCCCCAAAGCACCTGAAACAGACCCAAAAAAAAACGTTGACACACTCATACCCACTCGCACCCCCTGTTTTCATTGTCTTAGACACGACCCATAACAAGCCCTCTCTTCACCATACAACCACCCACACGAACCACCCATCCTACTACTGTTAACCATAAGTAAATAAGCAATTTACAAACCTTAAACAGAATCGAAAAAACACAGTTAAGACGACTCAGAACGCACCAGAAAAAAAATACATAAGGCTGCTACTGTCGATATTCATGGTCATTGTTGTAACAGTTACGGTGGTCTTACGGTGGTTTAAAGACGATAAACTTGTTATTCATACTACAAGGATTACCCACAACCATAAAACTCAGGTTCGAAAGTCTTCAAAGTACGAGAGAAAGGGTGTTAAAATTACAGGCGCGCAAGGATGAAAACGAAGATTGTGACGGCTGTGATGCTGCTATTTTCGTTCTCTTCCCACTCATGGTTGTCACTATAGATTAGGGTTCTTGTTTATCTGGTTTATGGGAGGCAGATGAGATGATAGGAGAGCAGGATTTTTGTTAACGTTGATAGAGGCAAGCAAGAAGGTCGATGAATAGGGTTTTACGTTTGGTAGGGTTTGTTGATGTAGAAAGTATGAGGCAGGGTCTTGTTTTTTTCTCACCCTTTAACCGAGCCCATAGCCCTTTATTGTATCGCGAGACTCTCGGTTCGTAACTTAAAGTAAATATGTACGTATAATTAATTATACTCGTTCCACTATCCATACAAAACACGGTATAACTTTTAATATAATATTAATAAATAATAATTAAATTAGTAACAAAATATAAAATAAGAAATATACATAATAATAAATATATTATTAAAGTTAAGAAGTACGAACTAAACGCCGATGTATGAAACAATCATCAAATATCAAAAGATTATGAAATACGAAACAGTCGTAGGAATACGATTTATAAAATATTAACAGTCTACGTAAAATACTTTATAAACATTTCATTTGAAATACTTGCATACAACACAGATTGACTGATGTTGACCGAGGCTAAATTAAGGAGTATTACAATCTTCCCTCCTTAAAATGAACTTCGTCCCGAAGTTCGCCATCCCGTAACGATAACAAAACACCCCACAAGCATAAGACAAGACAAGTAGCACCTTTATAGGCTTCAAAACGCGAAATGTTACATTCTATCCCCCTTAAAAAAAAACTTTGTCCCCAAAGTTTAACATACAGCTAAAGAAATGATAAGTCACGAACACAATAAAAGGCATAAAGGAAGTAATCAGGATTATTACGTATATTCAAACAATCACGGCATATTTATTAGCCATGTCATAACGACTAGCCATATCAAAAATCATTAATATTTTTCAATCATATCCTCCTTAAAAACATGGTTACGTCCTCGTAACCCCATAAAAAAAATTCAGCTCATTTCTCCGTCTTACTAATTACTTTATCTCATAGAATCTTACTCCAAGTAACCAAGTATCGTATTCTCATCGTCGAATCTAAGACCAAAGACAAGGGGTGAGTGAACTGGCTGAAGAACCGCAATTCCATACTTCCATCTCAATAGCAATCTCAAACCCAGATTATAACTCAATAACCAAGGTCACACTGGACCGAAAACACGATATGGCACGACCTAACCACTCATAACTCAACACCAGTAACCAATTGTCATCTCAATTTCGATGTCTATATTGACAAACCTTCTATTAAAGGAACTGCTCCACATTTAAAGTGTAAACCCTAAGCTACTCACCCACGAGTCAAGGTTAAAGAATACGGCGACTCGATAAAATACTGGAATGCAATCTCAATTTCAATACAGAATCAACCATGGTCTTTGTTTCTAATCTCATGAGCAACTCACTCCCCTCAAACTTTATGCCATCAGTTAAATAACATGTCAAAGTACATTTCTTAACCGAATTCATTGACATGCTTGTATGTATCGTTATAATTCCCACTTCATAGAACAAGAACTTGTATGTTATGCCAAACCAAGCTAAAACAGAAACATTATAAATAACTCAGCTAATCAATTACCAAAATTTTACCCATCTCACACTAACCCCGTCTCAAAAACAAAGATCTATCTTATCAAAAGAAAATATTAACTATCGAAATAACAGAACAAATACTAATATTCAACTCAAATAACTGCTCGTGAGAAGCCCATAACAATCATCATGTAATCATGTAACCTCGAGCAATAACATGAGTATTAGGATCGATAGAAATCATGTTACGCAGCAAAACAGAATCAGAGTAGCTAACGCTTACACACCATTGAAATTTTAACACAAAATCAATCTATTTACTACAATGTAAACAATCAAGAGACTCGTAGTTCATAGTTGGCAAATTTAAACATTTCATGTTCGTAAACATATTATAGAAAAGACGTACGACAAAATTTATTAACGTAATTAAACATGGAGCATTGACATATTTCACAAGACTAGTACTTCCATAAATCATATGTCAAACAATTTATAATTCGACACGTCGCAATCAGATTCTAAGTGTAACAATATGCTATTCATTGTATGGTATAACAATAAACTTGAAAAAGTTATATAGATTATAATCACAGGAAACTAGACAGAGATGAACCATCAATATCCAAAAGAACATCAACAAGATTCAAATTGTTCAAATAAACACAATTACGTATAACCTTAGGCTACTATATCATGTTAGTAAGTTTACCAGTAAAATTTCATTCTGCCACTTGGCAAGACTCTTCTTTGATAAACACGATTTTGACAGTCAATACGGACAACGCATCATTATTTTGAGATCATAACACTAGACAGTAAGAGCGTTGGCATAATTGAAACGGTTCCATATTAAACTTGACGAAATAAACGAGGTTACGCTATCATATAGTAAGGTCATATTCATATCATATGCATAATTCACATATCAGAATATCACGTGGGCACATCACATAATTCGTATTTGATTAAACTGTCATATGAAACTTACATAACTCGCAATTCCACCAACTACACATTACACAGCAACTTACAACAATCATAATTAAATAACCGCTTAGCTATCTTGCGGCCCATTATAGTTTTTAGAAAATATGAAGAATTAGCTGACCATAGGAAAAAGAATCGAAGGCATATCTCAAGAGAATTATTTATAACACAACTCAATTGGTCTGGATAGGAACTTTACAATCGTTCAACAGAAATTTGGGCAACTTTCACAAATCAAAATTAAATAACGACTTGTTAAGGTTTCATACAGTTTATCATACATAAAATTTTCATACACATAGAGAGAACACATTTTAAATGGCAGTCCTCGCAAGCAAGGTAACATTCCGAAAATTTATCAAAAATTTGTGTTCCTTAAAATCACCACATTATCGTATTTAAATATAACCATTATTTCTCCAAGATATGTTGGCATACAATTGAAGCATAGACATCACTTTTTACCATATCAACATGCATTCCTCATTTCAACAATAATTATCATCTAGAACACGGTAAAGATCTCGAAACTGAAAGTAGTCTCAACTAAATAACTCGATAGTTATACGTGTGTATAAATAAATTAGTTTCTACCATCACATACTCACAACCTATTCAAATACGGAAATATAAACTAGGAGTTACTACAATGTCACTTATTGACTACTATCTCTATAACAAATTTTAAATGCGTATAAAAGGCATAGAATCTTAAGTACGATATATGCAGCACATAACTATATATGCAACACATAACTATATACATTCATGGCTTAGGGAAACTCATTCCGCATATCACTAGACATGGATTACTATAACATCTGAATCTGATCATTCATATCTAAATTCCAACCAATATATTGCATAGCTACGATGATCATTTACTAACCATATACCATAAGAACATTCCAAACACCAACATACTATGATCACGCCACTCTAACCATTGTTCACAATTACACCTGTAAACTCTTAAAATTTCAATTCCATCATCCAAATTGATCCACATTTCACATTACACACATCTTTCCATCTGACATCATTAATCATAACTCAAATATTACTTACCTCATTCTTCTCCTGCAAAACGTTAGTACAAGATGACTAGGTCACTATAGAATCTACCCCACTCTTCAATTACTCTCATTGGGTTCCCGAGATAGAACCGAAAGGGCCCAGGTCTAGTTTGAGGGGGGCCCTAACTCATCCCGTTCCTTTTTGGGGCTCCTTTCAGTTTCATCTCGGGGTTCATTTTATCTGACTCGTCCTACGTTCATTATCATTCGTTTGGTTTAGGCCTGAGGATCGTTCGCTCTGATACCACTTGTAACACCCCGATTTATTAAGGAGCCTTTAGCAAGACGTCCTCAGTAAATTGAGCTGTTACCCTCTCGGAAAAATCCGAGGTAGTGAATAACAAAGTAAACCAAACCAAAGTACTTTATATAAAAACTGATAAAATTTAAACTTTGATGTTACAAATACTATACAGCGGAATTAAAGTACAACTGATAACTACAAAGTATGTGATCTACATCTAAGTCGATCCATCCAAGTGCTCACGCCATCCCATGCTCCCACAGCACCATCTTTCCTGTCAAAACTGCTCCCCATCACAGATCATCACAGGTGTCACACGAATACACAGGGTCAACCACGAGGTTGAGTAGAGGAAAAGAAAACAACCAAACATTATTATAAATAGAAATTCAATCATCCCCACTCCGAATCACAAGACCCATTAACTCTGCACCGATCACGAGGCCCATTAACTCCGCACCGATCACCAGACCCATTAAGTCCGCACCGATCACAAGGCCCATTAACTCCGCACCGATCACAAGCCCCATTAACTCCGCACCGATCACAAGACCCATTAACTCCGCACCAATCACAAGACCCGTTTACTCCGTACCATTCACAAGACCCATTAACTCCGCACCGATCACAAGACCCATTAACTCGCACCAATCACAAGACCCGTTTACTCCGCACCATTCACAAGACCCATTTCTCATTACCTAATACTGTACCGCAGAATATATAATCGAATATCACAATCACAATATTAATATAATAATAATGGTTATCATCAAATAATAACAGAGTAGCCTTTATTATATAAACCGTATTTCCCCTACCTCATATTGCAGAATGAAAACCGAACAACTGCTAGAAATATTCCACCTCGAACTCAGTTCCTATAAATATTACTTAATATCAATCTCTATCCGAACCACCCAATATTATTAATTAATATAACTACGTACACAATATAATATATCGATTATTCAAAATAATTATTTAAATAGTATATTACGCATAACGAGACCGTACCACACATGGCTACTTCAATTAGCTTAACCAACCCGAACTTATCACTTTTATAAATAAAGTCAATTAAACAAACGAACATAGAAAATATAATATATAATCGAACTATTGATAACCGTCACGTATAAACATTCGCTTAACAAATGTTAATAATTAACAAGATAAACAACAATAATAATAAATAGTAATAACATTAATAACATGCAAACACAAACATGCCATACAACGTAAACACGGTAGTCTTTCACAACAGACATACAAACAGCCCACCGTCGCTCCTTTTTGGCCGCCTCGTAACCACCATCCCAGCCACCCATGACCACCACGAAGGGTCCCTTCACCCTCCTTGTACTACCGACAACTTATCCCTCATATGAACTACCACCTAAAGCCACCATAGCAACCACTGTACCCTGCCCAACTAGCCTGCGTACCTATACTTGTACTTCGTTTTCAGCCACCGTCCTCACCTCCCTCTTGTTTTCACGCCTGTCTCCCCCTTTACTGGCCCCAACAGCTCCATCGACCACCACCCTGGTCACCAATGAACCACGGTGGTCCCATTGGTGACTCTCATGACTCGTCTTTCCCTTTGCACCCTCCTCCACAATCGTCATAAAACGCAACACCCACAGCCCCTGTACTCTGTTTTGGCACCGCCCCTCTTCAAAACCACGACTCAAGCCACCAATACCCTTACTCTAACCACCACCTAACACTAATATCAACAACACTCGCTTCCCGTGACTCCCTGGTGGAAGCCACCAGGCCTCGACACCCCCAAAGCACCTGAAACAGACCCAAAAAAAACGTTGACACACTCATACCCACTCGCACCCCCTGTTTTCATTGTCTTAGACACGACCCATAACAAGCCCTCTCGCCACCATACAACCACCCACACGAACCACCCATCCTACTACTGTTAACCATAAGTAAATAAGCAATTTACAAACCTTAAACAGAATCGAAAAAAAGCAGTTAAAACGACTCAGAACGCACCAGAAAAAAAATACATATGGCTGCTACTGTCGATATTCATGGTCATTGTTGTAACAGTTACGGTGGTCTTACGGTGGTTTAAAGACGATAAACTTGTTATTCATACTACAAGGATTACCCACAACCATAAAACTCAGGTTCGAAAGTCTTCAAAGTACGAGAGAAAGGGTGTTAAACTTACAGGCGCGCAAGGATGAAAACGAAGATTGTGACGGCTGTGATGCTGCTATTTTCGTTCTCTTCCCACTCATGGTTGTCACTATAGATTAGGGTTCTTGTTTATCTGGTTTATGGGAGGCAGATGAGATGATAGGAGAGCAGGATTTTTGTTAACGTTGATAGAGGCAATCAAGAAGGTTGATGAATAGGGTTTTACGTTTGGTAGGGTTTGTTGATGTAGAAAGTATGAGGCAGGGTCTTGTTTTTTTCTCACCCTTTAACCGAGCCCATAGCCCTTTATTGTATCTCGAGACTCTCGGTTCGTAACTTAAAGTAAATAAGTACGTATAATTAATTATACTCGTTCCACTATCCATACAAAACACGGTATAACTTTTAATATAATATTAATAAATAATAATTAAATTAGTAACAAAATATAAAATAATAAATATACATAATAATAAATATATTATTAAAGTTAAGAAGTACGAACTAAACGCCGATGTATGAAACAATCATCAAATATCAAAAGATTATGAAATACGAAACAATCGTAGGAATACGATTTATAAAATAATAACAGTCTACGTAAAATACTTTATAAACATTTCATTTGAAATACTTGCATACAACACAGATTGACTGATGTTGACCGAGGCTAAAATAAGGAGTATTACAATCTTCCCTCCTTAAAATGAACTTCGTCCCGAAGTTCGCCATCCCGTAACGATAACAAAACACCCCACAAGCATAAGACAAGACAAGTAGCACCTTTATAGGCTTCAAAACTCGAAATGTTACAGTTACTATTTATAGTAAGTGTAAGTTGACTTATGGGGGTTCGGGAAGTTAATTAATCCTTTAAGTATACATGTTTAGGTGATCGTTTTCGCGTAGAACACTTTTAACGAGCTTTTGGTTGACTGTTCTCCTGCAATTTGAGGTAGGGGAATACTGTATTCATGGTGATGAGAAATCTGATTATTATCTGATGTTAACTGTGTACATCTTATTGTATGCATGGGGCTATATTTTGATTAATTGCCTACATATTTTTGTGATATGATACGGTGTGGTGATTATTGGGTCTTGTGATATGGAGCGGAGTATATTGGGTGTTGTGATACGGTGTGGTGATTATTGGGTCTTGTAATTGGTGTGGAGATAATGGGTCTTGTGATACGGTGTGGAGGATTGACACCCGTCGTTGAGGGGTGTCAAAGATAAGATTTATAAAACCTCAGCTTAAACTCAGTTAGGATAAGTCAAGGGTCGAACCACAGAGAGACAGGGTAAATTGTGTTTGTAGATTTAAAGTCTATTGCAAGTAACCAAAAAAGGGGGGTTTGTAATGGGATTTTAACTAACAACTAAAGTAACAAAATAACAAGAAAATTTAAAATAAGATAAAGAGGGGATTAGGAACTTTGGTTCCCCATGGTCAAGACAAGTCAACGAAAGGTAAAATGATCAAATAACACAATCCCAAGGAACAAAGAATAAACCTTTAGGTCAAAATTCTACCCAATCCTTACGGTCTTAGGGTTCCTAGAAAAGCACTAAACTTTCGTTCAAGGGCTATCCCAAAGTTGTTGTTAAACTAATCCTAATAATCTTTCAATCCTAAGGATTAGTTTACCAACAACAATGGGGGATTGGTAATTTAATCATCAAACTTATCAAAGTCAAGTCTTTACATGGTTCCCCTAATTCCTAATCACAAGAATTAGTTATGCATGTTTCTAATTATAAAACTATCAATTACCAAGAATATTAAGGATGTGAACATAATCAAAGATGATAATAAAAGAGTAAACATGAAATAAGAAAATAACAACAAGATGAATAACAAGGTTGGATTAAAGGAAAGATTAATTATCACAAACTTACAACTTGAATGGAAATCCTAAGAAGAAAGATGAAAGCTTGATAAAAATCCTCTAACAATGGAGGCTTCAAACATAGAGTACTTGGTAAAATTCCTAGGGTAGAAAATTGCTAAAAAACTACTTAACCTAATAGAAGAGTTTTGATCTCCTTAAATAAGAAATATTACAAGATTAGGAAATCAGAAAACAAAACGGAAATCCCCGAAACAGGGTCTGGTCGGTCGACCAGTTTTCTCGGTCGGTCGACCGGTTCTGCTGAAACGAACTTATTTCCTGCGAATTTGGGCTTCCGTGGAGAATTGGGCCTGATTACATATTCGACTTCAGTCGGTCGACCTGATATCTCGGTCGGTCGACCGCTCCTCTTATTCTCAGTTTTGATCCAGCCCGATGATTATACTTGAAAGCACCATCCGAATTATTGCTCCAAAAAACTGCTTCCTAAAGGCAAATAAGGCTTGGTTTTGCTTACTTCCGCGTATTCCTACATACAAAACACAGAAATACCAAAGTAGACAAAATGGGAGAAAAAGCAACTAAAAAGTCACGGAAGTGTAAGAAAATACGTGCCAAAAGAGTAAATAAAATGCATAAAATAGGCACGTATCAAATTCCCCAAACCAAACCTTGCTTGTCCTCAAGCAAGCACTAAGACTCAAAAGAAAATAAAACTCCTAATGGAACGGACCTCATACTTTTCACAACCAAACACAACACTATGCTTAACCAATTTAATGCATTCTTCAACTATAATCAAACACAATGTCAAGAGCAAAACGAATTAAACATGTTGGAAAAGCATGCTAAAATTTCGACCTTGCAAGACCCATTCTAATTGGACTCTCGCGGTACGCTCGAGACACTCATGAAAGCAAAGGGTCAAATGTATATGTGAAAGATAAGAAGATAAATAAAAGTAAGGACTCTCACCTATCTACGACCCGTAAGAACATGCCTGCAATCTAACATGAATAAAATCTCTACAACCGTACATATGCATTCCCACACTAAATAACCATGACACATGCCGAGGTAAATTTGGGATTGTGAGGCTAAAGGTAAGAAGGGGTAAAGATAAGTTATGGGAAGAGGGGTTAAACCGAGCTAACATCCGTCTATCAATACTATAGGATCACTTCTTTTTGTTTGTTCTTTTGATTTTTTTTTTCATATATGCCAACATTCCACAATTTCTTCCAAATTCTTTTTCTCTTTTTTTTTCTGAAAAATCAGTCCATTCAATGGTCCTGGTCGACCGACCGGGTGAACTGGTCGACCGACCAGCCTTGAAAACAGGCTGCTCCGTTTTTTTTTTCTTCGTTTTCTGCGTTTTTCTTTTTCTCCTTTTTTTTTTTTTTTCTTTTTTTCATCATTCTCCCAAAATCAAAAGTTCACCGATGAAGCATAAACCAAAGGATGGCAAGGAAAACAGTCCCATTACTAAATTACTAGCTCGGCTAGGGTAAGCAAGTTTTAGAATGTAGCAAATGGGTAAAAGAGTTCAATTTGGCTATGTGAGGATAATGGGAATAAAGAGAAAGGGGGACCTCTACCACATGTGTCAACAAACCACAAAACCGAATGCATACAGGTATTAAGAAGACAAAATTCATATTTATGCAAATTGATGTAACATGCCTCAAGAGGAGAAACTACTCACAACCTACATGAAATCGCTCATGGATGTCACCGATTTATTAAGCTCTAATCCTTAGAATATGTAGTAGCTTGCCAAAAAGAGAGTCAAGTCTAATAATTTAGCATGAAATCAACAAAAACTCGTAGATAATGCAAAAGACTAGCTTGAAAATTTGTAAAAAAAATGCAAGGCAAAGCAATATGTGATATGTGAGGCATAACTAGTATTTATCCGTTCCGACTCGACCTAAGAACTTAAGACAGAGAAGAATGCCCGACAGGGAAGGACACGCGACAAGAGAGGATGAAAACAAGAAAAACTCCTAAAGGTATGAAAAACAAAAGACACAAAAACAATTGCATACTCACAAAGGAGTATGCAAACACCCTCCCCAAACCAAAACGCACAATGCCCCCATTGTGCTCATCAGCATACAACCACAGCATAGGGATGGGGGTAGGCGGAAAAGAAGCAAACAAAGAAAAGAAAAGGAAAAAGACTAAAAATTACAAACAGAGTCTATGGAGGAAGGAGGGAAAAACTGGAAATCTAAGGGGGAAAATTGGAAATCTAAAGAGGGAAAACACTTACAAAGTAAATGTGGACCTCTCCAAACCGAACCAATCAATAGGGGCCTCCCCAAACCGAACCCCAAAGAGGGTAAGGTTAAGCATGTCCCTATCCCGCTGAGTCGTAGAATGGCTCAGCGTTCTCCTCACCATCTCCCTCATCGCCATCCTCCTCAGACCCTACTCCTGTTCCTGAGGCAGAGCCTGAAGCTTCACCATGGTCACGACCGCCTGCGAGAGGTGTGTACCAGGTGGGGTGAGTCCACGGGCCGGTTGGGAGCCTACCTTGTGTGGCATACTCCCTGTAAACCGGGTATTGGAAGAGACTATCGTCCAACCGTTTTTGGCTGAACTGCGTGCAAAGACTCGCCAGCATTTGTGGCATAGATCTGTCATCAACAAAAGGAGGAACATAAACATTAGGAGGAGCAGTAAAATCAGATGGGTACCCTGTCCCAGGTGTGGCATGGTGGCCACCGGGAGCAGGAGCCCTGGAACCTCTAGAAGCGCCTCCCCTAAGCGGGAGGCGGTAAGACGGGAGTAGTGGTCGGGGCTCCCCTATAACAATAGAAAGGGGGTACATAGGGGGAGCCATAGTGATGGGGATGCGGTCAGTGAGATAGGTGTCTATTTTCCAAACACCTCTACTGTTTACCCAACGCACAGACCTGACATAATCCATGTCCATGTATCGGGATAGAGGGGTGACCGCATCCTCATAGCGAGGGAACTGGGGTACAAAATAGCGGGCTAATCGGGTGACTAGCCCACCACAGACAATAGTGGTCAAAGAAGTTCCCTCACCGACTGACACAAAATGAGAAGCGACCAAATGAGCAGTGTTATAAGACTGCTGACCCGTACGTCCGATGTTAAGATAACCGGACAAAATAGAGAGCTCAATGTTGTTAACATTTTGAGACTCTTTGCGGCCGAAAACAGTGTTGGCCAACAGACGCAAAAAATAACGGGGGGTGGGAAGGTGGACGGTACTGTTTTTCTTCTTCACATCGTTGGAGTCAGAAATACAGGACCACATATCAGAATACGACCCCGTGGGGTCATCAGTAAGACCCTCAGAAGACAGACCCAAAATTTGAGCAAATTGGGTTAAAGTTAAAGCATAAGTTTCATTGAACATGCGAAAAGAAATACAAAAACTATCATAGCCGGGGTGAAGAGCCCCTAAATCAAAGGTAAAGGAGGAGAAAAACTCAAGAGTAAGAAGGCGGTAGGTGATCTCGTCCATAGAGACAAGGCCTGCAAACTCGGTCCCAATGAGCATAGCAACCACCTCATCATGGCACCCCAATGCATGCAGAGCTGAAATACAAAGGAAACGGGTCGCCACTACCGCGCAATGAGCGCTCAGATGGAGGAATCGGGCCTTCTGGGCCGGAGAAATGAAAGTGATCTGCGGATAGTCCGGTGGACTATCCGTGTCCTGAACTGCTAGTCCCCGAGACCTAGAGACACGTCCTCTAGAAGTGCTTGCACCCGTGGTGCGTGCGCGTTTCCCTCCTTGATCGCGGCTAGACATCGTAAAGCTGCAAAGTTCAATTAAAAATATAAGTCTTATGAGCATAAGAAAACATTGCTTTAACAAAATAAGCCACGAAGATTTGCAAAACAGAAATTTTTGTCACAGTTCTGGTCGGCCGACCAGAGTAGCCAGTCGGTCGACCATTTTTTCAAAACGGTCTGTATTTTTTTTCTGCTGCAATGAGAAATCAGAAACTGAGAAAATCATGAAAAATGCAGCTATGGTCGGTCGACCGTAATAACTGGTCGGTCGACCAGATTACGAGAAAAATCAGAAACTGTTCAACAATTAAACTCAGGAAAATGCGACTCTGGTCGGCCGACCTCATTTTCCGGTCGGTCGACCGACCTTAGTCAGAAACGAAACCCAGATCTGCAAAATTTAAAAACCCAGAAATTCAAATTTTGGTCGGCCGACCTCCGATTCCGGTCGACCGACCGTAACAGTGATGGCGTCGGGTTTGAATTTCGCGCGGAAAAAGGCATAAAAATTGCAAGGAAGAATTAAACTATCCTAATTAGCACAAAATCACCCAAAATTTTCAGATCTAAGCATATAAACTCAAGAAGAAGAAAAAACTAACATAAAAACACATAAACAAGCATGAAACGGAATGAAGAGCAAAATTAAACTTTAAAAAGATAAACTCATACTACCTAAAACGAAAATAAGAAGGTAAAAACTAAAAAGAAAGAAAGAAAATGGAGGAAACACATACCTTGAAGATGGAAGCTAAAAAGAAAGTAAGTAAAATGGTGGAGGAGGAAGAAGGGTGAATAGTTTTTAGGGTTTTATGGGAAAGAGGGAATGCTGGTGGAAAGAATAGGTCAAAGCAATAATATTATGTTCAAAACACAACAAACCCATGACATTGATTCTGAAAAAAAAAATAAAACCGTAAAAAATCGTGGTCGGTCGACCAGAAAAGCTGGTCGGTTGACCACTGTACTTTTACCTGCTCTGCGATTTTACTTACTGTGTCAGAAAAAATTCAAAAAGTTGTCAGTCTGGTCGGTCGACCAGAAAAGCTGGTCGGTCGACCACTGGACCGATTAATACCGAATTTTTCTTTTTCTGTAGTGATTTCAATTTCCATCTGAGGATAAAACGAAAAATAAAAGGGAAAACGTAAATTTAAGACTAAAGCACGGGTTGCCTCCCATGTAGCGCTGGTTTAAGAGGTCCCGCACGACCTTTTACCTTCTAAGGAGCATCCTAAAAAGGGTCAAAGTAAGAAACTTCGACTTTTCCGACATACTCATTTTCTCCTCGGAAGTGCTTCACATATTGGCCATTGACTTTGAACCTCTCACCAGATGAGGTTTCTAATTCGATTGACCCGAATTTTGAGACAGCTGTGACGGTGTAGGGTCCGCTCCACCTGGATTTCAGTTTACCAGGAAAAAGACGAATACGAGCATTAAAAAGTAGTACCCTATCACCCACCTGAAAATCACGTCTAATGATTCTCTTGTCATGCCAGCGCTTTGTTTTCTCCTTATAAATCCTGGCATTGTCATAGGATAACAACCTGAATTCTTCTAACTCGTTGAGCTGCAATAAACGTTTCTCACGGGAAAGATTAGGGTCTAAATTAAGATCGCATATAGCCCACCAAGATTTACGTTCTAACTCAACTGGTAAATGACAAGTTTTACCATAAATCAATCTGAATGGTGACATTCCTATTGGAGTTTTGAACGCGGTTCTATAGGCCCATAAAGCATCATCAAGTTTTAGGCTCCAATCTTTCCTAGACTTAGAAACTACCTTGGCTAGGGTCTCCTTGAGTTCTCTATTAGAGATCTCAACTTGACCACTAGTCTGAGGGTGATAAGCTAAACCCCTACGATGTTGGACACCGAATTTGTTTAACAAGTCACCTAGGCGTTTCTCCTTAAAATGCATACCTCCATCACTTATGACAACCCTAGGGACACCAAAACGAGGAAATATGATTTTTTTAAACATCTTAATGACAGCTTTTGCATCACAATGGGGAGTAGCAATGGCTTCTACCCACTTAGACACATAATCAACAGCTACAAGAATATACCTGTTACCTTGACTACTGGGAAAAGGTCCTTGATAATCAATGCCCCAAACATCAAAAATTTCTACCTCTAAAATACCTACTTGTGGCATCTCATGTCTTTTTGAGACATTCCCAGTCCTTTGACAGGCATCACAATTACCTACAAAATTTCTACAGTCAGCGTGTAAAGTAGGCCAATAAAAACCAGACTGTAATACCTTGGCCACGGTCCTAGATGGACCGTGGTGACCACCATATGCAGAAGAGTGACATGCTTCCAGAATGTCCTTCACCTCCCATTGGGGGACGCATCTCCGGATAAGTCCATCTCCGCATTCTTTAAAAACATAAGGGTCATCCCAAAAATACTGTTTCGCATCGAACATAAATCTCTTCTTTTGTTGCCAAGACAACTCAGGAGGGATTTTACCTGTAACAGCAAAATTAGCAAAATCAGCATACCAAGGAGGGGGATAAGAACCTGAACTATTAATGATAAATAAACTTTCATCAGGAAACGAATCATCAATAGGTAAAGAATCTTCCCCATCAGTCAGCTGCAGGCGAGATAAATGGTCAGCTACCACGTTTTCCGCGCCTTTCTTGTCCCTGATCTCAATGTCAAACTCTTGGAGAAGGAGGATCCACCTTAAAAGTCTTGGCTTTGAATCCTTCTTTTGAAAAAGACTTTTTAAAGCTGCATGGTCAGTATAAACAATTACCTTATTACCTACTAAATATGATCTAAATTTTTCTAAGGCAAATATGACGGCTAGCATCTCCTTCTCTGTGGTGAAATAGTTGACTTGAGTCTCATCCAGGGTGCGGCTCGCATAGTATATAGCATTGAGAGCCTTGTTCTTCCTTTGACCAAGCACAGCACCCAGAGCATAATCACTAGCATCGCACATGATCTCGAATGGGAGATCCCAATCTGGTGGCTGGATGATTGGTGCTGAGATCAAAGCTTCCTTCAACCTGTTAAAAGCTGAAAGGCACTCATCAGAAAAATCAAAAACGACATCTTTAAGAAGCAATTGTGTAAGTGGTTTAGCAATTTTAGAGAAGTCCTTAATGAAACGCCTGTAAAAACCTGCGTGCCCTAAGAAACTTCTCACCCCTTTGACATTGATAGGAGGGGGTAATTGCTCAATCACTTGCACCTTTGCTTTATCAACATGTATACCTTTGTCTGAAATTAGATGCCCTAAAACTACCCCTTCAGTAACCATAAAATGACACTTCTCCCAGTTTAAGACAAGGTTTACATCAATACATCGCTGCAAGACTTTATCAAGATTAGCTAAGCATTGATCAAAAGCATTACCATAAACAGAGAAATCATCCATAAATACTTCCATAATGTTTTCTATAAAGTCTGAAAAAATACCTATCATACACCTTTGAAAAGTAGCAGGAGCATTGCATAACCCAAAAGGCATCCTGCGATACGCAAAAACACCCTGTGGACATGTAAAAGTAGTCTTACTCTGATCATCAGGATAGATGGGAATCTGGAAGAAACCTGAATAACCGTCTAGAAAACAGAAGAATTTATTAGAAGCTAATTATTCAGTCATTTGGTCAACAAAAGGAAGGGGGAAATGGTCTTTCTTGGTGGCGGCATTTAACTGTCTATAATCAATGCACATCCGCCACCCAGTCACAACTCTAGTTGGTATTAACTCATTTTTATCATTTTTAACCACTGTGGTCCCTCCTTTCTTAGGAACCACCTGAACTGGGCTAACCCACTTAGAGTTGCCAACTGGATAAATAATACCTGCATCAAGAAGCTTCATAACTTCAGCCATAACTACATCCTGCATCTTAGGGTTCAATTTACGCTGTCCCTGTCTATAGGGCTTATACCCTTCTTCTAAATCTATTCTGTGCATACAAACATCAGGGCTTATGCCCTTAATATCATCCAAAGAATAACCTAGAGCTTTTCTATTCTTTTTAAGAACAGTCATTAAGGCAGAAAGTTGGTCAGGGCTAAGTTTAGAGCTAACAATTGCAGGGTATTGCTCAGTATCATCTAGAAAAACATACTTAAGATTAGGAGGAAGTGGCTTACGCTCTGGTGTTTTTACCTCAACTGCCTGAACAAAATTAGCATCTATAGAATAGCACATGTTTACCAGGCTTGTATTGGCTAGGCTTATGAGCTTCTCATTCTCTTCTTTAGTGAGCTCATATTCCTCGTCCTCTTCTTCTATCAAATCCAGCTTTTCAGCATCCTCAGCTGGAGTACCTGCATACTTATCCAAAACCGTCAGATCATCTAAGGGATCCTTGGTCAAGGATTCCCTCCAATTAAGGATAACATTCCTGTCTACAATATCGATGGAACAACAAGTATCATCAGTAGGAATAGTTGCCTTATGGGCAAGACTAAACTCGATAGTGTCATCCCCAATCTCTAGAGTAATGGTCCCGCGTTTGACATCTATCACAGCCCCAGCTGTGTGTAAAAAAGGTCTACCTAAAATAATAGGTATTCGACTATCTTCAGCAATGTCTAAAACAACGAAATCCACAGGAATAAAGAACTTTCCCACTTTTACTGGGACATCCTCCAAGACCCCTAGTGGTCTTTGGGTTGATCTATCAGCCATCTGTACAGTAATATTGGTGACCTTAAGTCTACCTAAACCAAGTCTTTCACATACAGAATAAGGTATGACACTGACACTAGCCCCTAGATCACAGAGGGCTTTCCCTATTAAATGATTACCTATGGTACAAGGGATGGAAAAACTACCTGGGTCTTTCAACTTGGGTGCTATATTATTTTGTGAAAGAACATAACATTCTTCCACAAAAGCAACAGCACCGTCGTCCTGAAAATTCCTCTTACGACTTAAAATATCTTTCATGAATTTAGCATAAGAAGGTACCTGGGTAATTAAGTCAGTGAAAGGGATGGTTACCTCAAGGTTCTTCACCATCTCTAAGAACTTACCAAATTTCTTATCTTCCTTTGAATTTTTCAGTCTTTCGGGATAAGGAATGGTGACTTTAGCCATAGGATCAGTAACCTTTGGCTTTTTCAGCTGTAAAATTTCAGCAAGGCTTTGAACGAGGGAAGGGTCCAGCGATTCCGGAGTCAAAACGGCACTCTGCTCAGAAGCGTCGGTCGGTCGACCAGTAAGGTCGGTCGGTCGACCAGAGTCCGGAAAATCCGAATTTTTTTCTTTTTCAGAATCTGATCTCGCGTCAGGAACAGTGGTCGGTCGACTGACAGAAGTGGTCGGTCGACCTCCTGTTCTTTTGACGGGATCGGATTCTTGACTTGGAATTTCGGCTGGATCATCCTCTTTAGTTGAATCTTCACAAACACGGCCACTCCTTAGATTTATGGCATTCAGCGTCTCCATGGGTCCCTCAGAACAAGGTGGAGAGCTTTTTCTTTGGTTGGCTATGTTTTTCAAGTGTTCCTCAAAAATCCTCGTGGAAGTGCAGTGAGCCTCATTCATCTTAAAAACTGTCGTGGTTAAGGCATTAACAAGGGCTCTTAATTCCTCAATTTCTCCCGTGTTGTCGACCGTAGTAACTAGGTTCGCACTTTCAAGCTTTAGCTGGGTTGCCTCAAGCTTTTCAAAACGGGCTTCAACTGTTGTCTCAAGAGCCATCACTCTATTCATCTCTACATTCAGCCTTCTTGAATTCCCACGTGAACCTTTAAAAGTAGCCTTATGCGCCGCCATGTCTTCAATGGTTTGCCAACCCTTCATATGATCGGTGTTGTTCTGGAATCTTCCATTGGCGGCCACATCAAGAATCATCTTATAGTCATCGTAAAGAGAGTTGTAAAAGCAGTTACACAGGTCCCATTGTGGAAGGTTATGGTGAGGGATGGAACGGACCAATTTCTTGAATCGATCCCATGCTTCACAAAATCCTTCATCAGGCCCCTGCTGAAAGTTACGGATTTGGTTTCTCAAGTCCTCAGCTTTTGCAAGAGGGAAGTATTTCTTGTAAAAAGCCAGGGCCAAGGTGGTCCAATCTGTAATCCCTTCACTTGTCTTTTTAAGGTCCCGGTACCATTCTTGCGCGTCTCCCTTTAAGGAGAATAAGAACAGAGTTGCCAGCACCTCATCTCTAGTTACCCCTTCAGGTAGGGGTATGAAACAACAATAATCTGTGAAGGTTGTAACGTGGTAGACCAGAAAATCGACTCTGCTCCACCAAGTTAATATGAGTCGGGCGGAGTTCAAAGGAGCCAGTGGTGGGTTTAGGCAAGGCGAATCCTTTCGGTAAATCTTTAGGCTTCGGCTGTAGGTAGCTATAAATGGAGTCCATAAAGAGAGTACTCAAGCCTTCCTCTCAAAAACCTGTCTTCTAAATAGCACTAGAAGAAAAGGTAAGAACGGTCTTAAGGAACCTAAGTTCCTTAAGACAAGAAAAATAAACTAAAAATTAACAAACAGAATTATACCGTCTCCCCGGCAACGGCGCCAAAATTTGACACCCGTCGTTGAGGGGTGTCAAAGATAAGATTTATAAAACCTCAGCTTAAACTCAGTTAGGATAAGTCAAGGGTCGAACCACAGAGAGACAGGGTAAATTGTGTTTGTAGATTTAAAGTCTATTGCAAGTAACCAAAAAAGGGGGGTTTGAAATGGGATTTTAACTAACAACTAAAGTAACAAAATAACAAGAAAATTTAAAATAAGATAAAGAGGGGATTAGGAACTTTGGTTCCCCATGGTCAAGACAAGTCAACGAAAGGTAAAATGATCAAATAACACAATCCCAAGGAACAAAGAATAAACCTTTAGGTCAAAATTCTACCCAATCCTTACGGTCTTAGGGTTCCTAGAAAAGCACTAAACTTTCGTTCAAGGGCTATCCCAAAGTTGTTGTTAAACTAATCCTAATAATCTTTCAATCCTAAGGATTAGTTTACCAACAACAATGGGGGATTGGTAATTTAATCATCAAACTTATCAAAGTCAAGTCTTTACATGGTTCCCCTAATTCCTAATCACAAGAATTAGTTATGCATGTTTCTAATTATAAAACTATCAATTACCAAGAATATTAAGGATGTGAACATAATCAAAGATGATAATAAAAGAGTAAACATGAAATAAGAAAATAACAACAAGATGAATAACAAGGTTGGATTAATGGAAAGATTAATTATCACAAACTTACAACTTGAATGGAAATCCTAAGAAGAAAGATGAAAGCTTGATAAAAATCCTCTAACAATGGAGGCTTCAAACATAGAGTACTTGGTAAAATTCCTAGGGTAGAAAATTGCTAAAAAACTACTTAACCTAATAGAAGAGTTTTGATCTCCTTAAATAAGAAATATTACAAGATTAGGAAATCAGAAAACAAAACGGAAATCCCCGAAACAGGGTCTGGTCGGTCGACCAGTTTTCTCGGTCGGTCGACCGGTTCTGCTGAAACGAACTTATTTCCTGCGAATTTGGGCTTCCGTGGAGAATTGGGCCTGATTACATATTCGACTTCAGTCGGTCGACCTGATATCTCGGTCGGTCGACCGCTCCTCTTATTCTCAGTTTTGATCCAGCCCGATGATTATACTTGAAAGCACCATCCGAATTATTGCTCTAAAAAACTGCTTCCTAAAGGCAAATAAGGCTTGGTTTTGCTTACTTCCGCGTATTCCTACATACAAAACACAGAAATACCAAAGTAGACAAAATGGGAGAAAAAGCAACTAAAAAGTCACGGAAGTGTAAGAAAATACGTGCCAAAAGAGTAAATAAAATGCATAAAATAGGCACGTATCAAGGATATTGGGTCTTGTGATTCGGAGTGGAGAAAATCGACTTTCTAATTATAATAATGAATTGATTGCTTATTTTTCCTCTACTCAACCTTGTGGTTGACCCTGTGTATTCGTGATCACCTGTGATGAACCAATTTATTGGGGAGCAGATTGACAGGTGCTTGAGACTATGGGAGCTAAGGGAAGGGAGAGCTTGGATCCAGACCATATTAGAGTCTAGATCACCCTAGTTATTCAGTTATGGACTGTAGAGTTTTATTTTATCTTCTAAGACAGTTGTTTCGAGACAGTTGTGAGAACGTTGTTTAAGTTTGTTATAAATAATAAAGTACTGTGTTCTTTCCTTTGTATCTACTGCTCGGGAATCCGAGATGGTAACACCCTTATTTATCTAGGGAGTCCTAGTTCAGGCCCTTAAATAAATGGGGGTGTTACATGAGGGATATGTGAGGTGAAAAGTAAAAGTGGTTAAGATGCTTTTGGATAAATGGGGTTAGTAGCCAAGCTAGTAAAACCGAGTTCCAACAACATGTTTCACGACTTTCAACATGATTAAAGTGCTATCTTGCAGCAACAATCTCACAATATTTTTAAGAAAAGCCTCCCAAATATTTTGAATGAAGTACGGGAGTGATAAGATGTAAAAGAAAGGGATTTTCTGTGCGAATTTGGACTTCCTGTTTATGTAAGTTGGTCGACCGACCAAATGGGGCGGTCGGTCGACTGACTTGCAGGTTTTATTTGATTTTTCGTTTTTTTTTCTTTCTTTCTTTTCTGAATTTTTCGCTTATTTTCTTTTCTTTCTTTTTTTCTTTTCTCTTTTTACCCAAGGTGGCAAACAAACCAAAACGCCTCAAAAAATTTCCATCAACCACAAATACTAGCTTGGTAGGGTAGGCTAAATATAGGATGTAGTTTTGGGGGATAAAAAGGCAATTTTGGCTATGTGAGGCTTTTGGGTAAATAGGAGAAAAGGGGCCTCAAATGCATGTATCAAGACTCACAAAACAAGATAGTAAACAAGTATATAAGAATTCATGTTCATGTTTATGCATATTGATGTAACATGTTCCAAAGGGAGTACTACTCACATCCCAGATAGATGGTCATGAATGACACCAGTTAAGGCTCTAAAACTTAGAATGTTAAGTAGATTGCCAAGGTAAAAGTCAAGTCTTAAGAAACACAAATAGTTTGACAAAAACTCGTAGATATGCATATGATTCTGATACTAAAACATGTTAACAAGGCAAGGCAAAGGCATAGACATGTGAAAATTGCAAAATCATCATTGAAATACTCTCGTTCCGACTCGACCTATATGCTAAAATAAACGTGCATTTTTTTTGAAATTTTTGAATTTTTCTATTTTTTTGGAGTTTTCTTGTATATATAAGGGAAATAAAGAAAAGAACGAATGCAAGACAAAAATACAGTAAACATGTGACAAAAATGCAATGGAACAATGCATGTGACACAAAACCATTCCCCAAACCAACCCGCACAATGTCCCCATTGTGCACTAGCATGAGCAAAAGTTTGTAAAATAAAGGTAAAATGCGAAAAAGAAAACAAAGGGAACATGGAAAGAACTCACCGGATTTTTTAGCGCAATGGAAACCTCCCCAAACCCGCGTAAGCATAGAAGGTTTCGGTGGCCAGCAGTGTCACTCCAAGTACCTGAATAATGCATTAAAGGTTTGAGTAAAAGAAAAAGAAAAAGAAGTAAATCGAAGGAAGACCTTTTTCAGGAATTAATTACGTTTTGGGTGATGGATAATGCATTAAAGGTTTGAGTAAAAGAAAAAGAAGTTAATCATAAGGGACAAAATAAGGAAAAGAACTCCCCTATCGTGTTTGCATTCTTCCCAAAGTAAATACGAATATGCTGCATCAGGTTCAGTGGTCGATCGACCCTTCTGTCCGGTCGACCGACCAGACGGCAGGTTACAGTTCACTCTAATCTGCAGGGATCTGGTTGACTGACAGATGATGTGGGTCGGTCGACCTCGCTTCCTGTGCAGTGGCTTTCTTCTTTTCGGAATTAACTTGTATTAATCAAGTTAACCTTCCCCAAACCTGTAAAACATTATACATGCGCCCAAAACATGCGCAAAAAATAATCCAGAAACCAAGTCTAAATGTCTCAACTACACAACAAAAAAAAAATTGTTCTAAAACTATTGCAAAAAGAAAACTAAAAAGACTTAACAAAACTGAAAATTGTCTTAAGAATCAAAAAAACTTGAAAATCTCATCCACGAAAGATGCGGAAAATCTCGGACCACGACTTTTGGCTATATGTCGTAGTCTCCACCGTGTTTGCTTGGATTGCTAAACACGTCTCCACGCCGTCACAAAGCATATACGACGGACCACTCTTTTTCTCCTCTCCTCTTCTCTTCTTGTCCTCTTCATCGACTATATCCGGATCATCATCCTCATGATAGCTCAAGATCCCGAGTCCTCCCCGTTGCACCATGACCTCCTTGAATAAGGGCTTCCCCAAACCGTTTCCTGCAATAGGCAAAACAAGAGCATCCTCCATATTGCTCCCAATCTGGGGCGGAGGTGTAAAAACAGGAATGGGTGTAGGTTCTAAAGTAGGAGAAATGGTGATGACCTCATACTTCTTTTTAGAAGTGATAGAATTACATGTGATGGGGGTCATATCGTCCTTCTTCCTATAAGACAGCCCAAAGATAATAGAGTGCTTCCCGACCTTGAAGGTCAAGGTCCCACTCCCTACGTCAATGATGGCATCCGCAGTGTGTAAGAAAGGTCTTCCTAGGATGATAGGTATATGGGCATCCTCAGGGATGTCTAATACTACAAAGTCCATAGGGAAGAAAAATCTGCCGATGCGCACAGGGATGTTTTCCAACACCCCTATGGGTTCCATAGACGTACGGTCAGTCATTTGCACCGTCATGCTAGTCATTGCGAAGGTAGTCATTCCTAATTTTAGGGCTACACTTAAGGGCATAACACTAATGCTAGCCCCCAAGTCACACAAGGCCTTCTTGACTGGGAAGGTCCCTATGTTGCAAGGTACAGAAAAACTACCTGGGTCCTCTAACTTATGGGGTGCAATGACGTGGGATAGAAAACTAGAGGACTCCTCCGTAAGTGCTACCGACTCTACCTTATCTAGAGACCGCTTTCGGGTTAAAAGCTATCTCATAAACTTTAAGTAGGAAGGAACCTGTTGGAGCAATTCTAAAAATGGTACTTGAACGTTAAGAGAACGAATAACATCTTTGAATTTGTCGAAGGATACCTGTTCCTTCGTGGGTAGAAGTCGCTCCGGGTAGGGAGGAGTAGAGCTCTCAGCATTTGCAGCTCTCCTTAAGAATTTGGGGGTCTTATCACCCCGAAATAGGAATTCCCTTAGGTTTTCAGGCATCTCGGGCCTAAAAGAATGCGCCGATTCAGCACTCTCGGTCAGTCGACCATCTTCCTCGGTCGGTCGACCATCTCCCAGATTTCCAGAATTTCCAGAAGCTACTTGTAAAACCCCTCGCGAAAGCGGAAAAAGTAAAACATACAAAGTACCAAAAATGCAGCGGAATTAAAACTTTTTAACCAACTAAACATGCGAGGTGCTTTAGAAATCTAAACATGCGAAAGATATAACATAAATAAGTATTTGGTACAATACAAAAGCAGCCCGGGATAGCATATCCCTACAGGCACGAATACTGAAACCATAAAACTAAGGTCTAGCTAACGAATGGGTGAAAGTCAACGATGAAGGATCATCGCTCGCTAGCCTCAACCTAACCCCCTGCAAACAGCCTCATGTACCTACACACACACAACATGTGCGCCACAGTCAGTGGGGAGTGACTAGAGTGCTCCTAGCCACCTATTGTCAGTGACACACAACACATAAACATACAAGATACTCCAGCATATATAAAACATGTGAAGCATACAAATCTCAATAACTGTCTCAACTATCATGCCATACTAATGCATAGCTCTCAACCCAACTTCATAAACCGTTAGGAAGGAGAGCCGGTTTCCCTACTGGTTACCCAGTCGGGGGGTCTTTCAGTCCAACTATTTATGAAACCGATCGAAGAGTCACCCAATGCCTTGGATGAACAAAACTAAAGTCAAACATCAGACTCATCATTCAATATCATCTTAAACATCATCACAACATCTAGATCTGACACCGTACCGTTACTAGGCAAGCAGATACTAAACAATCAGCAAGTATAAGGTTCAGCGGTCAACTTAAGACATAACCTATATACCAAAACATTCAGCAAGTAAGAAGGTTCAGCGGTCAACTTAAGACATAACCTAATTACCAAAACATTCAGCAAGTATATAACACAGTACCTCTACTCAGGCAAGTATATACCAAACAATACACACACGCGAACCACCCACGGAGGGGTTCGACCACAAAACACTGAACCACCCACGGAGGGGTTCAACACGAAGAAAGACAGAACCACCCACGGAGGGGTTCGTCAGGAAGGCAGAACCACCCACGTAGGGGTTCGCACGAAGGAATCAGAACCACCCACGGAGGGGTTCGACACGGAGAAAGCAGAGCCACCCACGTAGGGGTTCGCACGAAGAAGACAGAACCACCCACGGAGGGGTTCGTCCGAACAAACACGATGAACCACCCACGGAGGGGTTCAACAACCAAATCTCCAAAGGAGGCTATTCAATACACTACAATCCATTCTTTGAATACAACACTCAGCACTTAATTGACCCCGGGAACTAAGACGAGGGAGAGCCGGTTTCCCTTTCGGTTGCCCGACCGGGGGGTCTCTATCCTCACTTCATTCCCGAACCAATATAGTGCCGCCCGAACTCCGGGGACTCTAAACATGCATACAAAGCATACGGAAAAAGAACCAATGCAATCCGACTTGAGAATCAAAAGTTATAAAGCAAATAACATCATCAGGGGCTCTCAGCCGGTTGGCCACAGGCGGCCGGTCAACCGGCTGAGAGTCCTTACTCTCTAGCCGACATCAAAATAAAAACAACCCAAAGGGGTCTCCCAGCCGGCCGGCCGGCTGCCGGTCCACCGGCTGGGGACTCTTTCCTCTTTTTCGCAAAACTTGAAGAAACAACATGAAGGGGCTCCCAGCCGGCCGGCCGGCTGCCGGTCCACCGGCTGGGGACCCATTCCCTTAAACTTTCGAAAAACAGAGAACACAAAGGGGACTCTGAGCCGGCCGACCGGCTGCCGGTCAGCCTGCCGGCTCAGAGCCTCTGTTCACGCAAAACGCCATTTTCGCCAATTGCAACCCCTTTCAATACTTTACAAATCCGACTTAAACCTGTTTCTAAGCAACGATTCCATACTTCCAGCATGTAAACCACATCAAACAAACATATGAACATGTATACGAACCATCATTTCGTGACTTAACACCAAAATCCCAAATTAAACCGGTCTTAACATGTATACACCTAAATCCCATTTCCTCATCAAATTCATCATTAAACTTCATAAGAATCAGTTTATCAAGCATTATAAGAACATTAAGGAACTTAATAAACATACTAGCTTCATCCAAAACATAATAAAATCACATAGAGTGCTAATCTAGACATAAGGCCGAGTTACTCATAATAGTCACCTTTACTCCGCGAATGCTCCGGTTTACTCTTCAAGGATCACGAGTCCTTCCTCCGGGTTGTTATTAGCTCCACCTAAAAGCACAAAAACACGGATTAAGGGGTAATTTCGTGATTAGGGAAAAACAGCCCCGAAATGAGGTTTCACGAAGTTGAAATTGAAAGTGATGGAAAGATCAAAAATCTCGCGAGGATTCCGAATATGTAACTTTTACCTCGATACGAGTTCGGGAAGGCCTCGAGATGATGATTTAAAGCTTGAGAAATGATATGAAAATGGTGTTGGGTTTATGTCAGTGAAATGAAAATGAAGGAGGAGGCTTATGTCGATGGAAGCTTCCTTTAAGGGTTTAAGTTGCCTTCTTAAAACTTGAGACGGGTTTTACTTTATTCAAGTGAAACGGAAAGTGAGACGGGTTGATATTAAATAAACACAGCATCTTAAGCTTAAATGATTTTTAAGACGAACTTAACGGAAATCTTAAAAATATAAATTACGATTATTATTAAAAAATTATTAAATCTCGTAAATTACTTTATTTTAAATAAGATACTCCTTACGAAAATACGGGATGTTACAATCACCCCATCTTTCAAAAAGTTTCGTCCTCGAAACTTGAAAGCAGTAACAAGGACAAGGTTAACAGATCAAAGTTTTCACTTAACTTGTTTTACAAACTTAGGTTTCTTTCAAAGATTTCAAACTTAACTTGTTTTACAAACTTGTTTTTCCAAGGCACAAGTCTTCGTCAATGGACGTTGGGGTTCTCGTTGTACATTCAAGAGCCCGACATTCCAAATCTGAGACAAGTCCCAAAATTAAATAAAATAAAGTTTAAAATTTTAGATCGATCCGGTGTCGGTAAGTATTGTTCAGGTTATCAGACGTCTCCAATAACGAGTTCAACGACAAATCGACGCTTAGATTAATCAAATTACTAGATATGCAACTCTTTAAAACCAGGTTTTCTTGGAAAATTATCACTAAAACTTACCAAAGTTGACAAATTACTCATTTCCTTAAACCAAAAATACTTTTGAAAAACGAGTTTTTATATCAAAACTTACAGAAAGAGCAAGGTTGTGAAACTCAACAAGTTGCAATTGACCGAGAGGAGGATAGCTTAGCGAATTTACGGGTGTACAAAGGAGAATCGGTGCACGAGAGAGATTATGATTTAGAACAATTGATTCCATAGGCTCGGTTTTCCCGAAATTCTCACCAGGTTCTCATCTCACTCTTCCCAAATCAAGCACTTGATTACGGTTTTTGGTAGATCTTTTCCTCAAACATCACAAAACTGGTCTAACCAAACTGGAGCTTCTATCACATCGCCCCTCATCTCACTTTTTCATAAGCGGTCCTAATTCTCCAAATTCGATTTCTAGGGGTAAGCTGACATCCTCAAGTTCAGACTCGTCACTATGACATGGACATTCACAATAAGGCTTTACAAACGTCACTACTCTCAAATCCTCAAGTAGCATCGAAAGACAAGTCCCTTGATATGGTACATTCACGGGATCTCATAATACTATGATTCCTTGAAATAAATACGTTACCATTATTCCAATTCAAATCACTCCCAAGGTTTGGATATTCGCTTCCTAAGATTCCTCAAATGACAGTTGTATCTTACTTCCCAATTACTATAAAGTCTACTAGTTTACACTCCCAAACAAGTTATTCCAATATGTCCACCTATCAATGGTGCATCAACCAGTCCACCAAGTACTTCTCTAGGTAAACACTAAGATCCACTAAACAATTTGAGTTTTAGCATTCAGTCAACTCCACGAATCAAGTCGTAAACGACTCCACAATGTCACTCTGTCACTAAAAGCTCTCGTTCCTCAAATATATGGGTCTCTCTACATCTAGTACTTCCTCAAGATTAAGCGTCACTAACTCACTTCATTCAAGTATTTGGCATCAACACCATCTAAAGCATGTTCCTCTAAATTCACCCAAACTCCAAGTATTTCTTTTAAATTCCCAAATGGTACTTCCAAACCTACCAATACTCACATCTCAATAGTGTGACCACATCTAAGTTCCAACGATAGTCATGTATAACACTCTACTCAACAAAGCATTTCCTCAACCACTTCCACTCTCTCAATTAGTAACATACTAACCCTAGGATCACCATATCACGTCTCAAAATATCTCACAGGTTTTCCTTAACAACAATATGTCCCAAAACACGTATTGCGGTTAACCTAAAGGATTCCTCTAAGTCCATAAAAGTAAGTTACTCACTCGAGCCAAGGAAGGATAAGTTCCAGCAATGGGGTTGAGCAAGGAAGCCATGTAAGTAGTTCCAAGATAAGATGGAAGAGATTTCAAGAACAGATGTACACAAGAAGGAAGGGATAAGACCTTGGGGTCTTAGAAGAAGATAGAAGGAAGAAGTCAATGGTGAAGACTTACCAGTAACCAGCTGAGGGCAAGTCTCTGCTGCAGCACGACTCATCAAGAACACAGTACCCTTGGTCTTCGGTCCCTGGACAGCGGCAGTGGCGTTGTCAGCAATGTTCTTCTCGGGGCACTCAGCGGATAGGTGTCCGGGCTTCCTACAGTGATAGCACAATCGCGGTCTGCCCAAACGACGTGTACCCGAGTGATGATCTCGGCGACGTCCAATTTTCTGGGGTCCTTTGCCTCTGGAAGCATCAGCTAGGGTAGAAAGTCCACCAGAGTGCACCAACTGCACCTTGTTAACACGGGGAGAAGATGGTGAAGAAGTAAATGGCCTCTTTCCTTGAGGGCTAGCTGGTGAAGAATTAGGTAGGGAGAGGGCTTGGGTCTCCTCATCTATAGCCTTAATTGAATTCTCAGCCCAAATAGCATCATCATACACCTCTACGAAAGAAGTAGAATCTCTGCGAATCATACTCTCGATGCGGGCACTTAACTTCCCTTTGTAGAAGTAGACTCTCTCGGATTCATCCCTTACGAACCGAGAAGCAAAGTGAGCCAACTGGTTATACTTGTCCGTGAACTCCTGTACTGTCATGTCTCCATGCTTGAGATCCATGAATTCCTTCAATCTTTGCGAACGTAGCTCCTTAGGGTAGAAGCGGGTCTCAATCTTGTCTTTGAACGCATCCCAATCAAACAGCGGATCACTGAGGAAACTAGGGCCAGTAAGAAGCCACCAATGGTCTGCTTCAAGTGTCAAAAAGTGGGAGGAAAGTCGCACTCTATCCTCTCTAACGACCGAATACATCGAAAAGCTCTTCTCCATGTCACGAAACCACTCTGATAAGGCAACTGGGTCAACTTCGCCACCATAAGTCTTAGCATGACTCTTGGACATCCGGGAGGCGATCCAGGAAAAGCCACCAGGTCTGTGAGCTTCATTGCCAGGCGGGGGAGGGGGAACAGCTTCAGTCTGAACCCTTTGGTTCTCAAGGATTTGCCTAAGTGATTGCAGTATAGTATTCTCTGTGGCAGTGGTCCTCACCATCCTTCAAGAGAGAAAAAGGTGTTAACCTAACAATTAACAATCACAACCAGTCTACCACTTGTCCTTAAGTCTACCCAAATCTCTCATCCATTATTTGTTTATATGGTCAAGTTAAGGTTGGGGATTACATGAGTGCGTCGGGAGCAATAATTCTCTGATACCAACTGTAAAACCCCTCGCGAAAGCGGAAAAAGTAAAACATACAAAGTACCAAAAATGCAGCGGAATTAAAACTTTTTAACCAACTAAACATGCGAGGTGCTTTAGAAATCTAAACATGCGAAAGATATAACATAAATAAGTATTTGGTACAATACAAAAGCAGCCCGGGATAGCATATCCCTACAGGCACGAATACTGAAACCATAAAACTAAGGTCTAGCTAACGAATGGGTGAAAGTCAACGATGAAGGATCATCGCTCGCTAGCCTCAACGTAACCCCCTGCAAACAGCCTCATGTACCTACACACACACAACATGTGCGCCACAGTCAGTGGGGAGTGACTAGAGTGCTCCTAGCCACCTATTGTCAGTGACACACAACACATAAACATACAAGATACTCCAGCATATATAAAACATGTGAAGCATACATACAAATCTCAATAACTGTCTCAACTATCATGCCATACTAATGCATAGCTCTCAACCCAACTTCATAAACCGTTAGGAAGGAGAGCCGGTTTCCCTACTGGTTACCCAGTCGGGGGGTCTTTCAGTCCAACTATTTATGAAACCGATCGAAGAGTCACCCAATGCCTTGGATGAACAAAACTAAAGTCAAACATCAGACTCATCATTCAATATCATCTTAAACATCATCACAACATCTAGATCTGACACCGTACCGTTACTAGGCAAGCAGATACTAAACAATCAGCAAGTATAAGGTTCAGCGGTCAACTTAAGACATAACCTATATACCAAAACATTCAGCAAGTAAGAAGGTTCAGCGGTCAACTTAAGACATAACCTAATTACCAAAACATTCAGCAAGTATATAACACAGTACCTCTACTCAGGCAAGTATATACCAAACAATACACACACGCGAACCACCCACGGAGGGGTTCGACCACAAAACACTGAACCACCCACGGAGGGGTTCAACACGAAGAAAGACAGAACCACCCACGGAGGGGTTCGTCAGGAAGGCAGAACCACCCACGTAGGGGTTCGCACGAAGGAATCAGAACCACCCACGGAGGGGTTCGACACGGAGAAAGCAGAGCCACCCACGTAGGGGTTCGCACGAAGAAGACATAACCACCCACGGAGGGGTTCGTCCGAACAAACACGATGAACCACCCACGGAGGGGTTCAACAACCAAATCTCCAAAGGAGGCTATTCAATACACTACAATCCATTCTTTGAATACAACACTCAGCACTTAATTGACCCCGGGAACTAAGACGAGGGAGAGCCGGTTTCCCTTTCGGTTGCCCGACCGGGGGGTCTCTATCCTCACTTCATTCCCGAACCAATATAGTGCCGCCCGAACTCCGGGGACTCTAAACATGCATACAAAGCATACGGAAAAAGAACCAATGCAATCCGACTTGAGAATCAAAAGTTATAAAGCAAATAACATCATCAGGGGCTCTCAGCCGGTTGGCCACAGGCGGCCGGTCAACCGGCTGAGAGTCCTTACTCTCTAGCCGACATCAAAATAAAAACAACCCAAAGGGGTCTCCCAGCCGGCCGGCCGGCTGCCGGTCCACCGGCTGGGGACTCTTTCCTCTTTTTCGCAAAACTTGAAGAAACAACATGAAGGGGCTCCCAGCCGGCCGGCCGGCTGCCGGTCCACCGGCTGGGGACCCATTCCCTTAAACTTTCGAAAAACAGAGAACTCAAAGGGGACTCTGAGCCGGCCGACCGGCTGCCGGTCAGCCTGCCGGCTCAGAGCCTCTGTTCACGCAAAACGCCATTTTCGCCAATTGCAACCCCTTTCAATACTTTACAAATCCGACTTAAACCTGTTTCTAAGCAACGATTCCATACTTCCAGCATGTAAACCACATCAAACAAACATATGAACATGTATACGAACCATCATTTCGTGACTTAACACCAAAATCCCAAATTAAACCGGTCTTAACATGTATACACCTAAATCCCATTTCCTCATCAAATTCATCATTAAACTTCATAAGAATCAGTTTATCAAGCATTATAAGAACATTAAGGAACTTAATAAACATACTAGCTTCATCCAAAACATAATAAAATCACATAGAGTGCTAATCTAGACATAAGGCCGAGTTACTCATAATAGTCACCTTTACTCCGCGAATGCTCCGGTTTACTCTTCAAGGATCACGAGTCCTTCCTCCGGGTTGTTATTAGCTCCACCTAAAAGCACCAAAACACGGATTAAGGGGTAATTTCGTGATTAGGGAAAAACAGCCCCGAAATGAGGTTTCACGAAATTGAAATTGAAAGTGATGGAAAGATCAAAAATCTCGCGAGGATTCCGAATATGTAACTTTTACCTCGATACGAGTTCGGGAAGGCCTCGAGATGATGATTTAAAGCTTGAGAAATGATATGAAAATGGTGTTGGGTTTATGTCAGTGAAATGAAAATGAAGGAGGAGGCTTATGTCGATGGAAGCTTCCTTTAAGGGTTTAAGTTGCCTTCTTAAAACTTGAGACGGGTTTTACTTTATTCAAGTGAAACGGAAAGTGAGACGGGTTGATATTAAATAAACACAACATCTTAAGCTTAAATGATTTTTAAGACGAACTTAACGGAAATCTTAAAAATATAAATTACGATTATTATTAAAAAATTATTAAATCTCGTAAATTACTTTATTTTAAATAAGATACTCCTTACGAAAATACGGGATGTTACACTACTGGAATTGCATTAGTGGTCGACCGACTGGCATCAGTGGTCGGTCGACCGTCATCGCTGCTACTCGGGTTCTGTTTCTTTTCTTTTCCTTTCCCACCAACTTTCTCACCTCCCACCTTGGCCCCACTCCGTAGAGATATGATGTTAAGGGTCTCCTTTTTCTGGTCCGTCTTGGTCGAAAGTTGACCCGGGACCCGTGTATCATTTTTGCTCGTAATTAGAGCAATCTGAGACTCCAACATCTTCATAGATGCCTCTCTTGCCTGTGACTCCTTCTGAACCAACCCGATAAGATTTTGGATTAGAGCATCCGTATTGGGTGGTGGGTTTGAAGGTGGTTGAGGGACGAAAGGTGATGCGTGTCTATTTTATGATGTTTTACATCTATTTTAACACGCATTTTAGCGCTCATTTACGATGTTTTAGCCTTTATTTCCCAACAATTGTCTACTTTCGTATTTTTATGCTCTTTTGCAGAATTATGCGGAAAAGAGGCGATTTTATACCAAATTGCTACCCTCGGGATTTTTACATAAGCAAGGAACGAGGAAGAAACAACCTAAAGCGCAAACTGAGGACCAAAAGATCAAATTGAGACGAATTCAAGGCTTACACACAGGAGAACCGGTCGACCGATCGACTACCCTGGTCGGTCGACCAAGGTACCTATTATCTCAAACCCAGAATTCAACTAACGGAAACAGAAGTCCATTGGGCCCGATAACCGGTCGACCGACCGCATCCCCTGGTCGGTCGACCAAGGCGCAGTTTCAGAAGAATTTCTGCAAAGCCCACGCGTGATTAGGTTATGAAAGAGCTTATGTTTTGTTCGCCTACTTAAGAAGACCTCGTGATTAGGGCTAATGGTCCTTTGTTTTAGCTATCTAATTATCAGTAATCATTAAGTCTTTTAGCAATCTTTCCTTAGTTTTCTGTAATCACAATAAAGTTACTATTCTTAAGTTTTTAGTTTTATTTTATTGTTCAACGTTTATTCCACGGAAATCAATAAGTTCTTCCTTCTGCCCTAATTCCTATTCGCGGTAATTCCTCTTTTGATTTCAGTTTCTTAATTGTTATCATAATAGAATTGCTAGTATCCTGTTTAGGTTAGAATCCCAAAGCCTTGTTGTTTATCGTATGTTTATGATTAATATCGCTATGAATTCTGTTTTCTTAATAGTTATTATCGTTATTATCATAATTATGAGTAGCTAATTGCATATTTTAGGATGTAGGGAGTAATTTGCGTAGATGGTATAAAAACAGAATCGACCTGTAGCAGACTTCTGGTCGGCCGACCGCCTTAACTGGTCGGTTGACTGAGGTAGTTGGTCGGTCGACCGAGGTAGTTGGTCGGCCGACTGGGTTAGCTGGTCGGTCGACTAACCTCGCTCATGTTTTCCGTTCGTTTTGTTTCGTTAACTATAACACCCTATAATGAGACTGAAAGGAGACTTATAGGATGTTAGTAATGACTTACCCAGGGTTGAAAGATACGGGAAGGGCATTGGTTAACGCTTTAATATGACTAGGTTACTTAAGACTGAAAGGTATGTGACCTAGAATGCAGGAATCACCCTTATTGTTGACACCCAATATTTTTGAGACCTAGGAACTAATAGCATAGGCCGAAAGGAGCTATTAGGTATCATAGACCAAAAGGATATGTTACACCCCTTACGCGACTGCAATACATGTTGACTTAGAATTTATACCATCATAGCTTTTTATTACCCGAACATCCTAGCATTTGTTTTATCATAAGTTTTATCTTATTCTTGTTTCTTGTTTTATTTCTGTCTTTATATTTAGACCTAATGACAAACAAAAAAACAAACCCCAATTTGTTACCTTTAAACATTGACTTTAAACAATAAACATTCCCCATCTCCTTGTGGTTTGACCCTAACTTTCACTATCTATAGTTAAAGTTTAGGAATTATAAATTTTATCTTTGACGCCCTCAACGACGGGCATCAAATTTTGGCGCCGTTGCCGGGGAGGTGACGCCAGTGTTTATTGTTTATTTTTTTTGTTTCTGTGTTTAAGGAACTTTGTTCCTTAAACCTTTCATACTCTTTTCTTGTAGTTTCCATCTTATGCGCAGGTCAGTGCAAGGAGAACTCCTTCCACTCAACCTAGAACTTGAGAGGACTCTTAGAGCGAAGAAGAAACTCGCCTTGCAGAATAAAGAAGGAGGTTCCTAATCTTTTTTATTCCAAGAAGACATTTTTGATCAACCACCATCACGACATAATCACCCTCACACACCAAATCAACCACAATCACCTCACAATCCACCTACACCCACAACTCCCATAAACAACTACTTCCAAAACTTTGAAGAAAAGGAAAAGATGGCCGAAGAAGCAAGCATTGCAAGTCACTCCATGCCACAGGTGAAGGACCTCTATAAAGGGTTCACTCTACCTGCTGGCACGGGGAAACCATTCGAAGCCAAACCGTCTTACATCTCCATGGTGGAGAAAAACCAGTTCGGGGGCGCGGCTAACAAAGATGCAGCAAAGCATATAAAAATCTTCACGGACTATATAGGCTCTATCGCACCCCCAGATGGAGTGACCCAAGATCAGATTAAGCAGACAATGTTCATCATTTCCCTCCGAGACTCGGCTAGGGAGTGGTACCGAGACCTTGACCGCACTGCTGCGGGAGTGACTGACTGGAATACATTAGCCTTGGCTTTATATCGGAAATACTATTCCACAGCCAAGACTAATGCCTTGAGAGGGCAGATTACTAGCTTCAAGCAAGGAGCTTCTGAGGATTTCAGTGAGGCTTGGACTAGGTTCAAGAGACTCGTTCGATCCATACCTCATCATGGATTCGAATAGCGGTTTCTATGTAACCAGTTCTATAATGGCCTTTATGATGATAACCGAGCATACCTAGATGTTGTTGCCAACGGGAGATTCCAGGAGAATTCAGGAGAGACCAAGGGTCTCAAGATCATTGAGAATGTCGCAGTACACCGGGCTGAACACGGAACTTCCCGTGGGAACCAAATGAACACTGAGTCGAATGTTGCAGCTATTGAGGCTCTAATGGCCAAGTTGGACAAGCTTGAGGTGAGTGGCGGTAAGTCTGAGGTTGGTAGTGGGAGTTAAGGCGGCATGTACCAAGTAAATGCAGTTTCCGACGGGCCGTTTATTTGTGAGCCATGCGGAGGACAGGGCCACGTTTCAAAATTTTGTACTTTCTCAAATGAAACGTGCGCAGCTTTCCAATATTACCGTGGCAACAACTTCTACGACCCTAACAACAACAATGTCCACTCACATTTGAGATGGACAAGCCAGAACGTCCCTAACCCACAACATCAACAACAAAACCAAAACCAAGCTTACGTCCCTCCGGACAAACAAAACTTTCAAAAACCACATTTCGTCCCTCAACCACCTTCAAACCCACCACCCAATACGGATGCCTTAATCCAAAATCTTAACGGGTTGGTCCAGAAGGAGTCACAGGCACGAGAGGCGGGAATTAAAATGTTGGAGTCTCAGATTGCATTAAATTCCAGCAAGAACGATACACGGGTCCCGGGTCAACTTCCGACCAAGACGGACCAGAAAAAGGAGACCCTTAACATCATTTCCTTGTGGAGTGGAGCCAAAGTTGGAGGTAGGAAAGGAAAGGAGAAGAGGCAGAGTCCGAGTAGCAGTAATGATGGTCGACCGACCACTAATGCTAGTCGATCGACCACGGACGCAATTCCTGTAGCTTCTGGAAATTCTGCAGAGCAGGGAGATGGTTGACCGACCAAAGACTATGGTCGACCGACCGAGGTAGTTGAGCAGGCGGATTTCTTTAGGACCGAGATGCCTGAGAACCTAGGGGAATTCCTGTTCCGGGTTGACAAAACCCCAAAATTCTTAAGGAGAGCTGTAAATGCTGAGAGCTCTACTCCTCCCTATCCGGAGCGACTTCTACCCACGAAAGAACAGGTATCCTTCGACAAATTCAAAGATGTTATTCGTTCACTCAATGTTCAAGTACCATTTCTAGAATTAGTCCAACAGGTTCCTTCTTACTTAAAGTTTATGAGACAGCTTTTAAGCCGAAAGCGGTCTCTAGATAAGGTAGAGTCCGTAGCACTTACCGAGGAGTCCTCGAGTTTCTTGTCTCATGTGATCGCACCCCACAAATTAGAAGACCCGGGTAGTTTTTCTGTACCTTGCAACATAGGGACCTTCCCAGTCAAGAAGGCCTTGTGTGACTTGGGGGCTAGCATTAGTGTTATGCCCTTAAGTGTGGCCTTAAAATTAGGAATGACTACCTTTGCCATGACAAGTATGACGGTGCAAATGGCTGACCGTACATCGATGGAACCCATAGGGGTGTTGGAAAACATCCCTGTGCGCATTGACAGATTTTTCTTTCCCGTGGACTTTGTAGTATTGGACATCCCTGAGGATGCCCATATACCTATCTGTTAGGTTTAATTATCTCATAACCTAAAAATTTTAGTCATACTAAATAAAATATAATTAACATATTAATTACTTTGCTAATAGATCTTATGCATGCTTATATAAAAGCGGAAATGGGATTCGTAATACTTACAATCCGACGAAAACAATTATGCAAGGATGATCCTCCTTAGTATTCAACAAGAACACCTCCTCTATGATGCACCAAGACACCCCTTAATTGAACCAAAACTTGAGTATGCTAGTACAAAATCGGTTTTTCCTTAACACAAATTCTAATCTCTTAATTAGAATTACAATACTAATATTATAACTTATTACTATTAGTATTTTTATTATCACAATAATAATATTTAGAGGTTTTAGGTAATTTTCTTACTTAGAGAATTTTACCAAGGATGAGGATAATGAATTATGAGAGGAATCACAAGTTTTATTGTATTTGCCTTGGGGTTTGGAGGGCTGGACATGGGGAGCTACAAAAGGAGACATATTGGCTTACCCATGCTCCTTAGGGTGGCCATAGGTAGTGTTTCCAAGACACCCTTTCATGATTATGTTTTATTGATTAATAAACACCCATAATCATTCCCTTAACCATCCCCAAAACCGGCACCCTCTTATAATATGTAGTCCATTTTACAATTGTCCTTTAATCAATTGTATAAGTGTGACATCTATAGTGTCACATAACAATTGTTCTAATTAAAAATGCATATTTATCATATATAAATATCATTTGTAAATTAAATAAATCATATTTATCATGTTGACAAGTAATTCATAATTACAAATATAAAATGGTCATTCATAATATTCGTCAATACGATTTACAACCTTTGTATTAATATACAACCCGATTCAATTATAAACATAAATCTTACAATAAGATTTAACCTCTGATTTCTCGATATACGAGTTTAAGGAATATGATCAACTCGTATCAATATACATTTGATCATTTAATCAATTTAGGGAATTGTCCTATAGGTTTGACCTAAAGGGATCAACTGACCACCACCGTCATACGACAGTAATGTCAAACTCTAGCTAGCCAATCATTACCGATTAATATTGATCAGTTGACTAATATAATTTCGTATCATCCCTTGCGCATTCTCGTCATGAGATTTAATTACGTGATTGCACTATTGTTGAGCACACATTTCCCAACAATCTCTCACTTGTCCTTGACAAGTGTGCGTCACCAATTCTCTTGTCCTATTACAATCTCCCACTCAATGCAAGGTGCCTCTCTGAGGTCGTACTTGCATTCGATCGTATCATGAGTGGTTTCCTCGATCTAGAGAATAACTGTTTGACCGGAATTATCTACCATAGACACCTTCCGAGCGTGGGCACGCATTTCCAGTTAACTTCTCCTCGAGTGGCCTTGAGATTTGAACAACCGTGACAAGGGGTGGACAATTTCTATCGTACTACTTCCTTCAACTAGCTTAGTCACAGTCAGTCACAACCCAAAGCAATCCTAAACCCTAAACCCTAAACCCTAAAACCTAAACCCTGACAAGGGGTGGACAATTTCTATCGTACTACTTCTTTCAACTAGTCACAGTCAGTCACAACCCAAAGCAATCACATTTGACTCCAGTTACGAAAAGTCGTAGAAAATGGATCCAGGTTATGCCAAAACTGTACCATCTTGGGAGAGTAGTCTTTAGTCTAAGAATTGACTCACAAGAATACTATAGCAGCTCTTGCCACGACCCGGCTATTATAAAATTTCCAGAACTCTATAAGCGGTCACTTTGCCCGACAGAGTGTCTCTTGCAGTCTGCCTATGTGATCGACTAGTCATCACATATGACTCTATGGTACTTGAACTTGCCATAAGTCGCCTCACATTCTAGTCGCTTTGAGATGTCACCTCATGTAAGTGGCTAGGGGCTATACTAAGTCAATCCAGTTCACTTTATGGGGTTCAAAACTGTGTCTTACAACCCATTTGGATTTTTGACAAAGTATCTTTTATTTTGAGTTATTATAACTCAAATGACATTGTCATGCAAAAACAGTCAATACTATTTCATTGCATTTGATGCACGATCATGATTCTAAAACTTACAAATTTTGGTCTCCTTCCATCTCATATTATCTCATATAATATGATCTTATTTGAGCACATATCTAGAACTCATTCTAGATCTTGAGTTTCCTTTTTCTGAGGGAAGCTCCCACTGTTATCTTATAAATCGTGACGTATCGTCACTCATGTACTGAAATCTATATTGTAGTTATTTATGATTTCATCACTCTTATTATTTTCAATCATCTTGGCTATTTGATCAAAAACCATTTCGATTTCTAATGGGCGACCTTTTATTATCAATATAATAAACCTTCCCGTGAAGCTCCATCATCGTATGATATAAGGTATTTTGTTCATCTAGAATTGAGAACCTCTTATTTTTTACACTTTAAAGAATCACCCATTCTCTCTAAATGGTACGTTCAATTCTTTAATGAATATCGCTCCCACTAAAATCAACATCACTCGATTTCTTAAATGAACCTTTCATTTCTTGCATGTAAATCTTTTGCTATCACTTGAATCATTATTACTATCACAATCCCTTTAGTGGTATATCTTCATTCAATCAACATCACTTCTTTCATGTCTTCGTTTCCTCGAGACGAATTATGACATGATATTCCCTTATAACTACATTGAGAGAATTGAGATGATTTCTTCTCTTTTGTCTTATAATTTTAGAAAATCATTTGTTAAGGAACCGTCTTCCTTATGATTTCATACGGGGTTTCCTTTATCCTCTCTTTGAAACAATGAACATAAGGAACATTTCCTCTTGTGTCATCCCGTAGTTTCTTCAGTGTCCTCTCGTAGTTTCTTTTATTCATTCATTTAGGGTTCTTCTGAAGACTCCCATGTGGGATTCTTCTCTAAGATCCTACATTTATATCATTGGTTTGCGGGCGAAATATTTTCTCCCACTCTATCCTTTTAACAATAACCTTTACTTGTATAAGAATAGCAATATTCGATTAAACCAATGTATATGAATGTTTAAAAAGTTTTATAGATGTGTTGAACTTATTCTCATTATCACTTAAAATGAAAATCTTATAATGAACTAATGATGTCTCAATTTGATTGAAAGTATCTCATGTGGTGTAGTTCTCCGTTTTAATCAACACTTTGATTATATTATATTGATCGTATCAATGTTTCTTATTTCGTGATAAAAATCACCATTATTCATGTTTTAACAAGGTATGCAATTCATTTAAGAAATCAAGGAATTGATTAAGAACAAAAGTAGTGACTCGGGTTGAAAACCAAGTCACTAATATCCAAAATTACAACCGTTGTTTTAGGATTCAAATCCTTGTCTTACAAGAAAGTAAATTGTTATAGGAAATAAAATGCAAAATATGAAAGAAGACAATAATGAAAATTAGAGCCAAGCTCTTAAGTCTTCAATCAATTGGATGCTACCATAGTCATCCAAGTAAGGAACTGTTAGTTTTTATTAGTTACTCATAAACTAATTTTAATCATACTAAACTAACCTTGTGATTAACATATTAATTTACATGTTAAAACGATCTTATGCATGCTAATAATGCGGAAATAAGGAGAGTATTTGAACCCTTACACACGGTCCAAATGTTTAGCAAGGACGATCCTCCGAGTACCCAAAATAGAATACCTCCTTTGGATGCACCAAGACAACCCCTCAATCAACCGAGACTTGAACGAGCTAGTTACAAAATCGGTTTTCTCCTTAAACTTATTCTAATCACTCTTATTAGAATATTCTTTCAATACTACTAAATAGTATGTATATATTATCTTATAATATGTAATTAGAGGTTAATAATCTCTCTTTACTTAGAGTATATTTCGGCTAAGAGGAGAAGAGAGTTTATTTGATTTTTCTACACTTAGAAAATTATACAAGCATTAGAAGAATTAGGGTTTTCATTAGGTGAGCATCTTATACTTAAATGTTGGAGGCTTGGGTGTGGGTGGCCGGGTATGGGAGGGCTCCAAGGGGGAACACAACACTTTCCCATGTAGATAGGGTGGCTCTAGGTAGCACCTTAATTAAAGTTAAGCATGCTTTAACCAACATGTTTGTGTTAATTTAATAACACACAACATATCCTCAACCCATCCCAAAACCGGTGCAACAACACTTAAAATGGACCTTATTTTACAATTTTATCAACCTTACAATTTTATGTTATGTGACATACAATATGTCAAAATATAACAATTGTTTTAATTTAATCATACATATTTATCAAATAAATATTATTCATAAATTAATAAATCTCATTTATCAAGTTGACAAGTAATTCGAAATTACTTAATGTAAAATGGTCACTTATAATAATCGTCAATACGATTTACAACTTTTGTAATAATTATAACCCAATTCATTCTAAATACGATATAATAAAATATCGTTTAATGTTTAACAATTGACACGTTTCAATTTTAAACATAAATCTTACATTAAGATTTAACCTCTAATTTCTCGATATACGAGTTTAAGGAATATGATCAAATCGTATCATTATACATTTGATCACTTTAACAATTTAGGGAATTGTCCTAAAGGTGTGACCTAAAGGGATCAACTGACCATCACCGTCATACGACAGTAATGTCAAACTCTAGCTAGCCAATCATTACCGATTAATGTTGGTCAGTTGACTAATAATTCGTATCATCCCTTGCGCATTCTCGTTATGAGATTTAATTACGTGATCGCACTATTGTTGAGGACACATTTCCCAACAATCTCCCACTTGTCCTCGACAAGTGTGCGTCACCAATTCTCTTGTCCTATTACAATCTCCCACTCAATGCAAGATGTCTCTCTGAGGTCGTACTTGCATTCGATCATATCATGAGTGGTTTCCTCGATCTGGAGAATAACTGTCTGACCGGAATTATCTACCGTAGACACCTTCCGAGCGTGGCCACGCATTTCCAGTTAACTTCTCCTCGAGTGGCCCTGAGATTTGAACAACCCTGACAAGGGGTGGACAATTTCTATCGCACTACTTCCTTCAACTAGTCACAGTTAGTCACAACCCAAAACAATCCCATTTGACTCCAGTTACAAAAAGTCGTAGAGAGTGGATCAAAGTTATGCCTAAACTGTACCATCTTGGGAGAGTAGTCTTTAGTCTAAGAATTGACTCATAAGAATACTATAGCAGCTCTCGCCACGACCCGGCTATAAAATTTCCAGAACTCTATAAGCGGTCACATTGCCCGACAGAGTGTCTGCCTATGTGATCGACTAGTCATCACATATGACTCTATGGCACTTGAACTTGCCATCAATCGCCTCACACTCTAGTCGCTTTGAGACGTCACCTCATGTAAGCGGCTAGGGGCCATACTAAGTCAATCCAGTTCACTTATGGGGTTCAATATTGTCTCATACAACCCATTTGGATTCTGACAAAGTATCTTTCATTTTGAGTTAATCATAACTCAAATGATGTTGTCATGCAACAATAGTCAACACTATTACATTGCATTTTGATGCACAATCATCTATTTGTATTAGTGTTTTGCAAATAACCTTTATTCATGCGAATAACCTTTATTCATGATAGCAAAACTTACAGCTTTTGGTCTCCTTTATTCTCATATTATCCCGTATAATATGATTCTATTTGAGTACATTTCTAGAACTCTTTCTAGATTTTGAGTTTCCTTTCCGGAGGAAAGCTCCCACTGTTATCTTATAACTTGTAACGTATCGATATACAGTCACTTATGTACTGAAAACTTTATTGTAGTCTATTTATGATTTCATCATTCTAATAATTTTCACTCATCTTGGCTATTTATGGTTTCATTCATCATTATGAATAATGTATCCAACCATTCTAATTCTAGTGGGCGACCTTTTATTATCCATATAATAAACCTTCCCGTAAAGCTCCATCATCTTATGATATAAGGTATTTGATCATCTAGAATTGAAAACCTCTTATTCTTTACACCTTAAAGAATCACCCATTCTCTCTAAATGGTAGGCTTAATTCTTTTAATGAAAAATCGCTCCCACTAAAATCAATATCTCTCGATATCTTAAATGAACCTTTCATTTCTCGCATGTTAAACTATTACTTGAATCATTATCACTATCACTATCCCTATAGTGATATGTTTCCATTCAATCAATCATTACCTTCTTATCATGTCTTCGTTTCCTCGAGACGAAAATGACATGATAATTTCTTTATAACTACATTGAGAGGATTGAGATGATTTCTTCTCTTTTATCTTATAAACTTAGAAAAATCATTTATTAAGGAACCGTTTTCCTTCCGATTTCATACGGGGTTTCAAGTTTCCTCTCTATGAAACAATGAACACAAAGAACCTTTCTTCGAGTGTCCTCCCGTAGTTTCTTCAGTGTCCTCTCGTAGTTTCTTCAAATCATTTAGGGCTCTTCTTAAGACTCCCAAGTAAGAATCTACTCTAAGATCCTTCCTTTATTTTCATCATTGGTTTGCGAGCGAAATATTTTCTCCCACTCTATCCTTCTAACAATAACCTTTATTCGTTTAAGGATAGCTATTTCGATTAACCAATGAATCTGAATGTTTGAAGTTTGATAGGTGTGATGAATACATTCTCATTTTCATTTAAGATGAAAATCTTATAATGAACTGATATAGTTGTGGGGAATAAAGCATGTATTCACCCTAAACTTGCAGGATTATAATGAAAAATACAGTTGTGTTTATAGTCATAAGATTAAAAAGGATAAGAAAAAGAATTCAACCTTTGGTCCTTAGTGCTTATGGCCTAAGAACAGGAATTAAAGTAAATTCCCTCCTATAACTTGCACCCAAGACTTGATTGAGATGATGCCGCGTGTGCTAGAAAATACTCTCCAATTGCCTTGCAATATGGGGAGAGCTTTTGTGAGGTTTTAGATGTGAGATCTGAGTTTTGGGAAAAAGAGGTTCTCAAAACCCTAATTATGAGAATTATGAATTACCAGTAAGTCACAAAAGGAGAAAGACTCTCCTTTTGTATTACTTAGGTCGGCCGAATGGGTCTTAGGTAAGGGTGGGCTTTTTCCACTCTTACCTTATACCTTTGCGTGATTCGACCCGTTTAGCTTTAAGTTGTTCGCGGGTTTTATTTATAAATCGTAACATGTTATCAGATATTAATACAGTCGATATATTAATAATGGTCTGACAAAATACGATATTGTATAATTACCCAAATTAATATAACTGTTTATATTAATACGCGAATACTATATTTAATTAAATATAACCGTTTATATTTAATTTACGAATTAATCTTGTAATCCGTATTAGCTAAAATTATTTAATCCGTATTAAATAATAATCTCAACATCTTATTGACTAATTTATTAGTCAACACCTCTGACTAACTGTTTAGTCATATCCGGCATAAATGTGACTGTATTTTCATACCTCCACATCTCTCAAACGTGTCCTATAGGTGTGACGTATAGGGACCAGTTGATCACCGCCATCCGTATGACAATAACGTCAAACTTATCTAGCAAGCCAACCGTTATTGATAAACGTGGATCAACTGGTAATAATACAAAAGTATGCCCTTGTGATCCTTAAAGAGATTTAATAAGTCATTGTACTTAATTGTCAAGGACACCAGCCCCAACAATCTCCCACTTGTCCGTACAAGGGTATGTGCAATGACGTTATCACACTACATGTGGAGGACACAATCTCCAACAAACTCCCACTTGTCCGTACAAGTGTAGGTGCGATAACCGAATCTCATATCCTTTTAAAATTTCTCCCACTCAATGTAAGACAATTTGCAAATCCGCATTCGCAAAGGTCGTATCTCACAAGCGATCTGTATCAAGAGTGGTTTCCCCGACTAGAGAGTAACTTAACTGATAAAACGAATCTGTATTCGAGCATGGCCATGCATTTCAGTTACTACTCCTCGAGTGGCCCTGAGAAATGATAAAATCCTGATAAGGGTTTGGATATTTCCCTCAACTCGAATCCTGCCGATATCGCCCAGCATGAAATAACCCAGAAAAAATCCTCTTGGCCCCTGTTACGGTGACCGTGGGAAAGAAACCAAAGTTACCCAAAATCTGTCTTAATCTCAAGAAACAGTTGAAAGTCAAAAGACTCGACTCTAAGGAACACTATGGAGGTCCTATCCACGACCTGGCACCCAATGTTATAAAACATTTAGGACTCCATAACGTTGTCACGGGGTGTCCTACGAGATATCCGTATAACTCGCCTTTGTGATTGGTCAGTCATCCACGTGACTTATGGCTCGTTGAACCCACCATCAACCAACGTCACAAAATGATTACCTGAGTTATCAGCTCAAGTGGGTAATCAAGGACCAAAACGATGTAATGTTAATCAGTTCACTTTGTGGTGTTCAAAATTGGCGTACAATTCCACATGAGAAACAAAACATTTTATATCATAACAATAAGGTTGAATAGAGTACACGAGAAAATGAATTATTACATGAATTCATAAAAGAGTACTACAACTTAGGAACACATCCAATTCCCATGGAATGAATGTGCCCTTCATGCTTATCACGTGGTAATGCTTTTGTGAGAGGATCGGCTATGTTGTCATCCGTAGCGATCTTTTCAATAAAAATCTCCTTTTGCTCCACGTAATCTCTGATTAGATGAGCTTTCCGTTGTACATGCCTAGCCTTGCTGCTAGACTTATGCTCCTTAGCTTGGAAGATGGCACCGCTATTGTCACAATAGACGGTGATTGGGTCATTCGAACTAGGCACTACTGATAGTCCTTGTAAGAATTGACGCATCCATATTGCTTCCTTAGCTGCTTCTGAGGCGGCATAGTACTCGGACTCAGTCGTAGAATCTGCTGTAACACTCTGTTTAGAACTTTTCCAGCTGACAGCAGCGCCATTAAGAGTAAAGACAAATCCAGACTGAGATTTCGAGTCATCTCGATCTGTTTGGAAGCTAGCATCTGCGTAACCCGTGGCGCAGATCGTTGAGTCGCCTCCATAAGTCAATCCCCAATCTTTAGTCCTCCGTAGGTACTTAAGAATGTTTTTCACGGCCATCCAGTGTGGTTCACCTAGATGAGCTTGGAATCGACTGGTCATACTCAATGCATATGCAACGTCTGGACGTGTGCATATCATGGCATACATGATCGATCCTATTGCCGAAGCATAAGGAATCCGACTCATGCGCTCTTTCTCTTCCACTGACTTAGCTTCTTGAGTCTTGCTCAAGTGAAGCCCAGGAGTCATAGGAAGGAACCCCTTCTTGGAGTTCGTCATGCTGAATCTCTCCAGAATCTTCTCTATATAAGATTCCTGACTGAGAGACAACATCCGTCGTGATCTATCCCTGTAGATACGGATGCCCAAAATTCTTTGTGCCTCTCCCAGATCTTTCATCTGGAAATGGTTTTTCAACCATGCTTTAACCGAAGATAAGAGAGGTATGTCATTCCCAATCAAGAGTATGTCATCGACATACAGTACTAGGAATACAATCTTACTCCCACTCGACTTGATATAGAGACATGGTTCCTCGACTGATCGAATGAACCCATTCTCTTTTATCACTTGGTCGAAGCGATGATTCCAACTCTGCGATGCTTGCTTAAGTCCATAGATGGAACGCTTAAGCTTGCAAACTTTCTTAGGATGTGCTGGATCGATAAAACCCTCGGGTTGTATCATGTACAACTCTTCCTCCAAATAACCGTTTAAGAAGGCGGTTTTAACGTCCATTTGCCATATTTCATAGTCATGAAATGCGGCGATCGCTAAGATAATCCGAATGGAACGTAGCATGACTACGGGTGCAAAGATCTCATCATAGTGCAAGCCTGGCACTTGAGTGAAACCTTTAGCAACTAGTCTAGCCTTGTGGATATCTTGTTGTCCTTCCACGGCATGCTTTATCTTGTAAAGCCATTTGCATTGAAGGGGACGTACCTTTGCAGGTAGGTCCACAAGATCCCACACGTTGTTCTCATACATGGAGTCCATCTCGGATTGCATGGCTTCTAGCCATAGCTTTGAGTCAGAACTGGTCATGGCACCTTTATAGGTTGTGGGTTCATTACCCTCTAGGAGTAAGACGTCATCTGTATCGTGTTCCTCGACCATACCAATGTATCTGTCCGGTGGAATAGAGACTCTTCCTGACCTCCTAGGTTCCTCAGGGATATCTACCGCAGCCTCGGTTGAAGGTACTGTTTCCTCCAATGGTTGCTCGGTAGTTGGTTCTTGAACCTCCGATAACTCGAAGGTTCTATTACTCGACTTGTTCTCGAGAAATTCTTTCTCTAAGAACGTCGCACTAGCCGCAACAAAAACACGTTGTTCGGTAGGCGAGTAGAAGTAATGACCAAACGTTCCCTTTGGATAGCCTATAAAGTATGTCTTGACCGATCGCGGGCCGAGCTTATCCTCGTGTCTCCACTTGACATAAGCCTCGCAGCCCCAAACCCGAATAAAGGACAAGTTAGGGACCGTTCCCTTCCATAACTCGAATGGAGTCTTGTCAACAGCTTTAGACGGACTTCGGTTAAGTATTAGAGCGGCCGACAAAAGAGCATAGCCCCACAATGAATCAGGCACAACGGTGTGACTCATCATGGATCGAACCATATCAAGTAAAGTTCGATTTCTCCGTTCGGACACACCATTTAATTGTGGTGTTCCAGGTGGAGTCAACTGTAGCACGATCCCACAGTCTTTAAGGTGTTGATCAAACTCGCGTGAAAGATACTCACCACCACGATCCGAGCGTAGTGCTTTAATCTTTCTACCCAGCTGGTTCTGTACCCGATTCTGGTATTCTTTGAACTTGTCAAAGGATTCACTTTTGTGCTTCATTAAGTAGACATAGCCATATCTACTCAAATCATCCGTGAAAGTGATGAAATACCTATAGCCATCTCGTGCGTTGATCGACATAGGGCCACATACGTCCGTATGTATGAGTCCTAATAGGTCGGCAGCGCGCATTCCAACACCTTTGAAGGAAATACGAGTCATTTTGCCGATGAGACATGATTCACACGTGCCATATGATTCGAAATCAAAGGGCGAAATAGCTCCATTCTGTATGAGCTGTTTTACGCGTTTCTCATTTATGTGTCCCATACGACAATGCCATAGGTAAGTTTGATCTTTGTCACCTACCTTTATTCTTTTATTATTCACATGTAATATTTCGGTGGTTTGATCTAAAACATAAATTCCATTCATGGAAACTGCCTTGCCATAAATCATATTGTGTAAGGAGAAAATACAGCTATTATTCTCTATTACAAATGAAAAGCCGAGTTTGTCAAGTGCAGAAACTAGAATAATGTTTTTGGACAAACTAGGAACATAATAACAGTTATATAAAAATAACTCGAATCCACTTGGAAGCTGGATTACGTATGTTCCCTTCGAGACTGCAGCCACACGTGCTCCATTCCCGACACGCAGGTCCACCTCACCCTTGGTTAGGGGTTCTTGGTTTCGGAGGCCCTGCACATGATTACATAGATGAGAACCACAACCAGTATCAAGTACCCAAGTTCCGCAACTTGCATGGTTAATCTCAATCATGTGAATAAAAGAAGAAGAAGACATACCAACAGGAGTAACACGGCCTGCTTTAATGTCCTCGCGATACACGGGGCATGAGCGCCTCCAATGCCCAGTCTTGTGGCAATGGTGACATTCCATGCTTGTATCCTTGCTCTTTGTCTTGCCTTGTGAGTTACTCGACTCACCAGGCCCACTCTTAGCAAATCCTGGTTTCTTGAACCTGGGCCTACCTACCGCTAGGTCGCCCTGAGCTTTAGCCTTCCCTTTACCTTTTCCCTTACTTGAGATCATGAGAACATCCTGCTTTAGACTCCCACTCAACTTTAGATCCTTCTCAGTCTGTACGAGAAGGGAGTGGAGCTCATGAGGAGTCTTCTTCATGTCGTTCATGTAGTAGTTGGCCCTAAAGAGGGCGAACCCATCATGAAGCGAATGAAGCATGCGATCAACGATGATGTTCTCACTGATCTTGCAGTTTAGGGACTCCAGTTTCTCGATATTCTCAATCATGTTGAGAATATGTGGGCTAACAGCTTGGCCCTTCTGGAGTTTCGCCTCAAAGAAGCGACAGGTATGCTCATAAGAAACGATTCTCGGAGCCTTGGAGAATTCGTTAGTGAGCGTGGTGAAAATCTTGTTTGCACCATGGGTTATGAAGCGTCTTTGCAAATTTGATTCCATTGCATAGATGAGTACGTTCTTTATCGCACCCGCTTCCATAACGAAATCGCCATGAGCGCGAATTTCGTTGGCTCTAGCTCCAGTTCCTGGGTGTGGCGGAATGGGCTCAGTTAAGAACTTGAGCTTTCCGTCAGCAATGGCAGCATTCTGTAGTGCTGCCTCCCAGTCAGAGAAGTTTGACCCATCATTCCTCAGTCTAGTTGACTGATTCATGGAGTCCATGAAGGCTTTTAGCCAGGATTCACGTGCTAGCTTGGCACTTGGCATTGGGTCTTCACCAGCCATTTTAGTTTTACAGCAGTTTTAATGAACGTGTTCTACAGTGAAAAGAAGATAAAACAAAACCATATAAGCAACTTATTGTTGTGATTTAAGTCTATATTAAATTGAATTTAAACTCGTAGACTCATGCATTTATATAATTGATCTCCCTCAAGAATTATATAAACGATCCCAAGACTCAATTTCCGTATATTGATAAGCCCACAGTTTGGCTAATTCCAATCGTTGGAACTCTTGGTCGATAGATTTCCGTATATCTATCTATTAGTCCATCTCAGTCACTGGAATATTATCGAGTGGCCATGATGTTGAGATAAAATAAATCATCTGTTCCCACTTACCCGACGTAGAAGGGGTCATATTATGCCTACCGACGAAGAAGGGATTCATGGGAGGCTGATTTATAAAGACTAATCTCAATTTTTGGTTATACGAGGAAGACCCCATCAACTCTTATTTATCCATATTTAAGTGAACTAAAAACTAGCATTTGCGTGAATGAATTAAATAAAGTGATGGCTTTTAAATTGACATGTGACATCTGTATTGTCACAGAAAACTAACGCGTAACCTCTACATGAGTCAGTTTTCAGGCATGATATAGGTGGTTTGGTTTTTAGGCGGAATATGATGCAAGCTATTATCGATGAAAGCGTAAAGATAAATGCAATAAACGTAAATAAAAGTCCTAGTGTGGCCTATCCTACCAAAATAAACATAAAACAACTTGGAATCCACTGTTGGACCCTAGAAGCTTGTCTTGATGTTCCATCTTGGTCCTTGCAGCGGGAGTGAGCATCCGGCCTCCGTCTTGTCTTTGGTCTTCACAAAATTACTAATTTAAATTACAAAAGTAGTCCTAGATACATTCTAATTTAAATACAAAAGTAATTACATGGCAAAAACCCAAAACGGAGATTCAAGATCTCAAAATTACAAGCAAGATCGTGTCCCTTCATTACGGTGACACAATCTTCTAAGGCCACACTAAGTTACAACCGTTTGCAAAAATTAAATACGTTATTGAAAGCATTCAAGGCATTCACAAGACGATAAATAAAATGCATCAACTAAAAACAATTTATACATGACATAACACTGTTATTATGATTAATAAATTTATACCAAACCACCTTTTAAGATTAAAATTAAGTGACTATACCGTTTTAATCACCAATTTTAACAAACATATAATCCATTATTTTAAACTGTTTTAAAACAATATGTATCAAACGAGGGTGAACCGTTTCACTAAATAATATACTATTTCCGTATACAGTATATTATTTTAAGCCATGTGAAAATAAAACATGTTATTTTCGGAAAATAAAAAAAACGTTTCTGTTACAGGGGTGGTCTACCGACCGGAAAAACAGGTCTACCGACCACCTGACGAAATTTTTTTTTTTTTTTTTTTTTTTTTTTTTTTTTTTTTTTTAAAGCAGAATGGTCGACCGACCCGAAAAACAGGTCGACCGACCACAAAACACGAAACCGAGTTTCTGAACACGATTTCTCACAAAGGAAACTGTTTTGAAAAAAAAACAGAAAACTCACACAGGGGCGGTCGACCGACCGCTAAAACTGGTCGACCGACCGACACGGCGGCAGAAACGAGATTTTTCAAAAACTTTTAAATAAACTTATGAAAAACACAAAAGTAAAATTTTCATGGCCTGGCTCTGATACCACTTGTGGGGAATAAAGCATGTATTCACCCTAAACTTGCAGGATTATAATGAAAAATACAGTTGTGTTTATAGTCATAAGATTAAAAAGGATAAGAAAAAGAATTCAACCTTTGGTCCTTAGTGCTTATGGCCTAAGAACAGGAATTAAAGTAAATTCCCTCCTATAACTTGCACCCAAGACTTGATTGAGATGATGCCGCGTGTGCTAGAAAATACTCTCCAATTGCCTTGCAATATGGGGAGAGCTTTTGTGAGGTTTTAGATGTGAGATCTAAGTTTTGGGAAAAAGAGGTTCTCAAAACCCTAATTATGAGAATTATGAATTACCAGTAAGTCACAAAAGGAGAAAGACTCTCCTTTTGTATTACTTAGGTCGGCCGAATGGGTCTTAGGTAAGGGTGGGCTTTTTCCACTCTTACCTTATACCTTTGCGTGATTCGACCCGTTTAGCTTTAAGTTGTTCGCGGGTTTTATTTATAAATCGTAACATGTTATCAGATATTAATACAGTCGATATATTAATAATGGTCTGACAAAATACGATATTGTATAATTACCCAAATTAATATAACTGTTTATATTAATACGCGAATACTATATTTAATTAAATATAACCGTTTATATTTAATTTACGAATTAATCTTGTAATCCGTATTAGCTAAAATTATTTAATCTGTATTAAATAATAATCTCAACATCTTATTGACTAATTTATTAGTCAACACCTCTGACTAACTGTTTAGTCATATCCGGCATAAATGTGACTGTATTTTCATACCTCCACATCTCTCAAACGTGTCCTATAGGTGTGACGTATAGGGACCAGTTGATCACCGCCATCCGTATGACAATAACGTCAAACTTATCTAGCAAGCCAACCGTTATTGATAAACGTGGATCAACTGGTAATAATACAAAAGTATGCCCTTGTGATCCTTAAAGAGATTTAATAAGTCATTGTACTTAATTGTCAAGGTCACCAGCCCCAACAATAGTCTCATTTTGATTGAATTTATCTCATGGGGTGTAGTTCTCCGTTTTAATCAACTCTTTGATTATATTATATTGATCGTATCAATAGTTTGTTGCGTGATAAAATCACTATTTTTCATGTTTAAACAAGGTATGCAATTTATTTGAGAAATCAAAACATTGATTAAGAACAAAAGTAGTGACTCGGGTTGAAAACCAAGTCACCAATATCCAAAACTACAACCATTGTATTAGGATTTTAATCCTTGTCTTACAAGAAAATAAATTGTTCCATAAATAAATGCAAAATATGAAAGAAGACGATATGAAAATTACAGGCTAGCTCTTAAAGTCTTCGATCATTTGGATGCTACCATAGCCATCCAAGTAAGGAACTTCAAGCTTCCTTCTCCTTGCCCTTATCATTATTAGGAGGCGCCCCTTTAAAACATTTAAAAAGGGTAAACATCAACACATTTGTATCACTATACATAAGTTGATAAATGACATGAATTTAAACGAGAATTATTATTACCTACGGCGGTTGCCTTCCCATTTTTGAGATCACTTAAGTATTTGGGGCAATTTCGCTTCCAATGACCGATCGTCGTGCAATAATGGCACTTGTCTTGCTCTTTTGAAGACGAGGTGGAAGCGCCTTTCGAAAAGGTCTTTTCTTTGGTCGCCTTGGGCTTGAACGTTTTCTTGCCCTTGCCTTTAGAGGCATTCCTCTTGAAGCTCGTTTTCCCTTTCTTTTCGATGTTCAAAACATCTTTGGTGGAACTTTCATGAAGTCCCATGTCCCTTTCGGTTTGGACTAGCATCTTATGCAACTCTTCCAACATGGTCTCTTGGTTTCGCATATTGAAATTCACCCGGAATTGAGCATACGCCTTAACCTTATTGAGCGAGTGAAGAACTCGGTCAATAATTAGAGAGTCGGGAACATCAACATTTTGAGCTTCTAGAGTCTCCGCGAGCTCAACGAGTTTGAGCACATGAGGGCTTATCTTTTGCCCTTCCTTGAAAGTAATGTCAAAGAAGGCGGAAGCCGCCTCATATTGAATCACCCTAGGAGTTTGCGAAAACATGGTCGCAAGCTTGGTGTATATTTCATACGATGTGGTCAACTTTATCATACTCCTTTGGAGATCCGGCTCCATGGAGAAGATGAGCACATTTTTAAGAGCGGAGGACTCTTTCATGTAGACTTCATAGGCCTCACGAGTTTGGACCGATGAACGAGCGGTCGGAGCGGTCGGAGCGGCTTCGGATAGGTAACGACTCTTATCGTCACCTTGAGCGGCCAAAAGTAATTGCGCATCCCAATCCTTAAAGTTTAAACCATGCTTATCGAGTTTGCAACGATCCATAAAGGATCGAAGCCATGATACGTTAGTGAGAGGTGGAGCGTTGGTTGCCATTGATGTTGTCGAAAAATTAAACTACAATAATAAAAGGAAAACAACATCATTTTAAATTTCGTAATTTAAACTAGAATATTTAACAAGTGAACTAAGTCTCAATATTTATATGTAAGAGATCTAGTCAAATTATTATCTATCTCCGTTTAAGTGAACTAAGTCGGTGAATTATCGATAAAATAAAAGACTAGGTCGACTAGGTCGAAACATGCATGATACGATGTATGACGATTTGGCTATGCATGCAAACATATAAAAAGCAAAATAAAAGCATAAATAAACCCTAGTATGGCCTTTCCTAGAAAAGAAATAATAAAAGTACAAATTCGGAAACCAACTCCTTTGGTCCCTTGAACTTCACGCGGCACGCACTTCGAGGTAAACACCGTCTTGATCGGAACTCCTTTCCGAATGGCACCGTCTTCAAGGAACTCCGGATTTTACAAATATTACAACTTTTCTAGTCTACTTTATACATTATAAAATAGAAATAAATTACAATTGGGTGATACGAGATCACAAAATTACAACTGAATCGGTAACCCCTTACATTACGGGAAATACCGATTTAAAAACTAAGGCCATACTAAGTAAATTACATAATTCCCAAAATTACGTAAAATAAATCATGACATTCATAATATAATATGCAATGCTTATGTAAATATGAATTAACATGCAAACCCTAAGCCAAATCGTCCTATTTAAAACACTTATTTAAATAGTTATCGTAAACCTTGGTTTATGGAATCGCGTGTTTTAACGGTTAACAACACTATGCATTATATGAAACGGTTTTCATCCTTAAGTTAATCATCCTAACTCGCATAGGATTCAAAATTTAGTCTTACTCAAACTTTGAACATGACTTAACTTAATATATTTCAATATTGATCGGTATTACTCGGTTTTACGGGAAAAATAATATAAACTAATTTTAGTCATACTAAACTAACCTTGTGATTAACATTTTAATTTACATGTTAAAACGATCTTATGCATGCTAATAATGCGGAAATAAGGAGAGTATTTGAACCCTTACACACGGTCCAAATGTTTAGCAAGGACGATCCTCCGAGTACCCAAAATAGAATACCTCCTTTGGATGCACCAAGACAACCCCTCAATCAACCGAGACTTGAACGAGCTAGTTACAAAATCGGTTTTCTCCTTAAACTTATTCTAATCACTCTTATTAGAATATTCTTTCAATACTACTAAATAGTATGTATATATTATCTTATAATATGTAATTAGAGGTTAATAATCTCTCTTTACTTAGAGTATATTTCGGCTAAGAGGAGAAGAGAGTTTATTTGATTTTTCTACACTTAGAAAATTATACAAGCATTAGAAGAATTAGGGTTTTCATTAGGTGAGCATCTTATACTTAAATGTTGGAGGCTTGGGTGTGGGTGGCCGGGTATGGGAGGGCTCCAAGGGGGAACACAACACTTTCCCATGTAGATAGGGTGGCTCTAGGTAGCACCTTAATTAAAGTTAAGCATGCTTTAACCAACATGTTTGTGTTAATTTAATAACACACAACATATCCTCAACCCATCCCAAAACCGGTGCAACAACACTTAAAATGGACCTTATTTTACAATTTTATCAACCTTACAATTTTATGTTATGTGACATACAATATGTCAAAATATAACAATTGTTTTAATTTAATCATACATATTTATCAAATAAATATTATTCATAAATTAATAAATCTCATTTATCAAGTTGACAAGTAATTCGAAATTACTTAATGTAAAATGGTCACTTATAATAATCGTCAATACGATTTACAACTTTTGTAATAATTATAACCCAATTCATTCTAAATACGATATAATAAAATATCGTTTAATGTTTAACAATTGACACGTTTCAATTTTAAACATAAATCTTACATTAAGATTTAACCTCTAATTTCTCGATATACGAGTTTAAGGAATATGATCAAATCGTATCATTATACATTTGATCACTTTAACAATTTAGGGAATTGTCCTAAAGGTGTGACCTAAAGGGATCAACTGACCATCACCGTCATACGACAGTAATGTCAAACTCTAGCTAGCCAATCATTACCGATTAATGTTGGTCAGTTGACTAATAATTCGTATCATCCCTTGCGCATTCTCGTTATGAGATTTAATTACGTGATCGCACTATTGTTGAGGACACATTTCCCAACAGGAACTTCATGCTTCCTTCTCCTTGCCCTTGTCATTAGGTGGTGGCCCTTTAAAACAATTAAAAAGGGGTAAATATCAACAATTTGTATCACTATACATAAGTTGATAAAATAACATGAATTTAAACGAGAATTATTCCCTATGGCGGTTGCCTTTCCATTTTTGAGATCGCTCAAGTATTTGGGGCAATTACGCTTCCAATGTCCTAACCTCGTGCAATAATGGCACTTGTCTTCAGATTTTGAAGATTAGGTGGAAGGGCCTTTCGAAAAGGTCTTTTCTTTGGTCGGTTTGGGCTTGAACGTTTTCTTGCCCTTGCCTTTGAAGGCATTCCTCTTGAAGTTCGTTTTCCCTTTCTTCTCGATGTTCAAAACATCCTTAGTGGAACTTTCATGAAGTCCCATATCCCTCTCGGCTTGGACAAGCATCTTATGTAATTCATCCAATGTGGTCTCTTGATTTCGCATGTTGAAATTCACCCGGAATTGAGCATACGATTTCACCTTGTTGAGAGAGTGAAGGACTCGGTCAATAATGAGAGAGTCGGGAACATCAACTCCTTGCACTTTTAGAGTCTCCGCAAGCTCAACTAGTTTGAGTACATGAGGGCTTATCTTTTGCCCTTCCTTCAAACTAATGTCGAAGAAGGCGGAAGCCGCCTCATATTGAATCACCCTTGGAGTTTGCGAAAACATTGTCGCAAGTTTGGTGTATATCTCATATGATGTGGTTAACTTGATCATACTCCTTTGGAGATCCGGCTCCATGGAGAAGATAAGCACATTTTTAAGAGCGGAGGACTCTTTCATGTAGGCTTCATAGGCCTCACGAGTTTGGACCGCGGAACGAGCGTCGGAGGGGGAGGAGCGGCTTCGGATAGGTAACGAGTCTTATCGTCACCTTGAGCGGCCAAAAGTAATTGCGCATCCCAATCCTTAAAATTGGAACCATGCTTATCGAGTTTGCAACGATCCATAAAGGATCGAAGCCATGATACGTTAGTGAGAGGTGGAGCGTTGGTTGCCATTGATGATGTTTAAAAAATAAACTACAATAAAAAGAAGGAATTAAAACAACATCATTTTTAAAACTCGTAATTAAAATAAACAAGTTTAGTTATTTACTTAATGATCTCTTACCCAACTAAGTAAACAATCCCGAGACCCAAACTCATACTAATCCAGGCACGGTATAGCCGATTCAACCCTTATTGGTATAATTTGGTGGATTAACCTTTTAATTGGTTCTACCTTAGAAATCTCGGTCGACAATTTTCTAAAAATCGTCTTTAGCCCGAACTTATTGCAACTACAGTTACGAATAATTTCGTTGAGATCGACCAAATTTTAAGGTGTAATCTTATTACCCCACTTACCCAACGTGACAATTTTAGTACGCTGGTGTAGCCGAGCCTACATTCTTGTGAAGAAGGGATTCATGGGTCTATACTTTTTGGTAAGGCTAAGTCTCAATATTTATTTGTAAGAGATCTAGTCAATTTTATTATCTATCTCCGTTTAAGTGAACTATGTCGGTGAATTATCGATAAATTATTAACTAGGTCAATTAAATCGAATAAAATGCATGACATGATATGACGATTTGGCTATGCATGGAAACATATAAAGCAAAATAAAAGCATAAAATAATAAACCCTAGTACGGCCTTTCCTAGAAAAGAAATAATAAAATTACAAATTCGGAAATCAACTCCTTTGGTCCCTTGAACTTCAGGAGGCACGCTTCCCAAGGTAAACACCGTCTTGGTCGGAACTCCTTTCCGAATGACATCGTCTTCAAGGCTCTCCGGAATTTACAAAAATTACAACTTTTCTAGTCTACTTTATACATTATAAAATAGAAAACAATAAATAAAGTGATACGAGATCACATTAATTTCATCTGAATCGATAACCCCTTACATTACGGGAAATACCGATTTAAAAACTAAGGTCATACTAAGTAAATTACATAATCCAAAATTACGTAAATAAAATCATGACAATCATAATTAAAATATGCAATGCTTATGAATATGAACTAACATGCAAACCTAAGCCAAATCGTCCTATTAAATATCACTTATATGAATAGTTATCGTATACCTCGGTTTTTATGGAATTGCGTGTTTTAACGATTAAAAACACTTGCATTATGTGAATCGGAATTCACTCTTAAGTTAATCATCCCAACTCTTTTAGGTTTCAAAATTTAGTCTTACTCAAACTTTGAACATGACTTAACTTAATATTATAATATTGTTCGGTATTACTCGGTTTTACGGGAAAAATAATATAAAATTCAAAAAGAGTCATAAAAATTTCGAAAAATTCAAAATTCAAATTTTGAAAATTCTAGAATGTTCTTAAAATTTCAGAACTTTAAAATATTAGTATTTATACGGTTTTAATATATATTTCAAAAATAATACGTAAAACGAGCATTTTAAATCGGAAAATTAAATAATTAGCTCCATAAATGCAAATAAAATACTAATAATATTTTTACACTTTCCAAAATATTTTAAGAACATGAAATGGACAGAAAATTAAATGCCACACTGCCCAATTAGCCGAAATTTTAAATAAAATGACTCTTATTATTCAATTTTAAATGTAACTTTTTAACAAATAAAATTAAATAAAAACAGAAACTTTTGGTTCCCAAGAAAAATATGGTGATGAACATATCAAATATGACTATTATGGGTTAAATTTTCCGGCCATTTTAACAACAATTAAAATGGTTTCTCAAGCATAAAATTAAATAAAAAATCACGAAATTTTTATACATGCTGGAAATAATATATATGACATCGTGTTAAATTTTTATGGCCAAATTCCAACTTAAACTATTAAAGTCGAAATAAAGTCACTAATTACCCGATTTTTACATTAAAAATCAATAATAATGCAATATATGAGATAAATTTCTGGAAAATTTAGCATACATTTTCATTATTGCATGTGACATACTCATAAATTTTTATAGTCAAATTCGAAATATAACGATACAAACCCATTTTTATTCATTTTATGGCATTTTAACATTTAAAATTACAAACTGGAGTATATTCAGAGCCAGATTGTCTTGAATATGGGAGATGAGGAATGGTTGTCTAAAGAGGCTGCAGTTATTGAATACAGAGAATTACAAACTGCCTGCACTCAATTTTTGACACAAAAGGCAAAGGTGAATTGGGTTAAAGATGGTGATTCAAACACTAAATATTTCCATGGACTCATTAAGAAGCACTTTCTCAGGAATCAGGTTCTTCAAATTACAGATGTTAAGGGAAGAGTTCATGATGAACCTCAAGCTATCCAAGATGCCTTCCTAAACTATTATACTCAATTGCTTGGTGTGGCAGTGGAGACAGTTCCACTTAATACAAAAATTGTCCGAACTGGGCAAGTTTGTAGTGAAGGACATTCAGTCATTTTGATGCAAAGAGTAACTAGAGAGGAAATTAAGGAGGCCATATTTTCCATTCCAGATCATAAGGCCCCTGGCCCAGATGGATACTCAAGTGCATTTTTCAAGGATTCTTGGAGTATTATAGGGAATGAGGTGTGTGATGCTGTGTTGGATGTGTTTGAATCAGGTAGAGTTTTGAAGCAGCTCAATGCAACCATATTGACACTGATTCCAAAATGTGCTATGCCTACTCATGTGACACAATTTCGGCCAATTGCTTGTTGTAATGTAATGTATAAGTGCATTACTAAACTGATCTGCAATAGGTTGTCATTAGTGTTACCAGATTTAATTAGTTTGAATCAGGGAGGATTTATCAAAGGAAGGAGTATCATTGAGAACATTCTGATTTGCCAAGATTTGGTCAGACTGTATAATAGACAAAATTGCTCAGCAAGATGTATGTTTAAGATGGATTTGATGAAGGCGTATGATTCTGTGAGTTGGAAGTTTTTGAGGGAGATTCTGGTGGCCATTAGATTCCCAGAAAAGTTTGTGGAGTTAGTCATGGAGTGTGTTACAAATGCATCTTTTACTCTTGCTCTAAATGGGGAATGCTTTGGTTTTTTCAATGGTAAGAAAGGGTTAAGGCAGAGTGATCCCATGTCACCTCTGTTGTTCACTCTAAGCATGGAGTATTTGAGCAGAATTTTGAAGTGTGCAACAGAACAGATGAAATTCCAGTATCATCCTCTTTGCAAGTCTCTCAAGCTAACTCATCTAATGTTTGTAGACGATCTGTTAATGTTCTGTAAAGGAAATGCTCAGTCAATAATGGTCTTATTAAGATCATATGCAGCATTCTCAATTGCTTCTGGATTGAAGATGAATTCCCAGAAATCATGCTGCTACTTTAGTAGTGTTCATAGAGAATTGAGGGAGGATATAATGAATGTGTCTGGTTTCACTGAAGGTATGTTACCATTTAAATACCTGGGTGTGCCAATAACTGCAGGGAGATTAAAAAAAAGAGATTGCAGTGGCTTGATAGATAAGATCACTAACAGAATTTATGGTTTGGGCTCGAAACATTTGACATATGCAGGAAGGGTTACACTGGTAATTTCTGTGTTATCCACGATGCATAATTATTGGGCTTCGATGTTTGTGTTACCTAAAGGGGTCATTCAAAGAGTGGAAAATATCTGTAGGAATTTTTTGTGGGAAGGTCATGTTGAGTGTAATAAGGTGCCTGCTATAGGCTGGCATAAGATCTGTGTGCCTAAGAAGGAAGGAGGGTTGGATATAAAACAGGGAATTGTGTGGAATAAGGCTTTGGTTGGAAAGCTATTTTGGTGGATTTTTGAGCATCCTGAGAAGTTATGGGTTCAGTGGGTGACTCATGTGTATATGAAGCAAACCAGATGGATTGATTATAAACCTTTGCCAGAGTGACACCCGTCGTTGAGGGGTGCCAAAGATAAGATTTATAAAACCTCAGCTTAAACTCAGTTAGGATAAGTCAAGGGTCGAACCACAGAGAGACAGGGTAAATTGTGTTTGTAAATTTAAAGTCTATTGCAAGTAACCAAAAAAAGGGGGGTTTGAATTGGGATTTTAACTAACAACTAAAGTAACAAAATAACAAGAAAATTTAAAATAAGATAAAGAGGGGATTAAGAACTTTGGTTCCCCATGGTCAAGACAAGTCAATGAAAGGTAAGAATAACCAAATAACACAATCCTAAGGAACAAAGAATAAACCTTTAGGTCAATATTCTACCCAATCCTTACGGTCTTAGGGTTCCTACAAAAGCACTAAACTTTCGTTCAAGGGCAATCCCAAAGTTGTTGTTAAACTAATCCTAATAATCTTTCAATCCCAAGGATTAGTTCACCAACAACAATGGGGGATTGGTAATTTAATCATCAAACCTATCAAAGTCAAGTTTTTACATAGTTCCCCTAATTCCTAATCACAAGAATTAGTTATGCATGCTTCTAATTATAAAACTATCAATTACCAAGAATATTAAAGATGTGAACATAATCAAAGATGATAATAAAAGAGTAAACATGAAATAAGAAAATAACAACAAGATGAATAACAAGATTGGATTAAAGGAAAGATTAGTTATCACAAACTTACAACTTGAATGGAAATCCTAAGAAGAAAGATGAAAGCTTGATAAAAATCCTCTAACAATGGAGGCTTCAAACATAGAGTACTTGGTAAAATTCCTAGGGTAGAAAATTGCTGAAAAACTACTTAACCTAATAGAAGAGTTTTGATCCCCTTAAATAAGAAATATTACAAGATTAGGAAATCAGAAAACAAAACGGAAATCCCCGAAACAGGATCTGGTCGGTCGACCTGCTTTCTCGGTCGGTCGACCGACTCTGCCAATGCGGACTTAATTTCTGCGAATTTGGGCTTCCGTGAAGAACTGGGCCGATTACGTAATTGACATCGGTCGGTCGACCTGTTTCGATGGTCGGTCGACCGATCCGCTTTATCTTCAGTTTCGATTCAGCCCGATGATTACACTTTGAACACACCATCTGAATTATTGCTCCAAAAACCAGCTTCCTAAAGGCAAATAAGGCTTGGTTTTGCTTACTTCCGCGTATTCCTACATACAAAACACAGAAATACCAAAGTAGACAATATGGGAGAAAAAGCAACTAAAAAGTCACGAAAGTGTAAGAAAATACGTGCCAAAAGAGTAAATAAAATGCATAAAATAGGCACGTATCAAATTCCCCAAACCAAACCTTGCTTGTCCTCAAGCAAGCACTAAGACTCAAAAGAAAATAAAACTCCTAATGGAACGGACCTCATACTTTTCATAACCAAACACAACACTATGCTTAACCAATTTAATGCATCCTTCAACTATGATCAAACACAATGTCAAGAGCAAAACGAATTAAACATGTTGGAAAAGCATGCTAAAATTTCGACCTTGCAAGACCCATTCTAATTGGACTCTCGCGGTACGCTCGAGACACTCATGAAAGCAAAGGGTCAAATGTATATGTGAAAGATAAGAAGATAAATAAAAGTAAGGACTCTCACCTATCTACGACCCGTAAGAACATGCCTGCAATCTAACATGAATAAAATCTCTACAACCGTACATATGCATTCCCACACTAAATAACCATGACACATGCCGAGGTAAATTTGGGATTGTGAGGCTAAAGGTAAGAAGGGGTAAAGATAAGTTATGGGAAGAGGGGTTAAACCGAGCTAACATCCGTCTATCCATACTATAAGATCACTTCTTTTTGTTTGCTTTTTTGATTTTTTTTTCTTCTTTCATATATGCCAATATTCCACAATTTCTTCCAAATTCTTTTTCTCTTTTTTTTTTTTTTTTTTTTTGAAAAATCAGCCCATTCAATGGTCCTGGTCGACCGACCGGGGGAACTGGTCGACCGACCAGCCTTGAAAACAGGCTGCTCCGTTTTTTTTTTTCTATCATTCCCGTTTCTCGTTTTTTTTTTCGTTTTCTGTGTTTTTTTCTTTTTCTCTTTTTTTTTTTTCTTTTTTCATCATTCTCCCAAAATCAAAATTCACCGATGAAGCATAAACCAAAGGATGACAAGGAAAACAGTCCCATTACTAAATTACTAGCTCGGCTAGGGTAAGCAAGTTTTAGAATGTAGCAAATGGGTAAAAGAGTTCAATTTGGCTATGTGAGGATAATGGGAATAAAGAGAAAGGGGGACCTCTACCACATGTGTCAACAAACCACAAAACCGAATGCATACAGGTATTAAGAAGACAAAATTCATATTTATGCAAATTGATGTAACATGCCTCAAGAGGAGAAACTACTCACAACCTACATGAAATCGGTCATGGATGTCACCGATTTATTAAGCTCTAATCCTTAGAATATGTAGTAGTTTGCCAAAAAGAGAGTCAAGTCTAATAATTTAGCATGAAATCAACAAAAACTCGTAGATAATGCAAAAGACTAGCTTGAAAATTTTTTGAAAAATGCAAGGCAAAGCAATATGTGATATGTGAGGCATAACTAGTATTTATCCGTTCCGACTCGACCTAAGAACTTAAGACAGAGAAGAATGCCCGACAGGGAAGGACACGCGACAAGAGAGGATGAAAACAAGAAAAACTCCTAAAGGTATGAAAAACAAAAGACACAAAAACAATTGCATACTCACAAAGGAGTATGCAAACACCCTCCCCAAACCAAAACGCACAATGCCCCCATTGTGCTCATCAGCATACAACCACAGCATAGGGATGGGGGTAGGCGGAAAAGAAGCAAACAAAGAAAAGAAAAGGAAAAAGACTAAAAATTACAAACAGAGTCTATGGAGGAAGGAGGGAAAAACTGGAAATCTAAGGGGGAAAATTGGAAATCTAAAGAGGGAAAACACTTACAAAGTAAATGTGGACCTCTCCAAACCGAACCAATCAATAGGGGCCTCCCCAAACCGAACCCCAAAGAGGGTAAGGTTAAGCACGTCCCTATCCCGCTGAGTCGTAGAACGGCTCAGCGTTCTCCTCACCTTCTCCCTCATCGCCATCCTCCTCAGACCCTACTCCTGTTCCTGAGGCAGAGCCTGAAGCTTCACCATGGTCACGACCGCCTGCGAGAGGTGTGTACCAGGTGGGGTGAGTCCACGGGCCGGTTGGGAGCCTACCTTGTGTGGCATACTCCCTGTAAACCAGGTATTGGAAGAGACTATCGTCCAACCGTTTTTGGCTGAACTGCGTGCAAAGACTCGCCAGCATTTGTGGCATAGATCTGTCATCAACAAAAGGAGGAACATAAACATTAGGAGGAGCAGTAAAATCAGATGGGTACCCTGTCCCAGGTGTGGCATGGTGGCCACCGGGAGCAGGGGCCCTGAAACCTCTAGAAGCGCCTCCCCTAAGCGGGAGGCGGTAAGACGGGAGTAGTGGTCGGGGCTCCCCTATAACAATAGAAAGGGGGTACATAGGGGGAGCCATAGTGATGGGGATGCGGTCAGTGAGATAGGTGTCTATTTTCCAAACACCTCTACTGTTTACCCAACGCACAGACCTGACATAATCCATGTCCATGTATCGGGATAGAGGGGTGACCGCATCCTCATAGCGAGGGAACTGGGGTACAAAATAGCGGGCTAATCGGGTGACTAGCCCACCACAGACAATAGTGGTCAAAGAAGTTCCCTCACCGACTGACACAAAATGAGAAGCGACCAAATGAGCAGTGTTATAAGACTGCTGACCCGTACGTCCGATGTTAAGATAACCGGAAAAAATAGAGAGCTCAATGTTGTTAACATTTTGAGACTCTTTGCGGCCGAAAACAGTGTTGGCCAACAGACGCAAAAAATAACGGGGGGTGGGAAGGTGGACGGTACTGTTTTTCTTCTTCACATCGTTGGAGTCAGAAATACAGGACCACATATCAGAATACGACCCCGTGGGGTCATCAGTAAGACCCTCAGAAGACAGACCCAAAATTTGAGCAAATTGGGTTAAAGTTAAAGCATAAGTTTCATTGAACATGCGAAAAGAGATACAAAAACTATCATAGCCGGGGTGAAGAGCCCCTAAATCAAAGGTAAAGGAGGAGAAAAACTCAAGAGTAAGAAGGCGGTAGGTGATCTCGTCCATAGAGACAAGGCCTGCAAACCCGGTCCCAATGAGCATAGCAACCACCTCATCATGGCATCCCAATGCATGCAGAGCTGAAACACAAAGGAAACGGGTCGCCACTACCGCGCAATGAGCGCTCAGATGGAGGAATCGGGCCTTCTGGGCCGGAGAGATGAAAGTGATCTGCGGATAGTCCGGTAGACTATCCGTATCCTGAACTGCTAGACCTCGAGACCTAGAGACACGTCCTCTAGAAGTGCTTGCACCCGTGATGTCCGACCGTAACAGTGATGGCGTCGGGTTTGAATTTCGCGCGGAAAAAGGCATAAAAATTGTAAGGAAGAATTAAACTATCCTAATTAGCACAAAATCACCCAAAATTTTCAGATCTAAGTATATAAACTCAAGAAGAAGGAAAAAACTAACATAAAAACACATAAACAAGCATGAAACGGAATGAAGAGCAAAATTAAACTTTAAAAAGATAAACTCATACTACCTAAAACGAAAATAAGAAGGTAAAAACTAAAAAGAAAGAAAGAAAATGGAGGAAACACATACCTTGAAGATGGAAGCTAAAAAGAAAGTAAGTAAAATGGTGGAGGAGGAAGAAGGGTGAATAGTTTTTAGGGTTTTATGGGAGAGAGGGAATGCTGGTGGAAAGAATAGGTCAAAGCAATAATTTTATGTTCAAAACACAACAAACCCATGACATTGATTCTGAAAAAATAAAACCGTAAAAATAATCGTGGTCGGTCGACCAGAAAAGCTGGTCGGTCGACCACTGTACTTTTACCTGCTCTGCGATTTTACTTACTGTGTCAGAAAAAATTCAAAAAGTTGTCAGTCTGGTCGGTCGACCAGAAAAGTCGGTCGGTCGACCACTATACTGATTAATACCGATTTTTTTCTTTTTCTGCAGTGATTTCAATTTCCATCAGAGGATAAAACGAAAAATAAAAAGGAAAAACGCAAATTAAAACTAAAGCACGGGTTGCCTCCCGTGTAGCGCTGGTTTAAGAGGTCCCGCACGACCTTTTACCTTCTAAGGAGCATCCTAAAAAGGGTCAAAGTAAGAAACTTCGACTTTTCCGACATACTCATTTTCTCCTCGGAAGTGCTTCACATATTGGCCATTGACTTTGAACCTCTCACCAGATGAGGTTTCTAATTCGATTGACCCGAATTTTGAGACAGCTGTGACGGTGTAGGGTCCGCTCCACCTGGATTTCAATTTACCAGGAAAAAGACGAATACGAGCATTAAAAAGCAGTACCCTATCACCTACCTGAAAATCTCGTCTAATGATTCTCTTGTCATGCCAGCGCTTTGTTTTCTCTTTGTAGATCCTGGCATTGTCATAGGATAACAGCCTGAATTCTTCTAGCTCATTTAGCTGCAATAAACGTTTCTCGCGGGAGAGATTAGGGTCTAAATTAAGATCACATATAGCCCACCAAGACTTACGTTCTAACTCAACTGGTAAATGACAAGTTTTACCATAAATCAATCTGAATGGTGACATTCCTATTGGAGTTTTGAACGCGGTTCTATAGGCCCATAAAACATCATCAAGTTTTAGGCTCCAATCTTTCCGAGACTTAGAAACTACCTTGGCTAGGGTCTCCTTGAGTTCTCTATTAGAGATCTCAACTTGACCACTAGTCTGGGGGTGATAAGCTAAACCCCTACGATGTTGGACACCGAATTTGTTTAACAAGTCACCTAAGCGTTTCTCCTTAAAATGCATACCTCCATCACTTATGACAACCCTAGGGACACCAAAACGAGGAAATATGATTTTTTTAAACATCTTAATAACAGCTTTTGCATCACAATGGGGAGTAGCAATGGCTTCTACCCACTTAGACACATAATCAACAGCTACAAGAATATACCTGTTACCTTGACTATTGGGAAAAGGTCCTTGATAATCAATGCCCCAAACATCAAAAATTTCTACCTCTAAAATACCTACTTGTGGCATCTCATGTCTTTTTGAGACATTCCCAGTCCTTTGACAGGCATCACAGTTACCTACAAAATTTCTACAGTCAGCATGTAAAGTAGGCCAATAAAAACCGGACTGTAATACCTTGGCCACGGTCCTAGATGGACCGTGGTGACCACCATATGCAGAAGAGTGACATGCTTCCAGAATGTCCTTCACCTCCCATTGGGGGACGCATCTCCGGATAAGTCCATCTCCGCATTCTTTAAAAACATAAGGGTCATCCCAAAAATACTGTTTCGCATCGAACATAAATCTCTTCTTTTGTTGCCAAGACAACTCAGGAGGGATTTTACCTGTAACAGCAAAATTAGCAAAATCAGCATACCAAAGAGGGGGATAAGAACCTGAACTATTAATGATAAATAAACTTTCATCAGGAAACGAATCATCAATAGGTAAAGAATCTTCCCCATCAGTCAGCTGCAGGCGAGATAAATGGTCAGCTACCACGTTTTCCGCGCCTTTCTTGTCCCTGATCTCAATGTCAAACTCTTGGAGAAGGAGGATCCACCTTAAAAGTCTTGGCTTTGAATCCTTCTTTTGAAAAAGACTTTTTAAAGCTGCATGGTCAGTATAAACAATTACCTTATTACCTACTAAATATGATCTAAATTTTTCTAAGGCAAATATGACGGCTAGCATCTCCTTCTCTGTGGTGAAATAGTTGACTTGAGTCTCATCCAGGGTGCGGCTCGCATAGTATATAGCATTGAGAGCCTTGTTCTTCCTTTGACCAAGCACAGCACCCAGAGCATAATCACTAGCATCGCACATGATCTCGAATGGGAGATCCCAATCTGGTGGCTGGATGATTGGTGCTGAGATCAAAGCTTCCTTCAACCTGTTAAAAGCTGAAAGGCACTCATCAGAAAAATCAAAAATGGCATCTTTAAGAAGCAATTGTGTAAGTGGTTTAGCAATTTTAGAGAAGTCCTTAATGAAACGCCTGTAAAAACCTGCGTGCCCTAAGAAACTTCTCACCCCTTTGACATTGATAGGAGGGGGTAATTGCTCAATCACTTGCACCTTTGTTTTATCAACATGTATACCTTTATCTGAAATTAGATGCCCTAAAACTACCCCTTCAGTAACCATAAAATGACACTTCTCCCAATTTAAGACAAGGTTTACATCAATACATCGCTGCAAAACTTTATCAAGATTAGCTAAGCATTGATCAAAAGCATTACCATAAACAGAGAAATCATCCATAAATACTTCCATAATGTTTTCTATGAAATCCGAAAAAATACCCATCATACACCTTTGAAAAGTAGCAGGAGCATTGCATAACCCAAAGGGCATCCTGCGATAAGCAAAAACACCCTGTGGACATGTAAAAGTAGTCTTACTCTGATCATCGGGATGGATGGGAATCTGGAAGAAACCTGAATAACCGTCTAGAAAACAGAAGAATTTATTAGAAGCCAATCTTTCAGTCATTTGGTCAACAAAAGGAAGGGGGAAATGGTCTTTCTTGGTGGCGGCATTTAACTGTCTATAATCAATGCACATCCGCCACCCAGTCACAACTCTAGTTGGTATTAACTCATTTTTATCATTTTTAACCACTGTGGTCCCTCCTTTCTTAGGAACCACCTGAACTGGGCTAACCCACTTAGAGTTGCCAACTGGATAAATAATACCTGCATCAAGAAGCTTCATAACCTCAACCATAACTACATCCTGCATCTTAGGGTTCAATTTACGCTGTCCCTGTCTATAGGGCTTATGCCCTTCCTCTAAATCTATTCTGTGCATACAAACATCAGGGCTTATGCCCTTAATATCATCCAAAGAATAACCTAGAGCTTTTCTATTCTTTTTAAGAACAGTCATTAAGGCAGAAAGTTGGTCAGGGCTAAGTTTAGAGCTAACAATTGCAGGGTATTGCTCAGTATCATCTAGAAAAACATACTTAAGATTAGGAGGAAGTGGCTTACGCTCTGGTGCTTTTACCTCAACTGCCTGAACAGAATTAGCATCTATAGAATAGCACATGTTTACCAGGCTTGTATTGGCTAGGCTTATGAGCTTCTCATTCTCTTCTTTAGTGAGCTCATATTCCTCTTCCTCTTCTTCTATCAAATCCAGCTTTTCAGCATCCTCAGCTGGAGTACCTGCATACTTATCCAAAACCGTCAGATCATCTAAGGGATCCTTGGTCAAGGATTCCCTCCAATTAAGGATAACATTCCTGTCTACAATATTGATGGAACAACAAGTATCATCAGTAGGAATAGTTGCCTTATGGGCAAGACTAAACTCGATAGTGTCATCCCCAATCTCTAAAGTAATGGTCCCGCGTTTGACATCTATCACAGCCCCAGCTGTGTGTAAAAAAGGTCTACCTAAAATAATAGGTATTCGACTATCTTCAGCAATGTCTAAAACAACGAAATCTACAGGAATAAAGAACTTTCCCACTTTTACTGGGACATCCTCCAAGACCCCTAGTGGTCTTTGGGTTGATCTATCAGCCATCTGTACAGTAATATTGGTGACCTTAAGTCTACCTAAACCAAGTCTTTCACATACAGAATAAGGTATGACACTGACACTAGCCCCTAGATCACAAAGGGCTTTCCCTATTAAATGATTACCTATGGTACAAGGGATGGAAAAACTACCTGGGTCTTTCAACTTGGGTGCTATATTATTTTGTGAAAGAACATAACATTCTTCCACAAAAGCAACAGCACCGTCGTCCTGAAAATTCCTCTTACGACTTAAAATATCTTTCATGAATTTAGCATAAGAAGGTACCTGGGTAATTAAGTCAGTGAAAGGGATGGTTACCTCAAGGTTCTTCACCATCTCTAAGAACTTACCAAATTTCTTATCTTCCTTTGAATTTTTCAGTCTTTCAGGATAAGGAATGGTGACTTTAGCCATAGGATCAGTAACCTTTGGCTTATTCAGCTGTAAAATTTCAGCAAGGCTTTGAACGAGGGAAGGGTCCAGCGATTCCGGAGTCAAAACGGCACTTTGCTAAGAAGCGTCGGTCGGTCGACCAGTAAAGTCGGTCGGTCGACCAGAGTCTGCAAAATCCGATTTTTTTTCTTTTTCAGAATCTGATCTCGCGTCAGGAACAGTGGTCGGTCGACTGACAGAAGTGGTCGGTCGACCTCCTGTTCTTTTGACGGGATCGGATTCTTGACTTGGAATTTCGGCTGGATCATCCTCTTTAGTTGAATCTTCACAAACACGGCCACTCCTTAGATTTATGGCATTCAGCGTCTCCATGGGTCCCTCAGAACAAGGTGGAGAGCTTTTTCTTTGGTTGGCTATGTTTTTCAAGTGTTCCTCAAAAATCCTCGTGGAAGTGCAGTGAGCCTCATTCATCTTAAAAACTGCCGTGGTTAAGGCATTAACAAGGGTTCTTAATCCCTCAATTTCTCCCGTGTTGTCGACCGTAGTAACTAGGTTCGCACTTTCAAGCTTTAGCTGGGTTGCCTCAAGCTTTTCAAAACGGGCTTCAACTGTTGTCTCAAGAGCCATCACTCTATTCATCTCTACATTCAGCCTTCTTGAATTCCCACGTGAACCTTTAAAAGTAGCCTTATGCGCCGCCATGTCTTCAATGGTTTGCCAACCCTTCATATGATCGGTGTTGTTCTGGAATCTTCCATTGGCGGCCACATCAAGAATCATCTTATAGTCATCGTAAAGAGAGTTGTAAAAGCAGTTACACAGGTCCCATTGTGGGAGGTTATGGTGAGGGATGGAACGGACCAATTTCTTGAATCGATCCCATGCTTCACAAAATCCTTCATCAGGCCCCTGCTGAAAGATACGGATTTGGTTTCTCAAGTCCTCAGCTTTTGCAAGAGGGAAGTATTTCTTGTAAAAAGCCAAGGCCAAGGTGGTCCAATCTGTAATCCCTTCACTTGTCTTTTTAAGGTCCCGGTACCATTCTTGCGCGCCTCCTTTTAAGGAGAATAAGAACAGAGTTGCCAGCACCTCATCTCTAGTTACCCCTTCAGGTAGGGGTATGAAACAACAATAATCTGTGAAGGTTGTAACGTGCTTTATTGGATCTTCATCAGGTAGACCAGAAAATCGACTCTGCTCCACCAAGTTAATATGAGTCGGGCGGAGTTCAAAGGAGCCAGTGGTGGGTTTAGGCAAGGCGAATCCTTTCGGTAAATCTTTAGGCTTCGGCTGTAGGTAGCTATAAATGGAGTCCATAAAGAGAGTACTCAAGCCTTCCTCTCAAAAACCTGTCTTCTAAATAGCACTAGAAGAAAAGGTAAGAACGGTCTTAAGGAACCTAAGTTCCTTAAGACAAGAAAAATAAACTAAAAATTAACAAACAGAATTATACCGTCTCCCCGGCAACGGCGCCAAAATTTGACACCCGTCGTTGAGGGGTGCCAAAGATAAGATTTATAAAACCTCAGCTTAAACTCAGTTAGGATAAGTCAAGGGTCGAACCACAGAGAGACAGGGTAAATTGTGTTTGTAAATTTAAAGTCTATTGCAAGTAACCAAAAAAAGGGGGGTTTGAATTGGGATTTTAACTAACAACTAAAGTAACAAAATAACAAGAAAATTTAAAATAAGATAAAGAGGGGATTAGGAACTTTGGTTCCCCATGGTCAAGACAAGTCAATGAAAGGTAAGAATAACCAAATAACACAATCCTAAGGAACAAAGAATAAACCTTTAGGTCAATATTCTACCCAATCCTTACGGTCTTAGGGTTCCTACAAAAGCACTAAACTTTCGTTCAAGGGCAATCCCAAAGTTGTTGTTAAACTAATCCTAATAATCTTTCAATCCCAAGGATTAGTTCACCAACAACAATGGGGGATTGGTAATTTAATCATCAAACCTATCAAAGTCAAGTTTTTACATAGTTCCCCTAATTCCTAATCACAAGAATTAGTTATGCATGCTTCTAATTATAAAACTATCAATTACCAAGAATATTAAAGATGTGAACATAATCAAAGATGATAATAAAAGAGTAAACATGAAATAAGAAAATAACAACAAGATGAATAACAAGATTGGATTAAAGGAAAGATTAGTTATCACAAACTTACAACTTGAATGGAAATCCTAAGAAGAAAGATGAAAGCTTGATAAAAATCCTCTAACAATGGAGACTTCAAACATAGAGTACTTGGTAAAATTCCTAGGGTAGAAAATTGCTGAAAAACTACTTAACCTAATAGAAGAGTTTTGATCCCCTTAAATAAGAAATATTACAAGATTAGGAAATCAGAAAACAAAACGGAAATCCCCGAAACAGGATCTGGTCGGTCGACCTGCTTTCTCGGTCGGTCGACCGACTCTGCCAATGCGGACTTAATTTCTGCGAATTTGGGCTTCCGTGAAGAACTGGGCCGATTACGTAATTGACATCGGTCGGTCGACCTGTTTCGATGGTCGGTCGACCGATCCGCTTTATCTTCAGTTTCGATTCAGCCCGATGATTACACTTTGAACACACCATCTGAATTATTGCTCCAAAAACCAGCTTCCTAAAGGCAAATAAGGCTTGGTTTTGCTTACTTCCGCGTATTCCTACATACAAAACACAGAAATACCAAAGTAGACAATATGGGAGAAAAAGCAACTAAAAAGTCACGAAAGTGTAAGAAAATACGTGCCAAAAGAGTAAATAAAATGCATAAAATAGGCACGTATCACAGAGTCTTCGTGGTACTGGAGGAAGACCTGCTCTGTCAAAGAGCAAATTCAGGAGGGTTTTGTTGATGGTAGGTGGAGTATAGGAGTAGGGGGTTACACAGTTAAAACGTGCTATGAATGGTTACGAGTTAGGAGAGAGCCAGTGGAGTGGTATAAGGCCATTTGGTGCTCTATGGCACTTCCTAAACAATGTTTTATTGGATGGATGGTTGTTCAGGAAAGGTTGCTGCTGAAAGATAGGTTGTTTGGCTTTAATGTTAGTGCAGATGATTGTTGTTGCATTTGTCAGGGGCAATCAGAAACTCATAGACATCTATTTGTGGAGTGCCAGTTTAGTATGAAGCTGTTGAAGATGATGGGTGAATGGCTCAGTGCTGATATAAGTAATGAGTTAAGCATTCTATCAGTGGCTACTAGAAGATGGGGGAAACAGCGAAAGTTGATCACTACAGCAACAATTTTGGCTAGTTGGTATTTCATTTGGCTGCAGAGAAACAATGCGAGGGTGCAACAGAGAGTAGTGAGGCCAGAAATTATTGCCAAGCAGATTAAAGCGGTCCTGAGAATGAGGTTTAAACAACTTACCCCAAGTAGAATAACCAGAACAGATACTGTTTGGTTAGCAAAAATTGAGTTTTAGTAGGCAAAAAAGAGTGAGCAATGTGTTGAGGCAGTAATCTGTACCCCTGAGATACTCTAAAAGTTGGAGTTGTATATTGTGCTTTGATGAAATGAAATTCTTACATTTTAGCCAAAAAAAGAAAAAAAAAACATTTAAAATCCATAAACCATGTATTTTAACTTCATAATTTACGAAAAATCATATTCATATCATAGGAAATAAATGTGAATACATACTGAAAAATATCAGCCAGAAGCTTATTTTAACTATTTTTCCCAAAAATAAACATTTTTAACCATTAAAAACTAATAAAACCGAAAATAAAAAATACCAATGAACAATATATATGCAAAATATATTCCAAATATCCTACAATACATTTAGAATCAGTAGGTATTCATGCATAAATTATTTCGGCCATATCATATACGAAATGAAATATCAATTTTATTTTTGTTATCCTAATAACTTCGTAAAAAATTAAACGAAAAGCATACAAACAACCGTGTTGCCCTGATACCAATTGGTAGGTTTAATTATCTCATAACCTAAAGATTTTAGTCATACTAAATAAAATATAATTAACATATTAATTACTTTACTAATAGATCTTATGCATGCTTATATAAAAGCGGAAATGGGATTCGTAATACTTACAATCCGACGAAAACAACTATGCAAGGATGATCCTCCTTAGTATTCAACAAGAACACCTCCTCTATGATGCACCAAGAAACCCCTTAATTGAACCGAAACTTGGGTATGCTAGTACAAAATCGGTTTTTCCTTAACACAAATTCTAATCTCTTAATTAGAATTACAATACTAATATTATAACTTATTACTATTAGTATTTTTATTATCTCAATAATAATATTTAGAGGTTTTAGGTAATTTTCTTACTTAGAGAATTTTACCAAGGATTAGGATAATGAATTATGAGAGGAATCACAAGTTTTATTGTGTTTGTCTTGGGGTTTGGAGGGCCAGACATGGGGAGCTACAAAGGGAGACATATTGCCTTACCCATGCTCCTTAGGGTGGCCATATGTAGTGTTTCCAAGACACCCTTTAGTGATTATGTTTTATTGATTAATAAACACCCATAATCATTCCCTTAACCATCCCCAAAACCGGCACCCTCTTATAATATGTAGTCCATTTTACAATTTTCCTTTAATCAATTGTGTAAGTGTGACATCTAAAGTGTCACATAACAATTGTTCTAATTAAAAATGCATATTTATCATATATAAATATCATTTGTAAATTAAATAAATCATATTTATCATGTTGACAAGTAATTCATAATTACAAATATAAAATGGTCATTCATAATATTCGTCAATACGATTTACAACCTTTGTATTAATATACAACCCGATTCATTCTAATCACGATATTATAAAATATCGTTCATTGTTTAACAATTGACACGTTTCAATTATAAACATAAATCTTACAATAAGATTTAACCTCTGATTTCTCGATATACGAGTTTAAGGAATATGATCAACTCGTATCAATATACATTTGATCATTTAATCAATTTAGGGAATTGTCCTATAGGTGTGACCTAAAGGGATCAACTGACCACCACCGTCATACTACAGTAATGTCAAACTCTAGCTAGCCAATCATTACCAATTAATGTTGGTCAGTTGACTAATATAATTTCGTATCAATCCTTGCGCATTCTCGTCATGAGATTTAATTACGTGATTGCACTATTGTTGAGGACACATTTCCCAACACTATCATCTTAGGAAGACCCTTCTTACACACTGCGGGAGCAATCATCGACGTGGGGAGTGGGACCTCGACCTTCAAGGTCGGGAAACACTCCATCATTTTTTGGGCTGTCCTATAGGAAGAAGGACGCTATGACCCCTATTACATGTAATGCTATCACTTCTGAGAAGAAATATGAGGTCATCACCACTTCTCCTACTTTCGAACTTACACCCATTCCTGTTTTTACACCTCCGCCCCAGATTGGGAGCAATATGGAGGATGCTCTTATTTTGCCTATTGCAGGAAAAGGTTTGGGGAACCCCTTAGTCAAGGAGGTCGTTGTGCAGAGAGGAGGACTCGGGATCTTAAGTTACAAAGAAGATGATGATCCAGATATAGTCGATGAAGAGGACAAGAAGAGAAGAGGAGAGGAGAAAAAGTATGGTCCGTTGCATATGCTTTGTGACGGAGTGGAGACGTGTTTGGCAATCCAAGCAAACACTATGGAGACTATGGCATATAGCCGAAAGCCGTGGTCCGAAATTTTCCGCATCTTTCGCGGATGAGTTTTTCAAGTTTTTTTTATGCTTAAGACAATTTTCAGTTTTTGTTAAGAATCTTTAATTTTGTTTGCATTAGTTTTAGAACAATTTTTGCTTTTGTTCCGTAGTTGAGACAATTAGACTTGGTTTCTGGATTTTTGCGCATGTTTTGGGCGCATGTATAATGTTTTACAGGTTTGGGGAAGGTTAACTTGGTTGATACAAGTTAATTCCATGAAGAAAAAGACCACCGTACAGGGATCTCGGTCGACCGACTAGCAACATCAGTCGCTCGAATAAGACCCTGCAAGTCAGAAGCTCCTGTAACTTGTGTTCGGGTCGGTCGACCAGTTAGAAGGGTTGATCGACCGCTTCACCAGTTACAGCCTGTTCGAGACCTCTTTCGGAAGCGTGCAAACACGATAAGGGAGTTCTTTTCCTTATTTTGCCCTTGTGCTTTACTTCTTCTTCTTTTATTCAAACCTTTCATGCATTACCCATCACCCAAAACGTAATTAATCCCCGAAAAAGGTCTTCCTTCGTTTCACTTTTTCAGGCCCTTGGAGTGGCACTGCTGGCCACCGAACCTCCTAGCGTACGCTGGTTTGGGGAGGTTTCCCTTGCGCTTAAAAATCCGGTGAGTTCTTTCCATATTTCCTTGGTTTTTATCTTTTTGCATTTCTCCTTTATATTTATAAAACCTTCACTTAGGCTAATGCACAATGGGGACATTGTGCGGGTTGGTTTGGGGATTGGTTTTGTGTCACATGTATTGTTCCACTGTTTTTGTCACACGTTTACTGCATTTTTGTCTTGCATTGTTCTTTTCTTTATTTTCCTTACATATACAAGAAAAAAAAAAATTCCAAAAACATAAGAAAAATTTAAAAATTTCAAAAAAATGCACGTTTATTTTAGCATTTAGGTCGAGTCGGAACGAGAGTATTTCAATGACGACTTTGCAGTTTTTACATGTTTATTCCTTTGCCTTGCCTTGTTAATATGTTTTAGTATTAGAATCATATGCATATCTACAAGTTTTTGTCAAACTATTTGTATTTCTTGAGACTTGACTTTTACCTTGGCAATCTACTTAACATTATGAGTTTTAGAGCTTTTATCCCTTGTTTTATTCTTAAGCCAGTCATCTAGGATGTGACTAGTACTCCCCTTGGAACATGTTACATCAATATGCATAAGCATGGACATGAATTGTTATATACCTGTTTACTATCTTGTTTGTGAGTCTTGATACGTGCATTTGAGGCCCATTTTCTCTTATTTACCCATAAGCCCTACATAGTTAAAACTGCATTTTTATCCCCCAAAACTACATCGTATACTTAGCCTACCCGTCCAAGCTTGGTCATTGGAATATTTTTTGAGGCATTTTGGTTTGTATGACACCTTGAGCAAAAAGAGAAAGGAAATAAAGAAAGAAAGAAAAAGAAAAGAAAAGAAAAATTCACAAAAGAAAGAAAGAAAAAATCAAAAGAAACCTGCAAGTCAGTCGACAGACCGTCCTTCATGGTCGGTTGACCAACTGACAGGTACAGGAAGTACAAACTCGTACAGAAATTCCCTTTCTTATACATCTTTTTACTCCCATACTTCATTCAAAATATTTGGGAGGCTTTTCTTAAAAATATTTTGAGATTGTTGCTACAAGATATCACTTTATTGATGTTGTAAGTCGTGAAACATGTTGTTGGAACTCGGTTTTACTAGCTTGGCTACTAACCCCAATTACCCAAAAGCATCGTAACCTCTTTTACCTTTCACCTCACATATCCTTCATTACCTCATTGCATGTGTTCAAGATCGCTTAATGAGTATGTTTATGCATGGTTCCATGGGTCGAAGTTAGGTGAGTGTCTTTACAATATACTTCTTTCTATCTTTTACATACACTCATCCTTTGCTTATTGTGTGATTTGAGCGACCCGCGAGAGTCCATGGTATAAAGTCTCTATAGTCAATAGTTTTACAAGTTTGACAACCCCATAACTCGTTTGCATGATTTGAATACTTTCTCATTTTTTTACTTGGCATTGGTTTAGGCTTACATGTAAATTTCGCTCTGAGATTGAAATCGTTCCATTAGTTTAAGATCGAGTCTAATTCTTGCTTGGGGGCAAGCAAGGTTTGGTTTGGGGAATTTGATGCGTGTCTATTTTATGATGTTTTACATCTATTTTAACACGCATTTTAGCGCTCATTTACGGTGTTTTAGCCTTTATTTCCCAACAATTGTCTACTTTCGTATTTTTATGCTCTTTTGCAGAATTATGCGGAAAAGAGGCGATTTTATACCAAATTGCTACCCTCGGGATTTTTACATAACCAAGGAACGAGGAAGAAACAACCCAGAACTGTAACACCCCGTATTTTATTTCATTTATTATTAATTATTTTGAGAATGATGTTAGCTTTTCGAACATTGATATTCGATAGTTAAATTATCAAGTAAGTATTGTTATATTTTATACGATGTTAGTAATGGTCGAGTATGCGAATTAGGAGGATACCGTGTTTAAGTATGAGGCGAGATTTGGGCCTCGAGTTTTGTGTCAAGGCTGGAAAAGCCCAGCTTGATAACACACACACAAACCCACGCTCACCCAAACTCACGCTCACCCAAACTCAACAAAATCTATCTGCCACCCCCTCATAAACCCCTCTTGTAACCCTAACCCTAACGCTACAACGCCTCTCTCACACTCACAAACAAACTTCCGTCACCTCTGGGTACAAGGAGGAGGGATTTCTTGGTGGTTTAGGGTTGATCTAAGTGGTTCGTTTTGCATCTGAAAACGGGTACACACAGCCTTTCTCTGTTTTTCCAGTTTTCTGTTCAACTTCAATTCGTAATTTTCATTCTCAGAACAGGCTGTTGAACGTATGGTTTGGGGTAGGGTTTCGAGGCACTGCTTGTTGTCAATTGTTGCGAGTGTTGTAGTTTTTGGTAAGGTGGTTGTCAGGGTGAGCGTATGGTGGTTGTCATTGTGGGTCTTGGTGGTGTGTGGGTTTTAAGGTGGAGTTCGTTTGGGTTGTGGTGGAACAAAGTAACAGAAGTTGCGGGAATAGGGGTTGGTGGTCAGGGTTTTGGGGAAGCTGTTTGTGGAGGAGAATGGCGTCGAAGGTTGGGGTTTGGCTCCAGGGGGCAGTGGGTACTGTAGGGTGTTTAGGGGGGGGGGGGAGGTCGGTGGTGGTGAGAGCAGCGTAGGCAGGTGGCTAAGGGACTGGTTGCAGGGGGTGTGTCACGTGTTAATACAGGAATATGGGATTTGCCGTGGTGACCAATGGGTGTTGCGTCTCGTTTGAGGGCTGGTTGGGACATGAGTGGTGTCGTGGTCAGAGGCGGTAGTTACACCGTGGGTCAGGGGTCCCAGCCACGTTGGCGCGGTGGTGGTGCAGGCTGTAGAAGGGGGGTCGAAGGGGGCTGCGAAGTGGGTGGTGCGAGGGCTGTACGGGCTGTTTTGGTTTGCTTGCTTTGTTGTTACGTATTTACTTTGATAAGGTTCATTGTTATTACTTTTATCCTTGTTACTTTGTATTATTATTATCATTATTATTATTATTATTACTATTGTTAGTATTTTACCATTAGTTATATTTTATTAGTTGTTGCGTTTTAGTGTCGTAAATAGTAAGATAACATTGTTAACATTATTACTATTTGTATGATTAGTATTTTTGGGTGATTATTATTATTACCTAATTTGCTAATGTTTGATATGTTGATTTTAATGTTGATAATAATGTTTGGGATATATGTATGTATATCATTTTGTTAATTTATTAATAAATGATTAGTTGGTGGTACTTTATAATTAGTAAGTTCTATTTGGTAAGCGATAATTGCTATGTATATTTATATAATGAGTTGTGGGGAATCATATATGAGAACATGATCGAATAATTGAGTAGTAGTGTGGTTGTATGAATAGAATTTGATATTAAGTACTACTTTTAGGAACCGAGTTCGAGTTGGAACATTTCTAGCAGCTGTTCGGTTGGCATTCTGCAATTTGAGGTAGGGGAGATACGGTGCATATAATAACGATTACTCTGTTGTTATTTGATGATAACCATGATTATTTATATGAATGTTTGATTGGTATATTGTGATATTTGATTATATATTCTGCGATACGATATGTGGTGATGAGAAATGGGTCTTGTGATCGGTGCGGAGTTAATGGCCTTGGGAGCGGTGCGGAGTTATTGGCGTTGTGATCGGTGCGGAGTTAATTGGCGTTGTGATCAGTGCGGAGTTAATGGGCGTTGTGATCGGTGCGGAGTTAATGGGCCTTGTGATCGGTGCGGAGTAATTGGGCCTTGTGATTCGGAGTGGAGATGATTGAATTTCTATTTATTATAATGTTTGCTTGTGTAGCTTTCTTCTACTCAACCTCGTGGTTGACCCTGTGTATTCGTGTGACACCTACAATGATCCGGAATGGGGAGTAGATTCTACAGGAAAGAGACAGTTGAGCTAGGAGCTGGGACGGGAATGAGAGATGCGGACTTGGGACCGACTTAGATCTACATCACATATAGAGTAGCCGTCAGTTGTACTTTTATTCTTACATGTAGTCTCTGTAACATCAAAGTTTAAATTCTATCGGTTTTATATAAAGTACTTTGTATTGTTTTACTTTGTTATTCACTACCTCGGACTTCCGAGATGGTAACAACTCTATTTATTCGAGAATGTCTTGCTAAAGGCTCTTGAATAATTGGGGGTGTTACAAAGTGGTATCAGAGCGAACGATCCTCAGGCCTAAACCAACTGAATAATAATGAACGTAGGAGGAGTCTAATAAAATGAACCCCGAGATGAAACTGATAGGAGCCCCAGAATGGAACGGGATGAGTTAGGGGCCCCCTCACACCAAACCTGGGCCCTTTTGGTTCTGTCTCGGGAACCCAATGGGAGTAACTGAAGAGTGGGGTAGAACATATATATGTATATATCTAGCGACCTAGTTATTTTGTAGTAACGTTCTTGCAGGTGAATAATGAGGTAAGTAATATGTGAGTTACCATTAATGTCGTGTGTTAGAGGGATATGTGAGATATGAAATGTGGATCGAGTCGGATGATTTAATTGATATCCCAAGAGGATGGATGTGTATTTGTTGAGCAATAGTTAAGTGTGGTGTGACCATATGATTTCGGTATTTTGAAATGTTCATATGATTATCTGGTATTTAAATGACTATCGTTAGTATATGACTCTGATGTTTAACTCCTTGTAAGGATGAGTAATTCAGTTGATCTTATAATTATACGTTATAGTAATCCATGTCTAGTGATATGCGGAATGTGTTTCCATAAGCCATGAATGTATATAGATATGTGTTGCATATATCGTACTTAAGATTTTATGCCTACTATACGCATTTAAAGTTGATGTGAAGTTCGTAATCACTATGGGACTTCATAGTAGCTTCTAGTTTATATTTCCGTACCTGGATAAGTTATGATTATGCGTTAGTAGAAACTAATTACTTTAGATACACATGTATAACAATCAAGTTATTTAGTTGATCCTACTTTCAGTTTTGAAATCTTTACCGGGATCCAGATATAGAGTATCGTTGTAATGATAAATGAATGTTAATATTGTACAAAGTGATGTCTATGCTCCAAATTATATTTCAACGTGTTTCAGAAGAAGAATGGTTGAGTTTCGAGGTAGCAATGTGAAGTTGTAAAAGAACCAAATTGTTTAATAAGTTTCCTGGATGTCACCTTGTTTGTACGGGATGCCATCTTAAATGTGTTCCATATTTGAGTACGAAAATTTTATGTATGACAACCTCCTGAGTTGGTGTTACAATGTTGTTGGTTCATGTTAATAGGAGTTATATTTTGACTGAAATAAATCTTTTAGTTGACCGTGATCAGATTGTTACTGCACAGTTCCGTTTTGACCAATCTTGTAATACCTCGCATTTTGGTTACGACTTTGTGTTACTCGTGTATAGAAGGTGTGTATCGTGGGTAAAACGATAGTTTCTTTTTATATAAATCGTTCGTTTAATAAGCTTGCTCGTACTCGTTTTATACGAGGTGTTTTGGTCTTAGGTGGGAACGAAATGGGAACTTAGCCACCTTAGGGTAATTAGTGTAGTGTGTGGTTGTTGGGGTTCGAACCTAGGACCTATGACAGCACGGCCATGGGCCTCGATATGCGTGCAAAGTTCAGCCCACAAATAGGAACTAGGTAAACTCAGTTACCTAGTTTTCCTGCCGCCTTATTTAGGCCTTGTCTACCCTAACCCTACACACACAATTCCAGATCTTAAAACACAAAACCCTAGCCGCTACTTCAGAGAGAAGAAAGAGTCTGTCCGCGGTGGTTGTATGGTGGTGCACGGTGGTTCGTTTTGGACCGAGATCTGGTATGTCACACATGTTGAAAATACCTGTTGGGTTTATATCACTTTCGTCACGCTATTTGTGTATATAGTTCAACTAATCCTTGTTGTTTTTGGTTTAAGTTTGTAATGAGTCGTGTAAGGAACATATGTAACACGCTAGCTTGGTGTCGTTGGTCTGTAGTGGGCGTCGAATTGGGTGTAAAAAGGGGTTGCAGAGATGAATGTGTTCGTTTTATATTATGGGTTTCTGGGTTGCGGTTGTTTTTGCAGCTTTTGTGTTGTATTTCGTTTGGTTGCGTGTCAGTGTTATCGTGTCTAGTTGGTACAGTCGTATTGGTTGTAGTCAGGGTAGTAGTGGGGTGGTTGTCACGGCGGGTATGGGTGGCCTAGTCGGTGTCGAATATGGTGGTTAGTTCGTGGTTCCGTTTGGGTTTCTTTTATGTTTATGAGTCTGGTTGTTTGGGGGTGGCACCACCGCTGAATCGGGGGAGGTCGATGCGGTGGTACCACCACGGTTAAGGAGTCTGGTATCAGGAGGGTGGTTGGGTAGCAGTCACGGTGTTGTTAAGGGGCGTACAGGGTTGTCGAGTGGAGTCTATTTCAGGGGGTTTTGGAACGATAAACGCAGGTCAGGCCTGAGTTAGGGGCCTGGTCTGACTCGCCGACGGACGGCGACGGGGTTCATGGTGTCGTAGGGGTGGAGTGCAACCAGTGGTGTCGGGATGTGGTGGTGGTTGGTGTTCGAAGGGGCTGTGGATGGTGGTGCGAAGGGCTGAAGTCACGGGTCTTATTTTCGGGTGTTAGGGCTGTTGCGATATTTTTATTGCTTTTATTATTTTTTTATTATATTTATTATTATTACTACTTATTATTATTATTATTATTATTATTATTATTGTTAATATAATTGTTATTTATGGTGTAATATTTTATTAATAGTCAAGATATTATATGATCTTGGGAGTTATTATGGGAAGTTTTAATATGGGTCTTAATGAATATTTTGAACAATTTGAATTTCAAAACCAAAGTATCTATTTTTAGAAGTTACTATATTTAGAAAGTTGCTATAAATAGAATGTGTACACGTATTACGAGAATTAGGGAGTTTATTAATTAAATAATACATATTTAGGTGGAAGTTTTCGCGTGGAGCACTTTTAGGAGCAGTTGCTCAGTTACCGTTTTTTTCTGCAGTTTCGAGGTAGGGGAATACTGGTATATAATGCTTGTAATCTGTTCTTACTTGATATTAAGCATCTTGTTACATATTATCATGTGATCATTATATTGTGCAATTTATATCTTACTGTGATACACAACGAGGCGATGAGATAATGGGTCTTGTGATTGGTGCGGAGATAATGGGTCTTGTGATTGGTGCGGAGATAATGGGTCTTGTGATGGGTGTGGAGATAATGGGTCTTATGATCGGTGCGGAGTTAATGGGTCTTGTGATTCGGAGTGGAGATGAACGACTTTCTATTTAAAGTAATGTGGTTGTTTACAGTTTTTCTCTACTCAACCTCATGGTTGACCCTGTGTATTCGTGATTGTAACAACCCGACCCACTATTGTCGTAACACAAACCCAATAAGATGGGTGCACACTTTTGGGCCCATTATTTGTCCTCACTTAAGCCCAAAAGCACAAGGCCTTGTTACTAATTGGTGGGTGGAAGTTATTATAAATATATCACAAGACTCACATTCTATCGATGTGGGACAACTTTCCTCTCACACTCTTTGGGGTGTTACAAACTCCCCCACTTAAAGAACACAACGTCCTCGTTGTGCCTCAAACTTGACCACAACCAGGGCCAGAATCCTTCCCCGCTAGGTGTGTGACCCAGGTACTCCCGACCACAGGCTCACCACACGGTCGCATGGTCGCTCTGATACCATTTGTAACAACCCGACCCACCATTGTCGTAACACAAACCCAATAAGATGGGTGCACACTTTTGGGCCCATTATTTGTCCTCACTTAAGCCCAAAAGCACAAGGCCTTGTTACTAATTGGTGGGTGGAAGTTATTATAAATATATCACAAGACTCACATTCTATCGATGTGGGACAACTTTCCTCTCACACTCTTTGGGGTGTTACAGTGATCACCTGTGATGAACCAATTTATTGGGGAGCAGATTGACAGGTATTGAGACCATGGGAGCTAAGGGAAGGGAGAAGCATGGACCCGGACCTGCCTAGAGTCTAGATCACATAATAGTTGTTTTCGAGTTGTACTTGGATTTCATCAAGACAGTTTTTATATTTCAGTTGTATAAACTTGTTCTTTGAGTTAACTTTATCAATTTAAAGTATTGTTTATCTTTCCTTTGTATCTACTGCCTCGGGAAACCGAGATGGTAACATCCTTATTTATCTAGGGAGTCCTAGTACAGGCCCTTAAATAAATGGGGGTGTTACAAAGTGGTATCAGAGCGAACGATCCTCAGGCCTAACCTAATGAACCCAATGAATGTAGCAGAGTCTAAATAAAATGAACCCCGGGATAGGACTGTTAGGAGCACACTAAAGGAAAAGTATGAGTTTGGGGCCCCCTCACACCGAACCATTGGCCCTCTTAGTTTTACCCGGGAACCCAGAGTGCATATACGAGAGAAAAAGGGTAGATTAGGAGGTGGTGGAAGTAATAGCATACTATGATAAGTATGTTATGAGAACTCTTAGCATATTTAACTGTTTAAAATGAGCCGGGAGGGGCATGTGCATGAAGGAATTTTAACTGTTTGAATAAGGAGGTGTATATTAATATGAATATGTGAAGTGATTTGAAGCATGTCAGTTATTCTTCTTCCATCATGTCTAGTGATATGCGGTTATGTGATCCCGAGCCATGTTACAGTTATATGTTATTCAATCTGACAGTTAATGATAGACTTTATTTTTTAGGGGTTTTAGCCCTAACCCAAATGGGTGCCCACATGCGTCGGGACTCATTTCTTTTCTTGTGTTATAGTATGCCTCCGCGAAGAGATAATGCCGTTAACATCACACAAGAAGAATTGGACCGTTTGATAGCTGAAAATGAGGCCCTAAAGGCCAAACGTATGGACTCCGCGAAAATGAGCGCAATCATCGCGAGGCATCACCCTACCCAATTCACTGGGGAGGGGGAACCTCATCTGCTGGGAGCTTGGTGCCGGGAATTCAGTAACCTATTCGAGTTGGTGAATTGCCCTGAAGAATTGAGGGTTGACCAAGCAGCCCACTATCTGAGAGGTATGGCTGGAGAGTGGTGGACCGGGGACAAGGGAGAGATCCAAGAGGCAGCTCGAGAGGATGGGACCGAGTTTGTTGCTTGGATCGCATTCAAAAAGATCTTGTATGAGGTGTTTCTACCAGAATTCCAGAAAAGCAAGCTAAAGGAGGAGTTTGATACATTCAAGATGTCGGAGGACATGACAGTGGAGGCTTACTACAGAAAATTTATCCAGTTGGTGAGCTATGTGGGAGACATGGGGTTTGACGAGGCCATGGTGTCAATGAAATTTGAAAGGGGGTTATCAATCGCCATAAAAAAGAGACTGATTGCAGCTCCGCCCACCACAGTCCGTGACATCTACTTAAGGACTGGGGGCGGCGGAGAGGCTTTCAGAGATGATCAAAGAGGACAAGAAGTCCAAGACTGAAAAGAGGAAGGCTGAAGCGGTAACTGAGAGTTCAGGGTCGAAACAGCAAAGCGCTAACAAGTTTAGTGGATATTTCAGTAACAGTGCCTCAAGAGGTGTGAGGAACCAAAGTGGGGGCAACTTCAGGAATGGGGGTTCTGGCAATGGTTCAGTGGGAATAGTCTGTTTCGGCTGTGGAAAGACGGGGCACAAGCATGCAGTATGGGGGTTATCGCACGCCTACATCCGGATATCAGGGATCCCGCACTCAGTCCTATGGTAGCAGTGGCTATCGCACACCCACGACCAACTATGGTGGGGGTGCGAAGTCTGGAGGGAGCAGCAATTTTCAGAGGGCCTTCAACAACTATCAGAACCGCTCACACCAGAACCAAAGCTATGGTAATGGAGGCAATCAGTGGACAGGAGCAGAGGGGAACCAGCAGGCTGGGACATCTAGTGCCAGTCAGAGTGGGGTCAAATCCAGTGGCAAGCTCTTTGCCATGGGAAAGCAGGCAGCTCAGGAGGATGCTCATGTGGTAACCGGTACTTTTCTTGTAAACTCTAGACCTACTTTCGTACTTTTCGATTCCGGTGCCACCCATTCGTTTGTGTCTAGAGATCATGTTAAGGCTTTGGGACATGAGAGATTCGACTGGGTCACGGATTCAGTGACCATACCTTCAGGCGAGTCGATAGTTTGTAATAGAGTATACGGTAGTGTACCCATCAAAATCAGGGAAGCAACTTTCTTTGGTGACCTCATAGAATTTCCTTTGGGGGTTTTGAGGTGATCCTAGGGATGGACTGGCTGGGGAAGTATAGAGCTTTTATCGACTGTCATCAAAAGAAGATTTCTTTGAGGGGACCTAAAGGAGTGAGGGTGTCTTACAAGGGATACCGAGTCAAGCCAAAAATCAAATTCATATCCGTCAATACCCTTAAGTCTAGCTTGCGAAAAGGAGAGAGCCTAATCTTGTGCCAAATGTGGGATTGTGAGGCTGAGACCCCCAAGACTAGTGAAATACCTGTGGTACGGGAGTTTGAGGGAGTATTCCGAGACGACGTTCCAGGATTACCGCCGAGGAGGGAAGTGGAATTTTCCATTGACCTAAAACCAGGAGCGGGACCAATATCTAAATCACCGTACCGTATGGGACCGAAGGAGATGGAGGAGTTGAAGAAGCAATTGGATGAACTAGCTGAGAAAGGGTTCATTCAACCCAGTGTGTCGCCCTGGGGAGCACCCATTTTGTTTGTGAAGAAGAGGGATGGGAGTTTGAGACTTTGTGTTGACTACCGGGAGCTGAACAATGTGACCATTAAGAACCGTTATCCTTTGCCGAGAATTGACGACTTGTTCGATCAGTTAAGTGGAGCTGGGGTTTTTTCCAAGATTGATTTGAGATCCGGGTATCATCAGTTGAGAATAAAGGATGAAGATATTCCAAAGACCGCTTTCCGAACGAGGTATGGCCACTATGAATTTGTGGTTATGCCATTTGGATTGACTAATGCTCCAACTGTGTTCATGGACTTGATGAATCGAGTCTTCAGCCCATATCTGGACAAGTTTGTAGTGGTATTCATAAATGATATCCTGTTATACTCCAAGAATGCAGAAGAGCACGAGGACCATTTGAGGAAAGTACTTCAGACCCTGGAAGAACACGAACTCAATGCTAAGTTGAGTAAGTGTGAGTTCTGGTTGGAGAGAGTGGCATTTCTGGGTCATGTAATTTCAAAGGAGGGGGTGTCAGTTGATCCTAGTAAAATCGAGGCGGTGACTAGGTGGCAGAGTCCGAAGAATGTGAGTGAGATCCGAAGCTTCCTGCGATTGGCTGGATATTATCGGAGATTTGTCAAAGATTTTTCAAAGATAGCGAAGCCGTTGACGTCGTTAATGAGGAAAGAGAACCGTTTCGTCTGGGATGAGAGTTGTGAGAAGGCATTCCTAACCCTTAAGGAACACCTGACAACAGCTCCTATCCTTGCTTTGCCAGTGGGGAGTGATAACTTCGAAGTTTATACTGACGCTTCGAAGCTTGGGTTGGGTTGTGTGCTAATGCAGAATGGGAGGGTGATAGTGTATGCTTCTCGCCAGTTGAAGACCTACGAAGAAAATTATCCGACTCATGATTTGGAATTGGGAGCTGTGGTCTTTGCACTTAAATTGTGGCGCCATTACCTTTACGGAGCCACTTTTAAGGTGTTTTCTGATCATAAGAGCCTGAAGTATATCTACACCCAGAGAGAGTTGAACATGAGGCAGAGGAGGTGGATAGAGTTAATCGGAGACTATGATATGCAGATCGTCTACCACGAGGGCAAGGCAACTGTGGTGGCTGATGCCCTAAGTAGGAAATCTGTTCATGCCTTGAGTTGTGCCAGGTCGAGAGTGAGGTTTCATGGTGAACTAAGGGAGATGGGAATCTTCATGATCCGGAAAGGGGATGCTCTTGGTGACTTGACAGTGGAGCCTGAGTTGTATGGTGAGATTCAGGAGTTGCATAAGATGGTGAAGAATGAGGGTGGAGAGAATGCTTCCAAGTTCAGTATTCATACCGACGGTAGTTTGAGGTTCAGTGGGCGATGGTGTGTTCCGGATGTAGAGGAGCTAAAGAAGAAGATCCTGACTGAAGCTCATGCTACTCCATATTCCGTTCATCCATGGGGTGATAAGCTGTATAAAGATCTTAAGAAGACATTCTAGTGGCTTAACATGAAGAAGGAAGTCGCGGAGTTTGTTTCCAGGTGTTTGACATGTCAGCGAGTGAAAGGGGAGCATAAGAGACCTCAAGGGAAAGTTCAACCTTTGGATGTGCCAGAATGGAAGTGGGAGAACATTTCAATGGATTTTATCGTGGGGTTGCCTCGGACTCAGAGGGACAACAAGATGATTTGGGTGATTGTGGATTGTTTGACTAAGTCTGCTCACTTAATTCCGATGAAAGATACCTGGAGTAAAGCTGAGTTGGTTAAGTCATATGTGCAGAATGTGGTCAAATTGCATGGTGTACCCAAGGACATTGTTTCCGATCGAGATTCGAGGTTCATCTCTAGATTTTGGCAGGAGTTACAGGCAGCTTTGGGTACCCAATTGAAGATGAGTACTGTTTTTCATCCAGCTACTGATGGTCAGACTGAGAGAACGATTCAGACCCTTGAGGATATGTTGAGAAATGCGTTCTTGAGTTCGGAGGATCTTGGGAGGATCGACTGGGGTTGATCGAGTTTTCTTATAATAACAGCTACCATGCCAGCATAGGGATGGCCCCTTTCGAGGCTCTATACGGAAGGAAGTGTCGGAGCCCTGGGTGTTGGGATGATCGAGCTGATGTTGTGACATTAGGGCCCGATATGATCCAGGAGATGGTGGAGCAGCTTCAGATTATTCGACAGCGGATGAGGGCCGCTCAGGATAGACAGAAGAGCTATGCCGACCTGAAGAGGAGTGATATTTCATTCGAGGCCGGAGAGAAAGTACTACTGAAAGTCTCTCCAATGAAGGGTGTGATGAGGTTCGGCAAGCGTGGCAAGTTGAGTCAGAAATTTATTGGACCGTTTGAGATTTTGGACAGAGTTGGGGAGGTGGCATACCGATTAGCTTTACCTCCAGCTCTATCCAAGGTCCACAACGTGTTCCATGTGTCTCAGTTGAGGAAATATGTGAGTGATCCATCACATGTGCTTCAGCACGAGGTGATCGAGGTCGATGAACAGTTGGCATATGTCGAGACTCCGAAAGAAATTCTGGACATGAAGGTACGAAAGACTCGCAATGGGGAGACGTCTTTGGTGAAAGTCTTGTGGACAAATCATAATCAGGAAGAGGCTACGTGGGAGCCTGAGGCATCTATGAGGGAGCGTTACCCACATTTGTTTGATTGAGGTAAGTTACGCGGACGTAACTTTTCTTTAAGGGGGGTGGAATGTAACATTCTGTGATTTAAGTAAGTTTTGTGATATTGTTTTTGTGATGTTTTGTGTTCCAAGTTCGTTTGAGTTGATTGTTTTGTCACCTAAGTATGGTAGAACTTCAGGACGAAGTTCTTTTTAAGGGGGAAAGACTGTAATACCTCGCATTTTGGTTACGACTTTGTGTTACTCGTGTATAGAAGGTGTGTATCGTGGGTAAAACGATAGTTTCTTTTTATATAAATCGTTCGTTTAATAAGCTTGCTCGTACTCGTTTTATACGAGGTGTTTTGGTCTTAGGTGGGACTCGAAATGGAAACTTAGCCACCTTAGGGTAATTAGTGTAGTGTGTGGTTGTTGGGGTTCGAACCTAGGACCTATGACAGCACGGCCATGGGCCTCGATATGCGTGCAAAGTTCAGCCCACAAATAGGAACTAGGTAAACTCAGTTACCTAGTTTTCCTTCCGCCTTATTTAGGCCTTGTCTACCCTAACCCTACACACACAGTTCCAGATCTTAAAACACAAAACCCTAGCCGCTACTTCAGAGAGAAGAAAGAGTCTGTCCGCGGTGGTTGTAAGGTGGTGCACGGTGGTTCGTTTTGGACCGAGATCTGGTATGTCACACATGTTGAAAATACCTGTTGGGTTTATATCACTTTCGTCACGCTATTTGTGTATATAGTTCGACTAATCCTTGTTGTTTTTGGTTTAAGTTTGTAATGAGTCGTGTAAGGAACATATGTAACACGCTAGCTTGGTGTCGTTAGTCTGTAGTGGGCGTCGAATTGGGTGTAAAAAGGGGTTGCAGAGATGAATGTGTTCGTTTTATATTATGGGTTTCTGGGTTGCGGTTGTTTTTGCAGCTTTTGTGTTGTATTTCGTTTCGTTGCGTGTTAGTGTTATCGTGTCTAGTTGGTACAGTCATATTGGTGGTAGTCAGGGTAATAGTGGGGTGGGTGTCACGGCGGGTATGGGTGGCCTAGTCGGTGTCGAATAGGGTGGTTAGTTCGTGGTTCCGTCTGGGTTTCTTTTATGTTTATGAGTCTGGTTGTTTGGGGGTGGCACCACCGCTGACTCAGGGGTGGTCGATGCGGTGGTACCACCACGGTTAAGGAGTCTGGTGTCAGGAGGGTGGTTGGGTAGCAGTCACGGTGTTGTTAAGGGGCGTACAGGGTTGTCGAGTGGAGTATGTTTCAGGGGGTTTTGGAACGATAAACGCAGGTCAGGCCTGAGTTAGGGGCCTGGTCTGACTCGCCGACGAACGGCGACGGGGTTCATGGTGTCGTAGGGGTGGAGTGCAACCAGTGGTGTCGGGATGTGGTGGTGGTTGGTGTTCGAAGGGGCTGTGGATGGTGGTGCGAAGGGCTGAAGTCACGGGTCTTATTTTCGGGTGTTAGGGCTGTTGCGATATTTTTATTGCTTTTATTATTTTGTTATTATATTTATTTTTATTACTACTTATTATTATTATTATTATTTTTAATATAATTGTTATTTATGGTGTAATATTTTATTAATAGTAAAGATATTATATGATCTTGGGAGTTATTATGGGAAGTTTTAATATGGGTCTTAATGAATATTTTGAATAATTTGAATTTCAAAACCAAAGTATCTATTTTTAGAAGTTACTATATTTAGAAAGTTGCTATTTTGGGTAACCTCGGTTGTTGGGAAGCTTTCTAAATATAGGAAGTTTCTATAAATAGAATGTGTACACGTATTACGAGAATTAGGGAGTTTATTAATTAAATAATACATATTTAGGTGGAAGTTTTCGCGTGGAGCACTTTTAGGAGCAGTTGCTCAGTTACCATTTTCTTCTGCAGTTTCGAGGTAGGGGAATACTGGTATATAATGCTGTGTAATCTGTTCTTACTTGATATTAAGCATCTTGTTACATATTATCATGTGATCATTATATTGTGCAATTTATATCTTACTGTGATACACAACGAGGCGATGAGATAATGGGTCTTGTGATTGGTGCGGAGATAATGGGTGTTGTGATTGGTGCGGAGATAATGGGTCTTGTGATTGGTGTGGAGATAATGGGTCTTGTGATCGGTGCGGAGTTAATGGGTCTTGTGATTCAGAGTGGAGATGATCGACTTTCTATTTATAGTAATGTGGTTGTTTACAGTTTTTCTCTACTCAATCTCATGGTTGACCCTGTGTATTCGTGATCACCTGTGATGAACCAATTTATTGGGGAGCAGATTGACAGGTATTGAGACCATGGGAGCTAAGGGAAGGGAGAAGTATGGACCCGGACCTGCCTAGAGTCTAGATCACATAATAGTTGTTTTCGAGTTGTACTTGGATTTCATCAAGACAGTTTTTATATTTCAGTTGTATAAACTTGTTCTTTGAGTTAACTTTATCAATTTAAAGTACTGTTTATCTTTCCTTTGTATCTACTACCTCGGGAAACCGAGATGGTAACATCCTTATTTATCTAGGGAGTCCTAGTACAGGCCCTTAAATAAATGGGGGTGTTACACATCTTTTCGTAAAAGAAATCATTTAAGACTTGGTTATTGTTTATGCATAATTGCACCTCTACTGTTCAGAATATGCGTTTACGTTTTCAAGATGATAGGCCATGTAAAATCTTAATGAGTCGTTATTTAGTTGTGATTCTTGCAAAAGTTGCCTAATTTTATGTTCTATTGCTGTAAAATTCTTGTTCAGACCGATTGAGTTATGAAAATGGTATTAAATAATTTCCTTGAGATATGCATTTGACTCTCTTCCTATGATTAGCTAGCCCTTTATATATTTTTTTTTCTAAAAACTATGATCGCTCACACGTTAGCTAAGCTGTTATTTAATTATGATTTGGTAAGTTGCTGCGTAATGTTTAATTGATGAAATCGTGAGATATAAAAGTTTCATATAAAAGTTTAATCAAATGTGGTTTATGTGATGTGACCACGCGATATCCTGATATGGCATTCGTAACATGAATAATAGGCGTATGGTATGAGTATGAACCCTCACTATATGATAGCGTGACCTTGTTTATTTCGTTAAGTTTAATATAGAATTGTTTCAATTATATGTCAAAATTTTACGACCTCAAAATAATTATGTGTTACTCGTATGTGATGTCAAAAGCTTGTTTATCTGAGAGGAGTCTTGCCAGGTGACAGAATGAAATTTAACTGGTCAGTTTATCAGCATGATAGAGTAATCTAATAGTTATACGTAATTGTGAGTATTTGTTTAATGTGAATCTGGTTGATGTTCTTTCGGATGTTGATGGTTTATCACTGTCTAGTTTCCTGTGATTATAATCCGTATAACTTTTCCAAGTATATTGTTATACCATACAGTGAATTGCATATTGTTATATTTAGAATCTAATCACGATGTGTAAGTTATTCATTGTTGACATACGATTTATGGAAGTATTAGCCTTGTGATTGTTTACTTATATCGTTAAAATTTTCATGATTCATGAGTGAGAAGATCAATGACTTAATAAAGAAGAGTCATAATACATCCGTGTAGCCTTGTTTGAAGCTGTAACTTGTGAGATTGTCCTTGACACGTATTTATTTTGTCACAAACAACCCTTTCAATGTTTCAAACATTTCAAAATATTTTCAAAATGATAAACCAGGTTTAAGCTTGATGTTTGATAATTATGGTGATTGGTTGCAAAATGACAATCTTGTAGCTATGTGTAGATGAAATCCTGCTTGAATGTTTAATAGCTGCGCATTGTATAAAACCCTTATTGTGCAACTCATATATAATAATAGCCTCATGATAAAGGATGTAATATGAGTGGGTGGGAAATGTACCTAAGTGATTTTGTTAACTAAATGTACCTAAATATGTCAATGTCCCATGTTTAATTACGTTAATTAATTTTGCGCTATGTCTTTTCCTAAATATGATTTGCTTCTATAATATGATTCTGAGCATGAAACATTTTAAATTGTCAGGTATGAACTATAAGCTTCTTTATTGTTTACATTGTTGTTAATATATTAAATTTGTGATAAATTTCAAGGGTATGCAAGTGTTACCTATTCCAATTCTGTTTTACTGCGTAACACGATTCTACCGATCGTAATACCTTATTATTGTTCGAGGTTATACGTTACATGGTAATTGATATGACTCTCTTACGAGTGCTTATTTGAGTTGAATATTAACAATTATTATTCTGTTTTTGATAGTTAATAATTTCTATTGATAAGATAATCCTTTTGTTTGTGAGTCAGGTTGCGTTGTGAAAACGGTAAACTTTTGGTAATTGATTAGTTGTTTATGCATACGGGTTTTGTATTAGGTTGGTTTGGTGTAGCGTCCCGATTCTTATCTTATGAGCTGTGGAATGATAAGTATACATACCAATATGTCAATGAACTTGGAAGGTAAGTACTGAGGAGATTGAGTTGCTCGTGAGTCTAGAACAAGACCATGAATGATGTTGTGTTGAGATTACAGTTCAGTGTCTTATCGGGTTGTCCCATTCTTTGACCTTGACTCGTGGTGAGTAGCTTAGAGTTTTACTCTCTAAGTGTTGAGCAGTTCCTTTCATGGGACATTTAACAATATTGAGATTGAAATCGAGATGGGAATTGGTTACTGGTATTGAGATATGAATTATTTGGCCGTTGTGCCATGATGTGTTTACGATCCAGTGTGACTTTGGTTATTGAGTTATATCTTGAGTTTGAAATCGATATTGGGATGGAAGTATTGATTTGCGGTTTTATTCCGTCAGTTCACTCACCCCTTGTCTTTGGTCTTAGATGCGACGATGAGAATAGGATACTTGGTTGCGTAGGGTAACATTTTATGGGATAGAGTAATGAGCTGGAAATTTTATAATAGGGTTACGGGGACGTAACCATGTTTTAAGGAGGATAGGATTGTAAAATCTTTTTGTTTTATGATATGGCTGGTATTTAAGACATGCTAATTGGTGTGTCGTGCTTGTTTCAATATACCTAATAACTTGATTACTTATGTTATGCATTTTCTGTGTTTCGTGAAGTATCCTTTAATTTAGTATACGTTAAACTTTGGGAACAAAGTTTTTCTTTTAACGAGGGTAGAATGTAAAATTTCGTGTTTTATTTCATGCTTAAAGTATTTTGATCAGTTTCGATGTGATGGGATGTCACGCTTTGAATTCGTTATGTTCCTAGTGAACAGTTTGTTGACTGCGGGATGTGAACTTCGGAACGAAGTTCATTTTAAGGGGGGAAGATTGTAATACCCCGTATTTTATTTCATTTATTATTAATTATTTTGAGAATGATGTTAGCTTTTCGAACATTGATATTCGATAGTTAACTTATCAAGTAAGTATTGTTATATTTTATACGATGTTAGTAATGGTCGAGTATGCGAATTAGGAGGATACCGTGTTTAAGTATGAGGCGAGATTTGGGCCTCGAGTTTTGTGTCAAGGATGAAAAAGCCCAGCTTGATAACACACACACAAACCCACGTTCACCCAAACTCACGCTCACCCAAACTAAACAAAATCTATTTGCTGCCCCCTCATAAACCCCTCTTGTAACCCTAACCCTAACGCTACAACGCCTCTCTCACACTCACAAACAAACTGCCGTCACCTCTGGGTAGGAGGAGGAGGGATTTCTTGGTGGTTTAGGGTTGATCTAAGTGGTTCGTTTTGCATCTGAAAACGGGTACACACAACCTTTCTCTGTTTTTCCAGTTTTCTATTCAACTTCAATTCGAAATTTCATGTGTATAATCATGCTTTTAGATTCTGATCTTTGCGTAGTTTTAATCCATGAGGTTCAGTAGTTATATTTGGGTCAGAGTTGAGTCACCATTGGTCGCTGTTGACCGTCGTGTGTGGTGGTTTTGTCGCCTACGTCAGTCGCGTTTTCTTTTCATTCTCAGAACAGGTTGTTGTACGTATGGTTTGGGGTAGGGTTTCGAGGCATTGCTTGTTCTCAATTGTTGCGAGTGTTGTAGTTTTTGGTAAGGTGGTTGTCAGGGTGAGTGTATGGTGGTTGTCATGGTGGGCCTTGGTGGTGTGTGTGGGTTTTAAGGTGGAGTTCGTTTGGGTTGTGGTGGAACAAAGTAACAGAAGTTGCGGGAACATGGGTTGGTGGTCAGGGATTTGGGGAGGCTGTTTGTGGAGGAGAATGGCGTCGAAGGTTGGGGTTTGGCTCCAGGGGGCAGTGGTTACTGTAGGGTGTTTAAGGGGGAGGTCGGTGGTGGTGGGAGCAGCGTAGGCAGGTGGCTAAGGGACTGGTTGCAGGGGGTGTGTCACGTGTTAATACAGGAATATGGGATTTGCCGTGGTGACCCATGGGTGTTGAGTCTAGTTTTGAGGGCTGGTTGGGACATGAGTGGTGTCGTGGTCAGGGGCGGTAGTTACACCGTGGGTCAGGGGTCCCAGCCACGGTGGCGCGGTGGTGGTGCAGGTTGTAGAAGGGGGGTCGAAGGGGGCTGCGAAGTGGGTGGTGCGAGGGCTGTACGGGCTGTTTTGGTTTGCTTGCTTTGTTGTTACGTATTTACTTTGATAAGGTTCATTGTTACTACTTTTATCCTTGTTAATTTGTATTATTATTATCATTATTATTATTATTATTACTATTGTTAGTATTTTACCATTAGTTATATTTTATTAGTTGTTGCGTTTTAGTGTCGTAAATAGTAAGATAACATTGTTAACATTATTACTATTTGTATGATTAGTATTTTTGGGTGATTATTATTATTACCTAATTTGCTAATGTTTGATATGTTGATTTTAATGTTGATAATAATGTTTGGGATATATGTATGTATATCATTTTGTTAATTTATTAATAAATGATTAGTTGGTGGTACTTTATAATTAGTAAGTTCTATTTGGTAAGCGATAATTGCTATGTATATTTATATAATGAGTTGTGGGTAATCATATATGAGAACATGATCGAATAATTGAGTAGTAGTGTGGTTGTATGAATAGAATTTGATATTAAGTACTACTTTTAGGAACCGAGTTCGAGTTGGAACATTTCTAGCAGCTGTTCGGTTGGCATTCTGCAATTTGAGGTAGGGGAGATACGGTGCATATAATAACGATTACTCTGTTGTTATTTGATGATAACCATGATTATTTATATGAATGTTTGATTGGTATATTGTGATATTTGATTATATATTCTGCGATACGATATGTGGTGATGAGAAATGGGTCTTGTGATCGGTGCGGAGTTAATGGCCTTGGGAGCGGTGCGGAGTTATTGGCGTTGTGATCGGTGCGGAGTTATTTGGCGTTGTGATCGGTGCGGAGTTAATGGGCCTTGTGATCGGTGCGGAGTTAATGGGCCTTGTTATCGGTGCAGAGTAATTGGGCCTTGTGATTCGGAGTGGAGATGATTGAATTTCTATTTATTATAATGTTTGCTTGTTTACCTTTCTTCTACTCAACCTCGTGGTTGACCCTGTGTATTCGTGTGACACCTACAATGATCCGGAATGGGGAGTAGATTCTACAGGAATGAGACAGTTGAGCTAGGAGCTGGGACGGGAATGAGAGATGCGGACTTGGGACCGACTTAGATCTACATTACATATAGAGTAGCCGTCAGTTGTACTTTTATTCTTACATGTAGTCTCTGTAACATCAAAGTTTAAATTCTATCGGTTTTATATAAAGTACTTTGTATTGTTTTACTTTGTTATTCACTACCTCGGACTTCCGTGATGGTAACAGCTCTATTTATTCGAGAATGTCTTGCTACAAACTCTTGAATAAATGGGGGTGTTACAAAAGCGCAAACCGGGGACCAAAAGATCAAATTGAGACGAATTCAAGGCTGACAAAAGGAAAACCGGTCGACCAACCGACTACCCTGGTCGGTCGACCAAGGTACCTGTTATCTCAAACCCAGAATTCAACTTACGGAAACAGAAGTCCATTGGGCCCGATAACCGGTCGACCGACCGCATCCCCTGGTCGGTCGACCAAGGCGCAGTTTCAGAAGAATTTCCGCAAAGCCCACGCGTGATTAGGTTATGAAAGAGCTTATGTTTTGTTCGCCTACTTCAGAAGACCTCGTGATTAGGGCTAATGATCCTTTTTTTTAGCTATCTAATTATCAGTAATCATTAAGTCTTTTAGCAATCTTTCCTTAGTTTTCTGTAATCACAATAAAGTTACTGTTCTTAAGTTCTAATTATCAGTAATAATCATTAAGTCTTTTGGCTTGAGTGGAAAGAGTTCTCCTTGCACCGACCTTCGCATAAGATGAAAACTATAAGAAAAGAATAAGAAAGGTTTAAGGAACAAAGTTCCTTAAACACAAAAACAAAAACTAAAAACAACAAACACTGGCGTCACCTCCCCGGCAACGGCGCCAAAATTTGATGCCCGTCGTTGAGGGCGTCAAAGATAAAATTTATATTCCTAAACTTTAACTACAAATAGTGAAAGTCAAGGTCGAACCACAAGGAGGTGGGGAATGTTTATTGTTCTAAGTCAATGTTTTAAGGTAACAAATTGGGGGTTGTTTGTTTGGTTGTCACTAGGTCTAAATATAAAGACAGGAATAAAACAAGAAATAAGAATAAGATAAAACTTATGATAGAATGAATGCTAGGATATTAGGGTAAGAAAGAGCTATGATGGTATAAATTCTAAGTCAACATGTATTGCAGTCGCGTAAGGGGTGTAACATATCCTTTCGGTCTATGATACCTAATAGCTCCTTTCAGCCTATGCTATTAGTTCCCAGGTCGCACAAATATTGGGTGTCTACAATAAGGGTGATTCCTAAATTCTAGGTCACATACCTTTCAGTCTTAAGTAACCTAGCCGTCTTAAAGCGTTAACCAATGCCCTTCCCGTATCTTTCAACCTTGGATAAGTCATTAATAACATCCTATAAGTCTCCTTTCAGTCTCATTATAGTGTATTATAATTAACGAAACAAAATGAACTGAAAACATGCGCGAGGTCAGTCGACCGACCAGCTAACCCAGTCGGCCGACCAACTACCTCAGTCGACCGACCAGTTAAGTCGGTCGGTCGACGAAAGTCTACTACAGGTTGATTTTGTTTTTATACCATCTTCGCAAATTACTCCCTACATCCTAACATATGAAATAAGATACTCATAACTACAGTAATAACGATAATAATGATTAAGAAATTTAGATTCATAACTAATGCTAACATAAACATGCGATAATCAATCAAGGTTTCAGGATTCTACACTAAACCGGATTCTAGCAATTCTATAACGATAACAATTGAGAAACTGAAATCAAAAGAGGAATTACCGCGAATAGGAATTAGGGCAAAAGAAAGACCTTATTGATTCCCGTGGAAAGAAAGTTTGAACAATGAAATAAAACTTAAAAACTTAAAGAACAGTAATTATTGTGATTATAGAGAACTAAGGAATAAGATGCTTGATTCGTAGATAATCAGATACATAAGATTGCTAAAAGACTGAATATCTAGCCCTAATCACGAGGTCTTCTTAAATAGAGATTACAAAGGCGTTTATCATTAACCTAATCCTTGTGTGGGCTTTGCGGAGATTCCTGGAACTGCGCCTTGGTCGACCGACCAAGTGATGCGGTCGATCGACCTGTTATCGGGCCCAATTGACTTCTGTTTCCGTAAGTTGAATTCTGGGTTTGAGATAACAGGTGCTTTGGTCGACCAACTAAGGTAGTCGGTCGGTCGACCGGTTTTCCTGTGTGTCAGCCTTGAATTCGCCTTAAATTGATCCTTTGGTCCTTGGTTCGCGCTTTGGGTCGTTTTCTCCTCGTTCCTTGGTTATGCAAAAATCCCGAGGTAGCAATTTGGTCTAAAATCACCTCTTTTCCGCATAATTCTACAAAAGAGCATAAAAATACGAAAGTAGACAATTTTTGGGAAATAGAGGCTAAAACATCGTAAATAAGCTCTAAAATGCGTGTAAAAATAGATGTAAAACATCATAAAATAGACACGCATCAGCCATCATAATCAGTAGGATCGAGGTGTAGTCGACGTGTAGGTGGCTGAGGGTGAGGCTGAGGAGGAACAAACTCGTCCTCGTCACTAGCTCCCGCTCGTCCCTCAGGCTGACGAATACCACCACCTCGTCGTATTCTGCCCCGCATATTATCAAACTAATATAGCAACAATTAGAAAGAAATGCTTTAAACAATTCATAACTTGAATAATAAAGGAAATAAGATGATTTCATTGATATTAAGCCATACGGCATTTTCAATTTTATCAAGAAATACAAGATTATCAAATCTAATAGATAGAAGTTCTAATCATCATCATCACTTGACCAATTTATTCCTACATCCTTACAAAGAGAATCTATAATATCTTCATCTTCGTCCTCACCCTCATCCTTATCCTCATCCTCATCCTCATCCTCATCCTCATCCTCATCCTCATCCTCATCCTCATCCTCTGCCACAATTTGGATGTGTTCTGGTTCCTCCACAATTTCATCTTCATCTTCTTCTTCTACTTCAATTGGTGACAGTATTTTTTCACCATTAGTAACATTTTCTTGAAAGAAAGATTCATCAACGGAAGCATCGACATTTGATCTAGCCTTGGTTTTGAATACCGCTGACCATTGACTTTGATCCTTTTTTATACCTGGATAAGGACTATAATAAACTTGTTCCACTTGATATGCCAACACAAATGGGTCGTACTTTGCAAATTTTCTACTCCGGTTAACATCCACAAGCTTATATTCCTTATGTACTTGCATTCCTCTTACGGAGTTATCTATCCAACTACATTTGAACAAAATGACTTTGTAAGTGTCTTCTGGGCCTGTATAAGTCATCTCAACAATTTCGTCAAGGATCCCATAGTAGTCAGCTCCTTCAGTGGAACTCACACAAACTCCATTGTTAATTGTGCACTTTTCTAAATCTTTTCCTTGAATGAAAGCTCGAAATTTGTAGCCATTGATGGAATAGCGTTTCCATGTTCTGACTTTTCTTGAGGGACCATTTGCTAAGGAAATTAGAACTGGATCTTCTATATTAATAACCTGAGATCTAAACAATCTGGGAAATCTTGTTTCGTATTTTTCCCAAACATCATTGCCTACGACACATTCAGGATGTTCTCTCATGATAAAATTTTCAAACAACCTATATTCAGATAAGGGGAATTATTAATTTTTGAACAACTAATAAAGTACGTTTCAAATATCAGAATTTAGATTCACCACTTACATTTCGTTGCGTTTCAATTCATCAGAATCGCAGTTCAATAAAACGTAGAGGTGTGCACGCTCATATTCGTTATCCTCCAAAACCTTTCATGACACTTTCCAGAAGTAGTGCCATCATGTTCTTGAAATATCTCAGGCAAGTTAGATTGTGTCGGCTTTTTTTAACCAACGTCAAGGTCCTTTGCCTTGGTGTCTATGTGATTTTCAAAGTATAGGGAACAGAAATTTGCTATTTCCTCAATTAAATATGCATTACATATAGACCCTTCAACATGAGCTTTATTTTTGATTTTATTTTTCAAATGATTCAAAAACCTACAAACAAATTACTTTAGAATGAAAAATATGATGATATATATGTATTATGTAATATAAAGTATTAAATAAGGATGATGACATTACCTCTCAAAAGGATACATCCACTTATATTGCACAGGACCGTCCACTTTTACTTCATATGGCAAATGAATAGGTAGGTGTTCCATTAAGTTGAAAAAAGAAGGTGGAAGGATTTTCTTCAATTTGTAGATGATCTCCGCAATGTTATTTTCGAGACTTGTAATTTTTTCAATTTGTACTGATGAAGTACACAAATCTCTGAAAAACTGACTAATTTCAGTTATGGCATTCCACTCATTTTTTGGGAGAAGATGTCTCAAAGCAACTGGGAGTAATCGCTACATGAAGACGTGACAATCATTACTTTTCAAACCGTGTATCTTCAGTTCATTCATATCGACACACCTTCTCAAATCTGAAGCATAACCGTCGGGAAACTTTAGTTTGTATACCCATTCACATAGGATCTTCTTTTGTTCCTTTTTCAAAATGACTGAATCCCCTTTTCTTTTACTTGAACAAAGAAGTAACATGTCTTTGTCAGCATTTGAGTCTAATTTTTTTTTTCCTTTCACATCCATGACAGTGTGAATTATTTGCTCGAAATTTTTTTTCTCAATATGCATGACATCAAGGTTATGTCGAATTAGTAGCGTGCTCCAATATGGAAGCTCCCAAAAAATGCTTTGTTTCCACCACCCAATCCGTTTCGCTTTAAGCAAATTCAGTTCACGGTCAGATGCATGTTAACCTCTTTAAACCAACATCGTTCTCAACTTTCCCTTTCCTAAAATGAACCTTATCCTTGCAAAAAACATGATTACTTTCTAAAAACTGTCTATGACAATCAAACCAACTCCATTTTTTGCCATGCTGTAGCCAAACTGACACAGTCTCATTTTTCATACAATATGGACATGCATGCTCACCAGTAGTTGACCAACCAGATAACATGTCATATGCAGGAAAGTCGTTGATCGTCCATAAGAGTGCGGTTCTTAGATCAAAGTTTTGCTTCAATGAGACGTCATAGGTTAAGATCCCCATCTCCCATAATTGCTTCAACTCGTGAATTAAAGGCTGCAAATAGACGTCAAGGTTTTTCTTTGGACTGTGGGGACCGGGAATAAGTAATGTTAAGAGCATAAACTGTCTTTCCATACAGAGCTACGGTGGGAAATTTTATGGAGTAAGTACCACCGGCCAACATGAATATTGCTTCCCGAATTAACTAAACGGTGCGAAACCATCAGTGCAAAGTCCAAGACAGACATTCCTAGGCTCAGATGCAAAATCAGGATGCGGCCGATCAAACTGTTTCCAAGCCTCCCCGTCACTTGGATGAGATATTGTTCCACTAACACGAGGGTTTTCATAATGCCAACGAATTTCTCCCGCAATGTGCTTTGTGGCATAAAAGTGTTTCAACCGTGGTCCTAATGGAAAATAAGTTAAGAACTTTTCGGGAATCCTTTTGCCATTTGCATTTTTCTCTAATTTGTTCTTATTCGTACCACATTTTCTGCACTTATCAAGTTGAGCGTCGTCCATCCAGAAAAGCATAAATCCTCCCGAACAGGCATCTATCTTTTCATGGGGAAGTTGAAGAGCTTTAAGAACTGTTTTGGTTTCGTAGTAGTTACGCGTCATAAGATTATTTTCACGAATCATATCTCTGATATATGACGCGAAACCATCTACATATTTTTCAGCTAAGTTGAATTCACATTTTAAAGTGATCAACCTTGAAGCCAACTGTAGCAATGTCATACGACTTCCTACATAAAGAGGTTGTTCGGCAAGTTTTAGCATTTCGAAAAAAGCTAATACATTAGGATTTGGAGATTCATCGACCACCTCGGCGTTAAGAGCATCTTCCCTAATTTGATCAATGCTATCGCGTAACGCATCTTCTACCATATCCCTATAAGGATTGTCGGAGTGCATTGATGAGCTTCCCTCTTCCTCAACGGAGAATTTCTCTCCGTGACACACCCAATCATAATAGTTATCACAAAACCCTCTCAAACCAAGGTGTTTCCGTACTTCTTGTTCAACTAAATACTTTGTATTCTTGTACTTAGAACATGGACACCTAATTTCTCTATTTCTAATGAATTCGTCTTATTCCTTAACATAATCAATGCATTCATTAACACCAATTACGAAATCCTGCCTCAATTTTTTCTTAGAATCCAACCTTTCATACATCCATTTTCTTTCTAATCTCTTCATAGTAAATCTACATATTTTAACAAACAATAACAACAGCAACTAAATAACAACAACTACAGAACAACAACAACTAACAACAACTAGTTAACAACAACTATCTAGCTAATTAACAACTAATTAACAACATCAACTAACAACTAACAACAACAACAACAACAACAACAACAACAACAAAAACAACAACTAACAATATTAATACCAACACCAACACCAACACCAACACCAACACCAACACCAACACCAACACCAACACACCAACCTGCAAAAAAAAAAACACTTTCATATATTGGTCTGGGGTCCTTATCTCTCCAACCTAAACTCATCTTTGAATCTTTCATACCATTAGTAAACACTCGTATATTTTCTTGATTGTAATGAGACAAAAATTGGGCAGCATTTTCCTCTTGTTCTCCAAATACATTATATAAAATGGCAATTCATTCTATATAATGCATTTCGAGAACAATAGGGAAGTTGCTGCCCAATTTCCGTCTTATGACAATCAAGAAATTATACGAGTGTTTACCACCTAAATGGCATGAAAGATTCAAAGACAGTCCCAAAATGAGGACTATTCAAGAATTACACCTAATGTGTAATTATTGAACGATTACTATTCAAAAATATTATAAACAAATCAACAACACTAACAATCAACATCACGACATATTTTATATCATAAATTATCTTACTCAATAGTTATCAATTCAATTAGGCACAATATGCGACGGAATTACCTACTGACCTAATAAGACTAATTATCTAACAAGACTAACTAAACTAAACAAATCAACATTAACTAATTAAAGTAAACTAACAATTGTTAACAACAATAAACAACATACAATAATTAACCATTTGCGACGGAATTAAAAATAGGTAATTTGTGCGGAATATAATTAATACGAGATAAGATACATACATAGGAGAAAGAAGAGGAAAAAGGAGTAATGGGAGAGAAGCAGTGGCGGTGGCAGGCCGCGGTGGCAGCCGGTGGAGAAGGAGAGGAGAAGGAGAAGGAGAAGGAGAAGGAGAAGGAGGAAAAGGAGAAGGGGACTAGGCGGCGGTCGGCGGTGGGACTAGGTGGCGGTCGGCGGGTCGGCGGTGGGAGAAAGAGGGCGATTTTTTAATTTGGGGGAAAAAAGTTATCTTAGGTAAATTGATTTGGGGGAAAGGGGATCCGCGGGTTTGTACTAAAAATATTTGCGACGGAAATTCATCGCAAATTTGAATAAGTCAAATCTAAGTCAAGGTTTTGCGACGGAATTTCCGTCGCAAGAGTCAACATTTGCGACGGAAAATCCGTCGCAAGAGCTGACTAACTTTAACCCTTGACCAGATTTTGGTCAAGGTTGGTCAAGGGTTTGCGACGGATTTTCCGTCGCAAGAGTCAATATTTGCGACGGATTTTTCATCGCAAACCGTCCCGCCATATGACTTTCATTACGCGCGTTGGAAAATTTTGGATTCCGTCGCAAATTCCTTCGCAAGACTAATTTTGCGACGGATTATCAGTCCGTCGCAAAAAGTCCGTCGAATCTCCTTTTTCCTTTATTTTAGTTTTTTGGGAATTAGAATGTAATAATAGGCCAATTATGTAATTTTTCATTAAATGTAATTTGAAGAAAAAGACGGAGACGAGATTGCTCACTCCCACTACATGCACCAAGATGGAACACCAAGATTGAACACCAAGACAAGCTTCTAGGGTCCATTGCTGAATGGATTCCAAAGTTGTATTTTTGTTTTGTTTTGGTAGGATAGGCCACACTAAGACTTGTTTTTTATTCCGTTCTTATTGTTTTCACTTAATATGTTTTGCATCATATTCCGCCTAAACTAAACCACCTAATATTGCATGAAAATTGACTCATATTAGTTGAATGCTAGTCTACATTGACATACTGGTGTCACACGCCAGTTTTACATTTAAGCCCTCACCTTAGTTTATTCATTCTCGCATGCTAGATATTCGTTCACTTAAATGATTAAAATAAAGTTGATGGGATCTTCCTCTATAACCTAAAATTGAGATTAGTCTTTCATAAGTCAAATTACTATGAATCCCTTCTTCGTCGCCAGGCATTTAGGACCTCACTCTCCATATGACCCCTTCTACATTGGGTAAGTAGTTGTTGTTGACTTATTTTACCTCAACATCATGATCTTTGTACGATCTTGTGATTATGACGGAGTAAAGACAGAATTTACAGAAATTTATCGACCAAGAATTCTAAATGTAGAATTAGCCAAAAGGTTGGCTTATCAATTTACTGAAATTGAGTCTTGGGATCATTTATATTGTAACATCCCGTATTTTCATAAAGGAATATATTAATAATTTAAAGTAATTTTCGGAATTTAATAATATTCTAATAATATTTCGTAATATATATTTTAAAGAAATTCCGTTAAGTTCCGTCTTAAGACTTATTTCATCTTAAGATGTTGTGTTCACTTGGTAATTCCCGTTCTTAAGGTTTCCGTCTCATTTAATTAGGAAACCCGGCTCAAAATAAATATAAAAGGACAACCTCCTTTCTCCTTCCAACGTTATTTCATTTTCCTCAAACAGAAGTCACTGTAAACCAAACTTCTCCATTTCCCCTCTTTTTAAGCTTCTTAAAAGATCATCTACGAACTCGTCTTAACTCGGATCAAGTTAACGTTTTCACTTTTGAAATCCACTCGCGATTCTCGTTCTTTCTATCACTTTCGTTTCTCAATTCTCAACTTCTCATTTCCGGGCTGTTTTTCCCTAATTCGTTTTTAGGCTTCTAATATGCATTTGTGTGTTCTTAGGGGTCGACTTGGACTACCCAGAGGTGGATTCATACATCATAGAGGAAGGAACCGAAGCTTAGAGCGCTTGAGGTGACGATAATGAGATACTCGACCTATTTTGTTATTGATACCCGTCGTTGTGGGTATCAAAGATAAGATTTATAATTTCCTAGCTTTAACTATAGATAGTGAAAGTCAGGGTCGAACCACAAGAAGGATTGGGAGTGTTAATTGTTTTAAGTCTATGTCTTAGGGTAACAATTCGGGGGTTGAAAGTTTGATGTTTGTTTGTCACTAAGTCTAATAATAAAAATAAGAAAAAAACTAAAATAAAGATGTGAATAAACTATGATAAAAGAGATGTTAGGATGTTTGGTTCGTTATAGCTACGATGACATATACTCAAGGTTAACATGTATTGCAGTCGTGTAAGGGGTACAGCGAATCCTTTCGGTCTATGTTATCTAATAGCTCCTTTCGGCCTATGATATTAGTTCCTAGGTCTCACAAATCTCGGGTGTCAACAATATACGTTATTCCTAACGTCTAGGTCACATACCTTTCAGTCTTAGTAACCTAGCTGTCTTAAAATGTTAACTAATTTCATTCCCTTATCTTTCGATCCCGGGGTGGTCATTATTAAGCATCCTACAAGTCTCCTTTCGGTCTCGTCATAAGATATTGCGACTAACATAAGAAAACAGGTCTGATCATACACGAAGTGATCCAAATATTGATAGCATTGAAGAGGAGGTGTTGTTAAAGGTAGATAATAATATGGGGGGGGGCACGGTGGCCGGTGGAGGCACGGTGGCCGAGAGTGGGATGGAGCACGGCCTTCTTGGTCGAAGTACATGTTGTGTGAGCATAACTAACTTAGGGGTGGCTACAAGTTAGTTATAGTTTGTTAGGGAAGTTTGTTTAGTTTGTTATTTATTTGTTTGTTAACGTAGTTATGAGTTTGTTACAAGGTTGTTACAAATTAATTACTATCTTATTAGTTAGTTATCTTAGGGTTATTAGGATTAGTTATTTAATTCTTTTAATTCCTAAGATAGGGTTTATTTTAATAAGGAATATGTTTAATACATTTAGATAGGTTTTAGGACTCCCAATCCGAGTCGGATTCATGGGAAGCGTGGGATGCTTAGGGCGTGTGTGTGTCGTGTGTCTTACCTATAAATAGGGCACATGGTTCTTCTTGTTATTCAGTTAATTATCAAAAGTTATAAAAATTACAAATTTTCTTTTAAGGCATACTTAAAGAATCCAAGGACTCATCGCGTGTTGATCTGAACCGTTAGTATTTGTCGCGCTTCAAATATTAGCACGAATTACGTACTATAGGTCTAGGGAGTAATTCACCATTGTTTTTCGTATAGGTCTAGGGCAAACAAATATCCTTCTACCTTGGGGATTCACCTCAAGACCGTCACAACTACAAAAACAACCACCACTACCATCATCACCGACAGACCACCACCGTCAATGACATCACCACCACCATTAACCGTCCATCGTTCATCATCATCAATCAAGATTCACCCAAGATTGTTCCATACATTGCCTAATTTGCTAATTCATTCAAGATTGTTCTAAAAGATTCCAAGAAGCTTCCGCGGACGATTTCTTTGTCAAGAATTCATATCATTAGTGGTATCAGAGGTTCGGCTCTTGATTTTCTTTTCTACAAGACGATCCATTGAGGGAATTATTATGTAGGGCGTGAGGTTCAAGGGGGGAGAAGGAGTGACGTTACAATTACCAATAAATTGGATTTTACGCAACCTACAAATCCAACCCAACCAAACCTCAAACGATCAAAGGAGTCAAATTTTCTGTACCAAGTGTCAAATCCAAGATAAGTGGTGTAGCGTAATCATTGACGGAGGTAGTTGTGCGAACGTTTCTTCCGAAGAGATGGTATCTAAACTTAACCTAATTACAACCACACACCCAAAACCCTATTTGTTACATTGGTTGGAGGACTAGAGTGTTATAAAGTTAACGAGGCAAGTAAGGGTAGGGATTACGATGGGATCATACGAAGACGAGGTCTTGTGTGATGTCAAGCCAATGGACGTGTGCCACCTGTTATTAGGTCGTCCATGGCAATTTGATCGATATGTAGTGCATCGGGGCAAGGCAAACGTGTACGAATTGAGGGACAAAGGCAAAAATATCATACTAAAACCCACGACACCCCAAGCCGTACTAGAGATGACTACAAAGAAACAAGAGGAGGCCAAGAAAACTATGTTTGTAGGGAAGAAGGAGGTGGAGCGTGCCATAGAGGAAGGAGGCGTGGTATACGCCCTAGTGGCCGACGAAGGAGGCGAGGAGCGTGGGGGGAAGGTAGAGTCACCGTTGGTGAAGGAGTTATTGGAGGAATTTAAGGATGTTTTGCCCGAAGATCTACCACTAGGATTACCACCTTTACGAGGGATCGAACATCAAATCGATTTAGTTCCAGGGGCTGCCCTACCTAATAAGCCCGCATATAGATGCAATCCGGAGGAGACAAAGGAGTTGCAAAGGTAGATTGATGAGTTGTTGGAAAGGGGTTATGTAAGGGAGAGTATGAGTCCTTGTGCGGTACCGGCGTTACTAGTACCAAAGAAGGATGGGGCGTGGAGGATGTGTGTAAGGGAGAGTATGAGTCCTTCTAACATAAAGTGCTTGATAATAATATTTCGTGACCTAATTGAAGAGTCTAGGTCTCCTTAAATAAGAGTAATTACAAGATTAGGAAAGTAGAAACACGAAACAAAAGTCCTCGGGTCAGCCTCTGGTCGGTCGACCTCTGAAGCGGGTCGGTCGAACGCTTTAAGTGCTGCTGGGCTCTTATGCGAATTTGGCTTTGGTCAGGAATTGGGCTTCGGTCGGTCGACCTATGATGCGGGTCGGTCGACCGCTTCTTGTCCGTTCCAGCTTTAATCAGGCCCAATAACAATACTCGGACATGCAATCCGGATCCTTGCTTCGTATTAGTACTCAACATAAAGTGCTTGATAATAATATTTCGTGAATCTTCTTTTATTCCTTGTAAAGCTAGTTTGAATAGTCTTACGGATCCATGATCGAACTCGTTTGGTGTGAACCTTGATTTAATTTTATCTTTAGGAAAGTTTGAGCATGCACCCGCATCAGAAGAACTCCATAGTTAGAGATTTGGTACCAAGCTTTCATCTTTGTTCTTAGATTTTCCAATTAAGTTGTAAGTTGCTACAATTCAATCTTCCCTTTTTATTTAATCTCGTTATTCATCTTTTTGATATTTCTTAATTCATGTTTTCCCTTTTATTGTCATCTTTAATTATGTTGATTCCTTTGATGTTATTAGTTATTGTTAGTTTCATAATTAAGAGTATGCATACCTAATTCTTGTGATTAGGAATTAGGGGAACCATGGTAAAGACTTGATTTTGATAGTTTAATGATTGAATTACCAATCCCCCATTGTTGTTGGTGAACTAATCCTTAAGATTGAAAGATTATTAGGATTAGTTTAACAACAACTTTGGGATTGCCCTTGAACGAAAGTTTAGTGCTTTTCTAGGAACCCTAAGACCGTAAGGATTGGGTAGAATATTGACCTAAAGGTTTATTCTTTGTTCCTTGGGATTGTGTTATTTGATTATTTTACCCTTCATTAACTTGTTTTAACTATGGGGAACCAAAGTTCCTAATCTCCTTTTACCTTATTTTATTTCTCTTGTTTATTTTGTCCTTTTAGTTATTAGTTTAAATCTCAAATCAAACCCCCTTTTTTTGGTTACTTGCAATAGACTTTAAATACACAAACATAATTAACCTTGTCTCTCTGTGGTTCGACCCTTGACTTATCCTATCTAAGTTTAAGCTGAGGTTTTATAAATCTTATCTTTGGCACCCCTCAACGATGGGTGTCATATAGGTTTCCAATTCCGAGGTTGGATGATATGTTGGATGAATTACGTGGATCGGTAGTCTTCTCAAAAATCGATCTAAGGAGTGGTTATCATCAAATCAGAATGAGGGAAGGAGACGAGTGGAAAACGGCGTTCAAGACCAAGCATGGTTTATACGAGTGGATGGTGATGCCTTTTGGTCTTACTAATGCACCAAGTACTTTCATGAGGTTGATGAACGAGATGCTCAAATCGTTCTTGGGAAGGTTTGTGGTAGTTTACTTAGATGATATACTAATTTATAGCAAATCTATTAATGATCATCTAATGCACTTAAGATTGGTGTTTGAAACTTTGAGAGAAAAACCATTGAAGACATGCCCTTTACGATGATTATAAGATGATTCTTGATGCGGCCGCCAATGGAAGATTCCAGAATAACACCGACCATATGAAGGGTTGGAAAACCATTGAAGACATGGCGGTGCATAGGGCTGCTTTTAAGAGTTCACGTGGGAATTCAAGGAGGCTGAATGTGGAGATGAATAGAGTGATGGCTCTTGAGACAACAGTTGAAGCCCGTTTTGAAAAGCTTGAGGCAACCCAGCTGAAGCTTGAAAGTGCGAACCTAGTTACTACGGTTGACAACACGGGTGAGATTGAGAACTTGAGAGCTCTTGTTGATGTTTTAACAAGGAAGGTTATGGAGATGAGTAACGCTCAATTTGCCTCCTCAAAAGTTTTTGAAGAACACTTGATAAACATAGCCAACCGAATAACCAGCTCTCCAGCTAGTTGTGAGGGACCCATGGAGACGTTAAACGCCATAAATCTTAGGAGTGGTCGTGTTTGTGAAGAATCAACCCAAAAACAAGATTCTGCCGAGGTTCAAAACAAGAAATCTGATCCCGTCAACAGATCAGGAGGTCGACCGACCGCTACAGTAGGTCGACCGACCTCGGTTCCTGACGCGAGATCAGATTCTGGAAAAGAGAAAATTTTGGATCTTGCAGATTCTGGTCGACCGACCGCTGCTGTTGGTCGGCCGACCGACGTTCCTGAGCAGAGTGCTGTTTTGACTCCGGAATCGCTGGATTCCTCCTTCATTCAGGGCCTCACCGAAATTTTACAGCTGAAAAAGCCAAAGGTTGCTGATCCTATGGCTAATGTCACCGTTCCTTATCCCGAAAGACTGAAAAATTCAAAAGAGGATCGGAAATTTGGTAAGTTTTTGGAGATGGTGAAGAATCTTGAGGTAACCATCCCTTTCACTGATTTAATTACCCAGGTACCTTCTTATGCTAAATTCATGAAAGATATTTTGAGTCGTAAGAGGAATTTTCAGGACAACGGTGCTGTTGCTTTTGTGGAAGAATGTTATGTTCTTTCACAAAATAATATAGCACCCAAGTTAAAAGACCCAGGTAGTTTTTCCATCCCTTGTACCATAGGTAATCATGTTATAGGGAAAGCCCTTTGTGATCTAGGGGCTAGCGTCAGTGTTATACCTTATTCTGTATGTGAAAGACTTGGTTTAGGTAGACTTAAAGTCACCAATATTACCCTACAGATGGCTGATAGATCAACCCAAAGACCATTAGGGGTCTTGGAGGATGTCCCAGTAAGAGTGGGAAAGTTCTTTATTCCTGTGGATTTCGTTGTTTTAGACATTGCTGAGGATAGTCAAATACCTATTATTTTAGGTAGACCATTTTTACACACAGCTGGGGCTGTAATAGATGTCAAACGCGGGACCATTACTTTAGAGATTGGGGATGACACTATCGAGTTTAGTCTTGCCCATAAGGCAACTATTCCTACTGATGATACTTGTTGTTCCATCGATATTATAGACAGGAATGTTATCCTTAATTGGAGGGAATCCTTGACCAAGGATCCCTTAGAAGATCTGACAGTTTTGGATAAGTGTGCAGGTGATCCAGCTGAAAATGCTGAAAAGCTGGATGTGATAGAAGAAGAGGAAGAGGAATATGAGCTCACTGAAGAAGAGAATGAGAAACTCATAAGCCTAGCTAATGCAAGTCTAGTAAACATGTGCTATTCTATTAGTACTGATTCTGTTCAGGCAGTTGAGGTAAAGGTACCAGAGCGTAAGCCACTTCCTCCTAATCTTAAGTATGTTTTCTTAGATGATACTGAACAGTACCCTGCGATTGTTAGTTCTAAACTTAGTCCTGACCAACTTTCGGCCTTAATGACTGTTCTCAAAAAGAAAAGGAAAGCTCTAGGTTATTCTTTGGATGATATTAAGGGCATAAGCCCTGATGTTTGCATGCATAGAATAGAGTTGGAAGAAGGGCATAAGCCTTATAGACAAGGACAGCGTAAATTGAATCCTAAGATGCAGGATGTGGTTATGGCTGAGGTAATGAAGCTTCTCTATGCAGGTATTATCTATTCAGTTGGCAACTCTAAGTGGGTTAGCCCAGTTCAGGTGGTTCCTAAGAAAGGAGGAACCACAGTAGTCAAAAATGATAAAAATGAGTTAATACCAACTAGAGTTGTAACTGGGTGGCGGATGTGCATTGATTATAGACAGTTAAATGCCGCCACCAAGAAAGACCATTTCCCCCTTCCTTTTGTTGACCAAATGACTGAAAGACTGGCTTCTAATAAATTCTTCTGTTTTCTAGACGGTTATTCAGGTTTCTTCCAGATTCCCATCCATCCTGATGATCAGAGTAAGACTACTTTTACTTGTCCACAGGGTGTTTTTGCTTATCGCAGGATGCCTTTTGGGTTATGCAATGCTCCTGCTACCTTTCAAAGGTGTATGATGGGTATCTTCTCTGACTTTATAGAAAACATCATGGAGGTATTTATGGATGACTTCTCTGTTTATGGTAATGCTTTTGATCAATGCTTAGCTAATCTTGATAAAGTCTTGCAGCGATGTATTGATGTAAACCTTGTCCTAAACTGGGAAAAGTGTCATTTTATGGTTACAGAAGGGGTAGTGTTAGGGCATCTAATTTCTGACAAAGGTATACATGTAGATAAAGCAAAGGTGCAAGTGATTGAGCAATTACCCCCTCCTGTTAATGTCAAAGGGGTGAGGAGTTTCTTAGGACACGCAGGTTTCTACAGGCGTTTCATTAAGGACTTCTCTAAAATTGCTAAACCACTTACACAATTGCTTCTTAAAGATGCAATCTTTGATTATACTGATGAGTGCCTTTCAGCTTTTAACAGGTTGAAGGAAGCTTTGATCTCAGCACCAATCATCCAGCCACTAGATTGGGATCTCCCCTTTGAGATCATGTGCGATGCTAGTGACTACGCTGTAGGTGCTGTGCTAGGTCAAAGGAAGAACAAGGCTCTCAATGCTATATACTATGCGAGCCGCACCCTAGATGAGACTCAAGTCAACTATTTCACTACCGAGAAATAGATGCTAGCTGTGATATTTGCCTTAGAAAAATTCAGGTCATATTTAGTAGGTAATAAGGTAATTGTTTACACTGACCATGCAGCTTTAAAAGGCCTTTTTCAGTAGAAGGACTCAAAGCCAAGGCTTTTAAGGTGGATACTCCTCCAAGTGTTTGACATTGAGATTAGGGACAAGAAAGGCGCGGAAAACGTGGTAGCTGACCACCTATCTCGCCTACAGTTGACTGATGGGGAAGATTCTTTACCTATTGATGATTCATTTCCTGATGAGAGTTTATTTATCATTAATAGTTCAGGTTCTTATCCCCCTCCTTGGTATGCTGATTTTGCTAATTTTGCTGTTACAGGTAAAATCCCTCCTGAGTTGTCATGGCAACAAAAGAAGAGATTTATGTTTGATGCAAAACAGTATTTTTGGGATGACCCTTATGTTTTTAAAGAATGCGGAGATGGACTTATCCGGAGATGCATCCCCCAATGGGAGGTGAAGGACATTCTGGAAGCATGTCACTCTTCTGCATATGGTGGTCACCACGGTCCATCTAGAACCGTGGCCAAGGTATTGCAGTCTGGTTTTTATTGGCCTACTTTACATGCTGACTGTAAAAATTTTGTAGGTAACTGTGATGCCTGTCAAAGAACTGGGAATGTCTCAAAAAGACATGAGATGCCAAAAGTTGGTATTTTAGAGGTAGAGATTTTAGATGTCTGGGGCATTGATTATCAAGGACCTTTTCCTAGTAGTCAAGGTAACAGGTATATTCTTGTGGCTGTTGATTATGTGTCTAAGTGGGTAGAAGCTATTGCTACTCCCCATTGTGATGCAAAGGCTGTTATTAAGATGTTTAAAAAAAATCATATTTCCTCGTTTTGGTGTCCCTAGGGTTGTCATAACTGATGGAGGTATGCATTTTAAGGAGAAACGCTTAGGTGACTTGTTAAATAAATTTGGTGTCCAACACCGTAGAGGTTTAGCTTATCACCCTCAGACTAGTGGTCAAGTTGAGATCTCTAATAGGGAACTCAAGGAGACCCTAGCCAAAGTAGTTTCTAAGTCTAGGAAAGATTGGAGTCTAAAACTTGATGATGTTTTATGGGCCTATAGAACCGCGTTCAAAACTCCAATAAGAATGTCACCATTCCGATTGATTTATGGTAAAACTTGTCATTTACCAGTAGAGTTAGAACGTAAGTCTTGGTGGGCTATATGTAATCTTAATTTAGACCCTAATCTTTCCCGTGAGAAACGTTTGTTGCAGCTCAATGAGTTAGAAGAATTCAGGTTGTTAGCTTATGACAATGCCAGGATTTACAAAGAAAAAACAAAGCGCTGGCATGACAAGAGAATCATTAGGCGTGATTTTCAGGTAGGTGATAGGGTGTTGCTTTTTAATGCTCGTATTCGTCTTTTTCCTGGTAAGCTGAAATCCAGGTGGAGCGGACCCTACACCATCACAGCTGTCTCAAAATTCGGGTCAATCGAATTAGAAACCTCATCTGGTGAGAGGTTCAAAGTCAATGGCCAATATGTGAAGCACTTCCGAGGAGAAAATGAATTTGTCGGAAAGGTCGAAGTTTCTTACTTTGACCCTTTTTAGGATGCTTCTGTTGGGGAATGTGTGTCCTCAACAATAGTGCGATCACGACAATGATAAAATCATTGTCATAAATCTTATGAAATGAATATGCAAGGGACGATCCAATATTGATTTAGTCAACTGACCAACATTAATCGGTAATGATTGGCTGACTAGAGTTTAACATTACTGTCGTATGACGGTGGTGGTCAGTTGATCCCTTTAGGTCACACCTCTAGGACTGACCCCTTAAACGTGTATTGATTAATTGTATAGGATACAGATTGATCGATATTCTTAAAACCGTATATTGAGAAATTAGAGGTTGAATCTTAAGGTAAGATTTATATTTGAAATTGAAATGTATCAATTGTCAAATATTAATCGACATTTAGAAATGTCGAAATTAGAATGAGATGGGTTCATGGTTATAACAAATGTTGTATATCGTATTGACGATTATTATAATAACCATATTTTGAGACGGTGATTATGAATTACTGAATAACTTGTTAAATATGATTTGATTAGTTTAGAAATATTATTTATATGATAAATATATTTTAAATTAATACAATTGAATTATGTCACATAAGATGTTACATATTACACAATTGTACAAATTACAATTTGTAAAATGAAAGTACATTTTACAAAAGTGGCGTGTGATGGTGTGTATAATAAGGACTAATTTGTTTAAATTAGTGCATGACTAAAACATAATGATTGTGTAGGTATGATACCTATATGTAGCCATGCAAACCTAATTGCTTGTGTAAGACAAGCAATCTATTTTGGTCTTACATAACACACTATCATACGACACACCTAAAACCATCACTATAAGAAGTGAATTTTGTTCACCTTATTCATTCTAACTTATGTTCATCTTTTCTAGTGCAAAAGAAAGTTGAACCATATATTGTATTTTCTAGTGTGAGAAACAAAATACAATAACCTCTAAAACTATTACTAGATAATATTTTCTAGTATACTAATATTATTATTAGTACACGGTTTTAGCCTAATTCCGTCCTCTAGTATCGGGTTCGGTTATTTGGTCCGTTTAAGGTAAGGTCTTGGTGCGCACTCATTGGAGGCAAGCTTACTTGGTTGCTTTTGGAGGATCGTCCTAAGCATATTTCGGACCGGTTGTAAGAATACGATTCTCATTATTTCCGCTTTTATATTGCATGCATAAGATCAACTAAGTTAATATGAGTTTATTAGTTACATTAGTAAGACTAAATATTTCGAACTAGCTAGTATGACTACCTAAGAGTTCCAACAAGTGGTATCAGAGCACTAGGTTGCTTGCATGCAACTCGATTTTATACGTTTTTGCGAGAAAATACGATTTTAATTAAAAACGAAAATGAGTAGTACATATAGGATATGCACGAAAATGTTATTGCATGTATACTTTCTGGTCTTAAAATAGTTTTAAGTCATTTTGATGATTTATGGAATAATATTGTTCTTCATTGTAATTAAATTGGTTAATTCATGCTATAAATCGGTTAAAAATGTTTTATTTGGGAAAAATAGCTAAATAATGTTTCTGGCCATGAATTTTAAATATGTTCTCACATGCATTTAACATATTATGAATATAAATAATTTTCGAAATTATTGAGTTTTATGCATGGTTTATGATTTTTAATGGTTAAATAGTCATAAAATGAGTTAAATATGGGATAAATAGTTATATTATGAATTTAACTATAAAAATTTTTGTAGATGTCACATGCAATATTTAAAATATATGATGAATTTTCCAGAAATTTTTCGTTAATATTGCATGAATATTGATTTTTATCGTAAAAATCGTAATATTAGTGACATATTTTAGCTTAAATAGTTTAAGTTCGAATTTGACCATAAAAATTTAATATAGTGTCACATATATTATTTCTAGCATGCATGTGAATTTTGAGCTTTTAATCTCGAATATTGCATGAGAAATGATTTTAATCGGTAAAATCGCGTAATATATGACACGAATTATTAAAAATAGTAAATGTTGCTTAAATGGTACGAAAAATTCACCCATATTAGTCATATTATGTATGATCATCAACATATTTTTATTTAGTGCCAAAAGTTTCTGAAACTTTAAGTTTTAATTTTAAAAGTTAAAATTGATATTGAGTGTTTAAGGAGTCATAATCATTACTTTATTTTCAGACCTTAAACAGTGCTTTTCAGCCTTTTTTTTCTGCATTTTCAGATGCTTTGAGTGTCTAGGAAGATGTAAAAATTATATTAGTATTTTATTTCATAATTTTTGCAATAGTTTTGAATTTTTCGAAATATTATGCATATTATACGGCTATTTTACGAAATAAATGGTATATTTCGAAAATATTTGAGTTTTAAGGATCTGAAATTTTAAGAAATTTTCAGTATATTCAAAATTTTGAATTTTGAATTTTCGAAATTTTTATGACTCGGTTGATTATTTTAATGCTATTTCCCGTAAAACCGATTAAAAACGAACAATATTTAAATAAAAGTTGAGTTATTTCGAAATTTGAGTAAGACTAAATTTTGAATCCTAAAATGTGTTAGGAAACTTAACTAAATCATGAATAGTGATTTTAAAATTGTTTAAATCACGTTATTCCATAAAACCGTGTTATTACGAATAACGATATTTAAAACGTGTTTAAATAGGACGATTTGGCTTAGGTTTTGCATTTTACATAAGCATTGCATATTTAATTATTGTTTATGAATGTCATAATTTTATTTACGTAATTTTGAATTATGTAATTTACTTAGTATGGCCTTAGATTTTAATCGATATTTCCCGTAATGTAAGGGTTTATCGATTCGGTTGTAATTTAATGTGATCTCGTATCACTTTATTTTATTGTTTTATTTTATAATGTAAAGGACCCGCGAAGGATCTTCTTCATAAGGGAGTAGGCTCGGCTAAACCGGGGTGCAAACCTTATTACGTTGGTGAAGTGGGGTAATATGATTACTTATTCTTGAAATTTGGTTGATCTCGACGAAGGTATTCGAGCCACCGTAGTGGTAATAAGTTCGGGCTAAGATAAGAATTAGTGTAATTTTATCGACCGAGAGTTCTAAAAGTAGAATCGATTAAGGGGTTAATCTACCGAGTCATATTAATGAGGGATGTATCGGCTAAACCGTGCCCGAGTTAGTGTGTATTTGGGTCTCGGGATCATTTACTTAATTGGGTAAGAGATCATTAAGTAGATGCATAACTTGTTTAAATTTACAAGTTTATTTATTAAAACGATAATTGTGTTTTAATTCCTTAATTTTCATTTGTAGTTCATTTTTCGACTTTCAATCAATGGCAAATAACGCTCCACCACTCCCACATCACGTTTCATGGCTCCAATCTTTCATGAATCGTTGCAAGCTTAGGAAGCAAGGCACCAATTTCATGTGGGGAATAAAACGCGTATTCGCCCTTTAATTGCAGGATTATAATGAAAAATACAATCGTGAATATCGTTATAAGATTAAAAAACATGAGATAAGAAGTACAACCTTTAGTCCTCGCGCAAAAGGCCTAAGAACAGGAATTAATGCAAATTCCCTCCTATAACTTGCACCCAAGACTTAGAATGAGACGTGGCCGCGTGTGCTAGAAATCCTCTCCAACTGCCTTGCAATATTGGGAGAGCTATTGAGTTTTAGATGTGAGATCTGAGGTTTTGGGAAAAGAATGTCTCAAAACCCTAATTTTACCTTGAGATAATTTAACAGTGCACCAAGAGTAACTGACATAAGGAGAAAAACTCTCCTTATGTAGTCTCTAGGTTTCGGCCGAATTGGAGATAGGGTAGGAGTGGGCTTTCCACTCTTACCTTATTCTAATTCGTGATTCGACCCATTTAGCTTTAAGTTGTTCGCGGTATTTTTAATTATAAATCGTAACATGTTATCAGATATTAATACAGTCGATATATTAATAATGGTCTGACAAAATACGATATTGTATAATTACCCAAATTAATATAACTGTTTATATTAATATGCGAATACAATATTTAATTAAATATAACCGTTTATATTTAATTTACGAATTAATCATGTAATCCGTATTAGCTAAAATTATTTAATCCGTATTAAATAATAATCTCAACATCTTATTGACTAAATTAATAGTCAATACCTCTGACTAACTGTTTAGTCATATCCGGCAAAATGTGACTGTATTTTCATACCTTCACATCTCTCAAACGTGTCCTATAGGTGTGACGTATAGGGACCAGTTGATCACCGCCATCCGTATGACAATAACGTCAAACTTATCTAGCAAGCCAACCGTTATTGATAAACGTGGATCAACTGGTAATAATACAAAAGTATGCCCTTGTGATCCTTAAAGAGATTTAATAAGTCATTGTACTTAATTGTCAAGGACACCAGCCCCAACAATCTCCCACTTGTCCGTACAAGGGTATGTTCAATGACGTTATCACACTACATGTGGAGGACACAATCTCCAACAAACTCCCACTTGTCCGTACAAGTGTAGGTGCGATAACCGATTCTCATATCCTTTTAAAATTTCTCCCACTCAATGTAAGACAATTTGCAAATCCGCATTCGCAAAGGTCGTATCTCACAAGCGATCTGTATCAAGAGTGGTTTCCCCGACTAGAGAGTAACTTAACTGATAAAACGAATCCGTATTCGAGCATGGCCATGCATTTCAGTTACTACTCCTCGAGTGGCCCTGAGAAATGATAAAATCCTGATAAGGGTTTGGATATTTCCCTCAACTCGAATCCTACCGATATCGCCCAGCATGAAATAACCCAGAAAAAATCCTCTTGGCCCCTGTTACGGTGACCGTGGGAAAGAAACCAAAGTTACCCAAAATCTGTCTTAATCTCAAGAAACAGTTGAAAGTCAAAAGACTCGACTCTAAGGAACACTATGGAGGTCCTATCCAGGACCTGGCACCCAATGTTATAAAACATTTAGGACTCCATAACGCTGTCACGGGGTGTCCTACGAGATATCCGTATAACTCGCCTTTGTGATTGGTCAGTCAGCCGCGTGACTTATGGCTCGTTGAACCCACCATCAACCAACGTCACAAAATGATTACCTGAGTTATCAGCTCAAGTGGGTAATCAAGGACAAAAACGATGTAATGTTAATCAGTTCACTTTGTGGTGTTCAAAATTGGCGTACAATTCCACATGAGAAACAAAACATTTTATATCATAACAATAAGGTTGAATAGAGTACACGAGAAAATGAATTATTACATGAATTCATAAAAGAGTACTACAACTTAGGAACACATCCAATTCCCATGGAATGAATGTGCCCTTCATGCTTATCACGTGGTAATGCTTTTGTGAGAGGATCAGCTATGTTGTCATCCATAGAGATCTTATCAATAAAAATCTCCTTTTGCTCCACGTAATCTCTGATTAGATGAGCTTTCCGTTGTACATGTCTAGCCTTGCTGCTAGACTTATGCTCCTTAGCTTGGAAGATGGCACCGCTATTGTCACAATAAACGGTGATTGGGTCATTCGAACTAGGCACTACGGATAGTCCTTATAAGAATTGACGCATCCATATTGCTTCCTTAGCTGCTTCCGAGGCGGCATAGTACTCGGACTCAGTCGTAGAATCTGCTGTAACACTCTGTTTAGAACTTTTCCAGCTGACAGCAGCGCCATTAAGAGTAAAAACGAATCCAGACTGAGATTTCGAGTCATCTCGATCCGTTTGGAAGCTAGCATCTGCGTAACCCGTGGCGCAGAGCGTCGAGTCGCCTCCGTAAGTCAATCCCCAATCTTTAGTCCTCCGTAGGTACTTAAGAATGTTTTTCACGGCCATCCAGTGGTGTTCACCTGGATGAGCTTGGAATCGACTTGTCATACTCAATGCATATGCAACGTCAGGACGTGTGCATATCATGGCATACATGATCGATCCTATTGCCGAAGCATAAGGAATCCGACTCATGCGCTTTTTCTCTTCCAGTGACTTAGCTTCTTGAGTCTTGCTCAAGTGAAGCCCAGGAGTCATAGGAAGGAACCCCTTCTTGGAGTTCGTCATGCTGAATCTCTCCAGAATCTTCTCAATATAAGACTCCTGACTGAGAGACAACATCCGTCGTGATCTATCCCTGTAGATACGGATGCCCAAAATTCTTTGTGCCTCTCCCAGATCTTTCATCTGGAAATGGTTTTTCAACCATGCTTTAACCGAAGATAAGAGAGGTATGTCATTCCCAATCAAGAGTATGTCGTCGACATACAGTACTAGGAATACAATCTTGCTCCCACTCGACTTGATATAGAGACATGGTTCCTCGACTGATCGAACGAACCCATTCTCTTTTATCACTTGGTCGAAGCGATGATTCCAACTCCGCGATGCTTGCTTAAGTCCATAGATGGAACGCTTAAGCTTGCAAACTTTCTTAGGATGTGCTGGATCGATAAAACCCTCGGGTTGTACCATGTACAACTCTTCCTCCAAATAACCGTTTAAGAAGGCGGTTTTAACGTCCATTTGCCATATTTCATAATCGTGAAATGCGGCGATCGCTAAGATAATCCGAATGGAACGTAGCATGACTACGGGTGCAAAGATCTCATCATAGTGCAAGCCTGGCACTTGAGTGAAACCTTTAGCAACTAGTCTAGCCTTGTGGATATCTTGTTGTCCTTCCACGGCATGCTTTATCTTGTAAAGCCATTTGCATTGAAGGGGACGTACCTTTGCAGGTAGGTCCACAAGATCCCACACGTTGTTCTCATACATGGAGTCCATCTCGGATTGCATGGCTTCTAGCCATAGCTTTGAGTCAGAACTAGTCATGGCACCTTTATAGGTTTTGGGTTCATTACCCTCTAGGAGTAAGACGTCATCTGTATCATGTTCCTCGACCATACCAATGTATCTGTCCGGTGGAATAGAGACTCTTCCCGACCTCCTAGGTTCTTCAGGGATATCTACCGCAGCCTCGGGTGAAGGAACTGTTTCCTCCAATGGTTGCTCGGTAGTTGGTTCTTGAACCTCCGATAACTCGAAGGTTCTATTTCTCGACTTGTTCTCGAGAAATTCTTTCTCTAAGAACGTCGCACTAGCCGCAACAAAAACACGTTGTTCGGTAGGCGAGTAGAAGTAATGACCAAAAGTTCCCTTTGGATAGCCTATAAAGTATGTCTTGACCGATCGCGGGCCGAGCTTATCCTCGTGTCTCCACTTGACATAAGCCTCGCAGCCCCAAACCCGAATAAAGGACAAGTTAGGGACCGTTCCTTCCATAATTCGTATGGAGTCTTGTCAACAGCTTTAGACGGACTTCGGTTAAGTATTAGAGCGGCCGACAAAAGAGCATAGCCCCACAATGAATCAGGCACGACGGTGTGACTCATCATGGATCGAACCATATCAAGTAAAGTTCGATTTCTCCGTTCGGACACACCATTTAATTGTGGTGTTCCAGGTGGAGTCAACTGTAGCACGATCCCACAGTCTTTAAGGTGTTGATCAAACTCGTGTGAAAGATACTCACCACCACGATCTGAACGTAGTGCTTTAATCTTTCTACCCAGCTGGTTCTGTACCCGATTCTGGTATTCTTTGAATTTGTCAAAGGATTCACTTTTATGCTTCATTAAATAGACATAGCCATATCTACTTAAATCGTCCGTGAAAGTGATGAAATACCTATAGCCTTCTCGTGCGTTGATCGACATAGGCCCACATACGTCCGTATGTATGAGTCCTAATAGGTCGGCAGCGCGCATTCCAACACCTTTGAAGGAAATACGAGTCATCTTGCCGATGAGACATGATTCACACGTGCCATATGATTCGAAATCAAAGGGCGATATAGCTCCATTCCGTATGAGCTGTTTTACGCGTTTCTTATTTATGTGTCTCATACGACAATGCCATAAGTAAGTTTGATCTTTGTCACCTACCTTTAATCTTTTATTATTCACATGTAAAATCTCGGTAGTTTGATCTAAAACATAAATTCCATTCATGGAAACTGCCTTGCCATATATCATATTGTGTAAGGAGAAAATACAGCTATTATTCTCTATTACAAATGAAAAGCCAAGTTTGTCAAGTGCAGAAACTGAAATAATGTTTTTGGACAAACTAGGAACATAATAACACTTATATAAAAATAACTCGAATCCACTTGGAAGCTGGATCACATATGTTCCCTTCGAGACTGCAGCAACGCGTGCTCCATTCCCGACTCGCAGGTCCACCTCACCCTTGATTAGGGGTTCTTGGTTTCGGAGGCCCTGCACATGATTACATAGATGAGAACCACAACCAGTATCAAGTACCCAAGTTCCGCAACTTGCATGGTTAATCTCAATCATGTGAATAAAAGAAGAAGAAGACATACCAACAGGAGTAACGCGGTCTGCCTTAATGTCCTCTCGATACACGGGGCATGAGCGCCTCCAATGCCCAGTCTTGTGGCAATGGTGACATTCCATGCTTGTATCCTTGCTCTTTGTCTTGCCCTGTGAGTTACTCGACTCACCTGGCCCACTCTTAGCAAATCCTGGTTTCTTGAACCTGGGCTTACCTACTGCTAGGTCGCCCTGAGCTTTAGCCTTACCCTTACCCTTACCCTTTCTGGAGATCATGAGAACATCCTGCTTCATGCTCCCACTCAATTTCAGATCCTTCTCAGTCTGTACGAGAAGGGAGTGGAGCTCATGAGGAGTCTTCTTCATGTCGTTCATATAGTAGTTGGCCCTAAAGAGGGCGAACCCATCATGAAGCGAATGAAGCATACGATCAACGATGATGTTCTCACTGATCTTGCAGTTTAGAGCCTCAAGTTTCTCGATATTCTCAATCATGTGAAGAATATGTGGGCTAACAGCTTGGCCCTTCTGGAGTTTCGCCTCAAAGAAGCGACAGGTATGCTCATATGAAACGATTCTCGGAGCCTTGGAGAATTCGTTAGTGAGCGTGGTGAAAATCTTGTTTGCACCATGGGTTATAAAGCGTCTTTGCAAATTGGATTCCATTGCATAGATGAGTACGTTCTTTATCGCTCCCGCTTCCATGACGAAGTCGCTATGAGCGCGAACATCGTTGGCTCTAGCTCCAGTTCCTGGGTGTGCCGGAATTGGCTCAGTTAAATACTTAAGCTTTCCGTCAGCAATGGCAGCATTCCGTAGTGCTGCCTCCCAGTCGGAGAAGTTTGACCCATCATTCCTCAGTCTAGTTGACTGATTCATGGAGTCCATGAAGGCCTTTAGCCAGGATTCACGTGCTAGCTTGGCACTTGGCATTGGGTCTTCACCAGCCATTTTAGATTTACAGCAGTTTTAATGAACGTGTGCTACACTGAAAAGAAGATAAAACAAAACCATATAAGCAACTTATTGTTGTGATTTAAGTCTATATTAAATTGAATTTAAACTTGTAGACTCATGCATTTATATAATTGATCTCCCTCAAGAATTATATAAACGATCCCAAGACTCAATTTCCGTATATTGATAAGCCCACAGTTTGGCTAATTCCAATCGTTGGAACTCTTGGTCGATAGATTTCCGTAAATCCTATCTATTAGTCCATCTCAGTCTCTGGAATATTATCGAGTGACCATGATGTTGAGATAAAATAAATCATCTGTTCCCACTTACCCGACGTAGAAGGGGTCATATTATGCCTACCGACGAAGAAGGGATTCATGGGAGGCTGATTTATAAAGACTAGTCTCAATTTTTGGTTATACGAGGAAGACCCCATCAACTTTTATTTATTCATATTAAGTGAACTAATATCTAGCATATGCGTGAATGAATTAAATAAAGTGATGGCTTTGCAATTGACATGTGACATCTGTATTGTCACAGAAAACTAACGCGTGACCTCTACATGAGTCAGTTTTCAGGCATGATATAGGTGGTTTGGTTTTTAGGCGGAATATGATGCAAGCTATTATCGATGAAAGCATAAAGATAAATGCAATAAACGTAAATAAAAGTCCTAGTGTGGCCTATCCTACCAAAATAAACATAAAACAACTTGGAATCCACTGTTGGACCCTAGAAGCTTGTCTTGATGTTCCATCTTGGTCCTTGCAGCGGGAGTGAGCATCCGGTCTCCGTCTTGACTTTTGTCTTCACAAAATTACTAATTTAAATTACAAAAGTAGTCCTAGATACATTCTAATTTAAATACAAAAGTAATTACATGGCAAAAACCCAAAACGGAGATTCAAGATCTCAAAATTACAAGCAAGATCGTGTCCCATCATTACGGTGACACAATCTTCTAAGGCCACACTAAGTTACAACCGTTTGCAATAATTAAATACGTTATTGAAAGCATTCAAGGCATTCACAAGACGATAAATAAAATGCATCAACTAAATAAAATTTATACATGACATAATACCGTTATTATGATTAATAAATTTATACCAAACCACCTTTTAAGATTAAAATTATGTGATTATACCGCTTTAATCACCAATTTTAATAAACATATAATCCATTATTTTAAACTGTTTTAAAACAATATGTATCAACCGAGGGTGAACCGTTTCACTAAACAATACACTATTTCCGTATATAGTATATTATTTTAAGCCATGTGAAAATAAGAAAACAAGTTATTTTCGAAAAAAGGGAGCCCGAAACAAGAGCACTCGACCGAGCAGCAGAGGCACTCGATCGAGTGCCAGTGTCACTCGATCGAGTGCAGCAGGGGCTCGATCGAGTGACTCTTTAAAACGCAATCGCTGCACTTTTAAATCTAAAACGAGTTTATAACTTGGATTTAAAACGTGTAAATCATAAATAAACAACAACAAAAGATTCACATATTGCTAAAAATATCGATTAATTAACAATATGAAAAATATAATCGAAAACAAGATCGATTTCCCACTAAAAACTCACGCACGGGGCCTGGTACGAGGGCACTCGATCGAGTGCAACAGGGACTCGATCGAGTGCCTAGGCAGATTGCACGGTTTTCTCAAATTTTTGATTTTATGAAAGACACAATTGTAAAATTTTCATGGCCTAAGGCTCTGATACCACTTGTGGGGAATAAAACGCGTATTCGCCCTTTAATTGCAGGATTATAATGAAAAATACAATCGTGAATATCGTCATAAGACTAAAAAACATGAGATAAGAAGTACAACCTTTAGTCCTCGCGCAAAAGGCCTAAGAACAGGAATTAATGCAAATTCCCTCCTATAACTTGCACCCAAGACTTAGAATGAGACGTGGCCGCGTGTGCTAGAAATCCTCTCCAACTGCCTTGCAATATTGGGAGAGCTATTGAGTTTTAGATGTGAGATCTGAGGTTTTGGGAAAAGAATGTCTCAAAATCCTAATTTTACCTTGAGATAATTTAACAGTGCACCAAGAGTAACTGACATAAGGAGAAAAACTCTCCTTATGTAGTCTCTAGGTTTCGGCCGAATTGGAGATAGGGTAGGAGTGGGCTTTCCACTCTTACCTTATTCTAATTCGTGATTCGACCCATTTAGCTTTAAGTTGTTCGCGGTATTTTTAATTATAAATCGTAACATGTTATCAGATATTAATACAGTCGATATATTAATAATGGTCTGACAAAATACGATATTGTATAATTACCCAAATTAATATAACTGTTTATATTAATATGCGAATACAATATTTAATTAAATATAACCGTTTATATTTAATTTACGAATTAATCATGTAATCCGTATTAGCTAAAATTATTTAATCCGTATTAAATAATAATCTCAACATCTTATTGACTAAATTAATAGTCAATACCTCTGACTAACTGTTTAGTCATATCCGGCAAAATGTGACTGTATTTTCATACCTTCACATCTCTCAAACGTGTCCTATAGGTGTGACGTATAGGGACCAGTTGATCACCGCCATCCGTATGACAATAACGTCAAACTTATCTAGCAAGCCAACCGTTATTGATAAACGTGGATCAACTGGTAATAATACAAAAGTATGCCCTTGTGATCCTTAAAGAGATTTAATAAGTCATTGTACTTAATTGTCAAGGACACCAGCCCCAACATTTCAAAGATTGGGAATCCCAATTACTTTTAGCTGCGGAAGGTGACAATAAGATTTGTTTCCTTACAAGAGCTGCTCCTCCTGTTCCTACTGCTCGCTCCACGATTGAGACTCGTGAGGCCTATGAGGCCTATATGAAGGAGTCAAATATTCTTAGAGACATAATCATTTTCACTTTGGAGCCGGATCTCCGAGACAGAATGATTGTGTTTAGCACGGCAAATGAGATTTACACCAAGCTTAAGAATATGTTTTATCAAACTCCTAGAACTTTGCTTCATGAAGTAATTTCTGCATGGTTTGACCCAAATTCGTATAAGGATCAATCTATAAGTTCTCATGTGATTAAGTCGGTTGTTCCATCTGAAGTCTTGCAAATTCAAAAGGTGCAAGCTCCTGACTATGTCATAATAGATCGAATTCTTCGCTTCCTTGATATGCTTTTACGGGCAGAGAGGGAGTTAGGACTTATTCGAAGTACCGAGAAGAATACACTTAATCTTGAGAATAGGAACAATAGGAAGCATGAAAGGAGAAACGGTAAAGGAAAGGGTAAAATGACATCCATGAACACATCATCTTCAAAAGTTGAAAATAAATGCCATTATTGCATGAAGATAGGGCATTGGAAACGGAATTGTCCAATGTATTTGGCCGACCTAAAGCTTGAAAAGTTCACTCTTTTGGTAATAATTCTTGTTTAAACTCATGTTATAAGATTAACCTTTGTATAATGATACAAGTTGTTAATATTAACCCTTTTTTAATTGTTTTAAAGGGACTCCTTCCAAGATCTAGGGCAAGGAGAAAGGAAAGGAGAGCTTGAAGCTCATTCCATGGATGGCTAAGGTAGCATCCGAGATTGAAGACATGAAGAGCATGGCTCTAATTTTCATTTGATGTCTTCTTTCTTTCTTTTTGCATTTTAATTTAAGAACTTTGTATTTCTTGTACGACAAGAATCTTGTTGAAACAATGGTTGTAATAGTGGTGACTTGGTTTTCAACCCAAGTCATCCTTTTGTTCTTAATCAAACATGTTTGGTTGTTTTAAAATGCTTTTATAACATGAATTGATACGATTTTCATAAATCGTAATAAAGTACCTTGAATGATTCAATGTACGGAAGAAATGATAGGATCATTATAAAAGTAATACGACTTACTTAAAAACGAGAATTGCATCCCGTGAAATACTTCAAATTCAAACATAAGAACATCAGTTCATTATAAGATTTTCACCTTAAATGAAAGAATATGTTAATATCTCAATACTCACATAATTCTTTATCCAATACATTGTTCACGGGCGAAAAATGCTATCCTTATTAAATAACGGTTATTTTAAAGGATAGAGTGGGAGAAATTCTACGCCCGTAAACCAATGAAATAAGCATAGGATCTTAGAGAAGAGTCTTCTGAGGAGTCCTTGAGAAAAACTCTAAAAGATTGGATAGAAGAAACTACGAGAGGACACAGAAGAAACTACGCGAGGAAACAAAAGGAAATGTTCCATATGTTGTCATTAGTTCCTAGAGAGGATAAAAGGAACCGTGAGTGTTAACAGAAGGAAATCGTTTCCATGATGTTAATGTTTCTGTTTTATAAAGATAATAGAGGAGAAGTCGTCTCCCGTTCTCATGATAATACTAATATTCTTTCCGTGGGAAAGAAAATCAAAATGAAATGTTCATTACGAGTTGAGAAAATGTTTGAAGTAAATCAAAATGAAATGTTCATTATGAGTTGAGAAAATGTTTGAAGTAAATCAAAATGAAATATTCATTATGAGTTGAGTAAATGTTTGAAGTAAATCAAAATGAAATGTTCATTATGAGTTGAGTAAATGTTTGAAGTAAATCAAAATGAAATGTTCATTATGAGTTGAGAAGATGTTTAAAGATGTTACCTAAACACTATGAAATCAGTGGGAGTTATTAACTATAAGATAGTAATACAAAATTCAGTGGGAGAAAAGTTATTAAGAAAACGAAACCTACCATTTAGAGAGGATGGTGATTCTTTAAAGGTTAAAGAATATGAGGTTTTAGAATACATAAATCATACTCTTTAAAAGGTAAAGAATATGAGGTTTTCAATTCTAAATGAATGTATGTTAAGAACATAAATCATAAGTGAGTTTATTATATGATAATGAAACGTCACCGATCAGTTTACAAGGTTTGGATTTGAATCCGAGACATGAAAATGTTAATTCATATAACCTTGATCAAAATGCCATAAGTTGAAATAAAGCCCTCTTTCGATATAAGTTCTCAAGGAGAACTAATGGATCGAATCTAGGTAGACTACAATATAAATTCTAGTACAATATGACTATGTTCATATGGATGACATGTCATGAGTTTTAAGAAAACAGTGGGAGCTTCCTTAAAGTAAGGAGACTCGAGTCGAGTATAAGAGACTTGAAGTGTACTTGAATTAGATCATATTATACAAGATAATATGAGTCAAAAGGAAACCGAAATTTGTAGGTTTAAAAGATGTGAAGATGGGGTATATTCACATAATAAACCATTACTACAAATTGATGTATGATCATCAAAGATTGTTTATGTGGAGCAACAATATTGTATTGTTTGTTCGCACATAACAATCACTCTTATCGTTTGAGTTATTATTATTAATATTAACTCACAATTTATACTTTGTGAAATCCAAATGGGTTGTAAGAGACAATTTGAACCCCATAAGTGAACTGGATTAACTTAGTATAGCCCATAGTCGCTTGTATGAGGTGACGTCTCGAAGCGGCTACAATGTGAGGCGATTGATGGCAAGTTCAAAAGTCATAGAGTCATATGGGATGACTAGTCGATCACATCGGCAGACTGTGTAACACTCTGTTGGGCATTTAGTGACCGCTTATAGAGTTCTGGAAATTTTATAATTAGCCTGGTCGTGGCGAGAGCTACTATATTATTCACATAAGTCGATTCTTTGACTTGAGACTGTTCGCCCAAGGTGATGCAGCCTCAGATTGACTTTGATTTTAGCTCTACGATCAACCGTTAAAGGGGGTCAAATGGGCTTCTTTTGGGTCATGATGGACTGTGTTAGTCGAAGGGAACAGTAGGATAGGAATTGTCCAACCCCTTGTCAGGGTTGTCTTAAATCTCAAGGCCACTCGAGGAGAAGTTTAACTGGAAATGCGTGGCCACGCTCGGAAGGTATCTATGGTAGATAATTCCGGTCAAAGCAATTAAATCTCCAGATCGAGAAAACCGCTCAAGATATGATCAAATGCAAGTACGACCTGGAAGACACCTTGCATTGAGTGGGAGATGACGTAATAGGACAAGAGAATTGGTGACGCACACTTGTCGAGGACAAGTGGGAGATTGTTGGGGAATGTGTGTCCTCAACAATAGTGCGATCACGACAATGATAAAATCATTGTCATAAATCTTATGAAATGAATATGCAAGGGACGATCCAATATTGATTTAGTCAACTGACCAACATTAATCGGTAATGATTGGCTGACTAGAGTTTAACATTACTGTCGTATGACGGTGGTGGTCAGTTAATCCCTTTAGGTCACACCTCTAGGACTGACCCCTTAAACGTGTATTGATTAATTGTATAGGATACAGATTGATCGATATTCTTAAAACCGTATATTGAGAAATTAGAGGTTGAATCTTAAGGTAAGATTTATATTTGAAATTGAAATGTATCAATTGTCAAATATTAATCGACATTTAGAAATGTCGAAATTAGAATGAGATGGGTTCATGGTTATAACAAATGTTGTATATCGTATTGACGATTATTATAATAACCATATTTTGAGACGGTGATTATGAATTACTGAATAACTTGTTAAATATGATTTGATTAGTTTAGAAATATTATTTATATGATAAATATATTTTAAATTAATACAATTGAATTATGTCACATAAGATGTTACATATTACACAATTGTACAAATTACAATTTGTAAAATGAAAGTACATTTTACAAAAGTGGCGTGTGATGGTGTGTATAATAAGGACTAATTTGTTTAAATTAGTGCATGACTAAAACATAATGATTGTGTAGGTATGATACCTATATGTAGCCATGCAAACCTAATTGCTTGTGTAAGACAAGCAATCTATTTTGGTCTTACATAACACACTATCATACGACACACCTAAAACCATCACTATAAGAAGTGAATTTTGTTCACCTTATTCATTCTAACTTATGTTCATCTTTTCTAGTGCAAAAGAAAGTTGAACCATATATTGTATTTTCTAGTGTGAGAAACAAAATACAATAACCTCTAAAACTATTACTAGATAATATTTTCTAGTATACTAATATTATTATTAGTACACGGTTTTAGCCTAATTCCGTCCTCTAGTATCGGGTTCGGTTATTTGGTCCGTTTAAGGTAAGGTCTTGGTGCGCACTCATTGGAGGCAAGCTTACTTGGTTGCTTTTGGAGGATCGTCCTAAGCATATTTCGGACCGGTTGTAAGAATACGATTCTCATTATTTCCGCTTTTATATTGCATGCATAAGATCAACTAAGTTAATATGAGTTTATTAGTTACATTAGTAAGACTAAATATTTCGAACTAGCTAGTATGACTACCTAAGAGTTCCAACAGCTTCTTAATAGGTAAAAAGGTCGTACGGGACCTCTTAAACCAGCGCTACACGGGAGGCAACCCGTGCTCTATTTTAAGTTTACGTTTTTTTTTATTTCCGTTTTATCCTTAATGAAATTTGAAATCTCTGCAGAAAAAGTAAAATAAAAGGAATCCGTCAGTACAAGTGGTCGACCGACCGAGCTACTAGGTCGACCGACCAACTGGCAGCTTTAATTACTTTTCCTGACAGATTAAGTAAAAAAATTGCAGAGCAGGTAAAAGGACGGAGGTCGACCGACCGAGTATTGTGGTCGACCGACCGCGTGTTTTTTTTTTTCCGGTTTTTTTTAGAGTCAAAGGTCACGGGTCTTTTGTGTTTTTGAAAACACAATAATTGCCTTCACTTCCTCACTTTCCCTGCATTCCCTTTCTCTCTTAAAACCCTAAAACAACACCCACCTTCTTCATCCTTCACCAATTTGCTTGCTTTCTTTCAAATTCCTCATTCAAGGTATGATTTTCTTAGTTTTTCTTTCTCTCTTTTTCGTTCTTTATCATCTTAATTCCGTTTTAGGTAGTATTAGTTTGTCTTTTTAAGTTTATTCTTGCTCTTAATTCCGTTTCCCTGCTTGTTTGTGTGTTTTTATCTCAGTTTTCTTCGTCCTTTTGATTTTATATGCTTAGATCTGTAACTTTTGGGTGATTTCGTGCTGATTAGGGTTAGTTTAATTCCTCTTTTAATTTTTATGCCCTTTTTCGCGTGTTTTCAGCCACGAAAATCCGACGCTAGCACTGTTCACGGTCGACCGACCGGAAAATGAGGTCGGCCGACCAAAATTTGAATTTTCTGGGTTTCATAATTTACTGATCTGCATTTTTCTGACAATAGTCGGTCGACTGACCCGAAAATGAGGTCGGCCGACCAGAACCGTGTTTTTCCTGAGTTTAATTTTTGCAGTTTCTGATTTTTCTTCGTTAATTGGTCGACCGACCTAGGTATACGGTCGACCGACCGATTGTGCAACGGAAACTATGTGTTTTCTCGCAAATATGGTCGACCGACTTATCTGTGAAGTCGACCGACCGGTGCTGTTTTATAAGTTTCTGTTTCTGCAAATTTTCGTGCCCATATTTGTTAAAGTGATGTTTTCATATTCACATAAGACTTAAATTTTTATTGAACTTTTCAGATTCACAATGTCTAGCCGTGATCAAGGTGGGAAGCGCGCCCGCACTTCGGGTGCAAGCACCTCCAGAAGACGTGTCCCTAGGTCGAGAGGTTTGGCGGTGCAAGACACGGATAGTCTACCCAACTATCCGCAAATCACTTTCAGCACTCCGGTCCAGAAAGCCCGGTTCCTCCATCTCACCGCTTATTGCTTGGTAGTGGCAACCCGTTTCCTTTCTGTTCCAGCCTTGCAACCCTGGGATGTCATGACGAGGTGGTATCTTTGCTCGACGGGACTGGTTTTGCAGGACTTGTCACTATGGATGAGTTCACCTATTCCCTTCTCACTTTTGAGTTCTTTTCTTCCTTTACTTTTGATTTTAGAGCATTTCATCCCGGCTATGACAACATTTGCATTTCTTTTCGTTTGTTCAATGAAACTTTTTCTTTAACTTTAAACCAATTTGCTCAGTATCTAGGTTTATCTTCTACGGGTCTTACTGATGACCCCACGGGGTCGTATACTGATTTGTGGTCCTGTATTTCTGATTCCAGCGATGTGAAGAAGAAAAACAGTACTGTCCACCTTCCCGCCCCCCGTTATTATTTGCGTCTGTTGGCCAACACTGTTTTCGGCCGAAAAGAGTCTCAAAATGTTAACAACATTGAGCTCTCCATTTTGTCTGGTCATCTTAACATCAGACGTACGGGTCAGCAGTTCTATAACACTGCATTTTTGGTCGCCTCTCATTTCATGTCGGTGGGCGAGGGAACTTCCTTGTCTACTATTGTTTGTGGTGGGCTAGTCACTAGATTAGCCCGCTCCCTTGTCCCCCAGTTCCCTCGCTTTGAGGATGCGATTGACACTACCTCCCGGTTCATGGACATGGCTTATGTCAGGTCCGTGCGTTGGGTGGACAGGAGAGATTATTGGAAGGTAGACACCTACCTCAGTGATCGCATCCCCATCACCATGGCTCCCCCTATGCTACCCTTTTTTAATGTTGTAGGGGAGCCCAGACCACTACTCCCGTCTTACCGCCTCCCCCTTAGAGGAGGCACCTTTAGAGGTCATAGGGTCCCTGCTCCCGGTGGCCACCATACCACGTCTAGGACGGGTTACCCACCTGATTTTACTGCTGCTCCTAATGTTTATGTTCCTCCTTTTGTTGATGACAGATCTCTGCCACAAATGATGGCAGGCCTTTGCAGACAGTTCAACCAAAAACAGTTGAACGATAGTCTTTGCCAATATCCGGTTTACAGGGAGTATGCCACTCAGGGTAGGCTCCCTACCGGCCCATGGACTCACCCCACCTGGTACACACCTCTCGCAGGCGGTCGTGTCCACGGTGAAGCTTCAGGCTCTGCCTCGGGAACAGGCATAGGGTCTGAAGAGGAGGAGGAGGAGGAAGAAGAAGGAGAGGACTCTGAGCCGGACTTCGACTCAGAATCCTAGGGACGTGCTTAACCTTACCCTCTTTGGGGTTCGGTTTGGGGAGGTCCCCTTTCTTTAGTTCGGTTTGGGGAGGTCCCCATTTCTTTTGTAAGTTTTTTTTTCCCTTAGATTTCCAGTTTTTCCCTCTAGATTTCCAGTTTTCGCCTCCTTCCTCCTTAGACTCTTTTTGTAGTTTCTAGTCTTTTTCCTTTTCCTTTCTTTGTTTTTTTCTTTTCTGCCTACCCCCATCCCTTTGCTGTGGTTGTATGCTGATGAGCACAATGGGGGCATTGTGCGTTTTGGTTTGGGGAGGGTGTTTGCATACTCCTTTGTGAGTATGCAATTGTCTTTATGTCTTTTGTTTTTCATTCCTTTAGGTGTTTTTCTTGTTTTTATCCTCTCTTGCCGCGTGTTCTTCCCTGTCGCGCGTTCTTCTCTGTCTTAAGTTTTTAGGTCGAGTCGGAACGGACAAATACAATTTATGCCTCAGATATCACATTTTGCCTTGCCTTGCATTTTTTCAAAAAATTTTCAAGCTAGTCTTTTGCATTATCTACGAGTTTTTGTTGATTTCATGCTAAATTATTAGACTTGGCTCTCTTCTTGGCAAGCTACAACATATTCTAAGGATTAGAGCTTAATAAATCGGTGACATCCATGACCGATTTCATGTAGGTTTGTGAGTAGTTTCTCCTCTTGAGGCATGTCACATCAATATGCATAAACATGAGTCTTATCTACTTAATACCTATATGCATTCGGATTTGTGATTTGTTGACACATGTGGTAGAGGTCCCCCTTTCTCATTATTCCCATAATCCTCACATAGCCAAATTGAATCTTTTTACCCAATTGCTACATCCTAAAAAATTGCCTACCCTAGCCGAGCTAGTAATGTAGTGATGGGTCTGTTTTGGCCATCCTTTGGTTTGTGCTTTATTGTTAAATATTGATTTTGTGAGAATGGTAGAAGGAGAAAAAGAAAAGAGAAGGATTCGAAAAAAAATAATGAAAAAAAAAGAGATACGGAAAAAAAATGAAAATGATAAGAAAAGAAGATAAAAAATATAATTCGAATCAGCCTGTTTTCAAGGCTGGTCGGTCGACCTGCATCCTTGGTCGGTCGACCAGGACCATTGAACAGGTTATTTTCTGAAGGAAAGAAAGAAAAAAAAAAAAGAAGAAAAGGGGAAAATTGGAGGAATTGTGATTTTTGCTCCAAAACTTTGAGCATTGGCATGTATGGAAAAATAATAAGAAGTGATCTCATAGTATAGATAGACGGTTGTTAGCTCGGTTTAACCCCTCTTTCCATAACTTATTTTAACCCCTTCTTACCTTTAGCCTCACAATTCCAAATTTGCCTCGGCATGTGTCATGGTTATCTAGTGTGGGAATGCATATGTACGGTTGTAGAGATTCTATTCATGTTAGATTGCAGGCATGTTCTTACGGGTCGCAGATAGGTGAGAGTCTTTATTTTTATTTATCTTCTTATCTTTCACATATACGTTTGACCCTTTGCTTTCATGAGTGTCTCGAGCGTACCGCGAGAGTCCAATTAGAATGAGTCTTGCAAGGTTGAAATTTTAGCATGCTATTCCAACATGACCAATTCGTTTTGCTCTTGACATTATGCTCGTTTATATTTGAAGGTTGCATTAAATTGGTTGGGCATAGTGTTATGTTTGGTTGTAAAAAGTATGAAATCCGTTCCATTAGAAGTTTTTCTTTTCTTTTGAGTCTTAGTGCTTGCTTGAGGACAAGCAAGGTTTGGTTTGGGGAGTTTGATACGTGCCTTTTTTATGCATTTTATTTATTCTTTTGGCACGTATTTTCTTACGTTTTCATGACTTTTAGTTGCTATTTCTCCCGAAACGGTTTACTTTGGCATTTCTATGTTTTATATGTAGGAATGCGCGGAAGTGAGCAAAACTAAACCTTATTTGCCTTTCGGAAGCTGTTTTGAGTACTAATACGAAGCAAGGATCCGGATTGCATGTCCGAGTATTGTTATTGGGCCTGATTAAAGCTGGAACGGACAAGAAGCGGTCGACCGACCCGCATCATAGGTCGACCGACCGAAGCCCAATTCCTGACCAAAGCCAAATTCGCATAAGAGCCCAACATCACTTAAAGCGGTCGACCGACCCGCTTCAGAGGTCGACCGACCAGAGGCTGACCCGAGGACTTTTGTTTCGTGTTTCTACTTTCCTAATCTTGTAATTATTCTTATTTAAGGAGACCTAGACTCTTCAATTAGGTCACGAAATATTATTATCAAGCACTTTATGTTAGAAGATGATGCGGATCTCTAGCTTAGATGGATCCTCTTTAAGAATATTAGTGAAGCGGAATTACACTTCTTAAGATAGATAACAAACTCGTTAGTAACTTCGATGAAATAACACAAATAATGAACGAACGATGAATGATGAATGGTGATGAACGATGATAGTGATGAACGATGTGATGAACGAAGCTTGATGAACGAACAAGAATCGGAACAAGACTTGGACGAACGGTTTTGGTGATCAATGGATGATGGACGAAATCTTGATGCTCAATGAATGATGGATTGTCGATGGATAGATGATGTAACTTCAACCTTCTCTCGCAAAAGATGGAATTAGCTAACACCCTGCAAATCAACCTCGCAAAGTCGATCCCAAAAACTAAGCTCGCAAACTTAATTAATGTCACTCAAAAGCTTACACACAAACTTTATGATCTTTATTGATAATTCAACTCCAAAATTCGATGCTAAAATAATGAAAAACGGCTGCCTTTTATAAGGCCTTAAACCGTGTAAAACCCTAATCTAAATAAGATAAGAATACCTTATTTAGTCCCTATTAGGAAACCCTAATCCTACTTAAGCTCAAACAAGGTGTTTGACTAGGATTTAAGACTCCTAAACCTAATATAATTAAGACTCCTACTCCTAACATAATTAAGAATCCTTTAACAACTAGGATTCCTTATCCTACTAGAACTATGAATCCTATAATAATTAGGACTCCTATTTCTACTAGAATTGTGAAACCTACTTCTACTAGGACTCCTACTTAACTTAGGATTTATGAATCCTATTACAATTAGGAAACCTAATACATATTCTACTAAGACTAGGAAACATAACTTCCTAATCCTATTTTATTCTTAACTTAAAATAAAATAAACAAATAAGAAGAAACCCTAATTTGGCCAAAACCCTAGCCGTGACCTTGCCCTTGGGCGCGCGTCCCTAGGTCTTCTTGCCCTAGCTCCTCTTCCTTGGAAGCTTCATACACACCTTCCTTCACATAGCCTTTAGGAAGTATCATCCAAGGATGTTCCAAAGTCTTCTGGAACCTTCTAGAATCTTCTTTTATTCCTTGTAAAGCTAGTTTGAATAGTCTTACGGATCCATGATCGAACCCGTTTGGTGTGAACCTTGATTTAATTTTATCTTTAGGAAAGTTTGAGCATGCACCCGCATCAGAAGAACTCCATAGTTAGTGATTTGGTACCAAGCTTTCATCTTTGTTCTTAGATTTTCCAATTAAGTTGTAAGTTGCTACAATTCAATCTTCCCTTTTTATTTAATCTCGTTATTCATCTTTTTTATATTTCTTAATTCATGTTTTCCCTTATATTGTCATCTTTAATTATGTTGATTCCTTTGATGTTATTAGTTATTGTTAGTTTCATAATTAAGAGTATGCATAGCTAATTCTTGTGATTAGGAGTTAGGGGAACCATGGTAAAGACTTGATTTTGATAGTTTAATGATTGAATTACCAATCCCCCATTGTTGTTGGTGAACTAATCCTTAAGATTGAAAGATTATTAGGATTAGTTTAACAACAACTTTGGGATTGCCCTTGAACGAAAGTTTAGTGCTTTTCTAGGAACCCTAAGACCGTAAGGATTGGGTAGAATATTGACCTAAAGGTTTATTCTTTGTTCCTTGGGATTGTGTTATTTGATTATTTTACCCTTCATTAACTTGTTTTAACTATGGGGAACCAAAGTTCCTAATCTCCTTTTACCTTATTTTATTTCTCTTGTTTATTTTGTCCTTTTAGTTATTAGTTTAAATCTCAAATCAAACCCCCTTTTTTTGGTTACTTGCAATAGACTTTAAATACACAAACATAATTAACCTTGTCTCTCTGTGGTTCGACCCTTGACTTATCCTATCTAAGTTTAAGCTGAGGTTTTATAAATCTTATCTTTGGCACCCCTCAACGATGGGTGTCATATAGGTTTCCAATTCCGAGGTTGGATGATATGTTGGATGAATTACGTGGATCGGTAGTCTTCTCAAAAATCGATCTAAGGAGTGGTTATCATCAAATCAGAATGATGGAAGGAGACGAGTGGAAAACGGCGTTCAAGACCAAGCATGGTTTATACGAGTGGATGGTGATGTCGTTTGGTCTTACTAATGCACCAAGTACTTTCATGAGGTTGATGAACGAGATGCTCAAATCGTTCTTGGGAAGGTTTGTGGTAGTTTACTTAGATGATATACTAATTTATAGCAAATCTATTAATGATCATCTAATGCACTTAAGATTGGTGTTTGAAACTTTGAGAGAAAAAAAGTTGTTCGGAAAGCTAGAGAAGTGTACCTTCTTGGTAGAGAGTGTGGTGTTTTTGGGGAATGTGGTATCCAAGGATGGAGTTTCGGTAGATCAAACCAAAATTCTGTGGGGAATAAAGCATGTATTCGCCCTAAAATTGAAGGATTATAACGGTAGGGTCAATGACAATGTCTCTCAAGTAGAGTTACCGGGTGGCTATGGAGTGCACGCCACATTCATTGTGGGGGATCTATCTAAATATTTGGATGATGACAGTCTCGCGGAATTGAGGACAATTCCTTTTAAAGGAGAAGGGGATGATCCAAATATTGATAGCATTGAAGAGGAGGTGTTGTTAAAGGTAGATAATAATATCGGGGGAGGCACAGTGGCCGGTGGAGGCACGGTGGCCGGAGTGGCACGGTGGCTGAGAGTGGGATAGAGCACGACCGTCTTGGTCAAAGTACATGTTGTGTGAGCATAAGTAACTTAGGGGTGGTTACAAGTTAGTTATAGTTTGTTAGGGAAGTTTGTTTTAGTTTGTTATTTTTTTGTTTGTTAAGGTAGTTATGAGTTTGTTACAAGGTTGTTACAAATTAATTACTATCTTATTAGTTACTTATCCTAGTCTTATTAGGATTAGTTATTTAATTCTTTTAATTCCTAAGATAGGGTTTATTTTAATAAGGATTATGTTTAATCCATTTAGATAGGTTTTAGGACTCCCAATCCGAGTCGGATTCATGAGAGGCGTGGGATGCTCAGGGTGTGTGTGTACGTGTCGTGTGTCTTACCTATAAATAGGGCACATGGTTCTTCTTGTTATTCATTTAATTATCAAAAGTTATAAAAATTACAAGTTTTCTTTTAAGGCATACTTAAAGAATCCAAGGACTCATCGCGTGTTGATCCGAACCGTTAGTGTTTGTCGCGTTTCAAATATTAGCACGAATTACGAACTATATGTTGGGAACTAAGTTCCTGATTTTATACTCAAATCTAATGTGAGTTTTGTTTCTTTAAGTTTAGGTTATAAAACTTAATAAGATCTTATGCATGCATGATGATATCATAAGATGTGATAGTCCTTACATTGGTTTTAGAAGGTTTATACTCAATAATCACCTATTATTGAGTCTTCAAATAACCGAAATACCCTTAAACGATCTAACAAAAATCGTCTCCAAAAGATACGTATCAAGGACCCGATCTCAAACTAATACTAATTTTGTTACTAGAAAATTAGTACAAGTATACTAAAAATAATAATAATATTACTCTTAATATTATTAGTATAGGAAATAATTAACTTCCTAGAAAACTATTTTTACTAGAAATAGAGAGAATGGTGTTGTAGTAATGTTGGATGATCAAGCATGAAGACTAACAACAACAACAACAACAAGTAAGTAATGAGATGTGTAAGTGTGTATTATATAGAGCAAACATGAGCCCTCTTGCACTCATGATGGCCGGCTATGATGAGCCAAAGATGGCCAATGCATGTCTCTTACGCTCTTACATAAAGGGAGCAATATGCCTTACACTTATTGCACAACACTCTACCCTTATACACTTACACACACAAGCTCACTCACATACTACACTTACACGGCTGAAATGGGGTACCAAATGGACCCATTTTATCTTTGTCAATTGTGTTAATTTGTAACATGTTACATATGTTCCATAACACATGACCCAATTTGTTAATTATGCAATTTTAACTATTAATATCCATAATTCACAAATTTATTACATCTAAATAATTATTCCAATATTTCGAATTTATTATTGTATAAAATGTAATATCATAATTATAATTACAACTCTTTGTAATTTTATGATCAACCGTGTTCATTCTCAATTTAATCGTTTCCCGAACGAATAAATAAAACCGTGTAATAAAAACAATTTTATTACTTTGACTAATATTATTATAATCCCATTATAAAATATTCGTCATATAAAATTATTTCCAAATTTCCAGTTATTAATTAATTCGTATCAAATACAATATTAATTAATTATTCCATTGAGACGGAATTCCCTAAAGATATGACCTTAAGGGATCAACTGATCACCACCATCATATGACGATAATGTCAAACTCTAGACAGCCAATCATTATCGGTAAATGTTGATCAGTTAACTTTAAAAGAGTAACACTCCCAGTTGTGTTTCATTCAAATGAGTTTTAATTATGTCAACACACTATTGTCGAGGACACTTCCTCCAACAATCTCCCACTTGTCCGAGACAAGTGTGTGTCACCAATTCTCTTGCCCTATTACTATCTCCCACTCAATGCATGGCGTCCTCTCAGGTTATGCCGGCAATTGATTGAAATCTAGAGTGGTTTATCTCGATCTGGAGTTTATAACTACTGACCGGAATTATCTACCACAGATACCTTCCGAGCGTGGCCACGCATTTCTAATTATTATTCTCCTCGAGTGGCCTAGAGATATTGTTCAGCCCTGACAAGGGGTGGACAATTCCTAATCGACTTATTCCTTCCAGCTGGCCACAGCCCATCATAACCCAAAATATGTCCTTATAAACCCCAGTTACGAAGGTGTTAGGACATAGATCAAAGTTAATCTAAAGACTATGCCACCTCAGAGAACAGTCATTAGTCCAAGAACTGACTCATGTGAAACACGATAGATGCTCCCGCCACGACCAGGCAGTCTTTTAATAAGAGTATGCCAGAGCTCTATCAGCGGTCATTAGCCCGGCAAATGTGTCTTAACATGTCTATGCCTAGGTGATCGATTAGTCATCCCGTATGACTCTATGACAATTGAACTCGCCATCAATCGCATCACACATCCGGTTGCATTGAGATGTCACCTCACTTAAGCAACTAGGGGCGAGGTCATGATAATTCAATTCACTTTAATGGGGTTCAATATGGTCTTACCATCCCATTTGAATTTTACTTGAGCTTTCGTGAGTTATAAATAACTCAAACGATTAGTGGATTACTACATCCAAGTGGTCAACCTTTGAACACCATTTAATTTACAATGAGCTTTAGTGCCTCTCGTTCACTTTCTTTATAATTGTAATTATCTTCAAATTGGATAAACCAAGTTTACCACGGTTCGTGCGAGCGTTCACTTTGCGGATCATATCCATGCATTGCTCTTCATTCTGAAGAAGACAAGTCATTCTCATGACTAGCGAATAAGATTATGTGCATTGTGTAACTCCCAGCCACTGTAATGCCTTTACATAATTTGTGAACTTACACATTTTGTAGAATCTTGTGATGACCATATAGTTAAAATACAAGTCATTGAGATGCATAGTCAATGAATGTAAGCCAAAAGATTATCACAAATCTTTGCTTTGTAACTTGGAACTTGAGTCGTTGCAAACCTTTTACCATACGACTAAGTTATCTTCCAAAATCTTGAATTTGTCTTTCATCTCCATTGGAGAATACTTTGACAATTGATCAAGGTTTAATCATTGGTTCAATCAACTGCTCCACAGGTTATCTTGCAAGCGGCGCGCATCCACTTTACTCGATTATACTAATGGCGGAAACATTAGCAATTTAAACGTGCAAACGATAGTACTTAAGGTTCGATAAATTTCCATGATCCCATCATGGCTATACTATCTTCATCTCCATGAACAACCTTAACACTAGTAACAAGATGTCTTTTATAATCTCAACTAAACATCCCATGTTCAATTAGATTTAATTCATATCAATATGTCATCTAGAACCAAAACTCGTGTACCTTTCATAAGTATCAATGCTTCATTCCAAACGAGCAATGAGTTGTTTTAGATAACGTTTACTCCCACTAAACTCTTGTTCTTGCCTGATTCCGAAGATCCCGAAGTCATACCCATGACTCAATAGTTTCAAATCCTGGAGCGAGAACTCCCACTGAACTTTACATTTAACCGTAAATCATAAAGCTCCCACTCAATTCAATGTTCCTTAACATTTAATGAATTGAAATGGTTGGCACATAACCAGGTGTGCTAATGGTCACATCCTTTTCAAATACTCTTTTGAAAAGCGGTTATTGAGTTTACTGAATTCATTCTCAATGAATTACTTTACTACTTTCAACAAAGTTACCTTTAACTTTGCAGACTGCAGACATCCACATGTCTACTTATGCTTCTCTTAATAAATCTCATTTATCAGCATGTATATCTTATAAATTTCATGGTTCTTAGAATTTGCATTGGCACATTTAGATCACCATCTAAATACAAGAACCCTTTCTTGAGCCTTTACAAAATCTTTTGAATAATTTTCTTCGAGTGTCCTCCCGTAGTTTCTATAAGAGTCTTTTCTTATGGTATATAATTTTTGTGTGTGTGGGAACTTTCAGTTCCCCACATATATCTTATCTTATACTGTACGAGGACTCTATCATGGATCTTATCCATGTATAGAATTTTTCCTTACTAACTTCAAGAATTTATTCCTGAAGTATCCCCAGGGCCGGGGCCGTTGGGTTCATAAGGCGTAGTTTTTAAGCAAATCGTAGATCTTATCCACAACTTTATCTACCTTTAAAATCATGAGATGTAGATTTTCTCAAATCGTAGATCCCATCCACAACTTAATCTTCCTTCTTATCTTTCACATAACCAAAACACAATAAATCCTACTATTCACTAATAGATCATATCCATTGTGCTAATCAAAAACATTTGCTATTTGTGGCATTTTAAATTTCTCCCACTCTATCTTTGTAATAATAATCTCATTATATTAACAAAGATAGCCACTAATGCCACAAGCAATGACTTTGATGTTGGTTTGTGTACCCTTATGATTTATTACAGAAATAATTCGATTTAAAGCTTAGATAGTTTTGGATGGTTAATAACTTTTCTCTTAATTGAGTTCTAAACTTAATTTGATTTTGATTTGATTAAGTATCCTATACTTATTCTATTTCAATTGAAATGTCACAATCAATTCTATTTTATGTTTAAGATTTCCAAGTGTTTAGACTAATTAAGAACATAAATATAAAACCGATAGTGACTTGGGTTGAAAGCCAAGTCACTATATTATCCAAAATACAACCAATTGTTCAAAGATTATTCTTTCCTTGTCCAACAAGGAAATAAAACACAGATTTTAATTGTTCTTACAATACTTCAAATCTAAGCAAAATAAGTGAAAAACAAAGCTCCTTGATCATCCTGAGAGGAGCTACTCTTAGTTCCGATTGATCCATCATCCTTGGTTTTTCTTTCCCTTACCTTTACTTTCATGCCCTAATTCAAGTAAGAACAGCATTCTCATCACAACTTGTATCATAATACATTAGTTGAGATTAACATAAAATAGGGATAGTCATCGTACCGACTGGAAGAATTTTCCCAGCTTTGATATCGCTGAGATATTTGGAACAGTTCCTCTTCCTATGTCCTTTGCCATTGCAATAAAGCACTTAGCTTCTTGAGAGCTCTTGTTGGGATTTGAGGTGTTTGCCTCAGAAGATATTTTCCTTGAACCTTTGGAAGGTTGCTTCCCCTTTGCCTTACCCTTCCTATCGAACTTTTCTTTGCCCTCAACATTTATGTTGAGCACATCCTTAAGGGCACTAACATTTAGACCCATGTCCCTCTCTACTTGCACGATCATATTGTGTAATTTATCAAGAGAGATGTCTTGGTTCCTTATGTTAAAATTCATCCGGAATTGTACATAAGTCAATCACAAGTTCCTTCGTAATGTCCACTTGATTCTTCCTTAGGGTTTCTACATGCTCAATTAACTTGAGCACATGCGGGCTAACCTTTTGCCCCTCCTTAAGGTTGAGATCAAAGAAGGCCGATGCTGCCTTGTATTGGACAATTCTTGAAGTTTTTGAAAACATTGTCAGGAGCTTGGAATAGATCTCATAAGCCGTGCCAATCTTTATGGCACTCCTTTGGAGTTCTGGCTCCATCGAGAGGATCAAAACATTTTTCATCGCCCAAGACTCCTTCTGATAAGTATCATAGAGTCGCCTTGCAGCGGCGGTGGCATTTTCTTCAGGTTCAGGAGGTGATCCTTCGATGAGGAATTCGGTCTTACCGTCACCCTGTGCCGCCAACAACAGTTGGGCATCCCAATCAGCAAAGTTTGCCCCATTCTTTTCTAGCTTACAACGATCCATGAAGGAACGTAACCATGAAGTGTTCGTAGTAGTGGTGGAAGTGGTCATGATTGATATTGAATTGGAGACTTAACTACAAAATTTTAAACATTTGAAGAAATTAAATGCTAATCGTTTTAATGTTTATATTAACTTGTAAACATATTTATCAAGCTAATGCATCTATAAAATGACCTCTATCCAATTTTATAAATGATTCCAAGACCCAAACCCATACCACCGAAATCGTGATCCACCGGAGCTCCGACCCAATGATATGGTTTGGTGGGTTAAAATAAACCGGTTCTACCATAGAACTCTTGGTTGATGACAAATCACAATTTATTCATCTTATCCCGGAACACATTGACCACTGGTCCTCTACACTTCCATTGAGTACAAACCAAATTTCAATTGCATTGAGATGCGATCCGCCAACTGGACTGAATCCACCTCATTGCCCCACTTATCCTACGTAATGAGGTTCGTACTGCCCACTGAACTAGCACCACCCCACGAAATAGAAGCTCATGGGTTCTACTATTTGGTAAGGCTAATACTCAATTGTTTTGTTTAATATAAAGGTCTTGTCAATTTATTATCTATCTCCTTTAAGCGAATTAAATTGGTGAACTCGATAATTATAATTGACACGGTCGTTTTTAACGATCTAAACTAATATGCATGTTTATGACGATTTGGCTATGCATGCAAACATATAAATAATGCAAAAATAAAAGCAATAAAGCAATAAAATCCTAGTATGGCCTTCCTAGTAATAGTAAAAACTAATTAACTATTACAAATTCGGAAACCAACTCCATGGTCCCTTGAACTTCATTGGCAGGCCATCCAAGAAAACACCGTCTTGTCGGAACTCCTTTCCGTATGGCACCGTCTTTTGGATCTCCGGAATTACAATAAAATAATATAACTACTCTATTGTAAAACTGAAAATTAAATTAAATTACAAACCCGTGATACGAGATCACATAAATTACAACCGAATCAATATTCCCTTTCATTACGGGTAATATTAATTAAAACTAAGGTCATACTAAGAAAAATTACATAATTCCAAATTATATAAATAACATTCAAAATATGACATTCATATTAAATAAAATGCAATAATAAAATATGTATGTAAAACCCCTCGCGAAAGCGGAAAATTAAAACATACAAAGTACTAAAAATGCAGCGGAATTAAAACTTTTTAAACATAAACAACATGCGAGAAGAATTAAACTGAAACGGAAACTGAAAAATGATATAAACAAAATAGATAAGTATAACAGTTCTAAGTATTGAAAACCAAAATAAATACAAAGCCTGGGATGGAACATCCCTACAGGCACCAAAAGATAACTGTATCAAAAACTATGAGTCTAGCTAATCGATAAACGTGTAAGTCATATGATGAAAGGATCATCACTCGCTAGCTCTCAAGTGAACCCCGATCCAACCTGCATGTACCTACATACATGAAAACATGTACGCCACAATCAATGGGGAGTGACTAGAGTTCTCCTAGCCACCTTTTGTAACGACACGTAACAAGTAAAACAAACAGAATACTCCAACATATATAAACATGTGAAGTATAACCACATCTCAACAACTGATCTCATACTATCATGCAAACTCTAATGCACGGCTCTCAACCAACTTCATAAACCGTTAGGAAGGAGAGCCGGTTTCCCTACTGGTTGCCCAGTCGGGGGGTCTTTCAGTCCAACTATTTATGAAACCGATCAAAGAGTCATCCAATGCCTTGGATGAACAAACTATAACTCAAGCAACATAATCATCAACTTCAACATGCATATCTGACACTGTACCAAACTCTAGGCAAGCAGATATAACACAAACACTAGCAATGGGTCCAGAGGTGAACTTAACACATATCCCACTACAAAACAATGTCGGGTCCAGGGGTGAACTTAACACATATCCCAACATGAAATTCAAGTAAAGGGTCCAGAGGTGAACTTAACACATATCCCTATACATCCATAAGCAAAGGGTCCAGAGGTGAGCTTAACACATATCCCAATGCTACAAACAAGTATTGGGTCCAGAGGTGAACTTAACACATATCCCAATACACAGCTATCGCACAACGGGTCCAGAGGTGAGCTTAACACATATCCCGTGCGACAACCGATCACGTGTCAGGTCCAGAGGTGAGCATAACACATATCCTGACACGCCACAAGCAAAACACGTAATGGGTCCAGAGGTGAGCTTAACACATATCCCATCACGCGACATACAAAACACGTAATGGGTCCAGAGGTGAACTTAACACATATCCCATCACGCGACATACAACTCAACCATTAACATTCAAAGATAGAAACTAACCTATAGCTCTAACTTCTTAAACCACTAAACAACACTTAATTGATCCCGAGAACTAAGACGAGGGAGAGCCGGTTTCCCTTTGGTTACCCGACCGGGGGGTCTCTATCCTCACTCCATTCCCGAACCCAACATAGTGTCGCCCATCCTCCGGGGACCTCAAATACAAATCAAAGATACAAGGAACGAGTTTCAATCAAAACCGATCAACCGTTTAAAAGTTATAAACGAATTACAATTTAAAAACAAGCTACAGGGGCCCCCAGCCGGTCGGCAGGCAGCCGGCCTATCGGCTGGCAACCCATCTCACCCCCCTTCTTTCTTTAAAACAAAACAGCCTCAAAGGACTCCCAGCCGGTCGGCAGGCAGCCGGCCTACCGGCCGGGAACCCATTCCCAACTTACGCAATTCAACATGAGGCTACCAGCCGGTTGGCAGGCAGCCGGCCTACCGGCTGGCATCTCAAATTCCATTTTCTTAAAAACACGCAAGGCACTACAACGCACTCCCAGCCGGCTGGCAGGCGGCCGGTCTGCCGGCTGGGCTTCCTATTCCTACGTTCTCAAAATTTCGCAAAAATAACACAAGGCATTCCCAACCGGTCGACCGGCGGCCGGTCGGTCGACCGGCTCAGAGAGCCTGTCGCAAAAATCGCATTTTTCCAGCAACATCAAAACTTCAACAAAACGATATCAAACCTTAAAATTTGCCACACATGAAGTTTACCCAACATCTCAATTCATCCAAAACATCTATCTATCAGCAATTAAACCCACCTCAAAATGATTATAATTTGTATCCGTCGCAAAACATGAAATTTCTGAAAATAACTTAAGAACATATGAAACATCAACAAGGCATGAATTCATCAAGTAAGAACATTCCTAAACATGTTACTAAGTCCATTACTCATCAACCTTAAGCAAAAATCAGAAATAACAACAAGAACACAACAAAACTTGCTATTTTAACAAAAAGGCCGAGTTACTCGTAATCGTCACCTCAAATGCAATCCGGCTCAAAGATCCTCCTCTAAGATGAAGCTATTCACTTCCGGGTCGTCCAAGCCCACACCTACATCACGAAAAACAAGTTTAACGGACCGAAATACGGTTTTAGGAAAAACAGCCTATTTTTCGAAGTAAAGGATTTGAAAAACGAAAGTGATAGATGGCTTGCAAATTCGATGAGGATTCCGAAAATGTTATTATTACCTTGATTTGATGAACGAATGATGAATAAATAAGCAAAAGAAGATGAAGATTATGGAGGTTTATGAGAAAATGAGTCTACTGTTATTTGTTTTTGAGGATGAAGAGGAATGTGTCGACATATGGTCTTAAGGGGTTTAAGGAATTGTCCTTTCCGTTTAAATGAAACGGGTTTGGATATCTTGAACGGGTTTTTAAGATGTGAACTTAAATTACCAAGTTTGTATTCGTCTTAAGGACTTAAGCTTCTTAAGACGGATCTTACTATTTATTTAAAATACCTTTCAATAAATTACTAAAATATTATTTTATTACTTAAAATAATTAAAACGCTTAAAAATATATTTTATAAAAATACGGAATGTTACAATCACCCCAACTACAAAAAGTTTCGTCCTCGAAACTCGAACGAAGATAACTTCTAACTAACTATACCTCAATCGAAAAGAGAAGGATGCGCAGCACGCATCGATGCCTCGGTCTCCCACGTCTGCTCCTCAACATCACCGCAACGCCAAAGGATCTTCACTAAAGGTACCACCTTGCTCCTAAGCTTCCTATCCTGACGGTCTAGGATCTTCACGGGACGCTCCTCGAAAGCAAGACTCGGCTCTAAGTTCTCGATCTCTCTAGGCAGAACATGGCTCGGGTCACTAACATACTTACGGAGCTGAGAAACATGAAAGACACTATAAACCTTGCCCAAACTAGGAGGCAAGTCTAAACGATAAGCAGCAGCACCAATCCTCTTCACGATCTCAAAAGGCCCAATATACTTAGGACTCAACTTGCCCTTAACTCCAAACCTCTTAACGCCCTTCATCGGTGAAACTCTCAAGAAAACTCGGTCACCCACCTCAAACTCGAGAGGTCTACGGCGAACATCAGCATAGGATTTCTGCCGATCCTGTGCGGCCTTCATCCTACCTCTGATAAGCTGAACCTGATCAATCGTAACAGCTAACTGGTCCGGTCCTAGGTCGTGCACGTCACTCGCCTGATCCCAACAGATCGGACTACGACACTTCCTACCATAGAGCGCCTCATACAGAGCCATACCAATAGATGAATGGTAACTGTTGTTGTAAGAAAACTCAACTAACGGTAGACACTGCTCCCAAGAACTCTGGAAATCAAGTGCACAAGCACGGAGCAAGTCCTCTAATGTCTGAATAGTCCTCTCGGACCGACCATCCGTCGCGGCATGAAATGCGGTACTCATCAGCAAACGGCTACCCATAGCCTCCTGTAAAGCCTTCTAAAATCTGGAACAGAAACGAGGATCACGATTAGAAACGATCTCTCTCGGGACACCATGGTAACGGACTATCTCTGCAATATAAGCCCTGGCTAAACGGTCCATATCCCATGTCTCTCTGATAGGCACGAATCTGGCACACTTAGTTAACCTATCAACAATAACCCAAATCGCATCCTTGCCTCCCACAGTCTTAGGCAATGCTGTCACGAAGTCCATCGATATACACTCCCACTTCCATTGAGGAACGGGAAGCGGCTGTAGCAAACCACCTGGCCTCCTATGCTCTATCTTGACTTGTTGACAAGTGAAGCACCTACTCACGTAATCCAAAATGTCTTTCTTCATCCCGGGCCACCAAAATATAAGTCTCCAGTCCTTGTGCATCTTCTCTCCGCCCGGATGAACTGAATATAGTGTCAAGTGAGCCTCATCAAGAACCCTCTTCCTCAAGTCTGGCACATCTAGGACATACATCCGACCACGGAATCTAAGGAAACCATCAGCATCAATCACTAAATCTAGTGCAACACCACTCGAAATCTTAGCCTCGAACTTCTTGAAATCAGCATCTGAAGGTAAACTCTGGCGAATCTCCCAATATAAGGACGGCTCGGCAGTCATAGCAGCTAACCAATCAAAACCACTACCAACCATCTCTAATCTCAACTTCCGGAACTCGGAACACAACTCATCGGGCAACACTCGCATAACACTCATCAAGTAATGACGCCACATCTTCAAGGCATGAACAACTGCAGCTAACTCAAGATCGTGTGTCGGATAGTTCACCTCGTGAACTCGCAACTGTCTAGATGAGTAAGCTATCACCTTACCACTCTGCATCAGCACACATGCAAGCCCTAACATCGAAGCATCACAGTAAACATCAAAGTCAACTCCAATCTCTGGCAAAGCAAGTACGGAAGCGAAAGTCAACCTAGTCTTCAATTCCTGGAAAGAACTCTCACACTTGTCAGTCCAAACAAACTTAGCTTCCTTCTTCAACAACTGAGTCATCGGACGAGCTAATCTAGAGAAATCCTCAACAAATCGACGGTAGTATCCCGCTAAACCAAGGAAACTACGGATCTCCCCTACATCTTTGGGACTCTCCCAATCAACAACAGCCTCAATCTTCGCGGGATCAACCATAACTCTCTCACTAGATATCACATGTCCAAGAAATGAAACCTTAGAAAGCCAAAACTCACACTTAGAGAACTTCGCGAACCACTTCTGTCGACGTAAAATCCCAAGAATCAATCTAAGATGCTCGACATGCTCCTCATCGGTCTTATAGTAATTAAGGATATCATCAATAAACACCACAACACAAGTGTCAAGATACTCACTAAAGGTGCGGTTCATCTGATCCATGAAAATAGCAGGTGCATTAGTCAACCCAAAAGGCATAACCATGAACTCAAAATGCCCATATCTGGTACGAAAAGCAGTCTTCGCAATATCAACCTCTCTCACTGGAATCTGATGATAACCCGATCGAAGATCAATCTTAGAAAACCTAGAAGCACCTCTCAACTGATCGAACAAGTCGTCTATCCTAGGCAAAGGATATCTGTTCTTCACGGTCACTCGGTTCAGCTCTCTATAATCAATGCAAAGTCTCATGGAACCATCCTTCTTCTTAACAAACAAAACTGGAGCACCCCACGGAGAAGCACTCGGTCTAATAAATCCTTTCTCGATCATCTCTTCCAACTGTTGCTTCAATTCCTTCAACTCTGGTAGAGCCATACGGTAAGGAGCTTTGGATATCGGTCCGGTACCTGGAACAAGCTCAATAGTAAACTCCACATCTCTCTCTGGCGGTATCCCTGGCAAGTCATCTGGGAAAACATCTGGAAACTCACGAACAATGGCTACATCCTCAAGCTTCGGTAGCGATGGCTTTGCAGCTGAAACAACACACAGGAAGGCTTGGCAACCCTTCTTAAGAAGATGAGATGCTTTCATCGAAGAGATAACACGAACACCCTTTTTAGGGCGAGTTCCCCTATAGGAAACATGAACTCCTAAAGAACTCCTCGAGCAGATTTTCTGGTCGCGACACTCGAAGCGAGCATGGTATCGCGATAACCAATCCATACCGAGGATAATGTCAAATTCCTCGAGAGGAAATCTCAGTAAGTCCGCTGGAAATGTGGCTTGACCAATAATAATCGTAACATCCCTATGGGAAGATGAGCAAGAAAATACGTCTCCCGAAGGCAAGGAAATGGAGATCTCCTCAACCAAGGAAGACTCAAGAGCTAAGGGGTCTGCGAACTGGGTCGATATAAATGAAAGAGAAGCTCCAGTATCGAACAAAATAAGGCACTCAGCGCCAAGGACAGAAAAGATACCAGCCACAATATCTGGATGAGCCTCAGCCTCAGCCCTAGTCATCACGAAGATCTTCCCCTTCGGCTTTCCTCCTCTAGTCACTACAGCAGCTGTGGCAGCCTTGCCAAGTGCGGTGTTCCTCTCAGGACACTCATAAGATCGATGCCCAAATCCATTACAAGTGAAACACTTATAGGCATTCTTGAAACAGTCAAAACCCGGATGAGATGGTTTACCACAACGGTGGCAAACACTAGCAGCTGTGTCGGTGTGAACAATGGTCTTAGCAACCGGAGCAGAGAACCTCTCAAACCGCTTCTTCTGAGAAGAAGGCGAAGAAGTAGAAGGAACAAACGGTCTCTTCCCCTGGTAAACTGATCTCTTGTGAGAAGTCACACTGGAAGTAGCAGCTCGGGTCTCAGCATCTATGGCACGAATGGAACTCTCGGCCCAAATAGCATCATAATATACCTCTACGAAAGAAGTCGAGTTACGACGAACCATACTCTCTATGCGTGGTCCTAACTTCCCACGGTAGAAGTAGACTCTCTCAGCCTCATCTCTGACAAACCTCGATGCAAAATGTGCAAGCTGGTTGAATCTGTCGGTGAACTCCTGAACGGACATCTTACCCTGCTTCAAATCCATGAATTCCTTGAGTCGTTGTGATCTAAGCTCCTTAGGATAAAACCTCGTCTCGAGCTTATCCTTAAAAGCCTCCCAATCGAACAAAGGATCAAGAATGAAAGTCGGTCCGGTCAATGCCCACCATCTATCGGCCTCTAGGGTCAAAAAGTGAGTGGCTAGCCGCACTCTATCCTCTCTAACCACCGAATACATGGTAAAGCTCTTTTCCATCTCACGGAACCACTCCGTAAGAGCTACCGGATCAACCTCGCCTCCATAAGTCTTCACGTGGCTCCTGGACATCTGGGATGCTATCCAAGAGAAGCTACCAGGACGATTAGCCTCATTGCCTGGCGGTGGAGGAGGTGGAACATTCCCTGCTTGCTATCTCAAGCAACTGATGAAGTGCTTGCATTATAGTGTTCTCAGCAGCCGTGGTTCTCACCATCCTTCAAAAGAGAAAACAAGTGTTAACTTAGCAATTAGCATTCGCAAATAGACTACAATATAAATCCTTAGATCTAACCATCTCTCATTCATTATTTGTTTATTTGGTCAAGTTAAGGTTGGGGTCACATGAGTGCGTCGGGAGCAATAATGCTCTGATACCAACTGTAAAACCCCTCGCGAAAGCGGAAAATTAAAACATACAAAGTACTAAAAATGCAGCGGAATTAAACTTTTTAAACATAAACAACATGCAAGAAGAATTAAACTGAAACGGAAACTGAAAACTGATATAAACAAAATAGATAAGTATAACAGTTCTAAGTACTGAAAACCAAAATAAATACAAAGCATGGGATGGAACATCCTTACAGGCACCAAAAGATAACTGTATCAAAAACTAAGAGTCTAGCTAATCGATAAACGTGTAAGTCATATGATGAAAGGATCATCACTCGCTAGCTCTCAAGTGAACCCCGATCCAACCTGCATGTACCTACATACATGAAAACATGTACGCCACAATCAGTGGGGAGTGGCTAGCGTTCTCCTAGCCATCTTTTGTAACGACACGTAACAAGTAAAACAAACAGAATACTCCAACATATATAAACATGTGAAGTATAACCACATCTCAACAACTGATCTCATACTATCATGCAAACTCTAATGCACGGCTCTCAACCAACTTCATAAACCGTTAGGAAGGAGAGTCGGTTTCCCTACTGGTTGCCCAGTCGGGGGGTCTTTCAGTCCAACTATTTATGAAACTGATCAAAGAGTCATCCAATGCCTTGGATGAACAAACTATAACTCAAGCAACATAATCATCAACTTCATCATGCATATCTGACACTGTACCAAACTCTAGGCAAGCAGATACAACACAAACACTAGCAATGGGTCCAGAGGTGAACTTAACACATATCCCACTACCAAACAATGTCGGGTCCAGGGGTGAACTTAACACATATCGCAACATGCAATTCAAGTAAAGGGTCCAGAGGTGAACTTAACACATATCCCTATACATCCATAAGCAAAGGGTCCAGAGGTGAGCTTAACACATATCCCAATGCTACAAACAAGTATTGGGTCCAGAGGTGAACTTAACACATATCACAATACACAGCTATCGCACAACGGGTCCAGAGGTGAGCTTAACACATATCCCGTGTACGACAACCGATCACGTGTCAGGTCCAGAGGTGAGCTTAACACATATCCTGACACGCCACAAGCAAAACACGTAATGGGTCCAGAGGAGAGCTTAACACATATCCCATCACGCGACATACAAAACACGTAATGGGAACACATATCCCATCACGCGACATACAACTCAACCATTAACATTCAAAGATAGAAACTAACCTATAGCTCTAACTTCTTAAACCACTAAACAACACTTAATTGATCCCGGGAACTAAGACGAGGGAGAGCCGGTTTCCCTTTCGGTTACCCGACCGGGGGGTCTCTATCCTCACTCCATTCCCGAACCCAACATAGTGTCGCCCGTCCTCCGAGGACCTCCAATACATATCAAAGATACAAGGAACGAGTTTCAATCAAAACCGATCAACCGTTTAAAAGTTATAAACGAATTACAATTTAAAAACAAGCTACAGGGGCCCCCAGCCGGTCGGCAGGCAGCCGGCCTACCGGCTGGCAACCCATCTCAGCCCCCTTCTTTCTTTAAAACAAAACAGCCTCAAAGGACTCCCAGCCGGTCGGCAGGCAGCCGGCCTACCGGCTGGGAACCCATTCCCAACTTACGCAATTTCAAACATGAGGCTACCAGCCGGTTAGCAGGCAGCCGGCCTACCGGCTGGCATCTCAAATTCCATATTCTTAAAAAGACGCAAGGCACTACAATGCACTCCCAGCCGGCTGGCAGGCGGCCGGTCTGCCGGCTGGGCTTTCTATTCCTACGTTCCCAAAATTTCGCAAAAATAACACAAGGCATTCCCAGCCGGTCGACCGGCTCAGAGAGCCTGTCGCAAAAATCGCATTTTTCCAGCAACATCAAAACTTCAACAAAACGATATCAAACCCTAAAATTTGCCACACATGAAGTTTACCCAATATCTCAATTCATCCAAAACATCTATCTATCAACAATTAAACCCATAACAATCCTCAAAATGATTATAATTTGTATCCGTCGCAAAACATGAAATTTCTGAAAATAACTTAAGAACATATGAAACATCAACAACGCATGAATTCATCAAGTAAGAACATTCCTAAACATGTTACTAAGTCCATTACTCATCAACCTTAAGCAAAAATCAGAAATAACAACAAGAACACAACAAAATTTGCTATTTTAACAAAAAGGCCGAGTTACTCGTAATCGTCACCTCAAATGCAATCCGGCTCAAAGATCCTCCTCTAAGATGAAGCTATCCACTTCCGGGTCGTCCAAGCCCACACCTACATCACGAAAAACAAGTTTAACGGACCGAAATACGGTTTTAGGAAAAACAGCCTATTTTTCGAAGTGAAGGATTTGAAAAACGAAAGTGATAGATGGCTTGCAAATTCGATGAGGATTCCGAAAATGTTATTATTACCTTGATTTGATGAACAGATGATGAAGAAATAAGCAAAAGAAGATGAAGATTATGGAGGTTTATGAGAAAATGAGTCTACTGTTATTTGTTTTTGAGGATGAAGAGGAATGTGTCGACATATGGGTCTTAAGGGGTTTAAGGAATTATCCTTTCCGTTTAAATGAAACGGGTTTGGATATCTTGAACGGGTTTTTAAGATGTGAACTTAAATTACCAAGTTTGTATTCGTCTTAAGGACTTAAGGTTCTTAAGACGGATCTTACTATTTATTTAAAATACCTTTCAATAAATTACTAAAATATTATTTTATTACTTAAAATAATTAAAACGCTTAAAAATATATTTTATAAAAATACGGGATGTTACAATGTATGCACAAGCTCATTTTTAATGCCAAATCGCCTTATGGGAGCAAATATCTCATATTTGTTTACGGTTTTTACGGATATGCGCGATTTTAACTATTAAAATCATCAAAATTACATAAATCTAATTTATGTCCAAGTTAATCATCCTAACTTACTTTAGGAATCAATGTTTAGTCTTTATTAATATTTGATCATGATCTAACTTGATTTTGCATTATTGTTCATAAATTACTTGTATTTTCGGGAAAAATAAACAAAATACGGCCAAAATGAGTCAATAAAATTCGAAATTTAAAATTCAAAAATTTTAATCTTTCTGGAAATTTTCTAAAAATTCAGAAATTATTAAAATGGTCTTTTGCAAATATATATGGTTTATTTCTTAAATAAATCGTATAATAGTCGTTTTTATGGTTAAAAAACCCATTTAAATTACAAAAACTTGCAATAATTTGCCATAAATTTTTAGTCATCCTAAAATATATATTAGAACCTGAAAAATGACCAAAAATTACAGACCATGCTCGAAATTTTATTTTTACATAAATTACGATTATTAACTAATTAACTCATAAAAAATTAATAATCATAAAAACAGAAACTTTTTGATATCCAACTTTTAGATCTGATGTTCCTATTATATAGGACATCTATGGGTAAAATTTTATGCCATAATAATAAGATTAATTATTTTTTAACACAATAAGTCACTATTTATCCGATTTCAATTATTAAAATCATAAATCATGCATCACTTGAGAATAAATTCCCAAAATTTATATACATTCTTTAAATATTGCATGTGACATTGTGTAAAGTTTTTATGGCAAAATTCCAACTATAACTATTAAAGTCGAATTTAAGTCACTATTAATCCGATTTTTACTATAAAAATCATTAATCATGCAAAATAAATCCAATAAATCCGAAATTTTATACAGGTATTTTATATATTGCATGTGACTTCTCATAAAATTTTTAAGGTCAAATTCGAAATATAGCCTTCTATACCCATTTTAACTCATATTATGACTATTTATCTCATAAAATTCATAATCCATGCATATTAACTCCATTTCTTACGAAAAATCATATACAATATATTAAGTATGCATGTGAGAACATATCAAAAAATATCGGCCATAAACTATTTTTAACTATTTTTCCCATTAATTGTTGTTTAAAACCGATTTAAACTACAAAATATATAAATAAATATAAAAATGAACAATAAAAATCCATAACATCATTTTTATGTCCTAAAAACATTTTTTGTAATCAGAAACTTTAACATGCAAAATTATTTTGTGATTTATCATAATAAATACAAAATTTTCGAAAATTATATGTTAATCCGTTTAACATAAAACATGAATCCGATCATGCATGCAACAACCGTAATGCTCTGATACCACTTGTTGGGAACTAAGTTCCTGATTTTATACTCAAATCTAATGTGAGTTTTGTTTCTTTAAGTTTAGGTTATAAAACTTAATAAGATCTTATGCATGCATGATGATATCATAAGATGTGATAGTCCTTACATTGGTTTTAGAAGGTTTATACTCAATAATCACCTATTATTTGAGTCTTCAAATAACCGAAATACCCTTAAACGATCTAACAAAAATCGTCTCCAAAAGATACGTATCAAGGACCCGATCTCAAACTAATACTAATTTTGTTACTAGAAAATTAGTACAAGTATACTAGAAATAATAATAATATTACTCTTAATATTATTAGTATAGGAAATAATTAACTTCCTAGAAAACTATTTTTACTAGAAATAGAGAGAATGGTGTTGTAGTAATGTTGGATGATCAAGCATGAAGACTAACAAAAACAACAACAAGTAAGTAATGAGATGTGTAAGTGTGTATTATATAGAGCAAACATGAGCCCTCTTGCACTCATGATGGCCGGCTATGATGAGCCAAAGAAGGCCAATGCATGCCTCTTATGCTCTTACATAAAGGGAGCAATATGCCTTACACTTATTGCACAACACTCTACCCTTATACACTTACACACACAAGCTCACTCACATACTACACTTACACGGCTGAAATGGGGTACCAAATGGACCCATTTTATCTTTGTCAATTGTGTTAATTTGTAACATGTTACATATGTTTCATAACACATGACCCAATTTGTTAATTATGCAATTTTAACTATTAATATCCATAATTCACAAATTTATTACATCTAAATAATTATTCCAATATTTCGAATTTATTATTGTATAAAATGTAATATCATAATTTTAATTACAACTCTTTGTAATTTTATGATCAACCGTGTTCATTCTCAATTTAATCGTTTCCCGAACGAATAAATAAAACCGTGTAATAAAAACAATTTTATTACTTTGACTAATATTATTATAATCCCATTATAAAATATTCGTCATATAAAATTATTTCCAAATTTCCAGTTATTAATTAATTCGTATCCAATACAATATTAATTAATTATTCCATTGAGACGGAATTCCCTAAAGATATGACCTTAAGGGATCAACTGATCACCACCATCATATGACGATAATGTCAAACTCTAGACAGCTAATCATTATCGGTAAATGTTGATCAGTTGACTTTAAAAGAGTAACACTCCCAGTTATGTTTCATTCAAATGAGTTTTAATTACGTCAACACACTATTGTCGATGACACTTCCTCCAACACTATAGGTCTAGGGAGTAATTCACCATTGTTTTTCCTATAGATCTAGGGCAAACAAATATCCTTATACCTTGGGGATTCACCTCAAGACCGTCACTACTACAAAAACAACCACCACCACCATCATCACCGACGGACCACCATCATCACCGACGGACCACCACCATTCATCGTCCATTGTTCATCATCATCAATCAAGATTCACCCAAGATCGTTCCATACATTGCCTAATTTGCTAATTCATTGTTCTAAAAGATTCCAAGAAGCTTCCGCGGACGATTTCTTTGTCAAGAATTCGTATCACGACGTTGGTCGACCGACCAGCTATTCCAGTCGGTCGACTAACTACCTCAGTCGGCCGACCTGATAAGTCGGTCGGTCGACCAAAGTCTGCTACAGGTCGCCCTAATTCATGCCATCTACGCCGTTACTTACCTATATCCTAACATATTATACTTAGCTACGCATAACAACAGTCGATATACTCGATAAACATGCATGACATGATATGACTATTTGGCTATGCATGCAAACATATAAAGCATAAATTAAAGCATAAAACTTAAAGCATAAGAAAATCCTAGTATGGCCTTCCTAAAATAGAAAAGTAATGTAAAATACAAATTCGGAAACCAACTCCTTGGTCCCTTGAACTTCACACGAGGCACGCATCCCAAGGTAAACACCGTCTTGGTCGGAACTCCTTTCCGAAAGGCATCATCTTCAAGGATCTCCGGAATTACAATAATTAAAACTTTTCTATCTACTTTATACATTATAAAATAGAATAAAACAATAAATAAGTGATACGAGATCACATTTAATTACAACCGAATCGATATTCCAATACATTTCGGGCAATATCGATTAAAACTAAGGCCATACTAAGCAAAATTACATAATTCCAAATTACGTAAATAAAATTATGACAATGATAATAAAATGCAATGCTTATGAATATGTAACTAACATGTCAATCCTAAGCCAAATCGTCCTATTTAAATATTGTTATCATATAACCCGTTTTATGGAATTGCGTGATTTTAACATTTAAAATCACTTAACATCACGTGAATCGATATTCACTTTTAAGGTAAACAACCTAACTCATATTAGGTTTCAAAATTTAGTCTTACTCAAATTTTTAACATGACTTAACTTTTTTTGCAAATATTGTTCGGAATTTAATCGGTTTCACGGGAAAAATAATATAAAAATCCAAATGAGTCATAAAAATTTCAAAAAATTCAAAATCCAAATTTTGAATACTCTAAAATTCCAGTGCCCCAAAATTATTAGTATAAACGAAATAAACAATTTATTTCGAAAATATGTTGTAAAACGCGTATTTTTAAGTCGGAAATTCAAAATTCACCTTTAAAAATACAAATAAAATACTAATAAAATTTACATATTCCAAAATTCTTTGGGGACCGAAATGGACAGTAAAAATACAGCAAAAACACCGCCCAACGACAGAAAAACATATTATGACTCTTAAAATTCAACCTTTTAACTTTAACTTGTAAAATTAAAAATTAAAAACACAGAAACTTTAGTCTCCCAAAAAAAAATATGATGATGAACATATCTAATATGACATCTATGGGTGAATGTTCTAGGCCATTTTAGTAACATTTAATATTTTTTTACCAATTACGTCATTTTTAACATGATTTTAACCATTAAAATCGTTTCTCATGCAATATTCGATAGTAAAATCTCAAAATTTACATGCATGCTTGAAATAATACATATGACATTTTGTAAAAAATTTATGGTCAAATTCCAACTCAAACTATTTAAGTCGAAATTATGTCAATATTATTCCGATTTTTACAATAAAAATCAATAATCATGCAATACTCAAGAATAAATTCTGAAAAATTAAATCAACATTTTGAATATTGCATGTGACATTTCCAAAAAGTTTCGTAGCTAAATTCATAAATTAACTATATAAACCCATTTATTTTCATTTTTTGACAATTTAACAATTAAAATTCATAAACCATGCAAAAAAAACTGCAACAATTACGATATTCATATTCATAATATAGAAAAATCATGTGAGAACATATTAAAAAATCTCGGCCAGAAAGTAAAAATTACTATTTTTCCCTAATAAATTTCATTTTAGCAGTGTAAAATGTTAAAATTATCAAATAATTAACAAAATGAACAATATATATCCATAAATCATTCCAAATGACCTAAACCATTTTTAAGACCAGTAGGTATTCATGCATAAAAAGTTCCGTGCATATCGCATATGTACTTAATATTTTCGGTTTTATTTCGTTATCAAATAACTCGTAAAAACAAAAACGAAACGCCTGCAAATAACCGTATGGTCTGATACCAATTGTAGAGTTGTCGTACACACCCTAATCAGATTAGTCTTACAAATTATAATCTACTAATTAACATTTTAATTAGTCATGTGAATCTTATGCATGCAAAATAAAATGCGGAACAAAAGTATTCGAATTCTTACAATCGGATGGGAATATGGCAAGGACGATCCTCCAACCCGACTAACCAATGTAGGATACCTCATTCACGATGCACCCAAGACATCCCTTTAATACCGAGAGTCACACGAGCTAGGTGTTAAATGTAAAACCCCTTGTCGCAGCGGAAAATGAAACATACAACATGCCAAAATTTTACGCGGAATTTAAACTTTAACATGCCTGATAAACGAGGTGAATTAAAACAAAACTGAACAAACTGATATAAACAGAAACATAGATAAGTATACCTATCTAATTACTGAAAGTACACTACAACACATATTGCCTGTTTTCCACGCTTTTTTTGTCTGTTTTCGACGCTTTAAAGCGTCGACATTTTATTTCTCGACGCTTCTTAAAGCGTCAGTATTTGGGGCGTCAGGATTTTCCGACGCTTTATTGTGTCAACCTTGGCGATGCTTTTTGGTGTCAAGAGCCACGACGCCTTTAGGTGTCAGTGTTTCTCGACACTTTTTTGCGTCGAACTCTTAACTATCTCGACGCTTTTCCAGTATTGGAAAAAGACACTACATACAACTGGACTTTTATTTGTCAATACGCAATTGAATTAATTAATATTTATATAGACAATAAGAAACAAAATTACAAATTAATATGACAATATATATACCAAAACAAAATCATATACCATAAATTAAAATTACATTATCAAATTACATGTTTTCAAGTTCAAGAGAATTATTGTAATTTTTTGTTCATCCGAACAATAAAATATCCCGGAAGATTAAATAATCTACGACAAAAGGTACACTAGCTAAACTACTCCCAAAAAAGTGAGTTCCATATTTGCTTGCTCCTCTCATCTCGATGCACCACCACCATTTGTCGAGTCCGATATCTACATGCAAAGAAATTAAATATCATCAAGTCAATCAATTAGGAAATTGTGCTAGTAATAATGTCCAGGAATCAAACATGACCAGATAGATGAGAAAGTGGATAATCCTTTTTGACAAAAGAAACGTACATAGAAATTACAGTTGACATGTCCTACAAAGAAAAGGCAGGTGAAGAACAAAGACACAGTGAAGAAAAATGGATACTGTGATATGCTATGCCATACTCAATTACATTGAGTTCGTTTCAGTTTTTCAAAATAATTGCAAATGAATTTGAAAGGTGTATGAATAGTCACAATTTACAAATGCATACATTAAACAACACACAATCTATTCCTGGTCCAGTCTACAAATCAGAAGGAACGGTAACAGAAATTCCAGCCTCATTGGTACCATACTGCCACAGAATGCAATGTTCTTTACTTCTTATTAATACCATCTCTACTCAGAACTCAGTACGGAGAGTCGGGAACACAAGAGCAAATGAAACAGGATTGAAAACATGCTATAAAGACATAATAACTATTTTAGCCCAAAGAAAAGAAGCATATTTTAATACCTCGAGTATCAAACGTTTCTGGCAAAATAAGCATAACAGAATACATTATTCTTTCACTTCTAGAGATGCGCAATTTCTCAGTCAAAATCCACTCCCATATAGCATGTAGGTCTTCAAGTACCTAAGCAATAAGGATGAACATTCATGCACTCATTACTTAGAGTCTAGGGCTAAGTTTAAACAAAAATTACTTAGTAAAACAACTGGGTTTACATTCCTCGTGCATAAAAGAACCGATTCAAGACAAAAAAAAAAGCTTTGCTTTGGGTGAAAGTATAAAAATCACCTTAACTTTATGTACAACAAACGAATCCGTTACCATACAATAACAAAAATCCAACGATTACTATGAAACATAAATGGATAAAAATAAAACTCACCTTTCTCAAATATGCATTGGCTACTTCTTCACCTAGAAACGGAACCTTCAGAAAGGAAGCAATCTACACAGCAAATCAAACGCATATCTAGGGAATCGAAAAAATAGAACAATTCTCAAAGAGGAACAAACTAAGCTAGCACAATACATATAAGCCTTGTTTGGAGGGAGGGATTTGAAAGTAAAGGAAGGGGAGGTCGGGAAAAGGCATTTGGATAGAAAATCACCTCTAGGTGGCCTTTTCCTTGCAACGTCTGTCAAGCAAGACGAAGACCAGTAAATATTCCGCATATCCACGAAGCAAAAAAAAGTCCTTCCCATATTAGACCTTTGCTCTAGGGTAGATGCCATAAGTGAAAGCCAAAATAGGCCTTCCCATATTAGACGTATTGTAAATAAATAATCAATGGTCAACAATTGTTGGACAATGAAGTTACTGAGGACATAAATAGGAAATAGTCACTGCTCCTGAGTATCGCAACAGTAGTAAAATTCATAAGCATATTGAGAATTGGCTTGGTCAAAAATTTCCACCAGTGACTAATCAGGTAATTGCTAATACAGTGCAGACCAGAATCTGTCAAAAGGCATTTTCTGCTTACAGTTACAATATATGGAGAATCCGTAACATAGCTTTCTATGAAGGATACCTGAGAGCAACATAGAAGACTACCTTTTCCAGCTTAGACGCCATTGAGTTTTACGATAAAACATTTTGCACTTGGTCTCTAACTTGATCAATCAGTTTAAACTTATTAGTCCTACACTCCTTGCCTCACTTCACCTTTATCCCAATTCCCAACTACAAACTCTCCAAGGCTTCACATTATGAACAATAGATTTGACTTAAATTAACACTGACCTGAAGATTCCAAATTTATGCCAATAGGAACATGCTGAATGTGAACAACAGATGCAACTGGCTGTTTGTCGGTTGTGATGGACGGTGTATAAGAAACAATAAGATCTAAGCTCATTAGTTCCTGTAGCTGGTAGTTTTCTTCTTACTTCAGGAGTAACATCTACAGCTTCTAAGCTAGCCTGCAGATAAAGATTAAGCTACAGTTAGATTCAAGACAGAAATAATAGAAATTTTTGAATCTGATATATGTTTTCGATGTTTACTTTCTCCAAACCTTAAAAACAAACTCAACCCTACGTCAGCCCATTTGTACAAATACTTTCAACTCAAACAATTTTGATAATAAGTTCAATTTTGATAATAAGTTCAATTTGGGAAAGAAAGAAAATCACATCGAATGTTTAAACTTCAATAATGAATCCCAACAGGCGTACGCATTGTTTTTGTTATCTGTATTCTGCAGAGCGAATCAGAATGCAACTCTAAACCAACCTCGAAAAGCAAAACCAAAAAATAAAATTCAGTTCTAAACCATAAACTAGAAAAACAAAACCAAAAAACAAACTAACATTAGCCTTCATACCGGTTGAGGGTTGTTCGAATTGATATCAGACAAACGAGTGTGATTATTCCCAGGTGCAGCCAAGTATTGTTTATCCGGGGTTATTTCAAGCCGATTAACTTCATGTTACACATCAAAAGATCACATCTTTACCCATCAAGTCACTACACTACAACATTACATGTGACCAAATTCAAACACAACAGACAGTACACGAAAACAGCTCCAAAAAGAGAATTCAGAGAATGTTTTCACAGTGCGTAACATTCGAGATATTTTTAAGTATAGAGAGAAGCACCCTAAGTTGTAGAAACTTTGAATTGAAATACTTACAAATCTAGCAATGGAAGATGAGGCAACAGAGCGGATTGGTGGTACCGGTGGAGTCTAGCTTGTGCTTCTTTTAGTTTCTGTTCATCTTTCATCCTCTTAGTCTGTAAGTCGATAGCAGCAACCCCAGCATACACAAAGACCACCCTAAAATAATTGTAATATTAGTAAGCAAAACTAAAAATAAGGAGATACTGAGCTTGAAAACTCCATAAGAATTCTGACACGGATACTTAGCCAGCATATCAATTAGCTAACCAATACAATAGGCATTCACAGCCGAAATCAAAATTAAATTGAAACATCCAAATAAATTAGCTAACCATAAACAAGTAGAATAAAGATCTAATCACTAAGACATTCAATTGCTAAATTAAGTTTAGCCTATGTACTTTACTCTATAGTAGTTGAAGTAGCAACAAATAACTGTCTGTGATGCCAAACTGCACTAGTTGCATAGGGGATTGCAACAAATAGCATCCGAACTTCAGGAGGAATGCCTTCATGTAAATTGTTGCCGCAAAGTGACCTGTATAACACAAATACACAATAGAAGATACGCAGATTGATTATGACAATTACATATACACCATTTGTTAATCGGGATTCACTACATTTTATTTTGAACACACAAATTAATTAATTACATTTCCACTTTGGAAAGATGTAATCCAAAAAAATTAACCATGCTAGAGGGGACCTCAATCTTCGTTCACAATTTTTTTTCAATTAACTCAAGTGAATGGAGAAATCTGCAATTAAAAAGCTTTTCTTGACCAAGGCACTCACACGCATTTCAGTGATGGCATCACACCTATTTCTACTGCAATGGTTCCCGTCAAATTATTGTATCTCAGGTCCAACAACTCAAGAAATTTTAGCTCATTGATCTCCTTAGGTATGGAAACTGATAGACGATTATTTCGCATCACACTGTCGATCCAAACAAAAACAGTAACTGAGTCTAAGACAATAATGGAGAAAGTAGTACATAAACTACTACTGCATTCATCCTTAGATTCATACATGAATACATAAACAAAAAAACTAAATAAAAAATGAAATACAGCTAGGATTATGAAGCAAGTAGATATAAACATCAAAATAGAATTTAAGCCTCAAAGCTTACAACGATCTCATATATGTAAGTCTTTTCAGAACCGGTGCCAAAGTTCCTTGCAAAGAGAAACCGCTCAGATCCCTGCATCAAACTCAAGCAAGAACTAAAGGAAAATTAATAGAAATTCTACCATGGTAAAATTTAAACTAAACTGAAAAACAGAAATCCACAAACAGTTAAATACATCGAGAGAGTCGATTTTAAGTTCGTATTCACCTCCGGTATACCTTCACAAGCATATCTTCATTTAAGGTCGTCATATGGCAGCGCAATTGTCCGAAAAAAGAGAATCGAAAACAAAACCATGTACCTAATATGATTGCTAGCAAAAAAGTAAGTCCAAGAACAAGGTTCAACATTGCCGATGCACGAGTCGGAGAGCTGTAATCAATCCTAGCATACCCAAATAACTGAGCCAAACATCTTGCACACAATAAAATTGAGAAAGACGATGATGCCCAGACGCTATAAATTAAATAGAAGCGTACATAAAAGTTTTGACTAGTTACATACATACCTATTTAGCTGATGACGGTGATGATTAACAAGAGGCGCGATTCACTGGGATGAGTAATTGAGAATGACAGAATACAGTAGATGAATGGATTACGTTTTTGATTAATTAATTGGGAATTTTTGGGGAAACAATGAATTGAGTAGATGGATTTAAAGGAAGGTGAATGAAAAAATTGGGGAAGAAATTTGGGGAAGAATATGAATACTATGCGGCGTCCATGAATCAGTTTTTTGGAGAAATAAAACTTAGGGCGGGGAAAACGTGGTTCAGCAGTTTTTTTTAATAAAAAAAGCATTATTATATCATTAAAATGAATATTAGGGGAAAAATGGGTCGACGCTTATAAAAGCGTCAACCATAAAGCGTCAAGAAGACAAGGGATTTGTTGTAGTGGTAATATATACAACAGCCTGGGATGACACATCCCTACAGGCACCCAAAAACTGAAATGTAAATCTAGAGTCTAGTTAACGTAAAAGTGTAAGGTCAATCGATGAAGGATCATCGCTCGCTAGCTCCATGCAACCCAATAGCTATCCAACCTGTCATGTACCTACATACATGTAAACATGTACGCCACAATCAGTGGGGAGTGACTAGAGTTCTCCTAGCCACCTATTGTCAACGACACGTAACACATAAAGCATCCAACATACTCCAACAGTTATAACATGTGAAGCATGTATATCAATATCTCAACTTTCATATCAATCATGCAATTACTATGCAAGGCTCTCAACCAACTTCGGAAACTATTTGGAAGGAGAGCCGGTTTCCCTTCCGGTTGCTTGGCCGGGGGTCTTTCAATCCAAACCATTTACGAAACTAGCCAAAGAGTCATCCAATGCCTTGGATGAACAGTTCTAAAATCAATTCACTCTATCTACCACAATCAATCAGCAACACCTGACACTGTACCCCAACTCAGGCAAGTAGATGCAAATCAGCAGTGTCCAAGTCACGCCCTAACTCAGGTTACACTTGGTACACAAATCAGTAAGCATACACCCGTGAACCCCAACTCAGGCACGGATCGATACCAATCAGCTAATAATGGTTCATTGACCCAACTCAGTCGTGACCATTACTCTTCGTAATGAAATCGGATCCCTACTCAGACCCAACCCACTACGGTCATACAAACTCACGGTAGAACAGTAGTCCCAACTCAGACACCTCCTACCGCATCAACCATACACGAGACGGTCCAGTGGTCCCAACTCAGACATGGCCGTCACGCCACAAACACTCACATGTCAAGTTAGAGGATCCCAACTCAGATCATAACTTGACACGCATCAATCATCACTACATATCGTACTCTAGCGGTCCCAACTCAGACATATTCCGATATGTACTACAACCAAATCCTTAGTCCTAACTTTACTGACCTCTAATCAACACTTAATTAACCCTAGGAACTAAGTTGAGAGAGAGTCGGTTTACCTTTCGGTTGCCCGACCGGGGGGTCTTTATCCTCTCTCCATTCCCGAACCCAATATAGTGCTGCCCGAACCTCGGGGACCTCAAACACACTTACGAGTATAAGAGAAAGGCCAAATTCGATTAAGTTATTTATAAACAACTGCTATCTATTAAAATATCTTAGTCCGATGATAAATATTAACGGACACTTAAGAACTAACTAATTTTAGACAAGTCACTAATTACTTACTAAATCTTACTTAGCTAAAATGTATTTTACTAAGTATTTAATTATGTTCCAATTAACCGGTTCAACCGATAAAGGAAATAAACATGATTTAATTTAAATTAAACTCCATATAATATTACCTATATTTATACGGGGAAAATCGATTAACTAATTAAATTATTTCGACATGCTTCTAATAATAAAATCATAAACCAATAGTAATTCGTAACGATTTCTAACGTATTATATTTAAACGTAAGCAAGCTGGCAAGCACGTACGTAAAATAAATAGTAAAATAATAAAATAATAATAAAATAATGAAATAATACTAAAACTAAAATGCACAGGAAGTGGCATGTAGTAATTTAGCGTAGATATTAGTAGTAGCAGACTAATCGTAGTATAAGCAATGATTTTAGCAACAGCAACACTCAAACACATCCGTCATATCTACAGCGTGGGCAGCAGTACGCAGCAACAGCAATAAAACTTAAATGCACAGCGTGAAGTAGGACTGGGAAGGGAAGTGTTGTGTCCTAGCAGGCCAGCATACACGCGGGCAGGAACAGACGCATAAAAGACGTAAAAACAGACCAGAACAGACGCATATCAGACGTAAAAACAGACCAGAACAGACCAAATGCGCAGAATAAAAGACTGTATAGCAACAGCGCGCAGAAACAGAAACATGCGCGGGGATTATTTACACAGTAACAGACATGGAGGGGGGGGGGGTCTGTTCAGCAGAGGAAGCAGGCAGTAGCAGCAGTACAGTGTCCGTAACAGATGTGCAGGGACTGATTCGCGCAGACACATAAGTAACTGTACAGAGACAGCATTTCAGGGACAGATGCGGGGAGGGGTATTGTTACAGCAGCAGAAAAGGTCTGGACAGAATGGTACAGGAACTTAAGTGCACAAACAGATTTGTAGTGCAGCAAGGCAGAGTGAAGGAGTACAGTAGAACAGCCGTGTGTAGTGGTCACAGGAGCAGAATAGACACGAATGCAATAGTAGCATATATCAGTAGTATTAACATGGTAACTGAAGTGAGGATTAGCGTAGATGTGCAGATGTGAAGAATGCACAGGAACAGAAGTGTGCAGATAAGTGAAGACATCAGCAAGAAAAGAAATGCAGAAATGGGGAAAGGGGGGGTCTGTGCAGGGGTGAAGTAGTAGTTCAGAATGTTGTATAAGTGTGCAGAAGTAACTAATGTCTCAGTGGTACGTATGGGTGTAGGAGTAAGAGCATTGGGTTGACAATTACAAAGCAGAAAAATAGAATCTAAGTAGTGAAAGCAGTCGACAGTAACACGTACAACATGAGGCTTCAGAATTTGTCAACAATATTAACCCAAAACCAACTAAGCCAACAACAACACCAACAACAACATCAGAGCCTTAGTCCCAAAATGTTTAGGGGTCGGCTGACATGAATCATCCCTTGGAACCGTCATGAGTGAACTCTCATCTCAAGCATTCATCAATAAAGTTTGTTGCTTTCTGCCTTAATTCCGATCTCTGGTAATTATTCTCTTAATTTAGTTTTATTATTGTTCTTTTTATTATTGCATTCGGTTAAGATAGAATTCCCAAGCTTTATTGAATCTTGCATGCTTAGATTATTATTCACTATGTTTTCCATGTTTATTCCCGTTTTCATCATTGTTTTAGTAATCATGCGTAGCAAAATTTCATATGTTAGGATGTAGGGGATGAATATGCATAGGTAATAGAATTCCGAGACCGACTTGTAGCAGAGCCGTGGTCGGCCGACTCAAATAATGGGTCGGTCGACCAAGGCGGTGGTCGGCCGACTGGAATAGCTGGTCGGTCAACCTACTCGCGTATGTATTATGTTTCGTCTTTCTTTGTTGACTATAATACCCTACAATGAGACTGAAAGGAGACTTGTAGGATGTTAGTAATGACCTACCCAAGATTGAGAGATACGGGAAGGGCATTGGTTTATACCTTAAGGCGGCTAGGTTACTCAAGACTGAAAGGTATGTGACCTAGAATTTAGGAATCACCCTTATTGTTGACACCCAATAATTGTGAGACCTAGGAACTAATAGCATAGGCCGAAAGGAGCTATTAGGTAGCATAGACCTAACGGATATGTTACAACCCTTACGCGACTGCAATACATGTTGACCTTAGGATTTATATTGCGTTAGCTATTTATTACCCAAACATCCTAGCATCCCTTTTATTAAAATTTTATTCTCGTCTTTAATTACTTATTTTATTTTAATCTTTGCTTTAGACTTACTAAACAACAAATCAAACCCCCAAAATTGTTACCTTAAAACATTAACACCAAACAATAAACATTCCCCACCTCCTTGTGGTTCGACCCTGACTTTCACTAATCTATTGTTAAAGTTAGGAATTATAAATTTTATCTTTGATACCCTCTACGACGGGCATCAACTAGTAATGGGTCCAGAGGTGAACTTAACACATATCCCACTGCCAAACAATAAAGGGTCCAGAGGTGAACTTAACACATATCCCTATTCACAATTCAGTAATGGGTCCAGAGGTGAGCTTAACACATATCCCACTACAAACAAATGTCGGGTCCAGAGGTGAACTTAACACATATCCCAACATACATCCATAAGCAATGGGTCCAGAGGTGAACTTAACACATATCCCACTTCTACAAACAAGTATTGGGTCCAGAGGTGAACTTAACACATATCCCAATACACAGCTATCGCATACTGGGTCCAGAGGTGAGCTTAACACATATCCCAATATACGATAACCGATCACGTGTCAGGTCCAGAGGTGAGCTTAACACATATCCTGACACGCCACAAGCAAAACACGTAATGGGTCCAGAGGTGAACTTAACACATATCCCATCACGCGACATACAACTCACGTGTTAAGCTCAGAGGCCAGCTTAAGGCATAACATAACACGCATCAACCAATAACATCCAAAGATAGAAACTAACCTATAGTTCTAACTTCCTAAACCGCTAAACAACACTTAATTGATCCTAGGAACTAAGATGAGGGAGAGCCGGTTTCCCTTTCGGTTACCCGACCGGGGGGTCTCTATCCTCTCTCCATTCCCGAACCCAATATAGTGTCGCCCATCCTCCGAGGACCTCAAACACATATCAAAGGTACGTGGAACGAATTTCAATCAAAACCGATCAACCGTTTAAAAGTTACGGATTAATTACGAATTCAAAATGAAAACAAGCATCAGGGGTCCCCAATAAGATAATCACTTGTATCCGTCTTAAGCATACAATTTCTGAAAATTGAACAATAAGGCATGTATAACATCAACAAAGCATATGAAGGTCTTTAAGAAGGATTCCTAGCATGATACTAAGTCTTACTAATAACTACAACACCCAAAATCAGAAACTTAACTCATCTTAAACAAGCAAAGTGCTAATATAAACAATAAGGCCGAGTTTCTCATTATCGTCACCTTTTACGCGATTAAGCTCCTATCTTCTCTTCAATTTCGCCACAAATCTCCTTGGGATCCTCTAAGCCTCTCCCTACAACATGAAAAACGGATTTAGAGGCTAAAACTCAGATTATACCCAAAACAGCCCAAATTTCGAGTTGAAGGAAACGAGAAACGGAAGTGACGGATGACTTGCAAATTTCATAAGGATTCCGAAAATGTATTTATTACCTTGATTCGGTGAACGGATGATGACAGAATTTGGAAAAGAAGATGAAGATTTAAGAGGGTTTAAGGAGAAATAAGTTTACAGTGTTTGTTTTTGAGGATGAAGAATGTGTCGACACTCATAAGGAAATGGTAGGGTTTTATTTGTCCTTTCCGTTTAAGTGAAACGGACTTTTGAAAGTGAACGGGTTTGTTGAGTTGGATTACTTGCCAAGTTATATTCGTCTTAAGGACTTAAGGTTCTTAAGACGGATCTTACGATTTATTAAAATACTTCTCAATAAACTATTAAAAATATTATTTTATTACTTAAAACAATTAAAAGCCTTTAAAATATAAATCACGGAAATATGGGATGTTACAATCACCCAATCTTCAAAAAGTTTCGTCCTCGAAACTCGAAGGTAGAAGTAAGTACGAAAACAACTCTAACCTTCAAAATATATCATGCGGTTATGATAACCCAAAACTTTATCTTGCAAAAAGGTTTCAAGAAACAAAAGATTTCAAGGCACAAGTCTTGTCAATGGACATTGGGATTCTCGTTACGTATTCAAGAGTCCGACATTCCAAATCTGAGACAAGTCCCAAAATTTTGTTCAAATAAAGTTCAAAATTAGATTGATTCGGTGTTGACAAGCACATCACAGGTTATCAGACGTCTCCAATAACAAGTTCTAGTGGCGGTCAAGGCTGAAATCTGACAAAATCGTAAAACGTCACGTTCCTTAAAACCAAATTTTTCTTCAATTGACCACTACTCTCAAATTCTCGAAAAAGTAAAGTTGCAACCATGACTAAAAGTCGCTTCTAACGGAAGAGAAGCAGTTTCAAATTCTCAAAACAACTAAGCTTTTTCAAAAAACTGTGGGTTTAAAGTCAACAATTGGGGAGCAAGTTTCAAAACAGACGTTTGAGAGCGCGGAAACAGTCGCAGATCTTATTTCCGTCACGAAGGATTAGGGGTCTCAAACCTCGCGGCTGTCAGAACACCCAAAGGAGGGTTGAAGGAATGGAACAATCAAGTCGAAGGTTAAAGAAGACGGTAACCTTTGCCAAACATGGGTACACTAACCGCTCAATCCATAATCAAAACATCGTTACAACGTTTTCTAGTATATCCCAAGGAGACGTTTCCAGTGACCTCGATACTCACAATGGTCCCACGGTTCCTCTTATCCTTCTCTCATCCACAAAACGAGGTATTCCTCTACCGGAAGGTTTCCAAACTCTCACTTAGTTTACCACAAATCTGTTCTAATAGGGTTAAGGATCTCTCACTCAAGGTGGAAGTCTAATAAACACACCTCGGACCAAGGTTTACGCACTTTCTAAGTCTAAATCTGAATTCTATCATCAAAACATCGAATTCTGAAGTTAGGATACCAAACTTTCTACACTATGGCTTTTCTCCATCAGACAGGCCATGACCAAAATTACCTATATCCTTTAGTCCTACGTAGTTCAATTCCATCAAATTCATCCTATGGGGGGGGTACTTTGAATCCTAAGTTCTCCAAAGTCATCTATTACCATAAAACGAACGTTTCAAGGTAAGGTTTCACTAAGGTAGCAACTTCCAAGTCAAGCAAGTCTATGACTGGCCCTCATGACTAGTTCCTCAAAATGATTCCGATCTCAAAGTTCCTCGAAGTCTAAAGCAACATTATCCTCTCGACGATTTATTCCTCACAAGTTTAGATGACCCATATCAGATAGTTCCCAAATGACAATTCAACCAAACTATCAGACTACTCAACTCATGTGATATATCTACTATACTTGTATCACAGTCCACAAAATAACCATACTCAAATCACCGCGTTTCTGGACTACATCTCTCAACGAATCATTCATTCTCAAACTGATGATGTATCCTAAATTTTCCTTTAAGTCCTTCATTAGATAAAGCTAAGATCCATTAAGTAACTTAAGATCAACCACTCAGTCATTTCCACAAGTTCTTGTAAATGTTCCAATGTTCTCACGCCATAACTAACAACTCTCGTTCCTCAAGTTCAAACAGCATTAACTTACCTCATTCACTTATCAGACAACCTCAGTACCTTAAGCATATTCCTCGAAATAAATCTTTACTCCAAGTTCCGCTAGATTCTCTAATGGAAATTACAAACTTACAATCATCCATGACTCAGCGAGGTTCTCACATCTAGGATCCATTGAAAGCCATGTATAACACTCTACCTAGCACAGTTATCTCATCGTTCACTTACTCTTCCAACTAGTAACATATAGCCACTAAGATAAACAAAACACATTCCATCAATTCCTTAGGTTTTCTCCTCAAATAACAACACTCCCTCAGTCATGGTCTACAATTGTCCTCAAGAAATTCCCCAAGTCTGTCTATGGTAGGTTACCGCACAAGGTGTTTCAGGATAGGTAAGCTACTAGGTGAAGTCAAGAGAACATGCAAATAGTTCTCAAGGAAGGTCAAGGAAAGTCTAAGGAAAGAGTCTAAGATCTTAACAGCTATCAGTACATCAACCATAAATAAGGTGGTAGGCACGAACATACTAGTAGGTGGGTCAGGGTGAACTCCAGTCTCAGCCTGAAGCTGAACAACTCTAGCTCCACTGGTCTCAGCCTCTGGGACAGTAGTAACAGCTCTGCCAATAGAGGTATTCCTCTCGGGGCACTCGAAGGAGCAATGTCCAGGCTTCTTGCAGGTGTAGCATAAGTAAGGATTACCGTCACAGGTAACTCTAGGATGAAGGTCCTTGCGACACTTGAAACATTTCAGGGGAGCTTCTGTCGAGGGTTTCAAGTCTCGATCCTGGGAAGCCTTAGGGTCAATAGTGGTAGTTCTGTTGACGGCGACATTCCCTACGTGGCACTCGAAAGAGCGATGTCCAAATCCCTCGCAGGTGAAGCACTGGTGATGTAATACTCCGAAATTTCTGACTTCGATATGTAAACTTTCCTTTATAAGTACTATCATATGTTAAGATGTTATTTAAGTAAATATAGTTGATGTCGTTATGGGGGTTCGAGCTTGAGACCTCTAGCATGGGACTTGTTAGAATAGTGCTGCTAGTAGGGGTCGAACCTAGGATCTCTTGCGTGTTATCTGGGCCTCGAAAAGTGTGAAGCAATTAAGCCCACACGGAAATTAGAAACACGCTGAAACCTACTCTAGGCTGCCTCCTTATAGCCTTCATCATCTTACACTAAACCCTACCCTACTCCATATTCTTCACACAAAACCCTAACCGCCACATCAAAGAAAGAGAAGAGGCTGTACACGGTGGTCAGGGGTGGGCGTAAGGCGGTTCGTTTTGGACTGGAAACTTGGTATGTCACCATTTGTCGTTAATCTCAGTGCTAGTCGTGGTTTTCAGAGATGAATTTACGAGTCTTAATACGACCAACAGTCATTGTTTTTGCTTAAATTCATAGTGTACCATGTAATGAGTGTATGTAATCAACTAAGTGGTGGTCGTGGTTGTTAAAGACCGTCGTATGAGGAGTTTTATACGGTGTCAGTAGGGTTGTGTCTTCGTTTTATATATATATATATATAGGGTTGGGATCCGGTGAGAACCACCTTACAATGAAAACCGGTGAGAACTCTTCCTTACGGAGTTTTTTTTAAAAAATTAATGACATAATTGGATTCGGCATGGAATTTTATGGCCAGAGAACATATTTTTGGTCTAGAAAATAAATACTAGTGGCGGAAAAATGATAGATACGAAAAAATAGATAGTAGGTGCATGCAAATAAATAAAACGTATCTCACCTTTATTTCCGTCACTAGTATTTATTTTCTAGACCAAGAAATATGTTCTCTAGCTATAAAATGTCATGCCGAATCCAATTATGTCATTAATTTTTTTTTAAAAATGTCCGTAAGGTGGAGTTCTCACAAGGTTCTCATTGTAAGGTGGTTCTCACCGGATCTCAAGTCTATATATATATATATATATATATATATATATATATATATATATATATATATATATATATATATATATATATATATATATATATATATATATATATAGGGTTGGGATCCGGTGAGAACCACCTTACAATGAAAACCGGTGAGAACTCTTCCTTACGGAGTTTTTTTTTAAAAATTAATGACATAATTGGATTCGGCATGGAATTTTATGGCCAGAGAACATATTTCTTGGTCTAGAAAATAAATACTAGTGGCGTAAAAATGATAGATACGAAAAAATAGATAGTAGGTGCATGCAAATAAATAAAACGTATCTCACCTTAATTTCCGTCACTAGTATTTATTTTCTAGACCAAGAAATATGTTCTCTAGCTATAAAATGTCATGCCGAATCCAAATATGTCATTAATTTTTTCTAAAAAAATCCGTAAGGTAGAGTTCTCACAAAGTTCTCATTGTAAGGTGGTTCTCACCGGATCTCAAGTCTATATATATATATATATATATATATATATATATATATATATATATATATATATATATATATATATATATATATATATATATACATGGGTTTATTTGATAAGTTTCTGGATATTTAGACTAGTGTCCGTGTTTGTTTTGATAAGGGTCATGGTTTATGGAGTCGGTGGAAGTTGGGTGATGCAGGTGAGGGTGACACGGTGGTTGTTGGTGGCAGAGGGTGACGATTCACGGGAGTTCGACAGGAGGTCTGTGGGTGTCGTTTTTGTCTGTTGGTTTCTGTTCAGGTGTCTACTCGGGTACAGGGGTTTGGGAAGGGTAACACCGTTGACTCGGGGGAGGTCAATGCGGTGTTACCCCGTGTCTGCACAGTCCAAGTGTCTGGGTTGTTGTTGGGGTGGTTGTGTCGGTGGTGTCGGGTTGGCAAGGGTGGTCGATAGGCGAGTACTTTAGGCTGGTCTGGGGTTAAAGTGACGAACCAGGCCTGGTTTAGGGCTCTGGTTCACCACGGTGGTGTTAGTCAGCGGGCTAGTGGTGGTTGTGGTGGTGAGTGGTGCTACGGGGTACGCAATGGGGTGGTTGCGGCCGGCTGCGGCAGTGGTACGGTGGTGAGGAAGGGGTAGTCGAAGTGAGTCGGGTTTTGGGTTTAAGGGAGTTGGGGTTCGTTTTGGTGTTTACTACTTTTATTATTATTAACATTATTATTATTAATATTAATTATTATTGTTAGTAGTATTTATGTTGTAATTAGTAAGTTGTATTTTCTTACGTATTTGGGTCGTGTTAATTAGATATACGAGTCGGGAACTATTTAAGTCATGAGAACGTCCATTTTTGGAAAGTTGCTAAATTGGGAAAGTTTCTATTTATGGAAACTTTCCACTTATGGAAGGTTGCTATTTATGGAAAGTATGATAGTTAAGGGGTACGGGAAGATTGTTAATTTGTTACGTATATCTCTTTAGGTAGCGAGTTTCGCGTGGAACATTTTTGACAAGCCTCGGACGTATCTACTTTTCCCGCTAATTCAGGTAGGGGAAAATAATGGTTTATAATAATGTGCAATCTGTTCTCATTTGACATTAAGCATGTTTGCTATATAATATCATGTGATCGCTGTATTGAGTTATTACCTTATTCTGTGATATTATACGATATGAATATGTATTGGGTCTTGTGATATGGTGTTGGATCGGTGCGGAGTATATTTGGTGTTGGATCGGTGCGGAGTATATATGGTGTTGGATCGGTGCGGAGTTTATTTGGCGTTGGATCGGTGCGGAGTTTATTATATTGTTATATTTATTCTTTTCCCTACTCAACCTCGTGGTTGACCCTGTGTATTCGTGATCACCTGTGATGAACCAATTTATTGGGGAGCAGATTGACAGGTGGCTGAGATTAAGGGGGAGCTATGGGACAAAGAGCTTGGATCCGGACCAGACTAGAGTTTAGATCACCTTAGTCAGTTCAACACGAGTTGTACTTCATTTATTTTGTTAAGACTTTTTGATACAGTTGTAGGAACATGTTATGACTTAAATTTTAATTAAAGTACTGTTTATCTTCCTTTGTATCTACTGCCTCGGGGAACCGAGATGGTAACACCTTTATTTATCTGAGGAGTCCTAGTACAGGCCCTTAAATAAATGGGGGTGTTACAAAGTGGTATCAGGGCGAACGATCCTCAGGCCTAAACTAATGAACCCAACGAATGTAGGAGAGTCTAAGTAAAATGAACCCCCGGGATAGGACTATTAGGAGCACACTAAAGGCAAAGTATGAGTCTGGGGCCCCCTCACACCGAACCATTGGCCCTATCAGTTTTACCCGGGAACCCAGAGTGCACATACGAGAGAAAAGGGTAGAATAGGAGGTAGTGGAAGTGATAGCATACTGTGATAAGTATGTTATGAGAATTCTGAGTATAAGTGACTGTTGGAAAAGCCGGAAGGGGCATGAGTATGAATAAATCTTTAATTGTTGGAATAAAAGGTGTATATTGGTATGATATGCTAAGTGATTTAAAACATGTTAGAAATTCTTCTCTCATCATGTCTAGTGATATGCGGTTATGTGATCCCCGAGCCATGTTATAGAAGAGGACTACTTCATATGATAAGTGTTTATTGACTTTAATGCTTAGGGAACATAGCCCTAATCCCAAATGGGTACCCACATGAGTCGGGACTCATTTCTTTTCTGTTGTATTATAGTATGCCTCCGCGAAGAGACAATCTCGCTAATATCACGCAAGAGGAGTTGGATCGTTTACTAGCTGAGAACGAGGCCCTAAAGGCCAAACGCATGGACTCCGCAAAAATGAGCACAATCATCGCGAGGCATCACCCTACCCAATTCACTGGGGAGGGGGAACCTCATCTTCTGGGAGCTTGGTGTCGGGAATTCAGTAACCTATTCGAGTTGGTGGATTGCCCTGAAGAATTGAGGGTTGACCAAGCAGCCCATTATCTGAGGGGTATGGCTGGAGACTGGTGGACTGGGAACAAGGGAGAGATCCGAGAGGCAGCTCAAGAGGATGGGACCGAGTTTGTTACTTGGATCGCATTCAAAAAGATCTTGTATGAGGTGTTTCTACCAGAGTTCCAGAAAAGCAAACTAAGGGAGGAGTTTGATACATTCAGGATGACGGAGGACATGACGGTGGAAGCTTATTACAGAAAGTTTATTCAGCTGGTGAGTTACGTGGGAGACATGGGGTTTGATGATGCCATGCTGGCAATGAAGTTCGAGAGAGGGTTAGCAATCGCTATCAAGAAGAGACTGATTGCGGCTCCGCCTACCACAGTCCGGGACATCTATTTACGGGCTGGGGCGGCGGAGAGGCTCTCAGATATGATCAAGGAAGAAAAGAAGTCGAAATCAGAGAAGAGGAAGGCTGAGGTAGTGACGGAAAGTTCTGGGTCAAAGAAACCAAGCACCAACAAGTATAGTGGTTACTTCAGTAGCAACGCTTCCGGAGGTGCGAGGAATCAGAGTGGGGGCAATCACATGAGTGGGGTTTTTGGCAGTGGTTCGGCGGGAATAGTGTGTTTCGGCTGTGGAAAGAGGGGACATAAACAGGCAGTGTGTCGCTCTTCTGGAGGGAATCAGTCCGGAGGCTACCGTACGCCTACATCCGGATATCAGGGGTCTCGCACCCAATCTTATGGTAGCAGAGGCTATCGCACACCCATGACCAATTATGGTGGGGGTGCGAAGTCTGGAGGGAGCAGCAACTATCAGAGGAACTATAACAATTATCAGAGCCGCCCGTACCAGAATCAATATAATGGAGGTGAAAGCAACCAAAATACGGGAGCGGAAGGGAATCAGCAGGCTGGGACATCTAGTGCCAGTCAGAGTGGAGTCAAATCTAGTGGCAAGCTCTTTGCCATGGGAAAGCAGGCCGCGAAGGATGATGCTCATGTGGTCACCGGTACTTTTCTTGTGAACTCTAAACTTACTTTTGTACTTTTCGATTCTGGTGCGACCCATTCATTTGTCTCTAGAGATCATGTTAAGGCTTTGGGACTTGAGAGATTTGATTGGGTCGCGGATTCGGTGACCATACCATCAGGAGAGTCGATAGTTTGTAATAGAGTATATGGTAGTGTACCCATCAAAATCGGGGAAGCAATTTTCTATTGTGACCTCATAGAATTTCCACTGGGGGGTTTTGAAGTGATCCTCGGGATGGACTGGTTGGGGAAGTATAGGGCTTTTATCGATTGCCACCAAAAGAAGATTTCCTTGAAGGGACCTAAGGGAGTGAGGGTGTCTTACAAGGGATATAGAGTCAAACCAAAAATCAAATTCATATCCGTCAACACCCTGAAGTCTAGTTTGCGAAAAGGAGAGAGCCTAATATTGTGTCAAATGTGGGATTGTGAGGCTGAGACCCCCAAGACAAGTGAGATACCTGTGGTGCGGGAGTTTGAGGGAGTTTTTCGAGATGACGTTCCAGGGTTACCGCCGAGGAGGGAAGTGAAATTTTCCATTGACCTAAAACCAGGGGCGGGACCGATATCCAAATCACCGTACCGTATGGGACCTAAGGAGATGGAAGAGTTGTAGAAGCAATTAGATGAACTAGCTGAGAAAGGGTTCATTCGACCCAGTGTGTCGCCCTGGGGTGCACCTGTTTTGTTTGTGAAGAAGAAGGATGGGAGCTTGAGACTTTGTGTTGACTACCGAGAGCTGAATAATGTGACCATCAAAAACCGTTATCCCTTGCCGAGAATTGACGACTTGTTCGATCAGTTAAGTGGAGCTGGGGTTTTCTCCAAGATAGACTTGAGATCCGGGTATCATCAGTTGAGAATAAAGGACGAGGATATTCCAAAGACCGCTTTCCGAACGAGGTATGGCCACTATGAATTTGTGGTTATGCCGTTTGGATTGACTAATGATCCAGCTGTGTTCATGGACTTGATGAATCGAGTTTCCAGCCCGTATCTGGATAAATTTGTGGTGGTATTTATCGATGACATCCATGTATATTCCAAGAACGCGGAAGAGCACAAAGACCATTTGAGGAGGGTACTTCAGACCCTAGAGGAACATAAGCTCAATGCTAAGTTGAGTAAGTGCGAGTTCTGGTTGGAGAAAGTGGCGTTTCTGGGGCATGTAATTTCAAAGGAGGGGGTGTCTGTTGACCCTAGCAAAATCGAGGCCGTGACTAGGTGGCAAAGTCCAAAGAATGTGGGTGAGATTCGAAGCTTCCTGGGATTGGCTGGATATTATCGGAGATTCGTCAGAGATTTTTCGAAGATAGCGAAGCCGTTGACGTCGTTAATGAGGAAGGAGAACCGTTTTGTCTGGGATGAGAGTTGTGAGAAGGCATTCCTGACTCTTAAGGAACGCCTGACGACAGCTCCTATCCTGGCCTTGCCAGTTGGAAGTGATAATTTCGAAGTTTATACCGACGCTTCGAAGCATGGGTTGGGTTGTGTGCTAATGCAGAATGGGAGAGTGATAGCGTACGCATCTCGCCAGTTGAAGACCTACGAGGAAAATTATCCGACTCATGATTTGGAATTGGGAGCTGTGGTCTTTGCACTTAAATTATGGCGCCATTACCTTTATGGAGCCACTTTTAAGGTGTTTTCTAATCATAAGAGCCTGAAATATATCTACACCCAGAAAGAGTTGAACATGAGGCAGAGGAGGTGGATAGAGTTGATTGGAGACTATGATATGCAGATTGTCTACCACGAGGGCAAGGCGAATGTGGTAGCTGATGCCCTAAGTAGAAAGTCAGTGCATGCTTTGAGTTGTGCCAGATCGAGGGTGAGGTTGCATAGCGAATTAAGGGAAATGGGAATTTTTATGATCCGGAAAGGGGATGCCCTTGGTGATTTGACAGTGGAGCCTGAGTTGTATGGGGAGATTCGGGAGTTGCAGAAGAACGATGACAGAATCCAAAAGTGGCGTTTGATGGTGGAAATGGGGTTAGTGATGAGGCATCCAAGTTCAGTATTCATACCGACGGTAGTTTGAGATTCAGTGGGCGATGGTGTGTACCGAATGTTGCGGAGCTAAAGAAGAAGAACCTGACTGAAGCTCATTCTACTCCTTATTCTGTTCACCCAGGGGGTGATAAACTGTATAAGGACCTTAAGAAGACGTTTTGGTGGCCGAATATGAAGAAGGAGGTCGCAGAGTTTGTCTCGAGGTGTTTGACGTGTCAACGAGTGAAAGGGGAGCATAAGAGACCTCAAGGGAAGGTTCAGCCATTAGATGTGCCAGAGTGGAAGTGGGAGAATATTTCGATGGACTTTATCGTGGGGTTGCCTCGGACTCATAGGGGCAACAACATGATTTGGGTGATTGTGGATCGCTTGACTAAGTCAGCTCACTTTATTCCTATGAAAGATACCTGGAGTAAAGCCGAGTTGGCTAAGTCATATGTTCAGAATGTGGTCAAACTGCATGGCGTACCCAAGGATATTGTTTCAGATCGGGACTCGAGGTTTATATCCAGATTTTGGCGGAGTTGCAGGCTGCTTTGGGTACCCAATTGAAGATGAGTACAACTTTTCATCCGGCTACTTACGGTCAGACTGAGAGGACGATTCAGACTCTTGAGGATATGTTGAGAGCGTGCGTACTTGAGTTCGGAGGATCTTGGGAGGACCGATTGGGGTTGATAGAGTTTTCGTATAACAACAGCTATCATGCCAGTATAGGGATGGCTCCTTTCGGGGCGTTGTACGGGAGGAAGTGTCGGAGCCCTGTGTGTTGGGATGATCGAGCTGATGTTGTGACCTTAGGGCCAGATATGATCCAGGAGATGGTGGAGCAGGTTCAGGTTATTCGACAGAAAATGAGGGCCGCCCAGGATCGGCAAAAGAGCTATGCAGATTTAAAGAGGAGCGATATTTCATTCGAGGTTGGCGAGAAAGTTCTACTTAAAGTATCTCCGATGAGGGGTGTAATGAGATTCGGCAAGCGTGGCAAATTGAGTCAGAAATTTATCGGACCGTTTGAGATTTTGGACAGGGTTGGAGAGGTGGCGTACCGATTAGCCTTACCTCCAGCTCTATCCAAGGTCCACAACGTGTTCCATGTGTCTCAGTTGAGGAAATATGTGAGTGATCCCTCACATGTGCTTCAACACGAGGTGATCGAGGTCGATGAACAATTGGCATATGTCGAGACCCCGAGAGAGATTTTGGACAGGAAGGTTCGGAAAACTCGCAATGGGGAGATGTCCTTGGTGAAGGTCCTGTGGACCAATCATAATCAGGAGGAGGCTACATGGGAGCCTGAGGCATCCATGAGGGAGCGTTACCCGCATCTGTTTGATTGAGGTAAGTTACGGGGACGTAACATTTTTTTTAAGGAGGCTGGAATGTCACATTTCTGTGTTTAGGTAAAGTTAAATATCTTGTGTCATGTGTTGTGTTCCAAATTCGTTGGAGTTGAGTTCGTTGTTTTGTCACTTAAGTGAAGACGAACTTCGGGACGAAGTTCAATTTAAGGGGGGAAGACTGTAATACTCCGAAATTTCTGACTTCGATATGTAAACTTTCCTTTATAAGTACTATCATATGTTAAGATGTTATTTAAGTAAGTATAGTTGATGCCGTTATGGGGGTTCGAGCTTGAGACCTCTAGCATGGGACTTGTTAGAATAGTGCTGCTAGTAGGGGTCGAACCTAGGATCTCTTGCGTGTTATCTGGGCCTCGAAAGTGTGAAGCAATTAAGCCCACACGGAAATTAGAAACACGCTGAAACCTACTCTAGGCTGCCTCCTTATAGCCTTCATCATCTTACACTAAACCCTACCCTACTCCATATTATTCACACAAAACCCTAGCCGCCACATCAAAGAAAGAGAAGAGGCTGTACACGGTGGTCAGGGGTGGGCGAAAGGCGGTTCGTTTTGGACTGGAAACTTGGTATGTCACCATTTGTCGTTAATCTCAGTGCTAGTCGTGGTTTTCAGAGATGAATTTACGAGTCTTAATACGACCAACTGTCATTGTTTTTGCTTAAATTCATATTGTACCATGTAATGAGTGTATGTAATCAACTAAGTGGTGGTCGTGGTTGTTAAAGACCGTCGTATGAGGAGTTTTATACGGTGTCAGTAGGGCTGTGTCTTCGTTTTTTTTATATATATATATATATACATGGGTTTATTTGATAAGTTTCTGGATATTTATACTAGTGTCCGTGGTTGTTTTGATAAGGGTCATGGTTTATGGAGTCGGTGGAAGTTGGGTGATGCAGGTGAGGGTGACACGGTGGTTGTTGGTGGCAGAGGGTGACGATTCACGGGAGTTCGACAGGAGGTCTGTGGGTGTCGTTTTTGTCTGTTGGTTTCTGTTCAGGTGTCTACTCGGGTACAGGGGTTTGGGAAGGGTAACACCGTTGACTCGGGGGAGGTCAATGCGGTGTTACCCCGTGTCTGCACAGTCCAAGTGTCTGGGTTGTTGTTGGGGTGGTTGTGTCGGTGGTGTCGGGTTGGCAAGGGTGGTCGATAGGCGAGTACTTTAGGCTGGTCTGAGGTTAAAGTGACGAACCAGGCCTGGTTTGGGGCTCTGGTTCACCACGGTGGTGTTAGTCGGCGGGCTAGTGGTGGTTGTGGTGGTGAGTGGTGCTGCGGGGTACGCAATGGGGTGGTTGCGGCCGGCTGCGGCAGTGGTACGGTGGTGAGGAAGGGGTGGTCGAAGTGAGTCGGGTTTTGGGTTTAAGGGAGTTGGGGTTCGTTTTGGTGTTTACTACTTTTATTATTATTAACATTATTATTATTAATATTAATTATTATTGTTAGTAGTATTTATGTTGTAATTAGTAAGTTGTATTTTATTACGTATTTGGGTCGTGTTAATTAGATATACGAGTCGGGAACTATTTAAGTCATGAGAACGTCCATTTTTGGAAAGTTGCTAAATTGGGAAAGTTTCTATTTATGGAAACTTTCCACTTATGGAAGATTGCTATTTATGGAAAGTATGATAGTTAAGGGGTACGGGAAGATTGTTAATTTGTTACGTATATCTCTTTAGGTAGCGAGTTTCGCGTGGAACATTTTTGACAAGCCTCGGACGTATCTACTTTTCCCGCTAATTCAGGTAGGGGAAAATACTGGTTTATAATAATGTGCAATCTGTTCTCATTTGACATTAAGCATGTTTGCTATATAATATCATGTGATCGCTGTATTGAGTTATTACCTTATTCTGTGATATTATACGATATGAATATATATTGGGTCTTGTGATATGGTGTTGGATTGGTGCGGAGTATATTTGGTGTTGGATCGGTGCGGAGTATATATGGTGTTGGATCGGTGCGGAGTATATATGGCGTTGGATCGGTGCGGAGTTTATTTGGCGTTGGATCGGTGCGGAGTTTATTATATTGTTATATTTATTCTTTTCCCTACTCAACCTCGTGGTTGACCCTGTGTATTCGTGATCACCTGTGATGAACCACTTTATTGGGGAGCAGATTGACAGGTGGCTGAGATTAAGAGGGAGCTATGGGATAAAGAGCTTGGATCCGGACCAGACTAGAGTCTAGATCACCTTAGTCAGTTCAACACGAGTTGTACTTCATTTATTTTGTTAAGACTTTTTGATACAGTTGTAGGAACATGTTATGACTTAAATTTTAATTAAAGTACTGTTTATCTTCTTTTGTATCTACTGCCTCGGGGAACCGAGATGGTAACACCTTTATTTATCTGAGGAGTCCTAGTACAGGCCCTTAAATAAATGGGGGTGTTACAGGTGAGGGTTGCCATGACAGTCAAGTCCAAGGTGAAGATCCTCGCGGCATTTGAAGCACTTTAGGGGAACATCCGATGGGAGGTTCGTGCTCCGGACTTGAGAAGTCTTAGCTTTCTGGGACTTCTTGTTCTTCTAGGGACGCTTCCTTTTTCCAAGAGGAGAGGAGGCAAGAGGGCTAAGAGGTCTCCCGCTTCGGCATCTATGCAAAGGCGGTGGAGGAGGGGAGAAGGCTCTAGACCCTTCACAATAGATCTGGTAAGGATCCTCTGCTCGTAAGACACCGTAGTAACTCTGGAAGTAAGAAGTCAGGTCACCACTGGCTACACTCCTAGTCTCAGCATTAAGCTTGCTCCGAAACAAGTAACTTTGTCTTCCTCTCTCTCAACTAGCTGTGGAACAAAGTGGATCAGCTCCTCAAATCGATTGGTGAAGGCTTGAACAGAAAGGGTTCCTTGGCGAAGGTTCATGAACTCGGTCATCTTATCTTGGCGGATGTCCCTATGGTAAAACCTCATGCCAAGAAGAGTCTTGAAACGACTCCAAGTGAAAGTACGGTCACGAGTAGCAAGAGCACTGATCGTCAACCACCAACTTCTAGTGATGCGGGTGCATGCTCAAACTTTCCTAGAGATAAAACTAAATCAAGGTTCACACCAAACGGGTTCGATCATGGATCCGTAAGACTATTCAAACTAGCTTTACAAGGAATAAAAAAAGATTCTAGAAGGTTCCAGAAGACTTTGGAACATCCTTGGATGATACTTCCTAAAGGCTATGTGAAGGAAGGTGTGTATGAAGCTTCGAAGGAAGAGGAGCTAGGGCACGAAGACCTAGGGACGCGCGCCCAAGGGCAAGGTCACGGCTAGGGTTTCGGCCAAATTAGGGTTTCTTCTTATTTGTTTATTTTATTTTAAGTTAAGAATAAAATAGGATTAGGAAGTTATGTTTCCTAGTCTTAGTAGAATATGTATTAGGTTTCCTAATTGTAATAGGATTCATAAATCCTAAGTTAAGTAGGAGTCCTAGTAGAAGTAGGTTTCACAATTCTAGTAGAAATAGGAGTCCTAATTATTATAGGATTCATAGTTCTAGTAGGATAAGGAATCCTAGTTAAAGGATTCTTAATTATGTTAGGAGTAGGAGTCTTAATTATATTAGGTTTAGGAGTCTTAAATCCTAGTCAAACACCTTGTTTGAGCTTAAGTAGGATTAGGGTTTCCTAATAGGGACTAAATAAGGTATTCTTATCTTATTTAGATTAGGGTTTTACACGGTTTAAGGCCTTATAAAAGGCAGCCGTTTTTCATTGTTTTAGCATCGAATTTTGGAGTTGAATTATCAATAAAGATCATAAAGTTTCTGTGTGAGCTTTTGAGTGACATTAATTAAGTTTGCGAGCTTAGTTTTTGGGATCGACTTTGCGAGGTTGATTTGCAGGGTGTTAGCTAATTCCATCTTTTGCGAGAGAAGGTTGAAGTTACATCATCTATCCATCGACAATCCATCATCCATTGAGCATCAAGATTTCGTCCATCATCCATTGATCACCAAAACCGTTCGTCCAAGTCTTGTTCCGATTCTTGTTCGTTCATCAAGCTTTGTTCATCACATCGTTCATCACTATCATCGTTCATCACCATTCATCATTCATCGTTCGTTCATTATTTGTGTTATTTCATCGAAGTTACTAACGAGTTTGTTATCTATCTTAAGAAGTGTAATTCCGCTGCACTAATATTCTTAAGGAGGATCCATCTAAGCTAGAGATCCGCATCAACTTGGTATCAGAGTTTCGGCTCTTGGTTTAATTCTTATTGAATCAATCTTGGGAAGAAGTAAAGATGGTAAGTTCAAGCGTGAATAGCGAGGCCACAAGTAAGCCGTGGGAAGCCGGCCAAGAGGAGATCAAGGCCCAAATAAATCAAATGAATTATGTTCTTAAAATCATCGCATCTATGTTGAACAAGAAGGGGCTGAAAGTTGGAGAAGATGACGCTTCATCTAGAGCAAGCGACGGCGAGGAGGACGTTCCAAAACGCCAAGCATACAACAAGCAAGATGATGATCGTGGTCTTAAACTAGACATACCCGAGTTCAAAGGAGACCTAGATCCCGAAGAGTTTCTTGATTGGATACGACAAACGGAGAGAGTTTTCGAGTACAAGGAGTATGATGATAAGAAACAATTCAAGTTGGCTATTCTCAAGCTAACCAAATATGCATCTCTATGGTACGAGAATCTCAAGAAACAAAGGAAGCGCGATGGTAAGTCTAAACTAAATTCTTGGGTTAAATTAAAGAAGCATCTTATGAAACGATTCTTGCCTAAAGATTATAATCAAGAAAATTATCTTAAGTTGCAATCCCTAACTCAAGGAGGGATGTCCGTGAATGATTACATCAAAGAATTTGAGAGGATGTCCATAGTTTGTGATCTAGAGGAGAAAGAGAAGTTAAGAGTGGCTAGGTTTATTAAAGGGTTAACGCCAACCCTATCATCTAGTGTTGAGGTGCAAAATTACGATGGGTTTAATGATGCATGTCGTATAGCCCTAAAGATAGAAAAAAACAACAAAAGTCGTAGGAGCTACCCACAAAGAGGCGTGAACCAAGGTGAGGGTTCGAGTAGCCAAACTGTCCCAACCAAACCCAAAGAAGCAGCCAAGGACGAGTCTAGGGATAAGGGTAAGGGTGTTGTGGTTGAGTCTAAGGGGAATCCTATGCGGAGGTGTTTTAAATGTCAAGGGTACGGTCATATAGCCCATGAGTGCCCACAAAAGAGAGCTCTAACCATCCAAGAATTCCAAGACCTAATTCCGAACTTTGTAGTACCCGAAGTAGAGTCGAGGGGCGCGGAATTCGAGGCTGAAACGGGGACGGTTGACGTGGAGCCGGAGAGTGAGAGTGAAGGAGAGTGTTTGGTCATTAGGAGTCTTCACATTGAGGCGACTAGCGAAGAGGCCGAGCAAAGGGAGAAGTTGTTCCATACTCGATGTAAGATTGGGGGAAAGAAGTGTGATCTAATCGTGGATAGCGGTTCGTGTACTAACGTGGTTGCTAAGGGGTTAGTGGATGAACTTAAGTTAGTCACTAGGGTTAGATCGAAACCCTACAAATTGCATTGGTTGGATGGAGACAAGGGAGTGAGTGTACGGGACCAAGCATTGGTAGGTTTGAGTCTAGGTCCGTATCAAGATGAGGTGTGGTGCGATGTAGTGCCTATGAGCGCGTGCCATGTACTATTGGGCAGGCCGTGGCAATATGATCGTGATGTTACACACGATGGGAGGTTAAACATTTATCGAGTTGTTAAGGATAAGGTTACCTACAATCTAAAACCTATGACAACTACAAAAACCAAAGACTCCCAATATGAGAAGGAAAGCTTATTCATAACCCTAGGAGAGTACATGGAGGGCCGTGTGCGTGAGGGCCAAGAACGGAGGGTGGATGAAGAGGCTAGGAGGGGGTTAGACGGAGAGGTGCATGATGAGGGAGTTGATCATGGTGAGGCCGAGAGTCTTGGAGGAGATGAGGGGCGTATACCAAAAGGAGACAAGGAGTCCGTGGTTGCGACTATGGGTGAAGAGCTCGTTGGTGTCGGTCCTAGTCTAGGTCAAGTGGCAAAGGCCGTGGGTCAAGACGAGGTAGAAGTTGTGCACAAAGAGGAGTGTGGCGTGAGAGGAGAAGCAAGTAACCCTAATTGGAAGCTAGGTGGAAATTCTATCAACAATAAGGATGTTACTACTTCAAATCCTACAAGGAGTAGGACTAATGTTACTATAAAACCTATGCTTTACAACTTATTATTGCAAGGAACTTGGAATAAAGCAAGGGACAATAGAGAGAACGAGATCGAGCCAAGGAGAGAGCGAGAGCTTCGGGTTCAAACTAGTTGTTCTAAACCGATGGAGCCAAGGTTAATTCGTGAAGCAACATGGTGGAGTGGGAATGGTTCGACCAAGAATAGTACGAGACAAAATTTGAGGTCAACTTTTTCAAAAGAAAGGGAGTATGATGCGGGTGCATGCTCAAACTTTCCTAGAGATAAAACTAAATCAAGGTTCACACCAAACGGGTTCGATCATGGATCCGTAAGACTATTCAAACTAGCTTTACAAGAAATAAAAAAAGATTCTAGAAGGTTCCGGAAGACTTTGGAACATCCTTGGATGATACTTCCTATAGGCTATGTGAAGGAAGGTGTGTATGAAGCTTCCAAGGAAGAGGAGCTAGGGCACGAAGACCTAGGGACGCGCGCCCAAGGGCAAGGTCACGGCTAGGGTTTCGGCCAAATTAGGGTTTCTTCTTATTTGTTTATTTTATTTTAAGTTAAGAATAAAATAGTATTAGGAAGTTATGTTTCCTAGTCTTAGTAGAATATGTATTAGGTTTCCTAATTGTAATAGGATTCATAAATCCTAAGTTAAGTAGGAGTCCTAGTAGAAGTAGGTTTCACAATTCTAGTAGAAATAGGAGTCCTAATTATTATAGGATTCATAGTTCTAGTAGGATAAGGAATCCTAGTTAAAGGATTCTTAATTATGTTAGGAGTAGGAGTCTTAATTATATTAGGTTTAGGAGTCTTAAATCCTAGTCAAACACCTTGTTTAAGCTTAAGTAGGATTAGGGTTTCCTAATAGGGACTAAATAAGGTATTCTTATCTTATTTAGATTAGGGTTTTACACGGTTTAAGGCCTTATAAAAGGCAGCCGTTTTTCATTGTCTTAGCATCGAATTTTGGAGTTGAATTATCAATAAAGATCATAAATTTTCTGTGTGAGCTTTTGAGTGACATTAATTAAGTTTGCGAGCTTAGTTTTTGGGATCGACTTTGCGAGGTTGATTTGCAGGGTGTTAGCTAATTCCATCTTTTGCGAGAGAAGGTTGAAGTTACATCATCTATCCATCGACAATCCATCATCCATTGAGCATCAAGATTTCGTCCATCATCCATTGATCACCAAAACCGTTCGTCCAAGTCTTGTTCCGATTCTTGTTCGTTCATCAAGCTTCGTTCATCACTATCATCGTTCATCACCATTCATCATTCATCGTTCGTTCATTATTTGTGTTATTTCATCGAAGTTACTAACGAGTTTGTTATCTATCTTAAGAAGTGTAATTCCGCTGCACTAATATTCTTAAGGAGGATCCATCTAAGCTAGAGATCCGCATCATCTAGCCTCACGAACTAAGAACTGAGATGCTACTCAGGTCTGATCCTCAGGTCGAACACCATAAATCATGAAGTTCCTTTCCATGTCAAAGAACCAAGTGGTGAGGGTCGCAGCACTGGTCTCTCCGTCGAATGTCTTAGCTGCATTCCTCCACATCTGGGTGATAATCCAAGCCAATCCTCCAGGTTGGTTACTTCCCGAGGTTTGAAATGAAGAAGAAGGCATAGACGACCTAGCTATACAATCCTGAAGAGTTTGAATGAGGGCTTGCGTCTCAGCATTCTCATCGTTGGTTGGCTCTGTCATTCTTCAATCATAAGAGAATAAACCGTTAGACGTATTCCTAACAAGGCACAAACAGACTACAATATAAGTCCTTAAATCTACCCCATCTCTCATTCATTATTCAATTATGTGGTCAAGTTAAGGTTGGGGGTCACAAGAGTGCGTCGGGAGCAATAATGCTCTGATACCAACTGTAAAACCCCTCGCGAAGCGGAAATAAATAAACATACAAAGTACTAAAAATGCAGCGGAATTTAAACTTTTTAACATAAACAACATGCGAGGTGAATTAAACTGAAAACTGAAACTGACATAAACAGAAATAGATAAGTATACTGTCTAAGTACGGAAACTAAATAAATACAACAGCCTGGGATGGAACATCCCTACAGGCACCAAAACATAAAATGTATCAAAACTAGAGTCTAGCTAATCGGAAGTGTAAGTCATAAGATGACAAGTGGATCATCACTCGCTAGCTCTCAGTGAACCCCGTCCAACCTGCATGTACCTACATACATGAAAACATGTACGCCACAATCAGTGGGGAGTGACTAGAGTTCTCCTAGCCATCTTTTGTAACGACACGTAACAAGTAAAGCATACAAAATACTGCAACATATATAAACATGTGAAGTATAAACATCTCATCAACTGATCTCATACTATCATGCAATCACTAATGCACGGCTCTCAACCAACTTCGGAAACTATTTGGAAGGAGAGCCGGTTTCCCTACCGGTTGCCCGGTCGGGGGGTCTTTCAGTCCAAACCATTTACGAAACTGATTAAAGAGTCATCCAATGCCTTGGATGAACAATAACAAAGTCGACATCTAACTCAACAATAACAACATCTAAATCATCAACATCAACATCTACATCTGACACTATACCAACTCAAGGCAAGCAGATAGAATACATCAAGTAAAAAGGTTCAGCGGTCAACTTAAGACATAACCTAAACACTAACACACTTTCACAATCAAGGACTCAGAGGCCAACTTAAGGCATAGACCAAGATATCAATAAACACTAGTAATGGGTCCAGAGGTGAACTTAACACATATCCCACTACCAAACAATAAAGGGTCCAGAGGTGAACTTAACACATATCCCTATTCACAATTCAGTAATAGGTCCAGAGGTGAGCTTAACACATATCCCACTGCAAACAAATGTCGGGTCCAGAGGTGAACTTAACACATATCCCAACATACATCCATAAGCAATGGGTCCAGAGGTGAACTTAACACATATCCCACTTCTACAAACAAGTATTGGGTCCAGAGGTGAACTTAACACATATCCCAATACACAGTTATCGCATACTGGGTCCAGAGGTGAGCTTAACACATATCCCAATATACGATAACCGATCACGTGTCAGGTCCAGAGGTGTGCTTAAGACATATCCTGACACGCCACAAGCAAAACACGTAATGGGTCCAGAGGTGAACTTAACTCATATCCCATCACGCGACATACAACTCACGTGTTAAGCTCAGAGGCCACCTTAAGGCATACCTTAACACGCATCAACCAATAACATCCAAAGATAGAAACTAACCTATAGTTCTAACTTCCTAAACCGCTAAACAACACTTAATTGATCCCGGGAACTAAGATGAGGGAGAGCCGGTTTCCCTTTCGGTTACCCGACCGGGAGGTCTCTATCCTCTCTCCATTCCCGAACCCAATATAGTGTTGCCCATCCTCCGGGGACCTCAAACACATTTCAAAGGTACGTGGAACGAATTTCAATCAAAATCGATCAACCGTTTAAAAGTTACGGACTAATTACGAATTCAAAATAAAAACAAGCATCAGGGGTCCCCAGCCGGTCCGCCGGCTGGACACCCACTCTCCTACTTCCTATTTTTAAAAAGCGAACAAAAGGTCAAAGGGTTCCCAGCCGGTCGGCAGGCGGCCGGTCCACCGGCTGGGGAACCAAGTCTCTTCTAATTACGAAATACGCAAATCTCACCAACGAGGCTCCCAGCCGGTTGGCAGGCGGCCGGTCTACCGGCTGGGCACCCCAATCCTACGTATTGTCAAAACTCGCAAAAACAACAAAACGCACTCCCAGCCGGTCGACCGGCGGCCGGTCGGTCGACCGGCTCAGAGAGTCTGAGCACAAATTCGCGTTTTCCAGCTACAACAAAAATTCGACTAAACGATTCTAAATCTCTACAATCTCTAACAGCATATAATTCCCGACATACATAGACACCGATTACACCAATTTCAATCATCAAATTCCACAAGCAAGCCCCAATAAGATAATCACTTGTATCCGTCTTAAGCATACAAATTATGAAAATTGAACAATAAGGCATGTATAACATCAACAAAGCATATGAAGGTCTTTAAGAAGGATTCCTAGCATGATACTAAGTCTTACTAATAACTACAACACCCAAAATCAGAAACTTAACTCATCTTAAACAAGCAAAGTGCTAATATAAACAATAAGGCCGAGTTTCTCATTATCGTCACCTTTTACGCGATTAAGCTCCTATCTTCTCTTCAATTTCGCCACAAATCTCCTTGGGATCCTCTAAGCCTCTCCCTACAACATGAAAAACGGATTTAGAGGCTAAAACTCAGATTATACCCAAAACAGCCCAAATTTCGAGTTGAAGGAAACGAGAAACGGAAGTGACGGATGACTTGCAAATTTCATAAGGATTCCGAAAATGTATTTATTACCTTGATTCGGTGAACGGATGATGACAGAATTTGGAAAAGAAGATGAAGATTTAAGAGGGTTTAAGGAGAAATAAGTTTACAGTGTTTGTTTTTGAGGATGAAGAATGTGTCGACACTCATAAGGAAATGGTAGGGTTTTATTTGTCCTTTCCGTTTAAGTGAAACGGACTTTTGAAAGTGAACGGGTTTGTTGAGTTGGATTACTTGCCAAGTTATATTCGTCTTAAGGCCTTAAGGTTCTTAAGACGGATCTTACGATTTATTAAAATACTTCTCAATAAACTATTAAAAATATAATTTTATTACTTAAAACAATTAAAAGCCTTTAAAATATAAATCACGAAAATATGGGATGTTACATGAAGCGCATCCTCAAAACGGGGGAACTGAAAAATAAGTGAGTTAGCCAAACGAGTGACTAACCTACCACAGACAATAGTGGTCAAAGATTTCCCCTCCTCAACCGTCATGAAGTGAGAGGTGACCAAGTAAGCTGTGTTATAAAACACAGGACCCAGACGCTTGACATTAAGATAGCCAGCCAAAAACAGTGTTGGCCAACAGACGAAGGTAGTAACGGGGGGCGGGCAAGTGAACGGTAATGCTCTTCTTTTTCCCTTCGCAGGAATCAGAGAGACAAGACCACATGACATTATATTACTCAGCAGAGTCACCAGTACGACCCGTAGCCGTTAAACCCAAGTAACCAGCAAATTCACCTAAGGTCAGAGAATAGGTGACATTGAACAACCTAAAGGAAATACATTTATTTTTATAGCTAGGACTGTAGGCCGAAACATCAAAAATAAAAGACGAAAATAACTCAAGAGTAAGGATGGGATATGTGAACTCATCCATGGTGACGAGTTCCGGAAAACCCGTCCCATTGAGCAAGCTCACAACATCCTCACAACACCCCAAAGCCCTCAATGCCGGCTCGCATAAGAAGCGAGTTACCACCACATGGCAGTAAGTCACTAGATGCAGGAACCGGGCCTTTTGGGCCAGAGTGTAGAAAAGAACCTGCGGATAGTCCGGTAGACTATCCGTGTTGAGCACTGTTAATCCTCCGGACCCGCTGGCTTGGCCCCTTGAACTGCTAGCCTGCGAACTACGAGCTCTTTTGCTTCCTTGACTGTGGCTCGACATGATGAATTTGCAAAATTACAACAATTATTCTCAATACTTAGACTTCTTGCAACATCAACACTTTTATTTATCGAAATAAAACAGCTTAGTTGCGAATTTGAAGTTCCTGTAACAGCGTCCTGGTCGACCGACTTGACTTCCTGGTCGACCGACCAGTTGCCAGCAAAATCAAACCCCTGTAACATTTCCACGGTCGACCGACCGACCAATCGAAAAAAAGAGTTTCTGCAAAACACAGATTGGTCGGCCGACCTCTATTCATAGTCGGTCGACTAGGCGCTGTACCAGAATGAACATACTACTCAAATTTCGGCAGTTTCCAAGCATAGAAAATTGGGGAAAAAGCTAAACTAACCCTGACAACACCAAAATCTAGCAAGAGAGCAGATCTAAGACTAAGAAAGTTAAAGAGAAGGCAGAAAACATAAGGAGAGAACAAAAACACAAGCAAAAACAAAAGGAAGGAACAAAAAAATCAAGAAAAACAAACCCTAAAAACAAAAGATAAACTGAAATTTAAGCAAAAACTACCTAAAAAAACCGGAACTAAGAGCCTAAAAAACGAAAAAAGGAAGGAAAAACTAAGAGAAAACATACCTTGAGTGGAAGAAAATTGAGAGAGAGCAAAAAAATTGAGGTTGAGTGAAAGGGATGCAGGTTAGGGTTTTTTTTAGAGTGAAGGGGGTGTTCAAAAAGTGTGAAGAGAAATAATGATTTATTTTCAAACAAATTATACTTAAAACACCCTTCGAAACCTGGTATTCTGCCCTTTGGTCGATCGACCATGAGGTCTGGTCGGTCGACCAGTCACCTGCGTACCTGATTTTCCAGAAGCTGTTTTTAGCACGCACTAGGTCGGTCGACCTTGATAACTGATCGGTCGACCCAAATACCTGACAGTTCTGCCTATTTTTCCTGCTAAAGCTCAAAATCCCATCAAAAGTATAAAAACAAGAAGGAAAAAGTTTACTACTAAAAGGAAACTACAAAAAAAAAAAAAAAAACTGAACTACAACACGGGTTGCCTCCCGGTTAGCGCTGGTTTAAGAGGTCCTGCACGACCTTTTTACTTACTATGAAGCATCCGAAAAAGGGTCAAAGTAAGAAACTTCAACCTTCCCTATGAACTCATTTTCTCCATGGAAGTGCTTCACATATTGGCCATTAACTTTAAACCTCTCACCGGATGAGGTTTCCACCTCAATTGATCCGAACTTCGAGACAGCTGCGATGGTGTAAGGTCCGCTCCACCTGGATTTCGGCTTACCAGGAAAAAGGCGAATACGAGCACTAAAAAGTAGAACCTTATCACCTACCCGAAAATCACGCCTAATTATTCTCTTGTCATGCCAGCGCTTAGTTTTCTCTTTGTAGATCCTGGCACTGTCATAGGCAAGCAACATAAATTCTTCCAACTCGTTCAGCTGTGATAAACGTTTCTCACGGGAAAGGTTAGGGTCTAAATTAAGATCACAAATGGCCCACCAAGACTTGCGTTCTAACTCAACTGGTAAGTGAAAAGTCTTACCATAAATCAACCGGAATGGTGACATTCCGATTGGAGTTTTGAACGCAGTTCTATAGGCCCATAAAACATTATCAAGCTTTAGACTCCAATCTTTCCTAGACTTAGAAACAACTTTGGCTAGGGTCTCCTTGAGTTCTCTATTAGAGATCTCAACTTGACCACTAGTCTGGGGGTGATATGCTAGACCTCTACGATGTTGAACACCGAATTTATTTTGCAAGGCACCTAATTGTTTCTCTTTGAAATGCATACCCCCATCACTAATGACAACCCTAGGGACACCAAAGCGAGAAAATATAATTTTCTTAAACAGTTTGATAACAACTTTTGCATCACAATGGGGAGTAGCAATGGCTTCTACCCACTTAGACACATAATCAACGGCGACAAGAATATACATGTTACCTTGACTGCTAGGGAAAGGTCCCTGATAATCAATGCCCCAGACATCGAAAATCTCTACCTCTAAAATACCAACCTGTGGCATCTCATGTCTTTTGGAGACATTCCCAGATCTCTGACAAGCATCACAGCTACCTACAAAATTCCTACAGTCAGCAAGCAAAGTAGGCCAATAAAAACCAGACTGTAATACCTTCGCCACGGTCCTAGATGGACCATGGTGACCACCGTAAGCAGAAGAGTGGCATGCTTCCAGAATGTTCTTCACCTCCCATTGGGGGACGCATCTCCGGATAAGTCCATCTCCGCATTCCTTGAAAACATATGGGTCATCCCAAAAATACTACTTTGCATCAAAGATAAATCTCTTCTTCTGTTGCCATGAAAGCTCTGGAGGAATTTTACCTGTGACAGCAAAGTTAGCAAAATCAGCATACCAAGAAGGGGTAAGAACCTGAACTATTAATGATAAATAGACTCTCATCAAGAAAAGAATCAACAATAGGTAAAGAATCTTCCCTATCAGTCAGCTGAAGGCGAGATAGGTGGTCAGCTACCACATTCTCCGCGCCTTTCTTGTCCCTAATCTCAATGTCAAACTCCTAGAGAAGGAGTATCCACCTCAACAGCCTTGGCTTTGAATCTTTCTTCAGGAAGAGGCCCTTCAAAGCTGCATGGTCAGTATAAACAATTACCTTATTACCTACCAAATAAGATAGGAATTTCTCTAAGGCAAAGATCACAGCTAGCATCTCCTTCTCAGTGGTGAAGTAGTTGACTTGAGTCTCATCTAGGGTCCGGCTCGCATAGTATATAGCATTCAGAGCCTTGTTCTTCCGTTGACCTAGCACAGCACCCACAGCATAGTCACTGGCATCACACATGATCTCAAATGGGAGATCCCAATCTGGTGGCTGGATGATCAGTGCTGAGATCAAAGCTTCCTTTAACCTGTTAAAAGCTGAAAGGCACTCATCAGTAAACTCAAAGACAGCATCCTTACGGAGCAACTGTGTAAGTGGTTTAGCAATCTTAGAGAAGTCCTTAATGAAACGCCGGTAAAAACCTGTGTGTCCTAAGAAACTTCTCACCCCGTTTACATTAACAGGAGGGGGTAATTGCTCAATCACTTGCACCTTTGCTTTATCTACATGAATACCCTTATCAGATATAAGATGCCCTAACACTACCCCCTCATTGACCATAAACTGACACTTCTCCCAGTTTAAGACAAGGTTTACATCAATACAACGCTGCAAGACTTTATCAAGATTAGCTAAGCATTGATCAAACTCATTACCATAAACAGAGAAATCATCCATAAATACCTCCATGATGTTTTCAATAAAATCAGAAAAGATACCCATCATACACCTTTGAAAGGTGGCAGGAGCATTACACAACCCAAAAGGCATTCCGCGGTATGCAAAAACACCTTGTGGGCAAGTAAAAGTAGTCTTACTCTGATCATCGGGATGAATGGGAATCTGGAAAAAACCTGAATAACCATCTAGAAAACAGAAGAATTTATTAGAAGCAAGTCTCTCAGTCATTTGGTCAACAAAAGGAAGGGGGAAATGGTCTTTCTTGGTGGCGGCATTTAACCGTCTATAATCAATGCACATCCGCCACCCTGTCACTACTCTAGTAGGTATTAATTCATTTTTCTCATTTTTAACCACAGTGGTTCCTCCTTTCTTAGGAACCACCTGAACTGGGCTAACCCACTTGGAGTTGCCAACTGAATAAATAATACCTGCATCAAGAAGTTTCATCACCTCAGCCATAACTACCTCCTGCATCTTAGGGTTCAACTTACGTTGACCCTGTCTATAGGGCTTATGCCCTTCCTCTAACTCTATCCTATGCATGCAAACATCAGGACTGATGCCCTTAATGTCATCCAAAGAATCACCTAAAGCTTTCCTGTTGTTTTTGAGAATAGTCATCAAGGCAGAAAGTTGGTTAGGGTCAAGTTTAGAACTAACAATCGCAGGGTACTGCTCAGTGTCATCTAGGAAAACATACTTAAGATTAGGAGGAAGTGGCTTACGCTCTGGTACCTTTACCTCTACGGCATGAACAAAATCAGTACTAATAGCATAGCACATGTTTACCAGATTAGCATTAACCAAGCTTATGAGCTTCTCATCCTCTTCCTCAGTCAGCTCATATTCCTCTATCTCTGCTTCCACAACATCCAGCTCCACAACATTCTCAGCTGGAGTACCTGCACACTTATCAAAAACTATTAGATCATTTAAGGGATCCTTGGTCAAGAATTCCCTCCAGTTACGGATAACATTCCTGTCAATAATATCAATGGAGCAACAAGTATCATCAGTAAGAGTAGTTGCCTTGTGGGCAAGACTAAACTCGATAGTGTCATCTCCAACCTCTAAAGTAATGATCTCGCGTCTGACATCAATCACAGCCCTAGTTGTGTGTAAAAAGGGTCTACCTAAAATAATAGGTATCTGACTATCCTCAGCAATGTCTAAAACAACGAAATCAACAGGAATAAAGAACTTTCCCACTCTAACTGGGACATCCTCCAAGACCCCTAATGGTCTTTGGGTTGATCTATCTGCCATCTGTAAGGTGATGTTGGTGACCTTAAGTCTACCTATGTTAAGTCTCTCACAAACAGAATAAGGCATAACACTGACACTAGCCCCTAGATCACAAAGGGCTTTCCCAATAACATGATTTCCTATAGTGCATGGGATAGAAAAACTACCTGGGTCTTTCAACTTGGGTGCTATATTATTTTGTGAAAGAACATAACATTCTTCCACAAAAGCAATAGCACCTTCGTCCTAAAACTTCCTCTTACGACTTAAAATATCTTTTATAAATTTAGCATAAGAAGGTACCTGGGTAATTAAGTCAGTGAACGGGATGGTTACCTCAAGGTTCTTCACCATCTCCAAGAACTTACCAAATTTCCGATCCTCTTTTGAATTTTTCAATCGCTCGGGATACGGAACGGTAACACTAGCCGTAGGATCAGCTATCTTCGGCTTCTTCAGCTGTAGAATCTCAGTGAGGTCTTGAATGAGGGACGGGTCCAACAATTCAGGATTGGAAACTACATCCTGCTCAGGAACCTTGGTCGGTCGACCAGGAGTGCTGTTATCAGAAGTCTTCTGTTTTCCAGAAACTAATCGCTCGTCAGGTATCTCGGTCGGTCGACCGGATGTGGTACGGGATCAGTTTCTTCGTCACGAACTTCAGCAGAATCCCCCTTGGAAGTCGGTCCGTCATAAGCACGACCACTTCTGAGGTTTTATTGCATTTAATGTCTCTATGGAACTCTCACAACTGCCCGGAGAGCTAGCACTCTGATTAGCAGCTAAGATTGCTAAACTGTCCTCAAAAGTCTTCAAAGAAGCCACTTGAGCCTTTTCCATTTCCATCATTTGTTTCATTAGAGCATGAACAAGCTCTCTCAACTCCGCCGTCTCACCCGTGTTGTCAACCGTAGTAACTAGGTTCGCACTTTCTTGCTTCAGTTGGGCTGCCTCAAGCTTTTCAAAACGAGCTTCAACGGTTGTCTCAAGAGCTAATACCCTATCCATCTCTACATTCAACCTTCACGAATTCCCACGCGAACTCCCAAATTCGGCCCTATGCACCGCCATGTATTCAATAGTGTTCCAACCCTTCATATGGTTGGTATTATATTGAAATCTACCATTGGCGGCCGCATCAAGAATCACCTTATAATCGTCATAAAGGGCATTGTAGAATTGGTTGCACAAGTACCATTGAGGAAAACCATCATGAGGAATAGACCGGACCAATTTCTTGAACCGACCCCACGCCTCACAAAATTCTTCATCTGGGCCTTGTTGAAAATTAGTGATTTGACTTCTCAAGCCATTGGCCTTCGCAAGAGGGAAGTACTTTTTATAGAAAGCCAATGCCAAGGAAGTCCAATATGTAACCTTCTCAGCTACCCTATCAAGGTAGCGGTATCAATCTCTCGCAGAATCCTTCAATGAATAGAGGAACATCATTGCCTTCACCTCATCTTGAGTCACCCCGGCTGGTATATGTATGGAACAGCAATAATCCGTGAATGGCTCAACATGCCTCAACAAATCCTCATCGGGTAGACCAGAAAATTGGTTCCGCTCCACCAGAATGATGTAGTTCGGGTGGAGCTCAAAAGAACCAGTGGTAGGTGTGGGCAAAGTAAACCCCTTCGGTAGATCCTGTACCTTTGGTTGTATGTGATCATAGATAGTAGCCATGTCTCTAAGAATGAGAGTACTCAAGCCTTCTTCTCAAAACCCTGTCTTCTAATATGCAAAACAACACTAGAAGAGAAGGTAAGTAACGGTCTTAAGGAACCGGGAGTTCCTTAAGAGAAGGGAAATAAACTAGAAACTTACAAACAAAATTATACCGTCTCCCCAGCAACGGCGCCGAAATTTGACACCCGTCGTTGAGGGGTGCCAAAGATAAGATTTATAAAACCCCAGCTTAAACTAGATAGAGTAGGTCAAGGGTCGAACCACAAGGAGACAAGGTTAATATTGTTTGTGAATTTAAAGTCTATTGAAAGTAACAAGAAAGTGGGTTTTGATTGTTGGTTGAGTCTAACAACTAAGATAGCAAAATAAACAAGAATGCTAAACAAAAGTAAAAGGATGATTAGGAACTTCGGTTCCCCATGGCTAAGGCAAGTCAACAAAGGGTAAATAACAAAATAACACAATCCCAAGGAACAGAGAATAAACCTTTAGGTCAATATTCTACCCAATCCTTACAGTCTTAGGGGTTCCTAGTAAAGCACTAAACTTTCGTTCATAGGGCAATCCCAAAATTGTTGTTAAACTAATTCTAACAATCTTTCAATCTTAAAGAATTAGTTCACCAACAACAATGGGGATTGGTATAATAATCATAAAACCATTAAAACCTAATTTTCGCCATGGTTCCCCTAATTCCCAATCATAAGAATTAGCTATGCATAATTATGAAACTAATACTAGTGAAATTGAAGAACAACATGTGAGATAACATAATTAAGGGTAAAGATTCAAGGGGGCAAAACATAAATTGAATAACAATAACAATAAGAACAATGAATTTGAATGACAAGAAAGATTAATTGCATAACCTTACAACCGAATTGGAAAATAAGAACAAATCTGGAAATTGGAGTTCTTCTGCCTAAAACTAATGTGTTTTTGCTAATTGTGACTGCTTAACCTAATTAAAGTTCTCAAGCGTCCTTTAATAGTCTTCTAATTACAAGATTAAAAGAATTAAAACCGAAAAAAAACAGCGGAACCCGTCGTCTGGTCGACCGACCGGGCATAGTGGTCGGTCGACCGGTTGGGTAAGTCGGTCGACCAATTCCTGTGTATTCCAGCCTTAAATTGGCTTGCACGCATCTCTAGGCTATGAGTTCGGATCCTTGCTTCGTGCATTTCCTTAGAACGGCTTCCGGAGGACGGTTAAAGCTTAATTTTGCTCACTTCCACTTGTTTCTACATTTAAAACATACAAATGCCAAAGTAAACCGTTTCGGGAGGAAAAGTAACTAAAAGCTACAAATACGCATAGAAATACGTGCTGAAACTATAAATAAAATGTATAGTAAATGCACGTATCAGAAGTGTTGTACCGTAGCAGGCCAGCATACACGCGGGCATGAACAGACGCATAACAGACGTAAAAACAGACTAGAACAGACGCATATTAGACGTAAAAACACACCATAACAGACCCAATGCGCAGAACAGAAGACTGTATAGCAACAACGAGCAGAAACAGAAACAGACGCGGGGATTATTTACGCAGTAACAGGCATAGAGGGGGGGTCTTTTCAGCAGAGGAATCTGGCAGTAGCAGCAGTACAGTGTCCGTAACAGATGTGCAGGGACTGATTCGCGCAGACACTTAAGTAGCTGTACAGAGACAGCATTTCAGGGACAGACCCGGGGAGGGGGATTGTTACAGCAGCAGAAAAGGTCTGGACAGAATGGTGCAGGAACTTAAGTGCACAAACATATTTGTAGTGCAGCAAGGCAGAGTGAAGGAGTACAGTAGAACAGCCGTGTGTAGTGGTCACAGGAACAGAATATACACGAATGCAACAGTAGCATATATCAGTAGTATAAACATGGTAACTGAAGTGAGGAGTAGTGTGAGGTAGCGTAGATGTGCAGATGTGAAGAATGCACAAGAACAGAAGTGTGCAGATAAGTGAAGACAGCAGCAAGAAAAGAAATGCAGATATGGGGAAAGGGGGGTCTGTGCAGGGGTGAAGTAGTAGTTCAGAATGGTGTATAAGTCTGCAGAAGTAACTAATGTCTGAGTGGTACGTATGGGTGTAGGAGTAAGAGCATTGGGTTGACAATTACCAATCAGAAAAATATAATCTAAGTAGTGAAAGCAGTAGACAGTAACACGTACAACATGAGGCTTCAGAATTTGCCAACAATTTTAACCCAAAACCATCTAAGCCATTCACATATATTCTAACCCATAAGTTATACATTATAAATTCACCATTTAAAACCACATAAACACTCATATAACATAAATGTCGAGTTAATTAAAGACAAGGGTCGAGTTGCTCATTATCGTCACCTTAAAAGCGGTTATGCTCCGAATTCTTCTCCATTAACAAAGCTATCAACTTCAGGATGCTCTAAATCAACCCCTACAACAAAAGAAACAGATTTTAGAAGCCTAAAACGGAAATTAGCCAAAACAGCGTCTTTCTCGAGTTCGACGAAAATGAAATTGAAAGAGATAGATGTAACAACCCGACCCGCCACCGTCGTAACACAAACCCAATAAGATGGGTACACACTTTTGGGCCCATTATTTGTCCTCACTTAAGCCCAAAAGCACAAGGCCTTGTTACTAAGTGGTGGGTGGAAGTTATTATAAACATATCACAAGCCTCACATTCTACCGATGTGGGACAACTTTCCTCTCACACTCTTGGGGTGTTACAAACTCCCCCACTTAAAGAACACAACGTCCTCGTTGTGCCTCAAACTTGACCACAACTAGGGCCAGAATCCTCCCCCGCTAGGTGTGTGACCCAGGTACTCCCGACCACAGGCTCACCACAATAGATGGCTTTGAAATCTCACAAGGATTCCGAAAATGTAAGACTTACCACGATTCGATTTCGGGAAGAGGTTGAAAAGTCGATTTTAAGCTTGAAGGAAGAAGGAAAAATGGTGAAATGAATGTAACAGTGTATTGTGTTTTGTGAAGATGGAATGTCGATGGAAGGGTTCACTTAGGGTTTAAGTAGTGTCCTTTCCATATTTTGAGTCGGGTTACTTGTTTTGTGAAACGGGTTCAAGTCGGGGTTTGAATTAAGCCAAGCAATTAACATCTTAAGAACTTAAGGGTATTCTTAAGACGGATTTTAACGGATAGACTTAAAATAAGTTTACGATTTATTATTAAAATATTATTATATTCCGTAAAATAATTTAAAGTCCTTAAAATATTATTTACGAAAATACGGGATGTTACATTAAAATAGGTTTCCTTAAAATTTAATCTAATCTTATTAGAATAATTAATACAATACTACAACAATTGTAGTATTGCTATATAATCTATATTATATGAATATTGAGAGGTTTTTATTTTTCTCACACTAGAAAAATCATGTGCAAAACTTAGAATGAAATAATATGTGAACAATTCACAATTATAGGATGGTGGGCATGGTACCGAGTTTCCAAATATGGGGAAGGCAAAGAAATGCTTTTGTGCTAACCCTTAAACTAGGGTGGCTCAAGGTAGTTGATGCATGCCTATTCTATACATACACCTTTTGGCATCATTTAGCACGCATTTCTATGCATTTCCACGCACTTTACGTGCTATTTTGTCCCATTTTCTTCGCTTGGTGTATTTCTTGTTGTTTTACAGGAATTATACAAAAGTTGAAGAAACCGAGCTTTTCTCGTCCAAAGTAGACCCTTTTTAGAAGATCGAACAAGTCAAGGAGTCCCATGACCTCAAATATGCAGTCCCGAGCTTAAAGGAGCGGTAATCGAGGCAAAGACAAAGCGCAAAGGCAAAAGTATCTAAAAAAGAAGCAACTTATCTGTCATTTACTCGATCGAGCAAACACCAGAACTCGATCGAGTGGATGCAGGAGGAGAAAGACTCGATCGAGTAATGGGCTACTCCATCGAGGAGTCTGCAGGAAGAACTAAATCCCCGAGGGTCTTGAAGTCACTCGATCGAGCAGATGCTGGTTCAAAGTTAGTCGATCGAGTACAATCTAAAGAAAAGTTACTCGATCGAGTGGTTTAGTCACTCGATCGAGTGGTTTAGTCACTCGATCGAGGAACTCACTTACTGTACGGGATCAGCATTATCCCATTTTTAGGTTTTAATATTAAGATTTTAACCTAATCCTTATTTAAGGATTAGGTTAACACTAATCAAAACATTCAGTCATTAGCTTTTATTATTAGTTTCATAGTGTACTCTCTAGATCTAAACACATTTACATTATAGTTTTTGGGATTTTCTCAAGATTAATTCGTAGTTCAAGCTTTTGTTTCCATTCAACTTTCCTGCGATCATTGTAATCTCTTTCTCTACTTTTATTATTGTTTTGTTTATTCATATTTTATGGTTTTTAGTATTTCCTCCTTATCAATCATGTTATGCTTTGTTGTTACTACTGTTGTTAGTGTAGATCCCTTAGCCATGTGTAGGTAATTTTCTTAATATGATAGGACGAAGGGACTCGCGGTAGTAATGCCGTAAGAATCTCATGTTAGTCGCCTTTGCGACGAAGTTCACCCATAAACAATTTAATTATGAAACTAGTCAAATGAGTGCACGCAGGAGACCGGTTTATCTAGTAAAACCATACCTAGATCGAAATATTGGTAAGGTAGGCTTGTTTAGGATGATCTATGGAACCTATCTAGATCGAAAGATTGATAGGGGAGTCTAGGGTGATTTCAGACCGAAAGGATAATTGTTCCCACTTCGTTTATAATTCGACTGACCTAGTTTTGCTCTATTACATACATTACCACGACAACCTGAATCGTGGCATATTCCCCTCTTTTTGATTGAATTTATCGTTGTTTTACTTTGTTTTATTTATATATCCTCTGTTTTTAGTCTATAACATCAACAACAAAACCCCCCAAATCGTGACTCGTAGACTGACCTTGTTCTTATGACCGTGCCTCCCTGTGGAATTCGACCCTACTTCCGCTAGCTTCAGTCAGTAGACCTAGGTTTATCTTTGATACTAAACGACGGTATCAAATTTTGGCGCCGTTGCTAGGGAGGCAATAGGTTTTAAGCTTTTGTGTTAGTTTATTTTTGTTTGTTTGTCTTAAGAAATTTCTTTTAATTCCTTAAGTCCGGTCTTATTCTTTTTCTCAGTGTTGTGTATGCCCAGGTCTTCTAGGTACGAATTTGTAGCTGCTAATCCGGAGCCTGAAAGAGCGTTCTTGTGCCGCAGAAGAGAAAGAAGGAGAATGAGTCAGGAAGAAGTCTTTAGTACACCTGACCCAATCACCGCATGCTAAACCAGTCAACAAAATCACTAAAATGTCGAACATCGCAAGCCATTCCGAGCCTAAGGCTGACTCCATTCCGAAGGGGTTCACTCTTGTAGCCGATGCAGCTGGTAATACCTTTGACATTAGACCTTCCTATATCAACTTGGTCGAAAGGAATATGTATCGGGGCATAGCTGGGGAGGACCCGAGAAAACATATGGAGATATTCACTGACTATTGCTCAACTATCTCGACATCGTAGACGGTGACTCAGGATAAGATTAAGGAGGTTCTCTTTCCTTTTTCCTTATCTGAGGGGGCTAGGGAGTGGTACAGTGATCTGGATGGGAGGCTGCTGAAATAACCGACTGGATGTCTTTGGCTCTTGCCTTCTACAAGAAGTATTACCCGCCTCAAAAGACAAATGCCCTGCGTTCCCAAATTACCAATTTCAAACAATTTGGAACGGAAAATTTGCATGAAGCTTGAACTAGGTTCAAGAAGATAGTGAGGGCATGTCCTCATCATGGTTTTCAACCGTGGTTCATCTGCAACCAATTCTACAATGGGTTGTTTGATGACCACCGAGCTATCCTCGATGCTGCTCGGAAGGGACGGTTCCAAAAGGAGACTGATGATGATAAGGGCTGGAGGATCATTGAGGAGATGGCTAATCATTGTGCTGAGTATGGGAACCCGAGATCTGGGACTAGAACGGTGGCCAACATGAACACTGAGGGCATGGAGACTAAGTTGGATAAGCTGGCTGTGAGGTTTGATCAGTGGGAAAAACAGCAGGAGGGTAGTCATCAGACAGTTCACCTATTGCAAAAGGGTGAGCCTATGATGTGTGAGCGTTCTGGAGGAGCTGGGCATTCCGATATTGAATGCCTAGCTGAAAAGTGATTTATAGTGGTTCATAGGTTCTAGAATCAGAACCAAGTTCACCCTAATCTAAGGCGGACTAGTCAGAATTTGCTCAACCCAACCCCACCACCACAACAAAACTACATCCCACCTCACCGCAACCAAAACAACTTCCAAAAACCACCACAATTCCAGCCGTCACAATCTGGTGCTTCCTCATCTGGAGGAAATTCAGAAATCAGCGAGTTGAAGACATTGGTTCAATCCTTGGCATCCCAAATGCAAGATGGGAATGCGTCGATAAAGTTGTTGGAGTCGCAGATCGCTCAGTTGGCGGTTACGCAATCGTCGCGACCCCAAGGGTTGTAGGTTACATGGTCATACCAACCTAACTTCTAAATTAGTCATACTAATTAATTTATCGATTTACCATTTAAATATAAATTTGATCTTATGCATGTAAATTAAATATTGTGGAAACGAGAGATTAGGACCCTTACATTCGGTCCAAATAATGCTAAGGACGATCCTCCACGGAGCAACCAAAGTAGATTGCCTCCTTTACGATGCACCCAAGACTCGCCCTTAAATACCGAAGACGTACACGGACTAGGTAACGGAAATCGGTTTACCTTAAAACAAATTCTAATCTAATTAGAATTAAAACCGAGACACTACAACTCTTGTGGTGATTGAATATAATCTCTATTATATATTTTATTATGAATATTATTTTACTAGAAAAATAATATGAGAGGTTTTTAGTGTTTCCTACACTTAGAAAATATGAGCCAAAAATAATAATCTTAGCACACATGCATATGTGAACAATTCACATATATATTGAATAGGTGGAGGGTTGAGTGTGCGTGTGAGGTAGTGCATGGGAAGGACCAAGGGGTAGCTTGTTCTTACACATGAACTTAGGTATGCATACCTACACATTAGGTATCACACCTATCCTAATGATTTTGTTTTGTCATCCACCAATTTAAATAAATTAGCCCTTATAACACACAATCACACGCCACATTTTAAGTGTAAAATGGACTTTTCTTTTACAATTTGTAATTTGTACAATTGTGTGACATGTAACATCTTATGTGTCATAAATAAATTGTATTAATTTAAAATATATTTATCATATAAATATTATTTCTAAATTAATTAAATCATATTCAACAAATTATTTTAGTAATTCGTAATTACCGTCCCCAAACATGGTTATTATAATAATCGTCGATACGATATACAACGTTTGTTATAACCACGAACCATTCATATTCTAATTTTGATATTTCAAAAATATCAATTAATATTTGACAATCGACACATTTCAATTTCAAATATGAATCTTACATTAAGATTCAACCTCTGATTTCTCGAAATTTGATCAATTCCTATCGTATACAATTGATCAATTATATCAATTAAGGGGATTGTCCTATATGTGTGACCTAAAGGGATCAACTGACCACCACCGTCATACGATAGTAATGTCCAACTCTAGTCAGCCAATCATTACCGATTAATGTTGGTCAGTTGACTATATATAATATCAAATCATCCCTTGCATATTTTCTTTATGAGTTTTTGGCAATGATAATTATCACTGGCGTGATCGCACTATTGTTGAGGACACATTTCCCAACAATCTCCCACTTGTCCTGGACAAGTGTGCGTCACCAATTCTCTTGTCGTATTACATCATCTCCCACTCAATGCAAGGTGTCTTGTAGGTCGTACTTGCATTTGATCATATCTTGAGCGGTTTCCTCGATCTGGAGAATTAACTACTTTGACCGGAATTATCTACCATAGATACCTTCCGAGCGTGGCCACGCATTTTCAGTTAAACTTCTCCTCGAGTGGCCCTGAGATTTAAGATAACCCTGACGAGGGACTGGACAATTGCTATCCTACTGTTCCCTTCGACTAACACAGTCCATCATGACCCAAAAGATGCCCATTTGACCCCCTTTAACGGATGATCGTAGAGCAAAAATCAAAGTCAATCTGAAAACTGTGCCACCTTGGGCGAACAGTCTCTAGTCTAAGAATCGACTCATGAGAATAATATAGTAGCTCTCGCCACAACCAGGCTAATAAAAAATTTCCAGAACTCTATAAGCGGCCACTTATTGCCCGACAGAGTGTCTCCTGCAGTCTGCCTATGTGATCCACTAGTCATCCCTTATGACTCTATGGCATTTGAACTGGCCATCAATCGCCTCACACTCTAGTCGTTTCAAGACGTCACCTCATACAAGCGACTATGGGCTATACTAAGTTAATCCAGTTCACTTATGGGGTTCAAAAATTGTCTCTTACGATAAGAGTGATTGTTATGTACGAACAGTCAATATGATATTACTGTTCCACATAAACAATCTTTAATGCTCATACATCAATTTAAATGGTTTGCATCATCCAAACCTACAAATTTCGGTTTCGTTTTTCCTCATATTATCTCATATAATATGTTCTTATTCAAGTACATTTCTAGTTCTCATACTAGACTCGAGTCTCCTTACCTGAAGGAAACTCCCACTGTTATCTTATAACTCGTGACATGTTATACTCACGTACACAGTCACATTGTACTAGAATTCATATTGTAGTTTACCTAGATCCGATCCACTAGTTCTCCTCGAGAACATATATCGAAATAAGGTTTTGTTTCAATTTTTGGTATGTTAATCAAGGTCATACGAATCAACGCTTTCATATCTAGTTGATTATATATTCATCGATATGAATAATTTATCCAACCTTCTGAATCAATAGGTGACGATTCATTAATCATATAATAAACTCACTTATGATTGTCCATCATCCTATGATGTTCTTAACATATTTATTCATCTAAAATTGAAAACCTCATATTCTTTACATTTAAGAATCACCATTCTCTTTAAATGGTAGGTTCAATTTTCTAATGACTTTTCTCCCACTTAATTTCGTATCACTATCTATATAGTTAAATAACTCCCACTATCTTCATAGTGTTTAAACAACTACTCAATAAACATCTTCTCATCTCAAATGAACATTTCATTTTTCGTCCTCGTTCCCTTGGAAAGCATCAGGACATGATTTCTCCTCTATGATCCTTTAGAACAAGAAATACTCTCATTAAGAGGACGGGAGACGATTTTTCCTCTATTATCTTATACAATCAGAAACATTAACTTCATGAAAACGTTTTTCCTTCCGTTAATACACGTGGTTCCTTTTGTCCTCTCTAGGAACTAATGACATAAGGAACATTTCCTTTTGTCTCCTCGCGTAGTTTCTTTTGTGTCCTCTCGTAGTTTCTTCTATCAAATCTCATAGGGTTCTTCTTAAGGACTTCTTATAGGATTCTTCTCTAAGATCCCATATTTATGCCATTGGTTTGCGGGCGTAAGATTTCTCCCACTCTATCCTTTAAAATAACCGTTATTCTTAGAAGGATAGCAATTTCGCCCGTTAACAATGTTTTGGATAGTAGGTTACATGAGGAGTGAGACATTAGTTCTCTCGTTCATTTAAGTTGATCATCTTATAATGAACTAATGTTCTCATATTTGAGTTTGATGTATTTCACGGGGTGTAATTCGCGTTTAAGTAAGTCAAATTACTTTATTATGATCATATCATGTCTAGCGTACGGTGAACTGTTCAACGTACTTTATTACGATCTATGAAGATCGTATCAACTCATGTTATGTACCACAAAATCCATTTTAAGAAACAACATATTGATTAAGAACAAAATAGATGACTTGGGTTGAAAACCAAATCACCAATATTCAACATTACAACCATTGTTTGAATTAGCTAGATCCTTGTCATACAAGAAATAAAATGTTCTTAAAATTAAAATTCAAAATGGAAAGAGGACATCAAATGAAAATTAGAGCCAAGCTCTTCATGTCTTCAATCTTCGGATGCTACCCTAGCCATCCATGGAAGGAACTTCAAGCTTCGTTCTTTTTCTCCTTGCCTTTATCCTTGGAGGGAGGCCCTTTAAACATTTATGAAAGGGTTAAGAATCAACAACTTGTATCAACATACAAAAGTTGACAAAATAACATGAATTAATCGAGAACTATTACCTACTGCAAGAACCCTTCCGGCTTTGAGGTCATTGAGATACTTTGGGCAATTCCGCTTCCAATGCCTCATCTTAGTGCAATAATGGCACTTGTCTTCAACTTTTGAAGACGACGAAGAAGCACCTTTCGAAAAGGTCTTCTCCTTAAGAGATGTGGGCTTGAAGGCTTTGACATTTTTGCTTTTGTTAGCCTTCCGCTTAAACTTTCCCTTGCTCTTTTTCTCGATGTTGAGCACATCCTTCGTGGAACTCTCATATCCCTTTCCGCTTGGACAAGCATCTTATGCAATTCGTCTAAAGAGGTTTATTGATTACGCATGTTGAAGTTAACCCGGAACTGAGCATACGTTTTCAGTTTGTTAAGGGAGTGAAGAATTTTGTAAATAATAACAGAGTCGGGAACCTTCACCCCTTGAAGCTTCAAGGTTTCGGCTAGCTCAACCATTTTGAGCACATGAGGACTAATCCTTTGACCTTCCTTTAAGGTCAAATCAAAGAAGGCGGAGGCCGCCTCATATTGGATTACCCTAGGAGCTTGTGAAAACATGATCGCACTTCTAGTGTAAATCTCATTAGCCGTGGCTAGCTTAATCATTCTCCTTTGGAGATCCGGCTCCATGGAGAATATAAGCACGTACTTAAGAGCATGCGACTCTTTCATATAGGTCTCATAGGCCTCACAAGTCGCCTCCGATGCACGAGCGGCGGGAGTGGGAGGAGCGGCTATGGTTTGGTAACGAGTCTTATCGTCACCTTCCGCGGCCAAAACCAATTGGGCGTCCCAATCCATAAAATTGGCGCCATGCTTCTCAAGCTTGCATCGATCCATGAATGATCGAAGCCATGATACGTTTGTGAGAGGTGGAGCGTTATTAGCCATTGATGATTGATTATTGGAAAGAACTACAAATGAAATAAAGGAATTGAAACACAATTATCGTTTTATTAAATAAACTTGTAAATTTTAAACAAGTTAAACATATACTAAATGATCTCTTACCCAATTAAGTAAATGATCCCGAGACCAAATCCATACAAACTCGGGCACGATTTAGCCGATACATCCCTCATTAATATAATTCGGTGGATTAACTCTTTAATAGATTCTACTTTTAGAACTCCCGTGTAACACCCCCATTTATTTAAGAGCCTTTAGCAAGACATTCTCAAATAAATAGAGCTGTTACCATCTCGGAATGTCCGAGGTAGTAAATAACAAAGTAAAACAATCCAAAGTACTTTATATAAAACTGATTAAATTTAAACTTTTGATATTACAACTACTACACAAGGAATAACACAAATACAACTAATAACATCTAAGTATGTGATCTAAATCTAAGTAGGTCCAAGCCATGTCTCTCTCCATGCCCAAGCTCCTAGTCCATCTGTCTCTGACCTGTAGAATCTACTCCCCATTCCGGATCATCGTAGGTGTACACGAATACACTGTCAACCTCGCGGTTGAGTAGGATAACACAATAATAAATAATGCAACAATAAAGATATGGAAATTCTATGATATGCTCGAGCTCAATCTCAATTCTCAATTCTCAATCTCAAACCCGTAACACCCAGCCATACCGAACCTCCCGGCAGACTATAATCGGCCATCGCCGAACACCTGCATAACAGTTTATGTAATACCTCGATTTTTGTCACGTTTAGTTATGGGATTTATTTTGTTACGATGTTAAATGCGGTTTTAGTACTTCCTTTGTATATAAGTTTTATGCTACGTTTATGCGTTTTATGGGGTTCGAACAAGGGTTCTCGAGGTAGTGTCTTGGGTCCTCTTGGGTTTCGAACTAGAGACCTCTAGGGGAGTGGTGTTGGGCCTCAAATTCTGTGCACAAACACCACAGCCCACGACACACCCAATACCCTAACCCTATTCTTACACTCACCCTCACCATAAACCTCAAGTGAGCCGCCATATAAGAGAGTGTGGTGCTCTTATTCTGAATCACCTTCACCTAAACTAAACCCTACACCTTGCTGCCGCCACCACACGGAAAGGAGAGAGAGTGCTCACAGCTAGATTGGCCGTGTCTAACCCCCATCGTTTTGGTCAGGAAAACAGGTACGTGAGTCGTGTTTTGTCAATTGTTGTAATCGGGTTTGGTCTGCTCTCATTTGTTTAGATCTCGTTTGATGTCGGATTATTATTTTGAGTTCTTGTTTCTGTTACCTTATTCACGGTGGTCAGGGGAGTAGTGGGCGGTCGGTCTCGGTGGTTACAAAGACCGGGTGTGGTGTACAAAGTGGTATTCGATGGGGCTGTTGTCGGGGTTGGAGTCCGGGTCTGGTTGTGTCTTCTCGAAGAGGTGTGTAAGGGGGTGGTACCACTGTTGACTCGGGGGAGGTCGACACAGTGGCACCACCATGGTCTGTCAGTCAAGTGTCAAAGGGGACGTGGAAGGTGGTGGTGTGTGGTGGAAGGCCTGGTGGTTGCGTCGACAGGGGTCTGTTCAGGGGGGTAGCAGCGTCGTGTTAAGGTGGAACCAGGGTTGGGTTTGCGTCTGCTCTGCCTTGTTGGTGGGAGTCAATGGCGTTGAAGGGTGTCGGTGATGGAGTGGGTGGTTTGGGTGTTGCGGCTGGTGGTTGTCGGCGGGCAGTGGGGTGGTCGTGAGGTTGTTAAGGGGGCTGTTAGGGTCATGGGTTGAGTCGTGAGAAGAGGGCTGTTTCGTTGGTTGTCATGCTTATTATTATTATTATTATTATTATTTTTATTATTATTATTATTATTATTATTAGTAATATAATTGTATTTATGGTTTTTATATTTTCATTTATGGTAAAATATTATTTAATAAGGGTTAAGTTTTGGGAGTATTTATGGGAAACTTGGATATGGTAGTAATGTATATTTAGAATAATTTGAAATTCAAACGAAAGTTGTTATATTTAGAAGTTACTATTTTTGGAAGTTGCTATATCGGGAAAGTTTCTATTTATGGAAACTTTCCACTTATGGGGGGTTGCCATTTATAGTATGTATGATCGTTAAGGGGTTCGTGTAAGTTATTAATTCGTTACGTATACCTGTCTAGGTAGCGAGTTTCGAGTGGAACATTTCTAAGCATATCTCGGATTTTGTCTGCGTTCCTGCTATTTCAGGTAGGGGAAGATACTGGTTTATAATAATGTGCAATCTGTTCATATTTGGTAATAAGCATGTTTATGTTATAATATCATGTGATCGTTATATTGTGCTATCCATATCACTCTGAGATATTGTTACGATGTGGATATATATTGGGTCTTGTGATACGGTGTTGGATCGGTGCGGAGTATATATATGGCATTGGATCGGTGCGAAGTATATATGGTGTTGGATCGGTGCGGAGTATATATGGCGTTGGATCGGTGCGGAGTTTATTTGGCGTTGGATCAGTGCGGAGTTTATTATATTGTTGTTGTATTTATTTCTTTTTCCCTACTCAACCTCGTGGTTGACCCTGTGTGTTCGTGATCACCTGTGATGAACCAAATTATTGGGGAGCAGATTGACAGGTGGCTGAGTCTAAGGGGGAGCTATGGGAGAAAGAGCTTGGATCCGGACCAGACTAGAGTCTAGATCACCTTAGTCAGTTTAGCATGAGTTGTACTTTATTTATTTTGTTGAGACTTTCGGATAACGTTGTAAGAACAAGTTATGAGTTTAATTTTAATTAAAGTACTGTTTATCTTCCCTTTGTATCTACTACCTCGGGAAACCGAGATGGTAACACCTTTATTTATCTAAGGAGTCCTAGTACAGGCCCTTAATTAAATGGGGGTGTTACAGTTGAGGTCACCAGGTCTAGTCCTCCAGAACTAGCCTGGGCCCAATAATATCTCATCATCTCAAATCCGTATCCGATGCATATGCCATGCTCATGAATGCAACAATAATAGTAACCATACTTATGAATGCAACAGTAATAATAATCTCGTAATCATATACCATCCTCATATCATTCATGCTCATCATCCATATCATACACCCAACATCCATTCATAACACATAACAGTAGTATAGTGACAGTGTAACCTACCTGATCAAGCAAAACTCCGAGCAATCACGTAATCAATGGGAATCAGAAATACTCCACTTCAAACTCGTTCCCTATGAATATTACTTAATATTAATTCTCTATTTAATATAACACGTTCACAACTAATTAATTAATAAACTACGTAGCTTAACCCTTTATATAAATCAATTAACTCATTCGACTCATTTACTTTTATAATTAACTTCAATTAAATGAACAAACATAGCAACTATACTCGAACTATTGATAACCGTCACCTCCCTGTATACAAATTACTTAACAACTTTGAAAATTAAAGTATGAACAACGTTACCAATAATAACAAACATACTATTCCAATAATAACAATATAACACAACATTAATAATAATAATAGTAACATATAATGACAATATAATAATAATAATATTACTAAGAATAAGTACAAACAACAATATGTACTACTACTAATATAATAATAATAATAATAATAATAATAATAATAATAATAATAATAATAATAATAATAATAATAGTACAAATGTAGCAGCAGCAATACCAACAACGATTAATAATAATAATAATTAATCATAATATATTATAATAATAATAATGATAATATAATAATAATAATAATAATAATAATAATACCCAATTATTATTGTACTACCCAATGCTGTGACAGCTCAGATTGATGCTATATGTAGAAATTTTCTTTGGGCAGGGGCTGCAGACTATCTAAAGGTCCCTCTAGTGGCTTGGGAGAAGATCTACAGACCCACCAAAGAGGGAGGACTGAACCTTAAACAGTCTAAGGTGTGGAACATTGCTGCCATAGGTAAACTGGCTGTTTGGGTCAGTAGTAATGCTGATAACCTTTGGCTGAAGTGGGTGCATCATGTGTATATGAAAGGGCAATCATGGTTTAATTATAACCCCCCTCCTGACTCTAATTGGTACTGGAAGAAGGTGTGCAAAATGAGAACTTGGGTGCAGCAAGGGTACACTGAAGGGACATGGGACTGGACTAGTTTAAACCAGTACACTGTTGTTAAGGGTTATCAGAAGCTGAGAAGCAGATCAGAGGAGGTAGAGTGGCATAAATTGGTATGGAATAGATAGACAATCCCCAAACATGGTATTGTTGCTTGGATGCATCAACACCAAGCAATGAATACCAAGCATAAGTTGAAGGAGCTGCATATTATTACAGACGATGCTTGTTGCATATGTGGTCTGGTTTCAGAACAGATCCAGCATCTATTCTGCGAGTGTTCTTATAGCAGTCGTATTTTGACAGAGGTATCCTCCTGGTTGCAGATGCGGATCGGCAGTAGCATATCAGTGCAGCAACGTTTGAGGTTCAGAGGGTCGAAATTACAAAGAGCAGTCAGAAATGGAGCTTTGAATGCTATCGTTTACCATGTGTGGTATCAAAGGAACAAGAGTAGATGCGATCAAACTGTGATGAGACCAAACATAGTAGCTGATAGAATAAAACATGAAATAGTTTGTTTCCTTAAAAAATCGTCTTAATTGTAATCTCAATAACCATGACAAGGCTTTCTTACAAGGCCTTTGCTAGGTTATTCATGTAATTACCTTTGATAATATAATACTTACCTTTTACCAAAAAAAAAAAAAAAAAAAAATAATAATAATAATAATAATAATAATAATACAATAGTAATAATAATGCACAATATACAACTAGTATGCCACTTGAATAGTAAAAATAGTACAATAGTAATACTATACGCAGACCACGACATACAACAGGAGCCATCACGACCAACACCCTTCCAACAGCCCACCTACGCAGCCCCTCTGACACCTTCTCGACACCTGAACCACCACCACAACATGGTGGTTGCCACCACCGCACCATGGCGCAGCCACCGACACTCATAGCCACTTGTTTTTTGAATGCAGTTACAGTGCCAGACTTCTACAGTTGTTGCAGACTTGGACAGGAATTACATACCCCACTGTGGATATACGACAGTGGTGCTTGGCAAGGAGAGGGTCCAAGGTCAGAAGAGGGGTGATATATGGGTTGTTAAATGCTACTATATATCAAGTTTGGAACCAAAGGAACAAGGCAAGGGTTAAGCAAACGTTGCTTAGGCCTCATATCGTACTCAAACTACTACAAGAAAACTTTAAATTTCGTATAGCCAAATGTTGTAAAGGTCGTATCTCTAATAGGGATCGAACCTGTATAGATAGAATGCTCATATAATATGCTGATGTACTTTAATGCTTGAAGGTTTAGGCCTTCTACCTCTTTGGTATTTTTAATATATTTTTACATTATACCAAAAAAAAACATAATAATAATAATAATAATAATACAATAGTAATAATAATGCACAACATACAACTAGTATGCCACTTGAATAGTAAAACTAGTACAATAGTAATAATATACGCAGACCACGACATATAACAGGAGCCATCACGACCAACACCCTTCCAACAGCCCACCTACGCAGCCCCTCTGACACCTTCTCGACACCTGAACCACCACCACAACATGGTGGTTGCCACCACCGCACCATGGCGCAGCCACCGACACTCATAACCACCTCTGACTCAACCCCAGCAGCCCTCAAATCCAGTACAAAAGCCGCACCTACACGACCGTGAACTGCAACACCATTGCACCTGTGGTTTTCCTACCCCTGTAAATCCGCTTGTAGCCGCCACTATCACCACCCTATCCACCACCTGTCACTACCATGGACGTCACTCTCCAACCACGACCCCCTATTGGTAACTACCAGACCTCACCACTACCTTAACCTCCTGCAAAACACCCTCAACATAAGCCTTCTCGCGGGTCCATGTTTCCCTCTGTTTCTGCTCGTGTTTAACACCCTCCTAAAACAACTGTCAATTAAAACTTCCCCGACCACCAGGCACCACCCTACCACCACCAGCGCAGTCTATAAACATCCCGCTACTCACTCGTAACAAGAACTAACCCAACCATGATTTAAAACGCAATACAGAACGAAGCGAAAAGTATAAGAAGCGAAAACAGCGTATAGCTACTGTCGACTTTGTGGTGATTAAAACGCCACTCACGGTCGCCCTACGGGGGTTTAAATACGATAAACATGTTATACATATAAAAAAGATTACATCCAACAATAGTACTCAGGTTCGAAGGTATGAAAAGCATGGTAACTACTTACGAAACACATCGGTGCGCAAGGATGCAATGATAATGGTGATGACTGATCACAGCGTATTTCCTGCTCCTTTTGTTTTCCTTTAAAACCCACGGTGGTTAGCCGGTGGTTGAGGTAGGTGTAAGGGAAAGACGAGGTAGATGCGACTAGGGTTTTATTTTTGTTCGAGATATGGAGGTAGGTAACCAAAAGAGAAGGGTTGTGCTGAAAGTCGATGTAGGTGTGTTTGAGAGATTAAGTTTAGGGTTCTACATTGTATGGATATGTGGATAGATGGTTTACACAAATATCATATTCGTATAGTTTAGTCTTGACAATCGGGCCCGTTGCTTCTCTTACTCGGCCCATTACACACATCGAGGCAAAATTCGTTCATAACTCATTCTTAACACGTAACTTAAAATAACCAAGTACGTATAACTTATTTATACTAATTAAATTAATTATGAGAACATAATTTTATTAGAACTAACATAAATATATACAAAAATTAGGATTTAAATATAATTATGAAATAAATAATAAAACAAGTATAAATGAGAAATAAATATAAAATATGAAATATATTTAATTATAAATACACTATCAATCAAAATAAAGAAATAGGAATGAAGTGTCATTTTATGAAATAATCATCAAATATAAACTGATTATGAAATACGAAATAATCGTAGGAATACGATTTATAAAATAATAATAGTTTACGTAAAATACTTTATAAACATTCCGTTTGAAATACTTGTATAAAACATGGTTTGACTGTCGTTGACCGAGGCTAAAATATGGGGTATTACAGTCTTCCCTCCTTAAAATGAACTTCGTCCCGAAGTTCGCTACCCCGTAACGATAACAAAAATACCCCACAAACCCCACAAGCATAAGACACACACCAGTAGTACATATACATAAGCTCCAAAACGCAAAGTGTTACATTCTATCCCCCTTAAGAAGCTTTGTCCCCAAAGTTTAACATACGACAGAAGTATATGACACTTAAAGAACCGTAAAATTGACCAAAACATAACAAATTAAAACAGCAGACTCCATGCATGGTCAATTCTAGTCAGCGAAACATAACATACCACTCAGCCAGATCATATACCATCTCAATTTTACAATCCTATCCTCCTTAAAACACGGTTACGTCCCCGTAACCCCATTATAAAATTCCACATTAATCGCTCAAGAAGACCACCGAATGAACAGTCACAAATCATCTGATAAGTTAAGTGTTCTATATTGGGCAACTAGCATCCGACTTTTAAAGTAACAAAACATATTTGTCAATTTCATGCTAAGCAATAAAACAAAATCAAGGTAACCAACATCTATACCCTTCGAAATTTTGACACAAAATTAACACTTTTACATCGAGGTAGACAATCAGCTAACTCATGGTTCACACTTGCCAAATTAAAACATTTCATGTTCAGACTCAAATTAAGGAGGCAAAACTCTTGTTTATGCACATAAGAGAAAATGATATTAGGAAACATTTAAGTAAAGTAATTAAACACGGAGCAATGACATATTCTAGGAGATAAACACCAATCATAGACTAGCAAGACAGCTTAGCACTTCTAGGTATAAATAAGTTAAAATCGTGTAGGTACATTTCTCATCTACTCACATTACATCATTTATCATAAAACTAGTAATAAATATAAGTTGCAAGATAAGAGGTTTATATCATGTGGAATAATTTCATATTCAGGCAAAATTTTCTCAACATGTAGCTACAGATTTTGTCATGTTATAAAATAATTACCATAATCATCAAACATCAGTTTTATCATGGATTATAACCTTGAAAACATTTTGAAACTTTCAAAACGATGAAGTTGTAAGTAATGGTAACTTATAAACACGAATCACTGAAGATTTTACAAGTTACAGATCGAAAACAAATATAGTATTCCCACAATTCACATGTCAACCAAATTACTAATTCAATGTATAGTAAGGTTCATATCCATATCATATGCATAATGTTCATGCTACTAATATCATATCATAATATTACATGGTTACATCACATAATTCATATTTGATTAAAATTTGATATTTAAAACTTTACAATTTCATCAATCATACATCACGCAAAAACTTCCAAAGATCATAATTAAATAATCCCTTAGCTAATTTGCGAGCTATTATAGTTTTTTTAGAAACTATAAGGATTTAACTAAAATAGGAAAAAGAATCAATTGCAAAACTTAAGGAAATTATTTATACCAAATTTTAAAACTCAGTTGGTCTGAACAAAAACTTTACAGCTCTTCAAACAGAAATTTGGACAACTTGCAAAACTCACCATTAAATAACGACTCATTAAGATTTTACATGGCTTGTCATTTTGAAAACATGAATGAATATTATAAAAAGTGGAGTTGGAATTATGCATAAACAATAAACACGTTTTAAATGAATTCCTTTGCAAAAAGATGGGTCAAAACAGAATTGTACAGTAACAATCTGATCATTGTCGACTAAAATATTTATTTCTCTCAAAATATAACTCGTATTAACATGAAATCAAAAGCATTGAAAAGATAATTCAGAAGGTCATCATACATAAAATTTCATATTCATATATGGGACACATTTCAAATGGTTTCCCGTACAAACAAGGTATCATTATGTAAAATTTAATTATTAAAATTTCGGCTCCTAAAAAAAATTTGCTTCACATTATCACACTTAAACCCAACCATTCCTTCTCTACAACATGTTGACATATCATTTGAAGAATTGAAATCACATTGCACCATATTAACATGTATTCCTTATTTCAAAACGAAAATGCCATCTAAAAAACTGTAAAGATTGCGAAACTGAAAAGTAGAGTCAACTAAATAACTTAATAGTTATATACGTATAAACAATGCATTAGTTTCTACCATCGCAGCAATCACAACTTATTTAAGTACGTAAATATATCCTAAAAATCGCTAAGGTGCTACTTATCATCAACTCATTACACATATCATTATGCTATATCTCTACCTAAGGGTTCAGGGATCATATAGCCGCATGCATATCACCATAAAAATCAAACTCATATTTCAAACTAATATACTCATACTCAAATTCTCAATACTTGGAAATCATATATCTCAACCAACATTCAATATCATTATCATGCTTCACAATACAGATCACCACCATATTTCACATCATAACTTACCTCATTCCTTCTCTGCGGAAACGTTAGTACAATATATATATATATATATATATATATATATATATATATATATATATATATATATATATATATATAGAATCAAGATCAAATGAGTCCACCCCCTAGTGTTGAGTCCTTGAGTTCTAATATTAGCCCTTAGATTAAAATTATTCAATGGCTGAGATCAAATCTAGATTAACTAAAATTGACACTTCCCCATAACAACACATCCCGCCTGTTTTCGACGCTTTTTTGGCCTAACTTCGACGCTTTAAAGCGTCGGCAATTTATTTCTCGACGCTTCAAAAAGCGTCAGGATTTGGGGCGTCAGGAATTTTCGACGCTTTCTTGCGTCGACCTTGGCGACGCTTTTTGGTGTCAGGAGGCACGACACCTTTAGGTATCAGTCTTTCTCGGCACTTTTTTGCGACGAAACTCTTAAATTCTCGACGCTTTTCCTGTATTGGAAAAGGACACTATACATACGGCTACGACTTTTATTTCTAAATATTTGTCAATACGTGATTAAATTAATTAATAATTATATTACGAAAGACAAAATTATGAATTAATATGATAATAATATATATCAAAACAAAATCATATAGCATAAATTGAAATTGCATTATCAAATTACATTTTTTCAAACTCAAAAGAACTATTGTAATTTTTTCGTTCATCCGTACAATAGAAATTTTTCAACGCAAAAATAATAAATGGTCCCGAAATATTAAATAATCTACGACAAAGGGTACGACTAGCTAAAATACTCCCAAAAAGTGAATTCCAGATTTGCTTGCTCCTCTCATCTCGATGCATCACCACCATTTGTCGAGTTCGATATCTACATGCAAAGAAATTAAATATCATCGGGTCAAATAAAAATCCGTCAGCGACATTCGTACATTATCATGGAAAAGATGATCAAGCATCACCAAATATGGGTCATACTCAACCATTAGTTCCATCTTCCCAAGTTTCACAATTCACATCCAATTAAACAACCAAACTTAAACGAAAATGTGAAGTTATCTGATTTGTTGTCAAGTGTCCATGTAAACCTAGTGTAAGGAGAAGACCTGTGTGTAGCATTTGGCTCTTCAGGCCGCTTGTATTTGATCTAGGTCCGTGACATCTTTCCCTGGCAAAAAAATATAAGTAATAGTCCACTATACTCTAAATTCATAATCAAAAATCAAATATTCATTTCAATACTTTTAAATTGTCATTGTCATGTTTCGGAACACTCATTTAAATCTTCAATATCTCCTAGTATATGTCTGAGTACATATTATGAAATGCATATTCTATTTAATTTATGTTTTGCTACGATAGTAATGAAATATATTTCACAGGTTCCAGCAAAGTTTTACTTAATTCAAAGTAAAACAATGTTTCAAAAAAGAGAAAAACTGCATATAAAAAACGAGAGAGTACCAAAATATTACTAATTACGAATTACGTTTTTTTATTGAAGCAAAACAAACAAAAGGCAACAGCAGCTATCAAATTACTAATTACGTGTACCAAAAACAAAATAAACCTGAAATGGAGAAAGTCTTAATCCAGCAGCAACTGCTTTGTAAAACTCCGGCCAAGCACGAAGCTCTTAAATATTATTCCCAATCTACCTGTTTCACAGACTCTGGTGAGCTTTTATATATAGTAAATACTAGAAGCTGGTGCGGTGTCAAAATTATGATAAAAGAGAACAACATCAACTACAGATACAAATGAAATAATCACCAAATGATGTTTAGAGCTCATATCAACATACAATATCAACAAGTATTATATAGGGAAATGCGGAGTGAATCCACAAGTACATATCAACCCGCTCCATGTATCACCATGATATGGAAAAAAATGAAAAGGAGATACAAATGAAAGACAAACATAAAAAATAGAAGAGAGAATCCATGAGCGGAGAAGACCTCCGTCACCTGAACATAATAAGTAGCTCTCTCGACTTGTCATGTGGCTTTGTTCACAATCGACAAACTGAAAAGTTCTAAACAAACAGTAGTACTAGAGTCGTATAATAGAGCAGGTTGCAGACAGATACATAGCGCATCATCCACGACATAAGGCTGCAGACAGATACAGAGGGCATCACTTGTTCAACTTCTACAAATAAATAAGTAACAGAATGGGAAAGAAGCAGCAAGAAGATCTCAAACTGGAAGTTCTACGTCTTCATGACCCGTTAAAAAAATTCTTTATGACCATCTTCTCACAGAAAATAAAAATTAAAACAAAAAAATAAGTAAACAGATGGTATTTAATACCAAGAAACTGTAAGCAACATCACACATTTGGTTTCCAAGTGTAGACAACTCCCAATCTAGAATCCCAACAACTCGATCCTGCAGAAACATATAAATATAGACTTATTTTTTTTTAAAAAAATAAGAAATTGAAGACCTATACCGCAGCGAAAAAGAAAGCTATTCGAAGTGCCCACATACGGGAACAACCAACCAAAAGAAGAGAGAGAGGCATTTACTATAGTAAGGCCTGGACAACAAGCCAAACAAGTGATAGACTATCAATTGATAATTAAAATACTATACCTCAATACGGTGGAAGACAAGATTATCAAAGCGAAAATCACCATGCACTAAACCAGAAACAGATTCAGATGAATCTTCAGAAGGTATATTCTGCCGCAACCAATTAATTAGCTCAAGCATCTTTGGATTTCACGTTTGTATCAGAACACAAACAAAAGACCTTAGGATCAGGTACCTTTGTATGAGTTCTCAGCGCATGGAGAACCTGTGAATACAGATTTAGATATCCACAAATATCAAAGTTCCTATATTTTCTCAGTATAAGACCAAACTACTCAGTAACTAACCTGATATTCTCTGTCAACGTCATGAGCTCAAGGAAGCAGTTTCCCAGGAGACTTTTTCCTCAAAACATAAGCTTTAAGTAATTATCACCATTAACCTCCAATAAGAATGTCGGGTTCAATTGGCCATGCGCAAACTACATATAAAAACCATTGACTAGTTAAAATGATTTTAACATAAATAATGAATGATTGATTGAGATATCTACATGTTGTATCTTAAGAGCTCAAACCTGAAAATTGATTAGGTTCTATATATTTTTCTAGAATTTTATTTTTTCAAGGACTTCGCATGATTTTGGAAATTTGTTTCATTGGATCCAGATTCAGACTTCTAACAAAATATGCATTATTAGATCTTAGAGAATTCAAACTAGCTAGGTAAGAATTGCAGTGGTAAATTTTCAAAGCTGACCACACAGCTACTAAAATTTCGCCGCGGTAATGAGAAATTGCAGTGAATAATTGTTTACCTCTTACTTTGTAACATATTTGTTTATTTTGAATAAGACTCGCAACCCATATCACCCACCAGTTGTACACCAGTAACAATCGCACACTAATTTTGCATCGCTTCTAGCTTTTCATCAACAACCTAATCTTACCTGAGTGTCATAGTTGTAAGCCTGTGGCACTATTAACATATTACATAAGTAATATCTAACACATTTTATGTTCCTCTAATTTCTCATCAACAAGCATTTCACAGTCCAGTTCTAAACAAGCCTTCTACCTGGGTTTTATCCAGGTAAAAAACTTTTAGACACATATCAGATGCTCGTGGAGATATTTGTTCATCTTGGCCAACAGTAAAAAGGAAATTGCGTTGCTGTTCATTCCAGAAATAAAGCACAGATCAATGACATATTTGTCAAAATTATTGACAAATTTTCTATGATTTAACTTTCCAATTTTGTAAGATACAAACTTCCAATTTTATAAATAGGCACAAATAAAATAAGTCATGCAGCTGCACACCTTTGGTTGTCTACATCCAAATTTAATCATATGGAACTATTTAGCAGTTTCAGGTAAGTTAACCAACCCACGGCAGATAGATTATGTCATTAAAAACCTTTATTCATCCCAAAACTCATCTACACTGAATTTTACTATTTATTACTTACACCAGAAACTACCTCCCATCTTTAAAGGTATGGTTCTATTCAATTGTGCTAGTCTGGCAAACATGTTCAAGATCTTGCTGCAATTTTATCTAGCCCTAGTTTATGGTTAGTTGGTCACAACACATATGCAAAAGCAACTATTCATACTTATGGTTAGTCTACCATTAGAATGAGGCATTTCAACAATCAATTCTAGCTATATCATGGTTATAATATTTACAGACAAATTACCCAGTAGAAATTGTTAGTACTTCCAAGATCCATAGCAGAAATCAAAATCAAACAATAGCAAAAAAAGAGAACCAACAACCCATCATGCTGTCAAGGAGACAATTATTTAAACACATACAGAATGATCCATTATACAAAATGATTTCTTTATTGAACCATCTCTGGCCAGCATGTTTTAAGACGATCCAAATTGCATATATAGAATGATTCAATTATTGAAAATTTAGACAAGCTAAGGCAAACGCACTAACAAAATGCTCATCTAATCCATTATACAAAATTTTACACAAAACAAAGATTGGGATTGTCAAACACCTTAAGAAAATTAACTTTTATGAAATACAGAACCCTATATAATCCTATGAACTAATATAAAAAACGATCGAATCAATAAATCAAACGAGAGGCGAAATGAACAATAATAGGAATTGAAAAATAGTTGAACGAAAATTGAGGGATTGATTACATACCTATGTAGCTGGTGACGGTGATGATTAAGGATAAGCGCGACATTAGAAGGCAGTTAAGCAAATGGCTAAGATGAACGAAACTTTAATCGTAATTGAATTGAATTGGGTTCTGAATAATTGATTGCAAAATGAAATTTTGACAGAGATTGAATAATAGTTGAAAGATAATTGAGGGTGAAATGAATTAGGGTTGGAGGAGATAGCAACAGGTATGTAGAAAGACGCCACATGAAATGTTGGGAAAGTGCCTGATTAAAATTTTAGATTCTTTTGAGCGGTTAAAGTAGCGGCTTTTAATAAAAATTGATTATTATATTATTAAAATATATATGGGTGGGGAAATGGGGTCTACGCTTATAAAAGCGTCGACCAGAAAGCGTAGGGAACGTAAGGGAATTGAAGTAGTGATAGCCTCAGCCACCCAATCATGTTTTTTAACACCCTTCCATAAGACCATCCCCAAGCAAGGTCAATTGCTAGGTCAATTGCTTGCTTGGGTCAAGTTAATTACAATTAAGTGAAGATTAGGATTGACCCAATGGTGTTGAGGGTCAATTTGTGACCCAAGGTGGAGTAAATTGACTCCCCAATTGACCCCTTACGTGGCAAACTCTCATTGGTTACAAATTAGAATAAGAACAAGAAGAAAAGAAAAACTATGTTATTGACTCGATTAAATCGACTTTCTGCTTGGGAGGGTAAAAGAGGGTCAATGTCAATAAGGTAAGATTAAAGGTTAATACGTTATTGACTCAATTAAATCGAACTTTTGCTTGGGGATCGTCTAACTCCACTTCCCCACATTATTTTTCAATTTAGTGTAAAACAAATTATTATTATTCTCATTCATTCCTACCAAACACTATTTCTTTCTTTTACCTTCCTCTTTCTTATTTCTTGAAAAAAAAATTGATCGATAGAATTCCAAAATGCCAAATAATTCAATTAAATTAATGAGTTTGATTCAATTAAAAACTGTCTTTGAGGGGAGAAAGCTTTCTCAACAAGACTAAATTCTCATACTGCGCCACAAAGATCATCATCAGGCACCCCCTTTTCTTTCTTCAACCGAGACTTCCCCAGCAAGAGCTTCTATGTCTTCTGTTAGAATTGGCAAAAAGATTATTCACGAGATATGATTTGATTTAGTGAATAATAAAGAGTTTGTAATTTGGTAGAATATGTAAAGTAGTTATTTTGTTTCTTTAGAGTTTGAGTTGTATATGGAAGGTAGGAGTCTAAGGTATCTCATGTATCCTATATGTAGCTAAGTTGTACGCTGTTTTTACTTAATGAAAACTAATCTTTCAACCACACAATCTTGCTATAGTTTTCACATGGCATCAGAGCAATAACGATCCACAGAAATTCCGAGATGACTGGAGAGGAAAAACAAAAGGGCGTTGGTCCAAAGACCATCCCCACGACTTCCCCACTTTACCTTCATCCCTCAGATAACCCGAGTTTAAATCTCACACAAATTATTTTTGACGGAAACAATTATGATGTATGGGCAGAAGCCGTCAAAAACGGACTCGATGCAAAGAATAAACTAGCGTTCATTGAAGGCAAAGTTCAGAGACCGGCGAGCAGCAGTGGGGAAGAAACCATCGAAGGTGTGGCATGGAGACAGTGTAATGCTATGTTAAGAGCGTGGCTTCGGAACGTGATTGATCCGAAGTTACATCCAAGCATCTCTTTTTCTCAGACCATAGAGGAGATTTGGACAGAGTTGGAGACTAGATATTCGGCAGGAAACGCCCCTCGCGTTCATCAACTTAAATCTGAGTTGAATGAATGCAAACTAGGAGGACAGACGGTCGTGGAATATTACACCCGTCTCAAGACCATATGGGACGAACTGGGAAATTACAACAAAGTAAAAGACTGTACCTGTGGCGCGGCCGCTTCGCTACTGAAGGAACGAGAGGAGGAAAAGGTCCATCAGTTTCTAATGGGGTTAGATTCTAAACTATACGGTAACATCCGTTCGAACTTACTTATGGAGGATCCCATCACCACCCTTTCTCGTGCATATGGTTTGATCCTAAGAGAAGAAAGACATGCTTCTTTAACTAAAGTTAAAGAAGAAAGGAATGACTCGGCTATGGCAGTGAGAAATTTTGGAGGTAAAAGCTCCACCAAGTCAGAAAGTGAAGAAGACAAGCCTCCACAGTGCACTTATTGTGGACGTTTTTACCACAAGGAGGAGGATTGCTACCAAAAGCACGGGTATGATGAAGTAAAGAGCCGCGACAGAGGAAGAGGCAGACGCGGCAGGGGGACAGGACGCGACAGGGGCAGAGGTCGCACCAGTTATCAAGTAAATGCGGTTGGCACAAGTTCGAACTCCGGAACAAAAGACAGTGAAGTTTCGAAAAATTTGCCATTCTCGAATGATGAAATTGAGAGAATCAGAAGCTTGATAATGGGTAGTCCCGATGGCACAGAAAAGTTGACAGGTATGGAATTTAATAATATTGAATGGTTACTAGACAGTGGAGCTTCTCACCATATGACGGGGAAACGCGAGTTGCTTGGGAAGACGTGGACAGAAGCTATGTCCACTGTATGTATGGCGGATGGTAGGCGTGTCATGGCAAATATCCATGGAGAAGTGAAAATAAGCAATAACTTCGTATTAAAGGACGTTTTATACGTTCCTTCGCTCACTTGTGATTTAATATCCGTCAAACAACTAATCCTTGAGAACGATTGTGTAGTGACGTTTAATTCTGACTATTGTGAATTGCAGGACCGGAATTCGAGGACGACGATTGGACGGGGTGAACATCGTGCAGGAGTCTATTATCTTCGGAATTCAAATAATGTTTTGGCATAACGTGTGACAGTTTCGAAGCAAGCTAGATTGTGGCATAGACGGTTGGGTCATCCATCCGAAAATATATTTACTCGTTTCTCGGATTTAGTTGGTTGCAACTTACATTGGAGTTCTGATGAGGTTTGTGACTCTTGTTGTAGGGCGAAACAATCTCGTACTTTATTTAAGCTTAATAATAAAAGATGTGATGCGTTATTTGGTTTAATTCATTGTGATATCTGGGGTCCGTATCGAGTTGCTAGCTTGACACGTGCACATTATTTTTTGACCATAGTAGATGACTGTAGTCGAGGCGTGTGGGTGTATCTTATGAGGGATAAGAGTGAGGCTGGAGATTACCTCATAGAATTTTGTCAAATGGTCAAAACGCAATTCGAAACATGTGTTAAGATAATACAGAGCGATAACGGAACGGAATTATTAGCCAGTGTTATGAAAGAATATTATAAGACCAATGGAATTTTGTTTCGAACCAGTAACGTCGATACACCACAACAGAATGGTAGGGTCGAACGAAAGCACCGTCACATCTTAGAAAAAGCCCGAGCCTTACGTTTTCAAGGAGGGTTACCACTCCAATTTTGGGGGGAATGCATTATGACCGCTGCGTACCTAATAAACAGAACACCAACCCCGTTATTGGAGGGAAAACCACCCTATGAAATTCTATATCGTAAGAAACCCAAGTTCGACAATTTGAAAATCCTTGGTTGTTTATGCTATGCTCACAATAAGGATAAATCTCGAGATAAATTCGGGGAAAGAGGGAAAAGATGTATTTTTATTGGATACCCTCACAGTAAAAAAGGATGGAAATTATACGATTTGAAGGAACGGAAGGTTTTTGTATCTCGAGACGTTATCTTTTATGAGCATGTCTACCCTTACCTATCCACCACTCCCGAGTCAAATTCATGTAATAGCAAGTTGGATGGTATTTTACAACCATCCAGATTAGCAGACCCTTACGTGGTAGATGACTTGTCCCACGGTGTAAGGGGGAGTTTTATAGAGGACAATGCAGAAAGTAAGGAGGAAACAGAACCAACTCCAATGGTGAACAGAGGAAATATGGAAGGCAGATCTGATAATGTCGGCAGCATGGCCGAGCATTCAGAAACTGTCTCTGATGCGGCAGACGAGCAGAATGAGAACGATACTGCAGGGGTTCTGAACGGAGTAGATGTAGGTGTCAGTAACGATAATGGGAGTACTGATGAGAGGCTTGGCAGGGGCGCGCGAGAAAAGTTCGAGCCCGCTTGGAAACGAGATTACTATTGCAAATCCACAAAGATAATAGACTCCAGCAACGATACTCACCCCGCACAATCAACGCCTTCTAATTCAGGTACTCGATATCCTATGGTCAATTATGTTGCTACTGATTGTTTTTCTAGAGAACATAGAGTTTTTCAGGCAGCAATTGACAAAGAGAAAGAGCCAAATTACTACCACGAAGCTGCGAAAAATCCGAAATGGAGAGAAGCCATGTGTAAGGAGATAGAGGCTCTAGAAGCAAACGGGACATGGAAATTAGTTGATTTGCCCAAAGGAAAGAAGCCCATTGGATGTAAATGGGTATACAAAGTGAAGTATAAAGCAGACGGAACCATAGAACGATACAAAGCAAGACTCGTGGCACAAGGTTTTACACAAGTCGAGGGAGTGGACTTTCATGAAACCTATGCTCCCGTAGCAAAGATGACAAGCGTACGTTGTATGTTGGCAGTGGCGGTAATAAAGGGGTGGCACATCGAACAACTAGACGTGAACAATGCCTTCTTACATGGAGACTTGGATGAGGAAGTATTCATGAGAATACCGCAGGGGTTCGAACAAAGGGGCAATAATAAGGTATGTAGATTACTCAAATCTATTTACGGTTTAAAGCAAGCATCAAGAAATTGGTTCTCTAAGTTAACCGAGTCTCTGAAGAGCTATGGTTTTGTTCAATCGCTCGCGGATTACTCGTTGTTCACCATGAACCGAGATGGTGTATTCATTGGAGTGTTGGTTTATGTCGATGACATGATCTTGGTGAGCAATGACGAGAAGGCAGGGGCGAAATTGAAGAGGTTTCTTGATAGCAAATTCGGGATAAAGGATTTGGGGACCATCAAGTACTTCCTTGGTATTGAAGTGGAACATTGTAGGGAAGGCTTGTTTCTAAACCAAAGGAAGTACGCGTTAAATATCGTGGAAGAGTCGGGAATGCACGGAGCAAAGACGGCATACACTCCGATACAGCAACGACATAATTTAGCCTTAGCTAAAGGATATATTCTGAAAGATGACATGAAGTACAGAAGATTGATTGGGAAATTGGTATACCTTACGATAACTAGGCCGGATCTCGTATATGCAGTACACATTCTTTCCCAGTTCGTGAGTGAACCACGCAAAGAACACTGGGAGGCTGCACTCCGAGTAGTACGTTACATTAAGCGAAACCCGAGCAAAGGTATAATTCTCAGAAAAGATTCGAAATTGGAGCTGAACGGGTTTTGTGATTCGGATTATGGAAGTTGTCCCATAACGAGACGGTCTTTGAGTGGGTACTTTGTATCATTAGGAGGGTCACCTGTTTCATGGAGAGCTAAAAAACAGGTGACAGTAGCCAAGTCAACAGCAGAGGCGGAGTATAGAGCGATGGGGGCCGCGACAAGTGAGCTAATATGGGTCAAAGCCTTCCTTGCATCATTGGGAGTATTTCACGAAAAACCAATGCTTTTATTTTGTGATAACCAAGCAGCCATTCACATAGCAAAGAACCCCGTCTTTCATGATCGCACCAAGCATATAGAAATTGACTGTCATTTTGTGCGACAACACTTGGTCACAAATAACATCAATACGTTTCATGTTCGTAGTAAGGAGCAAATTGCTGATTTATTTACGAAAGCGTTAGGAGGAGAAGCATATGACTATTTACAGTTCAAGTTGGGACTAGGACTTCCGAGTGCTCCAACTTGAGGGGGAGTGTTAGAATTGGCAAAAAGATTATTCACGAGATATGATTTGATTTAGTGAATAATAAAGAGTTTGTAATTTGGTAGAATATGTAAAGTAGTTATTTTGTTTCTTTAGAGTTTGAGTTGTATATGGAAGGTAGGAGTCTAAGGTATCTCATGTATCCTATATGTAGCTAAGTTGTACGCTGTTTTTACTTAATGAAAACTAATCTTTCAACCGCACAATCTTGCTATAGTTTTCACATCTTCTGCTTCTGTTCTTACTCTCTTCAGCTTTTTTAGAATGCCCGGTAGTTTAAGACGTTAATTCATAGAATCCCATCCCTGAGATAACAAATAAGGTATAGGGTTCGTTTTTTACGTTTTTTAAATTAATTTTAGTGATTAAATTGAAACGAAAGGAAAAAGAAGTGCTTCAATTACAATCTTTTAATCATAGGCGCAATTATAAAATGCATCCTTTACCTGGACTAGGGGAAGACCAAAATGCATTGATTATTTCAACTCAACCTGTTACTGTAAGATCTGCCCCTTCTTCCCACCTAATTATCTTTTCTTTTCTTAAAATACGGAGCATGCTCAGTCCTTGTTAGATTAGATGTAGTAAAAAAAGAGTTTGCTTTCTTTTATGTTATGCCATTTATCCATCATGCATTCTACTCGCCACTCGTAATTGGGTTAGCCTGTGAATGCAAGCAGCGAAGTCTAGCCTTTTGGGATAGAGCTTTGAACCGAGGTTGGATAGTTTTTTCGATTTCGTATACCAATAACTGGATCCGTAGATTCTTGTGGGCATACCTACAATTCTATTTAATTCATAGAAATTTATATAGAAATAGTCAAGAACCGAGAGTAATTGTTCAAGCTAACAGTGATTGCACAATATCATTTTGATACGGAGATTTTCGTAAAATTAATATTATTAAATTTACGTACGTGCTTGCTTGTGTGCTTTTTAATTTACGTTATTTCATTAATTTTTAATGTTTAGTTTTATTATTTCGTAAATTTAATTTTTTTTTGTATAAATTTTATTTTCAGATTTGAAGAACCATAGAGTTACACTATTCGAACCATGGAGTTACACTATTCGAACCATGAAGTTACACTAATAAATTATATTTTGGATGGTGGTGGTAAAAAACCATGGAGTTACATTATTCGAACCATGGAGTTACACTATGCAAACCATGGAGTTACACTATTCGAACCATGAAGTTACACTAATAAATTATATTTTGGATGGTGGTGGTAAAAAACCATGGAGTTTCTCTATTCAAACCATGGAGTTACACCCTTAGACCCATAAAAGTTACACTAATAAAACTATGGACTTCACTAATAAAACTAATAAAACAATGGAGTTTTACTCATAAAATAATGGAATTACACCCTTAAAATAACGGAGTTACACTATTAGAGTAATGGAGTTATACTATTAAAATAATAGAGTTTTACTCATAAAATAATGGAGTTACACTCATAAAACAATGGAGTTTCACTCATAAAATAATGGAGTTTCACTATTAAAACAATGGAGTTACACTCGTAGAACAGTAGAGTTACACTAATAAAATAATTGAGTTACACTCCTAAAACAATGGAGTTACACTATTAAAACAATGGAGTTACACTCGTAGAACCATAGAGTTACACTCATAAAACAATGGAGTTACAATAGTAAAACAATGGAGTTACACGTAAAATAATGGAGTTACACTATTAAAACAATAGAGTTACACTCGTAGAACAATAGAGTTACACAATTAAATCATTAGAAGACCAAAGTTACACTCGTAAAATGTTCAAATTATATAATTTCAAATTTTATATTAAAAACCGAGTTAAAAAAAATCAAAGTTAAACTCGCACAACATTATTTAGAAGGGATTCTGAAAATTTCGAAAACTCAATGGCCTACGAAAATAACACCATCGCGTTGGGCTCGAAAAAATAATAAATTTAGGCTTTTGTTTCGCCTTAATCGAAGTCCGAATGACGATTTACAGAGTCTTTTACGAACCCGCTTTTAATTTACACGGGTATAATATTTCGTTTTTAAAATAATTGCATTTTTATATTTGAAATCTAAATGGTAACATTAATTTAATAAATTAGTTGATAAATTAGTTGATAGAAAGAGAAAGTAAATTAATTAGACAAATGGGAAATTAAAATTATGAGAGACAAAGCATTAAATGCATGTTGGGTGAGTGTTTTTTTTGTTTTAATCTCAACCATCCAATCTCCTATATCTAACGGCTGATATTAGAACTCAAGAACTCAATCTGGTGAGAACCATTGGTATAATGAGAACTGTGAGAACCCCTCATAATTCTTAAATTATAGAAAAATACACTACACGGCTGATATCATAATATTATACCACGATATTCGTCCACACCTTTAGTCATTTAACCAATTCTCTCCAACATATTTCTCTCTGCTCAATGACTCGTTTCCTCAAAATTGAAGACAAACTTCAATGTTTTGCTACTTTCTTCATCAATGGAGACGCAAATTTGACGCATCTTTCACAAATGCTGCAAATTCAACAAGGTTCGTTTAACTTCTCCATTAATTTCCTATAAATTTGACTAGTATTTACTTGAAACTTTTTAATTCGTCAACAAATCACGGTTAACAAATTTTCGATTCGAGTTGTGTATAATTGGAGTATGGAATTGAAATTATTCACTTATGTTTGTGAAATTAAGGTTTATGTTCATACAATCCAATAGTACGATACAATAACCCTAGGGCTGCATGAGGGCGACTGCACGTTCCTTCATCTAGGGCTTCTCGTTGTGCTTCCATGGCTCGTTCAAGGTCAGCATCACCTAAATCTCACAAAAACAACAATCATAATAGTCACAAACAAGGATCTAAAGGCAGTAGTGGCAATGAGAAGCAGCAAGGGCCAGGGGAAGAGGATGTAATACGTACTAAGGCTATGCATGAAGTGAACCCTATTCCGGGTCTGTCATTTGAAGATGAGGAGAATCCAGAGGATAATTTTGAACTGGTTACCAAACGCAAGAAGAAAAAGAGTACTGCCCCTGATGGTAAAGCAAAAGAAGCAGAACATGTTGTAGTATTAGAAGAGGAGGAAGAAACTCTGTTCCAATTTACAGCAGAGGACACTCAAGAGGAGATCGAATACTGGAAACATGCCATTTATTGTTTTGTCCTAGGGGCTAACCCTCCCTGGGAAGTGCTCAATGGATACGTGCATAGGGTTTGGGGCAGGCATGGTATTGACAAGGTATCTTTTCTCCCTAATGGCATATTTATGGTAAGATTTAAGGAATTACAGGGTAAGGAGGCAGTCTTGAAGGCTGGCTACCATATGTTTGATAACAAGCCCTTGATAGTAAAGGAATGGCAGGAAAATATAGATTTGCTAAAAGAGGATGTGAAAATTGTTCCAGCATGGATTAGGTTTCATGGATTGCCATTGAAATTTTGGGGTAAGTGTATATCTATCATTGCTGGTATGATAGGCACCTACATTAAGTCTGATCAGGCAACAGAACAAAAAACTCGTCTTGGCTTTGCTAGGACAATGGTTGAACTAAAGGTAGGGCAACACTTTCCCCCTACTGTCAAGTTCAAAGATGAACATGGGATGGTCATTGCAGTGCAAGTCGAATATGAATGGAAACCACTCATTTGTGATCAATGTAAAGGAATGGGACATGAAAGCAAGAACTGTCGTAGGCATGCTCCTGCAAAACAAAAGGGGGCAACTAAGAAAGTATGGCAACCTATTCAACAAAATAAACCAGTGTTGTCTGAGAAAGAATTCCCTGCACTGCCCAGCACCCAGCCACTACAGAATAAACAAAGTCCTACCATGCCACCACAGAATAAACAAAGTCCTACTATGCCAGTAGTGACTAGAGGGGAGGAAGGTATTGAGGTAAGGATTGAGGGACAGCAGAGTCAGAAGGAGGCTGATAGTAATGTTCATGATACTGGTAACCCTTTAAACCCAGGTTCTCATGAATAGTTTAGGCTTTTGGAACGTGAGAGGTCTCAATAATGTAAATAAACAGTTGGTAGTTAAAAGTTTTATACACAATAATGAAGCTTGCCTTTTTGGCTTGCTTGAAACCAAAATAAATGGTACGAATGTGAGTAATATATCCCAAAGAATGTTGGAGGGGTGGTGTGTTACCACTAACTGTCATTTGCATAAGGGAGGTAGGGTATGGCTTATGTGGAGACCTAGTGTTTATGAGGCAACAGTTATCCAATATGATCCACAGTTTATTCATGCCAAGATAGATATCAAAGCCACAAAACAAAGTTTTTTGTTCACTATTGTCTATGCCTTTAATGAAGGGGAAGCAAGAAAACCTTTATGGAATAGCCTGAAAGCAATTGCAGACCACTGTAACACTCCCTGGGCTGTTGCAGGGGATTTTAATACTGTGCTGTCACCTGATGAGAGGCTAGGGGGCAATACAAAGCAAGGTGACATGGAAGACTTTATTGAATGTGTTCAGTATTGCAGTCTGACTGATATCCCAGCCACAGGGGCCTTCTTTACCTGGACCAACAAACAGGATGAACATCACAGGAAGGTTAGCAGGTTAGACAGATTCTTGACCAATGATAAATGGAGTCAGGCTTTCCCTATGATGGCTGCACATTTCCATCCTGAAGGGTTGCTGGACCATAACCCTTGCATTGTTCGAAATCTCAAAATGGAGGGGAGGAAGAATGCCAGTTTTAAATACTACAACATGTGGAGCTCTGCTGGGGATTTTAAGCCAAAAGTTAAAGCAGTCTGGCAGCAAACATTTGCAGGAACTTTGATGTTTTCAGTCATTAAAAGACTTAAAGCTTTCAGACCTGTCCTGAAGGGCCTTAATCAAACTTGCTATGCAGATGTTGAAAACACAGCAACCAAGAAGAGTATGCAATTAAAGGAGGTCCAGGAATGTCTTCAGGCAGATCCTTTGAATGCTGGTCTGATACAGCAGGAGATGGGTCTGTTAAAAGAGGTGACATTCTGGACTAAGGCAAGAACCAGTTATTTACAACAAAAAGCAAAGGCTAGCTGGATTCAAGATGGAGATAGTAACACTGCAATGTTCCATCAAGCTCTCAAAACCAGATATCACAGGAACAAAGTTATCCAGATTGAGGATAAACATGGGAACAATTGCACTGACACTGATAGTATCCAACAGGCTTTTTTGGAATTCTATCAAGACCTCCTTGGGGATAGTAAGAGGACTGACAAGGTGAGACCAGAAGTTTTACAACAAGGGAGCTTATGTTCTGCAGACCACCACCACATTCTTAATGCAACTGTTACTAAAGAAGAGATTAAAGAGGTTGTATTTGCCATACCCATAGACAAAGCACCTGGACCAGATGGTTTCACCAGTGGTTTCTTCAGAGATTCTTGGGATATTGTTGGTGAGGATATTTGCAATGCAGTCTTGGATTTCTTTCAGTCTGGGGAATTACTTACTCAGATAAATGCAACTAACATCACTCTAATCCCAAAATGTGAAAGGCCAACATCAGTAAGCCATTTCAGGCCTATAGCATGTTGTAATATGCTCTATAAGATTATCTCCAAGCTCCTATGCAACAGATTGGCTTCAGTTCTCCCTGATATTGTTAGTGAAAACCAAGGTGCATTCATAAAAGGAAGGTCTATTATAGAGAATGTCTTAATCTGCCAAGATATCATTCATCTATATGGAAGAAAATCAGTCACCCCAAGATGTCTTTTCAAAAGAGATTTGCAAAAAGCCTATGACACCATTGAATGGGAATTTGTTGAGCAACTACTACATGGCCTGAACTTCCCTGCTCATTTTACTGGCTTGGTCCTACAATGTGTCAAAACTACCTCTTTTTCCTTATCCTTGAATGGCTCCTCTTTTGGTTACTTCAAGGGTAAAAGAGGGCTGAGACAAGGGGACCCTATCTCCCCCCTTCTATTCACTTTATGCATGGATTATCTCTCCAGACTCATCAAGTTTGCTACAGATAAATGGCCCTTTCAATATCATCCCCTATGCAAAAACTTGAAGCTAACTCACTTAATGTTTGCAGATGACCTCTTAATGTTCTGCAAAGGCAAGCCTGCTTCCATATGGCTGCTTATGAGAGCTTTTTCATCCTTTTCCAGTGCTTCAGGACTCAGAATGAATAACAACAAGTCTGAGATATTTTTTAATGGAATTGATGAGGATACAAGAACTGATATCCAAAGGGTGACTGGTTTTAGAGAAGGCTCCTTTCCATTTAAATATTTGGGAGTTCCTATTCAGCCTGGTAAGCTATCTAAACAGGAATGCTCATCCTTAACTGAAAAGCTTGTTTCAAGGATTAGAGGACTGGGTGGCAAAAAACTCTCCTATGCAGGAAGACTTACTCTTATTAACTCAGTCCTTAATACATTACACAACTATTGGGCACAGATGTTCATTATTCCCAAAGGTGTAATTGAAAGAATTGAAGCAATCTGTCGAAACTATCTATGGGATGGGGTCACAGATTATCACAGAGTACCCTTGGTGGCTTGGGAGAGAGTCACTATGTCAAAGGAGCATGGGGGGCTGGGAATTAAGCATGCTGAATTGTGGAATATAGCCACTGTTGGTAAACTGGTGGATTGGGTGTATACTCAAACTGACAGACTATGGATCAAATGGGTGAATGATGTTTACCTCAAAGACCAAAGATGGAATGAATATATACCACCTGCAGATGCTCCCTGGGTTTGGAAAAGTATCTGCAAAACAAAGGAAAGAATGAAACATGGGTACAGGGATAACAGTTGGATCTCCAGTCCTCAGGGATACAACATCAAGAGTGGATATAACTGGCTGCAAAATCCTCAGCAAAAAAAAGAATGGGCTAAGGTTGTGTGGAATAACTGGAATATACCAAAACATTCAATGATTACCTGGTTGAGAATGCAAGAGGGGATGAATGTGAAAGCTAAATTAGCTCAGTTTGGCTACTGCCAGGATGACCTCTGTTTACTTTGCCAGAACCAGACTGAAACCATGGATCACATATTTGAGGAATGTCAGTATTCCCGAAGGGTGATGCAGCATTTGAGACCGTGCTTCAATGGAGGCCACACCACAATGGCCAGGATGATCACTGGAAATCACAAATCCAGTGATTGGAAGCTGGGATGTGCTCTCTTCAATGCCTACCATTATCACATATGGATGCAACGTAATAATACTTGGGTTAATGAAAGCCTGATCAGACCAGAGATCTTAGCAAAGAGAATCGAAGAAGAAGTGGAGCAAAGGGTACAACAGATAAAGAGGCATGATGATAAACGAATTAGTATTGATTAAATTGTTGTTGGTTTTCTTGGCTTTGTTGGCTTGTAAGGGGATTTGATCCCGAAACCTTGTACATAATTTGTTCCTCATGATATAATATTACTCACATTTTACAAAAAAAAAAAGGTTTATGTTCATGAAATTGGTAAATTTACATTATGAAATTGGAAAATTAGGGGTTGGGGGAAATTGAGAAATTACCTCAATTTGTTGAACTTGTGAAATTAGGAGCTTAATTTCGTGAATTAGGTAGTTTTGATTTGTTTGGAGTGTTCATTGAGAGACTTCATACTCTTTTTCCCTTTGTCTTATTATATGGAATGAGAAATAATTTTGGGGTTTATACCTGTTCGAGAAAGATCTCCTAATCCTATGGAAAACTGATCTCCCTTCTTAAAGCTGGAACGTTTTTTCGTTCGTTTGTAGTGAAAAAGGTTCTGCTAAACCATCCCTAAACCGATGCAGCCTTAGTTTTGCAATGATATCAAAATTTGTATTCAGATAAATAGTTGTTGGTGCATATTGTGTTTTTCATCTTAAAGAGAATGTTTGTGTTGGTTTATCAGAATAGTAGAGAGTTAATTGGAAAAGGGGTTTTAGGGATCACCACGAGACTTCTATATTGGTAGCAAATTTAACAGTCATGTGGTCATATATGGTGATTTTGGTTTAGCTATGAAGTTTCATATTGGAAAATATAAAGTCTCCATAAAATTTCTAAGATTGCTTCGATCTACCCAAAACCTTATTTCTATACAATGTGGATAAACCTTTTGTATTCTCTTATGATACGCTAGACCATGTAATTTGTTGGCGTCTTACGAGTTACTGTGATAGTGGCTTTTGTTAGAACTATCACCTATGTTAAGTAGTTTGATCCTTTGTCTGGCTTAAGTAGTTTTATTGCTTGTTTGGTTGCCTTCTCTATAATTTAAAGTTCTCACTAAAAATTTAATCGAGGGTTGCCTTCTACCTTTATTTTAAAGGTTTATGCATCTTTAATTTGGGTCTGAAACTCTAGATATTGGTTATAAGCTAACAAACGTGTATCGACCCCTACTATAGTTTAGATAATAGAGGTAATTATAGTAAAAACTTTCAAGGTTACAAATTAAAGGACCTATATTGTAAGGTGTTTACAATATATGTATAGATTGATTTTCTGTTTTCCGGAATTGCAATTTTCCAATACGACTGTTGAATAGGATGAAGCAGTAGCAGTAGCCGAAGCACGAGTAATAATGCATCTCCTCTCAAAGACCTTGAGCTTCAAACATGTTCTTCTGGTTATCTTATGTATCGTTTATAAGTTTTTCGACTAAAACATGTCTATTTCAATCTCTTGCATCCGAATATGTATTTTTGCTTTGACCTTTCTTGTGCAACTCTTTACACATTGCTGGAATTGAACCCTTATGCCAGGTGCTAAATTTCTATCTTGATTTTATTCAAGACCTATGGTGTATCTTGGACTCTTGGCGGTGGTAGTTTGCCAACCACTATGATGAATGATTGCTTTAATTACAAGTTCTGATTGCTGAACTTAATATGTGGTACTTGTCCGGCAGATAGTTTTGGGTATAAGCTACATTACCGTTTATTATATCTTTGATATAGTCATTATTGTTTAAAGATTATGAATATATACATTTTACTTATTCGAAAGCCAATTAGCTCAAATGGTAGAGCATTGTGTTATGCACAAAATGTGGGTTCGACTCCAATATTGGCTATGAAATACCATTCTTTCTTTTACCTTATGATTAAAAAATTATATGTAATTGGCAATCCTATTTCAGGTATGTCATGTATGTAATAGTTTTGATACATATGTTAGTCTGTGAAGTGTGAAATGCTTGTCTTGAACTTCTGATCATTGGGAAGCTAATTAAGCTATTACACTCGTTCATCATTCTCTTTGTTGCTTTTCACTTAAGTCTAATCATGGGCCTGCACATCATTGCCCGAATATGAGTATGGTCTAGATCATTAATCATAATTGTATTGTATTGCTCGCATCATGAGCTCATGACATGTTCCTATCAGGATATTTTACGATTTAATAGGCTATATGGGATTTGAACCCATACCTTTGTGCAAAATTTGCACATTGCTCTTCCATTGAGCTAATAGCCTTCAAAATATGTTAAACAAATGCGAGTACGAAATAACGAACATAAGTACACTGAAATGTTAATTGATACACTAAAATGCCTTGTAGTTAAATAAAAACGCCAGTAAATACATTAAATCTCCTCCACCCATTTCCCTTATTTCATCCATATACAACATTATTTCTTACACATAGAAACTTATTCATGCCCAGATAAAATTAACATCCTTCACTAGCAATAATTAGTATCCTAATATAACTAACTAATGCAACTGAAGAACTTTTTATTGCACATAGAACCTTATTGCATGCACATATAATTTCATTTCATACCCATTTAATAATTATTTCATGCACATAGAACCTTATTTCACAAACATACAACCTTTTTCATGCACATAGAATCTTATTTCGTAAAAATAAAGCGTCTTAAAAAAATACTCTATAAAACAACACATCCAAAAATCCATGGAAGAGACTCAAATCACAATTGATGCTGGAAATTTACTAAAATGTTGGTACTTAGTTACAATTATTTTCAATTGATTTAAACACAATTTTATTATACATCATGAAACATTATGTATGTTTTTAGCCAAATGGTATAATTATGCACATCAACGACACTTACTCTAACCTTACCTTTATTTTTATAATAGAGCAACAACCTTAGTTAGATTAAGATGGTGCTATTGTATTATCATCTAAGGCTCAAAGCTAACTCAAGGGATACTATGCATAGATTCATGGAAAACAGAAAATTCAACTCTCGGCTAAAAGTAAATGTATAAGCAGCAACACCAACAAGTTTACTAAACTGCTCAACGGAGAACAATGGAATAAGCACTTACAATAGAAGTGTAGGAGTGCTTCAGAGATCGGCTTTAGGAAGAAGAAAAACATAACCATATCTTAGGAAGCTTTTTACACAAATCCTTGTCAATTTAATTTTTACTGCATAAAATAGATTGTAAATTACATGCCAATAACATGGATGTATCAAATGACAAATATCACTTGGTTAAAAGTAATACAAGCTCATGACTACTTGACACTCATCATGTAAATATATAAGTATATAGGTCGACCTTACAATATAACGGTGTGAAACGATAACTTGTTCAAACTTCAACATTATGATTCACCCGGAAAGTTTCAAGCAGGCAAAATTAGGAGCTAGTAAGCTAATTCCACATAGCTAAATTAAAACTTGATCAGTTATATTTCCATTTTATGTGAGCGGTCATTTACGTTCACGAGAAGTTTAATTAACTACTTTATCCAACAAGCAAAATATAACTTAGATGAATCATAAATTTCGGACACTGCACAATCAGAAACATTAAGGCATACATTGCAATCCAACAAACTATCTAGCTAGAAATCGTTCGAATAAGCGATGCATGATATAGAAAATGGGAAAACACCCACGAAGTTCACAACAATGCTAAAAAAACAATGGCATAAGCACTCACAGTAGCAGTAGCTGAATTGTAGATATTGACTTCAGGAAGAAGGCAAAGACAACCATATCTTAAAAGCTTTGCACTAAAATGATTGTCAATTTGAATTTATATTGCATAAAAATCATTATACATTGCCTGCCAATCAACATAGATGTATCAGATATCAAATATATTTTAGTTAGACCACTTTTTCCCTTTAATGAACTTAATTCAAATAGAATGACATAAATTCGAGATCCCTAAAAAGTGCTAACTCTACTCAAGAATCATATGATTGCAATCTTTAATAATACCAGATCCGCCTCATTTATATTATTGTATTTTTAAAAGTGATTAAGATAGCAAACTTGAATCGATCAACATAAATCAACGGAAACAAACGAAATAGGTACAAAATTGGAGTACAACCCTAATAAACTTATTTGAATCATAACAATCATTAAAACGGATAAACATGAAAGAAATTGGGGAAATTGAGGAATTACCTAAATTGTCATATGCTCGAAATCAGAAAAATCCATGATGAAATCAGCGAGAACGAAGAAGGAAGCAGAAGTCAGATTTATGAAGTATTTTGGTCGGATCACAATAATGGCGCTCGAAATCAACAAGAATGAAGAATAAAGGATTAACATCACAGAAGAGAGGGTGTGATAATTGGAGGAGAGAGAAAGTTAAATGAAAAGAGGAAAAATAAAACACGCGATAATGATAGAAAATTGGAGGGTGAGACGGGTTGGAGTATTCTCAAAATATGTTTAATCTCAGCCGTTCAAGAGGTTCAAAAGATGTTTAATCTCAGCCTTTAAATAAGTTCTCACAGTTCTCATTATCTTGATGGTTCTCACGTGATCCCGAATCTATATATATATATATATATATATATATATATATATATATATATATATATATATATATATATATATATATATATATATATATATATATATATATATATATACATATATATATACATATATATATATATATATATATAGAGGCGGGATCCGGTGAGTCCACCTAAATATCTGAGTCCATGAGTCCATTTAGAGTATCACAAGTTGTATTAAAAAATATCACGTCTTTTTTACAATACAAAGTCTACAATATCACAACTTTTTCAATACAATATCACATGAAACAATATCACGCACTATATAAAACAGTATCACGAAATATTTTCCAAAACTTTTTTTCAAATTTTTTTTTTTCAATTTTTTTTCTCGAATTTTTTTTCCGAAATATTTTTTTTCTCGATTTTTTTTTCAGAAATTTTTTTTTGTGATATTATTTTGAATAACCGGTGATATTGTATTGAGTAACTTGTGATATTGTAATGAAAAAAAAATCGAAAATTTTTTTTGAGAAAAATCGCCTTTTGTTAAACAATATCACGCACTATATTAAACAATATCACGAAATTTTTTTCCCGGAAATATTTTTTTCAAATTTTTCTCTCGAACTTTTTTCCGAAATATTTTTTTCTCGAATTTTTTTTTGTTGTGATATTATTTTGAAGAAGCGGTGATATTGTATTGAGTAACTTGTGATATTGTAATAAAAAAATTCGAGAAAAAACGCCTTCTTAATAAAATAAAACGTGTTTGTTTTAAAAAAAAGTGCATATTGAAAAAGAGAATTTTTTTAATAAAGAAAATGTCATTTTAAAAGAAAAGGCTAAAAAAGAAAAAAAGAAAAAAAAAAGTAATATTGAAAAAAGAAAAAACAAGAAAAGGAAAAAAAAATTTGATATTGAAAAACCGTGATACTTTTTTATATAACTTGTGATATCATTGTTAGACTCATGGACTCAAATATTTAGGGTGGACTCATGTGATCCCAACTCTATATGTACATATATATATATAATTATATATATATATATATATATATATCTAAATATATATGTAACACCCCATGAGTATGAGAGGAGATTTGTCCACATCGGTAGAATGTGAAGATTGTGATACGTTTATAATAACTTCCACCCACCACTTAGTAACAAGGCCTTGTGCTTTTGGGCTTAAGTGAGGACAAATAACGGGCCCAAAGGCATACCTCCGATCTTATTAGGGGTGTGTTACGACCGTGGTGGGTCGGGTTGTTACAAATGGTATCAGAGCGACCCTGCGACCGTGTGGTGAGCCTGTGGTCGGGAGTACCCGGGTCACACACCTAGCGGGGGAGTGGATTCTGGCCCTGGTTGTGGTCAAGTTTGAGGCACAACGAGGACGTTGTGTTCTTTAAGTGGGGGAGTTTGTAACACCCCAAGAGTATGAGAGGAGATTTGTCCCACATCGGTAGAATGTGAGGCTTGTGATATGTTTATAATAGCTTCCACCCACCACTTAGTAACAAGGCCTTGTGCTTTTGGGCTTAAGTGAGGACAAATAATGGGCCCAAAAGTGTGCACCCATCTTATTGGGGTTGTGTTACGACGGTGGCGGGTCGGGTTGTTACATCCTCGTTGAGCCTCAAACTTGACCACAACCAGGGTCGTAACACACCCCTAATAAGATCGGAGGTATGCCTTTGGGCCCGTTATTTGTCCTCACTTAAGCCCAAAAGCACAAGGCCTTGTTACTAAGTGGTGGGTGGAAGTTATTATAAACATATCACAATCTTCACATTCTACCGATGTGGGACAAATCTCCTCTCATACTCATGGGGTGTTACAAACTCCCCCACTTAAAGAACACAACGTCCTCGTTGTGCCTCAAACTTGACCACAACCAGGGCCAGAATCCTCCCCCGCTAGGTGTGTGACCCGGGTACTCCCGACCACAGGCTCACCACACGGTCGCAGGGTCGCTCTGATACCATTTGTAACAACCCGACCCGCCACCGTCGTAACACAACCCCAATAAGATGGGTGCACACTTTTGGGCCCATTATTTGTCCTCACTTAAGCCCAAAAGCACAAGGCCTTGTTACTAAGTGGTGGGTGGAAGCTATTATAAACATATCACAAGCCTCACATTCTACCGATGTGGGACAAATCTCCTCTCATACTCTTGGGGTGTTACAAACTCTGATACCATTTGTAACAACCCGACCCGCCACCGTCGTAACACAACCCCAATAGGATGAGTGTGCACTTTTGGGCCCATTATTTGTCCTCACTTAAGCCCAAAAGCACAAGGCCTTGTTACTAAGTGGTGGGTGGAAGCTATTATAAACATATCACAAGCCTCACATTCTACCGATGTGGGACAAATCTCCTCTCATACTCTTGGGGTGTTACAAACTCTGATACCATTTGTAACAACCCGACCCGCCACCGTCGTAACACAACCCCAATAGGATGAGTGTGCACTTTTGGGCCCATTATTTGTCCTCACTTAAGCCCAAAAGCACAAGGCCTTGTTACTAAGTGGTGGGTGGAAGCTATTATAAACATATCACAAGTCTCACATTCTACCGATGTGGGACAAATCTCCTCTCATACTCTTGGGGTGTTACAATATATATGTACATATATATATATATGTACATATATATATATATATACATATATATATATATATATATATATATGTACACAGGGTTGGGATCCGGGGAGAACCACCTTACAATGAAAACCGGTGAGAACTCTTCCTTACGGAGTTTTTTTTAAAAATTAATGACATAATTGGATTCGGCATGGAATTTTATGGCCAGAGAACATATTTCTTGGTCTAGAAAATAAATACTAGTGCCGGAAAAAATGATAGATACGAAAAAATAGATAGTAGGTGCATGCAAATAAATAAAACGTATCTCACCTTTATTTCCGTCACTAGTATTTATTTTCTAGACAAAAAAATATGTTCTCTAGCTATAAAATGTCATGCCGAATCCAATTATGTTATTAATTTTTTTTTAAAAAGTCCGTAAGGTAGAGTTCTCACAAGGTTCTCATTGTAAGATGGTTCTCACCGGATCCCAAGTCTATGTACATATATATATATATATATATATATATATATATATATATATATATATATATATATATATATATATATATATATATACATATATACATATATATATACATATATACATATATATATACATATATACATATATATATATATGTATAATGTATATATATGTATAGAGGCAAGATCCGGTGAGAACGAACATTCGGTGAAAACGGTGAGAACGAATCTCCTCCCTTGAATTAACAGAATTCAATGGCCCATATATTACCAATCTCACACTCCCACTATCAGACCCACAAACTCACAATGTCACATTAATAAAACTCCTAGTTATTCACATACGAGCTCCCAAGCCACCATCAAAATACACAACCCCAATAAACAACCTAGCTATCGTCGTTCCCACTAGAGACACCACCGTCGATCACCACCTCTTTCGGCGACGATTGCAAATTAAATCGACCTGCATCTTTCTTCGTATTCCGTGCACTACGTCGAAAACACATTTTAATTGGGTTATTTATGAAGTTACAGAGTAGCTTGAAATTAAAGTGGGTTAATTATTAAGCTTGAGTAGGATTATAAATAATAATTATCCTTTTTGAATTGATTTGATTGGAAAAGAATGAAATCTGTTAGTCGTATTATTGTTGTTGTAGTAGTATATGCCTTACATAAGTTACATTGAGGGGGAAAAATGATGGTTTGTTTTTATCAAAGAGAGGATGCGTGATGGATGGAGAAAATGGGCTGGTATTTGGTAATTTGATTAGGAGTTACCGAGTGATTAGCAAATTAGGTTGTATTTTCTCCTCAAAACATTATAAAAATTATCAATGCACTAGTTATACTACTAAAATATTTACTCCGTAAAAAAAATGTATCTAGATTTAAGTAAAAATTGTATCTACCCGTCAAAAAATGTAACTAAGTTTGTGTAAAAAAGTAAAAAAAAAATGTATCTACTCCGTCAAAAAATGTATCTAATTTAGTAAAAAAAATGTTTCTACTCCGTAAAAAAAATGTATCTAGGTTAGTATTTACTCCCTTAAGAAATGTACCTAGGTTTAAGTAAAAAAATGTATCTACTCCGTCAAAAAATAAAATGTATCTACTCCGTCAAAAAATGTAACTAGGTTTATGTAAAAAATAAAAAAAAATGTATCTACTCCGTAAAAAAATGTAACTAGTTTTATATAAAAAAGTAAAAAAAAAATTATCTACTCCGTGAAAAAATGTATCTGTAAAAAAGTACGAAAAAAGATGGATCTACTCTGTCAAAAAATGCATCTACCCCGTCAAAAAGTGTATCTACTCCGTCAAAAAATGTATTTAGGTTTATGTAAAAAAGTAAAAAAAAATGTATCTACTCCGTAAAAAAATGTAAAGTTTATGTAAAAAGTAGAAAAAAATGTATCTACTCCTTCAAAAATTGTTTCTAGGTTTATATAAAAAAGTAAGAAAATGTATCTACTCCGTCAAAAAACGTATCTAGGTTTATATAAAAAAAGTTTAAAAAAAAATGTATCTACTCCGTCAAAAAATGTATCTAGGTGAATGTAAGAAAGTAAAAAAAAAATGTATTTACTCCGTAAAAAAATGTATTTACGTTTATGTAAAAAAGTAAAAAAAAAAATGTATCTACTCCGCCAAAAAATGTATCTAGAATTTTGACGAAAACTTGAATTGGGGAATTCTTTATTGTGGAAAAAATTAATTGAGAATTGTATATTGGGGATAAATTAATCGTACAATAGGCAAAAATAATGAGAGGCGAAAGAAAGAGATTGGAGCATAACAATGTTTTGTAGTAAAACATAGGTGGGTTGTGAGTATTTCTCAACTTTTGATTGTGTTTTAATCCAATGGTTGTAGGTCGTTCTCACCGTTTGCACCGAATAATCGTTCTCACCCGATCCTAAATCTATATGTATATATATACATGTATATATATACATAGAGTCAAGATCCGGTGAGAACGAACATTCGGTGCAAACGGTGAGAACGACTCTCATCCCTTAGATTAGATTGAGATATACGGCTGGTAAAATTTTCTATTAAACACAAATTTAAGTTAAACAAGTCATGCTATCAACCCCATCCCTTGCTTCCTTCGTTTTACGCACAACTCAATTTTCAATTATGACAAATCAATTTAATTGGCAATTTATTTTAATTCACTATTATAAAAGATAAGTCAGCTACACATTAACATCACCGTGATCTCCTTCTTCGCCTATCATCAAGTAGTTGTTCGTCGTTCAACCCGGTCGTGACTTACATAACAACAATGTCGTAGTTTATAAAAAAAAAATCAGCAGGTTTCAGCAAAGAAGATGCAAAGAGCCATGCTTCACCATTAGTAAGTCGGCGACGACATGAGAAGCTGCTGAATCGAACCAAAACGGCGCAATTTCCAGTAATTCCGGTGGATAATACGTCACCGGAGTCTTGTTTATGATAATGATCTTGAGTATGACGATTCATTTGCAGAACTTAAATCATGTTTTAATCGAGCATCAATTACAGTACGCCTATTTTGGTTGTTGTTCGATGGTCGGAAGCTCAGATGATTGGTGGTGACGGTGCTCGTGGTGGATCATGATGACTGAGAGGGGAGTTATAAAAGCAAAAGAATGAGGGAACAAAAACAACGTAAGAGTGGGTTTAAGTTTGGGCATTTTGACGCGGGTTGTTGAAAAAACATGCACCTAGATGAAAATAAGACGTACCTACATGATTATAAAATGTAATTAAAAATTAAAGTAAAAATAATTTTTTATAGTTGTCTAAAATTAGTAAAAAAATGTATTTATTCCGTCAAAAACTATATATAGGTTTATGTAAAAAAGTAAAAAAATGTATCTATCCCGTCAAAAAATGTATCTAGATTTATGTAGTAAAAAAAATGTATCTATTTCATCAAAAAATGTATCTAGGTTCATGTAAAAAAGTAAAAAAATATGTATCAATTTTGTCAAAAAAAAATGCTTTTAGGTTTAAGTAAAAAAAATGTATCTAGTCCGTAAAAAAATGTATCTAGGTTTATGTAAAAAAGTGAAAAAAAATGTACCTAGTCACTCAAAATATGTATCTAGGTTTACGTAAAAAAATGTATCTACTTCTTCAAAAAATGTATCTACTCATTCAAAAAATGTATCTAGGTTTATGTAAAAAAAGTAAAAAAAAAAATGTATCTACTTCGTCAAAAAATGTATCTAGGTTTACGTAAAAAAGTAAAAGAAAATGTATCTACTACTTCAAAAAATGTACGTAGGTTTATGTAAAAAAAGTAAAAAAAATGTATCTACCCCTTCAAAAAATGTATCTAGGTTTATGTAAAAAAAAAAAAAAAATTGTATCTACTCCGTCAAAAAATGTATCTAGGTTTACGTAAAAAAGTAAAAAAAAATGTATCTACTCCGTCAAAAAAATGTATATAGGTTTACGTAAAAAGGTAAAAAAAAAAAGTATTTACTCCGTAAAAAAATGTATCTAATTTTATGTAAGAAGGTAAAAAAAAATAAAGTATCTACTCCGTCAAAAAATCTATCTAGAATGTGGGTTGTGATTGTGTTTTAATCCAACGGATGTGACTCGTTCTCACCGTATGCACTGAATAACCGTTCTCACCCGATCCTAAATCTGTATATATATATATATATATATATATATATATATATATATATATATATATATATATATATATATATATATATATATATATATATATATATATATATATATATATATATATATATATATATATATATATATATATAGGTGAGAACGAGTCACATCCGTTAGATTTAAGCAAACTGTACGGATTTGATTAAAACAAAAAGACATCACGGTCTCCTGTGTGATTACATAAAAAAATCCAAATCCAACTTTTCTTGTTCTCTCACTAACCTTATCTCTTCCCCTGCTTTAACAAATCACCTCAGACGGATACCAATTATAATTATTGCCGTCGTCGCCGACACCGACCAGAACACCGGCGAATACCGTAAACATCTCTAAATCCGATGCAATTCCACAAATTCTATTCAACATTTCTAACTCGCAACTCTGAAACTCCCCATCATCGTCACCTTTATTGTCTCCTACCAACCATTGTCAATGTTTGAGCCAAATGAAATTATCAAGTTTAATTATTGATGTATCTCAAGGAATATTTAATGTACCTAATAATTGATTTTGTGTATCTAACTACTATTTGTTTGTATCTTACCATCGATACACAAAATTGTTTTCTCCTTCCAACCATTACCATAGTTGGAGCTAAACGAAATTATCAAGTTTAATTATTGATGTATCTGAAAGAATATTTAATGTACCTACTAACTGATTTTGTGTATCTAACCACTGTTTGTATGTATCTTATCTGGATACACAAAATTAGTTATGAGGTACATAAAAGCCGGTTTGAGATACATTGATATAGAGACAAAATATATTAATAGCGTTTTGCTTAAACTGAGAAGAGTGTTCGGCGACTGCTGTCGTTGATTATATGTAGTCAAAAAATGGGTAACCTGCGGTCGCTAAGGTGGTAGCGTTATTGGAGTTTGGTGGCGAAAGATGATGAAGAAGGAAACTGATGTGAGAACCAATATGGTGTGCAGGCATGTTAGTCAATGTTGCGCTGGTACATGGGACGTTCGTTGTCTCGCCGACATTGTTGATTGATTGTTGCTGGCGGCGACGGTAAGTTTCTTTGAATCGTTGTTTACCGACGCTAGCAGCACCTGAGCAGATTGGAGACGAGGGTTGATGAAACGGATATGAAGGAGAATGATTTTTGGTCGATATTTGTCACACACCGGTGTCGGGGATGTGGTGTCGGACCTCCGGTAACGGCAGCCTAACATGTGATGGTGGGCTTGGCTCGTATCAGTGTATGATGGGTAATTAAAATTGTGAGGTGTTAGGGTGTGAGTTAGAGGGTGGGGACCTTGGGACTGGGTAATATCACGAATATGGGTCATTGATTTTGTGTAATCCAATGGATGTGAGTCGTTCTCACCGTATGCACCGAATAACCGTTCTCACCGGATCTTGACTCTATATATATATATATATATATATATATATATATATATATATATATATATATATAGACTTGAGATCCGGTGAGAACCACCTTACAATGAGAACTTTGTGAGAACTCTACCTTACGGATTTTTTTAGAAAAAATTAATGACATATTTGGATTCGGCATGACATTTTATAGCTAGAGAACATATTTCTTGGTCTAGAAAATAAATACTAGTGACGGAAATCAATGTGAGATACGTTTTATTTATTTGCATGCACATACTATCTATTTTTTCGTACCTATCATTTTTCCGCCACTAGTATTTATTTTCTAGACCAAGAAATATGTTCTCTGGCCATAAAATTTCATGCCGAATCCAATTATGTCATTAATTTTTAAAAAAAAACTCCGTAAGGAAGAGTTCTCACGGGTTTTCATTGTAAGGTGGTTCTCACCGGATCCCAACCCTATATATATATATATATATATATATATATATATATATATATGTACATAGACTTGGGATCCGGTGAGAACCACCTTACCATGAGAACCTTGTGAGAACTCTACCTTACGGACTTTTTAAAAAAAAAATTAATAACATAATTGGATTCGGCATGGCATTTTATAACTAGAGAACATATTTCTTGGTCTAGAAAATAAATACTAGTGACGGAAATCAAGGTGAGATACGTTTTATTTATTTGCATGCACCTACTATCTATTTTTTCGTATCTATCATTTTTCCGCCACTAGTATTTATTTTTTAGACCAAGAAACATGTTCTTTAGCCATAAAATTCCATGCCGAATCCAATTATGTCATTAATTTTTTTTAAAAACTCCGTAAGGAAGAGTTCTCACCGGTTCTCATTGTAAGGTGGTTCTCACCGGATCCCAACCCTATGTACATATGTATATATATACATATGTATATATATACATATATACATATATACATATATATACATTGTATATATCGGGATCCTATGAGAACCACCAATATAATGAGAACCATGAGAATTCTACTTTACGGACTTTTTAAAAAAAAATTAATGATATATTTGGATTCGGCATGGATTTTTATGGTTAGAGAACATAGATTTTGGTCTAGAAAATATATACTAGTGACGGAAATCAAGGTGAGATACGTTTTATTAATTTTCATGCACATACTACCGATTTTTACGTATCTATCATTTTTCATGCACCTAGAACTCGTTTTAATGCACGTAGAGGCTCTTATTTCATGCACGTAGTAATCATTTTCATGCATGTACAAAATTTCATGCACGTAGTGGTGGTTTTCGTGCATTTATAGCCGTTTTAGTATGCCTAATTGTATTTTCGTACACTAAGTATATATTTTGTTAATTAAATCAAAAAAAATTGTTTACTGATACTGTAAAACCCCTCGCGAAAGCGGAAATATAAACATACAAAGTACCAAAAATGCAGCGGAATTAAAACTTTTTAACAAAACTAAACATGCGAGGTGCTTTAGAAATCTAAACATGCGATAGACAAAACATAATTAAGTACTAAGTACGATACAAAGCAGCCTGGGATAGCATATCCCTACAGGCACCAAATACTGAAACGTAAGTCTAAGGTCTAGCTACACGATAAGGTAAAAATTCAACGATGAAGGATCATCGCTCGCTAGCCTCAACGTAACCCCCTGCAAACAGCCTCATGTACCTACACACATACAACATGTGCGCCACAGTCAGTGGGGAGTGACTAGAGTGCTCCTAGCCACCTATTGTCAGTGACACACAACACATAAACATACAATATACTCCAGCATACATAAAACATGTGAAGCATACAAATCTCAATATCTCAACTTTCATAACACCATGCAAATACTTACGCAAGGGCTCTCAACCAACTTCGGAAACTATTTGGAAGGAGAGCCGGTTTCCCTTCCGGTTGCCCGGCCGGGGGGTCTTTCAATCCAAACCATTTACGAAACCGGACTAAGAGTCGTCCAATGCCTTGGACGAACAATACTAAGATGACCAAAATCCGTGACCTAATCCTAGTCACTGACTCACAACAATACACCTCAAAAACAAAGGGAAACAGGACTGTAACTTAATCCAAATTACAGTCCCACAACAATACATACCTCATAATACAAAGGGAACACAGAACTGTAACCTAATCCAAATTACAGTCCTAACACAACATACCCCATAATACAAAGGTAACACAGAACTGTAACCTAATCCAAATTACAGTCCTAACACAACATACCCCATAATACAAAGGTAACACAGAACTGTAACCTAATCCAAATTACAGTCCTAACAACCCATTTCACATCAAAACTATGACCCAAATCAAATCACAGTCCTACAACTTCATTACTGAACTTACTCGATTCATAACCAATCATGCAAGCGACGTATATACAGACCAACATTTAATTGACCCCAGGAACTAAGCCGAGGGAGAGCCGATTTCCCTTTCGGTTGCCCGACCGGGGGGTCTCTATCCTCACTCTATTCCCGAACCCAATATAGTGCCGCCCGAACCTCGGGGACCTCAAACATGCATACGAAGCTTACGGAAAAAGAATCAATACAATCCGACTTGAAAAACAAAAGTTATAAGCAAATAACACAATCAGGGGCTCTCAGCCGGTTGGCCACAGGCGGAGAGTCTCATATTAAATAAATATACATCTCAAACCAACCATATGAGCCTCATAACATGATTAAAATATGCTTAGACTCTTCACAAGAAAATCCCTAAAAGTTAACTATCTCCATGCACAATTTTCGTAATCAACTCCTTATGAGCTAATCGACTCGAGACGGATAACCACGCTTCTTATGATGACTTTCCTAGCTCCAATATACATTTAATACCAAGTATATTTACCACCAAACATCACATAAAACATCCTAAAAACAATTGGGAAACAAGCCCCCAAAACGGCTCGACAATCCGATAAACGAGCAGAAAGTTACAGCGGTTTTTGCGCAGCCTGCGCAAGGGGGTGCGCAGCTGCGCCTGAGCTGCGCAGCCTGCGCAATTTGGAGCGCAGCCTGCGCCCAAGCACGGGCCAGGTAGTTCATACGCATTTCCTGCAATTCGACAATTCAATCCATCTTTCCACAAACACTTCTAAACCATGATTTCTAGTATAAAACCTATACTATCAGCACATATCAACCCATAACAATCCCAAGTGTGTCTCATATATAATCTTTGCACAAAATCAAGCATTAAACAAGCATAAGAACGAAAATCCCAAATGATACCGATCTTAACATGTATACACCTAAATCTCATTCTTCATCAAAATCATCAATAAAACTTCATAAAATCAGTTTGTATAACATATTAAGAACATTAAAGAACTTAAGACTAAACAAACATTCATCAAACACAACCAAAAATCACATAAAGTGCTAATTTAGACAAAAGGCCGAGTTTCTCATTATCGTCACCTTTACTTAGCAAAGCCTTCAAGTTCCTCTTCAACAATCGTCAAGTCTTCCTCCGGTTACCACGATCAACGCCTAAAACCACCGGAAACACTATGAAGGACTCGAAATTCGAGCTAGGGCAGAGCAGCCGGAAATTCGATCGAATCAAAACACGAAATTGTTTACCTTAAAAAGACGGGAACGATCTCACGAATCCGTAGGCGCAAGAATCGTCTCAATCGGATAAGAAATGAAGATTTTGTGAAGAGATTTGTGAAAGGAGATTTTGTTGAGATGCACAAATGAAATCTGATATTTTCTTTCTTGAGGAAGGGGTTATGAATGTTAAGGAAATGAGGAGGAAGGTTCCTTTCACAATTGGCTTTAAGTTAAGCTTGAGACGATTTTACTTAAGCGGTTCGGGAATTATTTGTAAACGGAAAACCAAAGAAAACACGGTATCTTTAAATTAAATAACTTAAGACGAACTTAACAACATTTTTTTTAAAAAACAAATACGAATTATAATTAAAATATTATTAAATTCCGTAAACTACTTTTAAATTATTAAAATTACCTTTATAAAAATACGGGCTGTTACAGATACTAAAGTGTGTATTTTAATAAGTTAAACTAATGGTAAATGATCCATTGACACTTTGGAAGCGAGATATGGTGGAGATTTAGTGAGGGTTCTCATGGTTCTCATTATAAGGGTGGTTCTCACCGGATCCCGACCCTACATGTGTATATATGTATATATATATATATAGAGGCAAGATCCGGTGAGAACGATCATTCGGTGCATACGGTTAGAACGACTCCCCTCCATTAGATGAGAGTTAATTGAAAGGTTGAGATTAAATTCTAATGATGTACTGTATAACTACTCCGTCAACCATCTTCTTTATTGAATATAAACGTTGGCTTTTTCAACCATTTCGTTCTTGGCTCTTCTTGGCCCGTTGCATCCTGCTCTACTGCTTCAGTGCTCGCTCAACTAATATGCTCTTCATATTCATACCTATATAATAGCATCAACTTATACTTCAACGGTATCTTATCTACACAAAATTTAAGTGACCAAAACACTTGTTTATGGAAAATACAGTGAAAGTTAAGCTAATCGATACACGACATGTCGTGGTTGATGCAAATGAGTTTAAATCCGTAATTCAACGTCTAACAGGGAAGAATTCTTCGGTTACATGGATTGAATTGAACTTTGCAGAGACTTTTCTATTTCGTTAAAAAATGTAACTAAGTTTATGTAAAAAAGTAAAAATAATGAATCTACTCTGTTAAAAAATGTAACTAGGTTTATGTAAAAAGTTAAAAAAAATGTATCTACTCCGTCGAAAAATGTATAAAAAAAATGTATCTACTCCGTCAAAAAATGTATCTAGGTTTATGTAAAAAAGTAAAAAAAATGTATCTACTCTGTCGAAAAATGTATCTAGGTTTAAGTAAAAAAAAATGTATCTACTCCGTCAAAAAATGTAACTAGGTTTATGTAAAAAAGTAAATAAAAAAATGATCTACTCCGTCGAAAATGTATCTAGACTTAAGTAAAAAATGTATCTACTCCGTCAAAAAATGTATCTAGGTTTATGTAAAAAAAGTAAAAAAAAATGTATCTACTTCGTCAAAAAATGTATCTAGGTTTACGTAAAAAAGTAAAAAAAATGTATCTACTACTTCAAAAAATGTATCTAGGTTTATGGAAAAAAAGTAAAAAAAAAAGTATCTACTCCTTCAAAAAATGTATTTAGGTTTATGTAAAAAAAAGTAAAAAAAAATTATCTACTCCGTCAAAAAATGTATCTAGGTTTACGTAAAAAAGTAAAACAAATGTATCTACTCCGTCAAAAAAATGTACTCCCTCCATTCAAGACTACACTACCACTATGCATTTTACACACTATTCACAAACGATCATTCAAATCCGATTTTCTCTCGGTACGTAAATGAAATTATATCCATGTGGGATCTTGTTTGATTCGTCTTTACGAGTATATTATTAATATCTAATTTTTATATTTTTTGAAAATACGTAGCTAACAATATTTACCGGATAAAATACGCGTTGGCAAACGTGTAAAAAGAAAGTGGTAGTGTGGACTTGAATGGAGGGAGTATATAGGTTTACGTAAAAAGGTAAAAAAAAAAAGTATTTACTCCGTAAAAAAATGTATCTAAGTTTGTGTAAAAAGGTAAAAAAAAAATGTATCTACTCCTTCAAAAAATGTATCTAGGTTTATGTAAAAAAAAGTAAAAAAAATGTATCTATTTCGTCAAAAAATGTATCTAGGTTTACATAAAAAAGTAAAAAAAAATGTATCTACTACTTCAAAAAATGTATCTAGGTTTATGTAAAAAAGTAAAAAAAAAGTATCTACTCATTCAAAAAATGTATCTAGGTTTATGTAAAAAAAGTAAAAAAAAAATGTATCTACTCCGTCAAAAAATGTATCTAGGTTTACGTAAAAAAGTAAAAAAAATGTATCTACTCCGTCAAAAAAATGTATATAAGTTTACGTAAAAAGGTAAAAAAGAAAAGTATTTACTCCGTAAAAAAATGTATCTAAGTTTGTGTAAAAAGGTAAAAAAAAAATTATCTACTACGTCAAAAAATCTATCTAGAATGTTGGTTGTGGCCTTGTGGGTTTTTCTTAACCATTGATTGTGTTTTAATCCAACGGACGTGACTCGTTCTCACCGTATGCACCGTATAATCGTTCTCACCCGATCCTAAATCTATATATATATATATATATATATATATATATATATATATATATATATATATAGACTTGTATATATATAAAGGCAAGATCCGGTGAGAACGATCATTCGGTGAGAACGACTTATAACCATTTGATTAAGTATAATCCTACGGTTGAAAACCTCCTTACTAATTCTCACTCGTTGGACCAGTGCATAGGAATCTTCACAAACTCCCAATAATCAGACTCAAGGCCATACCCTAACTCTGCAACAACTACCTTATATCTGACCGAAGAATTCGGTATTTATTTAAGGCTCCTCTAACCTTTGTTTTTCTTATTAAGTTAAGTATGTCTAAATGAACGTCCTTGTATTTCTTTTTCTTTTCGTTTTTGCGAGACAACTCCTATTTCATGTGAGTAATGGTATGGACGTGCTTTTTTGTTAACGTATAATTCCATGCTAAGCAATATGATTCGGTAAAAAAAAGTATCTATACCCTAAAAAAAAGTATTTATTCCGTCAAAAAATGTATTTAGATTTATGTAAAAAAGTAAAAAAAATGTATCTACCCGTCAAAAAAATGTATATAGGTTTATGTAAAAAAAGTAAAAAAAAAAAATATCTACTCTGTCAAAAAATGTATATAGATTTATGTAAAAAAGTAAAAGAAAATGTATCTACTCCGTCAAAAAATGTAACTAGGTTTATATAAAAAATATTAAAAAAAAATGTAGCTAGGTTTTAAGTAAAAAATATATCTACTCCGTCAAGAAATGTATCTAGGTAAAAAAAATGTATCTACTCCGTCAAAAAGTGTATCTAGGTTTATGTAAAAAAGTAAAAAAAAATGTATCTACTTCGTTAAAAAATGTATTTAGATTTAAGTAAAAAAAATGTATCTACTCCTTCAAAAATGTATCTACTTCTTCAAAAAATGTACCTAAGTTTAAGTAAAAAAAGTAAAAAAAAAAATGTATCTACTCCGTCAAAAAATGTATGTAGGTTTACTAAAAAAGTAAAAAAAATTATATACTCCGTCAAAAAATGTATCTAGGTTTTATGAAAAAAGTTTTAAAAAAATGTATTTACTCCGTAAAAATCTAAGTTTTCGTAAAAAGTAAAAAAAACATGTATCTACTCCGTCAAAAAATGTATCTAGGTTTAAGTAAAAAAAAATGTATTTACTCCGTCAAAAAATATATTTAGGTTTATGTAAAAAAGTAAAAAAAAAATGTATCTAGGTTTATGTAAAGAAGTAAAAAAAAAATGTATCTACTCCGTCAAAAAATGTATCTAGGTTTACGTAAAAAAGTAAAAAAAATGTATCTAGGTAAAAAAAATGTATCTACTCATTCAAAAAATATATCTAGGTTTATATAAAAAAAGTACAAAAAAATGTATCTACTTCGTCAAAAAATGTATCTAGGTTTACGTAAAAAAGTAAAAAAAAATGTATCTACTACTTCAAAAAATGTATCTAGGTTTATATTAAAAAAAAAGTAAAAAAAAATGTATCTACTCCTTCAAAAAATATATCTAGGTTTATGTAAAAAAAATAAAAAAAATTGTATCTACTCCGTCAAAAAATGTATCTAGGTTTACGTAAAAAAGTAAAAAAATGTATCTAGTCCGTCAAAAAAATGTATATAGGTTTACGTAAAAAGGTAAAAAAAAAAAAGTATTTACTCCGTAAAAAAATGTATCTAATTTTATGTAAAAAAGGTAAAAAAAAAAATTATCTAGTCCATCAAAAAATCTATCTAGAATGTGGGTTGTGGGTATTTTTTAACCATTGATTGTGTTTTAATCCAATGGACGTGACTCGTTCTCACCGTATGCACCGTATAATCGTTCTCACCCGATCCTAAATCTATATATATATATATATATATATATATATATATATATATATATATATATATATATATATATATATATATATATATATATATATATATATATATATATATATATATATCAAGATCAAATGAGTCCACCCCTAGTGTTGAGTCCTTGAGTCCTAATACTAGCCCTTAGATTAAAACAAAATCAATTGCTGAGATTAAAAGAGGAAAACACACCCCAAACATCAATTAATGCTTTGTCTACCCTAATTTCATTTTCCACTAATAACATTTTTTACTCATTCAGTTCTCTCTCATCCCACAATTTTTCATTTAGTTTATCTCTCTAAAAAAACCAAATAAATCAAAAAACCTAATAAAAAAACCTTAAAACTACTCCCACCACAACCGACTGCCGCCAACACCGACAGCCACCAACTGCCGCCAACACCCCAGACGCCGACTCCGACTGTCGCCAACCACCCCAGCCGCCGACTCCGACCTCTGACCTCCACCGACTGCCGCCAACCACCACAACGACTCCGCCGAGTCTGACCTCCACAACGACTCCGCCGACTCCCATCCGTCGCCGCTACAGCAAACCTTATTCTTTTTTTTTAAAAAAAAAACGACAGAAAGAGGTAGTATTCAGATCTGAAAGTTTTGTTGGTGTCGTTTTTTCGTCTTATTTTACAGATCTTCGCTTGAGTCGGTATTTTTTCGTCTTATTTTTTTCCAGATATGAAAATTTGGTTGTCGTTTTTTTTATTTCACAGTGTTGGTTTTTTTTTAATTTTACAGATTTTATTGTGAAAATTGGTGTTTAATTTGAGTTCTTTGTTTTTTACAGTGTCGTTTTTTTGAAATTTCCTTTGAAATTGGTGTTTGGTTTCTTTGTTTTTTTGAAATTGGTGTTTGGTTTCTTTGTTTTTTACAGCCAACAAGGAAATTTCCTTTTAAAACTTTACAGTGTCATTTTTTGAGTCGGTTTGTTGGTGGTGGTGGGTATTTTTGGTGGTGGTGGGTATTTTTGGTCGTGGTGGGTATTTTTTTATTTTACGGATTTGCTTGAGTCGGTTTTTTATTCTCTTCTTCTTTCTCTTTTTTATTTTTTCAGATCTGAAAGTTTATTTGTGTCGTGGTGGGTGTTGGGGTGGCAGACGGTGACTTTTTTTTTCGAGATTTTGAGAAAATGAGTGGTTGGTGGTGGTGGTGGTGCGTCATGTGTAGGATGGGGGTGGTGGTGATGACGTGGGGTGGTGGCGGCGGCGGTGTGGTGGTTGTCGTTGGTGGGTATTTTTGGTGGTGGTTCTTTATTTTTCCAGATCTGAATTTTTTGGATGTTGGTGGTTGCTTAGATGTAATTTTACTAATAAAATCATATAGTTACACTAACATAATTATAGAGTTACACTAAAATAACTATGGAGTTACACCAAAATAACAATAGAGTTATACCAACAGAACAACAGAGAAATGAAATTACGCCAAAAGGAGCATAGAGTTTCACCAAAAGGACCATAGAGTTTCACCAAAAGGACCATAGAGTTACACCAAAAGGACCATATGGACTTACACCAATAAAACAGTGGACTTACACCATTAAAATAATCCCTAGAAAAATAAAGTTACACGCCTTAAAAAATAAAGTTACAGGTCTAAAATAATAGAGTTACACGCCTAAAATAATAGAATTACGCGCCTAAAACAATGGGGTTACACGCCTAAAACAATAAAGTTACACGCCTAAAACAATAGAGTTACACGCATAAAACAATAGAGTTACACGCCTTAAACAATAGAGTTACAAGCCTAAAATAATAGTTACACGCCTAAAATAATAGAGTTACACGCCTAAAACAATGGAGTTACACGCATAAAACAATAGAGTTACACGCCTAAAAGAATAGAGTTACACGCATAAAACAGTTGATTTATACTCATAAATTTTTATATAAAAAATCGCATTAAAAAAATCAAAATTATATTAGTACCATAGTAGAGTTACACACCTAAAACAATAGAGTTACACACCTAAAACAATAGAGTTACACGCTTTTAGACCTAAAATAATAAAGTTACAGGCCTAAAATAATAGAGTTACACGCCTAAAATAATAGAGTTACACGCCTTAAATAATAAAGTTACACCCATAAGTTTTTAAAACTCAAAAATAAATAATTAGAAGTTAAAGTTATGAGAGAAAAAATTAATTAGCCAAATGGGAAATTGAAATTGTGGGAGACAAAACATTAAATGCATGTTGGGTGAGTGTTTTTTTTGTTTCAATCTCAGCCATCCAATCTCCAATATCTAATGGTTGTAATTAGGACTCAAGGACTCAACCAAGGAAGTGGACTCATTTGAACTTTACTCTCTCTATATATATATATGTATATATATATATGTATATATATATATATGTATATATATATATATGTATATATATGTATATATATATATGTATATATATATGTATATATATATATATGTATATATATATATATATATATATATATATATTGAGGCAAGATCCGGTGAGAACGAACATTCGGTGCAAACGGTGAGAACGACCCTTATCCCTTAGATTAACATGAAACGAACGGCTGACAATATTTCTAATTAAACCCATCACTTTTACAACCAACCTCATGTTCCCTTTGTTTTTACAGTAAAATTATTTTTAATTAAACCCATCAATTTAACAACCAACCCCCTGCTTCCTTCGTCACTTCCGCTTTAAATCACCATTGTTAACCATTGTCAACCACACTCCAACACCATCGTCATTTGCATGATTAGAATTTTAGTTTTTGGTAATTATCACATTTTTAATGTGTTTCTTTATTTTTTAATATTCTTGATATTATTTTTATTTGTATACTTCGTTATTCGATCGCTCAACTTCAATGAACTGAAGCTCCCATGTATCTATGACTTTATCAGTGTTAACATTCGCCAGTATTATAAAACAATTAGTAAAGTGATTTCTAATAGACTGAAGGGGATACTTCCTAAACTGATAGGTCCTGAGCAGGCAGCTTTTGTGCAGGGCAGAAATATTCATGAAAACATCATGCTCTCTCAATCCTTAGTCAAAGGATATGGAAGGAAGAATATCTCCCCAAGATGTCTCATGAAGATTGATATCAGAAAGGCCTTTGACTCTTTACAATGGACCTTCATTAGGAATATGTTGGAAGCATTGAATTTTCCCTCTCTTTTTATTTCTTGGATTATGGGATGCTTGACCAATACTTGGTTCTCTTTGAAAGTGAATGGGGGCTCTCATGGGTTCATTAAGGGCTGCAGTGGTATTAGGCAGGGAGACCCCTTGTCTCCTTATGTTTTTGTACTAAGCATGGAGATCCTCTCTAGGTATCTTAGGACTGTCAATGCTCAACCTCAGGTTTCCTTCCACCCTAAGTGCTCAAAGCATAGGATTAATCACTTGATCTTTGCTGATGATCTCATGATCTTCACTAGGGGTGATACTCCTTCTGTTCAAGCTGTGATTCATACTCTTGTTCAGTTTGCTGCTCAGTCTGGTCTTCATGCTAATACTGACAAAACTGATATCTACTTTGGAGGGGTATCAGCAGGTGTAAAGCAGGCTATTCTTCAGCTTACTCAATTTACTGAAGGTTCCTTTCCTTTCAGATATTTGGGCATCCCCTTAAACTCTTCAAAAATTGTTGTTGCAATGTATGCTGCTCTGATTAATAAGATCCAAGGGTCCATCCAGCATTGGACATCTAAATTCCTTTCATATGCAGGGAAGATACAGCTTCTGAATTCTATTATCTTTGGATTAGAAAATTTTTGGTCTGCCTGTGGTCTACTTCCCAAGAGTGTCCTTAAGACTATTAACAAGCTCTGTAAGAACTTTTTCTGAGGTATCACTGATAGTAGCTCGAAAATGATCATGAAGAGTTGGGCCAGTATCTGCTCTCCTAAATCTGAAGGGGGTATGGGAGTTAAGGAGGTTCTGTCTTGGAACAAGGCACTGATGGCCAAATAGCTTTGGCAATTTGATAACAATCCTTCAGGACTTTGGTTCCAATGGAACAAGTCTTATAACTTTCCCTCTGGTAGTATTTGGGAAGTTGCACCTAAACAACAGTTTTCAGAAAGCTTTAGGAGTATACTCAATGTCAGGGATGAGATGATCACTCAGGTTGGGTCTGTTACTGCAATAAGAACTCTGCTACAGGGCTGGGGCACTGCTACTAAGTTTGCTCTGTCAACTGCTTATCATTGGTTTCGAGTCCCATACCCTACTCTCTTTTGTCATAAGCAAATAACAAGACAAACCATAGTTCCTAAACATGGAATCATAGCTTCCTTGGCTATCCAGAAGAAGCTTGCAACTGTGGATGCATTGCAACATAGAGGTATAGCTGCAGTTAATAGGTGTATTCTTTGCAAGGTTGCTAGTGAGTCTCACTCCCATCTCTTCTTCAAATGTTCCTTTTCTACTGAAATATGGTCCACCATTCTCTCCTGGATGCGCATCAATGGTAGATCTAATAGATATATTCTGGAGTATGCCTGGGTAAGAAATCAGAGACATCATAAGCATTGAAAAGCATCTTGGTTTTCTGCTTGTCTTGCAGGGACAATTTACAGCATTTGGGAGGAAAGGAACAAAAGACTGTTTACTTCTGCAGAACGAAGCCCTTCAACTATTGTATCAGCTTTGCAATTTAGTTTATGTGCTTATCTTTTAAATGGTTCTTTTCCAAAACTAGATTATAGAATCCTAAGTTTTGTTAGATAGGATTTAGCCTTCTTTTGTAGGCTGTATTGGTTTTCCTTTTTGCTATAGTTTGTATTCTCTTCTCTACCCCTTGTGGATGAATAAGAGAATTATAATCTTTTTGCAAAAAAAAAAACATTCGCCAGTAACGTGCAAATGATTGTATGTACCATTAGATCGTTACTCATAATCACATGTATCTATTTGTGATATAGTTAGTGCTCGCAGTCGTAAAGAATTAATTTTTTTCTTGTTCAGCTGTGTTAATCTACAACCATTCTTCGGCTTTTTTGTCAATAACTGGACTACTTTATCTCTATTTTTCAGACTCCATTACGTACACCATTATCTACTCCGTCAAAAAATATATCTAAATTTATGTAAAAAAGTAAAAAAAAAATTATCTACCCTGTCAAAAAATGTATTTAGGTTTGACTAAAAAATGTATCTACACTGTCAAAAAATGTATTTAGGTTTGACTAAAAAATGTATCTACTCCCTCAAAAAATGTATCTAAGTTTAAGTAAAAAAATGTGTCTACCCTGTCAAAAGATGTAACTAGATTTTATGTAAAAAAAAAATGTATCTACTCCGTCAAAAAATGTATCTAGGTTCAAGTAAAAAAAATATATCTACACCGTCAAAAAAAGTATCTAGGTTTAAGTAAAAAAAAATGTATCTACTACGTCAAAAAATGTATCTAGGTTTAAGTAAAAAATGTATCTACTCCGTCAAAAAATGTATCTAGGTTTATGTAAAAAAGTAAAAAAAAAATGTATCTACTGCGTCAAAAAATGTATTTAGCTTTAAGTAAAAAAATGTAACTACCCGTCAAAAATTGTATCTAGGTTTTAAGTAAAAATATGTATCTAATTGTCAAAAAATGTAACTAGGTTTACGTAAAAAAGTAAAAAAAAATGTATCTACTCCTTCAAGAAATGTGTCTAGGTTTATTAAAAAAGGAAAAAAATGTATCTACTCCGTCAAAAAATGTATCTAGGTTTAAGTAAAAAAATGTATCTACTCCGTCAAAAAAATGTATCTACCCCGTCAAAAAATATATCTAGGTTTATGTAAAAAAGTAAAAAAAAATGTATCTAGGTTTATGTAAAAATATGTATCTATTCCGTCAAAAATTGTATCTAGGTTTACGTAAAAAAGTAAAAAAAAAAATGTATCTACTTCTTCAAAAATGTATCTAGGTTTATGTAAAAAAAGTAAAAAAAAATGTATCTACTCATTCAAAAAATGTATTTAGGTTTATGTAAAAAAAGTAAAAAAAAAAATGTATCTTCTTCGTCAAAAAATGTATCTAGGTTTACGTAAAAAAGTAAAAGAAAATGTATCTACTACTTCAAAAAATGTATCTAGGTTTATGTAAAAAAAAGTAAAAATAATGTATCTACTCCTTCAAAAAATGTATCTAGGTTTATGTAAAAAAAGAAAAAAACAATGTATCTACTCCGTCAAAAAATGTATCTAGGTTTACGTAAAAAAGTAAAAAAAAATGTATCTACTCCGTCAAAAAAATGTATATAGGTTTACGTAAAAAGGTAAAAAAAAAAAGTATTTACTCCGTAAAAAAATATATCTAATTTTATGTAAAAAGGTAAAAAAGAAAAAATTATCTACTCCGTCAAAAAATCTATCTAGAATGTCGGTTGTGGGTATTTCTTAACCGTTGATTGTGTTTTAATCCAACGGACGTGACTCGTTCTCACCGTATGCACCGTATAATCGTTCTCACCCATCCTAAATCTATATATATATATATATATATATATATACTTCCTCCATTTTTATATAATGTACCCATTTGATTAAAATACTACACTCATATATTCAATAAATGGGAACATTATATAAAAACGGAGGAAGTATATGTATATATATGTATATATACATATATATATATATACATATATATATATGTATATATACATATATATATATATACATATATATATATATGTATATATATATGTATATGTATATATATATGTATATGTATATATATATGTATATGTATATATATATATATTTAGAGGCGGGATCCGGTGAGTCCATCTAAATATTTGAGTCCATGAGTCCATTTAGAGTATCACAAGTTGTATTAAAAAATATCACTTTTTTTTACAATACAAAGTCTAAAATATCACAACATTTTCAATACAATATCACGCACTATATAAAACAATATTACGAAAATTTTTCCAGAACTTTTTTCCCCGAATTTTTTTTTTTCAAAATCTGTTTTTAAATTTTTTTTCTCGAATATATTTTTTTTCTCAATTTTTTTTTTCAGAATTTTTTTTTTGTGATATTTTTTTTTTGCAAGAAGGTTATTTTCTCATTAATATTCAAAAAGAATACAAAGGAGATTTCTTACAAAAGCATATCCACTAATGAAGTCTAGCTAGAAATCTGAGCTAAAATGAGTAACTTGTGATATTGTAATGAAAAAAAATTCGAGAAAAAACGCCTTTTGTTAAACAATATCACGAAATTTTTTCTAGAACTTTTTTTCCCGGAAATATTTTTTCCAATTTTTTTTTTCAATTTTTTCCGAAATATTTTTTTTCTCGATTTTTTTTTGTGATATTATTTTGAAAAAACGGTGATATTGTATTGAGTAACTTGTGATATTGTAATGAATAAAACAATTCGAGAAAAAACGCCTTTTTATTTAAAAAACGTATTTGTTTTAAAAAAAGTGCATACTGAAAACTGGAATTTTTTTTAATAAAGAAAATGTAATTTTAAAAGAAAAGGAAAAAAAAGGAAAAAAATAATACTGAAAAAGGAAAAAACAAAAAAAGGAAAAAAAATTTGATATTTAAAAAACGTGATACTCTTTTATATAACTTGTGATATCATTCTTAGACTCATGTACTCAAATATTTAGGGTGGACTCATGTTATCCTAACTCTCTATATATGTATATATATATATATATATATATATATATATATATATATATATATATATATATATATATATATATATAGATTTGGGATCCGGTGAGAACCATCTTACAATGAGAACCTTGTGAGAACTCTACCTTACGGACTTTTTAAAAAAAAATTAATAACATAATTGGATTTGGCATGACATTTTATAGCTAGAGAACATATTTCTTGGTCTAGAAAATAAATACTAGTGACGGAAATCAAGATGAGATACGTTTTATTTATTTGCACGCACTTACTATCTATTTTTTCGTATCTATCATTTTTCCGCCACTAGTATTTATTTTCTAGACCAAGAAATATGTTCTCTGACCATAAAATTCCATGCCGAATCCAATTATGTCATTAATTTTTTAAAAAAAACTGCGTAAGGAAGAGTTCTCACCGGTTTTCATTGTAAGGTGGTTCTCACCGGATCCCAACCCTATATAGATATATATATATATATATATATATATATATATATAGGCTCAGGATCCCGTGAGAACTAAATTAGGGTGAGAACCGTGCGAACTTAATTAGAGCCCTTAGATTACAGCAACTACAAGACCAAATCTGACGGTAATAGAAACACTCAACAGTTTTACTATCGTCACTCTCATTCCAACACTACCAACACTACGACTCTTGTCCACTACCACCCCCGACATCTCTGTCCTTCTCTCATTCACTACCACCACCGTCATCAACCATCGAAGCTCCCAAACGATCGTCGCAGGCGGTGTATCTGCCATTTCATCTCAAATATAAGCTTCGTCTCTCCCACAATCGAACGACCTCCGTTGTTAAACCTCCATAATCAAAGGTAAGCTTTTAATTAGCCTTTTATTTCCTATTTCATAGCAATTTGAATTAGAAAAATTAGGTTTGATAGCTTTATAAACAATTCGATTTCTGAAAATTAGGGTTTCCTAATTTTAGTTTTAATTAGCTTTTGCTTATAACTTTTATTTTCAATATTCTTTGGAATGTTGTATTCTTGTTTAAATGTTGTTTTGGAATTGGGGATTTAAGGTTTTGGAAGTTTGGGGAGAAGGAGTAGAAAATAATTCTGAATAATGGCTAGTTGGAGCAATAGTTTTGATTAGAGTCACCATGTGACGGAGGTGTGATAACATTTTAATAGGTGTATACAATTCGATTTCTGAAAATTAGGGTTTTCTAATTTTCAATTTTAATTAGATTTTGAGTTGATCCATTTTTATCCTATTTCGAATTTTTCCTTTCAAATTTAGTCTAGTAATTACAAATAATTTATTCGTGATTTTTTGCTAAAGTCGAGTATTTTGTAAGAGATTGGAGCTTTTTTATGATGTCATACTGCAATTGACTGACTACCTGAATGCATTGAACAAGTAAACGAGTGTCTGAATTGAATTTGCCATTTCTCGATCTGGGTTGATACCATATAAGAAATGTATTTCCCTTGATTCTATTCAATGTACAACAAGATAATGGAGTATATACAAGTTAATCATGCGCTAATCATTATAGGATACTATCCTATTCTAGCAGAGTAATCCTCCATTCCTCCTCATATCAAGGAGTTGATTGAGTAATACATTGAAGGATGTTTATTAAAAATACGCAGTAGTTGATTCCCCGACTTTAGTGCAATATTATTATCATGAAAGCCATGTTGTGACCTTTACATTGTTAGTGGTACTGTTAAATTTCTTATTTCATAATTAGTCATCTCCTGATTGTGTTGAGTGTATGATAATAATTTTGTTTACATTCTTACAGGTAGAATTAGAACCTGATAATTATAGGTAGTAGGTACATTTCAAATGTATAGTAGGTACGTCTCCTCCGTATGCCCCGTTTCTAATATTAAGGGTAAGGGTTTTGGGTTTGTTTAGGCGACTCCGAGGTAGAGGGACGCCCTATCCAACCCAAAACCCCTCTCGTCCCCATTTAGGTGAGCTTTTATGCACTAGTTACGTGTTTTGCTACTAGGTACATTTCAAAAAGGTAGTAGGTACATTTCAAATGTATAGTAGGTACGTCTCCTCCGTATGCCCTGTTTCCAATATTAAGGGTAAGGGTTTTGGGTTGGTTTAGGCGACTCCGCGGTAGAGGGACGCCTTATCCAACCCAAAACCCCCTCTCATCCCCATTAGGTGAGCTTTTATGCACGAGTTACATGTTTTGCTACTACGTACATTCAAAAAGGTAGTAGGTAATTTCAAAAAGGTAGTATGTACATTTTAACTTATAAACCCCTAAGGTAGTAGGTATATTTTTCAGACTCTATCTTCTTGAGTTAATTGGCTTATTAGGTACGTCTCTCCCGAACGCCACGGTTCCAATATATTATTAAGAGTAAGGGTTTTGAGTTGGATTAGGCGACTCCACGGTAGAGGGCCGCCTTATCTAACCCAAAATCCTCTCTCGTTCCCGTTTAAGAGAGGTTTTATACACTAGTTATGTGTTTGGCTACTAGGTACTTTTCAAAAGGGTAGTAGATACATTTTAAATATATAGTAGGTACATTTTAACTGAAATCATAAAATTTTGATGCTCAAAAATGTTAAACCATTTTCATGGTAGATGTACAATGTTGCAAATGTCTTGGGCAAATAAAATGGGTATACACAATTTAAACAAATGGTCTTGTTTAAAACTGTCAATATGGATGTCCCTTAACAACCCAATGTGTTAGTTTTCGTCTACATTTTTTTTTCTATAGCAAAATTTATTCGCGACTGTAACATCTAATTATTTGTTGCAATTGTCCTCTGTAGGCACTATGACTATGACTATGACTATGGAATGTTCGTTATTAAGTTTTTAGAAGTTTATTGGGAAACAAGAAATACTACAAGGTAAGAGTATATGTACTAGATAAGAGTATATGTAGTGCTGCAACCAAAGCAATTCTCACTCTCCCCAGTTCCCAAAGCTCTCTGAAGATATCCAGGAGTCCCTCCATAATGTGTTATTCACTAGTAGAAAAACATCAATTTGCGGCTCTTCATTTGAGGCGTTTTATTCAAACCGCCGCAAATAGTAATTTGATCTATGAGATTTTATTTTAAATACCCATGTTATTTGAGGCGTTTGGCAAAAAAACGCAGCAAATACTACTATTTGAGGCGTTTGGTAAAACACGCCGCAAATACTAATATTAAAAAAACAATGAAATCAATCCTTCATTCATTTCTCATTGCCTCTTCCTGTCAAAAATACTAACCCTAAATCCCAAATTTTATTTCCTTTTTTCCTCTTTGTCTCCCTCATCATCACATACTCATACCCTCTTAATCGATGGCGTTGACAAAGGGGATTTAGAGTGAAGTTAACCCTAATTTTCTGGTATTCAGACTTCAATTAAAAAAAAAGAGAAATAAGCAGCGAGCTCAATTGAGGGAGTAGCGTACATTGGAGGAGAAGGCCAGGGATGAAGAAGCATTGGGGAAAAAACGAATTGAATTGAAAGCGCAAGCAAGAGCCGAGTTTAAAGCTCGGAAAGAAGTAGAGCAAAAGGAGAAGGTTAGTATCAAAGGAATTTTAAACCTAGTTTTGTTGTTACACATTTAACATGCTTTCAGTAGTTTTTATCATCGTTTATGATGTCGTGTAAGAGAGGGAGCAGCGGGAAAAGAAGAAAAAACGAAGAAAGGTCGTTTTTGGATAAACTCTGAATTTAATTTACCGCTAGTTTGCGTTTTGATTTGTTTGAGGGAAATTGAGGTTTAGGAGGCATCTGTAGTTTGCTTTGTCTGCAGTAAGTTGAACCGTATTTAGTGTTTGAATTGTTTATTATTGAATAAGTGTATTGAGTTCAGGTATTTAGAAATATTTTTGTAATTGTGGCACTTGTTGAGGAAGTGATTCCTTCTTTTATCCCTTTCCTTCTGCTAGGTGATGGTGATTGTGATGGTGATGGTGATTTCACAAGAAGCTGCACCTCACTTAGTTGCAGGAGGTTCTTCAATCATTTTTATATCAACAATTGCTGCATATTCTCCTTTTCCTTGGCGGGGATGTATGGCGTTGCCAAAACTGCGCTTCTTGGCCTTACTAAGGTAATAATAATCATCCATTTTCATTGTATTAACCTGAATCTGAACAGCAAGATCGAGAGTGCAAGCATACTACCTACTTATACGACTCACTCCATGTTCGTTTTCTGGTCATATAGAGAGAATCGAGCATGGTCTACTAACGGTGTTGGACCGTCTAACAGAAGAGTTACTGAATCAAGTTAGAGTTTACATTTTAATAAGTACTCCGTAATATATGGTTGGATGTGTCATTTGATTGATACAATCGAGTTGTTGGCCTGCATATTTCACGTTTGCGACTCGTTAATCGAGGAGTTAACTGTTAATATTACGAAAAAGTAGACTTAATTGAGGAGTTGCTGTTTTAATATATGCAATCCAGAACTGTTTATGGGTAATTGTTGGAACAAAAAGACTTGTGTAGGATGGTTTTATACAAAATTATCGTAAACGAGATCTTTTAGTAACTACATTACACAAGACTAACTGTTGGAAACAGTAGCTCCTAGTGTAGTGACAATAATAAACAAGATTGTATCCTCATTCAGTCAAGTTAGAGTTTACATTTTAATATATACTCCGTAATATATGTTATTACGGAGTATATAACATATATACTCCATATATATAACATGCATATATACTCCATGTATTAACAGTCAAGTTATGTATTAACTCCCATAGTAGATATCAGTAGATTGTACGTTTCACGTCTACGACAGCTTAATCCATGTATTAACAGTAAAAAAAGAAGACTTCATCTGGTCAATAGTTATTTAAACATTCAGTTGTTGTTTAATATGTGCAAATGGGAATTGTTTATGCTTAATTGTCGGTACAGCCCATACTGGAGCATGCATATAACGCTCGCTTTCCTTAATAAAGTGGGGTTGTTATATACTAATATACATATAATCTCAATTAAGATTTTGATGCAGAGGATACTCAGGAAATATAGTATTCCTTGGCCTTTCTCAAGAATCGGGATGGTGATTTGGTGCTGCTCTGTAACTCTGTAAGGTTATTATGTGGTGTGTCTTCATCTCAGACCTTCCATCAAATTATGTTTTGGGGACACTGAGTTAATGTTGTGTAACTCTGCGATCTATCTGATTGTGTGTAGTTTTGGGGACACTGAGTTAATGTTGTGGTCGTGTCATGATCATGTTTGTGTTTTCTTACAATCCCGTCTGTACAATTGATTGATTTCCTCTTGGATTTGGTTGCGAAACATTTACTAACTCATATTGCGGCGTAATGGGTGTATAGATACTTGAATAGGCCATCTACACACTGTTGCACATACTTCAATTATTTTGTGCTTTCCTAATGTGTTGTTTATGTTAATTCCAGTATATGCATTCACTGATTGACGATATCACTGCACGCCAGAGTGCGCTCACTTCCCTCCTGGCTTACCCCAGATCTGAATCTTGTCTTTTGGTACGTGCAACTATCAATTTTATTCAAGGAGATTGTGCATTAATTTTAGTATCAAGTTTCATTTCCACTGCTTCAATTTGAGTAATGTTAGTGTACTTCTAACACAACTGCACTTGACATTCATCTGCTGTAATTTTCAGTTCTCAGTGGGATAGCAAAATGGAAGGGACAAGTGCAACTAACGCTATGGAAGTTGAAGGAGCTGCAGTTGGAACAGCGATATTGAAGCCAAAATTTACCGTAATTGTGAACTCTTTTGCTAGAAAGAAGCAGAAGAAGAGGAAGAAGCAGACGAGGTAGAGTCGTACTGTCTGTTGGGAAATGTGTCCTCAACAATAGTGCGATCACGTAATTAAATCTCATAACGAGAATGCGCAAGGGATGATACGAATTATTAGTCAACTGACCAACATTAATCGGTAATGATTGGCTAGCTAGAGTTTGACATTACTGTCGTATGACGGTGGTGGTCAGTTGATCCCTTTAGGTCACACCTTTAGGACAATTCCCTTAATTGATAGAATGATCAAATGTATATTGATACGATTTGATCATATTCCTTAAACTCGTATATCGAGAAAATAGAGGTTAAATCTTAATGTAAGATTTATGTTTAAAATTGAAACGTGTCAATTGTTAAACATTAAACGATATTTTAAGATATCGTAATTAGAATGAATTGGGTTGAAATTAATACAAAGGTTGTAAATCGTATTGACGATAAAATATTAATTTACAATGGTAATTTCGAATTACTTGTCAATTAATAAATATGATTTATTTGACGATAAATATTATGTTTTGTATAATTATAATTGATTACCTTATGACATATAAGATGTCACATTTTATACAAGTTATACATTTGACAATTTGTAAAATGAAGTCCATTTTATGGACTACATGGCACGGCTAAGAGGAGATGGTGACATGGGTGATTAGTGTATTAAACACTCTATAATCATATGTTAGACATATGCCTTGAGAACACTAACCTAGTAACCACCCTAGAGCCTTGAGAAAGGAAAATGTTCCCTTGTTGCTCTTCCCTATGGCCGGCCTCCCCTTCCCAAGTATGAGCATGCTTAAGCCATTTATTCATCTTAAGCAACAACATGCTTCATATATATATATGTGATATAAGATACATTCTATTCTTCTTCTTGCCCTAGCCGAAATTTTGCCTAAGTAAGAAGATTTTATTTAACCTCTAATACTTATTATAAGATAATAAAATTTATACTATAAGTAGTATTCAAATTACATTCTAATAAGAGTGATTAGAATATTAAGGAAGAAATCGATTCCTAGTCTAGCACAACAAAGGTGTCGGTTCATTGAGGGATAGTCTTGGTGCATCTTTAAAGGAGGTATTCTAATTTGGGTACTTGGAGGATCATCCTTGCTAAGCTTGGACCGTGTGTAAGGGTTCGATTTCTCCCTATTCCGCATATATTAGCATGCATAAGATCTAATAAACGAGTTTATTAATATGTTAATTAAAAGTTAATTAAAGGTTTTTGTTAGTATGACTAAAATTAGTTTATGAGCAACTAGTTAAACCTAACAATTGGTATCAGAGCAATAGGTTGTTTGCATGCTTTCCGGTTATGTTTTTACGGAGTTATAGAGATAACAATATAAAACTTGATTTTTTCGTTTAATATATGATATGCACGAAATTAATTTAGCATGTATACCTACTGTTTTCTAAAATGTTTTAGAATATTTGGAATATATTTTGCATGAATATTGACTTATGGTATATTAAATCTCGGATTTTATTGAGTTTTAATGGTTAAAATGTTTATTTTTGGGAAAAATAGTTAAAATAAGCTTCTGGCCGAGATTTTTCAGTATGATATCACATGTATTTTCTATAATATGAATATGAATTTTCGTAAATTATGGACCTTTAAATCGTGTGATATGAATTTTAATGGTTAAAATGCAATAAGATGAATAAAAATGGGTTAAAATAGTTATATTATGAATTTGACTATAAAAATTTATGAGGATGTCACATGCAATATTTAAAATTTATGTTGAATTTTCCAGAAATTTATCTCAAATATTGCAATATTATAGATTTTTAATGTAAAAATCGGGTAATTAGTGACATAATTTCGACTTTAATAGTTTAAGTTGGAATTTGGCCATAAACATTTAACACGATGTCATATATATTATTTCCAGCATGTATAAAATTTTCGAGAATTTTATCTTATTTTATGCTTGAGAAATAATTTTAAATGTTAAAATCGTTCGATATATGACGTAAATCGTTAAAATTTGCAAATGTTGTTAAAAATGGCCAAAAATGTAACCCATATTAGTCATATGTGATATGTTCATCATGAAAATATTCTTGGGAGCCAAAAGTTTCGGATTTGATTTGATCTTATTTTATTTTAATTTGTTAAAAGTAGCATTTAAAATTAAATTAAAAGAGTCATGCATTTAAAATTTCGGCTATGGGGCAATGTGCCATTTAATTTTCTGTCCATCTTGTGTTCTTAAAATGTTTTGGAAGGTATAAAAATATTATTAGTATTTAATTTGCATTTATGAAGTTAATTATTGAATTTTCCGACTTAAATTGCTCGTTTTACGTGTTATTTACGAAATAATGTTAAAACCGTACAAAATACTAATATTTTAACTTTCTGAAAATTTTAAGAACATTCTGGAATTTTCAAAATTTGAATTTTGAATTTTCGAAATTTTAATGACTCTTTTGGTTTTTTATATTATTTTTCCCGTAAAACCGAGTAATACCGATCAATATTGATATATATTAAGTTAAGTCATGTTCAAAGTTTGAGTAAGACTAAATTTTGAATCCTATAAGAGTTAGGATGATTAACTTAAGGATGAAAACCGTTTCATATAATGCATAGTGTTGTTAAACGTTAAAACACGCGATTCCATAAACCAAGGTTTACGATAACTATTTAAATAAGCGTTTTAAATAGGACGATTTGGCTTAGGGTTTGCATGTTAATTCATATTTACATAAGCATTGCATATTTTATATTATGAATGTCATGATTTATTTTTACGTAATTTTGGGAATTATGTAATTTACTTAGTATGGCCTTAGTTTTAAATCGGTATTTCCCGTAATGTAAGGGGTTACCGATTCGGTTGTAATTTTGTGATCTCGTATCACCCAATTGTAATTTTTCTATTTTATAATGTATAAAGTAGACTAGAAAAGTTGTAATATTTGTTAAATCCGGAGTTCCTTGAAGACGGTGCCATTCGGAAAGGAGTTCCGATCAAGACGGTGTTTACCTCGAAGTGCGTGCCGCGTGAAGTTCAAGGGACCAAAGGAGTTGGTTTCCGAATTTGTACTTTTATTATTTCTTTTCTAGGAAAGGCCATACTAGGGTTTATTTTTATGCTTTTATTTTGCTTTTATATGTTTGCATGCATAGCCAAATCGTCATACATCGTATCATGCATGTTTCGACCTAGTCGGCCTAGTCTTTTATTTTATCGATAATTCACCGACTTAGTTCACTTAAACGGAGATAGATAATTATTTGACTAGATCTCTTACATATTAATATTGAGACTTAGCCTTACCAAAAAGTACGGACCCATGAATCCCTTCTTCACAAGAACGTAGGCTCGGCTACACCGGGGTACTAAAATTGTCACGTTGGGTAAGTGGGGTAATAAGATTACACTTTGAAATTTGGTTGATCTCAACGAAAGTATTCGTAACCGTAGTTGCAATAAGTTCGGGCTAAAGATAATTTTAAAGAAAATTGTCGACCGAGAGTTCTAAGAGTAGAACCGATTAAAGGGTTAATCCACCAAATTATACCAATACGGGTTGAATCGGCTACACCGTGCCCGGATTAGTATGGGTTTGGGTCTCGGGATTGTTTACTTAATTGGGTAAGAGATCATTAAGTAAATATATAACTAAACTTGTTAAAGTTTCTAGTTTAAATTACGAATTTTAATATGATGTTGTTTATCCTTTTATTATTGTAGTTTAATTTTCAACATCGACTATGGCACCCAACGCTCCACCTCTCACTAACGTATCATGGCTTCGATCCTTTATGGATCGTTGCAAACTCGATAAGCATGGTTCAAACTTTAAGGATTGGGATGCGCAATTACTTTTGGCCGCTCAAGGTGACGATAAGAGTCGTTACCTATCCGAAGCCGCTCCTCCCGCTCCGACCGCTCGTTCGTCGGTACAAACTCGTGAGGCCTATGAAGCCTACATGAAAGAGTCCTCCGCTCTTAAAAATGTGCTCATCTTCTCCATGGAGCCGGATCTCCAAAGGAGTATGATAAAGTTGACCACATCGTATGAAATATACACCAAGCTTGCGACCATGTTTTCGCAAACTCCAAGGGTGATTCAATATGAGGCGGCTTCCGCCTTCTTTGACATTACTTTCAAGGAAGGGCAAAAGATAAGCCCTCATGTGCTCAAACTCGTTGAGCTCGCGGAGACTCTAAAAGCTCAAAATGTTGATGTTCCCGACTCTCTAATTATTGACCGAGTTCTTCACTCGCTCAATAAGGTTAAGGCGTATGCTCAATTCCGGGTGAATTTCAATATGCGAAACCAAGAGACCACGTTGGAAGAGTTGCATAAGATGCTAGTCCAAGCCGAAAGGGACATGGGACTTCATGAAAGTTCCACCAAAGATGTTTTGAACATCGAAAAGAAAGGGAAAACGAGCTTCAAGAGGAATGCCTCTAAAGGCAAGGGCAAGAAAACGTTCAAGCCCAAGGCGACCAAAGAAAAGACCTTTTCGAAAGGCGCTTCCACCTCGTCTTCTAAAGAGCAAGACAAGTGCCATTATTGCACGAGGATCGGTCATTGGAAGAGAAATTGCCCCAAATACCTAAGCGATCTCAAAAATGGGAAGGCAACCGCCGTAGGTAATAATTCTCGTTTATAATTCATGTCATTTATCAACTTATGTATAGTGATACAAATGTGTTGATATTTACCCTTTTTAATTGTTTTAAAGGGCCACCCCTTAATAATGATAAGGGCAAGGAGAAGGAAGCTTGAAGTTCCTTACTTGGATGGCTACGGTAGCATCCAATTGATCGAAGACTTGAAGAGCTAGGCTCTAATTTTCATATCGTCTTCTTTCATATTTTGCATTTATTTATGGAACAATTTAATTTTCTTGTAAGACAAGGATTAAAATCCTAAAACAATGGTTGTAATTTTGGATATTAGTGACTTGGTTTTCAACCCGAGTCACTACTTTTGTTCTTAATCAATGTTTTGATTTCTCAAATAATGCATGCCTTGTTTAAACATGAATAAAAGTGATCTAATCACGCAATAAATATTGATACGATCAAGTATAAGATAATCAAAGTGTTGATTAAAACGGAGAACTACACCCCATGAGATACTTTCAATCAAAATGAGACTATATCAGTTCATTATAAGATTTTCATTTTAAGTGAAAATAAGAATGTATTCATCACACCTATCAAACTTCAAACATTCAAATACATTGGTTAATCGAAATAGCTATCCTTAAACATATAAAGGTTATTGTTAGAAGGATAGAGTGGGAGAAAATATTTCGCTCGCAAACCAATGATGAGGAAGGATCTTAGAGAAGATTCTTACTTGGGAGTCTTAAGAAGAGCCCTAAATGATTTGAAGAAACTACGAGAGGACACTGAAGAAACTACGGGAGGACACTCGAAGAAAAGTTCTTTGTGTTCATTGTTTCATTGAGAGGAAACTTGAAACCCCGTATGAAATCGGTAGGAAAACGGTTCCTTAATAAATGATTCTTCTAAGTTTATAAGATAAAAGAGAAGAAATCATCTCAATCCTCTCAATGTAGTTATAAAGAAATAATCATGTCATTTTCGTCTCGAGGAAACGAAGACATGATAAGAAGGGTAATGATTGATTGGATGGAAACAGATCACTATAGGGATAGTGATAGTGATAATGATTCAAGTAATAGTTTAACATGCGAGAAATGAAAGGTTCATTTAAGATATCGAGAGATATTGATTTTAGTGGGAGCAATTTTCATTAAAAGAATTAAGCCTACCATTTGGAGAGAATGGGTGATTCTTTAAGGTGTAAAGAATAAGAGGTTTGAAATTCTAGATGATCAAATAATTTATATCATAAGATGATGGAGCTTACGGGAAGGTTTATTATATGGAAAATAAAAGGTCGCCCACTAGAAGTTAGAATGGTTGGATACATTATTCATAACGATGAATAAAACCATTATCTAAATAGCCAAGATGAGTGAAAATTATTAAAATGATGAAATGTTAAATAGACTACAATAAAGTTTTCAGTACATAAGTGACTGTATATCGATACGTCACAAGTTATAAGATAACAGTGGGAGCTTTCCTCCGGAAAGGAAACTCAAATTCTAGAAAGAGTTCTAGATATGTACTCAAATAGGATCATATTATACGAGATAATATGAGAATGAAGGAGACAAAATTTGTAAGTTTTGCAATCATGAATAAAGGTTATTCGCAAAACACTAATACAAATAGATGATTGTGCATCAAAATGCAATGTAATAGTGTTAACTATTGTTGCATGACAACATCATTTGAGTTATGATTAACTCAAAATGAAAGATACTTTGTCAGAATCCAAATGGGTTGTATGAGACAATATTGAACCCCATAAGTGAACTGGATTGACTTAGTATGGCCCCTAGCCGCTTACATGAGGTGACGTCTCAAAGCGACTAGAGTGTGAGGCGATTGATGGCAAGTTCAAGTGCCATAAAGTCATATGTGATGACTAGTCGATCACATAGGCAGACTGTAAGAGACACTCTATCGGGCAATGTGACCGCTTATAGAGTTCTGGAAATTTTATAGCCGGGTCGTGGCGAGAGCTGCTATAGTATTCTTGTGAGTCAATTCTTAGACTAAAGACTACTCTCCCAAGATGGTACAGTTTAGGCATAACTTTGATCCATTCTCTACGACTTTTCGTAACTGGAGTCAAATGGGATTGTTTTGGGTTGTGACTGTTGGGAAATGTGTCCTCAACAATAGTGCGATCACGTAATTAAATCTCATAACGAGAATGCGCAAGGGATGATACGAATTATTAGTCAACTGACCAACATTAATCGGTAATGATTGGCTAGCTAGAGTTTGACATTACTGTCGTATGACGGTGATGGTCAGTTGATCCCTTTAGGTCACACCTTTAGGACAATTCCCTTAATTGATAAAATGATCAAATGTATGTTGATACGATTTGATCATATTCCTTAAACTCGAATATCGAGAAATTAGAGGTCAAATCTTAATGTAAGATTTATGTTTAAAATTGAAATGTATCAATTATTAAACAGTAAAAGATATTTTATTATATCGTAATTAGAATGAATTGGGTTATAATTATTACAAAGGTTGTAAATCGTATTGACGATAATTATAAATAATCATTTTACAATTGTAATTTCGAATTACTTGTCAATTGATAAAAATAATATTTATATGATAAATATTTCTATAAAGATAATTATATTGTATTGCCTTGTGACATATTAGATGTCACATTTTATACAAGTTATACAATTGACAAAATTGTAAAATTAAGTCCATTTTATGGACTTAATAGCCGGTTATGGTGAAGGTGGGTGTGAGGTGTTTTAATTGTTAAACACACCCTTAATCATTATGTTTAATGTGTTGCCTAGAGAACACACACTACTAAGCCAACCTATATGCCTTGAGAAGAGAACTTGTCTCCCATTGAGGCTCCCTAAGCCGGCTCCCCTTTCCCCCATGAGCATGCTTATGAAAATATGATTATCTTAATTAAAGCATGCTTGATATATATGTGAGATATATGTCATACTCATTCTAGTTCTTCTTCTTCTTCTTTTGGCCGAAATATTCATACAAGAAGAGAGAAATTTTACAACCTCAAAACATATATTATAAGATAATAAAATCATACTAAGTGTAGTATTCAAAACAACATTCTAATAAGAGTGATTAGAATAAGTTTAAGGAAGAAATCGATTCCTAGTCTAGCACAAACAAAGGTTTCGGTTCATTTGAGGGCTTGTCTTGGTGCATCCGGAGGAGGTATTCTAATTTAGGTACTTGGAGGATCATCCTTGCTAAGCTTGGACCGAGTGTAAGAACACGGATTGCTCCTTATTTCCGCATATAGTAGCATGCATAAGATCTTATAAACTAGTTTATTTATAAGTTAATTAAAGAGTTAATTAAAGGTTTATGTTAGTATGACTAAAATTAGTTTATGAGCAACTACTTAAACCTTACAATTGGTATCAGAGCAATAGGTTGTTTGCATGCTTTCCGTTTACGTTTTTACGGAGTTATAGAGATAACATAAATAAAATTTGGAATTTTCGTTTTGATATATGATATGCACGAAATTTATTTAGCATGATACCTACTGTTTTCTAAAATGTTTTAGAATAATTTGGAATATATTTTGCATGAATATTGACTTATGGTATATTAAATCTCGGATTTTATTGAGTTTTAATGGTTAAAATGTTTAATTTTTGGGAAAAATAGTTAAAATAAGCTTCTGGCCGAGATTTTTCAGTATGATATCACATGTATTTTCTATAATATGAATATGAATTTTCGTAAATTATGGACCTTTAAATCGTGTGATATGAATTTTAATGGTTAAAATGCTATAAGATGAATAAAAATGGGTTAAAATAGTTATATTATGAATTTGACTATAAAAAAATTTATGAGGATGTCACATGCAATATTTAAGATTTATGTTGAATTTTCCAGAAATTTATCTCAAATATTGCAATATTATAGATTTTTAATGTAAAAATCGGGTAATTAGTGACATAATTTCGACTTTAATAGTTTAAGTTGGAATTTGGCCATAAAAATTTAACACGATGTCATATATATTATTTCCAGCATGTATAAAATTTTCGAGAATTTTATCTTATTTTATGCTTGAGAAATAATTTTAAATGTTAAAATCGTTCGATATATGACGTAAATCGTTAAAATTTGCAAATGTTGTTAAAAATGGCCAAAAATGTAACCCATATTAGTCATATGTGATATGTTCATCATGAAAATATTCTTGGGAGCCAAAAGTTTCAGATTTGATTTGATCTTATTTTATTTTAATTTGTTAAAAGTAGCATTTAAAATTAAATTAAAAGAGTCATGCATTTAAAATTTCGGCTATGGGGCAATGTGCCATTTAATTTTCTGTCCATCTTGTGTTCCTAAAATGTTTTGGAAGGTATAAAAAATATTATTAGTATTTAATTTGCATTTATGAAGTTAATTATTGAATTTTCCGACTTAAATTGCTCGTTTTACGTGTTATTTTCGAAATAATAAGAAAACCGTATAAAATACTAATATTTTAACTTTCTGAAAATTTCAAGAACATTCTGGATTTTTTCAAAATTTGAATTTTGAATTTTCGAAATTTTTATGACTCTTTTGGATTTTTATATTATTTTTCCCGTAAAACCGAGTAATACCGATCAATATTGAAATATATTAAGTTAAGTCATGTTCAAAGTTTGAGTAAGACTAAATTTTTAATCCTATAAGAGTTAGGATGATTAACTTAAGGATGAAAACCGTTTCATATAATGCATAGTGTTGTTAATCGTTAAAACACGTGATTCCATAAACCAAGGTTTACGATAACTATTTAAGTAAGTGTTTTAAATAGGACGATTTGGCTTAGGGTTTGCATGTTAATTCATATTTATATAAGCATTGCATATTTATATTATGAATGTCATGATTTTTTTTTACGTAATTTTGGGAATTATGTAATTTACTTAGTATGGCCTTAGTTTTAATCGGTATTTCCCGTAATGTAAGGGGTTATCGATTCGGTTGTAATTTTGTGATCTCGTATCACCCAATTGTAATTTATTTCTATTTTATAATGTATAAAGTAGACTAGAAAAGTTGTAATATTTGTAAAATCCGGGGTTCCTTGAAGACGGTGCCATTCGGAAAGGAGTTCCGATCAAGACGGTGTTTACCTCGAAGTGCGTGCCGCGTGAAGTTCAAGGGACCAAAGGAGTTGGTTTCCGAATTTGTAGTTTGTTATTTCTTTTCTAGGAAAGGCCATACTAGGGTTTATCTTTATGCTTTTATTTGCTTTTATATGTTTGCATGCATAGCCAAATCGTCATACATCGTATCATGCATGTTTCGACCTAGTCGACCTAGTCTTTTATTTTATCGATAATTCACCGACTTAGTTCGCTTAAACGGAGATAGATAATAATTTGACTAGATCTCTTACAAATAAATTTTGAGACTAAGCCTTACCAAAAAGTACGGACCCATGAATCCCTTCTTCACAAGGACGTAGGCTCGGCTACACCGGGGTACTAAAATTGTCACGTTGGGTAAGTGGGGTAATAAGATTACACCTTGAAATTTGGTTGATCTCAACGAAAGTATTCGTAACCGTAGTTGCAATAAGTTCGGGCTAAAGATAATTTTAAGAAAATTGTCGACCGAGAGTTCTAAGAGTAGAACCGATTAAAGAGTTAATCCACCAAATTATACCGATACGGGTTGAATCGGCTACACCGTGCCCGGATTAGTATGGGTTTGGGTCTCGGGATTGTTTACTTAATTGGGTAAGAGATCATTAAGTAAATATATAACTAAACTTGTTAAAAGTTATAGTTTAAATTATGAATTTAAAATGATGTTGTTTATCCTTTTATTATTGTAGTTTAATTTTCAACATCGACTATGGCAACCAACGCTCCACCTCTCACTAACGTATCATGGCTTCGATCCTTTATGGATCGTTGCAAACTCGATAAGCATGGTTCAAACTTTAAGGATTGGGATGCGCAATTACTTTTGGCCGCTCAAGGTGACGATAAGAGTCGTTACCTATCCGAAGCCGCTCCTCCCGCTCCGACCGCTCGTTCGTCGGTCCAAACTCGTGAGGCCTATGAAGCCTACATGAAAGAGTCCTCCGCTCTTAAAAATGTGCTCATCTTCTCCATGGAGCCGGATCTCCAAAGGAGTATGATAAAGTTGACCACATCGTATGAAATATACACCAAGCTTGCGACCATGTTTTCGCAAACTCCAAGGGTGATTCAATATGAGGCGGCTTCCGCCTTCTTTGACATTACTTTCAAGGAAGGGCAAAAGATAAGCCCTCATGTGCTCAAACTCGTTGAGCTCGCGGAGACTCTAAAAGCTCAAAATGTTGATGTTCCCGACTCTCTAATTATTGACCGAGTTCTTCACTCGCTCAATAAGGTTAAGGCGTATGCTCAATTCCGGGTGAATTTCAATATGCGAAACCAAGAGACCACGTTGGAAGAGTTGCATAAGATGCTCGTCCAAGCCGAAAGGGACGTGGGACTTCATGAAAGTTCCACCAAGGATGTTTTGAACATCGAAAAGAAAGGGAAAACGAGCTTCAAAAGAAATGCCTCTAAAGGCAAGGGCAAGAAAACGTTCAAGCCCAAGGCGACCAAAGAAAAGACATTTTCGAAAGGCGCTTCCACCTCGTCTTCAAAAGAGCAAGACAAGTGCCATTATTGCACGAGGATCGGTCATTGGAAGCGAAATTGCCCCAAATACTTAAGTGATCTCAAAAATGGGAAGGCAACCGCCGTAGGTAATAATAATTCTCGTTTAAATTCATGTCATTTATCAACTTATGTATAATGATACAAGTTGTTGACTATCACCCCTTTTAAATTGTTTTAAAGGGGTACCTTATGATGATAAGGGCAAGGAGAAGGAAGCATAAAGTTCCTTACTTGGATGGCTATGGTAGCATCCAATTGATCGAAGACTTGAAGAGCTAGGCTCTAATTTCATATCGTCTTCTTTCATATTTTGCATTTATTTTAGAACAATTTACTTTCTTGTAAGACAAGGATTAAAATCCTAAAACAATGGTTGTAATTTTGGATATTGGTGACTTGGTTTTCAACCTGAGTCACTACTTTTGTTCTTAATCAATGTTTTGATTTCTCAAATAAATTGCATACCTTGTTTAAACATGAATAATAGTGATTTTATCACGCAACAAACTATTGATACGATCAATATAATATAATCAAAGAGTTGATTAAAACGGAGAACTACACCCCATGAGATAAATTCAATCAAAATGAGACTATATCAGTTCATTATAAGATTTTCATTTTAAGTGAAAATGAGAATGTATTCATTACACCTATCAAACTTCAAACATTCAGATACATTGGTTAATCGAAATAGCTATCCTTAAACGAATAAAGGTTATTGTTAGAAGGATAGAGTGGGAGAAAATATTTCGCTCGCAAACCAATGATGAAAATAAAGGAAGGATCTTAGAGAAGATTCTTATTTGGGAGTCTTAAGAAGAGCCCTAAATGATTTGAAGAAACTACGAGAGGACACTGAAGAAACTACGGGAGGACACTCGAAGAAAGGTTCTTTGTGTTCATTGTTTCATAGAGAGGAAACTTGAAACCCCGTATGAAATCGGTAGGAAAACGGTTCCTTAATAAATGATTTTTCTAAGTTTATAAGATAAAAGAGAAGAAATCATCTCAATCCTCTCAATGTAGTTATAAAGAATTATCATGTCATTTTCGTCTCGAGAAAACGAAGACATGATAAGAAGGTAATGATTGATTGAATGGAAACAGATCACTATAGGGATAGTGATTGTGATAATGATTCAAGTAATAGTTTAACATGCGAGAAATGAAAGGTTCATTTAAAATACCGAGAGATATTGATTTTAGTGGGAGCGATATTCATCAAAGAATTAAAACCTACCATTTTGAGAGAATGGGTGATTCTTTAAGAGTAAAGAATAAGAGGTACTCAATTTAGATGAATAAAATAATTTGTATCATATGATGATGGAGTTTTAAAAGGGAAGGTTTATTATATGGATAATAAAAGGTAGCCCATTAGAAATTAAAATGGTTGGATACGTTATTCATAAATGATGAATAAAACCATTATCAAATAGCCAAGATGAATGAAAATTATTAAAATGATGAAATCATAAATAGACTACAATAGAGATTTCAGTACATAAGTGACTAAAGAGAGTGATTTTTAATCCCTCCAGTATATCAATACGTCACAAGTTATAAGATAACAGTGGGAGCTTTCCTCAGGAAAGGAAACTCAAAACCTAGAAAGAGTTCTAGAAATGTACTCAAATAGAATCATATTATACGGGATAATATGAGAATAAAGGAGACCAAAGTTGTAAGTTTTGCTATCATGAATAAAGGTTATTCGCATGAATAAAGGTTATTCGCAAAACACTAATACAAATAGATGATTGTGCATCAAATGCAAGATAATAGTATTGACTATTGTTGCATAACAACATCATTTGAGTTATGATTAACTCAAAATGAAAGATACTTTGTCAGAATCCAAATGGGTTGTATGAGACAATATTGAACCCCATAAGTGAACTGGATTGACTTAGTATAGCCCCTAGCCGCTTACATGAGGTGACATCTCGAAGCGACTAGAGTGTGAGGCGATTGATGGCAAGTTCAAGTGCCATAGAGTCATATGTGATGACTAGTCGATCACATAGGCAGACTATAAGAGACACTCTGTCGGGCAATGTGACCACTTATAGAGTTCTGGAAATTTTATAGCCGGGTCGTGGCGAGAGCTGATATAGTATTCTTGTAATACTACGTATTTTATTGTAATATTTATTAATTATGTTGATAAGTCGATAGTATTTAAACGTGTAGTCGATATCTAATCGTAAGTGTTCGTTAAGTAAACTAGTGCACTTTCGTTAATGGGTTGCTTATGAGGTCCGTGAGATTCGAATTGGGTTCTAAACCATCGACTTTGTGATAGAATTATTCTTCCTAAGGGGGCTCGAACCTGTGACCACTGGTGGTAATATTTTGGGCCTCGTTTTGCGTGATGAACAAAACAAGCCCAGATTCGAAATGTTAACACAAGCTGTTCTGCTGTCATTTATAAGCAAGTAATCTTCATACTAAACCCTACCCTAACACAAATATGACTACACCCAACCCTAGCCGACATAGTAGAGAGGAGGAAGGAGTCCACTGCTGCGGTCTAAACCTAGCCTAGGGTGGTTCGTTTTGGCCGTAAAACTGGTATGCTAAACACACGTTAACACTGTTCTTTTCCCTTTTCGTGTCTGCTTCTTCTTCAGCAAGTTTGGGTCGTGTTTTGTGATTTTTTATGTTTAATTCTTTCGAGCAAGATAATCAAGGGTGTGTGGGTGTCGTCTCTAGTGTTTGTCGTGGTTGTGTCAGCCACTGTATTGTGCCAGGTAGGGCGGTTTTGTGGTGTCAGTCATGGGGTTCGTGTTAAACCCGAGTCTGACCAACGACCTTTCAATCAGCATCGACTGTCCTTCTCTTATGTTTTTTTAGGTGGTTTTGATAAGGGAACAGGTGGTAGTCAGGGATGTGGGGAATAAAGCATGTATTCACCCTAAACTTGCAGGATTATAATGAAAAATACAGTTGTGTTTATAGTCATAAGTTAATAAAAAGCATGAAAAAGAATTCAACCTTTGGTCCTTTGTGCTTATGGCCTAAGAACAGGAATTAAAGTAAATTCCCTCCTATAACTTGCACCCAAGACTTGATTGAGATGATGCCGCGTGTGCTAGAAAATACTCTCCAATTGCCTTGCAATATGGGGAGAGCTTTTGTGAGGTTTTAGATGTGAGATCTGAGTTTTGGGAAAAGATGTTCTCAAAACCCTAATTCTTGAGATTGTGATTCAACCAGTAACTGACTCTCCTTATGTAGTACCACATGGTCGGCCGAACGGGTAGGGTAGGAGTGGGCTTTTTCCACTCTTACCTTATACCTTTGCGTGATTCGACCCGATTAGCTTTAAGTTGTTCGCGGGTTTTATTTATAAATCGTAACATGTTATCAGATATTAATACAGTCGATATATTAATAATGGTCTGACAAAATACGATATTGTATAATTACCCAAATTAATATAACTGTTTATATTAATTCGCGAATACTATATTTAATTAAATATAACCGTTTATATTTAATTTACGAATTAATCTTGTAATCCGTATTAGCTAAAATTATTTAATCCGTATTAAATAATAATCTCAACATCTTATTGACTAATTTATTAGTCAACACCTCTGACTAACTGTTTAGTCATATCCGGCATAAATGTGACTGTATTTTCATACCTTCACATCTCTCAAACGTGTCCTATAGGTGTGACGTATAGGGACCAGTTGATCACCGCCATCCGTATGACAATAACGTCAAACTTATCTAGCAAGCCAACCGTTATTGATAAACGTGGATCAACTGGTAATAATACAAAAGTATGCCCTTGTGATCCTTAAAGAGATTTAATAAGTCATTGTACTTAATTGTCAAGGACACCAGCCCCAACAATCTCCCACTTGTCCGTACAAGGGTATGTGCAATGACGTTATCACACTACATGTGGAGGACACAAGCTCCAACAAACTCCCACTTGTCCGTACAAGTGTAGGTGCGATAACCGAATCTCATATCCTTTTAAAATTTCTCCCACTCAATGTAAGACAATTTGCAAATCCGCATTCGCAAAGGTCGTATCTCACAAGCGATCTGTATCAAGAGTGGTTTCCCCGACTAGAGAGTAACTTAACTGATAAAACGAATCTGTATTCGAGCATGGCCATGCATTTCAGTTACTACTCCTCGAGTGGCCCTGAGAAATGATAAAATCCTGATAAGGGTTTGGATATTTCCCTCAACTCGAATCCTGCCGATATCGCCCAGCATGAAATAACCCAGAAAAAATCCTCTTGGCCCCTGTTACGGTGACCGTGGGAAAGAAATCAAAGTTACCCAAAATCTGTCTTAATCTCAAGAAACAGTTGAAAGTCAAAAGACTCGACTCTAAGGAACACTATGGAGGTCCTATCCACGACCTGGCACCCAATGTTATAAAACATTTAGGACTCCATAACGTTGTCACGGGGTGTCCTACGAGATATTCGTATAACTCGCCTTTGTGATTGGTCAGTCATCCACGTGACTTATGGCTCGTTGAACCCACCATCAACCAACGTCACAAAATGATTACCTGAGTTATCAGCTCAAGTGGGTAATCAAGGACCAAAACGATGTAATGTTAATCAGTTCACTTTGTGGTGTTCAAAATTGGCGTACAATTCCACATGAGAAACAAAACATTTTATATCATAACAATAAGGTTGAATAGAGTACACGAGAAAATGAATTATTACATGAATTCATAAAAGAGTACTACAACTTAGGAACACATCCAATTCCCATGGAATGAATGTGCCCTTCATGCTTATCACGTGGTAATGCTTTTGTGAGAGGATCGGCTATGTTGTCATCCGTAGCGATCTTTTCAATAAAAATCTCTTTTTGCTCCACGTAATCTCTGATTAGATGAGCTTTCCGTTGTACATGTCTAGCCTTGCTGCTAGACTTATGCTCCTTAGCTTGGAAGATGGCACCGCTATTGTCACAATAGACGGTGATTGGGTCATTCGAACTAGGCACTACTGAAAGTCCTTGTAAGAATTGACGCATCCATATTGCTTCCTTAGCTGCTTCTGAGGCGGCATAGTACTCGGACTCAGTCGTAGAATCTGCTGTAACACTCTGTTTAGAACTTTTCCAGCTGACAGCAGCGCCATTAAGAGTAAAAACGAATCCAGACTGAGATTTCGAGTCATCTCGATCCGTTTGGAAGCTAGCATCTGCGTAACCCGTGGCGCAGAGCGTCGAGTCGCCTCCAAAAGTCAATCCCCAATCTTTAGTCCTCCGTAGGTACTTAAGAATGTTTTTCACGGCCATCCAGTGTTTTTCACCTGGATGAGCTTGGAATCGACTTGTCATACTCAATGCATATGCAACGTCAGGACGTGTGCATATCATGGCATACATGATCGATCCTATTGCCGAAGCATAAGGAGTCCGACTCATGCGCTCTTTCTCTTCCACTGACTTAGCTTCTTGAGTCTTGCTCAAGTGAAGCCCGGGAGTCATAGGAAGGAACCCCTTCTTGGAGTTCGTCATGCTGAATCTCTCCAGAATCTTCTCTATATAAGATTCCTGACTGAGAGACAACATCCGTCGTGATCTATCCCTGTAGATACGGATGCCCAAAATTCTTTGTGCCTCTCCCAGATCTTTCATCTGGAAATGGTTTTTCAACCATGCTTTAACCGAAGATAAGAGAGGTATGTCATTCCCAATCAAGAGTATGTCATCGACATACAGTACTAGGAATACAATCTTACTCCCACTCGACTTGATATAGAGACATGGTTCCTCGACTGATCGAATGAACCCATTCTCTTTTATCACTTGGTCGAAGCGATGATTCCAACTCCGCGATGCTTGCTTAAGTCCATAGATGGAACGCTTAAGCTTGCAAACTTTCTTAGGATGTGCTGGATCGATAAAACCCTCGGGTTGTACCATGTACAACTCTTCCTCCAAATAACCGTTTAAGAAGGCGGTTTTAACGTCCATTTGCCATATTTCATAGTCATGAAATGCGGCGATCGCTAAGATAATCCGAATGGAACGTAGCATGACTACGGGTGCAAAGATCTCATCATAGTGCAAGCCTGGCACTTGAGTGAAACCTTTAGCAACTAGTCTAGCCTTGTGGATATCTTGTTGTCCTTCCACGGCATGCTTTATCTTGTAAAGCCATTTGCATTGAAGGGGACGTACCTTTGCAGGTAGGTCCACAAGATCCCACACGTTGTTCTCATACATGGAGTCCATCTCGGATTGCATGGCTTCTAGCCATAGCTTTGAGTCAGAACTGGTCATGGCACCTTTATAGGTTGTGGGTTCATTACCCTCTAGGAGTAAGACGTCATCTGTATCGTGTTCCTCGACCATACCAATGTATCTGTCCGGTGGAATAGAGACTCTTCCCGACCTCCTAGGTTCCTCAGGGATATCTACCGCAGCCTCGGGTGAAGGAACTGTTTCCTCCAATGGTTGCTCGATAGTTGGTTCTTGAACCTCCGATAACTCGAAGGTTCTATTACTCGACTTGTTCTCGAGAAATTCTTTCTCTAAGAACGTCGCACTAGCCGCAACAAAAACACGATGTTCGGTAGGCGAGTAGAAGTAATGACCAAACGTTCCCTTTGGGTAGCCTATAAAGTATGTCTTGACCGATCGCGGGCCGAGCTTATCCTCGTGTCTCCACTTGACATAAGCCTCGCAGCCCCAAACCCGAATAAAGGACAAGTTGGGGACCGTTCCCTTCCATAACTCGAATGGAGTCTTGTCAACAGCTTTAGACGGACTTCGGTTAAGTATTAGAGCGGCTGACAAAAGAGCATATCCCCATAATGAATCAGGCACAACGGTGTGACTCATCATGGATCGAACCATATCGAGTAAAGTTCGATTTCTCCGTTCGGACACACCATTTAATTGTGGTGTTCCAGGTGGAGTCAACTGTAGCACGATCCCACAGTCTTTAAGGTGTTGATCAAACTCGTGTGAAAGATACTCACCACCACGATCCGAGCGTAGTGCTTTAATCTTTCTACCCAGCTGGTTCTGTACCCGATTCTGGTATTCTTTGAACTTGTCAAAGGATTCACTTTTGTGCTTCATTAAGTAGACATAGCCATATCTACTCAAATCATCCGTGAAAGTGATGAAATACCTATAGCCATCTCGTGCGTTGATCGACATAGGGCCACATACGTCCGTATGTATGAGTCCTAATAGGTCGGCAGCGCGCATTCCAACACCTTTGAAGGAAATACGAGTCATTTTGCCGATGAGACATGATTCACACGTGCCATATGATTCGAAATCAAAGGGCGAAATAGCTCCATTCTGTATGAGCTGTTTAACGCGTTTCTCATTTATGTGTCCCATACGACAATGCCATAGGTAAGTTTGATCTTTGTCACCTACCTTTATTCTTTTATTATTCACATGTAATATCTCGGTAGTTTGATCTAAAACATAAATTCCATTCATGGAAACTGCCTTGCCATAAATCATATTGTGTAAGGAGAAAATACAGCCATTATTCTCTATTACAAATGAAAAACCAAGTTTGTCAAGTGCAGAAACTGAAATAATGTTTTTGGATAAACTAGGAACATAATAACAGTTATATAAAAATAACTCGAATCCACTTGGAAGCTGGATTACGTATGTTCCCTTTGAAACTGCAGCCACACGTGCTCCATTCCCGACACGCAGGTCCACCTCACCCTTGGTTAGGGGTTCTTGGTTTCGGAGGCCCTGCACATGATTACATAGATGAGAACCACAACCAGTATCAAGTACCCAAGTTCCGCAACTTGCATGGTTAATCTCAATCATGTGAATAAAAGAAGAAGACATACCAACAGGAGTAACACGGCCTGCCTTAATGTCCTCGCGATACACGGGGCATGAGCGCCTCCAATGCCCAGTCTTGTGGCAATGGTGACATTCCATGCTTGTATCCTTGCTCTTTGTCTTCCCTTGTGAGTTACTCGACTCACCTGGCCCACTCTTAGCAAATCCTGGTTTCTTGAACCTGGGCTTACCTACTGCTAGGTCGCCCTGAGCTTTAGCCTTCCCTTTACCTTTTCCCTTACTGGAGATCATGAGAACATCCTGCTTCAGACTCCCACTCAACTTTAGATCCTTCTCAGTCTGTACGAGAAGGGAGTGGAGCTCATGAGGAGTCTTCTTCATGTCGTTCATGTAGTAGTTGGCCCTAAAGAGGGCGAACCCATCATGAAGCGAATGAAGCATGCGATCAACGATGATGTTCTCACTGATCTTGCAGTTTAGGGACTCCAGTTTCTCGATATTCTCAATCATGTTGAGAATATGTGGGCTAACAGCTTGGCCCTTCTGGAGTTTCGCCTCAAAGAAGCGACAGGTATGCTCATAAGAAACGATTCTCGGAGCCTTGGAGAATTCGTTAGTGAGCGTGGTGAAAATCTTGTTTGCACCATGGGTTATGAAGCGTCTTTGCAAATTGGATTCCATTGCATAGATGAGTACGTTCTTTATCGCACCCGCTTCCATAACGAAATCGCTATGAGCGCGAATTTCGTTGGCTCTAGCTCCAGTTCCTGGGTGTGGCGGAATGGGTTCAGTTAAGAACTTGAGCTTTCCGTCAGCAATGGCAGCATTCCGTAGTGCTGCCTCCCAGTCAGAGAAGTTTGACCCATCATTCCTCAGTCTAGTTGACTGATTCATGGAGTCCATGAAGGCTTTTAGCCAGGATTCACGTGCTAGCTTGGCACTTGGCATTGGGTCTTCACCAGCCATTTTAGTTTTACAGCAGTTTTAATGAACGTGTTCTACACTGAAAAGAAGATAAAACAAAACCATATAAGCAACTTATTGTTGTGATTTAAGTCTAGATTAAATTGGATTTAAACTCGTAGACTCATGCATTTATATAATTGATCTCCCTCAAGAATTATATAAACGATCCCAAGACTCAATTTCCGTATATTGATAAGCCCACAGTTTGGCTAATTCCAATCGTTGGAACTCTTGGTCGATAGATTTCCGTATATCCTATCTATTAGTCCATCTCAGTCACTGGAATATTATCGAGTGACCATGATGTTGAGATAAAATAAATCATCTGTTCCCACTTACCCGACGTAGAAGGGGTCATATTATGCCTACCGACGAAGAAGGGATTCATGGGAGGCTGATTTATAAAGACTAATCTCAATTTTTGGTTATACGAGGAAGACCCCATCAACTTTTATTTATCCATATTTAAGTGAACTAAAAACTAGCATTTGCGTGAATGAATTAAATAAAGTGATGGCTTTTAAATGACATGTGACATCTGTATTGTCACAGAAAACTAACGCGAGACCTCTACATGAGTCAGTTTTCAGGCATGATATAGGTGGTTTGGTTTTTAGGCGGAATATGATGCAAGCTATTATCGAAGAAAGCATAAAGGTAAATGCAATAAACGTAAATAAAAGTCCTAGTGTGGCCTATCCTACCAAAATAAACATAAAACAACTTGGAATCCACTGTTGGACCCTAGAAGCTTGTCTTGATGTTCCATCTTGGTCCTTGCAGCGGGAGTGAGCATCCGGCCTCCGTCTTGTCTTTGGTCTTCACAAAATTACTAATTTAAATTACAAAAGTAGTCCTAGATACATTCTAATTTAAATACAAAAGTAATTACATGGCAAAAACCCAAAACGGAGATTCAAGATCTCAAAATTACAAGCAAGATCGTGTCCCTTCATTACGGTGACACAATCTTCTAAGGCCACACTAAGTTACAACCGTTTGCAAAAATTAAATACGTTATTGAAAGCATTCAAGGCATTCACAAGACGATAAATAAAATGCATCAACTAAAAACAATTTATACATGACATAATACTGTTATTATGATTAATAAATTTATACCAAACCACCTTTTAAGATTAAAATTAAGTGACTATACCGTTTTAATCACCAATTTTAACAAACATATAATCCATTATTTTAAACTGTTTTAAAACAATATGTATCAAACGAGGGTGAACCGTTTCACTAAATAATACACTTTTTCCGTATATAGTATATTATTTTAAGCCATGTGAAAATAAAACATGTTATTTTCGAAAATAAAATAAAAAAAACGAGTCTGTTACAGGGGGGAGGTCGACCGACCAGAACTTGTGGTCGACCGACCTCCTGCCGAAAAACGGAAAAATTCTGCAACAGTGAAATCGGTCGACCGACCTATTAATTAGGTCGACCGACCAACATGCAGTAAAAACGAATTTCAGAAAACGCAAAACGCTGCAATTTTTGAAATTAACACAAGTTTTTACCTTTTAAACTTTGATTTAAAACAAGTAAATCAAAAATTAACATCAACAAGGGTTCACATATTGTTAAGAATATCGATTAATTAACAATATGTAAACAGGAATCGAAAAACAAGATCGAAAACTCATAAAGGAAACTGTTTTAAAAAAAAAAAAACAGAAAACTCACACAGGGGCGGTCGACCGACCGCTAATACTGGTCGACCGACCGACGCAGCGGCAGAAACGAGATTTTTCAAAATCTTTAATAAAAACTTATGAAAAAACACAAAAGTAAAATTTTCATGGCCTAAAGCTCTGATACCACTTGTGGGGAATAAAGCATGTATTCACCCTAAACTTGCAGGATTATAATGAAAAATACAGTTGTGTTTATAGTCATAAGTTAATAAAAAGCATGAAAAAGAATTCAACCTTTGGTCCTTTGTGCTTATGGCCTAAGAACAGGAATTAAAGTAAATTCCCTCCTATAACTTGCACCCAAGACTTGATTGAGATGATGCCGTGTGTGCTAGAAAATACTCTCCAATTGCCTTGCAATATGGGGAGAGCTTTTGTGAGGTTTTAGATGTGAGATCTGAGTTTTGGGAAAAAGATGTTCTCAAAACCCTAATTCTTGAGATTGTGATTCAACCAGTAACTGACATAAGGAGAAAAACTCTCCTTATGTAGTACCACATGGTCGGCCGAACGGGTAGGGTAGGAGTGGGCTTTTTCCACTCTTACCTTATACCTTTGCGTGATTCGACCTGATTAGCTTTAAGTTGTTCGCGGGTTTTATTTATAAATCGTAACATGTTATCAGATATTAATACAGTCGATATATTAATAATGGTCTGACAAAATACGATATTGTATAATTACCCAAATTAATATAACTGTTTATATTAATACGCGAATACTATATTTAATTAAATATAACCGTTTATATTTAATTTACGAATTAATCTTGTAATCCGTATTAGCTAAAATTATTTAATCCGTATTAAATAATAATCTCAACATCTTATTGACTAATTTATTAGTCAACACCTCTGACTAACTGTTTAGTCATATCCGGCATAAATGTGACTGTATTTTCATACCTTCACATCTCTCAAACGTGTCCTATAGGTGTGACGTATAGGGACCAGTTGATCACCGCCATCCGTATGACAATAACGTCAAACTTATCTAGCAAGCCAACCGTTATTGATAAACGTGGATCAACTGGTAATAATACAAAAGTATGCCCTTGTGATCCTTAAAGAGATTTAATAAGTCATTGTACTTAATTGTCAAGGACACCAGCCCCAACAATCTTCCACTTGTCCGTACAAGGGTATGTGCAATGACGTTCTCACACTACATGTGGAGGACACAAGCTCCAACAAGGGAAGGGTTATGGCGGTTGGCAGGGTGGTCCTAGGTGGCGTAAACAAGGTCGAACAGGATGGTTCGTTTGTGGTTTCGTTCTGGGTCTCTTTACTTTGTTTCTGGTCCGGTTGTTTGGGGGTGGCACCACCGTTGACTCGGGGGAGGTCGGTGCGGTGGTACCACCATGTTGGGTTGTCTGGTGTCGGGGGGTGGTTATGGTGGCATGGTGGAGTCGTCTGGTGGCTGATAGGGGTGTCGACAAAGAGGCTGTTCATGGCTGGACTGCTACTGGCGCGATGAACCAGGCCTGGTTTGGGCCCTGGTTCACCGTGTCAGGGGTGGTCGAGGGGTTAGCTGGTGGTCGTGAGGACAGAGGGTGGTGCAGGGCTCGCGGTCTGATGGTTGTTGGTGGTGGTGGCAGCCTTACGGGGGTGATATGGGGGAGTAAGTTGTCGTGTGTCGGGTTTGGTTGGGGAGCATATGGTTGTTTTATTTTTATTCATTTTCAATTATTATTATTATTATTATTATTATTATTATTATTATTATTATTATTATGATTCTTATCATTTTAACTAATGATGTTATTAACATTATTCATAATAAGACTTTATCAAATGTTATGGTTTTTATCTCGTTTGACAATATTAATATTATTAACTTTATTTATGTTTTCTGAGTGGTGCGTTATGGTTATTACGGGTTATATATGGTATATGATAATATAATATTTATGTTGCTATTGTTAGTAGTGATATTGTTAATCAAGTATGGTTACGAATTTTGTGATGACGACTAGTTAGCTATTTTGTTGTTGGTTATGGGTATTATAAAAATTGATTAATTGATCGTATGCCATATTTAGTAAGTCTATATATAGTAAGTTTGTGTTTGGCTGGTTGATGATAGACTAATGGCGATTGATATGAATAAGTTGTTAGCATTAATTGGTATATGAGTGATATTGATATGTATATCTACAGTGTGGGATAAGTGTATCAACTATGAACGTGATCGAATAATTTAGTAGTGTTTGGTAATGTGGTTAGATTTTGATATTAAATCCTATTTATAGGAACTGTGTTCGAGGTGGAATAATTCGGGCAGCTGTTCGATTGTCTTTCTGCAATTCGAGGTAGGGGAGATATTGGTATATGACGATGTGTAAACTGTTCTTATTTGTTTTAAGCATGTTTGTTATATAATACCATGTGATCGTATATAGTGTTATCTATATTAGTCTGTGATAAAATTCGATGTGAATATAAAGGGTCTGTGATTGGTGTGGAGATAAAGGGTCTGTGTTTGGTGCGGAGATAAAGGGTCTGTGATATGGTGTGGAGTATATTGGGTCTTGTGATCGGTGCGGAGTTTATTTGGTGTTGGATCGGTGCGGAGTTTATTTGGTGTTGGATCGGTGCGGAGTTTATTTGGTGTTGGATCGGTGCGGAGTTTATTTGGTGATTGGATCGGTGCGGAGCTTAATTGGCGTTGGATCGGTGCGGAGTATATTATATTGTTGTCTTATTTATCTTTCTACTCAACCTCGCGGTTGACCCTGTGTATTCGTGTACACCTACGATGATCCGGAATGGGGAGTAGATTTCTCAGGTCAGTGACAGATGGACCAGGAGCTTGGGCATGGAGAGAGACATGGCATGGACCTACTTAGAGTTAGATCACATTTAGATATCGTCAGTTGTACTTTCATTTTATCAAGTTTGGAACTCGTAACTGTTGTAATACCAAGATCAAATTCAATCAGTATTTATATAAATTACCTTTGGTTTGTTTACCTTGTTATTCACTACCTCGGATATTCCGGGATGGTAACAGTCCTATTTATTTGAGAATGTCTTGCTAAAGGCTCTTAAATAAATGGGGGTGTTACAATTCTTGTGAGTCAATTCTTAGACTAAAGACTACTCTCCCAAGATGGTACAGTTTAGGCATAACTTTGATCCATTCTCTACGACTTTTCGTAACTGGAGTCAAATGGGATTGTTTTGGGTTGTGACTGACTGTGACTAGTTGAAGGAAGTAGTGCGATAGAAATTGTCCACCCCTTGTCAGGGTTGTTCAAATCTCAGGGCCACTCGAGGAGAAGTTAACTGGAAATGCGTGGCCACGCTCGGAAGGTATCTATGGTAGATAATTCCGGTCAAGCAGTTATTCTCCAGATCGAGGAAACCACTCATGATATGATCAAATGCAAGTACGACCTCAGAGAGACATCTTGCATTGAGTGGGAGATTGTAATAGGACAAGAGAATTGGTGACGCACACTTGTCGAGGACAAGTGGGAGATTGTTGGGAAATGTGTCCTCAACAATAGTGCGATCACGTAATTAAATCTCATAACGAGAATGCGCAAGGGATGATACGAATTATTAGTCAACTGACCAACATTAATCGGTAATGATTGGCTAGCTAGAGTTTGACATTACTGTCGTATGACGGTGATGGTCAGTTGATCCCTTTAGGTCACACCTTTAGGACAATTCCCTTAATTGATAAAATGATCAAATGTATGTTGATACGATTTGATCATATTCCTTAAACTCGAATATCGAGAAATTAGAGGTCAAATCTTAATGTAAGATTTATGTTTAAAATTGAAATGTATCAATTATTAAACAGTAAAAGATATTTTATTATATCGTAATTAGAATGAATTGGGTTATAATTATTACAAAGGTTGTAAATCGTATTGACGATAATTATAAATAATCATTTTACAATTGTAATTTCGAATTACTTGTCAATTGATAAAAATAATATTTATATGATAAATATTTATATAAAGATAATTATATTGTATTGCCTTGTGACATATTAGATGTCACATTTTATACAAGTTATACAATTGACAAAATTGTAATATTAAGTCCATTTTATGGACTTAATAGCCGGTTATGGTGAAGGTGGGTGTGAGGTGTTTTAATTGTTAAACACACCCTTAATCATTATGTTTAATGTGTTGCCTAGAGAACACACACTACTAAGCCAACCTATATGCCTTGAGAAGAGAACTTGTCTCCCATTGAGGCTCCCTAAGCCGGCTCCCCTTTCCCCCATGAGCATGCTTATGAAAATATGATTATCTTAATTAAAGCATGCTTGATATATATGTGAGATATATGTCATACTCATTCTAGTTCTTCTTCTTCTTCTTTTGGCCGAAATATTCATACAAGAAGAGAGAAATTTTACAACCTCAAAACATATATTATAAGATAATAAAATCATACTAAGTGTAGTATTCAAAATAACATTCTAATAAGAGTGATTAGAATAAGTTTAAGGAAGAAATCGATTCCTAGTCTAGCACAAACAAAGGTTTCGGTTCATTTGAGGGCTTGTCTTGGTGCATCCGGAGGAGGTATTCTAATTTGGGTACTTGGAGGATCATCCTTGCTAAGCTTGGACCGAGTGTAAGAACACGGATTTCTCCTTATTTCCGCATATAGTAGCATGCATAAGATCTTATAAACTAGTTTATTTATAAGTTAATTAAAGAGTTAATTAAAGGTTTATGTTAGTATGACTAAAATTAGTTTATGAGCAACTACTTAAACCTTACAGTGACTAACTGTGACTAGTTGAAGGAAGTAGTGCGATAGAAATTGTCCACCCCTTGTCAGGGTTGTTCAAATCTCAGGGCCACTCGAGGAGAAGTTAACTGGAAATGCATGGCCACGCTCGGAAAGTATCTATGGTAGATAATTCCGGTCAGACAGTTATTCTCCAGATCGAGGAAACCACTCATGATATGATCGAATGCAAGTACGACCTTAGAGAGACACCTTGCATTGAGTGGGAGATTGTAATAGGACAAGAGAATTGGTGACGCACACTTGTCGAGGACAAGTGGGAGATTGTTGGGAAATGTGTCCTCAACAATAGTGCGATCACGTAATTAAATCTCATAACAAGAATGCGCAAGGGATGATACGAATTATTAGTCAACTGACCAACATTAATCGGTAATGATTGGCTAGCTAGAGTTTGACATTACTGTCGTATGACGGTGGTGGTCAGTTGATCCCTTTAGGTCACACCTTTAGGACAATTCCCTTAATTGATAGAATGATCAAATGTATATTGATACGATTTGATCATATTCCTTAAACTCGTATATCGAGAAAATAGAGGTTAAATCTTAATGTAAGATTTATGTTTAAAATTGAAACGTGTCAATTGTTAAACATTAAACGATATTTTAAGATATCGTAATTAGAAGAGTTTTTTGCCTTTTACCACCTATTGAGTCTTAAAATTTACAAATTACCACCTATTGAGTCCATTTTTGTCAATTACCACCTAATTTTTTGCGTTTTACCACCTAATTTGCATTATATTGACGGGTTTTCTTATTTATTGTTTCGGGTACATTTTATCGACTCTCAATTATTAATAATGACCAAACTACCCTTATCAAATATGAAAACCCCAACACCACGCTGCTTGCTCAAACAATTCCATTCTGCACCAATTCCGAAACCGCAGCAAATGAACCAAGTTCATAAATGAACCAAACTTAAATCATGACTAAAACAATTAACCAAGTTCATAAATGAATCAAGCAAATTGCAGAAAAATCAACAAAGACGCGGCAAATTGTGATATGAATTAGTTGTGTTTGTAATGAATTAAGAAAAGGGTAATTTTTTTGATTAGGGAATTATGAATTAATCAAGTTCATATATAAATAAGTTATTATGAATTGATCAACAAAGATTAGGCAAATTGCAGGAACAATCACAAACAAGCACAAAAAACAAAGAACACATTGAAATCAGTAGAGGGTAATTATCAAAAATCCAGAAAATAGAATATTCGAGAATTACTGAAAGATAGTTGTTCATTGCTGCAGCAGGAGGCCATAATTCTGATGAGAGCTACCTTACATTACTCCTTATTTCTGTTACATGCTTAATTTTGGGGTTTTACAACCCAAATTACAAATAGAAACGGCTAAACAAAATTCCCAGATGTATTTAAACACTAAGACAAATTATTAGGGTTTTTGACAATTGCTGAATAAATTACCTGAAATTCGAATGACAATGGAATGTTGAGACTTTTTTCGATTGATTCAATAGGCTGAATATCGTCTATCAGAGATTATGGGAGCGATCATAAAAATTCCTTGCTTGAATATGAAAAAAATGCCCAATTTTTAGGGTTCTAAAATAACAATGAATTAAATTTGGGAATAATTGTGTTACAGTGTATAATATTTGGTAAAGGGCAGATTGGTCATTGTTAATAAAAGAGAGTCGGTAAAATGTACCCGAGACGATAAATAATAAAACCCGTCAACATAATGGCAAATTAGGTGGTAATTGACAAAAATGGACTCAATAGGTGGTAATTTGTAAATTTTAAGACTCAATAGGTGGTAAAAGGCAAAAAACTCTAATTAGAATGAATTGGGTTGAAATTAATACAAAGGTTGTAAATCGTATTGACGATAAAATATTATTTTACAATGGTAATTTCGAATTACTTGTCAATTAATAAATATGATTTATTTGACATAATATTTATACGATAAATATTATGTTTTGTATAATTATAATTGATTACCTTATGACATATAAGATGTCACATTTTATACAAGTTATACATTTGACAATTTGTAAAATGAAGTCCATTTTATGGACTACATGGCACGACTAAGAGGAGATGGTGACATGGGTGATTAGTGTATTAAACACTCTATAATCATATGTTAGACATATGCCTTGAGAACACTAACCTAGTAACCACCCTAGAGCCTTGAGAAAGGAAAATGTTCCCTTGTTGCTCTTCCCTATGGCCGGCCTCCCCTTCCCAAGTATGAGCATGCTTAAGCCATTTATTCATCTTAAGCAACAACATGCTTCATATATATATATGTGATATAAGATACATTCTATTCTTCTTCTTGCCCTAGCCGAAATTTTGCCTAAGTAAGAAGATTTTATTTAACCTCTAATACTTATTATAAGATAATAAAATTTATACTATAAGTAGTATTCAAATTACATTCTAATAAGAGTGATTAGAATATTAAGGAAGAAATCGATTCCTAGTCTAGCACAACAAAGGTGTCGGTTCATTGAGGGATAGTCTTGGTGCATCTTTAAAGGAGGTATTCTAATTTGGGTACTTGGAGGATCATCCTTGCTAAGCTTGGACCGTGTGTAAGGGTTCGATTTCTCCCTATTCCGCATATATTAGCATGCATAAGATCTAATAAACGAGTTTATTAATATGTTAATTAAAAGTTAATTAAAGGTTTTTGTTAGTATGACTAAAATTAGTTTATGAGCAACTAGTTAAACCTAACACTGTCGAGGCCACTGTCCGAACAGGTCTATCAAATGTTACGAGAATGGAAAGCCGAACATAATGAGCCTTCTGTTTTTATTACTTAGTACTTATTGTGTTATGTATACAAGTCCATCCGCCCATGGCGCTCTTAGCCATTTGTTGTGTGCATGCCACCAAAGAGTGACTTTCTTGTTGTCTATTTTTCAAAAGCTCTACTGTGAAATACTAACGGTCCTCTGAGCGCAGAAGTCGTTGTGCATTCAGGTACTCGCTACTATTTTCACTCGTGATTTTCTTTTTTCTTTGACGCATAACTGATTTTCTTTTTGAGAACCTGTAATGGAGCTTTGTATGAAGGTTATCTGCGGCTGCCAGGCATGGAGGCTGAAGAGTTGAAGTAGGTATAATTAGAAGGTCAGGACTGTGATTTTACTACTTGAGCAATTGAATAAGAAGTGGGTTGTTGTACTGGTTGTTTGATGCAGTAGGTGACATAGAGTAGGCTACCACAATGGAAATTTAGGCTTCTTCAAGGTGAGAAACTCCAAACGATTATTTTATATTCAATTTGTTGTTCACACCTTTCAGAATATAGGCAGACATTGGGAAGAAAAGAGAACTTATTCTTGTTAAACATGTTTAGAGGGTACAGTTCTTGTGGGGGTTTAGTTAAAGTTGCCTTAGAACTTGAAAGGAGCGTCAGAAAAATAGCTCATAGATTGCCATCCTGGGATCACAACTGTGTTCTTGTTTCCTGCCTTCTGCCAATACCTCTCGTACATTGTCGGATCACCACTGTAAAATTCTATGTCAGTTAATCATGGTTGACTTAAAACAATATTAAAATGCATGATGTCTGACTAGTCTTAAACCTGAATTTAAGGAACATTAGTTTTTGAAGCTACTCATGATGGCCAGATATGCAAAGATTCAAGCACTAGTATTTTCTTTTTTTTTTTTTTTTTTGATAAAATGTGAGAAATATATATATCAAAAAAGGATAAAAAATCCTTAAATTACAAACAGGTGGGCTAAGGTTCGAACCCCATTAGCATACCAAAGCACTAAAACACCAAACACTAGTATAAAACAACAATACCACCTATCCTGCAACCATATCACAAAACATCTCCCAACCTACTCTTCTTTGAGTTTGATTCTGGCCTCAACTTGTGTTCTGATTTGGGCAGCTAGTATCTCAGGCTTGACAAGAAGACCATTGACTCGAGCATTATTCCTTTGGATCCAAATGTGGTAGTATAAAGCAGCCATGATCAGAGCCAGCTTTTGCCATTTGGGATCTCTAGAGCTTCCCTGCAACATGATACTCTCAGAAGGAATCCTGGTCTGCAACATCTGCTCCACAGCCTCTCGGATTTTACAACTAAAAGGACAATCTATGAACAGGTGATCTCTTGTTTCTGCAGCTGCACCACAAGCACAACACAGGTCATCACTGCAGCACCCATGACTGAAAAGCTTAACTTTCAGGTTTAGGCCATTGGTGAAGGTGAGCCAAGTGATGACCCCATGTTTTGGTATATTCCAGGAATTCCAGCAGAGTTTTGTCCATTCTGGTGTGGCTCCAGATGGAACTAACCATGTATATCCTTGCTTTACTGTATAACCATGAGAACTGGGAGTCCATATATCATTAGTGTATCCAGTTTTCAAGGCTTCCTTTGCTTTACAAATGCTCTTCCATGACCAAGGGGTATCAGGGGGGGGTTGATAAGTGTCCCAAGGTTGTTCCTTTAAATAGAGTTGATGAACCCAACGAATCCAGAGCCTATCAGATTTGTAGTAAATCCAGTTGACCAGCTTGCCTACAGAAGCATAATTCCACTCAGCCACTCTTTTGATTCCCAGTCCACCTTCTTCTTTTGGTTTTGTGACTGTGTCCCAAGCTACCATAGGAACTCTATGATACTCACTAGTATTTTCTTACTAAAGCAAAGGTAGGAATCAATTATCGAAGGTCTGACTTATGATCACATGCTATACATTATGATGTTTGCCTTAAACTTTCCAGTTGCTCTTTGTTTGTTTTTATCTTGTGGTTAGCTTGATCTTCAAATTTTTCTGTTTGATTCAGCTTGCACTTCTCACTAAACACGTATTACTGTGTAGTTTTGACATGTTGCTCTGAGAAAGTAGAACATGCAAATGTTTCGGATCTCATATAGCATAGAAATTTGTGCATTTTTTTCTTAATCCTTCTGGCTTATCTCTTAAATAATACGTACTGTGGATTGTGCCTGTACATATACAGAATAGCAGCAGGTTTTTCTTCTCGGCATATGCTTGTGGATTGGCCGTATGTGTATTGCATTTTAACAAAGGATTGTATGCAACGTTTGAGATGTCATCTGAATGTTTATGCTGATTGCTTTTGGTGCACAGGCACAACTATATCGCTTGACAGAACACTTCCTCAAAATGGCAAATCTACCGTCTATTTGTTGGACTGCTGCAACTGAACTGGGTGTGGCAGATGCTGTTAATATTGAAAAATAGGCTGCTGATAAGTCCATTAGCAACTAGCAAGGTTGTATACTTGAATCTTTGTTCACAAGAGATACGCCATCATACAAATTTGTCCACACCACTTGAATGTACACCCTCAAGCCCATCACATGTTCCTGATTCAAGGAAACTCGAAGAGTAGTCGTCTGAAAGAGTTCATATCAGCTTTTGGTATATGTTGAAGTCTAATGAATGTAATTGTTTGGATGCATGGATTCTTTTGTTTGTTGTGGGAGTAGTGAGCTGGGTCTGTACATGGAGTGTGGGAGCGAGTTGAGGCTGCAAATCTGTTTGAGTAGTGCTGGATTGTTTATGAGAGAAAGTAGGAGTGATAAGCATGTATATGTTATTTAGAATAATTACAAAAATTGTGTAAAATTCTCTTGTGGAAAAATATATTTAAGAGTTATATTATATTTAAATAATTTCTTTGTATCATTTCATTTTTTTAACAAAAAAAAAAATATATTTTTTCTTTTTTTTTTTTTTACTATTTGCGGCGTTTTTGACAAAAAACGCCTCAAATAGAGAAGCTATTTGCGGCGTTTTTTTTAAAAACGCCTCAAATAGAGAAGCTATTTGAGGCGTTTTTTTAAAAAACGCCGCAAATAGCTTCTCTATTTGAGGCGTTTTTTTCTGCCGCAAATAGCTTTTTTTATTTGCGGCCCCCTTATTTGCTGCTACACCAAAAACGCCGCAAATGACCACTTTTTTGGCGCCGCAAATAGCTATTTTTCTACTAGTGATTGTTACCGTAAACGTTCATGAATACCCATGCACCTGATACTTGTGTTTTAAATGACCATAGTATCCTTATTTATGGCAATCTGTATTTAGGTTAGCAAGTAGTGACACATTCATTGAAACATTATGTCTTATTTAAGTGTGCTTTTTTGGTGTTGTGTTGTTTTTTTTCAGAATATGGATGCTTATCGGGAGTATATTATGCTTGAACTTTAGAAACGGGAGAAGAATACAATAAAGGTAATATTTTGATAAGTGTATATTTAATAGTCCCTCTTTTTAGTTGACTTATCCCTAGAACTCAATGTCACCCAAATTATAGCATTTTATTAGCATTTGATTTTCTATGCAGGTTTTTATATGAGATTAATGTCAAATTTGCATTAGTTGAACGTTAAAACAACAATTCATGCCAAGATTTGGATGGAAGAATTGAAGAATTTTGTCAAGACTTGTTGGGAACATTGTTAGTGTAAAGTTAGTTATTCAAAATATAAGCCTTGTTGGGAATAGTGTTACAAAGTTTCTTTAAATGATGTAATGGTAACCCTTTGTTTGGAACAGTATAATGTTTATTTTTCATCAATGAAAATACACGTTTTAATCAATCGTAATAAACCCTCTCTTGTCCCATTTTTATGTACTAGTTACGTGTTTTGCTACTAGGTATATTTCAAACAGGTAGTAATTACATTTTAAATGTATAGTAGGTACGTCTCCTCCGTATTCCTCGTTTCCAATATTAAGAGTAAGAGTTTTGGGTTAGTTTAGGTCACTCCACGGTAGAGGGCCGCCCTATCCAACCCAAAACCCCATTCGTCCCCATTTAGGAAAGCTTTTTTGCACTAGTTACGTATTTTGCTACTAGGTACATTTCAAAAATGTAGTAGGTACATTTCGAATGTATAGTAGGTACGTCTCCTCCGTATGCCCCGTTTCCAATATTAAGGATAGGGGTTTTGGGTTGCTTTAGGTGACTCCGTAGTAGAGGGTCACCCTATCCAACCGAAAACCCCTCTCATCCCTATTTAGGAGAGCTTTTATGCACTCGCTACGTGTTTTGCTACTAGGTATATTTTAAAAAGATAGTAGGTACATTTCAAATGTATAGTAGGTACGTTTCCTCTGTATGCCCCATTTCCAATATTAAGGGTAACGGTTTTGGGTTGGTTTAGACGACTCCGTGGTAGAGGGACGCCTTATCCCCAAATCTCTCCCATTTAGGAGAGCTTTTATGCACTATTAAGTTTTGCTACTAATAGGTACATTTTAAAAAGGTAGTAGGTACATTTCAAATGTATAGTAGGTACCTTTCCTCTGTATGCCCCATTTCCAATATTAAGGGTAACGGTTTTGGGTTGGTTTAGACGACTCCGTGGTACCCAAATCTCTCCCCATTTAAGAGAGCTTTTATGCACTAGTTAAGTTTTGCTACTAGGTACATTTTAAAAAGGTAGTAGGTACATTTCAAATGTATAGTAGACACGTCTCCTCCGTATGCCCCGTTTCTAATATTAAGGTTAAGGGTTTTGGATTGGTTCAGTCGATTCCAGGGTAGAAGGCCGCCTTATCCAACCCAAAAACCTCTCTTTCCCCAGTTTAGGAGAGCGTTTATGCATTAGTTACGTATTTGGCTACTAGGTACGTTTCAAAAGGGTAGTAGGTACATTTTAAATGTATAGTAGGTACATTTTAAATGATATCACTTTTGAGAGACTTGAATTTGAATTTTTTGCACCACAAACACGACATATAAAAGTTCTATTGTTGTGGCCAAAGTAGAACTTTTCTACTGCGCATCGGTTTGAAATTGTTGTGGATCTGAAAAAAACATGCATCTCTTTTCTTCCTTCATCTACTTAATAGGTTGATTACAGTATGTGCATTGTTGCTAATGTCTCTCTTTACCTCTGAACTATATAGATTGTGCCCAAAGTAGAACATTTCTACTGCGCATCGGTTCGAAATTGTTGTGGATCTGAAATTTCGGAATGTTTTTCGGCTATAAGCGTCCTGCAGTATTGCTTAAATGATGAAAACACAGGTATGCAAAACATTGAAAGGAATCAAGGTTACGACAGAGAAATTCAACCATTTTGTAAAGGTTCTGAAATCACTCAACCATATTTTTTAAGGTGGTAATTGGCCACGTTTAGCGAGATTAGACCGTGGCCGAAACTTCTCTGATAAAATAGTCTACATTATCTACTACGGAGTAATTCTTTAAGTTTGCCTTTTTTTATAAACAATTTGGACAAACATAAAAAAAATAAATTTGATTTAAGGTACCAACACGGAAGCTACCTCATCATTTGACTGAATCAAGGTCGTAAGAGCTCATTGCTACGGAAAAGACTTTTGACGTAGTGGGTGTTGGGAAATGTGTCCTCAACAATAGTGCGATCACGTAATTAAATCTCATAACGAGAATGCGCAAGGGATGATACGAATTATTAGTCAACTAACCAACATTAATCGGTAATGATTGGCTAGCTAGAGTTTGACATTACTGTCGTATGACGGTGGTGGTCAGTTGATCCCTTTAGGTCACACCTTTAGGACAATTCCCTTAATTGATAGAATGATCAAATGTATATTGATACGATTTGATCATATTCCTTAAACTCGTATATCGAGAAAATAGAGGTTAAATCTTAATGTAAGATTTATGTTTAAAATTGAAACGAGTCAATTGTTAAACATTAAACGATATTTTAAGATATCGTAATTAGAATGAATTGGGTTGAAATTAATACAAAGGTTGTAAATCGTATTGACGATAAAATATTATTTTACAATGGTAATTTCGAATTACTTGTCAATTAATAAATATGATTTATTTGACATAATATTTATACGATAAATATTATGTTTTGTATAATTATAATTGATTACCTTATGACATATAAGATGTCACATTTTATACAAGTTATACATTTGACAATTTGTAAAATGAAGTCCATTTTATGGACTACATGGCACGGCTAAGAGGAGATGGTGACATGGGTGATTAGTGTATTAAACACTCTATAATCATATGTTAGACATATGCCTTGAGAACACTAACCTAGTAACCACCCTAGAGCCTTGAGAAAGGAAAATGTTCCCTTGTTGCTCTTCCCTATGGCCGACCTCCCCTTCCCAAGTATGAGCATGCTTAAGCCATTTATTCATCTTAAGCAACAACATGCTTCATATATATATATGTGATATAAGATACATTCTATTCTTCTTCTTGCCCTAGCCGAAATTTTGCCTAAGTAAGAAGATTTTATTTAACCTCTAATACTTATTATAAGATAATAAAATTTATACTATAAGTAGTATTCAAATTACATTCTAATAAGAGTGATTAGAATATTAAGGAAGAAATCGATTCCTAGTCTAGCACAACAAAGGTGTCGGTTCATTGAGGGATAGTCTTGGTGCATCTTTAAAGGAGGTATTCTAATTTGGGTACTTGGAGGATCATCCTTGCTAAGCTTGGACCGTGTGTAAGGGTTCGATTTCTCCCTATTCCGCATATATTAGCATGCATAAGATCTAATAAACGAGTTTATTAATATGTTAATTAAAAGTTAATTAAAGGTTTTTGTTAGTATGACTAAAATTAGTTTATGAGCAACTAGTTAAACCTAACAATTGGTATCAGAGCAATAGGTTGTTTGCATGCTTTCCGGTTATGTTTTTACGGAGTTATAGAGATAACAATGTAAAACTTGTTTTTTTCGTTTAATATATGATATGCACGAAATTAATTTAGCATGTATACCTACTGTTTTCTAAAATGTTTTAGAATATTTGGAATATATATTTTGCATGAATATTTACTTATGGTATATTAAATCTCGGATTTTATTGAGTTTTAATGGTTAAAATGTTTATTTTGGGAAAAATAGTTAAAATAAGCTTATGGCCGAGATTTTTCAGTATGATATCACATGTATTTTCTATAATATGAATATGAAGTTTCGTAAATTATGGACCTTTAAATCGTGTGATATGAATTTTAATGGTTAAAATGCTATAAGATGAATAAAAATGGGTTAAAATAGTTATATTATGAATTTGACTATAAAAAAATTTATGAGGATGTCACATGCAATATTTAAGATTTATGTTGAATTTTCCAGAAATTTATCTCAAATATTGCAATATTATAGATTTTTAATGTAAAAATCGGGTAATTAGTGACATAATTTCGACTTTAATAGTTTAAGTTGGAATTTGGCCATAAAAATTTAACACGATGTCATATATATTATTTCCAGCATGTATAAAATTTTCGAGAATTTTATCTTATTTTATGCTTGAGAAATAATTTTAAATGTTAAAATCGTTCGATATATGACGTAAATCGTTAAAATTTGCAAATGTTGTTAAAAATGGCCAAAAATGTAACCCATATTAGTCATATGTGATATGTTCATCATGAAAATATTCTTGGGAGCCAAAAGTTTCAGATTTGATTTGATCTTATTTTATTTTAATTTGTTAAAAGTAGCATTTAAAATTAAATTAAAAGAGTCATGCATTTAAAATTTCGGCTATGGGGCAATGTGCCATTTAATTTTCTGTCCATCTTGTGTTCTTAAAATGTTTTGGAAGGTATAAAAATATTATTAGTATTTAATTTGCATTTATGAAGTTAATTATTGAATTTTCCGACTTAAATTGCTCGTTTTACGTGTTATTTACGAAATAATGTTAAAACCGTACAAAATACTAATATTTTAACTTTCTGAAAATTTTAAGAACATTCTGGAATTTTCAAAATTTGAATTTTGAATTTTCGAAATTTTAATGACTCTTTTGGTTTTTTATATTATTTTTCCCGTAAAACCGAGTAATACCGATCAATATTGATATATATTAAGTTAAGTCATGTTCAAAGTTTGAGTAAGACTAAATTTTGAATCCTATAAGAGTTAGGATGATTAACTTAAGGATGAAAACCGTTTCATATAATGCATAGTGTTGTTAAACGTTAAAACACGCGATTCCATAAACCAAGGTTTACGATAACTATTTAAATAAGCGTTTTAAATAGGACGATTTGGCTTAGGGTTTGCATGTTAATTCATATTTACATAAGCATTGCATATTTTATATTATGAATGTCATGATTTATTTTTACGTAATTTTGGGAATTATGTAATTTACTTAGTATTGCCTTAGTTTTAAATCGGTATTTCCCGTAATGTAAGGGGTTACCGATTCGGTTGTAATTTTGTGATCTCGTATCACCCAATTGTAATTTTTCTATTTTATAATGTATAAAGTAGACTAGAAAAGTTGTAATATTTGTTAAATCCGGAGTTCCTTGAAGACGGTGCCATTCGGAAAGGAGTTCCGATCAAGACGGTGTTTACCTCGAAGTGCGTGCCGCGTGAAGTTCAAGGGACCAAAGGAGTTGGTTTCCGAATTTGTACTTTTATTATTTATTTTCTAGGAAAGGCCATACTAGGGTTTATTTTTATGCTTTTATTTTGCTTTTATATGTTTGCATGCATAGCCAAATCGTCATACATCGTATCATGCATGTTTCGACCTAGTCGACCTAGTCTTTTATTTTATCGATAATTCACCGACTTAGTTCACTTAAACGGAGATAGATAATTATTTGACTAGATCTCTTACATATTAATATTGAGACTTAGCCTTACCAAAAAGTACGGACCCATGAATCCCTTCTTCACAAGAACGTAGGCTCGGCTACACCGGGGTACTAAAATTGTCACGTTGGGTAAGTGGGGTAATAAGATTACACCTTGAAATTTGGTTGATCTCAACGAAAGTATTCGTAACCATAGTTGCAATAAGTTCGGGCTAAAGATAATTTTAAAGAAAATTGTCGACCGAGAGTTCTAAGAGTAGAACCGATTAAAGGGTTAATCCACCAAATTATACCAACACGGGTTGAATCGGCTACACCGTGCCCGGATTAGTATGGGTTTGGGTCTCGGGATTGTTTACTTAATTGGGTAAGAGATCATTAAGTAAATATATAACTAAAATTTTTAAAGTTTCTAGTTTAAATTACGAACTTTAATATGATGTTGTTTATCCTTTTATTATTGTAGTTTAATTTTCAACATCGACTATGGCAACCAACGCTCCACCTCTCACTAACGTATCATGGCTTCGATCCTTTATGGATCGTTGCAAACTCGATAAGCATGGTTCAAACTTTAAGGATTGGGATGCGCAATTACTTTTGGCCGCTCAAGGTGACGATAAGAGTCGTTACCTATCCGAAGCCGCTCCTCCCGCTCCGACCGCTCGTTCGTCGGTCCAAACTCGTGAGGCCTATGAAGCCTACATGAAAGAGTCCTCCGCTCTTAAAAATGTGCTCATCTTCTCCATGGAGCCGGATCTCCAAAAGAGTATGATAAAGTTGACCACATCGTATGAAATATACACCAAGCTTGCGACCATGTTTTCGCAAACTCCAAGGGTGATTCAATATGAGGCGGCTTCCGCCTTCTTTGACATTACTTTCAAGGAAGGACAAAAGATAAGCCCTCATGTGCTCAAACTCGTTGAGCTCGCGGAGACTCTAAAAGCTCAAAATGTTGATGTTCCCGACTCTCTAATTATTGACCGAGTTCTTCACTCGCTCAATAAGGTTAAGGCGTATGCTCAATTCCGGGTGAATTTCAATATGCGAAACCAAGAGACCACGTTGGAAGAGTTGCATAAGATGCTAGTCCAAGCCGAAAGGGACATGGGACTTCATGAAAGTTCCACCAAAGATGTTTTGAACATCGAAAAGAAAGGGAAAACGAGCTTCAAGAGGAATGCCTCTAAAGGCAAGGGCAAGAAAACGTTCAAGCCCAAGGCGACCAAAGAAAAGACCTTTTCGAAAGGCGCTTCCACCTCGTCTTCTAAAGAGCAAGACAAGTGCCATTATTGCACGAGGATCGGTCATTGGAAGAGAAATTGCCCCAAATACCTAAGCGATCTAAAAAATGGGAAGGCAACCGCCGTAGGTAATAATTCTCGTTTATAATTCATGTCATTTATCAACTTATGTATAGTGATACAAATGTGTTGATATTTACCCTTTTTAATTGTTTTAAAGGGCCACCCCCTAATAATGATAAGGGCAAGGAGAAGGAAGCTTGAAGTTCCTTACTTGGATGGCTACGGTAGCATCCAATTGATCGAAGACTTGAAGAGCTAGGCTCTAATTTTCATATCGTCTTCTTTCATATTTTGCATTTATTTATGGAACAATTTAATTTTCTTGTAAGACAAGGATTAAAATCCTAAAACAATGGTTGTAATTTTGGATATTAGTGACTTGGTTTTCAACCCGAGTCACAACTTTTGTTCATAATCAATGTTTTGATTTCTCAAATAATGCATGCCTTGTTTAAACATGAATAAAAGTGATCTAATCACGCAATAAATATTGATACGATCAAGTATAAGATAATCAAAGTGTTGATTAAAACGGAGAACTACACCCCATGAGATACTTTCAATCAAAATGAGACTATATCAGTTCATTATAAGATTTTCATTTTAAGTGAAAATAAGAATGTATTCATCACACCTATCAAACTTCAAACATTCAAATACATTGGTTAATCGAAATAGCTATCCTTAAACATATAAAGGTTATTGTTAGAAGGATAGAGTGGGAGAAAATATTTCGCTCGCAAACCAATGATGAAAATAAAGGAAGGATCTTAGAGAAGATTTTTACTTGGGAGTCTTAAGAAGAGCCCTAAATGATTTGAAGAAACTACGAGAGGACACTGAAGAAACTACGGGAGGACACTCGAAGAAAAGTTCTTTGTGTTCATTGTTTCATTGAGAGGAAACTTGAAACCCCGTATGAAATCGGTAGGAAAACGGTTCCTTAATAAATGATTCTTCTAAGTTTATAAGATAAAAGAGAAGAAATCATCTCAATCCTCTCAATGTAGTTATAAAGAAATAATCATGTCATATTCGTCTCGAGGAAACGAAGACATGATAAGAAGGTAATGATTGATTGAATAGAAACAGATCACTATAGGGATAGTGATAGTGATAATGATTCAAGTAATAGTTTAACATGCGAGAAATGAAAGGTTCATTTAAGATATCGAGAGATATTGATTTTAGTGGGAGCAATTTTCATTAAAAGAATTAAGCCTACCATTTGGAGAGAATGGGTGATTCTTTAAGGTGTAAAGAATAAGAGGTTTGAAATTCTAGATGATCAAATAATTTATATCATAAGATGACGGAGCTTACGGGAAGGTTTATTATATGGATAATAAAAGGTCGCCCACTAGAAGTTAGAATGGTTGGATACATTATTCATAACGATGAATAAAACCATTATCTAAATAGCCAAGATGAGTGAAAATTATTAAAATGATGAAATCTTAAATAGACTACAATAAAGTTTTCAGTACATAAGTGACTGTACATCGATACGTCACAAGTTATAAGATAACAGTGGGAGCTTTCCTCCGGAAAGGAAACTCAAAATCTAGAAAGAGTTCTAGATATGTACTCAAATAGGATCATATTATACGAGATAATATGAGAATGAAGGAGACAAAATTTGTAAGTTTTGCAATCATGAATAAAGGTTATTCGCAAAACACTAATACAAATAGATGATTGTGCATCAAAATGCAATGTAATAGTGTTAACTATTGTTGCATGACAACATCATTTGAGTTATGATTAACTCAAAATGAAAGATACTTTGTCAGAATCCAAATGGGTTGTATGAGACAATATTGAATCCCATAAGTGAACTGGATTGACTTAGTATGGCCCCTAGCCGCTTACATGAGGTGACGTCTCAAAGCGACTAGAGTGTGAGGCGATTGATGGCAAGTTCAAGTGCCATAGAGTCATATGTGATGACTAGTCGATCACATAGGCAGACTGTAAGAGACACTCTGTCGGGCAATGTGACCGCTTATAGAGTTCTGGAAATTTTTATAGCCGGGTCGTGGCGAGAGCTGCTATAGTATTCTTGTGAGTCAATTCTTAGACTAAAGACTACTCTCCCAAGATGGTACAGTTTAGGCATAACTTTGATCCAATCTCTACGACTTTTCGTAACTGGAGTCAAATGGGATTGTTTTGGGTTGTAACTGACTGTGACTAGTTGAAGGAAGTCGTGCGATAGAAATTGTCCACCCCTTGTCAGGGTTGTTCAAATCTCAGGGCCACTCGAGGAGAAGTTAACTGGAAATGCGTGGCCACGCTCGGAAGGTATCTATGGTAAATAATTCCGGTCAGACAGTTATTCTCCAGATCGAGGAAACCACTCATGATATGATCGAATGCAAGTACGACCTTAGAGAGACACCTTGCATTGAGTGGGAGATTGTAATAGGACAAGAGAATTGGTGACGCACACTTGTCGAGGCCAAGTGGGAGATAGTTGGGAAATGTGTCCTCAACAATAGTGCGATCACGTAATTAAATCTCATAACGAGAATGCGCAAGGGATGATACGAATTATTAGTCAACTGACCAACATTAATCGGTAATGATTGGCTAGCTAGAGTTTGACATTACTGTCGTATGACGGTGGTGGTCAGTTGATCCCTTTAGGTCACACCTTTAGGACAATTCCCTTAATTGATAGAATGATCAAATGTATATTGATACGATTTGATCATATTCCTTAAACTCGTATATCGAGAAAATAGAGGTTAAATCTTAATGTAAGATTTATGTTTAAAATTGAAACGTGTCAATTGTTAAACATTAAACGATATTTTAAGATATCGTAATTAGAATGAATTGGGTTGAAATTAATACAAAGGTTGTAAATCGTATTGACGATAAAATATTATTTTACAATGGTAATTTCGAATTACTTGTCAATTAATAAATATGATTTATTTGACATAATATTTATACGATAAATATTATGTTTTGTATAATTATAATTGATTACCTTATGACATATAAGATGTCACATTTTATACAAGTTATACATTTGACAATTTGTAAAATGAAGTCCATTTTATGGACTACATGGCACGGCTAAGAGGAGATGGTGACATGGGTGATTAGTGTATTAAACACTCTATAATCATATGTTAGACATATGCCTTGAGAACACTAACCTAGTAACCACCCTAGAGCCTTGAGAAAGGAAAATGTTCCCTTGTTGCTCTTCCCTATGGCCGACCTCCCCTTCCCAAGTATGAGCATGCTTAAGCCATTTATTCATCTTAAGCAACAACATGCTTCATATATATATATGTGATATAAGATACATTCTATTCTTCTTCTTGCCCTACCCGAAATTTTGCCTAAGTAAGAAGATTTTATTTAACCTCTAATACTTATTATAAGATAATAAAATTTATACTATAAGTAGTATTCAAATTACATTCTAATAAGAGTGATTAGAATATTAAGGAAGAAATCGATTCCTAGTCTAGCACAACAAAGGTGTCGGTTCATTGAGGGATAGTCTTGGTGCATCTTTAAAGGAGGTATTCTAATTTGGGTACTTGGAGGATCATCCTTGCTAAGCTTGGACCGTGTGTAAGGGTTCGATTTCTCCCTATTCCGCATATATTAGCATGCATAAGATCTAATAAACGAGTTTATTAATATGTTAATTAAAAGTTAATTAAAGGTTTTTGTTAGTATGACTAAAATTAGTTTATGAGCAACTAGTTAAACCTAACAATTGGTATCAGAGCAATAGGTTGTTTGCATGCTTTCCGGTTATGTTTTTACGGAGTTATAGAGATAACAATGTAAAACTTGTTTTTTTCGTTTAATATATGATATGCACGAAATTAATTTAGCATGTATACCTACTGTTTTCTAAAATGTTTTAGAATATTTGGAATATATATTTTGCATGAATATTTACTTATGGTATATTAAATCTCGGATTTTATTGAGTTTTAATGGTTAAAATGTTTATTTTTGGGAAAAATAGTTAAAATAAGCTTCTGGCCGAGATTTTTCAGTATGATATCACATGTATTTTCTATAATATGAATATGAAGTTTCGTAAATTATGGACCTTTAAATCGTGTGATATGAATTTTAATGGTTAAAATGCTATAAGATGAATAAAAATGGGTTAAAATAGTTATATTATGAATTTGACTATAAAAAAATTTATGAGGATGTCACATGCAATATTTAAGATTTATGTTGAATTTTCCAGAAATTTATCTCAAATATTGCAATATTATAGATTTTTAATGTAAAAATCGGGTAATTAGTGACATAATTTCGACTTTAATAGTTTAAGTTGGAATTTGGCCATAAAAATTTAACACGATGTCATATATATTATTTCCAGCATGTATAAAATTTTCGAGAATTTTATCTTATTTTATGCTTGAGAAATAATTTTAAATGTTAAAATCGTTCGATATATGACGTAAATCGTTAAAATTTGCAAATGTTGTTAAAAATGGCCAAAAATGTAACCCATATTAGTCATATGTGATATGTTCATCATGAAAATATTCTTGGGAGCCAAAAGTTTCAGATTTGATTTGATCTTATTTTATTTTAATTTGTTAAAAGTAGCATTTAAAATTAAATTAAAAGAGTCATGCATTTAAAATTTCGGCTATGGGGCAATGTGCCATTTAATTTTCTGTCCATCTTGTGTTCTTAAAATGTTTTGGAAGGTATAAAAATATTATTAGTATTTAATTTGCATTTATGAAGTTAATTATTGAATTTTCCGACTTAAATTGCTCGTTTTACGTGTTATTTACGAAATAATGTTAAAACCGTACAAAATACTAATATTTTAACTTTCTGAAAATTTTAAGAACATTCTGGAATTTTCAAAATTTGAATTTTGAATTTTCGAAATTTTAATGACTCTTTTGGTTTTTTATATTATTTTTCCCGTAAAACCGAGTAATACCGATCAATATTGATATATATTAAGTTAAGTCATGTTCAAAGTTTGAGTAAGACTAAATTTTGAATCCTATAAGAGTTAGGATGATTAACTTAAGGATGAAAACCGTTTCATATAATGCATAGTGTTGTTAAACGTTAAAACACGCGATTCCATAAACCAAGGTTTACGATAACTATTTAAATAAGCGTTTTAAATAGGACGATTTGGCTTAGGGTTTGCATGTTAATTCATATTTACATAAGCATTGCATATTTTATATTATGAATGTCATGATTTATTTTTACGTAATTTTGGGAATTATGTAATTTACTTAGTATGGCCTTAGTTTTAAATCGGTATTTCCCGTAATGTAAGGGGTTACCGATTCGGTTGTAATTTTGTGATCTCGTATCACCCAATTGTAATTTTTCTATTTTATAATGTATAAAGTAGACTAGAAAAGTTGTAATATTTGTTAAATCCGGAGTTCCTTGAAGACGGTGCCATTCGGAAAGGAGTTCCGATCAAGACGGTGTTTACCTCGAAGTGCGTGCCGCGTGAAGTTCAAGGGACCAAAGGAGTTGGTTTCCGAATTTGTACTTTTATTATTTCTTTTCTAGGAAAGGCCATACTAGGGTTTATTTTTATGCTTTTATTTTGCTTTTATATGTTTGCATGCATAGCCAAATCGTCATACATCGTATCATGCATGTTTCGACCTAGTCGACCTAGTCTTTTATTTTATCGATAATTCACCGACTTAGTTCACTTAAATGGAGATAGATAATTATTTGACTAGATCTCTTACATATTAATATTGAGACTTAGCCTTACCAAAAAGTACGGACCCATGAATCCCTTCTTCACAAGAACGTAGGCTCGGCTACACCGGGGTACTAAAATTGTCACGTTGGGTAAGTGGGGTAATAAGATTACACCTTGAAATTTGGTTGATCTCAACGAAAGTATTCGTAACCATAGTTGCAATAAGTTCGGGCTAAAGATAATTTTAAAGAAAATTGTCGACCGAGAGTTCTAAGAGTAGAACCGATTAAAGGGTTAATCCACCAAATTATACCAACACGGGTTGAATCGGCTACACCGTGCCCGGATTAGTATGGGTTTGGGTCTCGGGATTGTTTACTTAATTGGGTAAGAGATCATTAAGTAAATATATAACTAAACTTGTTAAAGTTTCTAGTTTAAATTACGAATTTTAATATGATGTTGTTTATCCTTTTATTATTGTAGTTTAATTTTCAACATCGACTATGGCAACCAACGCTCCACCTCTCACTAACGTATCATGGCTTCGATCCTTTATGGATCGTTGCAAACTCGATAAGCATGGTTCAAACTTTAAGGATTGGGATGCGCAATTACTTTTGGCCGCTCAAGGTGACGATAAGAGTCGTTACCTATCCGAAGCCGCTCCTCCCGCTCCGACCGCTCGTTCGTCGGTCCAAACTCGTGAGGCCTATGAAGCCTACATGAAAGAGTCCTCCGCTCTTAAAAATGTGCTCATCTTCTCCATGGAGCCGGATCTCCAAAGGAGGATGATAAAGTTGACCACATCGTATGAAATATACACCAAGCTTGCGACCATGTTTTCGCAAACTCCAAGGGTGATTCAATATGAGGCGGCTTCCGCCTTCTTTGACATTACTTTCAAGGAAGGACAAAAGATAAGCCCTCATGTGCTCAAACTCGTTGAGCTCGCGGAGACTCTAAAAGCTCAAAATGTTGATGTTCCCGACTCTCTAATTATTGACCGAGTTCTTCACTCGCTCAATAAGGTTAAGGCGTATGCTCAATTCCGGGTGAATTTCAATATGCGAAACCAAGAGACCACGTTGGAAGAGTTGCATAAGATGCTAGTCCAAGCCGAAAGGGACATGGGACTTCATGAAAGTTCCACCAAAGATGTTTTGAACATCGAAAAGAAAGGGAAAACGAGCTTCAAGAGGAATGCCTCTAAAGGCAAGGGCAAGAAAACGTTCAAGCCCAAGGCGACCAAAGAAAAGACCTTTTCGAAAGGCGCTTCCACCTCGTCTTCTAAAGAGCAAGACAAGTGCCATTATTGCACGAGGATCGGTCATTGGAAGAGAAATTGCCCCAAATACCTAAGCGATCTAAAAAATGGGAAGGCAACCGCCGTAGGTAATAATTCTCGTTTATAATTCATGTCATTTATCAACTTATGTATAGTGATACAAATGTGTTGATATTTACCCTTTTTAATTGTTTTAAAGGGCCACCCCCTAATAATGATAAGGGCAAGGAGAAGGAAGCTTGAAGTTCCTTACTTGGATGGCTACGGTAGCATCCAATTGATCGAAGACTTGAAGAGCTAGGCTCTAATTTTCATATCGTCTTCTTTCATATTTTGCATTTATTTATGGAACAATTTAATTTTCTTGTAAGACAAGGATTAAAATCCTAAAACAATGGTTGTAATTTTGGATATTAGTGACTTGGTTTTCAACCCGAGTCACAACTTTTGTTCATAATCAATGTTTTGATTTCTCAAATAATGCATGCCTTGTTTAAACATGAATAAAAGTGATCTAATCACGCAATAAATATTGATACGATCAAGTATAAGATAATCAAAGTGTTGATTAAAACGGAGAACTACACCCCATGAGATACTTTCAATCAAAATGAGACTATATCAGTTCATTATAAGATTTTCATTTTAAGTGAAAATAAGAATGTATTCATCACACCTATCAAACTTCAAACATTCAAATACATTGGTTAATCGAAATAGCTATCCTTAAACATATAAAGGTTATTGTTAGAAGGATAGAGTGGGAGAAAATATTTCGCTCGCAAACCAATGATGAAAATAAAGGAAGGATCTTAGAGAAGATTTTTACTTGGGAGTCTTAAGAAGAGCCCTAAATGATTTGAAGAAACTACGAGAGGACACTGAAGAAACTACGGGAGGACACTCGAAGAAAAGTTCTTTGTGTTCATTGTTTCATTGAGAGGAAACTTGAAACCCCGTATGAAATCGGTAGGAAAACGGTTCCTTAATAAATGATTCTTCTAAGTTTATAAGATAAAAGAGAAGAAATCATCTCAATCCTCTCAATGTAGTTATAAAGAAATAATCATGTCATATTCGTCTCGAGGAAACGAAGACATGATAAGAAGGTAATGATTGATTGAATGGAAACAGATCACTATAGGGATAGTGATAGTGATAATGATTCAAGTAATAGTTTAACATGCGAGAAATGAAAGGTTCATTTAAGATATCGAGAGATATTGATTTTAGTGGGAGCAATTTTCATTAAAAGAATTAAGCCTACCATTTGGAGAGAATGGGTGATTCTTTAAGGTGTAAAGAATAAGAGGTTTGAAATTCTAGATGATCAAATAATTTATATCATAAGATGACGGAGCTTACGGGAAGGTTTATTATATGGATAATAAAAGGTCGCCCACTAGAAGTTAGAATGGTTGGATACATTATTCATAACGATGAATAAAACCATTATCTAAATAGCCAAGATGAGTGAAAATTATTAAAATGATGAAATCTTAAATAGACTACAATAAAGTTTTCAGTACATAAGTGACTGTACATCGATACGTCACAAGTTATAAGATAACAGTGGGAGCTTTCCTCCGGAAAGGAAACTCAAAATCTAGAAAGAGTTCTAGATATGTACTCAAATAGGATCATATTATACGAGATAATATGAGAATGAAGGAGACAAAATTTGTAAGTTTTGCAATCATGAATAAAGGTTATTCGCAAAACACTAATACAAATAGATGATTGTGCATCAAAATGCAATGTAATAGTGTTAACTATTGTTGCATGACAACATCATTTGAGTTATGATTAACTCAAAATGAAAGATACTTTGTCAGAATCCAAATGGGTTGTATGAGACAATATTGAATCCCATAAGTGAACTGGATTGACTTAGTATGGCCCCTAGCCGCTTACATGAGGTGACGTCTCAAAGCGACTAGAGTGTGAGGCGATTGATGGCAAGTTCAAGTGCCATAGAGTCATATGTGATGACTAGTCGATCACATAGGCAGACTGTAAGAGACACTCTGTCGGGCAATGTGACCGCTTATAGAGTTCTGGAAATTTTTATAGCCGGGTCGTGGCGAGAGCTGCTATAGTATTCTTGTGAGTCAATTCTTAGACTAAAGACTACTCTCCCAAGATGGTACAGTTTAGGCATAACTTTGATCCAATCTCTACGACTTTTCGTAACTGGAGTCAAATGGGATTGTTTTGGGTTGTAACTGACTGTGACTAGTTGAAGGAAGTCGTGCGATAGAAATTGTCCACCCCTTGTCAGGGTTGTTCAAATCTCAGGGCCACTCGAGGAGAAGTTAACTGGAAATGCGTGGCCACGCTCGGAAGGTATCTATGGTAGATAATTCCGGTCAGACAGTTATTCTCCAGATCGAGGAAACCACTCATGATATGATCGAATGCAAGTACGACCTTAGAGAGACACCTTGCATTGAGTGGGAGATTGTAATAGGACAAGAGAATTGGTGACGCACACTTGTCGAGGACAAGTGGGAGATTGTTGGGAAATGTGTCCTCAACAATAGTGCGATCACGTAATTAAATCTCATAACGAGAATGCGCAAGGGATGATACGAATTATTAGTCAACTGACCAACATTAATCGGTAATGATTGGCTAGCTAGAGTTTGACATTACTGTCGTATGACGGTGGTGGTCAGTTGATCCCTTTAGGTCACACCTTTAGGACAATTCCCTTAATTGATAGAATGATCAAATGTATATTGATACGATTTGATCATATTCCTTAAACTCGTATATCGAGAAAATAGAGGTTAAATCTTAATGTAAGATTTATGTTTAAAATTGAAACGTGTCAATTGTTAAACATTAAACGATATTTTAAGATATCGTAATTAGAATGAATTGGGTTGAAATTAATACAAAGGTTGTAAATCGTATTGACGATAAAATATTATTTTACAATGGTAATTTCGAATTACTTGTCAATTAATAAATATGATTTATTTGACATAATATTTATACGATAAATATTATGTTTTGTATAATTATAATTGATTACCTTATGACATATAAGATGTCACATTTTATACAAGTTATACATTTGACAATTTGTAAAATGAAGTCCATTTTATGGACTACATGGCACGGCTAAGAGGAGATGGTGACATGGGTGATTAGTGTATTAAACACTCTATAATCATATGTTAGACATATGCCTTGAGAACACTAACCTAGTAACCACCCTAGAGCCTTGAGAAAGGAAAATGTTCCCTTGTTGCTCTTCCCTATGGCCGACCTCCCCTTCCCAAGTATGAGCATGCTTAAGCCATTTATTCATCTTAAGCAACAACATGCTTCATATATATATATGTGATATAAGATACATTCTATTCTTCTTCTTGCCCTACCCGAAATTTTGCCTAAGTAAGAAGATTTTATTTAACCTCTAATACTTATTATAAGATAATAAAATTTATACTATAAGTAGTATTCAAATTACATTCTAATAAGAGTGATTAGAATATTAAGGAAGAAATCGATTCCTAGTCTAGCACAACAAAGGTGTCGGTTCATTGAGGGATAGTCTTGGTGCATCTTTAAAGGAGGTATTCTAATTTGGGTACTTGGAGGATCATCCTTGCTAAGCTTGGACCGTGTGTAAGGGTTCGATTTCTCCCTATTCCGCATATATTAGCATGCATAAGATCTAATAAACGAGTTTATTAATATGTTAATTAAAAGTTAATTAAAGGTTTCTGTTAGTATGACTAAAATTAGTTTATGAGCAACTAGATAAACCTAACAATTGGTATCAGAGCAATAGGTTGTTTGCATGCTTTCCGGTTATGTTTTTACGGAGTTATAGAGATAACAATGTAAAACTTGTTTTTTCGTTTAATATATGATATGCACGAAATTAATTTAGCATGTATACCTACTGTTTTCTAAAATGTTTTAGAATATTTGGAATATATATTTTGCATGAATATTGACTTATGGTATATTAAATCTCGGATTTTATTGAGTTTTAATGGTTAAAATGTTTATTTTTGGGAAAAATAGTTAAAATAAGCTTCTGGCCGAGATTTTTCAGTATGATATCACATGTATTTTCTATAATATGAATATGAATTTTCGTAAATTATGGACCTTTAAATCGTGTGATATGAATTTTAATGGTTAAAATGCTATAAGATGAATAAAAATGGGTTAAAATAGTTATATTATGAATTTGACTATAAAAAAATTTATGAGGATGTCACATACAATATTTAAGATTTATGTTGAATTTTCCAGAAATTTATCTCAAATATTGCAATATTATAGATTTTTAATGTAAAAATCGGGTAATTAGTGACATAATTTCGACTTTAATAGTTTAAGTTGGAATTTGGCCATAAAAATTTAACACGATGTCATATATATTATTTCCAGCATGTATAAAATTTTCGAGAATTTTATCTTATTTTATGCTTGAGAAATAATTTTAAATGTTAAAATCGTTCGATATATGACGTAAATCGTTAAAATTTGCAAATGTTGTTAAAAATGGCCAAAAATGTAACCCATATTAGTCATATGTGATATGTTCATCATGAAAATATTCTTGGGAGCCAAAAGTTTCAGATTTGATTTGATCTTATTTTATTTTAATTTGTTAAAAGTAGCATTTAAAATTAAATTAAAAGAGTCATGCATTTAAAATTTCGGCTATGGGGCAATGTGCCATTTAATTTTATGTCCATCTTGTGTTCTTAAAATGTTTTGGAAGGTATAAAAATATTATTAGTATTTAATTTGCATTTATGAAGTTAATTATTGAATTTTCCGACTTAAATTGCTCGTTTTACGTGTTATTTACGAAATAATGTTAAAACCGTACAAAATACTAATATTTTAACTTTCTGAAAATTTTAAGAACATTCTGGAATTTTCAAAATTTGAATTTTGAATTTTCGAAATTTTAATGACTCTTTTGGTTTTTTATATTATTTTTCCCGTAAAACCGAGTAATACCGATCAATATTGATATATATTAAGTTAAGTCATGTTCAAAGTTTGAGTAAGACTAAATTTTGAATCCTATAAGAGTTAGGATGATTAACTTAAGGATGAAAACCGTTTCATATAATGCATAGTGTTGTTAAACGTTAAAACACGCGATTCCATAAACCAAGGTTTACGATAACTATTTAAATAAGCGTTTTAAATAGGACGATTTGGCTTAGGGTTTGCATGTTAATTCATATTTACATAAGCATTGCATATTTTATATTATGAATGTCATGATTTATTTTTACGTAATTTTGGGAATTATGTAATTTACTTAGTATGGCCTTAGTTTTAAATCGGTATTTCCCGTAATGTAAGGGGTTACCGATTCGGTTGTAATTTTGTGATCTCGTATCACCCAATTGTAATTTTTCTATTTTATAATGTATAAAGTAGACTAGAAAATTTGTAATATTTGTTAAATCCGGGATCACGTAAGTATAGGTTATATATTTGAGGATTGAGGATTAGTACTATCCATTAGATCTCAGCCTAAATTAAACACAGCCTAATACTTACAAACACCTCTTCCGTCAACTACCCCGACAGTCTTTTAATGGCTTTAATCTATTACTCAAATTCTCAATCAATTATCCTCTCATCTTCCACAAAAATCATGGTGGACATTGGACAACACCACCACTCCCGACGACATAAGCACCACCACCGACAACTCGACGTCAGCGTCAACTTCAACGGCGACGGAAGTAAAGCCAACAAAAATAAGGCGGTCGTGAATCGACGTAGCAGATGAAGACGGACGATATTAAGATTGTATTTGTGTGAGTTAAGAATGAGTGGGGAAAGAGAGAAACACAAACCAGGAAGAGGAGAAGCACCCAAGAGATTGATAATGCCGAAATACGTACATTTACTCTTACAGTACACCATTCTATGTACTGCCACATACTTCATCTTTCCTCCTGTAGCTGGTGGAGGGGCCGGTGTGGGATAAGTAGGAGTTGGTGGCTTAGTGGTCGGGGGTTTAACTGGTAGAGTGGCCGTGTTGGATAAGTAGGAGTGGGCGGTGGTTTAACTGGTGGCACAGCAGGAGTGAGGTAAGTGGTGGTGGTCGGCTAATCGGCTATGCGCCGAGCCGTCAGGATGAAGGAGCATAAACACAGGCCACGGGTGGGTTACGTACTCATACTTACGGAATCATGTGATTAATCATGATTTTCATCAATTTGTGATCGCACTTCATCATTGTATATTATTATAATATTAGAATTAGAATAATATAATGAGTAACAAAGGTACCTGGCATGTAGTAAGTGGTGGGATTTTGCTGTTTGGAAAGTCAAAGGTTTAAGAAAAACAACAATATCGCCCTTCATACTAAACAATATGTGATATTATTTAGTATAACGTGTGATATTATTTAAAGAAAAAGTGATATTTTTAGTATAACGTGTGATATTATTTAGCGTTAAAAAAAATGTGGTATGTAAAGAAAAAAAACTGATATTAAAAAAAACGTGATATTGTTTACTATTACATGTGATATTGTTTAGCGTAAAAAAAGTGGTACGAAAAAAAAATTGCTATTAAAAAAACGTGATATTGTTTAGTATAACGTGTGATATTGTTTAGTATAACGTGTGATATTGTTTAAAAAAAAAGTGATATTTTTAGTATAACGTGTGATATTGTTTAGCTTTAAAAAAATGTGGTACGTAAAAGAAAAAAGCTGATATTAAAAAAAACGTGATATTGTTTACTATAACATGTGATATTGTTTAGCGTAAAAAAAGTGGTACGAAAAGAAAAAAAAAATTGCTATTAAAAAAACGTGATATTGTTTACTATAACGTGTGATATTGTTTAAAATAAGTGATATTTTTAGTATAACTTGTGATATTGTTTATCGTTAAAAAAAATGTGGTACGTAAAGGAAAAAAAACTAATATTAAAAAAAAAGTGATATTGTTTACTATAACATGTGATATTGTTAATTAACCGTAAAAAAAGTGGTACGAAAAGAAAAAAAATTGCTATTAAAAAAACGTGATATTGTTTAGTATAACGTGTGATATTGTTTAAAAAAAAGTGTGATATTTTTTAGCGTTTAAAAAATTTGGTACGTAAAGGAAAAAAACTGATATTAAAAAAAAACGTGATATTGTTTACTATAACATGTGATATTGTTTAGCGTAAAAAAAAGTGGTACGAAAAGAAAAAAAAAATTGCTATTAAAAAAACGTGATATTGTTTAGTATAACGTGTAATATTGTTTAGTATAACGTGTGATATTGTTTTAAAAAAAAGTGATATTTTTAGTATAACGTGTGATATTCTTTAGCGTTAAAAAAAATGTGGTGCGTAAAGGAAAAAAACTGATATTAAAAAAAATGTGATATTGTTTATTATAACATGTGGTATTGTTTAGCGTAAGAAAAAGTGGTACGAAAAGAAAAAAAATTGCTATTAAAAAAACGTGATATTGTTTAGTATAACATATGATATTTTTTAGTATGACGTGTGATATTGTGGAAAAACCAAGTGATATTTTTTAGTATAACGTGTGATATTCTTTAGCGTTAAAAAAATGTGGTACGTAAAGGAAAAAAACTGATATTAAAAAAACGTGATATTATTTAGTATAATGTGTGATATTGTTTAGCGTCATATTGAAAAGAAAAACAAAAGTGGTACGAAAAGAAAAAAAACAGATACTGAAGAAGCTAACAAACGACACACACAAAAAAAAAGTAATACTAAAAAGTGGTATGAAATAGAAAAAAAAAATGATATTAAAAAACCCGTGATATTGTTTAGTACAACTTGTGATATTGTTTAGCGTAAAAAAAATGATATCGAACGGAAAAAAAGGTGTAGGAAAAGGGAAAAAACTAATATTGAAATATTTATAATTAACGAATATTAATATAAGAAACGTGTTTTGCACTTTAAATAATTAACGAATATTTACATTAGTGGAGTAACAGTCATCAAGCAATCTAGACTAGCTTAGTTGGTTTGAGTATGTTGTTGTTGGGCTGAATGTCGCAAGTTCGAACCCTCCTTCCAACAATTATCACTTTTGCGCGTGATATTTCATATTTCATGCATTATTACTCAATACTCAAATATATATGAGTTCTCACCGGATCCCAAGTCTGTATATATAGACTTGTATATATAGACTTGAGATCCGGTGAGAACCACCTTACAATGAGAACTTTGTGAGAACTCTACCTTACGGATTTTTTTAGAAAAAATTAATGACATATTTGGATTCGGCATGACATTTTATAGCTAGAGAACACATTTCTTGGTCTAGAAAATAAATACTAGTGACGGAAATCAATGTGAGATACGTTTTATTTATTTGCACGCACATACTATCTATTTTTTCGTACCTACCATTTTTCCGCCACTAGTATTTATTTTCTAGACCAAGAAATATGTTCTCTGGCCATAAAATTCCATGCCGAATCCAATTATGTCATTAATTTTAAAAAAAAAAACTCCGTAAGGAAAAGTTCTCACCGGTTTTCATTGTAAGGTGGTTCTCACCGGATCCCAACCCCATACATATATATATATATATATGTATATATATATATATATATATGTATATATATATATATATATGTATATATATATATATATGTATATATATATATATATGTATATATATATATATATATATGTATATATATATATATATATATATGTATATATATACATATATATATATCTATATATATACATATATATATGTATATATATACATATACATATATATATATATGGGTTGGGATCCGGTGAGAACCACCTTACAATGAGAACCGGTGAGAACTCTTTCTTACGGAGTTTTTTTTAAAAAATTAATGACATAATTAGATTCGGCATGGAATTCTATGGCCAGAGAACATATTTCTTGGTCTAGAAAATAAATACTAGTGGCGGAAAAATGCTAGATACGAAAAAATAGATAGTAGGTGCATGCAAATAAATAAAACGTATCTCACCTTGATTTCCGTCACTAGTATTTATGTACTAGACCAAGAAATATGTTCTCTAGCTATAAAATGTCATGCCGAATCCAATTATGTCATTAATTTTTTTTAAAAAAGTCCGTAAGGTAGAGTTCTCACAAAGTTCTCATTGTAAGGTGGTTCTCACCGGATCTCAAGTCATATATATATATATATATATATATATATATATATATATATATATATATATATATATATATATATATATATATATATATATATAGGGTCACTACTACAGAAACCCTTAAGGACATCGGTCAATGCACATCAGTGTTTTAAAAAACCGATGTAATAAATAATGCACATCGGTTTTTTCAAAAATCCCATGTCCTTATAAAGTTATTTACATCGGTTGTTTTTACAACCCATGTCCATGACTTGATGATTTTAATGGACATCGGATTTTTGAAAAACCCATGTCCATTGTCTGCTTATTTACATCGAATTTCTGACTAAACCCATGTCCATTGCATTTAATTTTTTTATTAAAACCCGCGGCCCCTACTCCATCAATCCATCATTTCTTCCGCCTCGTCTTCAATTTCTCATACACTAATCAACTTCATTTGCACCACCATCACCACCATTTATTGCCACCATCACCCACCTTGACGGTATCACAACCGCGCAAATACAGTGACTCTTCATCATCCCCGAGCGCAAATACAGTGACTCTTCATCATCCCCGCGTGCAACCGCCATTGAAGTTATCAGTGATTGATCAAGGATGTTGCAAGATCTGATGGTAATTAAGCCAAGGTAGACTCCTTAGTATGATATTCATTTGGTCTCTCTTAATTACCAGTCGATAATTTGGGTATTTTGACGAAATTTTTAAAATTAGGGTTTCAGAAACTTGCGATTATCAGCTTCGAACATTCAGTTTGTCTCTGCTAATTCCGAATACGTAAAACAATGGAGAGTTTTTTTTTTATTTCATCGATTTAATTTCTGATATGTCGATTATGCTTACATATTCTGTGATTAGCTATTTATTATTAATTTCTCATATGAATGTTTGAAAAATCGACAATTTTGGATGTTTTGGAAATTTTATCCATTGCAATTTATTACTTACGATTGACATTATATGATCACTACAAGAAAGATTAAATGATTTACAAGGAATTGTATGCTTCTATTGGAAATTTCCTGACCACACAACGGCTCTTTCAGTGCATGGTATCCAACCTTGGACTAAAGAAGAAGAAGCAAAAAGCGCTTTTCATTAAATTAAGGCTCGTCCTCTCTGCGAGAGGTGTAATTCCTGGGCATGAGTTTGAGAAATCTATTCTGATCTAATATCTAAGAAGGTAGGTCTCTATCCGTTTAAAGAAATGCATCGCACTTGTTAGCACAGAAAAGGAAGTTCATTCTTTTAAAAAGCGTTTTATAATAAGAAAGAGGCACTTTGCCTTCCCACTCAACCAATACAATAAGGGTGCTTCCTTCGTTCTTAGCTTTCGGTTTGCGATTTCGTTGTCCTTTGAAGTCCTATCTTCTTCATTATCGGTAGAAGTATGAGCACAAGTTTCACACTGATTTCTTTTCAAAGGTTACGAAGCTCTTCTATATGAGATATCCATGTTGCCTAGTAGTGAATAGAAGGTTCCTTTCAATCAATCATCAAGAAGGAGGAGCTGCCGGTAATCTCGATTCCTCTTCTTCGAATTCCCTACTTGGTATGGCTCTGCAAATATATGTCTTCTTTATATATAAGCCCCTAACCCTCTCTCGGATACATTTTTTTTGTTCCATAGTAGTGGAGTGGAAAGGTTGACCGGAAGGCGCGAGGGTAGTCGTAGAGGAAGCCGCTTTAGTGCTTTCCAAAGAGTCAGTCAAAAAAAGACTTCTTGGACAATTGGGGATGGGACCTTTGATACATCCTGCTTTTTAAACCTTTCCAGAAGCTACAAGAATGGGTTTGTTTGGCATGATCTCTTTGTAGGTGATATCATACTTCCTGCTCATGGTAATGAGTATATTCTCAAGGGCTCAGAAATCATTGAAGAATCCAACTCAGGTAATTTTTTGCTTGAAGATCTCGAACACAATGTATTCCACCAGGCCAATATAGCTTCCTGTACTTGTTAACTGATTAGTAGCAATAATCATATTCTTTTTATTTGCAGGTCATTTTAGTCCCAGTGGTCTTTTGTTCCTTCACCTGGTTATCTATCATTTGATGGTATTTAGCCTTTTAATTCACCATGGTTTACTTGATACACTTTTAGCTTTTTTTCTGGATTATTATTGTTGTCATTTTATATTGACTTGTCTCTATTGCATTCTTTATTCGAGGACTCTTCCTTATTCAAGAACCAACAGCTCTTTAGCAATGCAACATACTATCATGAATGCCAGATCCCATTTAACTTGAAACCGAACACCTGCTACTCTAGCTTTCTGTACTTGCTTAACACTCCAGCGCTGTATTCAGAGTACAAACTCTGCCACAAAACTGAGATCCCAGCAACCGACTATAGTCTTCACTATGCACAGGCCTTACTGCTGCTCGAAGGTCTGCACCAGCAAATCTACGGAAAACCTGCAGATATGTAAACTGCTACAATCCCTGCCCCATTAGAAAATACTGCAGTTCATGCTCTCACTTGCAGCCAAAACTGCACACGCTGCCTACAAAACCTGCACCCCGAACCTGACCCCATCCTATTGGTTATATTTTGAATCAATTTTTATTGCTATTGTATTCTGTTACTGATTTACACTGGATTTTACGGTTGTAGAATTCGCGGGGGAAGGATATGAAGACGTAAGTACCTGGACTAAATCTGTTACTTTTTTTGCTTGTTTGATTTAATTTTGAAATATTTTTCTGATAATTTAATGGATTTGCACTTTAGTCTATATAACAGATGCATGGACCCAAGTTTAATATTCTCCAACTCATAAATTTAGCCTATAGAAGTCTTATGCTTTCCCAACATTTTATATCTGAATTATTTGCTGCATTGTGTAAGTTCGATACCCGTAATATTTTGGATTCTGAAAATCAAAATGGCTAATCCGTCATTTTGATATTTTATATTCAATTTTAAGTTGTGTACTTCGGTATGATGGAGTTTTGGGTCTGATCAGTGTTGTTCAAGCTCATTAAGTTTGCCTTCGTCTTAGTGTCGATTCATAAATTTCATCTCTTGGAGTTATTTGGTGAATACACTGTTCTTTGTGGGACTCAAAAGTGAGTGTTTAATGTCGGATAATACTGATGTTCCCGTGAACTGGCTTGTTTAGATACGTAGCATCAGACCAATACATCTGAGCATCTTTCCAGCAGCAAGAACAACCCAGCAACAGCAACATACCAACAGCAGCAGACAACCAGACTGCAACTGGAGTCTGCCAAGAATTGGCCTGCAACAGCATGCTGCAAACTCAGCTTTAAATTCTTAACTAAAACTTGGGTTTGTAGTTTTTGTACTAAAAGTAAAGGCCGGTTGTTATCTCGTATATTAACATGTTGTGATGGACCTACAGATAGCAATGGCAAGAAGGCTTTCATGGGCATAGGCAAACCTCAACCCCACTACTCAGGCTCTCATAGTTTCCACTGGTATACCTTCCATATAATTCATATGTTACTCTGTTTTCCTGTTGTTTTCCTCAAAATATAAGGAGGATTAATAGGTGTACGAGTTTGGTGATGCAATTTTGTGCATGATTTACAGGTTTTCAAACACCGATTGCCATATTCCCAAGAAGAAATCGACGAGGTCAGGGACTTGTGGGAGGACTATTTTCTACATGCATAGTCTTTTTAGTAACGTAGTACTTTGATTTTGCAAACTAAGCCGATGTTTGGTTAGTTGTTGAACTTGTGATCTCTAGACTATTTTGGATGTCGTCTAAAATGACGCATAACCCTATATGTTTGGTTAGTTGATGAATTTGGATAATGTATATGTAAGACGACTGACCTTTGTCGTGATTTGCTTTGAACTTGTTTAATGAAAGACGAACGACTTTGTCGTGCTTCGCTTTGAATTTCTGTTTGTTTGGTTGATGGTATGGCAGTCTTGCTGGCATCTGAATAATGTATACTGGTGGTACAAATTACCATCAATATCAGCTTTTTTTTTAAAAAAAAAGGCAACATTAAAGACAGCGGTTTATGTAATAGTATGATGCATATTAACTTGTAATGCACATGGGCTTCGGTCAACAACCGATGTACAAAACATAAATGGACATCAGATTACAGTTAAAGAATGATGTGCATAAATATGATGGACATCAGACTTATTAAACCTCCGATGTGCAATAACACATGGACATCAGATGTGAGCTAAAGAATGATGTGCATAAGAATGATAAATTACAGTAATTTTTTTTTATAACACATCGACATTAGATGTGAGCTAAAGAATGATGTGCATAAGAGTAATGGACATCAGACTTATTAAACCTCCGATGTGCATTAAAACATGGACATCAGATGTGAGCTAAAGAACAATGTGCATAAGAGTGATGGACATCAGACGTATTAAACATCCGATGTGCTTTAGCAAATGGACATCGGTTGCACAATCGATGTCCTTGATACCCATAATGGACATCACTGAACTCTACATCGGTTGCTAATCCGATGTCCTTGACCATAAAAGTCCGATGTCCTTAAGGGTTTCTGTAGTAGTGGGTCGGGATCTGGTGAGAACCACCCTTATAATGAGAACCATGAGAACCCTCACTAAATCTCCACCAAATCTCGCTTCGACAGATTTGATGGATCATTTACCATTAGTTTAACCTATTAAAATACACATTTTAGTATCATTAAACAAAATTTATTGATTTTATTAAGAAAATATGTACTTAGTGTACCAAAATACAATTAGGCATACGAAAACGACTATAAATGCACGAAAAACACCACTACGTGCATGGAATTTTTTACATGCATGATAATGATTACTAGGTGCATGAAATAATAGGCTCTACGTGCATTAAAACGAATTTGAGGTGCATGAAAAATGATAGATACGTAAAAATCGGTAGTAGGTGCATGTAAATTAATAAAACGTATCTCATCTTGATTTTCGTCATTAGTATATATTTTGTGGACCAAGAAATATGTTCTCTAGCCATCAAATTCCATGTCGAATCCAAATATATCATTAATTTTTTTTAAAAATGTCCGTAAGTTAGAGTTCTCATGGTTCTCATTATATTGGTGGTTCTCATAGGATCTCAATTCTCTCTCTCTCTCTCTCTCTCTCTCTCTCTCTTTATATATATATATATATATATATATATATATATATATATATATATATATATATATATATATATATATATATATATATATATAGAAATTGAATCACGTGAGACATCCTTCTTTGTGTGAGGCCGCCGTACCAATCTAGACCGTTAGATTAAAACACTATAGACGCCCAAGATGGTGCCATGTGTCCCATCATGCTTCATGGTGTTTCCACTTCCTGAGATTTTCATCAAGTAAAACATGTTAGAATCTGATATAAATCACATAATGTTAATGAATTCATAGAACCAAGCTCAAAAATAACAATCCACAGCACATACCTATCATCGTTAGTGTTCAAAGTGTTTTCTTTGTCATCGTTGCCCTCCGCCACAGAACTCATAATCATGTTCATAATCACGGTTACGATCGTAGTTATGATTATTTTTATTACTTTTATTATTATTCTTTAAAACACCAGCACCCATAGAAACACCACTTAACATTTTCATAACATAAACATCATCTTCACTCAATTGTTTATGTTTCTTACAAGCAGTTTCGCCATGGAAATTTATGTGTTTGACCTCCTATGAAGTGTAAAGAGCAGACGAGAACGAGAGTTGGAGACGAAGTTTTTTCTTTCTTTTTTGGGGAAGTCAATTCAACACTTTTACACGATCTTTTACGATAATATGGATTATGATTTTCACAAATTCCCGTTTAGGACGAATGTTCGTCAGAACTCACAAGTGACGTGAAATAAGGGCCCGGTTTCACAAATTAAAGTCCAAAATTCACGAAATAAGATATTAAATATTTCGTGAGTAAACAAACATTTTAAGTCAAAGTTTCACGAAATAAAGTCTCGGTTTCACAAATTAAGGTCCAAGATTCACGAAATAAGAAATTAAACATTTCGTGATTGAACAAACATTTTAAGTCCAAATTTCACGAAATAAGGTCCCGGTTTCACAAATTAAGGTCTAAGATTCACGAAATAAGAAATTAAACATTTTGTGAATAAACAACATTTTAAGTCCAAGTTTCACGAAATATGGTTCCGGTTTCACAAATTAAGGTGCAAGATTCACGAAATAAGAAATTATACATTTCGTGAGTAAACAAACATTTTAAATCCACGTTTCACAAAATAAGGTTCCGGCTTCACAAATTAAGGTCCAAGATTCACGAAATAAGAAATTAAACATTTTGGGAATAAACAAACATTTCAAGTCCAAGTTTCACGAAATAAGGTCACGGTTTCACAAATTAAGGTCCAAGATTCACGAAATAAGAAATAAAACATTTCGTGAGTAAAAAACATTTTAAGTCCAAGTTTCACGAAATAAGGTCCCGGTTTCACAAATTAAGGTCCAATATTCATGAAATATGAAATTAAACATTACGTGAGTGAACAAACATTTTAAGTCCAAGTTTCACGAAGTATGGTTCCGGTTTCACAAATTAAGGTCCAAGATTCACGAAATAAAAATTATACCTTTCGTGAGTAAACAAACATTTTAAGTCCACGTTTCACAAAATAAGGTCCCGGTTTCACGAATTAAGGTCCAAGATTCACAAAATAAGAAATTAAACATTTTGTGAGTGAACAAACATTTTACGTCCAAGTTTCACGAAATAAGGTCCCGGTTTCACGAATTACGGTCCAAGATTCACGAAATAAGAAATTAAACATTTTGTGAGTGAACAAACATTTTAAGTCAAAGTTTCAGGAAATAAGGTCCCGGTTTCACGAATTAAGGTCCAAGATTCACGAAATAAGAAATTATACATTTTGTGAGTGAACAAATTTAAGTCTAAGTTTCACGAAATAAGGTCCCGGTTTCACGAATTAAGGTTCAAGATTCACGAAATAAGAAATTAAACATTTAGGGAATAAACAAACATTTTAAGTCCAAGTTTCAAGAAATATGGTCACGGTTTTACAAATTAAGGTCCAAGATTCACGAAATAATAAATAATACATTTCGTGAGTAAACAAACATTTGAAGTGCAAGTTTCACGAAATAAGGTCCCGGTTTCACAAATTAAGGTCCAATATTCATGAAATAAGAAATTAAACATTTTGGGAATAAACAAACATTTCAAGTCCAAGTTTCACGAAATAAGGTCACGGTTTCACAAATTAAGGTCCAAGATTCACGAAATAAGAAATAAAACATTTCGTGAGTAAAAAACATTTTAAGTCCAAGTTTCACGAAATAAGGTCCCGGTTTCACAAATTAAGGTCCAATATTCATGAAATATGAAATTAAACATTACGTGAGTGAACAAACATTTTAAGTCCAAGTTTCACGAAGTATGGTTCCGGTTTCACAAATTAAGGTCCAAGATTCACGAAATAAAAATTATACCTTTCGTGAGTAAACAAACATTTTAAGTCCACGTTTCACAAAATAAGGTCCCGGTTTCACGAATTAAGGTCCAAGATTCACGAAATAAGAAATTAAACATTTTGTGAGTGAACAAACATTTTACGTCCAAGTTTCACGAAATAAGGTCCCGGTTTCACGAATTACGGTCCAAGATTCACGAAATAAGAAATTAAACATTTTGTGAGTGAACAAACATTTTAAGTCCAAGTTTCAGGAAATAAGGTCCCGGTTTCACGAATTAAGGTCCAAGATTCACGAAATAAGAAATTATACATTTTTTGAGTGAACAAATTTAAGTCCAAGTTTCACGAAATAAGGTCCCGGTTTCACGAATTAAGGTTCAAGATTCACGAAATAAGAAATTAAACATTTAGGGAATAAACAAACATTTTAAGTCCAAGTTTCAAGAAATATGGTCACGGTTTTACAAATTAAGGTCCAAGATTCACGAAATAATAAATAATACATTCCGTGAGTAAACAAACATTTGAAGTGCAAGTTTCACGAAATAAGGTCCCGGTTTTAAAAATTAAGGTCCAATATTCATGAAATAAGAAATTAAACATTTTGTGAATGAACAAACATTTTAAGTCCAAGTTTCACAAAATATGGTTCCGGTTTCACAAATTAAGGTCCAAGATTCACGAAATAAGAAATTATACATTTCGTGAGTAAACAAACATTTTAAGTCCACGTTTCACATAATAAGGTCCCGGTTTCACGAATTAAGGTCCAAGATTCACGAAATAAGAAACTAAACATTTTGTGAGTGAACAAACATTTTACGTCCAAGTTTCACGAAATAAGCTCCCGGTTTCACGAATTACGGTCCAAGATTCACGAAATAAGAAATTAACATTTTGTGAGTGAACAAATAATTTAAGTCCAAGTTTCACGAAATAAGGTCCCGGTTTCACGAATTAAGGTCCAAGATTCACTTAATAAGAAATTAAACATTTTGTGAGTAAACAAACATTTTAAGTCCAAGTTTCACGAAATAAGGTCCCGGTTTCACGAATTAAGGTTCAAGATTCACGAAATAAGAAATTAAACATTTTGTGAGTGAACAAACATTTTAATTCAAAGTTTCACGAAATAAGGTTTCGGTTTCACAAATCAAGGTCCAAGATTCGCGAAATAAGAAATTATATATTTCGTGAGTAAACAAACATTTTAAATCCAAGTTTCACGAAATAAGGTTTCGATTTCAGAAATTAAGGTCCGAAATTCACGAAATAAGAAATTATCCATTTTGTGAGCAAACAAACATTTTAAGTCTAAGTTTCACGAAATAAGGTCCCGAGTTCACAAATTAAGGCCGAAGATTCACAAAATAAGTAATTAAACATTTTGTGAGTAAACAAATATTTTAAGCCCACATTTCACGAAATAAGAAAAAGAGCAAAATGGATAATTTTTTTAGATAGAGAAAATATTTGGGCCAAATGAATTGTTATAAATGACCCATAATTTTTATCCCATTGAAATTAGTCCAATGAACATTGAAAATCATGTGCAACATAGTAATGGTTCGGTGGCCTCACGTGATCCGGCCTCTCTCTCTCTCTCTCTCTATATATATATATATATATATATATATAGAATTGAGATCGTATGAGAACCACCAATATAATGAGAACAATGAGAACTCTAACTTACGGACATTTTTAAAAAAAATTAATGACATATTTGGATTCGGCATGGAATTTTATGGCTAGAGAACATATTTTTTGGTCTAGAAAATATATACTAGTGACGGAAATGAAGATGAGATACGTTTTATTAATTTTCATGCACCTACTACCGATTTTGACGTATCTATTATTTTTCATGCACATATAACTCGTTTTAATGCACATAGAGCCTACTATTTCATGCACCTAGTAATCATTTTCATGCATGTAAAAAATTTCATGCATGTAGTGATCGTTTTCGTGCATTTATAGTCGTTTTAGTATACCTAATTGTATTTTGTTACACTAAGTATATATTTTGTTAATAAAATCAAAAATTTTTGTTTAATGATACTAAAGTGTGTATTTGAATACGTTAAACTAATTGTAAATGATTCATCGAAACTTTCGAAGCGAAATATGGTGGAGATTTAGTAAGGGTTCTCATGGTTCTCATTATAATGGTGGTTCTCACCGGATCCCGACCATATATATATATATATATATATATATATATATATATATATATATATATATATATATATATATATATATATATATATATAGACTTGGGATCCGGTGAGAACCACCTTACAATGAGAACTTTGTGAGAACTCTACCTTATGGACTTTTTTAAAAAAAATTAAGGACATATATAATTGGATTCGGCATGGAATTTTATAGCTAGAGAACATATTTCTCGGTCTAGAAAATAAATACTAGTGACGAAAATCAAGGTGAGATACTTATTATTAATTTGCGTGCACCTACTAACTATTTTTACCTATCTATCATTTTTCCGTCACTAGTATTTATTTTCTAGACCAAGAAATATGTTCTCTACCCATAAAATTCCATGCCGAATCCAATTATGTCATTAATTTTTTAAAAAAAACTCCGTAAAGAAGAGTTCTCACCGGTTTTCATTGTAAGGTGGTTATCACCGGATCCCAACCCTAGATATATATATATATATATATATATATATATATATATATACATATATATATATATATATATATATATTTAGGATCGGGTGAGAACGATTATACGGTGCATACGGTGAGAACGAGTCACGTCCGTTGGATTAAAACACAATCAACGGTTAAGAAATACCCACAACCCATATTCTAGATAGATTTTTTGACGGAGTAGATAATTTTTTTTTTTACCTTTTTACATAAAATTCGATACATTTTTTACGGAGTAAATACTTTTTTTTTTTACCTTTTTACGTAAACCTATATACATTTTTTTGACGGAGTAGATACATTTTTTTACTTTTTTACGTAAACCTAGATACATTTTTTGACGGAGTAGATACACTTTTTTTTTACTTTTTTTTACATAAACCTAGATACATTTTTTGAAGGAGTAGATACATTTTTTTTTTTACTTTGTTTTACATAAACCTAGATACATTTTTTGAAGTAGTAGATACATATTTTTTTACTTTTTTACGTAAACCTAGATACATTTTTTGATGAATTAGATACATTTTTTTTTACTTTTTTTACATGAACCTAGATACATTTTTTGAATGAGTAGATACATTTTTTTTTACTTTTTTTACATAAACCTAGATACATTTTTTGAAGAATTAGATACATTTTTTTTTTACTTTTTTACGTAAACCTAGATACATTTTTTGACGGAGTAAATACATTTTTTTTACTTTTTTACATAAATCTAGATACATTTTTTTGACGAAGTAGATACATTTTTTACTTAAATCTAGATGCATTTTTTGACGGAGTAGATACATTTTTTTTTTTTTACTTTTTTACAAGATACATTTTTGTACTTTGTTTTTCATAAACCTATATACATTTTTGATGGAGTAATTACACTTTTTTTTACTAAGTCTAGACAACTATATAAAAGGTTTTTTTTACTTTAATTTCTAAGTACATTTTATAACCATGCGGGTATTCCTTTTTTTCATCTAGGTGCATGTTTTTTCAATATAACAAAAATTATGAATTAACAAGATATGCAAATTATTATTCTAGATACAGAAAAAAGAAAATTAACATCCAATTAAAAGTCAAATGTTGAATTGACATGAATTCACCAAAAATCAACAAATATTTCTGTATTAATATAGATAAGATTAAACGTGCCTTATTTGTTAAACCAACCGAACTAATTAAGAATACAATCTTTAGTTACTTATATGCATGGATACATGAATTTAATATTCCAAAACAATTCAAGAAATACTTCTGAGATATTTGTTTCACTAGTCTAGTAAGTTAGGTAGTAATGAACCATAAATTTAAATGAATTACATCGAGCGGTTGGTAAAGGGAATTACTAAGGCGTGATTGAGCAAGTTCATTAAGCTAATATGGTATGAGCAGTACGTCGTTGCTCTATTAATTTTACAAGAAGTAAGCTTTAAATGTAGTCCCTTCATTTGAGTTTAATCCTACGGTCATTGTTTGTTCTCACCGTTTGCACCAAATGTTCGTTCTCACCGGATCTTGCCTCTCTCTCTCTCTCTCTCTCTCTCTCTCTCTATATATATATATATATATATATATATATATATATATATATATATATATATATATATATATATATATATATATATATATATATATATATAGATTGCATCTTGTGAGGTCTATGATCTTAAATGAGGATTAAGGTCTACTTGTAGATCCAAATAAGAACCATTAGATCAATAAGAAGAACCATGAGATGATGCCACATTGATATAATTGTGGGTCAGATTTAAGCAAAAAAAACATCTATGTTGGGGTTCGAACACAGGATTCCTGGTTTCATGAAACAATAACTTATCCACTGCGCCACAAATGCATTATTGATTAACATCATACGGTATATGGATACAATGACGCGGTCAGATTTAAGCCAAAATAACGTCTATGCTGGGGATCGAGCCCAAGATCACTGGTTTCAAATACCAATACTTATCCATTGCGCCACAAATTCATTATTGAATAGTATCATAACGTTATTGATTTATATCATATTATATAAGATTTATACACTTTTCTACCAGGAAAAAAGCAACTATGTTGAGGATCAAACCCAAAATCTCTGATTTCACACACCAACGCCTTATCCATTGGGTCATAAAGTCTTTATTGATAAATATCATACTCTATACCCGGTCCCCAAAAAAGGGTTCACTTTTCCCCTTAAGGCTGTCTTTTGATTTTTTTTTCCCGTTTCAATGAATATAGGAAGGCGGATCCGTCTAATCCAACTCTAGACCCTTTCCCGTCCCGTTATAGGATACCCTTTCATGTCTAAATGCGTAGATATACACATTTAAATGCGTAGATACACATGGCTAAATGGGTAGATACACATGTCTAGTAGATACACACCATTAAATACGTAGATACACATGACTAAATGCATAGATACACATCTCTTAATGCGTAGATACACATGTCTAAATGCGTAGATACACATCTCTAAATGCGTAGATACACATCTCTAAATGCGTAGATTCAAACCTTTAAATGCATAGATACACATGGCTAAATGCGTAGATACACATGGCTAAATGCGTAGATACACACCTTTTAATGCGTAGATACACATCTCTAAATACGTAGACACACACCTTTAAATGCGTAGATACACATGTTTAAATACGTAGATACACATGACTAAATGCATAGATTCACATCTCTTAATGCGTAGATACACATGTCTAAATGCGTAGATACACATATTTGAATGCGTAGATACACATGCCTAAATGTGTAGATACACACCTCTAAATGCTTAGATACACATCTCTAAATGCGTAGATACACATGGCTAAATGCTTAGATACACATGTCTAAATGCGTAGATACACATCTTTAAATACGTAGATACACATGGCTAAATGCGTAGATATACATGTCTAGTAGATACACATCTTTAAATACGTAAATACACATGGCTAAATGCGTAAATACACATCTCTTAATGCGTAGATACACATGTCTAAATGCGTAGATACACACCTTTAAATGCGTAGATACACATGACTAAATGCGTAGATACACATCTCGAAATAATTTTTTTTCTCGAAACTTTTTTTTCTCGAATTTTTTTCATTACAATAACACAAGTTACTCAATACAATATCACGGTTTCTCCAAAACAATATTACGAAAAAAAAATGAAAAACAAAATCTTAAGAAAAAAAAATTTTGTGAAAAAAATTCGAAAAAAAAAAGTCCAGAAAAAAAGTTTCGAAAAAAAAAATCTCGAGAAAAAGAAACTCGACAAAAAAACTCGGAGAAAAAAAATTCGGAAAAAAAATTCGACAAAAAATAATTTTGGAAAAAATTCGGAGAAAAGATTTTCGAAAAAAAAATCTAGAAAAAAAAATTTCGAATAAAAAATTGGAATCCCTATTGGCAATTATTGTCTTCGAAAATGTTTCCGTCATAAATATTACACAATATCGTTTTAATCAGCAAAGTCATTGTGGTCCATTGGTTTAGAAGTTGGTCTTTGAAACCTGAGGTTTGGTGTTCGACCCCTGATTTTTGCTTAATCAACATGTAGACCTCAATCCTCATTTAAGATGTAGACCTCACATATCAATATCTTATCTATATTAATACAGAAACATTTAATCAATTCTGGTGAATCCACCTCATTAATTCATCATTTTATCTTTTTTTTTTTAAATTCAATTATGGTGGGCCCGTATTGTTGTTTACTGAATTAATTATCGAATAAATATTTGCGTTTCATTAGTTGTGTTATTATTACGTACTAATTCTGATTTATTTCATAAACAATAATTTATACGTAACCGATTATATTTATAACGTCTAACTTATATATTATATATTAAAATATATTGTTGATGTCGATTTATACATAATTATTAAATAATGAGTTATGACTAACAATCAATATTACAATAAATATTACATAATTATAATAAATACTAACCAAAATTACAGTAATTGATAGAAAAATGTAACAAAATACAGAAAATGATAAAAACACGATCGAAATTTCAAGTACAATTTTCATGACAGTATTAAATTAAAATAGCAATAAGAATAAATTAAAATAACAATAACGTAAAAAAAAATACTTACAATGTCAATGATATTACAAAAATCTTAATTAATTATAGCATGTAGCCTAAAATTTCATCAACAAAAATATATTCGGATTATTAATTGAACTATTTAAAATAACAATATTATTAAAACGACCCCGTGCATTTTTGCACGGGGCTAAAATTAGTATATACTTAAAAGAAGAACTTTTCGAGCGATATTATTGGTTCTAAACTTTTGCATACTATCTAAAGAAGAAAAATAAAAATAATAAAAAAGATAACTAAGATAAAATTTGATGTAAATTAAATATAAAAATCAAGAGAATTTCAACGGCAGGAGGGTGCTTCCATGCGGAGTATATATAATGTAACTTACGCATCTTAGTTTTCATAATCTAACTTATAAGCATGTTAGTTTTCATAATCCGCTCCTAGCTTTACATAATTTAGATTCTTAATTCACATTGTTAGGTTTAATATGTATTTCTCTTTTTTTTATAACGGATACCCTCCGTCTACAATGAGAATTTGTGAATCTTTTAATATTATCAAGTGTATTTATTTGGCTGTCAAATATCATATTTAATACACAGTTTTCTGCAGAGTAGTTTTATTTTCAAGGGGTCAGTCAGCCAAGGCCAGAGAGAAGCGTTGATAGGAGTAGAGAAGCATCGTCTATTTTTGCGTGGTAGTAGTGAAAACAAAAGTGGAGCCGTGGCTGTGCTTATTGCTCCGTTCATGTAATGATTATTAGCGTTCGATGTCATGCTTTTCATTATTTGTAAGTTTTTTTTTACAGTGTTTTACATACGTTTATGTACTAACTCCTACGTACATAACTTTACTACTCAAATAAACCTCTTACCCTACTCCCAAAGTCCCAATAATGATTCTTAATTTCTCATCTGTAAATTATAGTGTGTGAACAACTTCGTTATTGTATTTTATGTAAATGATTGTTATATTGGTCAATGTTAACAATTTTTGTAAATCCTCAAAATAGATGTTAATGTAGTAATTTATTTTTAATGGCTAGAATCAATATCACACGTGTTTTAATAGGAGTGCAATAAATCAGTATTAAGATAATATATACAGTGTATTAGAAAAAAATGAAATATGAGCAACATATCTGACAGGATATTTGTGCATGTAGAAGTTTACACTGCATTATACATACGAGATTTATGTACAATAGTTTTTAGTCCTAGGGAAGTCTTTAAGGATTTGATTATTATTTTATATGGAATCATATAAATATTGTATCTTAATACTTCTATAAGATCGAACAAGCTATTTCGTAGTAAGATAATATTAGGAGATACGACGGAATTTGAACTCATTAGTTAGGGTTGGCTTTAAATAGATCTCTAAGGCATTCAGTTTATGATTATAAGAGTGAGTTCACATATCAGTTCATAAAATACTCGATCAATACGATTATTTGTAGCAGTTGAGAGATCGTATTACTCTTTTCGACTCGATTTGGTTTCGATCGGACTTTTAGCAACTTCGATTTCTAATGACCGTAGTTAATTTGGACTCTATTTAACAATAGGCTCAAATAATAAATATTACTTCCTCTCCTTCCATATTTTCTTCCTTATTTCCTAAAACGATTTCCTATTTTGAAAACTTTTACCAAAGCCCGCCTAACCTTTTTACTCCTATTTTATTCAATTTTAATGTTTGTGACCGACAATTTCCACTCAACTTTTTTATACTTATTTTATTTATTAACTTAATCTTTGTGCCCATAAAGAGAGAGTAAAATATGGAATAGGAGAGAGTAAAATTAAATAAGTCGTCAATTGATCGGGATGGAAGGAGTTGTTATTAAAAGAAGAAAATTACATTCTAAGGTAGGGTAAATTGCAATCATATATTAAACCTATAATTCTGGGTGGAAAGATTTTGTTATCCCATATAACTATGAAAACAAAAATGAAATTCAGTTAAAATTTTGAAGTCACGTCTCCAAATATATTGAGCTATCCTTCTCAATCCCACCATGTTACAAATTGAAAGTGTACAATTAATATTAGTAGAGTTATTTCCTTAATTTATAATGAGTATAATAACTATTAACAAAAAGGGTAGTCACAACAAATGTATTAGGACTTAGGAGGCATACTTAAATCAACATGTAATTGGAGTTTGACTAGCGTGTTCGTAAGTGAGATTCGGATTTAGTATATAATATGAGTATTGGTTTTTCTAACGTGTGTCCTAAAGGCACAAATTAATAAACCGAATATAGAAATATTTATAAGATATTCTCATGGTAAATTCAAGTATAAACTTAGTTTTATCCTAATTAGTGAAAATATCTTACAAATTTTTCCATATTCGATTTATTAACGTGCACCCTTAGGGCACACGTTAGAAAAACCATATTAGTATATGTGTATTTGAGTCTCATAGAAGAACTACTAGATACAACTACTATTATCAATCCTTTGAGAAGAGTCATTGGACTATTGTAAACTATTGACTAGGACGACAGAAGTAGATTTTAGTAAATAATTTGGCCCTTTTCGAGTTTTCTATACAATTACCTGTTTACCCCTTATTGATTTCAAATATTGGTTACATCACTAATTGCATTACTACAACTGTAACTCACAAATATTGATCATAACTTGAAATCCGCAAAAAAAATCAAGTAAAAATGTTATAATGAATTACACTCCCTTTTAAACTTCAATCTCAATTATGGTTAGGATTATTAATTTGTCAAATTTTATTATTGGAAATATAGTAGTAGTAGTAGTTGACTACACTATTCGAAACAATTGGCATTATAGATCATATCGGATTTATAATAGTTATAAACTGCATAGAACTCATAATAGATCATATTCTTCTATTATATTCGTTATAATAATGTCTTCAAAACAAGAATTTCAAGATAAATATTCAGAAATTATTTTTGATATTACCCGTATATAGAGCGAGGATCCTGTGAGGTCTACATCTTAAATGAGGATTGAGGTCTACTTGATTTAAGCAAAAGTCAAAACACTGCCACCATTAGAAATCGAACCCGCGACAACGAATATTAGAGGCGAACAACTTAACCAACGGACCACTAAGTCGTTTGTTGATAAATGTAATACTGTATAATATTTAACACGCGAAAACTTTCTAATAAGAAAAAATAAAAACCTGCCGGTACTGGGGTTCGAAAGCCCGACCTCGGGATACAAAGACCATCACCTAAACCAATAGGCCACAAAGTTTTTGTTGATTAATACGATATTGTATAATATTTAAGACAAAAACATTTTCGAAGACATTTTTGTTCAAATTGCCAATTTCTTATTTGTTCTTGCGTCTTCTTCTTTTTTTTTTTTTTTTTTGTTTTTTTTTTTTTTTTTGAAAGAACCATAAAGGTTACTATAAATTAGACACTACTTTCAATGTTCACAATCTCCACAATATGCATCGGGAGGTTATCAACCCAAGCTCTTTTGCCTACTTCCCAAGGACGGACATGAACAAGCTCATGTGCAACCCGGTTACACGCTCTTCTAGCAAAGACAAACTTGACCTCATCAAAGAACTCACAAGTCTCGTAAATGTCCTCGTAAACCAGACAAATGTCGCTCCGACCGTGCTTCCTCTTATTCAGATCATCAATAACCGTAAGACAATCACTCTCGATAACAACTTGAAGAAGGCCCGCCCGTTTAGCTTCCGTCAGACCCAATAGCACGGCTTCGGCTTCCAGCATAGCAACCTCTCTTTGTACCTGGTCCTGTATAACGACTCCCCATAGCGCCTTTCCCACCTCATCCCTACACACAGCTCCCACCCCCATTCCCTGCATCCCATCCGTCCCCGCATCGACATTGATCTTATGCCAGCCGCTCTCAGGTTTCTGCCACTGCACAATCTTCTCGCTACCCGTCTGTAGCTCCAGCTCCCCTTGCTCCTCCTCTGCCATTTCGTGCATAATCGCCTCCATTCGTTGCACCACCTGGCCCTCATCCCAGCCTTTTCCCTCAAAAACCAGTTTATTTCTCGCTTCCCAAATAGCCCAGCAGCCGCACATAAGAGTCATCCACTCCCTTCGATCCGCATTACGCATGTTGTCCTCCACCCACTCCCGGACACGACCTGTCGCCCCTGCCATGTGAAGTTGCAGGCCCAGCCGCTCCCAGACCCCATCCACCCACCCACACCCCCAGACAACATGGATGCATGATTCAGCAGTACTCCCACACAACGGGCAAACATCCTCAACGCCCTGAACGCGCTTAGCAATATTCAACTTCGTCGCAATGGCATCATTGCAAAGCTGCCAGAAAAAAACTTTAATTCGAGGTAGAACCGGTACCTTCCAAATCTTGTTCCATAGCCACTTCTCCCTAGCATAGTCAGATTGTTCTCCGCTCTCTCCCGTGCAATCCGCCAGTCTCCCATAAGCCGACCTCACCGAATACATCCCATCCTTAGTAAGATCCCAGCACCACTCATCCTTCGGTCTATTATTACTGAGGCGAATGTTAAAAATACGTTCCGCTTCAAAAGGCAAAAAAATACCAGTTATGAGATCTCTGTTCCATTGCCAGTTCACAGCATCAATAAGCTCATTCACGTGCAGCACCGGAGCCCTGTCGCTTCTGGGAGATATTACCCTTCTAGAATCTGTCCCAGGGATCCATGGGTCATCCCATATCCGCGTTGTTTCGCCATCCCCTATCCTCTTTCTTGCACCCAGCTTAAGCACATCCTTAACCTCCCATATACTCCTCCACGTAAAACTCGGTTGGACCCCTAAGATCGACTCTTCGAAAGAAGAATTCGGGAAATATTTAGCCTTGAGAACCCTCACCATTTGAGAATCCATATCCGTCATAAGCCTCCAGGCTTGTTTTCCGAGGAGTGCATCATTGAATTTGTTAAAATCCCTGAAGCCCATACCACCCTTCGACTTGGGTAAGCAAATCTTACCCCAAGCCAACCATGCCATCTTCCGCTTGCCATCCTTCGACCCCCACCAGAATCGCGAGACCATAGACCGTAATTCATCACAAAAATTAGCTGGAAGCTTAAACACACTCATCGCATATGTCGGTATTGATTGAGCTATTGCTTTAATCAATACTTCCCGACCTGCTTTACTAAGTAGCATACCCCGCCAACTTTCCAATTTCTTACTTAGCTTATCTCTCACAATTCTCGTGACCACCTGTCTAGACCTTCCAATCACCGTTGGCAAGCCTAAATACCTATCCTGCATCTCCACTGCCCGAACTCCGAGAGTCGAAATAACCTCCTCACGTCTTCTTGCACATGTCCCCTTACTAAACGAGACCGTAGTTTTATTAAAATTCACCAACTGCCTTGACGCCTCCTCATAACTCCGAATAATATCCTTCACTTCCCTTGCTTCCCTCCCATTAGCCTTAACGAAAAGAATGCTATCATCGTCCGGTCCCGGAGCTTTAAGAGGATGCATTTGGTTTAGCGCATTAATGACTTCATCCGCTCCATATGCAGTACGCAGCCCATCATTCATTATGTCCGTGACTCTGTTTTTAACTCCCTCGAAGATCCCCTGCGATTCCATAGGTCTTGTAGACGTGAACAGATTGGTAAAGTATCGTTTGGCTACACCCGCAATGTCCTCCGTACTGGTATACACCCGCCCCTCGTCATCCACAATCTTATTTATATGATTTTTCTGTTTACGATGGCTTGCTCTACGATGAAAGAATTTGGTATTCTTATCTCCATTTTTCAGCCATAAAGCTCTGGACCGTTGCCGCCAAAAAGTCTCCTCCTGCCTTAGCAATTTTGCAATTTCCCCTGTTACTTTCCTTCTTTCAGCTACTGCCCTCCCCGTCTGTGCACCTTCGTTCCGAAATTTGAGTCTTCGTCTTTTAGTCCTGAGATCTTTAGCAATCTGCCCAATGCTCACTCCCTTCCATTTCCGAAGCTCCTCCCCACATCTCTCAATCGTATCCACCAGCTCGCCCCCATCCTTATCCCACACTTCCTTAATAGTATTTTCGCACCCCTCCTCTCCAACCCATATCTGTTCGAATCGGAACCGCTTACAGCGCCCCACCTCCACGCTTCTTTTGTCTAAAAAAACTTGAATAGGGGAATGATCAGACCATTCCCTATCAAGATGTTTCAGTTTTGCATAAGGGAATAGTTCGAACCATGCTTCCGTACCCATCGCTCTGTCTATCCTGCTTTGCCTATTATCATCCCCCACCTGCCCATTGTTGAACGTGAACTCATATCCTTCAAACATCATGTCTCGCAGCCCACACTCATCTATAGCCTCCCGAAAATTATTCATCTGCCATTGGGCGCGAGCCCCCCCCCTTCATCTCGTTCGAGTAAAGAACCTCATTATAATCTCCCAGACACAGCCATGGTGTATTCCCTTCCGCCGCCAACATCCGCAACTGTCTCCAAGAAAGATGTCTATCTTGTACTGCCGGCCATCCGTAAAACCCTGTCACCCGCGCAATCCGATCTCCCACCTCCACGTCAAAGTCCATATAATGGACCGAAGCTGACCGAAGAGTACATTTCACATCGTTCCTCCATAAGAAGGCCAAACCACCGGACCTCCCTACACTGTCAACACTCATCCCCTCATACCCTCCTAATTTTTCCCACACGCCTTTCATCTCCCTACTGCTAAGCTTAGTTTCACAAAGAAAAACGACACTCGGACCTTCTTTTCTGAGCAAATTACGTAACCCGCCTACTGCATCGGAGTTGCCCAACCCCCTGCAGTTAAGGCTTAGGACATTCATAATGACGGGCGGGGTTGAGATCCCTCAACCACCGCCTCAGGTGACACTACACCCATTGACATACACTTCCTCTTCGTTTCCTTACTTTCAGTAACCACCCCTTCCCCACTACGTTTTTTGTGCCCCCCCACGCCCAATATAGTCCCACTGTCCTCTTCTCTTCCACACTCACCCTCCTCCCTTACTTCCTGGCGATGAACCCTCCTCCACTTTCTAATATACGGCCCACTTGTTTCCATCTCTCCCTCCTCCTCCATTACAACGCCCCTATGGTCTGGGTCCCCCTCCAGGGACATGTTATCCCTGCCCTCATACCCTACCAACCCTACTGCTTCCATCTCGCCCTCCCCCTCCTTATAATCTCCCTTCTCATCACACATAAAGACCCCATCCTTCCTCGTTTCAACAATCTTTTCGACAACCGCACTATTGTTATCACCTAACTTATCTATCCCCGTCCTTTTTTTCTTCCCCTGGATAGCAATTTGTTGCAGTCTTTCAATCATACGTTCCACCTCTTCTTCTGTTCTCCTACTACTCTCCTTATCAAAGCAACTCTGCAGAGATCTGGCAGCCTTCCCTGAACCTTCCCCCTCTGTTCTAATGGCTTTCCATGGTGAAGCGCGCATCCAGTCCCCGAAGTTCAATTCACCTTCCTCATAGGGGCCCTTATCGCAATCTTTCTCGCCATGGCCTAGCATCCCGCACCCATAACAAAAAGTCGGAACACGTTCATACTTCACATCAAAGAATGACGAATTCCCTGCCGGCATCCGAATAATAACATATTTCTTTAACGGGTTACGTATATCATGCAGGACCCGAATCCTAACAGCTCTCTCCAATTCCGGGTTGGGAGTCGGTTCCAAACTTACGAATTTCCCTAACTGCTCCCCAATCTTTCGCAAATTCCTTTCATTCGTTCTGCCTTGTATTGGTAAGTCATAAATACGAGCCCATAACGGCACCATATGAAGGGTTGTCTCCGTCAATTTTCCATCCAGTAAAGGTTCATTGAAACTCCATACAAACTTATCGAAGTGCCATGGTTGTCCCGCGATCACCCGTTCCATATCCTTAGTATCAAAGAATTTAAAGATGAAGATTTTTTCCTTTGCATCGATAACGTTACCCACCACTTTCCCCTTAGGGTTCCAAAGACTTAGCATAGTATCAATGGCGGCGCGAGGATTAATCGCTTTTGACGTCCAAAGTTTACCCACCTGCATTGCTAGGGCTTGCCCCACGCTTGACGATGCTTCACCTACATCCCATACAAAACCCTCTACATCCTCGACACCCTCTTACCCTACAACTTGTTTTCCACGATTATTGGACATAATGACTAACAGCCAAAAAAGAAGAAGACAGAAAACCGACCTTCAATCCCCGGAGATGAAAGAAGGATCCCGAGACGAGACGGGCAGAAGACAAGGAAACCCTAGACGAAATCTCCACAAGGAAACCCTAGGGAGCACGACAATTTTTAGAAAGATCATATCTTGCGTCTTCTTCTTTGGTTACCTTGTTAATGGCTAATTCTTGATTTTTTTTTTCGATTTTTTTTTTTTCATTTTTTTTATACGAATTTTTTTTTTTCATTTTTTTCGGAATATAGTTTTGAAGAACCCGTGATATTGTATTGAGTAACTTGTGCTATTGTAATGAAAAATATTTCGAGAAATAAAAAATTTCGAGAAAAAAATTGGTTTTTTCGAAAATTTTCTTTTTCATTTTTTTTACCGATAAAAAAACTTCGAGATGTGTACCTACACATTGAAAGTTGTGTATCTACGCATTTTTAGAGATGTACATCTACGTATTTAGAGGTGTGTATCTACGCATTCAAACATGTGTATCTACGCATTTAGAGATGTGTATCTACGCATTTAGAGATATGTATCTATGCATTTAGAGTTTAGACATGTGTATCTACGCATTAAGAGATGTGTATGTACGCATTTAACCATGTATATATACGTATTTAAAGGTGTGTATCTACGCATTTAGACATGTGTATCTACGCATTAGGAGATGTGTATCTACGCATTTAAAGGTGTGTTTTACGCATTTAGCGATGTGTATCTACGCATTTAGATATGTGTATCTACGCATTAAAAGATGTGTATCTACGCATTTAGCCATGTATGTGTATCTACGTATTTAAAGGTGTGTATCTACTAGACGTGTGTATCTACGCATTTAGCCATGTTTATCTAAGCATTAAAGGTGTGTATCTACGCATTTAGACATGTGTATCTCCGTATTTAGAGATGTGTATATACGCATTTAAAGGTGTGTATCTACGCATTTAAAGGTGTGTATCTACGCATTTAGACATGTGTATCTACGCATTTAGAGATGTGTATCTACGCATTTAGCCATGTGTATCTACGCATTTAAAGATGTGTATCTACTCATATAGAGGTGTGTATCTCCGCATTTAGAGATGTGTATCTACTCATATAGAGGTGTGTATCTACTCATATAGAGGTGTGTATCTACGCATTCAAACATGTGTATCTACGCATTTAGAGATATGTATTTACGCATTTAGACATGTGTATCTACGCATTAAGAGATGTGTATCTACGCATTTAGCCATGTGTATCTACGTATTTAAAGGTGTGTATCTACGCATTTAGACATGTGTATCTACGAATTAAGAGATGTGTATCTACACATTTTTTTTTTCTCCAATCTTTTCGAGAAAAAAAAAAGATTGGAGAAATAAAATTGAAAAAAAAAATTTCGAGAAAAAATTCGGAATAAGTTTCGAGAAATTTTTTTTAAAAAATTCCGATGAAAAAAATTTCGAAAAAAAAATCTCGAAAATATAATTCCGAGAAAAAATAATTCCGAAGGTTTCGGGTTCAATCCCAATTCGCAATTCACAATTTAGCAATTTGAGCAATTCTGCGTATGGCTCCGTCTCCAAACTCACTTCAACAATCACGTGTTAAATATGATACAATATTACGTAAATAGATTAGGATGTTGGGGCAGAGTTGGTAAAGTGCTGGTCTTTGTTGCTCGTGGTCGCGGGATCGTTCCACTGCAGAAACTTTTGCGTTTTTGCTGAATAGTATTATCCACGTGGCATCATCTCATGGTTCTTGAAGTAGACCTCAATCTTTATTTAAGATCATAGACCTCACATGATGCAATCTCTCTCTCTCTCTCTCTCTCTCTCTCTATATATATATATATATATATATATATATATATATATATATATATATATACACACACATATATTGGCTCTTTTTCTTTTATCGTATACTACCCACGCTCTAAATCTCTCAAGGATAACCAGGTTAGACTGAAAGGGCCAGTGGCTTGGTTTTAGGGGGCCCCTAACTCATCCCAATCCTGGGGGTCGTAACAGTTACTAGCCTGGGGTTCATTTTTTCGACTCTTCCTATATTCATTAATTTTTTTTTATTTGGTTTAGGCCTGAGGATCGTTTGCTCTGATACCACTTTGTAACACCCCTATTTATTTAAGAGCCTTTAGCAAAACATTCTCAAATAAATAGAGCTGTTACCATCTCGGAATGTCCGAGGTAGTAAATAACAAAGTAAAACAATCCAAAGTACTTTATATAAAACTGATTAAATTTAAACTTTTGATATTACAACTACTACGCAAGGAATAAAACAAATACAACTGATAACATCTAAGTATGTGATCTAATCTAAGTAGGTCCAAGCCATGTCTCTCTCCATGCCCAAGCTCCTAGTCCATCTGTCTCTGACCTGTAGAATCTACTCCCCATTTCGGATCATCGTAGGTGTACACGAATACACTGTCAACCTCGCGGTTGAGTAGGATAACACAATAATAAATAATGCAACAATAAAGATATGGAAATGCCATGATATGCTCGAGCTCAATCTCAATTCTCAACACCCAGCCATACCGAACCTCCCGGCAGACTATAATCGGCCGTCGCCGAACACCTGCATAACAGCTTAGGTCACCAGGTCTAGTCCTCCAGAACTAGCCTGTGCCCAATAATATCTCATCATCTCAAATTCGTATCCGATGCATATGCCATGCTCATGAATGCAACAATAATAGTAACCATACTTATGAATGCAACAGTAATAATAATCTCATAATCATATACCATCCTCATATCATTCATGCTCATCATCCATATCATACATCCAACATCCATTCATAACACATAACAGTAGTATAGTGACAGTGTAACCTACCTGACCAAGCAAAACTCCGAGCAATCACGTAATCAACGGGAATCAAAAATACTCCACTTCAAACTCGTTCCCTATGAATATTACTTAATATTAATTCTCTATTTAATATAACACGTTCACAACTAATTAATTAATAAACTACGTAGCTTAACCCTTTATATAAATCAATTAACTCATTCGACTCATTTACTTTTATAATTAACTTCAATTAAATAAACAAACATAGCATGTAATACTTCGTATTTTTATTTCGTTTTATTTATTTATCTTGATTTTATTGGATGTCGATGTCGATGGGTTATAATAAAAGCGATATAATATTGGTGGACAAGGTGTTTTACGTGTTGTATTTAAAGTCGTGTGGGCGAGTACTTAACAAAACCATATTTGAATTATGATTATCTAAGTGTTGGGATGCGTGAGGGCCGACCCATACACGAAGAATACCTATCTACGGGCCTAGGGTT